>JAWNPK010000012.1:5245000-6495000 GCA_035047565.1 Drosophila mulleri
TGGCCATTGTCTTGAGCACTGTCAATGCCCCAAGGCAAAAAAGCGTCGAAGTGGGCGTGGCTTGAAAGTAAATGCAAATATGTACATTGCACCATTAAACAAAAGCTGCAGCAACAGCAGCAACATCAAGCAGCAGCATCAAACAGCAGCAACACCAACACTTGAGCCAATTTGTTCCAGTTGCTCACTCGAGCTACGTTTCAGCTCAAGCTTTGGCCAGTCGATTGTTAAAGTGTCTTAAAGTGTGTGCAAGCTGCGTGCAAGCCCAAGCCAAGGCAAGTGCTTTTAATATGCATTTGCGTCTCTCATCGAAAGAAAGAGAGAGAGAGAGAGAGGGAGAGGGAGAGATACTTAAGTCTTCGCTCGCTGACGCGTCAATGGGCGCGTGTCTAGTGCAATAAATCTTGCAGATTATTTTAATTTCATGCAAACTATACAGCCAGAAGCGCTCCGATGCCTGTCAACAACTTTTGCGTCTTCTCGAGTGCGTAACGCCAACGCAAGCAACAACAACAGCAATAGATAACAAAAAAGTTTGCCAGAAACAAGAAGAGAGTAACACAATCAAAGAAACAACAGCAACAACAACAACAACAACACCGTCTCAGACTGCGTTGCAAACATCTTCAACTTGATCTCTCATAGCCAGACAATGGGAATATGCAGCCCGAAATAGTCGGCGAAACGAGGTTAAAATCCACAAACGAACCACGCACGAAGTGGATTAACGAGCGCTGAGAGCGTCGGCTTTGCTACAGCGCGCTCTCTGTTTACCAATGGAGCGCAAGTGAAAGGAGTGAAAGAAAGGGAGAGAGAGAGGACTTTTTCGAACTAGCTGTGGTCGCTATGTTAATTAACAGACACAGCAAGGGGAGAGAATCATAGCGTATTAGCAGAACTAGCCAAGAGTTGCATGGGATCTTATGTTAGTTTAGGCTAGCTCTGTTAACAGAGTGACAAGCTAAGGGGGAAATATAATAGCAAATGTTAGAACCTGTTCAATTTACTTTTAGTCAGTTTGACTGATTCAGTTAATTTCTAGAACATTTTATTTTTAGAACAATTGAAAAGTAAACGTTTTGTAATAATAATAAAAGCTATACTATAGACTATACTCCTTCGCTTTCGAAATAGTATAAGCTATGCTGCACATTAGCTTGCATTTTGTTATCTGTAACATATAATTGTCTGATATTGCATCGCTGCTATAGCAAATTAGAAAATTGTGGATGGTATGCAGCACATTAAAAATGACTATTAGCATTTCTCCTTCACAATATTAAATTCTCAATGTATTTTCAAGTGCTGCAATAACAAACATCCAATGCTACCCCAAGAAAAATCCTCAGAATATGTTAACACCACATGCTGTTATATCCCTCGAAATTATCTATGTTAAACAGCTAGCGGGAGAAATTTGACACATACGTATACGTAATCCCGCCAGCTACTCTCACATACTCAAAAAGTAGTGGACTCTATGTTATAAGCATATTAAAACATAATATAACATATTTTATATGAGTTTACCCCTCACACAATGTGGATGTCATGTTAAATGTTAACATAACATAGTTGACTCGCAACACTCCCCTCTCAACAGCAGAGTTACGTATACGCTCCTAACAAGGCAGTCCAATCAAATGCGTGCATGTGGAATCCATTGCTCTCAGTGTTAACAGCTCGTTTGTTGACATAACATAGCTCCTCTCTTAACAGCAGAATTATGTAGACACCCCTAACTAGCAAGTCCAATCAAGTGCCTGCTTGTGGAATGCATTGCAGTGCTCTCTATGTTAACAGCTCGTTAACAATGCCGGCTTTCGCGAGGTCTTTGAACCTGTCGGGCGTGTGAATGATTCGTTTATGCTCCCCACATCTCCCCCCTCGGGCTGCTTCACCTTTTGTGCTGTGCATTTTTGAGTGGCGCTCTGCAGCTGTTTTGTTCTGCTGCGAGTCGAGCTGACACATGAATGCGAATGTGCATATGTGTGAGTGTGAGTGTGGCGATTGTATATGAGCAGAATTGAGTGAGTTGAGCTGAGAAATGCGACTTGCAGTGTGACCTTGGCATGTTGGCAATTGACTTTCGCTTTTCGGCTGACTTTAAAAGCTGTTCAAGTTCGTCTTACGTGGCATCGCATGTCCTTGCCCGTCGACAAGCTGCTTACGCTGGATGTTTGCTGTCAAGGGGATTTTCGAGGCGAGTCCTTTGCAGTGGTCACACACGCTCGCTAAACCAATGTGCACCAGCACTTGTGCGGCACGCCCACAAGCCAGACAAAGAACGGTTCACGCCCCCCACCTGCTGCTAATCGCCCTAATGCGCCCTTGCAAGTCATTGTGGGCGCGTCTATTGAAAGCGAAGCCTGCTGCCACTTGACCATATTTATGGCCCGAGCAGGCAGCTCGGCCTCAGCCCCCCACTCAGCAACTGCAACTGCAACTGCAGCAACTCCTGTTCCGGTCGCGCACTTTTCAATAAACTGCTTAGTCGATGGCAGCAACAGAAGCCACAACAACATTGGGCGATATCTCTTCACTGTTTGCTGGCTGATTTATAAGTGGGTCGAGCGGCACTTGGGGAGCTGTTGCTGCTGCTGCAAGTGCTCCTCCTGCTGCTGCTGCTGTTCGTGCCTTGCATCTTGTTGCTATCAAAGTGCATATAAATTACTGTTGCCATCCAACCCTGTGCCCCGTGGCCATGGCTTCTTCCCGGGCATCTGCCTCGACTTCTTCCATGGAAGCTGCTCATTGTGGCATAAATCGCGCAGCTGCAATGCGCTGCCTAAGCGATTTTTGATTAGCCCCGCCAGCAGGCATACCTGTGGCGCCACCTAGCGAAAAATCAACACTTCTTGAACAGTTGGCTTATAGATTTTGAGAAATGTGTTATATGCGCAGTTATATGTCTTGGCAGGCGAATAATTGTTATACATATAACATATAACATATTCATAATGCAAGCCTAGTTTCTGTTTATTTATTTCTTGTTGAGACTTTTCTTTACAATAAATTTCATATATATTTATATGCAAAATTTACTAAAAATCTTAATTATTTATATGTATGTAATCTAGATGTTTGTATGTATTTGTGTCATATGGGCAACCTTCAAGCAAATCTGTTCTACTCAAACCGCTCACACTCCATTAAAAAGCTAATTGCAATCATTTGAAGCTTATTTAGCAAGGCAATGTTAAATATTTGCGGTCGGCCAGTCAACTGACAAGAGTTTGACAAATTGTCAGAGTGAGAGAATTTTAATTAGAGTTCGACCCACACAAACACACACACACACACACACACACACACACATACTCATATTCGGGAGCACTAAAGTATGTCGAACTGTAATTGTTGTAGCTGGTCTGCTCGCCGCAATTATGTCAACTATTTGTGCTCCTGTATTTGATATCATTAAGAGTACGTCATTCACACTTTAGCTTGGCTTATCTATCTTCACTTGAAGTTCCGTCGGCGCCTTTAAGCGCAAGTGACACGTGTCAAAAGTCAAAAGCAACCAGCAGCAACAACAACAACAGCAACAGCAACAGCAACAGCAACAGCAATTGACACGCCCACATGACACTTTTAATTGTTTTTGTGCCATTGCTGTTTGACCTTTGCCCTGGCGACTGTTATACGTACCAGGCGTTTGCAATTCAATATGGCCCAGAAAGTTTCTATTGGAAATTTGTTAAGAAATGAATAACACATATACACATGTATATCATATTCAATAATAAAGAATCATGTTGAATTGCAATTAGTATAAATTCTAGAAAGAAAAAAAATATTTAATTTAAGTTTTAAAAAATATATAAACAATTATAAAATGGAAAATAAAACAGATATAAAAATACATACAAAATAAAATTAAAACAAAAAAAAAATAATAATAATAAAAATAAAATTTATTTTATAAACCGGTAAATTCGTCTAATTATAATAATTTAAAAATGAAGAAAAAAAAAATAAAATATACATTTATAGAAAATTATTAAATAACAATTAAAAAAATATATATAAAAATAAATTACGTAATATATACACAAAATATATTTAAGTAATTAAACAATATATACAAAATATATTAAAATAACTACAAATTAAATGCCTAAATAATAAAAAACATTTTGAGTTTCAATAAAAAAAACAAAAACAAAAAAAGAAAACTGACACATAAATATATTATTTAAAAATTAAAAATAATAAAAATACAAAAAATCACTTTAAGCTATAAAAAAAATATAATTTAAATATTAAACACAAATTATTTATAGTAAAATTATTTTCGCAATTGAAATATAATATATAATTTATGTTTAATTTTACTGGACATTTTTGAATACAAAAAAAAATTTTTTTTCTCTATAATAAATTTAAATAATTTAATTTAAATATCAATTTTTTGTAGGGCATTTAAAATTCAGCTTTGTCAGCTCAAAATTTGCGCATTTGCTGATATTTGTATTTGCCTATGCCCTGGTTAAGATTAACGTCATCCACGCTGTTGCCCACCTTGCGAGGCAAATGATTAATGACAGCGATTTTGTGCTGATGTCCGCCCTCTAGCTGACCGAGTAGACCCTCCTCCGCTGCCGCCTCATCCTCCTCTTCCGTCCCCTGCTCGCTGCCTGGCTATGGCCAATGAGTACACAGAACTTTTGGCATATCCTTTGCCATTTGATGGAAATCTACTTGTTGGCGCCAGTTGTTGACTAGCGTCATTAAGAACTTGATGATGATGATGATGATGATGATGTTGGTGCTGATGCTGTTGATGATAATGGCAATGCTGCTGATGAAGCAAATGAAGATTACTTTGAGCGAGGTTTTCCTTTACTTTCGTAATTTTTTTTATACCCTGAACCCATTGAAAATGGGAAATCAGGGTATAATGGTTTTGTTAAAAGTATGTAACAGGGAGAAGGAGGCGTGGCAGACCCCACAAAGTATATATATTCTTGATCAGGGCGACGAACTAAGTCGATTTAGCCCTGTCCGTCTGTCTGTCCGTCCGTCCGTCTGTCTGTCCGTCCGTCCGTCCGTCCGTCCGTCCGTATGTATGAACGCGTCGATTTCAGAAGATATAAGAGCTAGAGACTTGAACTTTTTTTTAAAATGACCGTATATACAGCGCGCATATCGAGTTTATCACCAAAAATCGATAACTCGTCCCATTATTTTTTTATCGATCAAAAACCTTATCGAAATGCAGTTATAAAATTATATCTCCTACATCTTTAGAGCTAGAGTATCCAAATTTTAAATGTAGATTGATATGTACGTTATAGAATTTCGATTTTTGTTCAATTTCACCCCCCACCCTTATATCCACCCCCTCACCCATAAGTTTGTAAAAGGCGTATTTCAAATACTAGAGACTTGAGATTTGGCAATTATACGCATAGTAATGATAAAACCACAATCTGAAAGTTTCATGGAGAACGTACGTCCAGAAAAAAGTTATTAAACAATTAAGTTCCCATAGTAAGCCCACACTGCAGCCCATGCGTGTGCGCCTATGTGTGTCTATGTATGTGTGTTTGCGAGTGTATGTGTGTGTTTGTGTGAGCAGAGAGACGCTAAAAATTATTGAAATGGCTGTTGCTTGAAGGGTTCAGGGGATCTCGTAGTCGAGCAGTCTCGACTAGAGCTTTCTTACTTGTTTTCTTCCTTCTTTTTCTCTTTTTATTTGCATTTACATAAATTAATCAGCACGTCGAGATGCCAACTACAAGTGAACGAAACTGAAACTAAAACTGAAACTGAAACTGAGACTGAACTAAAAACTCAGCTGGGGTATTTGAGTTGCGGGGATTATGAAGTCATCATAAATCCACAAAGCAATAGACATGCATAGAAAGATGTTTCCTTTGGCTGCTCGACTGCATGTCTAATGACAGCAGCTCCTTTGAGAAAAAGAGTTGGAGAGAGTCAAAGAGAAAGAGAGAGAGAGAGAGAGAGTGTGAGGGGCAGTGAAAAAGCGCTAAAAATGCAGTAAAGCGAAGCGAAAGCGGCTCATCAATTGTCAGGACTGCCAGAGCGTAGAGGAAACGACGGGCAAATTAGTGGGAAGTGAGTGGTAAAACCTGCCTGAATAGGCAGGTGAAAATACAAAGAGAGTGACAGAGAGAGAGAGAGAGAGAGAGAGAGAGGAGAGAAAGCTAGCAGGATGGATAGATTGTCGGGTAAATTGAATAGCGAATCGTGGGCTATGGGGGATGGATGGCCTAGGTGTAGATGTAGATGCTGTTGAATCAATGTCGATTGTCGGCATTTGTCACGTGCAGCGACATCTGGCGTGCTGTAGAGGAACTGATGCGACCAAAGTCATCCTGTCGCTGTGTTTGGGAATTTGGGCCAGTGCTCGGAACGCTTTTGATTGAAAGGCGTTGCCAGCTAACCCATAGCAGGTGCTAACCTCAAAACCCGATGGCATTTTCTCTTTCTGTATGGGTGAGTTCCCACTCTGTGTGTGTGTGGGAGAGAGAGAGAGAGGGAGAGAGAATGTATATATTTGTGTGTGAATTGTTTTGACGACTGCTTTGCATTTTTGTAGCATTCGCAGTTTTAGCTGCAACAACGAAATCCATCAGTCGCTCAGCCAGTCGGGCACTCAGCCATGGCTCACTCTAATGTACTCTAGATTATTGTGACTGGCTGCATATTTCGAGTGTTTTTGGCACGAATGCAAATAGTGCACTGTCAGAAATTGAATAATAATAAGACGAAGAATAAAAAAATAATAATAAAAATAAAAAATAATATATTTTATTATATATAACATATTTCCTATTATATTGTTATAATTATATTAAAAATGTTTTCTTAATTTCAAAAATATATATAATGTAATCTGAAGCGCCAAAAACACTTAAAAAATCGGACTAAAAAAAAAATATAAAAAATTCCTTTAAACCTCAAACTAAAAAATTAAAATAAAAAATATAAAAAAATAATAAAAATAAATAAACAACATAATAAACAAACAAAACATTTCTTTTATCAAAAATATTTCTTATATCGAATCAAATGCAGCTGTAATATTCATCAATTCACTTGCATTTTCGCTCAGTGTACTCTGCTAAAAATTGATCGCCGTGCGGCTTGTCGAGTCTCAGCACACAATTGAGTGGAATGCGAGTGAAAATATTCACTTGTTAATTTACTGCAAAGCGCTGGCCGCTGCAATTTTTGCCATTCACTTTATGCAATCCTTTGAGCAAATATTGTAAATATTTTACTCAGTTAGTCAAACGGAAAACACAACAAATTGCGCTCTGCCAGTGCTGCATATAGTCCAGCAAAGAATGGAAAAACAAATTTTGAAATTTTCCCAGCAAAGCCATTGTGAACTGCATTTTCTTGGTGCTCAAATTTTGGTGGCCGATTTATGCGTGATTTTTGGCTTTTTGGCCGCAAGAAAAAGCGCTCAACCGACTCACGATTTATCGTGCATGGCACGGCACGGCACGGCACGACTCGGCCAGAACACGTCCTGTGGAGACGCAGCAAGCTGCAGCCTTGCGATAAACTTGACACTTTATGCGACCTGAAGCACAGCAACAAAAACAACAGCAGCAGAAGCAGGAGCAGCAACTGCCTGAAATACGAGCAGGATGCGTATGTGCCATAAACTCAGTTCGAGCTGTTTTTTCTTTTCCTTGTGTTTTACCTTTAAAGCGCACTTGAAAAGTGCAAAAAAAAAAGAGCAGCTAAAAACTATGAAAACATTTGGCAAAAGATAAAAATTGTATGAGAAAAACGTTGAAAATAATATGCAAAAAAAAAGGGAAAATCAAAAACAAAAAAATGTAAGCGAAACTTTATTCATATGGCAAACTATTAAACTAAATTTTGCGCAAATACTAGCAACATTTTTATGCTCAAAAAAACATTTGCAAAAAAAAAAAAAAAATGTAAGGAAAATTTATAAGAAATGCATTTATAAAGAGGAAGTAGGAAAAGTAAAAGGAAAAACTGAAACGAAAAACATATTTAGCTTCCTCTACCATTTTTTGTTGTGCAAAAATTCGTTTAGGTTTACTTAAGTCTTATGTTATATTTAACATCAATGTTTGTTTGATTTTCTTTTTACAATATTTTATTTACTAAAGTTAAATGGTGTATTGATTTGCTGCCTCAAGTTTTTTCCCAATTTTATCACGAATATCAATTAAAAGAGCTTAGCACAACGGCGCGTATACGTAATGTATGTATGTATATATAGAAATATATGAAATTGGTATATATATGTATATATATATTTTCATATGCATACATATAGCTTTATTAATAGCTGTCTCTATATATGTACATATCTCTAACTATATATCGTCTGCCACATCTCTCTGTAGAGCTGCTGACCTGATTTTGAGCAGGCTCACGCTCACGTGTGTGTGCGTGTGCTGTCATAAAGTGTGCACCCCACAACAACAACAACAACAACAACAACAGCAACAAAGCCACTTAGTTGCGTTATTTGAATTGCCAGCACGTGTGCTGCTCATTACTCTTTGAACTGCCCTCGTCGCACGACAGCCCATGAATTTGTCTCCAGTTTATTTATTTTATGCCTTTTGTTAGCATAACAAGCTCGCCCAATTCTAATTAGTTTCACTAACAGTCTGGACACGCCCACTCACGCCCACTTGTGGCCATGGACAAATACTGTTATTTAAATAATAATTACTTTGTGGCCAGCCGAATTTTCATGTCGCACAATTTTGTGCGCTTGGTTTTTGGGTTTGATTGAAGATTCAGTGTTAATTGGGGATTTGTTTGAGAAAATGAAGAGGATCGCAGGGTGAGAATATTAGCCAAATATCCTAGAGGTTGCTGTATAGGCTTACAGCGCATATCAATGTTTACTTGTCTATATGGTTGGTGTACTGGCTAATCGCATTTGCTGTGGGATCATACGCAAAGAGGTTGGAGTATTTGCTTAAAACTGATACGATCCAATTTAACTCCAGGCAGTTGAGTTTAGAATACGAAATCTTTTTACTCAAACGATATTCCGTAATTTTGCATTTTCTTACAATATTCGTCATTCAATATCTGTGACTAGTATTTCTGCCTATGCAGCAACAACAGCATAGCTAACTCAATTTACTTGTTTCGAATTCTATTTCTATCACATTTTCTAGACCATGGCGAAATTCCCATGTAAACGTAACAATTTAATTAAAACTTTATGACAAGATGTCGCTTCTGTAAGGAACGCAATTTCTGTTATATTTGCCTTTTGCTGTTGCTCTTGTAGTAGTAGTAGTTGTTGTTGTTGTTGTTATTGTTGTTGTTTTATATATATGGAAACAAGAAAAAATACTCACAAAAAACTTCTGTTGCAGACAATTGTGGCTGCAACAAGAGCAACAAAAAATGAGGGAAACAAAAAACTTTTCTCATGTAACCAATAATAGCAAAATGAAAAGTTCGTTTTTATTGTTGTTGCTTTACTTGCTGTTGTTGTTGCTATGATATATTGTCATAAGCGTTGACGAAATGCAAATATAAAAATCACAAGCAAGAAAATCAAGTAAAAAGCACACGGCCAAAATGGCCGCAAACAGAGACACGAACCCACACACACACACACATACGCAGAGGCAGCTGCGGTTGACAGTCGAGAATCACATGAAAACAACATGTCGCTGACATGTTTAGAGCAGTGACAGAGAGCATGAGAGAGAGTGAGAAGGTTCGGAGTTGCTGCTCACTTTTAGATGCCTGAAAAGTTTTTGGTTTGCCTGTGAAATGAGCGCGAAGAGCAGCCGAAAGTTTTCACATATTTTACTTACAATTAAATGCAATTGCTCGCTGACGAAGCAGCCAAACACACACAGCGAACAACAGGCTCAACTCGACTAGAAGGTCGACCACATGGCCCTCTTCATGCCCAGAGACAGCCAGCCGCGACTGGAAATGAAGCAAGCACCTGCAGGAAGCCGCAGACAGCGAAGTCTTTTTTCTCCAGCTCTCACTTGGAGTGTGGGCGGAGTTTGCAATAATTTATGATTGTTGCCAGCGCACAGCGCGTAAATTATGAAAATCTACTTAAACTTGAGCCAAAAACTCCGAGCATACCCAACACAATGGCGATGGGCGCACAGAAATCGGTTTGTGCGGGCGGGGCAACAGGAAATGAGAATGGGAATGGGCATGAAATGAGATCGCAGCTAACGAAGCAAAGCAAAAGTCGCCGCTGTTATTGTTGTTGTTGTTGTTGTTGCTGTTACCGTTATTATGACTGCTGTATAGGCATTTTGTCTTATCTCGCGTCATATTTTATACCCTATTGCTAGCGGAAAAAAAGCGCTTGGAAAATTGTGATTTGTTTGAACATGCTGCAGCAATTGTATGTTAGATAATATTCATTTATATCTGACGGAGCTGGTGAGGATCATGTGAAACATAAATTCGATTGCCGTCAATGTTAGTTAACAGTGTATTAACATACGTTCTGTGCGCGTTAAGTAAAAGTAAAGTATAGATAAAGGATACATTCTGTTCAGTTGAGTTATTAAACAACATTTAACATAAGATATAACATAAAATATACTTATGCTAAATTTCGATAACATTCTGTTATTCAAATGTACTATAAATAGCCTATAAATATAGTATAAAATTGTATAAATGTTTGTGTTTTACATTCCATCTTAACTATAAATATATTATAGCATTCAAATAACGCTAAAATTATTTTGAAATATTTCGATTTTTTCTTAAATTATTTAGTGCTCTAATTCGATTAAATTTTAATGGAAATTTATAGAAATTCGTACTAATTTTATATAAACTCTAAAAATTCTTTCTCTAATTCTGTTTATAGATAAGAGAGAAATTCTAAACATTTTCCTAGATTTTGATTTCAAAATTTTTACAAATAATATTAGCATATAGAAATGTTCTACAGCGTATCTGCTCGTCGGTTAAACTCGACTAATCCTTTTTGGTGTTAGTCAAGTCAAATTCCCATTTGTCGCATTTGTTGCGTTCGCTTCATTATTCTTGTATCAAGACTTGAATCAACTCTCGACTCAACTGAATATGCAAATTTTCTTGTCCTCTTTTTTCGGGCATTTTTTTTTTTTTTATATTAAAAAACATAAAATCCACACTGAGCTAACATAATTACAATTGCCCAACTTTGTCGCTTTAACTCATGCTGTTTCTACTTATTCTCTCTTCTCTCTACTCTCTACTCTCTTCTCTTCTTTTTTTTGTTGTTGTTAACCAATTAGTTATGAAAATGTGCTTTTAATTGCGCGTAATTAAGTCTAATGAATTTTAATTGTGCTTCTGCTCGAATTTAAGCCAAAAGCAATTGCGAATTGTGCATTGCGATTTGTTGACTTCTGTGTTCGCTTGTTGTTGTTGTTGTCGTTGTTGTTGTCATTTTTGTTGCTGTTGCTTGTCGCTGTTTGTCAGCAGCTGTCAACGCTGCGGTTGCCGCTCAAGCTGCATTGATTAATTATTCATTTATGCACAATATCAGCGACTTTTAATGCCGACTCGAATTGCTAATGCAATGCAATAAACAACAACAGCAACAACAACAACAACAACAACGACAACGACAATTATCTAATTAAATGCAACAATTAAGCAAATTCCGTGCTGTAATTGAGACATAATTGATTTAACAACTATGCAAACAGCTGCCAGGCAAATTTACTCAAACTTTCATGCGCCGCTTCACATGCATTTGCAATGAGCTCATAATGTCATTTATTCGTGCCACAAGTGTTATACAATAAGTGTGATAAATAGCTACGAGTTCATTGAACGAAACTTGTTCAAGTTTCTAATGACTAAGCTAGGCACAAAAGTGTTATATATGTATTTATGTTACTCTTGAACATCATGAACGTATAACAATTATTCGCTATAATTCTAGTGAGTGATTTGTATGGCATGTGTTATACTTGTTTTCCAACTAAGTTTGAATGGAATACAAATTAGCCAAGTTTCTTATGATATTTGTTATACTGCTGTTATGTTATATTTATATGTAATCATAATGTTATTATACCAAGTATGCCCCAAGAGCATGTAAATATTCATTTCTATTAAACAAATATATAACATATTTAACTGTTATATATATCAAAGCCTTCACAAACCACAGTCATTACAACTAATTTGAAGTAAAATACAAATACAATAAGCATGAATATAATGAATAAATCTGCTAATACGTGCTTACATTGTTATATGTATAACAGTTATGTATATGGGACTCTTACAAGCTTAAGTAAATTGTATTTACTCACATTACTGACCTTGATGCGCACAAATTTCGCAAACAAAAGTTGATTGAATACTGTTATACAAATGTTCAAGTTAAATAATAATAAAAAGCTGCCAGATGCAGCGACCTTCAGGCTAACTTTATGCACGTGGACAAGTTTCTGTTAAGAAAACTTGGCATTTTTTTCTCTGGCAACATTTTCCCGCTAGTTAGCCGCCAAAACGAACGAATACAACAATTCAGGTCAAAAGATGCATAAAACTGTCGGCATAATTCACAACTTTTCCAAGTAGCTAACTACGATTTTTGGCGACTTACAATACTCTCCCTCTACCTCTCTCTCTTTCACTCAATATATATGTATATATAGTGGAGCGGGAGGTAACCAAAGTGCGAGTGCAATTACCAATTAGAAGTTTTTCAAGTTTTCTGTGTGCTGCGGAAACATTTTCATTACATTTTCTGATTTATAGGAGTGAAACGGTGCAGCGAGGGGCGCCACACGAATAAATCAAAAGAGCAAAAGCATAACAAGTTCTGCTCGCTCTTCTTGTACATCGTGTCTGTTGTAAATTTCAAGTATGCAATAATAAAGCCAGCAAAAAAAGAAAACAAAAGCAAAACAATTAAATAGCAATAAAAGAGCGAGCAATGATAGCCAAAAATGGGGGAAGATTCTCTGCACCACAGCGCACTTGTAATTTAATAACAGCCAAAAGAGCAATAAATGCTCGCTGATTAAATAAAGCGAGTAAAGTGAATACGAGAGATGCATCATTTGCATTGAAGGTTTATATTGAGTAGCACACTAACAGCTATTTGTGGCTAGATAATTGCTGAGCATATTAAATATATTTAGACTTTGATAGTGTCAATAATATTTAGATATTATTTTAAAAACCAACTGTTATATATTTGCCATAAATAACATTGAAACTTGCTTAAAGCAAATGTATAAAAATTGTCTTATTGAATGAACTAAATTAAAATTGTCAAAAATTTCCCTTTATATTCTTTATAATTTATCCATATAATTCCCATTATTTTCTCAGTGTCAAAGATGGATCGAAAAGTAGAATGAACTAAATTAAAATTGTCAAAAATTTCCCTTTATATTTTTTGTAATTAATGCCTATCAATTCCTATTATTTTCTCATTGTCAAAGATGGATCGAAAAATGGAATGAACTAAATTATAATTTTAAAAAATTTTCCTTTTTATTTTTTGTAATATCAATTCCCATTATTTTCTTATTGTCAAAGATGGATCGAAAAGTAGAATGAACTAAATTAAAATTTTAAAATTCCCCTTTTTATTTTTTGTAACTATCCCATATAAATTCCCATTATTTTCTTAATGTCAAATATTGATTAAAAAATGGAATAAACTAAATTACAAGTCTTTCAGTAAATTTCCATTTTTATTGGCAATTTTCCCATATCAATTCCCATTATTTAATCATTGTGGCTCGAAAAATGGATTATCAATATTATTTATCATCGATAGTATATTTTCAATTACCAATCTCTGACATCAATCCTATATAACTTTCCCTTTTTTTATCAACATGTTTCTATGCAAATAAGTTGAAAGCTCGAATTTAATTTAAAATTCTTACTTTGGCCACAAGCTGCAAGCTGTAATTATTTTCCCCTTGTAGATTATTAAACATTTAATATGCAAACACACACACACGCACTTAGATACTCACACACACACGCGTTTCGCCCTCTCACATGTTGCAGCCACAAGCATGCAAACATAGTTATTATTAAGTAATTTTTTAACAGCGCCCGCACCCGCTCTACTCCCCTCTCTCTCTATCACTCTCTCCCTCTATCTTCTGTTCATCCTCTTCCCTTTTAACTCTTGGCATTTTGCTACTTTGCGGTTTTTAGACGACATGTCGCATTGTTGTCAACGCAAATTTCCGTGCCGCATGCAACGAGGCAGCCGCAAAGGAAATCTGCTGTATCTCTCTATCTACCGCTGCCTCTGTTTTTCACTCGCTCCCCTTCCTCTCTCTCTCTCTCTCTCTCTCTCTCTCTCTCTACCTGTCTCATTCACTCTGCGTGCAGCTTAGCTCTTTTGACTTTTAATATGTTGGCAACCCAAAGCCTGCGCTACCTTCAGCCCCAGCACCGCCGCCTCATTGCCACCCCTCCCCCCTTAGCCTATTGTTGTTGCATTAAAATTACATATTTTGTAGGGGCAGCTCCTGACGTTGAGTGTTGCTTTGTTTGAAGTGCTACTTGCGCCCTTATACAACACTACACACTGGCAGGCGCCCACTTGCCAGCACTGCAAATTTATGACTCTCTCTCTCCTTCACTCTCTCTTTCTCTATCTCTCTCTGTCTCTTTGCTCAGTCTTTTATTAAAGTTTGCACATTTCGTTCTTCACATGCTGCTCGCTTTTTTTTTTCATTATATACATTTATTCCTTTTTTTCTTCTTCGTCTTCTGCTTCCACTCTGACAATTTTTCATGTGCAACGAATTTGCATAAAAAATAAAACAAAACCAAAAAAAAAATATATATAAATAACGCAAAAAATAAAACAAAAAAAGTAGAGAAAAACGAAGCAACCACGCCAAAAAATTGTTGCGTTGCTGTTTTTGTAGTTGTTTTTGTTCTTTATCTGCGCCCGGGGTTATGCCACGAACAGTGTTGTACAACGTATCTGTTGCTGTGTTACAGCTACGCCCTCGCCTCGTAAAGATATGCATGCAAATTTTGTTCTAGTTTTTCCATACATAAGCATATATTTATTTATTTATATGTATATAAATATAATTTTTTTTTTTTGGCGGCGCGTGCCGCTTAACGCATTCGAATAGCCATTATCATCAACACGCCCACCATGGCCCGCCCACTCGCTTACCCTGTCTATCAGTGGGTGTTTAATCTTAAGCCTTTTTTGATTGAAATTCACTGCGAAAGCTTGTTGCATTAATATTTGGTGTGCTTACAACATGTTGTGGAACTTTTCTGTCTTCACTTTAAGTCTGTTTTTCCATTTTGTAAATGTTGTTCTACAACACTTGCTCAACAGATGGGCCGGATGTGTATAACAGTTTCCGCTAACTGAATGCAGGTTTATTGCTTTCAAAGTTGCTTATGAAAGCCAAAGATTACGTTTAGTTGTCAGATATTGTATAACAGTTTTGCAGTTTAGCTTTAAGTATACAAATTAGAGCTTAGTTAGTTAGTTACATCTAAATGTTAAATTTAACGGAACATCTTTAAATAGCATATATATAAATATAATAAAATATAAAGCAGCAGCTAAGCGTATAAAAGTCGCTGCTTACTCGACTTGTATTTGTAGTATATAAAAGCTACATCCAATATATATCTGATATATAATTGTTCAATTTTGTGGACTGCATTTACACAAAAGTATAACAGTTACTGTACCTTTAACAAATGAATATTTAAGTATAACAGTTGAAGCTAATTGGAAAGATAAAAAGTATAACAAACATCATTTCCATAAATTTATGACAGTTTCAGTTTTTTTTCAACAAATTTAAATAGCATCATTGAATTCTGTTAAAATTGAAAATGTATAACAGTTGCAGATCACGTTTATGTCTGTTGATACACAAAATGCCCATTGGAAGTATAACAGTTGCAGCTTGCTTGAATGATTTTATTTAATTAGCGAAATGCAAACGCATTTTAGTTGCTCTATCTTAAAATAAATTAAATTCCTATCACAATTTCAGGCAGCTTCTGAAATTCCATTGAAATCAACGAATCTCTCTCGAGAACAAGAAAAAAAAAAATCAAATCTTTTGTTAATTTCCCGCCTACAGCAAACAGCAACATCCCTCAAATGTTTACAGTAAACAGTGAAAAAATTAACAATAAAAGGAAGAAGCTCGATCAAAAAATGAAGGAAAACAAATAGAGAGAGAGAGAGAGAGAGACAGAGAAAAAAAATAGAATGCAAATTGCAAGCGCTCAAAGTCCAAGTTGCGAATGCATTTCAATTTCGCGGCAAAGTCGCTGAGCAGCAACAGCAACAAAATGTTAACAAAGGCTTGCGAAAGTATGTAGTCGAACTGTGCCACGCCTACATGCGCCCAAAAACGCACACACAGAGAGGAAAAAACCAAAATTGGGGGGAGCCAATAAAAAACGCTTTGTTGGCATAAAAATTGAACATATGTGAGCCGAGCGTGCTTTGTGCTCCTCGCCTTGTTTGACTTTTCCCTTTGAGTGAGGGGAGGCGAGCAGTGGGGTAGGCGGGCTGGCCAGATTATCCCTAGGATTATCCTGTGCAGCATGACTGCATTTTAGTTATACATTCTTGGGCACCGAAAAAAAAGAGACAGAATCGTAGCTCCAACTACAGCTGCAGCAGCAGCTAGTACATATATGATGCAGGCTCCAGCATTCGGCACATGATAGTTGTATTAAGTTTGGCATATAGTAAAGGGTGTGCCTGTGTGTGTGTGTGTTCGTGTTTGTCACATGCCAGTCGTGACAACTCTATCCGTCGTTGGCTCTTCAAAAACTGCGTTATTTCACTTTGCCAACAATTTCTCTTTGTCGAAAACTCTATGAAGTCAGCGCAACTGCAATGACAGCAACAACAACAACAACTGCAAGCGATAAAGTATTGCTAGCCACCTTCCATTTCCATTGCCTAATTGCAAATAGTTTTGTGGAGAAGTCTGAAAAAAGGGCGTGGATAGCTATAATATATGTACTTTGCATACAGTTAAATTACTTTGTTAAACTGTTATACTTCATTGCACTTGTTCAAATTGATAGCTATAAAAGTATGCGCAGAGAAAATACAAACTGTTATACATTTATATACAATATATAAATGACGGACCTAGCTTTTAATTTTCCAACTGTTATACTTTCAGTAAGCCTACATACAGCTTCGCTATTTATATAGACATATATAGACATATATAGGCAGTATTAGTATTATTCGAAGATTACTCTCAGGATTTCAACTGTTATACTCGTAGTAGAAATCTTAAGCAGCTGTTCTACCTATATGCATTATAAGTTATACATGTATTTCCAATTGTTATACTCTCTTAAATATACAAATTGGACGATGCTTAGCACAATAGAAAGATGAATGAATTTTTATTATATGTATATAGCACGTTTAATAGGTCATACGGAAAAAACTCTTTGTGAATTAGCTCTGAGTGCTTCTATATATATTTTTTCTACTTTTCTTTCCTTCTATGCAGCTTCAGTATACCCTTATTTTCAGAACCAATTCTCTAACACTGGGTATTACAAATAAGTATAATTTCCATAATTTGATTTAACGCAAAAGTTCACAGCAGTTTTCCTACAGCAGGGGGCGTGCCAGGGTCATGTTTACGCTGCGCACATGGCGGATAACGTAAAATTAATTAAAAAATAAAAAGTAAAACACACACACACACACACACATACACACCGTTATATGCAAGTTATATTCAAGCTGATGGAAAATATTCTGCACAACGAATACCAGAGCTCACAGCCCTTGTTCTGGTTGTTGTTGTTGCTGTTGCTGTTGTTGCTTTAATTGAGTTCATCAACAAATTGTTTTTACACAACTTCGGCCCCTTTACATCTATATTTTTATTTGTATTTGTATTTTATTTCATTTTATTTTTTATGGAGTGTGTGTAATACGCTTAGAACGCTGCACGCGTAAAAGCTTAGCAAGAAACACACAAATTGCCATTGTTCCTGCTGTGTTCGTGTGAACTTTTGGCTTGTCTCTGTAATCCGATGCGCTTTGTAATTTTTAGCGGTTTTCCGCATGGTCACAAAGTGGGTTTGTCCTCCGAAAATTTGACATAGAAGTAAAAGTATTTTGTTGGCTTTAAATATTCTACTTAAAGATTTACGAGAAATTACATGCAAGGCATTCCTTTATTACAAATATCTAAGCTTTCAATGATGAATTTCTCTAATGCAAATACTTTAATATTTCTCTTTATAATATTTACAAATGTATCAAATTGAATAGTTGCATTTATTTCAATAATTTTTAAATATTTTTTCTTTAATGAAAACAGTTTCCCCTGAATTATTTAAGTCAATGAAGTTTCCCAAAGAATATTCTTTGAGCCTAAAAAATTTGGCCCCTAATGCAAATGCAAAATTATGAAATTTAAATATTTAATTGCAGTAATAGCAGTTTTTGGCTTTGCAGATTTTACTCGAACATTTACGCACAATTTTCCAGAATAAATTTTATAAAATTTTAATTAATTTAAATAATTTTCTATTATAATTTTCAACTTTATTCTGAACACTTTGCCAAATGAATTTTCTTTAAGCATTTCCCATTTCGCCATTAAAATTGTCAAAACCTGAAACTTCTATTGGCAAATTTAAATATTTGTAAATTAATTTATAGCCTATCAAATTTCTTATAGGAAAACTCCATGATATTTCTCTTAATACATTTCAAATACATTTTGCAAATATTCAATATTTAAGCATCATTGTAGCTGAGCTGAGCTTGGGCAATTTTCTTTCATTTCAGTCGAACTTGCAATAGCTTTTAGTGCAACAAAAGGCCACGCCCATGTTAACAAAAAAGGAAAAAAAGAAACTATATTTTTTCTGCTAGTAATAACAAAAGGCTTAAGCGCTTAAATATTTGTTGTTACCTGGGCAGCTGTGCGCGTAAATAGTGTGTGGCACAAAGCAGAACTATTTCATAAGGTGGCAATATCTGTTAGAGCCTTTTTTATGGAGTGGGGTGAAAGGGTCATACGTGTGCGTGTTTATATTTGTGTATGTGTGTGTGTGTGTTTTTTTTTTGACAAGTGGCTAACAATTAGTTTTGGGCCTTACAGCCAAATGCTTTCGAGTGGTGCTACAAAGCTGTTGGCCCCAACGGCCGCTCCTCCTCTGACGCCTACCCGCTGCCACTAGTCGTAAATGGTCCATTGTTGTGACTTTTGACCGTCTAGAAATTCCGCTTTTGGCTACCCAAAATGCAATAACGGCGGCTTTTGTTTAAGCTGCGAAATGGATGACTGGCGCCACGCCCCCCATTTTCAAGCTGCTGGCCATTGTTCAACGTGGCAAAGCGGCCACACACGTGTGTGTACTCGAGTGCGAGAATGTGTGCGTTTGTGTGTGTGTGTGTGTATTGGTATTTGTATTTGCCCTTTGTCTGGCCGTAGAACGGGGCGTGGTGCGCATTAAAAAACAATTTGTTGTTTTGACACCAAACTGAGCAAAGGCTTCGACTCGCACAACCCTCGCAGCTGACCGCAACTGACCCGCACAACCAATACGACCACACACACACACACACACACCCTAACACACACACACACACGTACTTTCATTGTTTGTTTATTGCTGGACAGGATTTCCATTTGCCTTCGTTTGCTTGTGGCCTCCATTTGTATTTGTATTGATGTTTGTGCTTGTGTTTGTGTATTTGCCAAGAGTTTACTTTCTTATTTGCCTCAACTCCAAAAGCCAGCCAGCCAGCCAGCCAGCACTCAGGCCCAGTTTGTTTATATGTGGCTTATTGAGTTCACACTTGTCTCTGAATAGGCGAGAAGCTGAGCGCTCGTTTGTATTCTAAGATTCGATTTGGCATAAGAGACAGTTACGATATAGCTAAAGGCAGCTGTTGAGTAGATTGAACCATGCTGAAGCAACAGAAGTGTAGGACAGACAAGATTTTATCAACTGTATTTATATAAGTGTACCTGAATATCGTTTCTGGTAAACGTATTTACGACAAACTGTCATATCGTACATCTCTTTATATGTTAGAGGCAAATATCGTTTGCCTTGTTAGACAATATTTACGATAAAGTCAATATCGTTTATTTTCGTATACGACATTTACGATAATTTGGCATATCGTACATCTCTTTATATGTTAGAGCCGAATATCATTTGCCGTGTTAGACAATATTTACGATAAAGTCAATATCGTTTATTTTCTCTTTCTATCGTATACTATATTGTAAATACGTGATTATTTCTATCATCGTAAACTGTGCTTAACTTCATATATCGTATCTCAAACTCATTGATCGTATCTATATGCACTTGGCATGGAATATCGCAACTCAATAACCAATAAACCCACATATATTTACGATTTATATATACCTGGCGATATCTCTTAGCTCTGCAATTGGGGGAGCACGCGTCGGTTAGCTTTAACTTGATTATTATTGAGCTCACACCTCGTCAGCGGCAAATTGGGTTGACTAATGCAATTGAGCGAGCGTTGCAAAAACTTGTGATTCAGCTCGTAAATTGGCTTTAATTTGCATTACCGTCAAAGTTATTTGCACATGTGTGCACTTTGGCCAACAAATTGCAGCTACTAAAGCGCCAAAACGTGACGACGCGCTGACTGTTAGAGAGAGAGAGAGAGTGCAAGAGACAGTGAGACTAAATCCAAAAGTAAATCTTCAAGTAAATTCGAGTGCAGCAAGCTGAATACGCCTGGCGGGGCAAAGGAAACGCGTCCACGCCCAAAACGCCCCCTTTGCTAGCGTAGGAGCTGCAGGAGCTGCAGTTGTCAAAGCAGCAGACGTTGCATTTGCTTAACAGTCACGCCTACTTTCTATTTTACTTTACTTGCACTCGGCTGCGCCTTTTACTTAAACGCTTATTGGCTTAGTCAAAATGCAGAAGCAGCAACAGAGGCAGAGACAGAGACAGAGGCAGAGACAGCAGCAGCGGCAGCCATTGACTCAATAAATGTCATATCCTTGCAGCATCCGAGTCCTTTCTCCCCTCTCCCTCTTATCTCACTCAGAGCCTCAATCAGCTCGGCTGCCTCTAAGCAGCTTTGCAGCGTCTTTGCCTGCAGTGGGCCAAGCTGCCTAAGTGATGGAATGACACAGCCCTTGTGTGTGTGTGTGTGTGTGTGTGTGTGGCTTATTAAACTGAGACGAGATATACGATATTGTCAAGATAACATAGATAATACATATACGATAATATAACTACAATAGGCTTGCGCTTAATATCATTTAAACAAATTTCAAGTATTCAAGTATTTAGTTCGAAATTTATGTTAAATATAGCATCTCTTTTAATATTCAACAAACATTAATCAACTATTCTTGCTCATTCTTCTACTTACAGGTATGTTAAGAGCGTAACAGCAACTGCCTATGTTAAATATTCTATGTAAGTAACATTTAGCTTTACATTTATTTGAAGTGCTTCAGCAAAGTATAACAAACGTGTCAGCAATAGATTTCAATTAGTGATAGGCGGCTCTTTAAAAGCAAAGCCCCATCAAAAAATCTTCCGTTTCAATAATTTTACAACATTTGGCAACGTAATGAAATTCACATTAGGGCCGCGGCAATCAAAGAGCGCGCATCGAATTTATGCATTATGCATGCTCAAATGCCATTAAAAATGAGTTTCAAAATCAATCGAGCAAATATTTATGAATGCACTCACACACACACACACACACACACATTTAACTCATATACAACTAGGTGGCAACGCCCAGCAACTGCGTTAAGCAGCCATTTCTGGCTATGAAAACGACGCCATTTGCAAGCGCCGCAGCCAAAAATAAACCCAAAATGACAGCAAACAAGCGACAACAACAACAACAACAAACGACGGCAACTCGTCGTGGCCAAAGTGCGAGCGTAGTTAAAGTGTCAAAAACACACACACACAGACACAGGCATATATGCATACTTTAGCCACGCCCACAGCCCCAGCTTACACCTTTACCAGGTAGCGCAACTCGAGCATCGCTTGCTTATCACATTACATGGGGTAGATTAGCTTAGTTACGCTATTGGCTACGATATTGAGGTAATATAAAATTGCTAGCAGAGAGAGAAAGAGAGAGAGAGAGACTTTTGTGGGACGGGTATATTAGCTCTGCTACGATACATATATATATACGATTGTTGGCAGAAAGAGCTCAGAGATTGGAGCATGTACTTTTAATACGTGTCGTATAACATTATGTATGTGTTATATATTTCGAAATAGTCCAAAAATGTTATTTAACATATGCTAACTTTTCTTCGATATATTTCTACTAAGGTGAATCATTAATGAGTCTAATGAACTTTTCATTTCTCACTAAATATCAAAACAAATCTTTATTTGCAACAGAATACTCTGGTTACTACATATAAACATATGCTTTGAGTCTATTTATTTTTTGAGGCTGCCTATTGTAGACTTCTTTTCCACTTTGGATAAATCGTATACCATTATTACACTTATAAGGCATTCCTCTATTTACACTGTTTTGACAGCAGAAAGCTAGTTCACAATGACGGCATCTGTTAGCACAACATTAAATATTTATTCATTCATTCAGCTTCTGAATATATTTAGTTTTATTATGAAGCCCTGCCACATAATTCTATAAAAATAAATGTGACTTCATTTCATTTAATCATTGCATAAGATATTTTAATATATCTGAGACAGAAAAAATGAAAATCTATAAAATTTAACCTGACTTCATTTCATATATCTCTGTGATGTAAAATACTTTAATGTAAAAAATAAATAATCAAATAAAATAAGCTGAAAATCTATAAAAATGAATGAGACTCCATTTCATGAATTCACATTCATTTTTATAGATTATCAGCTTTGCTCTCTCTCTCTCTCTCTCTCATATGTTTATATGTTAGATATAAATATATTACAATATCTTATGTCTCACATTAAACTAATAGATTCGAAAGCCTATGTATAGTCTGTTAGCGTATGCTGTCTAATGCCTCGTGTCGTTCACTTTCCTGATTTCTAGCTAATTTCTGCGATTTAGCTCAGCTCAAGAGCTTCAACATGTCATTTATCTTCTGCGTGCAGTGTGCGGGCGCCATTGCCGTCAATGGCATATTTGTCATAAATATCGAACAAGCAAGCAGACATTGCCTGTCTCTCTCTCGCTCTCCCTCTCTCTCTCTTGCGCTCCCTTTACCCGCCAACAATTTGCACGCTCTTTTGGCCGACTGATTTAGCTGCGTTGCCTGTTGTGGGCGTGCCAAAAACACAAAAACTTAAGCGATTGATTTAAACGCCACTCCAAATTATATATCATATATATACATATATATACATATATATACGTATATACTTATATATATACATAGATATATGTATAGCTACCTGATTGCCGTCATGTTTCATGAAAATTTATTTAAATAACACACACACAGAAACACACACACACACACACGCACAAAAAAGAGTACGCGCTGCTGTTGCAGGTGTCTGACAGCTTTTGGCCAACAGGGGGCGTATGAGTGCGCTTTAAACTTATGAAGACAACGGCCGCATTGTAATTTATGTGCTTCAAGTGCTTCAGTGCTGCGACAGCCACTGTCTGTCTATCAGTCCGTCCATTTGTGTGTGTGTGCTCTGGTTTGGTTTCTGTTTTTAGGGGTCAGCTCTCTTTTGGCCATTGTTTATGGCGCACACACACACACACACACACGTACAGCAACTTTTGGCTTTTGTTTGCAACATGGAGCGCAGCTACAAATTGCCGTACATAATTTATGCGACATGTCAAAAAAGTGTGACCAGCTCATAGTTTTATGATCGTACATATGCGGCTGGCAGGTATTACCAGGCGTTGCGCGGCAACAACATTTGATATTCCATATACTCGCATATATTTACGAGCTCAGTTGAGCAGCTTAACTTATATTGACTATAGAAAGCAGCAGACTCCCTCTCTCTCTCCCTATCTCTCTTTCTCTCTCAGTTCCTGCAGTTTTCAGTTTCTGTCCGGCTCTCTTTATTCCTCTTACTGCTATCTTTCTAACTCATTTCTATCGTCTCTCTGCCTCTCACTTTCGCTCTCTCTGATTTCTACCGCCTCACTCTCTCCCTTTTTTTATCTCCCGCTCTTACTTTTCTCTCACACAATATCCACAATTCAATCATCAATCAGATTATTATTTATTTATAACAGTTTTTTCGTACCCTTTCATACAAATTGTGAATATTTCATAATATTTGTAGTATAACAGAATTATTGCTGCTGTATCCAACCCCGCAGCGAATGCATAAATTTGCTATAAAATCATTTTTTATAGACCGCAACTTTTGAAGTTTTCTAGTTTAATATAAACATTTAATAAAGAGCATATTTGTTGGCCAACACACACACGCACACACATGCATGTACGCACACAGGGCACATACACTTACATATGTAGATGCAAGTACGTTATTAACATTTCACAGCTCAAGTGTTTATGGCCAAAGCTCTAAACTGAAACTAAACCTAAGTCAAACTCGGCAATTTCATCATCATCAATATCAGCTACTCTGGCTCCCCTCCTCTAGCTCTGCTCTGCCTTTGAGTGCAGCTATAAAACTAAGAAAAATGAACCAGAAGCCAGCTGCGTGTATAAAAAGTGTACGATTTTTGCATTTAACATTGTAAAAGACCCGCGCTATGCGGAGGCTGTCAAAAATGTTGCCAGCACTTGCAATTTTTGAAGTATCCCGGCTTAGGCTACGCTCTTAATGGGCTTCCTTGGTCAGTTAAAAGAAGAGTTAACAGGCAACAGCGAGCAGCGAACAGCGAACTGCCAGCTGCAAGCCACGTGCTAATAAACTTTTCGAGCCCCCCTCTCTGACCCTCGCCCACTTTCACTGCACAAACTAGACAAAGTTTTTAGAAAAGGCTTCTCGAGTGAGGCTTAAGAATTTCGCTAGCAATCTCTCAGGTAGCATAAGGATTATGCCAGGTGAAGAGCTTTCAAAATTGCAATAAAAAAAAAAAGGTTTAACATGAAAATTTACTCGAGAAAAGTCGTTGAAAAGTAATAGCACAACAATTTTCAAGTAACTTTGCTATTTGGAATACATGTTGAAATTATTTAAGATTGTTAAAATAAAAAATTATATTTAACTTATGAAATGCATTTGCTGCATTCAACAATTCTCTACACTTTTGGTCTTATACGCGGCAGCAACATGAACTCTACTTGCTCTACAATTGTTCGTTAAAAAGCTTTAAGAGCTTTTGTAATTTATAGCAAAGCTGCATCAACTTTATATCCACTTCCAATCGTATCTTATACGCTACGTTTACAAGTTAACTTTTCGTCAAGCTTTCGAGTCTTATACTGCGGTGCCTAAAAGCTTGAAGTTATATGAATTGCAGCTTCAAGGAATTTAAAGGAACATTTGTATGCCTTGGCATAGGTAAAAAGTTACCCTTGTGGCTTTTGCACCTTATACTTATCAGTATATGAAAAAATAGTATAAGTATACAGTAGTCTAGTATAAGCGAACAATTTACTCTGGGAACTTTTGATTCATATACTTGCTAGTTCATGAAAGGGAAATTATGTTCATCTCTGCCCTTTGGTATAAGTGAAAATTTCCTGTTGGAATTTTTGTTACTTATATTTACTAGCTTATAAAAAGGTATTTATAAGTGCAAGTGTAACCTCTGGTGTGACTACAAAATTCCTCAAGATTTTTGCTTTACTTCTACGTTCTATATTGCGAATGTAAAATACTTTTTACTAGGAATTTATAAGTATATTTGACAGTTTAGACCTACATTATTAATTCCTTTTCTAACTTTGATATCTTCTACTTGAATTCGGTAAATGGTGAATAGGGAATAAACTTTATTTTTCGTAGAACTAACAAGCTTTTGTATAGAAATTACATTTTTCCTATTGTAATGTCTGTTGCATAAAGATAAGGATACGATTGTATAAGCTAGTTTACAAAACTGTATAAGAAGCCAACAGCTTACTTATAATTTCCCATTAAAGGATATTTTCACGCATTCCTAATATATAAATACCCACATGAAAGCTTTGCTAAAGTTTGGCTATAAGCTTTTCGGAAATACATATATATTGGTCACCCAATTTGGGTGCCTTTTATTTTTAGATCACGTAAAATGTCCCTCTTGGGCATTTCTTGTTTATCCCAATGAAAGCTCAATAAGTAATTGAGCTATAAAATAGCAGCTGTTGTATAACAGTTGACGGTTAGCTAAGAGAAACATTTCTTAATATTTCGCTCTTGTCTTATAGCTAAGGCAGCTTGACGTCTTGGGTCTGGGCTCTTGGCGTTTCTAGAGCTTCAAGACGGAACTCATTAGAGTAAATTATGAACAGTTTAAAAAGTCATTAAGAAGAGGGCGTAGCATAGGGGAAACATAAAGTGGGAAACAAGCGGAACAGACAATTGCCAGCGAAACAAAGTACAACAACAACAGAAAAAAGAAAACAACACAGTTAAAGCCTCAACAGTTGACAATTAAAGAGTTAATAGCTGCAGCTAAGCCAAGTCGCATGCAGTTGACTGTTGGCCAAATAAATATGAGTTCACAGCAGTTAAGGCTGATAAGTTGGGTCTTTAGCTCTTACCTGTTGACTGCTGGAGTAAATCCGGATCGCAAAGTAACTTATCGCCCGGGCAAACAATAACAGCGGAAATGGAATGACAAACACATTTGTCAGTCAAGTCAGCTCAATCAAACGTGAATGCGGAGCCTTTGAGCCGGATACGTAAATTAGTTTACATAGCGACAGCGTGTTAACTGGAATTACTAACACAATTCAAATCCGAAACAGAATGCCAGCATGTGAGAAACAATCAGCAACACCTGCACAGAGGTAACAGAGCCACCAGGTAGATGGATTGTGAGTGGGGAGGGTTGGAGATCGGGTAAAGCTTTTTGTATATGCCAATCGCATAATGCACCCAATTGAGTTTTTGCAATTCGCTCAATATGGATTACATAGCTATAGCTGCAATGGCGAGTGTAACAAATCAACGCCAGCTACCTGGGCGATTTATTATGCGCAGCAAATCGAAATTTGAAAACAAGGCAAGTGCAAACAGGTGCGAGCGAAATAATGTTGCCTACTTTTGGGGGCAGTCGAAAAATATACATATGTTTATATGTGTGTGAGTGAGAGTGAGAGAGCGAGCTTACTATTATCGCAACTATACCAAGCACTCAACTGTCAACAGTCAATGCAAAAATAATTCTAATCCATTGGAGTGTAAAGTTCTAATTAAGCCAACCATGCATAATTTGCGAAAATTGCAATTTGCCATTTGGAATTTATTTAAAATGAGCTGAACGAGTACATATATGAGCTTGGCCTAATGCTCAATGCATAATTCATTGTGTGCTTATTTCAATTATGTATTTAAACAGCTTTCATGCTTGCCGTCACACTGAGTGGGGCGTCCTCTGCTTCCTCGTATGTATAGGGAATTGCAATTATTAATTACGTCTTTATTTGCGTGATTTATGCGACGGCCTTACTATTATTCTATTTTATTTTATATTTTGTAGCGTGAGTGATGCTTGCGACATTGTCACAGATTTCTGATATACTTTCAATAAATCAAAACATTTGTCTTCGCATTCATTCAGCTTGCGGGGGTGGAGGAGAGGGAGGAGGGAGAGGGTGAGGCCGAGAGCTCGGCAAATTATTATACAAAAATTTATCGATTGCCCAATTGCGGCAGCTGCACATTTTTAAGATTCTCCAAATTGGCTTTAGCCTTAATTTGCCATTAATTGCGCAGTGGGAGGAGCAAAAGTGTCATCAAAATGCTTGGGAAATAAATATTCTAATTTTCAATTAAGCAACAATCAACAGGGCACAAAACACACAGCACAGAGCAATAATTTAGCTGGCAAGCAAAAGAAAATTCATGTAAACTTGAATACCCTAAAGGCGGAAAATATTCAGGAAAATATTTTAGGCAGTTAAAACTTATGCATTTTTTCAAGTGAAAACTATTGTAGTCGAGGTAATAGAAGTTATACATAGACTGCAGAAGTTTGAATAGCTACTAAGAGAGAAAACTGTTATACAATATGGACGGGCAGTACTATATAATAGTTAAATACAGTTTAACTAATAAGAATATGCATTTGAGTAAACTGTTATATACAGAGTTTACAAATTATACGCTTTGTAATGGCATAAGTGAGAAAACTGTTATATACAAAGTTTACAAATTATACACTTATCAATATCATAAGTACGAAAACTGTTATATACAGACTTAGACCCGTATGGGAGTACTATGAAAGAAAAGTTTTTGATTTATCAGTTTTATAATTATATAATTTCTAGTGTAGCAATCAAAGAAGCTCTTCAGTAAGATTTTTGTGGAAATGTTGTTGTGCACAACTGTTATACTACTGCTGTACAGAAAAAAACTTTACTATATCGCATGTAGTCTACTGAACTGTTTAACTAACTTTTATAAAACAGTATTAAATGCTGATTTACAGCTATAAGATATAGTATAAAAATATATAAAAATCTGTTCAGTAAAAACTCATTTTCAAGATCACTGAAAAGCTATTGAGCAATTCTCCGCATCCATTCTTCAATTGGGAATAAGAGTATGTGATATAGAGTAGCTAAATGAGAATAAGAGTAACTGAACTACGCTGCCAGCTCTCTACTGCTGATCAATTTAATCAAGAACTAATCAACAACTCTTTCTCATGATGCTCCCTGGCTAGAGTATCTAAAGGACTAAGAACGATGGGCTCATTGTCTCTGCTGTGCCTTTGCAAACAGCTTGTGCCCGGAGATTCGTCTTCTTTTTGTTTTTCTTCTGTTCTCTCTTTCTTCTTTAAGTTGCAGTTGCTGTCGCAGTTACATTTACTGTTAGCAGTAAGCAGTTACCCGTTGCTTGTCTGCTCCGCCTGTCTGCGCAATTAATTTGCAGCAAAGGCGGACACAAATCAGCTGCGTAACACGAACTGAAAGCAATTCCCATTTTCTCTCTTTTTTTTTTTGTTTTTTTGTCGTTTCGGCTCACTTTCTCATTCCCTCTACATACAGTCGTTTTTCTTTGCTATTTCTTGTGCTGCTGCTGCTTCTTCTTCAAGCTGAATACGCATAAATTCACATCCGGCGACAAGATGCCGTTTATAGGGTGTTCTGGGCCGGTTAGCAAAGGGGCGAAGGGGAAGAAATTGTCAACGTTGCAGTTTCTCAGTTTGGCAGCATTGCAACTTCCGCTGAGCGCAGCGACACCAAAAACGAAAACGAAACGAAACGAACGGAATGGAACGGAAATGTGCAAATGAGCGCATGCATATCTTAAGCAGCAGCCAGACAGGCCGCTTGGTAGGTGAGCGGAGAGAGAAGAGCGGGGAGCCAGCAGATGAGATAGCCCTTACCTAGCCAACACTTGCGCTGCTGAGGTCCAGTTGTAGTTGAAGCTTCATTTCGGTATACCCCGTAGAGGCAAGCAGTAGGGTATGCTGGCTACATTTGAATTGATGGAACGGATCTCTGACTAATTTTGAAGCTCCATCCATTTCAAAGACAACTCCACTTTACACGATTTTACGACAGATTGATATATTGTCATTATATTATATATATTTATCTATTGTACAGTCGAGTCCCGATAATTCGAAATGGCAAAAGAGAAATTTAGACTATCGAGAATTATCGAGAACAAATCTTTTGCGATTTATCGCGAGTTTCGATTAAGTGGGGCATAAATAATTAAATTATTATTATATATTATATATTTTGTTTACAAATTTGGCATTTGCAAGAGACAGACGAAAGTTTCTTGACATAGCACAGCTGTAATTACTTACTGCAATTGCATATTTGATCATTATTTGCAGGGAATTCGCCATCGAAACACACTCACACTGGGGCTGCTCTGTATCTGTTTACAGTTTGCTTTTTTGAGCTCGCATTTTTTGTTTTTTTTTTTTTTTTTTTTGGTACCAGCGCCCAATTTTATTTCAACTGCTTGTCACTGCAATTTTATACTTATTGCTGGTTGTTGTTGTTGCTGCTGTTGCACCATTTGTGGCAGCTATAAACGAAGATGACAGCAACAACAGCAGGAGCAGCATTTAAGCTCTGCTTTTCTCTCTCTCAGTCTCCCGCTTTGCCTCGCTTTTGGTTTTTTCGCCTAATTGGAAAACTATACACAGCAAAATGGCTACAGTGCAACATGCGGCACACACACACACACACACACACACACAGAGATATAGATATAGAAACAGATCCAGTTACAGTTACAGTTACAGTTACAGCTACAGCTAGAGCATTAATATGCAACGGAATATGAGCAGCAGTCACAAAGCGAAGCAGCGAGCCCCATTCGAGCTCCCCCCATCGCCACTTGCCATTGCTTATGGAATGGGCATGAATGTGGCGTATATGCAACACGCTTAAATGATTGGCATTGCAAATTAGAATTTCAAGTTGCATTCGCGTTCGCGATTGCCATTGCGTTTGCAATTGCTTTCGCTTTGGATTGCCGGCAATGCGAAATTAATTTTCTATTTGAATTTCAATTATCAACGAGCGCAAAAAAAATGCAAGGCTTATCACAGTTTCGCCGAGATTGATCAAACATAGTGAAAGACTTTACAGAGCACAGCTGTTAGCAGAAAATATGCAGAGCAGAGGCTTTGCAGTGACAAAAAGCACAGTTAACAGTAACATATTGAGGTTTACATAGCATAGAAATTTAAGATGAAAACTAATAACAGTAATATAGTTGAAGATTTAAATAATTAATATATATACATTTTTATCAGACAATTTAAAAAGCCCAAAAATGCTGCCTGATATAAATAGAACACAATATAACAGAATGAAGTTTAGCATAGAATATATAATGATCTTAACAGAAGTCTATACAGCTCAGAAGACTATATAGCGCTTCAACAAAATTATTAACAGAAGCTCAGCATGGGCAAAACAATAATTTAACATTATTGGTCTATTCTGTAAACTCTATGTTGACTATACTGATAATATAACAGAGCTTTATACATGCATAAATACTACAACAAGCAAAGCATAGATTGACTTGCCTATATCGCCCAATTGTAGCATAGATTTTACATAAATTTCAACAAAGTATAACATAGTAAGCAATGTAAGAACTTAAGCATCTATTTAACAGGCTTTTATTACTGTTAAACTCAACAGACAGCTTAAGTAGACTCTACGCAGAAAACTGTATACATATGATCTTAGCAGCTCACAAACATATACATATACAGCTGCTGTTATATAGTACTGTTATGTGACACTTTATTAAATATTTCATCCACTCAAGTTCAATTTAATGCTGCCCTAACTCAACTCTTCAGCAACATTCAACTCACAATTCAAAGGGATTTTCATTAATTTGGAATAAACAATTCTTGCGCCCTTTAAATGCTCGCTGAGCAGTAAATTTCGCAGCGGTTGAAAGGACCTTCACCTACATTGGTGAAACGCATTGCGCACACACAGAAACCACAATGAAATTTGTTGCTTAGCTATTTCAATTTGTAACTCATTTGCGGGTCACAAACAGATAAACGCGTACGCCTTCTGGCCACGCCCACCCACTGCCAATTGGCGCCGAATTGAGCAAACTATTTGCAGTCAAACTACAAATGTATAGCCGTGTGTGTGTGTGTGAGTGAGCCTTAATTAGATTGCATTTGCACTTAAAATAGGAAAAACAATGCGTCAATATAGTGCTTCAATAACAGCACGCTAGGTGGCGCTCAAGTAATTGAATTTCTCTGCTGACAAGGCTAGGCACAAATGCCGATAGATCAACTGGCAGCTTCAAAGGATTATTTGTTAGAGGTAGAGTTGGAGAACATTAGAGAGCGACAAAGAGAAGTCCTTAAAGAGAGAAGGGAAGGGAGCATAGAATTTAAAGGGTATAAAAACCAGCTTCAAAAGATTCGCTTATAAAAAACTTGTAAATGTTTCAGATAAAATATATTCATATATATTAATTAAAAACTTAATTTCCACTTGAAGAAAAGAGCCAAATTCAAATTAAACAAAAGAAAAAATGCTATAAAATCTTAACTCTTAAGCTTTCAAGTATTTGAACACAAAACGTAATTGCGGAAATCTCAATTCTTGAACGACCGCAATTTCCACTTCCCTATCTCTCTCTCTCTCTCTTTGCTGTTTGCCTCTCTCACTGTCTTCACTCTTAACATTTTCATTTTGCGCTTCATCTTACTTTACTTATTCCTCTTACTGCGTTAATTTTTCATCAAATGCCATTGAAGTCAACCGCAAATGCGAACGCGCACGCACAACTGTTATACACACACACACACATACAGCCAGCAACCAATGTGTGTCTAACTTTGACCGCAAAAAGCGCGTGTCAGCGTTGCAGCTGGCTGCGCTGTCAGCGTCAGCGTCAGCATCAGCGTCTGCTACAGCGCCCGCTGTGATGAATGACAGCAACGAGTGTGTGGCATCATTCATCAGGCTTGCCAACAGCACAGCCACAGCAGCCCTCACCACTCCCCCCTCACCAGTCACTCCCCACTTCGCACACCCCTTCCACTTAGTGTGTGGCAAAAATTGAAAAATTCATTACAATTAGTCGACACCAGTGACCAAGCTGCGCGTTTTGTGTCTGCTCCGCCATGTCCTCTCCTGTCCTGTCCTGTCCTGTCCTGACCTGACCTACTGTCTGACTTGGTAGCTGTCTCCATTTCATGCAATAACTTGGCAATTATCACATGCTGCCAAGAAACACGCATACAGCCAGCTGTGCGGCTTGTATCCTGACTGTTATACACGCTAGTGTAATACAGCTAAAGACATTTTAGAAATAATTTGTGAAAACTCAACAGTTATCATGTGATAAAAAGCTAACATGAAATAAGTGCTACTTTGCTGTTATACACAGATAAATATGATTATTATATTTGGCCATACCTGAAACTGTTATAAAGGTCTGTATACACGCTAGTGTAATACATTTTAGAATTCATTTTTAAAAACTGAAGAGTTCTCACATAATAAGGAGCTGTCATGAAATCATTTCTAGTTTGCTGTTATACGCAGATGATATGATTACTATATTTGGCCATACCTGAAACTGTTATAAAGGGCTGTATACACGCTAGTGTAATACATTTTAGAATTCATTTTTAAAAACTTGAGTTCTCAAATGATAAGGAGCTGTCATCTGTTATACACAGATGATATCACTACTATATTTGGCTATATATGAAACTGTTATACTGTCAATCGGTACTGACAACATTACTATTCAAATATAACATTAACACATAGCAAAAACACTTTTTCCATATGTATAACACATCAAGCTATTGCACGAAACTGTTAACTTTCTTACTGTTAACTCATAAAATGTTATATGACGCATGAATAGAAAGCGTATTTGAAAGTCAATTAAAATTCTATTAAAATTAACAGCGAATGCCTTAAATGGTTTATTAACTTAAGATAATTAGCGTCAAGCATTAGCGTTTGCTATTCTCAGAGATATTCGTCGTGCGGATATTCCCTGCTGAGGAGCCAATCACTTAACATATTTCATTCACTTGCCTTACCTTGTGCTGTGTCTCTCTTTCTTCTTCTTTTTTTTTTGCAAGCTGTACTCTATTTTATCGGTATATAGGGGCAGCCTCTGTCACCAAGGCGACCTTTATCACCGACACAAAGATAAAAATGTTCATTATCATGTCAAGCGAGGCGACAGTCGCACAAGTCGCCCAAAACGCAGACAAGCCGACACCTTCATCACAGCTTTTAATGCACATATAAAAAGAAATTATATGTATATAGAAATACATATATATATATATATAAATTCGCCAGACAGTTTTTTATTTATTTATTTTTTTTTTATCTGCCTTCTAATTGATCAAAGAAATTGGAAAAAGACTTAATAAAAAGAAAATAAGAGGAAAGGAGAGAGAACAAGTTATCTCAACTTTTACCTGAACAATTTTCACGGCAGCTTAAAGCCGCTTAAGAGCTACTTAGGAGAGCGGCTGGCGAGCAAAGGCTTTCGGCATGGGACGGTGCTAAAACTTATGCCTGAGTGGGCTCGACACAGGGCAAACAGTGCCGGGTGCCGAGAGTCGAGTGCCGAGTGCCTTGACTCGCTGCAAAGCCAAACCAACTTTTGCCGCTCATTAAGATGCATTGCGTGGCTGGCAGATGGGCAGGGGGCAAAAGCAGCAGGTAAAAGTCAAAAGGTGGCCATGCTTCTAAAGTGGGCGTGGCAATATGCATTATGTGTTCTACTAGACGCTGCGGCAGCTGATAATAACGAAACTTTTTCCACGGCTCGAGTTGATTATTAAGCAAGTGCTAGGCAAAAACTTGGAATTGTTAGTGCGTGTTAAGGATTTTGCATTAATTATCTGCTCTATCACTCTACCATTCTCACTCTCTCTCTGTCCCACTCTCTCTCCTGTCTTTTTTTCTATTTGCCTAGCAGCGCAGCAAACAACTTTAATTAAGTCATTATGCAATTGCATACGACAAACTAATTAAAAATGCAATTAAAGATGCAGCACTCATGCTCAAGTGTGTGTGTGTGTGTGCATGTGTAAAGGCAGGTGTATGTGTGTCTGTGTGAGTTCTTCTTAAATATGTGGTAGAGAAAACAAAACTCTAAATGCAAACCAATAAATGCTAAATCAATAAATACAAGCAAAAGACATTAAGCTTAATAAATAGAGGTAGGCGAGGGGTAGATAGACCTAAGATATACCCTATTAAGAAATGAATCCGCCACTGAAGTCAACCAGTTGCTGCATATTGAATAGTTCTCTTTAACTAAGCAGACTTAAAGAGAAATATATGAATATATACAATATGTACAACTCTATCAACTTCGCACAGCACCAAAACCAATCAACTCTCTATCACTCCATTTACAGCGTATGGCCATAAAACTTCTCCTCTTTTGCATCTGCCGTAAAATGCTAAAATACACGTGCCACACCAAACAAAAACTTTTGCCAAACTAATTTTATGGCCATACAGAGTTTTGGCTTGCTTTCGTTTGTTCTATAATCAACTTTCAACCTTTCGTCAAAAAAAAAAAAAAAAAAAAAACTTTTTTCGAACAGTTTTTATTATAACTATTTTATTTGACTTTACCGTTTTAATGGCAAATGCAAGAAAAGGGAAGAAAAGTGAAAGAGGTGCAAATAGAATTTTCTCGATCAACTTCTTGACTTTGCATTTAAGGCCACACAGTTCGTCAAAAGTTGAGTTTCGTCAAGTTTTGAAGGCAAGTTCGTTAAGTTCGTTATATCAGCAGGAATGCTTGCCCATTGTGGCTAGCTAGGAACGAGCCATTTCTCAACTCAATTGTTGTCCTGGCTGCTGTTCCTTCTGCTGTTGTCTTATTGTTGTCTTCGCTCTGTCTCTCTCTCCCTCTGCCCGTCTCCCTCGCTCTGCCTGTGTTGGTAATACGCATTGTCAACGCTTGCACAATTGAGCTCAAGTGCTCGCCCCTTGGCGAGACCTTCACTCGCCAAAGCTGGAGCTCATAACAGGGCTTAAATGTCCTGGAAAGCGCCCATGTGCGCGTGGCGCCTGTGCAGCATAACAAGCAAAGCAATGAAGCCCAAGGAGCAACATTTAGTTGCGGTTCGCTTAAATTAAATATCTATGTATGTATTTCATAAGCACTGTGGTACAAAGTTGATGAAAACTTTAAAAATTCATTAATCAAATCTATATCAGCTTATTTTGGATGGTATTGAAACTGTCCTACAACATGTATAACAGAATAGAATTACTTAAAATCTTTAGATAGTGTACAATTTAAGCACCAGCACGATTATTTGGGCTATACAAAAACTGTTATACTGTACAGAGTACTCTTTTAAATATTGTAAGCATTTGCAATTAATATTTCAGTAAATGCAGCGAAATATATTCTTAATACCTGCTCAAGCGTTTTAAGGCTTATTTTCAAACTGTTCTACAATACCGTAAACCCTAAGAAAACTATCCTACCAAACGTATAACAGAATGCTCATCAAATTATTGCCTGAATTCGCATTTATTAATATTTAATAAATACACTCAATATTTCTTATTCGCTCTAAATACTTATTCAACTGTTATACTTGTGTAGTATTCCACGTTGCCTCATATAGAGAGTACAGGTCCCTCAAGCTGAGCTAGCTACTGTTCTATTTTATTATTTGTTATTATTTCCATCATTTTTATTTGTTCCCACTAAAGCCAGTTCACATTTAGTTGTTCTCCGCCTCGACAATGCCGGCGAGTGCAATTGTTTGGAACTCCCAACTGACAGCCCTCAAAGGCCATTTCTATTATTTTATCTGACGCCCAGAGTTTGACTTTTGCTGTGCTACGACTTCAGGTTCTTGTTTTATTTTGCTGTTTCTCTTCTTATTCTTCTTGTAACCACACAGCGACGCATAATTCATAAAAAGTTTATAATCAAACAAGTAAGAAAGCTCTAGTCGAGACTGCTCGACTACGAGATACCCTGAACCCTCCGAGCAACAGCCATTTCAATCATTTTTAGTGTCATTCAGCTTAAACAAACACACACACACACGCAAACATATACATAGACACCCATAGGCACGCACGCATTAACAGGCATGGGCTGCAGTGTGGGCTTACTATGGGAACTTAATTGTTCAATAACTTTTTTTGTGGACGTACGTTCTTCATGAAACTTTCAGAATGTGGTTTTATCATTACCATGCGTATATTTGCCAAAGCTCAAGTCTCTAGTATTTGAAATACGCCTTTTACAGAGATGAGGGTAAGGGGGTGGATATAGGGGTGGGGGGTGAATTATAACAAAAACCGAAATTCTATCACGTGCAGTCGAGTCTACATTTAAAATTTGGAGACTTTAGCTCTAAAGGTGTAGGAGATATAATTTTATAACTGGTTTTCGATAAGGTTTTTGATCGATAAAAAAATAACGGGATGAGTTATCGATTTTTAGTGATAAACTCGATATGCGCGCGCTATATACGAGCATTTTAAAAAAAGTTGAAGTCTCTAGCTTCTATATCTTCAGAAATCGACGCGTTCATACATACGGACAGACGGACAGACGGACAGACGGACAGACGGACAGACGGACAGACGGACATGGCTAAATCGATTCAGTTTGTCGCCCTGATCAAGAATATATATACTTTGTGGGGTCTGCCACGCCTCCTTCTCCCTGTTACATACTTTTAACAAAACCATTATACCCTGATTTCCCATTTTCAATGGGTTCAGGGTATAAAAAGAAAGACAGATAGGAAGAGAGGGCGAGAGCAGAGTAGAGGGAGAGAGGGCCACTTTGTTTGGGTCAAGTTAACAGCTAATTTAATTTTTAGCTCAGCTCGGCTCAGCTCAGTGCGGTTCAGTTTAGATAGCCAGCTGGCCGAGAATCGGAGCATGCCTCAGCGCAAACTAAACAGCGCCCCACACAAATTAAGAAAATCCCTGCCTAAGCAGCTGGAAGAGCCAACAGTGTAACTAGTTGTATATTTTATTGAATACAGTTTGAATGCCCGGCTCGAGTCGGCTGGCTGGCCACTGATTGTGGAGCCTGATTGCCATTGGGGCACCAGGTGCAGTTGTAGCTGCCGGCCAACAGTGGATAGCCACAAACGAGGTCAGGCCAAGACGAGGTAACACGGCAAAACATAGCAAACAGAACAGAAGCCAAGCCCAGCCAAGAGTCAAGTCAACTTGGCTGAAACGCAACTCAAGTCGAATCGAAAAACGAGACGAGAGGCAAGAGCTGCAGCATCAGCAAAAAGTACATAAGCTCAAGGGAATGCGTAACTAAGAGATATGCTGTATAACAGATGTAAATATATGGCAGATATTTTTATCATACGTATATGTACATATATGTATAACAGCTGGAGTTGCTATTGTGCTCATATAGAAAATTGATAATGACCTCTTAGCAAATTGAATTATTTGCTTACACATGTGGCATACACAGTATAACAGATTTAAGAATTTTTTATGGCAGTTACCGTTTTTACTTTGTTTTGGTATATAGTATATTTCAAGCTCCTCCCCAATTAACTATTATACTCGCGGCATATGTAGTATAACAGATTTAAAATATTAATAGTTGACAGTTAATGTAGCATAACAGCTATTAGTTATACAAGCAAACATTGTTTCTTCTACTTATATAACAGTTTTCAAGCAACGTATAACTTTTGTCATCTTCTTGCTGCTAATAGTATAATATATAATATACAAAACTTGTATAACAGTTGCTGTTTTCCGGCTCTCTAGTGATTTAGTTCAGCCTTCAGTTTATTTCAATCCACTCATTTACCTCAAGACTCAACGTATAGGGTATATAACAAATATATATAACAGTTTACCGTGCCTCTGGCATTGTATTACGCTGGGAGAAAAAAAGAACCAAGCAGGCAGCAAAACAAGCACTACAAATGAGCGAATGAGCGAGCCCAAAAGAAGTATAACAAATAAACTACAACTCAGCACGTAAGATAAACACAAGTCGTTACAAGTGGCCGACCACAGGGGGCGCCACTGTCTCTGTTGTTTTGCAGTGGCTTTGCAGCTTTTTTTCTGCGAGCAATTGAAGGCTCGCTGCGAAACATTTAACAGCTCAACTTTTGGTGGCCAAAGCCAAAGCGACCAACTGCAATTAATCAGCGGCACGTGGCACGTGCCACGCCCCAACTAGTGCGCGCTATCGTTTTCACGCGCGCAAATTATGGGGGCAACATGAACAAGCTAGCAACAATGCTGGCAGCGATAAAAATGCGCGTTGCCACTTGCAACGTGCTGCCAGATTGTTGACGTGACTTTTTCGCCTCTCGGCTGGGCTGTGGTCACTTTTTGTTGCTGTTGTAAATGCAACAATGCGGCAACTATTTTCATTTTCATTTTTCTTTTTCTATATATTATTTAATATATGTACATATATATTTTTTGATTTTTATATTTCGTTAAATGGGCAGAGTTTTTTGTGCAAATTACTTGAACCAAGTGAAGAGGATGCTGATGGCGATGATGTTGTCAGTAGACATTAGGGCAAACGGACGGAAAATTGCATGCAACACTTGTGTCATTTTATGCAAGTAATTAAGTAAGCGAGCGATTTCAATTTGATCATAATTGGATAGACATTGTAACATAAAAAACACGATCAAAGATAACTTTAATTTATTTTTAAGCAAATTGTTATACTGTAAGCATCGCTGCCACGCGCACAGTAAATTTATCGCATCAGCTAAAGGCCACACATGTCGCACAATTTCCTTTTCTGTCAGCTTGCGGCTCAGTCACATTGAGAGCACTCACAGATATGACTCGACTAGAAATCTAAAATAGTCTTAATTAAAATCGAGTCAAGTATCTATATTTGCGGCTGTCAAACATAGTTAGTCCGCCAGCTGCTGCCAGAGCAGCGGCTCAAATATCAACCAAAATATACGTGCATACGCATACCTCTCTGGCATGTGTGCGTATAACAGTTGAAAGGCATTTGGCTTGTGGCTTATGGCTAAACTGCTATAGAACAGACTTAGTTAAGGACCAAGTCCTGCAATATGTATTGTATGATGAAAGATTGTTCCAACAAAACACCAAATGGAAAGGAAAGGAAATAACCACAGAAAGTCAACAACAGATTTTAATTAAATTTGAACTTGTGTTGATTTAATTTCTCAATTGTTGCGGCAAATAAGAAAAACGGGAAACAAAATAAAAACGCTTTGCATCTGCACTTGACATACGCACACTATACGAAATTATTTCATTTACCCCAAAGCAAATGAGCTATAGAAATATAAACTGAAGAAATTTTTATTTAATTAAAAAAAAAAAAAAAGGCTTTCTTAATATTTTTTATATATTTTTTGCTTTATTTTTGTATTATGCTTGAAATGTTGACAAAAGGGCGAAAATTTGAGCATACTTTGTGCACCCTTATATAGCAGAAGCCCAGCTGAATTTAGGGTCGAGCACAGGTTTGGACGACGCGTTTGCAATAATCACAACAAAGGTGTCAAATCTGACAATAGAGGGCGCACGGCACGGCGTAGGGCGAGCATTGAAGAGTTTCTTCTTTTTTTGGCATAAAAAAAAAAGGAAAAAAAGTGCTTCGTAATAAGCTTAGGCTTGAGTTGGAATGATTTGTTGGGTTTCGTTGAGCGCCTGACTGTTTGTTGTATAATAAATATATCCCAACTTTTAGGGTTGCCAACGCTGTTGCTGCTATTGGTTAAGTATATATATATATATGTGTGTGTGTGTGTGTGTATATAACAGCTGGCTTATTGACCATGAGAGTCTGAAGCAGACACGTGTGACACAAATTAAGACATTTGTCAGTGGCCGTACTTTTCGCCTTGTCATTTGATGTTGGCCTAAACAGCATTTGGTTGCCAACAATTTCACGGCTGGGCACGCTCAGCTCGCTCTCTCTATCTCTCTCTCTCTCTCTCTGCTCAAACTGCATTTAATTAACTTTAATTTGTTTTAATTAAAACTTGAAAATGCGTTGCGACGCTCATTAAGTGTTGGCTTTACGCTGCCCCAAAATGTTAACGAGCTGCCCCTTTGGAAACAAACGCAGACAGACTTTAAAATATACATATGTATATGTATATACAATCTATATCTATATACATGTATGTGTGTGTGTGTGTCTGTGTGCATGTTTACTGAGCTCCTAAGCAACAGGAGCAGCTGAGCGCACAAGCGAAATAACATTAAATATTGTTAAATGGCGCCCAGTTGCATTTAATTACATTTGCATAAGATTCAGCTTATCCTAGCAGAGCCAACAGCAGCAACACCAACAACAACAACAACAACAACAACAATATTAGCTAGATAGCACTTTATGCTTACATAACTCTGACAGTTTAAAGTGTCTAACTACACGTTTTACGGCATTCAATATATGCTTTTGCTCATTCTATATATATATGTATATATATTTTAGCAAAAGCTGTTGAGTGCAGCAAGTCAACTGTTATACAAAAAAGAAAAAGCACAGCTTGATGAATTAAATGTAAAATATATGTATGAATGAATTCTGGGAAGTGCGTAAAAGAAAAACAATACATAAAGCTGGCTAAATTTACGCTGGAATAACTTTTGTATATTTCTCACTTTTATAGGGTATTAAAGTTGTACAAAAAGTTATATATGTTTATACCTAAAAATAAATTAAAAGAATCCAACTCAAAGGATGTGCAGCAAGAATTTCTTAAATACTTCAGAAATTAGTTTGAGCTTGAATATGATTAATGAATTTTGTAAACAAATTTGAATACGCAGAAAGAGTTTCTTATGGTATTCCATATAAGTCTTTATTTTGGTGGCTAATAACTAATATAAAGTCAAAATAATTATTTTTTTTAAAAATAGTTATATTAATCAAATAAAGTTCTAAGTAGTCAAATCTTAGCTAAGACATCTAAATAATAAGTTCTATATATTTAAAATTTTACAAAATATATATTTATTGCAGAAACCATGCAATTAACATATATTTATATATATTAAAAATCATTTTACGATTCATTGAAGAATTAATTTATGTCTAATTCAAGCACTATGTATAAATAGTTGTAAATTATAGTATATCGTATTTTTAAGCTGCTCTGTTTCAACTGCATACTGATTTAAATGTATTTCCATTTTTTCGATATCTTTGCAGGTAAATTAATTAATTTATCGCTCACGAATTGCTTTTTGTGACTTTGAGTGGGTTTGGTACTCTGAGGGCAGCTTTAGCGACCTCTTCTCACAGTCAGGTAAAACTCTAAAACTCTGACACCAATATGAATGTAAAACACAGACAAAACTGTTATAATTAATGTATGTCAATTGCAGCTGTTAACATAAATTTACAGGTTAATTCCTAGTATACTCCATGCAGCACACTGAATTTGCAGCTGTTATAATGCAGTTAGGCTGGGCACGGCCTAACTGATAGTCTTTTATAAACACCTTTCTCTCTGCGCAAACAGACAAAAATATATTATAAAATAATGTTGTTGCTGCCAAACCAACGAGCCAACATTTCGTTTCGCCGCTTTGATTCACATGCACAAATGAAATTTCGCAATGAAATTGTTAAAATGCAAATGGAAATCGCATGCCGGCTATCAACTATCAACTATGTATGTGACTAGATAAGCACTGCAGTTCCGTTTTAATATTTGAAATAGAATCAAAATTCCAATAATAGTGGTCATGTGCATAAAATATTTGCTCTTTACATTCGACTCGTATTTGCGATGAGTCGAATGAATTGATATCGAATTCTATGTAGCTGTATGTAGACTTCATCATGCGGAACAACAAACTAACTGAGCAATCAAATTCAATATTTTTGAATTACTTTTTTGGTTTGTTAGCTTCAGTTAGAAATTCACATCCGAGCGCGTTTTACTAACGAAATTCACTTTATAACACGAAATGCAGTCAGGGCATTGTGAATATATTGGCTTTATGCAATGTTTATTTATTCGTTTATTGAAACTAGAGATTTGATAGTTTACATAAAGATAATTTAACTTAGAGCACATATGTTAGACTGCATTTATTAAAGCCATTAAAGACAAAGATTTAATATTTAGGAGGAGTACTCAATTATCCGCAGATAATCCCACTAATTAAAGCCAAATAAGCTAAAACTGTTGTTAGCCTTATCCTTTATTTTAGAGCTAGTATTTCGAATATTAATGTAAGTATCATAGCTGATATACTCCACAGCCAACACTTTGACACACTTGTTAGGCTATACATCATTTTTCGTAATCTTAAACGCGTATTATTCAATCAGCTATGGCCAAGCGCCATAGTTTGACTTCCTCTTAAATGAGCACTGCTTGCAATCTCTACTCAGTATAACAGTACACACACACACACACACACACATACAGTGACATCATTCAGGGCTCATATAACTCGCCGTTTGTGCACACAGCTGTAGAACAGATATGAAACGAATTGCTATTCATTAAATCAATATAACAGTGCATAAAAATGCGGTCACATAAAATGTAATTTAATGTTTAGCTGGCCGGCCAGAAGGACAACATATAAACAATATTTATAGTTGGTAGCCGTTGGCTGGGCGTGGCAGCAACTTTTTAACCTGCCACCCCAAACACACACACACACGCATAACGACTATGAATTTGCGGCCATAAAAGCCAAACATTGTAGCACAGCTGCTTCCCACTCTCTCTCTCGCACTCAGTCTGTCTCTGTTTCTGGTTTAGAGCGGAGGCTGCTTTTATTAACATTGGCGAAGGATTCGATCAACATTTGAAGCACATTTTCAATGGTTTTTATGGCAAAGCAAAGAACATCAATCAAATGGCCAAATATTATTGACAAAACACGCCCGGATGCCGTAGAGAGAGAGAGAGATGCCCTGGTTCATCTTCCGTTTCAACTTTCATTGCCCACACGTCTATGGGCCATGAAAATTTGTGACAAATCACGGCAAAAACTAGCTATAAATGCGTGCACTGAGCGAAAGAGTGTTGATAATAAACGTGAGCCGAGTTGCACTCTGGCAATGCAATTTCTTCAAGTGTAGCCAGCTAGGCTTCACTTTCACTATTGTGACTGGGCGTGCCGCCGCAAATTGTGCTACACTTTTAATGTCAAATATACACACGCACACACACACACACTAGACTCTGGACTGCGTAATAGTTTGATAAATTGAGCTAAAAAATTGATTGATGCAGAGAGGAAGACTAAGAGAGATATATAATGAGTGAGTGGGAGAGAGAGAGAGAGAGAGAGAGGGCGTTGGTCCTGGCAGGCGTCTGTTTTCAATATAACTAAGCGCAAATTGTGTTCCTGTCACTGCCGGTCAGCATATCTATAAGTCAAGTCACTCTCCATCTCCCACTCACCCACTCTCTCTCTCTCTCTCCTTCTCTCTCTCCCTGTCTCTGTCTTTCTGCACGCGTCACAGCATAAATCAATCTAATTATTGCAAATTTAGCAAATGCCTCAACGCTTTGGCCATGCCCCCAGTCTCCAGCCCCCGCCCCACTTTCACACACGTCTGTGCCCAGGCTAATGGCATTTCGAGTACTATAATTATCCACATTTGTTTTCTCTCGCCGATTCCATTGTGATTCGCTCGCTTTGTTCTTTTTGCGTTTCTTTCCTATTGTTGCTAGACGTTTGTCGTCTCATTATTTGCACGCACCAACTGCCCATCAGACACTTGAGCCAAGGCCAAGCACAACAGCAGCCTTGTCAGACAAGCCAAAACGAGAAAATAAAAAACCACGCCGAGTTGAGTAATTTATATAAATAGAATACTAATTTATTTGGCAGCAGGTCTCTCAACTGTAGAAGAGATAAAAGAAAGGAAAGAAAGAAAATGGAAAATCTGAATTTTATGGTAAATATTTAAGATGCTTTAGATAAGATGGCTTAAATAAATGAAATGAAATTCCAATAGATCAATTTCTTAGACTAACGACTTCTGTTATACATGTATAAACCAGAAGATGTCCATTAGATGCAGTTTCCATATCATATCTGATATCAAGGTGACAATTACTTCATTTCATAAGCAAAATGTTGACTGTTTTTTATTTTTTTTCTGTTATATCTTATCTGTTATCACATATCAGTTGCTAACTCGGGGTGGGCATTACTTTATTTCATTCCATTTCAGCAAAACCTGTGCACTCAACTTGTTAACCGTTATATTTGATTCTCAATATAACAGTTAACAAGTCTATCGAATTCCTTTTCATATTTTGCAGTTTTCGATATTCCAATCTGTGATAGCATCTGTACTACTGACTGTCTTCTACTTATTAAATATAACAGTTTACCAGTAGCTAAGTAGAGCTACAATTTAACTGCTACTTTCGAAGAAATAAAAACCTAGTGGTTATATTTATTCGTATTTATATATATAACTGTTATACAGAGCGTAGTCATGTCCTCTATTGCTAATTACAACAGTTGAAAGTATATCACATTGCAAAGCCCGCGTATTATATTAAATATCCCAGTTTTTATAACACTTCATCAGCTATTATACATAATCACATACATGTTATATTGCTATGCCAAAGTCCTACTATCTGGCTCTTCTTTGTTAAAGTATTTTAAGGGAGTTGATGTCGCGCTTAGCATCAGAAACTTTCGTCAATTAATGCATCTTAGCCCTGCTTGCTGGCAATAGAAATTTAAGCCTAAGCTGAATACACTTGAGCAAAACTTTACAAAAGTTTCGCTCGCTATCTACCATTTCTCCCTCTCTCTCTCTGTATCTCTCCCCCCTCAACGCATCAGCGAAATGAATATGCTATGAGCATGCGCCCCTATCTCTTGCTTCCCATTAGCGAAGCAGGTCACTTCATTTTGCTGACTGTCAATGCAAACGCAACAGCTCCTTCGGAAAACACAAAGTTTTCGCGCTGAAAGATACAATTTAATGCTTCAGTTGCCAGTTGTGGGACATAAACTCATTTCGCCAATTCGACAGCTGGCCAGAATGGCACTTGCCAGTTGCCAGTTGGCAGTTGCCAGTTGCCAGTTGGCGGTAAATCTGGTATGCGAGGCACGCTTTTCGGTTAGTTGGCCAAGTTGTTGGCAGATCCCAACTGCTGCCTCCGCCCGCGTGCCCGCCTGCCTGCTGCTATACCTGTTCTAATGGATAGTGTAACCAATCAATGCGTAAGCGCTCAACATATGCCAACTGGCAACTTCGGCATTAGCTCTTCGTCTCTGGCGCGCTCTGCGTGGATGCTATTAAAAGTTTGAGGAAAGTTTCGCACATAATTTAAACTATGACATGGAGGCCGCAACTTGCGCCCGTTCAACATGATTAGTCACCGGGTAAGGGCTAACGTCCAACGGTCAACGAGTCTCGAGAGTTAGTTTTTTGAGTTAGCAGCTGCACCTGCTGGCTACAGCCGCTGTGGTTCGTGTCCTCGCTGATGATGATCTAGCAGTTTACAACATTTCAAGCCATTTCCCACAGCAGCACACTTATTTTGGCCAAAATCAGCGACGCTTAACTGACAGCGAATTGAAAAGTGAGCAAAGTGTCACAAAGTTTGGCGCAAATTTACTTATCCAGAGACGAGCTAGCAGTTCGACTGAAATCAATTGCATTTACGCTGGCCAACTACAGTATAACAGTTTAAAATTAAGCTGTAGTCTCAATTATATAACAGTCGCAGATGCATAGCTTGCTTTGATTGAAATTGCTATCTTGTATAACAGTTTCCATAAAAGTTGTTTTTGAATTTTTAATTTATTTTGATATTTTTATTTACTCATTTTCCATCATACTTTTCACAAGACATAGCAACTACGTTGGTAATCAAATTTCAAAATTGCTCTCTATTGCTCTGCTGTATGACAGTTTAGAAAAGCCCTAACAACTCGTTTGCCAACCAAATACCCACTCTTTCTGCCAACTGCAAGCATTCTTGGAATAAACTTCAATGAAAATAGTATACATAAGTTGAATAAAAGTTGGCCTTTTATTGAAAAACTTTGAGCATGCAATAGGTTATTTCTGTACCTTAAAAAAATATAAAATTGTAATATTTACTTTCAATTTGAATGCTTTGTGCATCTGTCTTGCTCACATTATACTTGAATACAAGAAAATAGCTGCATTTAAATTATATAAATATTATAAAACTAATTGAATTGCATTAAATATTCAATTAATATTTTATTTGTCAATTTATTAATAAATTCAATTTAAAATTCAATCACAGTTTGTCAAGCATAACAAATTTGTCCTTCAATGAAAAATGATTTCGTTGTTTCTACCACTTTTACCTTGAAATTCTTGCTGCTGTTTAAAACTTAAAACATAAAAGAGTTTTTAGTAACTCACATAAATCATTAGTTCATTTATCAAAGTACACACACCGAGACTCCCTCTCTCTCTCTCTCTCTCTCTCTCCCTTTCTCTCTCTCACTCTCATTAATAATCAATTTACCGCAAATACGTGACCAAAATTATTAGTTTGATTCGCTTGGTTACCTAAAAATAAAGTTCTTCAGCTCGGTTGACATCCTGCCAATTGATTTTAACGACTTTGAAGCTGTCGCTAGCACATAAACTAATTAAAACTATGCTACGGCTCATTTCGTATACTTTGTCAGTGCAGATGCTGAGATGCCCAAGCTGCTTCATGCTTCAGACAGTTCATAATTTGTATCGCTTGCTGGCGATGAAAGGCTTACAACCTTAATGTTCCAGGGGTTAAAGTTCAGTGAACGTTGTAGTTTAACTGACAATTAAATGGGTAAATTTGTCTTGTATAACAGTTAACAGTTGGGTATAACAGTTAAGTTTTACATTGCCAGTTAAGGGCTTTTGAATGAGTATAACAGCTAACAGCTTAAGCTGCCAGTTAAATTTGTTCACATATAAATGAACTCTAATATGGTTTTCAATCTGTATAACACTGAGCTTGATTATTTGCATTGTGCTGCTATTTGGGCGCAACCGGAAAATAGGTCGAAAAATAAAGCTTCAGAAGCCGCAAACATGACAATCATATCATTCGAGAATTTTATGGAGGCAATGCAGCGTAAGAAACCGCAACAACATTGTGGCACCTCGCATGTTGCATACATTTGCCAAGGCAGCTGGCTGTGCGAGCAGATGTTGGACAGCGGCCCAACGACGCATCGACTGCCCGTTGCGCTGGCCGCAATCATAAAAAATCAACGAAGCAACCAAGCAAGCGACAAATGCATTTCCAACCAGTTTTACGACCAACAGCCACAAAACCGAGCGGAAGTGCAGGCAGAAGCTGTGGCACGAGGACAGTTTTAAGAATTGCAATAAAACATTTGCAACAATTTAGATGCCGTTAGCTGTAAGCAGTAAGCAGTAAGCAGTTGCAGTTGCACTTGTTGTTGCAACTATCTCTCTCTCTCTCTCTCGCTCTCTCTCTCTCTGTTTCGCTCTCTTTCTATGCACACGTTTGATATCTACTTGGACATGCAGTTAGCTGACTTTATGGCCAGGCCGCATTAAGCGCTATTAACGGCCAACACATTTCCGCTTCCGTTGGCCAGAGATTCGTGTTGTGATTTCCCATACACATTGTGTTTACCAAAGCGCTGTACCAACATGAAGATGCGTAAAGGTTGGCAATTAGTTTACAAAGATATGTCTGTGTATAACAAGCCCTAGCAAGCAAAGACAGCCGAAAATCAATTTAACAGGAATAATAACTTTTTTTCCGAACAGAACAGCAAAAAAAAAATACAAAATGCTTTTGTATAACAGTTTTCAAATCAATGTTATAATATTCCTTGCACTATAACTATAACAAACTTTCCTTTATTTGTATAACACAAAGAAATAACGAACATATAACAGTATTAAGAGTCATTCAAAGATATTTGTTATCAGTACTTTAAAATAAATCTCTACCTTGTATAACAGGCTTGAGGCAAAAAACTATCTGCATAATTTTAAGACAATATAAGCATAATGGTCTATGCTCGCAATGCAAATAAGTAGTTGAAGCATTACATAACATATGTTAACTAACATGCATTCAGCTTAAATGTTTTAACTGTGCGAGGCTAAGTGAGAGTATAACAGAAGCCACTCAAATAGTTGAGAAGCGCACCGAAATTGCTTAAGAAAGTGTGTAAAAAATATGGCAGCTGCGATTTGGATGTGAATATATGGCACACACACATACACATACACACATAAATATTTCGTACGCGAGAAAGTAGCGTGACTTCCAAAAAGGTTGGCAGGGGACGAAGGGGATGAAGGAGTGCAGCAAAGCGTATCAACTAAAGATGGCAACTGGGCAAATGGAACACTATTTATTTGGGCATACACACACACACACATATGGGTGTGTCACACATACACACGTACTGTGACCCTGCTGCAGCTGCGACAGTTTTTATGGGAGCTGCGCTAAGTAAGTGATAAAGTTCAACTTTGATTTCGCCACTCACTCAGGCTTGACTCTCTCAAACACTCACGTCAATGTCAATTTTTATGGCTGCTGTGTACCGAAATATCGTTGTCTTTTGTCAAACATTTGTCGCTTTGCAGCCCTGCCCAAACATTGCACAGACAGCATGACAAAGCGCACAGCTTTGTTGCCCCACAAATCTGTTATACAGCGCAGGAAAGTAACGTTCGGATGACAGAAATCTTGTTAGGTGAACTCGATTGGAGTTGAAAAGTATCCGAGAGTGGTTTCAGCGAAATTGTATTGCTTTTATTTCCAATTTGCATACATCCCTGCGTTAAGCTTGTTTTTATATTGAATGAATTTGCTTCTAATGTTGTAGTATAACAGAAACATGTATTTTTAATTAACGTACATAAATTATTGACTCCTTCAGGCAGAAGGAAAATTCTCGGAAAATTAATTCATTATATTTAAGAAATTCAATTCAGTTGCTTTCATATGTATAACAGTTATAAGCAGTGATTTATTTCGTGAGGCAGGCTAGTTTGCATGAATAATTCTTGAAAACAAATATAATATTGATATCCACTCATATTATTCACTCTGTTGAACAGGTCGAACTCAGCTGGAATATGAACAGCAATTAAATGCAGCTCACATTTCCATGACTGTATAACAGTTTAATCACATTATTGATCAGGAACTTCCGGTTTCCTCATCTACAAATGCCACAAAAATTTAAAACCAGTTCAACTGCAAAATTATGGCGCTTTAAGCATCGAATAATGTGAAAATATGTCATATTTTTCCATATTTCGCTTCACTTTGCTTTATTGCTATATATATATTTGTGCTTGATGTGCTCACATTTGCCTTTTTTATTTTAATTATTTCCTCATAAAAAGCAATAATAATTTGATTCGCTTTCATATCAGAGAGCTCAATAGCCTTTCGCGACATGTGGCAGGAGGCGGCAGCCGAGCACTGAATCTGCTTCAAATAGCATGCATTTTGAAATGTTTCATAAGTTAAACGTCAACTTTCGATGCGTGGGCGCAACGCGGAACAAAAGCAAATAAATACATATGTACAAACATATATGTATGTAAATATATATAAACAAAATTGAATTTTGCTGTAATAAAGTCAGTGAAGGGAAAAATGTTGCGGAGATTTTAATATATATAAAAAATATATGTAAAAAATGATGTGCAAAAAACATATTGTGCAAGCGCAGAAGGGTTAATATGTGTAAAAGGGGTTAACAGAGGCCATGGCAAAAAAATGTTACAAAGGCTACACGCAATGGGCGACTAATTTCATAACGGCGCAGAGGAGCAGCAGTAATTGCAGTTCGTTTGAAAATATTAAATTTAAAAATGTTATTAAAGACACTGATATATAGGAGTTATACAAAGTGTTATATGGCAAACTGAAATTTAACATGCTGTCTTAATAACCAACTCTGTTAGCTTAACAGCGCAGTATAACAGAGCATAGGCATACGTTTAAATATATGTATATTTGCACTTGTATTATTATTATTATCAAGCTTTAATTAAAATGTCGTCACTCGACTGCAGCTCAGTTGCCAATTAGGCAATGTCTTGCTATAAATTTCGCTTCATATCGCACAGATCATATCACACATACGACACGTACGCCCAGCTGCAGTAGCATTGTCAAGCTGCTAACTAAATGTGCATAATTCTCGCTAGATAGGAAGCCAGGCAAATGCCATGCAAATGCAAATTATAAGTCCACACAGAGCTTGCAGCAGACTTTCATATGAAGATATATATGTAGATATATGTATATGTATATGTATATGTATATGTACATACATATATGTAAATTGCCAAACAGACATCTTTCTAATCCAGACCCAGACACTGACAAAAGCCGCACACACGTGGCTAATAAGTTGTTTGTGTGACCCATTTGACTGGCAAAGTTTGTCAACGTGCCACAGAAATTTACAAATCTTTTGCTTGGACAATTTCTGCTTCTGTTGCTATTGCTGCTTGTTGAGGGAATTTGTTTAATTAAAGCCAACCTCCTCGTTGTTCTTGTTATTTCAACAATTATAAATGATTTATGTAATTTACTTGTCACACGACCATGTATTTGTGTCTCTCTCCTTTCCACTCTCACTCTCTCTCTCTCTGACGCTCTCTGTCTGCTGCACTTGTCTAGCCAGCGATTGTGTCCTTAGCATGCTTGGCCTTCTTTAGTCGCACATTAAATTATTCCTGGCTCAGCTGCTGGCAGGGAAAGTTATCTGACACATGCTGCTACATAATCGAAATGTATTGCAACATTTTCAAGTACTTCGTAGAGATGCAAGATATTTGAGTGTTTAACGCTTAGTCTGCATATAATAATTAAAATGTGTAATACTGAGATGTTGAATTAGAAACTGATATAGATAAGTACTGCGAAAATGTGTTATACAATAAGCATTCAATATATAAGATATGCTGTGGATATTTGCTGAGAATAAGGGATTATTGACTAAGCACATAAAGCAAATACATATATTTGGTACAAGGAGTAACAGAAGAATAAACGAGATGTAACCAGAGTTAAACATATAGGCAGAAGCTTGATTGCTTTAGAGCAGCAAGAGAGCAGCAAGAGCAGCAAGAGAAGAAATTGTGAATATGTGAGAGTAGAGCGATGTGAGACAGTACTTGTTATACAAGAGAATGGGAGTCAGTAGGTATAGCACTTATGAGCGAACTCTTGACTGAATCAGAGACATTAAGTGTTATACATATAGAGACACCTAATGCTTAGCTCTTTTGGATGCAGGAACTTTGTGTAAAAAGTGTTATACAAACGAGCAAACGTTTGCAAGGTTTCAAGGCACACATTGTGAGAAAAATTGATACTTTAACTGTTATGCAAGCAAGTTAAATTTTAACTGTTTTAGAGTAAAAGAAATATGTATTCTAAATATAACAGAGTCTATGACCTAATTGTATTGATTTGCTTAGGTTTATACTAATATTTAACAAATTTCTAAAATTAAATAAAATTGAATTCAAGCGTTTTCAACAGCTTGGTAAAATCGTATCAAAATATTTCATTAAGCAAAGCAAACGACAATTGAGTTATATACCAATTTATTTATCCCAAAGACACTACGCCCGGAAGGGGAAATATCAATATAACAGTCATGTCCCTAAGCTCAGTTTCATTTATTTGGTTTCGTTTAAACGAGCTTGTGAAAACTTTAATACAATTGAAATTGTCATCAAATACTCATAAATTACATCATCACAGCAGCCGTAAGAATTTGGCGAGCTGTAAACAAAACGGCAGCCTGGAAAGCAGGCAAGCAAGACTACTTCAACCATTTAATATGCAAAACGCGTCAACAGCTTTTATACACACACACACACATACATACAAGCCATAATAGATAGAAACCAAGTGATTGTCGCCGTCGTATAGAATAGAAGGCGTCAAATTGTTGTCGTCTGACAACTTTTTGTGCTTACTGTAGAATTTCCATTCATTCGTGTCTAGTACGTGATAATTGCATACTTTACCCAGACATACATACTCTCAAGTACCGAGCCGCCCTCTCGCTCACAAAAACTTTGGATGATTTAAAATGAACGAAAATTTAACAGAAAAACATGTGAAATTCTTTTCCCCACCCACAACTAGTCACCAAATTCATACGCATTGGCATTGCCGATAAGAACGATAATCCACCCTATTTCGACAAGTCACTGTACGAGGCCGAAGTGGATGAGAACGAGGATATTCAGCATACAGTGCTCACTGTGACGGCCAAGGATCACGATGAGTGTAAGTATATCTATATGCAATATACATATGTATGACAAGAACATTTTTCCACACAATTTTTTGTTTTTGTTGATGTTGTTTTTGGCGTTGAGTTGAGTTGAGTTGAGTTAAACGAATTGCTAACAATTATTTTTCAGCCTCACGTATTCGCTATGAAATCACCAGCGGCAACATCGGCGGCGCTTTTGCGGTTAAAAATATGACGGGTGCTATTTATGTGGCCGGCGCATTGGATTACGAAACGAGACGCAGGGTAAGCTAGAGATTTTCTCCATTTTTGTTTTGCTTTTTTCTTGTTCTCCATTATATGCTAAAGCGTGACAACTGATGTGGTTGTTATTGTGTCAGGAATATATTATATTTATTATATTTATGATATAAGCCACGGTTAAGTCAACTGTGAAATTTGAATTAGCATAACAACTGTTATACAATAGCATAAGCACAATAATTGATTAGCTACAAGCTGTTATACACACATGCATAACTGCCAAAAAATCTTAAGTAATTGAAGATTTATGCTAAAGCCTTCACTGATTACTTTCAAGCTATTAAGCAATATTCAGTAAACAAAGTGTTATACATTTCAGCATAGTGAAAGTAAAAAAACAAATTATATATATTCATATATTTATTTGTATAACACATGGTATGAGAATTGTGTTAAGTGCCCGAGCCATTTGCATTGATTAATTAGCCAGTAAATGGCAAGCAATAAAGAGCGAACTGTTATACAGTTTTGTATAATACTTTAGAGCAACGGCTTAACAAGGTAGTTCTTCATTAGCTTCATAAAACAAAGTTTATACAAATTGCTGTATGTAAATACGTATAACAGTATACTATATATTATAAGTGGCATACAGCATTTTTGCAAGTTTCTTGCGTCTATTAGGCACACATTAAAAGCCAAGATAAGGTATAAAAGCTGTTATACATATGTACCAAAGCTTAGAGAATATTGTGGCAAGTAACTTTTAACAGCAACTGTTTTCGATTAGCTACAAGCTAAAAACCAATTTTAATTATAGTAAACTGTTATATATTTGTGAATAATACATTAGAATAACTATACATACAAGATGTGGCAAATACACGACTTTTGTTAGCAACTTGCATTGACCTAAAAGCAGAATATGTAGCTGTGTGTGTATATATGTATGTAACGCTTGAGCAATCAATTTAGCAATTCAATATGTAAGCAAGATCTGAAAATTCATTAAGAAAGTCGAAGGCCAAGTGCTATTCCCGCTGAATTTCATTACGTGCACACGAAGTGCACCGCGAGGCTAGTTAAATATTTAAGCAATTCAAACAAGTTTTAGTTACACACGACGCTGCGGTCAAAAAGTTGTGCAGGACAAAGCGCAACCGGAATTGAAGAAATTCAGTCGAAACATTAATTGAATTGCAATTTGAACAATTGGCAACTTTGGCAGCACTTGACTTGAATTGAGGGGTACGAGAGGCGTAGGAGAGAAAGTGCGAGTTTCAGAGAAAGGCAAATAATTATAGCGAATGCATATTCGATGCTGACAAATGAAAATGACTAAAATAGTGAGTGAGTGCTTGGTGACCTTTAATTAAACAACATTCTGTCGCAACAGTACGAGCTGCGCTTGGCTGCCTCCGATAATCTGAAGGAAAACTATACGACAGTCATCATACACGTCAAGGATGTTAACGATAATCCGCCAGTGTTCGAGCGACCCACATATCGCACACAGATCACCGAAGAGGACGATCGCAATCTGCCCAAACGTGTTCTGCAGGTCATTAACAAATCATATATAAGCGAGCGCAAAGATCTGAAGATTTTCTAGTTGAAATTAGCTGTGATTTTTGTCTTGAGTTCTCTTGTTTTTTTTTCTAGCTTTCTAGTTTGTAGCACTTAGCGCTATTTCACCCCGTTTTGCATATGTATATCAAGCATACGCCACGTTTTACCCGCCTCCAAATAGAAAATAGATTTAAGTGCATGTATCTTGCTTGAATTAGTTTTCCTACCTTTTTTTCTAGCACAATAAAAAATACATTTTTTTTTACGTTAATGGCATTCCAATTATACGCGCCCAGAGCAAATATTTATTTCAATTACCTTCATTATGTTAAGGCTTAAATACTTTTCACTCAATTAGATAAGTTTTTTTTTATATAATTATTTTATTTTTCTAGCAAATAAATATATTATGTATTTGTCTTCCAGAGAGTGTATAACTATTTTTTATTTATTTTTTTTTTTTTTACATATTTTATATATTTTATATCAAATATTTTTCGATGCATTTAATTAAGCTTAAAAGGTTGACGAGAAAAACATCGGCCAAACAAACTATTATCTCAGCACGCGCAGCTAATTAACAAATGAAAGGTCAATTAAAAATAATAAACAAGAAAATTTATATTTAAATAAATAAATAAGCTGGCTGGTTAGTAGTCAGAAATATATAGAAAAACCAAATCATTTATAGAGACATTTGTAAATGGCATCGAATAGTTTACATTAAATGTAAATACATTTATTCTTAATTTATATGACATTATTTTTCGTATTTACATTACTTGTTTTTTTTTTTCGGAAATTTAAATTTATATACGACTCTTAATTATATTTGCATTATTCTTTGGCTTTATTTTTTGTATGTTTTATTTGATTTGACTTTTTTTTCTTATTTATGGCTTTATTTATTGTCAACCCTGTTACATGGAACGCGCAAAAAACCCGTTCGTTGTTGTTGTTGTTGCTGTTGCTGTTTGCTTGGGTCTGTTTCGTTAGTACGAACTGAAATTGGTCGCATCGGATAGTTTAAATGAAAGTCAAACAACAATCGTGATAAGCGTGCGCGACGTCAACGATATGCCGCCCGTATTCCCGCAAACGCTATACGAGCGCACGCTGAACGAGGAAATGGCCACGCCCTTCACCATCATGCAGGTCGCTATAATATTTACAGTTATGCCAGACAAATACACATGTCGTATATTGTATTGTAAATATATAAAGCGTGTATGTGTGTGTGTGTGTGTGTGTCTGTGTATAACAATAGCACAGTTCTCATTAAACAATTAATTTAACACGACTACAGCAAATAGCTCATTGTAAGCATTGTTAACAAAACAACGGTAACACACATACAAACACACAGACACACACGTATATTCATGTATAGCAGGTGTAAGATTTATACATTCAATTTAACAATTAGCAAACGTAAACAAGGGAAATATTTTCTTTATTATTTGCATTATTTTATTTAATTAGTAAAGTGTTGCATATTAAATATTTTAGCAATTTTAAATACTATTTAATTTCATTTACATATTAAACAAATTTGCTCTAAACTTTTAAATGTTTATTTGCATTCTGGCTTCAGTTGCATGCATAAATTTGTTGAGCACTTTGACAATTAATTCACACACACACACACACACATACACGTTCACTCACTCATATAATAGCTATGCTAACTGCTAATTAAATTGCATGTTTTATTTAATTTTTAATGCGCTTTAATCTACCTCTGCATTTACAGTTTTCAGTGGCTTTATTTAACTAATTGAATTATATTACTGAAATTTAAATACAATATGGATTTACAGAAATAACAATAGAGCTGCACTAATACGCCATCTGGCGTACAAATCTGTACCCACTGCCCAATCCCCACTTAAGAGCTTAGTTTCTGCATGCGCTCACAGTTTTATATTTTGTTCATTTCGAAAAAAAAACAACTGAAAACCAAGAAACATAAAACTAATATTGAAATTTGTATTTCTTTGGTGTTTACTTTCCACTGCACCGCACTGGATGCTGGACGCCAAACAGGTCACCGCCACCGATGGGGACAAGGATCGTCCACAGAATATTGTCTATTTCCTCACTGGCCAAGGCATAGATCCCGATAATCCCGCTAATAGCAAATTCGACATTAATCGCACAACAGGCGAAATATTCGTGCTCAAGGTAAGTCCTGGGGTAGGGAATACAGAATAAATAAATAAATAATAAATAAAAATGGAAAATGGAAAGAGAATTATAAATAAATCCAGGGCGTTCTCGAATCCAGCAATTGAAGCATTAACAAACTGTCAGCATAAACCGCGAACGAACACGCAGGCAAATAAATGAAAAAAAAATAAATAAAAATTATATATATGTATCAACTACAAGATGAGAAAGACAGGGAAAGCATGGCCAGAAAATACCCTGGGATATGTGTAGAAAAATAATGGGAATCGTCGCCAAAAAATACTTAAAAAATACTAAAAATGAAAAATGTTCCTAATTTAACATTTTTACCGCAAAACCTGAATATATTACGTCAGCATAAAGGTAATTATGAAAGAGTACTCCAATCCAGAGTGTCCACATAGTATTTATACTATTGAAGCTTCGCTTGATCTCCTATTCATGCTAATCATTCAACCATTTCAAGACTGAATCTAGTTTTTGACTTGGCTGTGACTTCATTTATATTATTATATAACTTATTTTCATAGAGAACAAATCAGAAATACACTTCCTTTAACTTCCTTTGACTCTTCAGCCGCATATACACCTCGGCATTGCCTACAGGGTATGCTTGTTTCGCCACACTCAGCCACGGGCCAGACGCGAATTCGCCGCAACAGAAAATAATTGCGCAATATGCGCACTGATTAAGCTCCATCAATGCCGACTTAATCCCCAGGCAGATGCAACGACAGCTTTAACGATTTCCCCTGCCTTTTTCATGCAATTCACTTTTAACTCAACGCGTGAAACTCATTATTTAATATTTAAGCTGAGGCTGGCACGCAGACTCTGAGTCGGACGCGAACTCAATGCATAGTGATATACGAAGTTGTTACACTTATATAAAAAAGAAGAAGTTCTTATTTTCAGCTGATTGAAATGTTTTCAGTATATGCATTGAAGGTACGAATTTATGGTACATCGTTGATGTGGTAGTTTATGTGAAATAGAGTAGAAGGAGGCGTGGAAGACATCTACATATAAATATATATATATATTTAGTAAGGAGTCAATCTATAAATGACAAAAGCGGTAAAACATAATAATTTGTTTTATCTGCAGCTTTAATATATCTCGATATTTAGTTTGCTAAATATCCATAGATCATCTTAAATTACTAAATTGCTTATGAAATGTTCTTCTCTTGTTTCTATTATGTATAAACACATTCGTTATATTGCATAACAGGGTATTCGCCAGTCGAATATTTGCGACCACCACTTTCTCACCTAGTTGCATTCAGCAATTGTATCAAGTAGTTTGATAATTAAGAAAGTTTACATAAGTCAATTAGGTGAAGAGAGCTATGTTCCTTATAGTGTTGCCGTTAAGTAGGCGTTGCACTTGAAAATGCATTTGAAGTGGCCTCTCGAGTGCTTTCACAATAAAAAGAATACGGAGAAGTAGCTAGAAATTTCCATAACAATGACCCAATGCTTTCAAAAGCAGGTAGTATAACAGTTTGACAGCTTAACACAAATAAATGGCAATTGTTGAAAGAGTCTTAAAGATGCCAAAATTGAGTATTCATGTACAAAACTGTTATACCAGCAGCAAGTAATATAACAGCTCTGTTGCAGTAAACAGCATAGATCTCATAGATCGCATGCTTGACTTTTTACATACTGAACAAGCAGATTACTGTAAATCTGTTATAAATTTGATTAAACTTGATTATTTAAACTGTATTACAATAACTGTTATAACAGCTGCAATTAAAATAACTGGAAATAACTGCAGAGGCATTTTTACAGCTTCGTAGTAAACGAAGGACTGTCTCTCCGTTAGATAATACATTAAAAATACCCATAAAATCCAACTAAAAGTGGACAAATGAAATAACCACAAAAAACACTTAAAATAATGTTTTCTCGTGTTTTACAGTTTGTTTTGTTTGTAGCCCTTAAATTGTATTAAAATGTACAGCTAAAAGCGCAAAAAAACTTTTGTGGTTAAAATAATAATTTAGAGAGAAAGAGAAAAAAGAGAAAAACACGCATAGCAGAACTAACTCTATCAGTCCACACACACACACACACTCACGCACACACACACACACTTTTGCACACATTGGTAGCTCGGCTAATCCCTTAAATTGAATATGTCATAACAATGCTGTCAAATTTGTCATGCAAATTAAAGCGATGACGACGCATGTGGACGTTTGGCTCTTTTTGTATTTTGTGGGATTTTTGCTTCTATCATTTTTTTTACGACTAATCCAATGTCAGCGCTATGAAAAGCTGTTCCTGCTTCTGTTTCAGCATGTCCTGCTGTTATTGTTGTATTCGTTACGTTACAGGCTGCGGCTGTCAGGCGGCATGTAGGGATCTAGCCGGCGCACAGGTGGGGCGGGCACTTTTCGGGATGTGGGTCGGTATCCAGGGTCTGGCTTACTGCATAACAGCATGCGCCAAGAGAGATACAAAAGTGCTGATTAAAATCGGGGGGACTTTTTTTTTTTCTGCGCGTTTGTGTTATTATAAAAAGGTGAACGCCAACCTAGCCCCTCCTCCCCACCTCCACCACCCCCGCACCATGACCAGTTGGGGTTGCGTTGCGTAATGGCTGCCAGGACACACACATCACAGCCCATCACTCAAGCCATGCCATGCTCTCTGCATATGCATATCAAAGTCAAAATCAGCACCGGGAAAACAGAGACGACCCACAGCTCAGCTGAGAGCTGGGAGCTGTGGGCTGCCATTGTGAATGGATAATTTCACAGGCTTACACATGCGGCGCCTTTCTGCTGGAGTTTCGTTAAGTTGCACTTGTTCTTTTGTTGCTTTGCGGAACGAAAGCCTGCTAGTACACTTGGAGAAAAATCTAGGGATTTTATACGGGTGAAAAATAAGTAATTGCCACGATTTTCCGTATATCAGTCAGAGAATATCAAGGCCCGGATCTAGGCATTTTTTTAAGTAAAGAAAATTTAGCTGTTATTTTAAATATTTTTTAACATTAAATATATAAATTGAATTTATAACTTGTAATATTAGAAGCAAGCTATTTCAATTTTCATAACTCACATTTAAATAAAGAATTTCGTTCTATAAAATGAATAGTTAAAATAAAAAATTATTCTTAGAATTTTAGGGAATTTATTTAGATAAAATGTTTCTACTTGTTAAAAAAGTATTTTCCGAACATTTTTTATGAAAATGTTTAAAATTAAAATAGTTTTTCTTGGAAAAAAGAATAGGAAAAGTCAAACATATTTTACATTTATTCCAGGAAAATGCATTCTTGTGAAGCTTAATAATACAGAATTTATTTTCACGAATTTATTTAATTTAATTTACTTTATTTTTATTTATTTATTTTTGTATTTTTTTTTCTTGCGAGTTTTTCTCTAAGTGTACCATTGGGTATTTGCTCAAACAACGTTGATTTTTTTCACTGATGTTAATCGGTTTTGCGGTTATGACAGCTAAAAATTATACAATAACGAGGACAGGTACACGTTGCACGTGTAACTCCATTTTCTATTCAATATTTGCACACAGCATTTATCTGCATCTGTAATCCGATTCTCTTTCTGCAGCCCTTGGATCGTGATCAGCCGAATGGACGGCCGCAATGGCGTTTCACAGTCTTTGCCCAGGACGAGGGCGGCGAAGGACTCGTGGGCTATGCGGACGTGCAGGTGAATCTGAAGGACATCAACGACAACGCGCCCATCTTCCCGCAAGGCGTTTACTTTGGCAATGTAACGGAGAATGGAACCGCCGGCATGGTGGTGATGACAATGACGGCGGTGGACTACGATGACCCGAATGAGGGATCAAATGCACGTCTGGTGTATTCGATTGAGAAGAACGTGATTGAGGAGGAGACGGGATCGCCCATCTTTGAGATAGAGCCGGATACGGGTGTGATAAAGACAGCCGTGTGCTGCTTGGATCGTGAGCGTACGCCGGACTATTCGATACAAGTCGTTGCAATGGATGGCGGGGGGTTAAAGGGCACGGGCACGGCGTCTATACGTGTCAAGGATATTAACGACATGCCGCCGCAGTTCACCAAGGACGAATGGTTCACGGAGGTGGACGAGACCGACGGCACCGCGCTGCCCGAAATGCCCATCCTGACGGTCACAGTGCACGACGAGGACGAGACAAATAAGTTCCAATACAAGGTTATCGATAACAGTGGCTATGGCGCCGATAAGTTTACCATGGTGCGGAACAACGATGGCACCGGCTCGCTGAAGATTGTGCAGCCGCTCGACTACGAGGATCAGCTGCAGAGCAACGGCTTCCGTTTCCGCATACAGGTGAACGACAAGGGCGAGGACAACGATAACGATAAATATCACGTGGCCTACTCGTGGGTCGTGGTCAAATTGCGCGACATCAACGATAACAAGCCACACTTTGAGCGCGCCAATGTGGAGGTATCGATGTACGAGAACACCAAGGTGGGCACCGAGCTGGAGAAATTCAAGGCCACCGATCCGGATCAGGGCGGCAAGAGCAAGGTCTCCTACTCCATAGACCGCTCCTCCGATCGCCAGCGACAATTTGCCATCAATCAGAATGGTTCGGTCACCATACAGCGCTGGCTCGACCGTGAGGTGGTGCCCCGGCATCAGGTCAAGATCTTGGCCATTGACGATGGCTCGCCACCGAAGACGGCTACGGCCACGCTAACGGTCATTGTGCAGGACATCAACGACAATGCGCCCAAATTCCTCAAGGACTATCGACCGGTACTGCCGGAGCACGTCCCGCCACGCAAAGTGGTCGAAATTCTGGCCACCGACGACGACGATCGCTCGAAGAGCAACGGACCACCATTCCAGTTCCGTTTGGATCCCAGTGCAGATGATATTATACGCGCCTCCTTCAAGGTCGAACAGGATCAAAGTGAGTAGCACAGCTTGTTATCTTTACATTAAAATAGGATGTGGGATTTCTATAGTAGATGCATAAAATACTAAGAGAATAGAGAAGCAGAGAGCAGACGAGCATAAGTATGTATAGCATACGAGTAGACTGAGATGATAAGCCACTAGCTTTGCAATAACTTACTGTTATACTGGATATACCAAACGACTTTCATACTTGACAATAGCTGTTACATAATACATATCAATTATAGTTTTCAAAGTGTTATACAACAAAGTGATTAGAAGGTCATGATCATCAAAAAGATTATGCCAGAAAGTTGAACTGTTATACTCATCAAACCAATGAGAAACTAAGAAAACACTAAAGTGTTATACTAGCTATCAGAAAACATAAAAATATCATTTCACATCAGTAAAGTTTTACTCTAAACATATCCAATAGCAGATATTCAAAGCTAATAATGATATTAAACTGTTATATGCATATTTATTATTTATATGAGGCAAATGCATAACTCAATTTGCAACATTGAAAAACGTATGCATAAATTTAGGATTCGCTCTCTCTCTCTCTCTCTCTTTAATTTTATCCAAATTACAAATATGAAAAGTATTTCGACATTTTGTTAAACAATTTGCAGAAGCCAAACGTAACGTATACGCAATGTGGACTAGAAAAGAGAGAGCGAGAGAGATGGCGAGAGGGAGAGGCAGATAGCTGACTGTTAACCCCAAGTTCAGAGTGCAATTGCCAAAAACGAAAAAAAAAATGCAAAATAAATAAAAGTTAGCCAAATATTTGGGTCAAAGTTTAAACAATGCAAAAGTGCAACATTTCCGGCAGCAATTGTTGTTGTTGTTGTTGTTGTTGTCATCCATACAAACTATGCAGTCAGCGTATAATAAAATTGCCGTTAGAATGGATATGTCGAATTTAGAAATTCGACTTCGAAAGCGAATGCGAATAAGAATAGGAATGCGAATGTGAATTCGCTGTCACAATGGCAAAGCATAAAAATGCAATTACCCCATATACAATATACGATATCTACATACGAACGTTGCACTCGGCCATAAAACGGGAACGAAATAGCAAACCACAGCAGCCACATGCAGCATGCAAAATTTAAATGAAATAAACTAAAGCAAAGATACACACACACAAACACCTGTCCAGTGCAAAAATAAAATATCAAATGTTCAAGTTTTCAATTAAATTAGCCACGAAAAATTGGTCGAGTCTCCAGCCAGAATGGTCTCTGGCTCTGGCTTTGGCTCTGTCTGTGAGTAAGTCAACAGCAAGTTGAGCGCCCACTGGGACAAAGTCTCTCATTCTCACTCTGTCTCCCTCTCTCACTCTCTTGCTCTCTCTCTCTCTCTCTCTGTCTGTGTATGTAGTGTGGGTGGCAATCCAATTTTGATGCGCCAACGGGGAGTCAAAAAACTTTCGACGCTCCTGGCTTGACTTTGTGTGTGTGTGTGGGAATGCGAATGTGTGTGTGCTGGTCTTGTCGACTTCAACGTATTTGCATACAATTTGCCTAAAAACACACCATGGAGTGTCTTTAAAAATACATTTGAAATGTGCGTTGGCCCCCTTGGAGGCACTGAGCGAACTTGCCACAGCAAATTGCAGACTGTGCTGGAAAGGGGCATGTGGGCGTGGCTAGCGGTAAGTCGGATTAGCACTGACATTTGTCGTATGCGACTTGCCACATATGCACAAATAAAGAGTCAGAGAGAGAGAGAGAGAGAGAGTGGGCTAGCCTAAGTCTTAACACTTGCTGGTCCCCCCCAAGCGTAATTACAACAAATGGGATAAGGGATAGCTTCCTATAGCTACTTGCATGGCAATCAACCGGAAAACGTGAGCACTACTAATACAGGTGCACACTTTTTGAGGTTCAGCTTATTTGCTATTCACCCCCCTCCCCGCTGCCATGGCACAATTAACTAGAAAATGCTTTTAAAAGCTTAACACAAAAACTAAATTTATCACAAGAGATTGTTGCTCTTTGTATCCAATGGCGCACAGAATTCAAAGAGTGCAGCTGAAGCTAATAAACTAAATGTGCACTCTGATTAACATAAAATATGGCTAATGTTGAAATGATATTTCTATATTCTGATATTAATGAAGATACTAAGCATAAATATTCTTCTAATAAATAATAAATTGTGGCTTTTCCAAGAGATTGAAAATATGTATATCAAATAAAGTTGAATTAAATGAGCAATTGAAGTGTGAAATGCATAACCAGAAAAACAAAACTAGAATTCTTAGCCAAGTCAACTAGAGAATTATACTTCAATAATATATAATGAAAAAAATAAATAAATAAAATAAAATAAATAAATAAAATATATATACATATAAAAAAAATAATAATAATATAAGCAAAAAATACTCAAATAATATTTAAAAAATATATTATAAATATATATTAAAAATATATATTAAAATATATTAAATTACAAGTATAAAAAATCGTGTAGCTGTGCCTTGGTATAATGAAATTCATGCATCCAATTTATAGATTTTTAAAGATTTCTTTCACTAATAGTCTACATCCTCTTTTCGCATGAGAAGAGTTCAATTAATTGACAAATTTCCCCCTATTCTCCACCCATTCACAGAGGGCGCCAACGGCGATGGCATGGCTGTTATATCCTCGCTGCGTTCGTTCGATCGCGAGCAGCAGAAGGAGTACATGATACCCATCGTGATCAAGGATCATGGCTCGCCGGCCATGACCGGCACCAGCACGCTGACCGTGATCATTGGCGATGTGAACGACAACAAGATGCAGCCAGGCTCCAAGGATATATTCGTGTACAACTATCAGGGCCAGTCGCCCGATACGCCCATTGGGCGTGTGTACGTTTACGATCTGGATGATTGGGACTTGCCCGACAAGAAGTTCTACTGGGAGGCACAGGAGCATCCGCGCTTCAAGCTGGACGAAGACTCCGGCATGGTCACCATGCGCGCCGGCACCCGCGAGGGCCGCTACCATCTGCGCTTCAAGGTCTACGATCGCAAGCACACCCAGACCGATGTGCCGGCCAATGTGACCGTGATGGTGCGCGAGATCCCGCACGAGGCGGTGATCAACTCGGGCTCGGTGCGCCTGTCGGGCATCTCGGACGAGGACTTTATACGCGTGTGGAACTATCGCACCCAGAGCCTGAGTCGCTCCAAGCTGGACAGGTTCAGGGACAAGCTGGCGGATCTCCTGAATACGGAGCGCGAGAATGTCGACATATTCAGCGTGCAGCTGAAGCGTCGCAATCCTCCGCTAACCGATGTCCGCTTCTCTGCCCACGGCTCGCCGTACTACAAGCCCGTGCGGCTGAACGGCATTGTGCTGATGCATCGCGAGGAGATCGAGAAGGATGTGGGCATCAATATAACCATGGTGGGCATCGACGAGTGCCTCTACGAGAACCAGATGTGCGAGGGCAGCTGCACCAACTCGCTGGAGATCAGCCCCCTGCCCTACATGGTGAATGCGAACAAGACGGCGCTGGTGGGCGTGCGCGTGGACACGCTGGCCGATTGCACCTGTGGGGCGCGCAACTTCAGCAAACCCGAATCGTGCCGCAGCACGCCCTGCCACAACGGCGGACGCTGTGTGGACACGCGCTTCGGCCCGCACTGCTCCTGCCCGGTGGGCTATACGGGGCCGCGCTGCCAGCAGACGACGCGCAGCTTCCGCGGCAACGGCTGGGCCTGGTATCCGCCGCTCGAGATGTGCGACCAGTCGCATCTGAGTCTGGAGTTCATAACACGCAAGCCGGACGGCCTGATCATCTACAATGGACCGATTGTGCCGCCGGAGCGGGATGAGATGCTGATCTCTGACTTTATAGCACTCGAGCTGGAGCGCGGCTATCCACGGCTGCTCATCGACTTCGGCTCTGGCACCCTGGAGCTGCGCGTGAAGACCAAGAAGACGCTGGACGACGGCGAATGGCATCGCATCGATCTCTTCTGGGATACGGAAGATGTGCGCATGGTTGTTGACTTTTGCAAATCGGCGGAGATTAGCGAAATGGAGGACGGCACGCCACCCGAATTCGATGACACCTCCTGCCAGGCACGCGGCCAGATACCGCCCTTCAATGAGTATCTGAATGTGAATGCCCCGCTGCAGGTGGGCGGCCTCTACAGAGAGCAGTTCGAACAGTCGCTCTACTTCTGGCACTACATGCCCACGGCGAAGGGCTTCGATGGCTGCATCCGGAACCTTGTGCACAACTCGAAGCTCTACGATCTGGCCCATCCGGGACTCTCGCGAAACAGTCTTGCCGGCTGCCCGCAGACGGAGGAGGTCTGTGCCCAAACGGAGGCAACGGCTCGCTGCTGGGAGCACGGCAACTGCGTGGGCTCCCTGTCCGAGGCGCGCTGCCACTGCCGGCCCGGCTGGACGGGACCCGCGTGCAATATACCCACGGTGCCGACGACCTTCAAGGCGCAGAGCTATGTGAAGTACGCGCTCAGCTTTGAGCCGGATCGCTTCAGCACGCAGGTGCAGCTGCGATTCCGGACGCGCGAGGAGCACGGCGAGCTGTTCCGGGTGAGCGATCAGCACAATCGCGAGTACGGCATACTGGAGATCAAGGATGCGCGCCTGCACTTCCGCTACAATCTGAACTCGCTGCGCACCGAGGAGAAGGATCTGTGGCTCAACTCGGTGGCCGTCAACGATGGCCAGTGGCACGTGGTGCGCATCAATCGCTATGGCTCCGCGGCCACCCTGGAGCTGGACGGCGGCGAGGGCAGGCGGTACAACGAGACGTTCGAGTTCGTGGGCCACCAGTGGCTGCTGGTCGACAAGCAGGAAGGCGTCTATGCGGGCGGCAAGGCCGAGTATACGGGCGTGCGCACATTCGAGGTGTATGCGGATTACCAGAAGAGCTGCCTCGACGACATACGGTGCGTATACTTAATATACACTTCATATGAAATAAACAATTCATGAGAATTTCTTATCTTATAATGGGATTGTAATTAACCTAGCTGAGCCCCATGGGAATGCCAATCGACTGCCCATTATAGAATTTGCATAATTTATAACCAATTTCCCTTCCCTTACCCCTTGCAGTCTGGAGGGCAAACACCTGCCCCTGCCGCCGGCCATGAACGGCACGCAGTGGGGTCAGGCCACAATGGCACGCAACCTGGAGAAGGGCTGCCCCTCGAACAAGCCCTGCTCGAATGTCATCTGCCCCGATCCCTTCGAGTGTGTGGATCTCTGGAATGTCTATGAGTGCACGTAAGTTTCTATAGCTTCAATATCAGCTCAAATTTAAGTTCCCACACACACACACACACATTCACACATTGCTCTCTTTTTTGTTACTCGTAATGAAAACTTTAACTCGGACTGCGAACAAGAAAAATGACTAAAAGAAAATACTCTGATGAAATTTTATTTATATTTAGTAATACACTCAAAAGCAGGTCAAGTATAAATACAAGGGAACTAGTAAATAAATACTAAAATTCGCTGCATTTGATAGGCTTAAATATGCAGGTTTTCTTTAGGCTTAGAATGCGACCATAAAAAATATTTCTTTAAAAAAGTTTTTCTTACTTGATAAACACGAATAAAAAGAAAATACACCCACAAATAAAAAATACCAACAAAAAATACCGAAATTCTCTAGGTTCAATGAATAAAATACAGTCAAAGCCACATTACTGTGTTAAAGAAAAATGTGTCAAAAAGAAAATTACTTTAAAGAAGAACTTCATATTTGACAAACAGAGAACACAAATGAAAAATACCAAAAATACCGAAAAATACCAAAAATACCGAAAAATACCAAAAATACCGAAAAATACCAAAAATACCGAAAAATACCAAAAACACAAAAAAAGCTGAAAATTAAAAAAAAAAACGAAAAATACCTAAATTCGTTGCACGACAATTGGCGACCAACAGTTGATGGGATTAATCAATTAAAGGCTATGCCAAAAATGGAGCACAAAAAAAACGTGAGTGTGGGCAAAGCAGAGAAAAGTCGAATTTGTGCCAAGTCAACGGCAGCTTAGTGCACGTCAATCAATTGGCGTTGCCAGCCTGTTGAACAGGCCGCCTCCGTCTGCTACAGGACACACACACTCACACACACACACAGGCACAAAAAATGTAACTGAGTTAGCGGGCGGCTGTTAACGTTGCGTGACAAATCAATCGGATTAGGTTTAGGGCAGGCACAAATCGATATGGTCTTGTCTCAATCACCTGAACGCAACTGTACATATTCACGCTATTTTTTCCCCCCACCAGGCACCAGCTACACTCACACACACACACACATACACAATTGCAAAGCAAAGCAAAGCATAGCAAGCCTTTATATACATTTCTGTGGCATTTCGCAACACTGTCGAAGCGTGACGTTGCCTAGTTGGCTTCCGCTTTCGCTGTTGGCTAAAAGATTTGCTGGCCCATAGCAAACACGTTAAATAGCTGCAGCGAAACAGTTAACAGCTAAGCAACCGAGCAGCCATTACAATTAATTACACAAATAAACACTTGAACTTGATTACATATTCACACTTTGATTAATTATCGATTAATCGCAACGTTTATGCGCAAATGGACAAACGGTTAAGCACAGTTTGTATAGTTATTTATATATGAATTTCCCTATTGGCCAGCTTAGTTTTAGTTTTACTCTTTAGTTATATATGAATTTTCTTATTGGCCTTCAGACTGGGCTTCAGCTTCTTTTTGGTTCGCCATCAATCGGTTAATGGACACACGTTTAGACCCGTTTTAAAGCCAATTTGTATTTTCTGTTGCCATCAAATAAACACATTTCGTCGCTCCCCTAAAATATATACAGACCTATATATATATATATAACCCACGTTAACTTACAACACACTTTCGACTATCGAATGCGATTGTTAATGTTAATTTAGTTGCGGCGAGGGACGCATCATGTCGCCCGATTCAAAGGGCTGCATGGATCGCAACGAATGCCTCGATATGCCCTGTATGAACGGTGCCACGTGCATCAATCTTGAGCCGCGTCTGCGCTATCGCTGCATCTGTCCCGATGGCTTCTGGGGCGAGAGCTGTGAGCTGGTTCAGGAGGGTCAGACCCTCAAGCTGAGCATGGGCGCCCTGGCGGCCATACTCGTTTGCCTGCTGATCATACTGAGTGAGCCAATTGAACCGTTACATAATCTATATAAATATCTAGCTACAAATGCAACAACAACAACAACAACAAGTCCATATATCTATTACTATATACTATATCTATATACATGCATATAAATAGAGCTAGCAATTAGTGCTTTAGCGCCTGCCTTTAGTTTAGTTACCTTCTTTTCTAATTAATTAATTAGCTGTGCAAATTCATTCATGCATATCAAATATCAAATATCAAATATCATATATCATATATCGTCTAGCGTATACATATATCCCCAATCAAATCATATATATACTGGCTTATCATTTGCCCCGCCCCCACTAGAAATATTTTGCCTCAATTGAAAACTCATTTGGTTCACATACATCATATCCATATCATGCTCCATATACATATGTCAAATGCACAAAATCCAATCATTCCGCTACACATGCATCAATTCATTCATAAAACAAAAACCAAAACCAACAAAAGAGAAGAAAGAGCGAAAAAAAATACGCTTCACTGATTTTAAAATTTCTGTTATTTGATCACAAAAAAAAAGCAAATTCAACTCGGATATTTATCAGCCGTGTGACTTTTGTGTTTACTTGTGCTCCCAAAAAATAAATATATGCATCTATCTATAGCAAAAACTAATATATACATACATACATATATACATACATGTGTATGCATATATATAGTTTTAGTTTTGTCATTTCACATTCATCTGCATTCCATCAACATCAATCGCTCTTAATGTTCAACATTTTGTTTATGGCACAAATTTCTGTTAACTGTTTCCACACAAATGTTCAATTCATAGTTGTCTTTCTGTCTCACTGTTTGTTCGTAATCTGTGTAAATATACATATACATATATATATAAAAATATATAGTTTTTATAGCAAATTATACTTTAATGAATCTCAAGAAAATTGCCCATTTAAAAGGTATGTACTTATATAAATGTAGCTGCGCTTTTTTAATACTAAATAATATGAATTAAAATAAAAAAATAGAATTCTATATTTTTGAAATTTAATAAGTTCTTTTATAAATTGAAATATATTCAAATATAAATATTTATTATTAATATAATACTATCTATAATATATGTATACAAAGAAAAAGTCAACAGCAAGTCAATTACATATAGAGGTTTTCCATTTTTTGGTACAAGTTCTTTCGATATTCAGTGCCTTCTACACATTGCAACCAAACAAAACGTAAAACTTCGAAATGCCAACTAAATGGCCAACAATAGCAATACATTAAGAGAATTATAATTTAATTGAACAGAATTCTTATGAAATCTATGTTATATATATTGCGCAGCTAAAATATTTTTTTAAGAGCTCTTGAAACAAATAATTAAGGGCTTTAAGTGCACTTACTGAACAGAGAAGGACTTGGCATTTTTCCACACATATCACGTACTTTAGCTGTCACACACACACGCACACACACACTCTAGCTCACCTTGCGTATACTTTGTAAACTGCACTCAGAAGAAACCAAGTATAGTGTGTCTTGAAGAGCTTAAATGCCTTCAGGTAAGATAATAAATGTGCAGTCAAAGATACACACACACACACACACACACACACAAAGCAGGCGCAGACAAGTGAAAGAGCAATGGCTGATTTTAGCTTTGGCATTTGGAAAAATCACGATGCACTAAATCCACTTGAGCACACAGACGAATATGTAGTACAACAGTCAGCCGAGAGTCAAGAGCGCTTACTTCTGACTTCTGACTTCAGCTTCAGCTTCAGCTGCTTCTCAGCTCAGCTTCCAGATCTGCGGCTCGAACCGACAGCCAGTTTCATTTGGCAAGTCGCGCGAGGATATGCAGACCTTTCACATATATATTTATATACATACATACATGTATGTATATATATTTCAACTTCTTCCATCTTACTGCTTATAGTAAATTTTTTCGGCTGCTGCCCGTAGGATTTTTTTGCTTTCCTTTTCAATACAAGTTAAGAGCATTTTCCGCTGCGTAGCCAAGTGTACGCTTGAACACACATATAAATACACACACACACACACACACACACACATACACCCACACACTCACAGTTCAAGTTTAGAGCAAACATTTTGTAGGTAAATAATGTTCAAAGAAGTGGAATGCGAGTTTAAAACAACTAAAAGTGTTTAAATGGGCATTTTACACAGGCAGATGCCCTGTAAAAAAGTGAGAGGGGTATGCCGATGGGTATAATAAAAATAAACTATATATAATATTGTAAATGAAATTATGTAACAAACAGATTATTTGCAATATAATATCTAAATAGATAAAAAAAGAACAAATAATTTTTAAATTTTGTTTACTTAGAACAGATCCGCGGATTATGATAATAATCGAACAGAATATATCTTATATATCATTATAAATAACCATCTATATATGTATATATAATTTCAAAAATATTCAAAGTGAATTTTAGTAAATTCTGCAAAGAAGTCAAACTTTTACATATTTTTATAAATTTTCAAAACTATGGTCGAAAATTGATAAAATATACAAATATCAAATTTCAGACAGCCTATTTCTCACTATTACACCCGTTTGCAGGCCTTTGCCTTGTCTACAGGGTATTCAAAGAAATTATTTCATGCCAACTCTAAGTAAAACTTAATGGCGTAAAATATGGCAAAGTTTAGCCCAACAACTGGACAAGCCCGAAAACTTTATATATATGTATACATGTGAGTGTGTATGTCTGTCTGTATGTATATACTCGGTAAAAATGCCCAGTTTTTGATCAGCTTCAACTACGCACTTGGGAGCAATCACCAAAAGGCGCAGCGCAAAAAACTATGCAACATTTTTTTTTGCTTTTTGCTGCTGTCGCTGATTTAGTGTGAAAGTTTTAGCTTTGGCTTCGGCTTCTGCTTGGCTGCCTCACTTCCCCTATTTCAACCTAACTTCCTTTTGTTCGATTTGTTGGCTCGTTGGTCAAGAAGTCTCTGGCATTTGCCAATAATCGTCAATATATCAAAAGTGTCTTATGTCTGCATTTGAAAAGTATTCAGCCGCAAAGTCTGTTGACTTTCGCGCTGCTTCTTTTTCTTTCCATTTTGTTATCAGTTTTGATTCATGCATGGGACAAAGTGTTGGAGGCGCACAAATTTGTTCTCCGCTTTGGCATTGTTTTTGCATTTCGCGCACAGCTGAAAATAGAAGCAGCTAAGTGGAAAATGAAATGAAAATCAAAAGGTAAAGTTTTTGACAACATGAAAAAACCAAAAAAATAAGTGTTTTTGTATCTCCCCAATAATAATCGCTCTGAAAACTTTGCGTTAATAGCTTTTCAACACTCTTGCAAATTTCGACAGCAAAGTGAATGTCAAACTGTGTCTAGGTTGCACTTGAGGGTGAGGTCCAAAAGCCAAGCCAGCAGCTGTCAATTGTGAGTTGAGGACAAACTAATCAAAACAAAACTTAAGCAAGTGCCAAATGCATTCAAAATGTCAAACGCAAAACACGCTGCAAACTTTATTCAATTCCATCAACAACAAGTGCATAATAATACTCATAAAACGAGAAACAAACAAGCAAAAACACACGAAAGTGTGGGACAAAAGTGCACTTAGGAAATCTCTCAACACACACGCAAATGCATAAAGTTTATAGCAAAAAAAAAAAAAAAAGAAAAGAAAACTGAAAATTGTGAATGGAAATGCGCCAAAGCGTAAAATAATAACAGCATACGGAACAAAAACAACAACAACAAACGAACATTCTTTAAGACTTTCTGACACTTTTCATAACTGCGACCAAAAAAGTGTTGGATAAGTTTTACGATAGAGAAAACAAAGAGTAACAAAAAAAATAAAATTGAATAAATAAAAATGTCTTTGGGTAACTTTACAACACTTTGAGCACAACTATCACACATTGCCTTGCATGATGTACAACAAATTTTCAATAATCTCTTTTTTTTTTACATTGTTTTTCCACACTGTTTATTTTCCATATATATATATATATATTTATATATGTAAATGTAAACCTCAACACACTCAACTCTACACCCAACTTGAACGTTACGTTACGTTGCGTTACGTTCGCGTTACGTTATATTATATATTGCGGTCATGTCGTTGTCACGTTTAGCTGCCCTGCGGGCTATAAAGTCTCTGGCAGCAGTTGCGTCAACGAAAACGAATGCCTCCTGTACCCCTGCCGCAACGGGGGCCGCTGTCGCGATCATCAGCCGCCCAAGAAGTATGAATGCCATTGTCCTCTGGGCTTCACCGGCATGCACTGCGAACTGGAATTATTGGCCTCGGGGGTGTTGACACCGTCCCGTGATTTTATTATTGCCCTGGTGCTCTGTCTCAGCACGCTGCTACGTAAGTATATATACATCTCACTCTCCCACTCTCTCTATATATACATATGTATATATGTATATGAATGCCAAGGCAAGTAAATGGTTAAGCCGTGCAATATGCCGGGGCTTAAGGTTAAGTAGCTTTAAGCAAATATGCTTAGTATTTGAGTGGAAGCGCGTCTGCGACGTGAGTACGCTGGCAACGAAATATGCATGGCCAAAATATCATAATTTATACTAAATTAAATATGCCTATATTAAATTGTCTAGCTTGAAGTACTTAATAAATATTTTAACCCAGCTTTTGTCTATATTCTCAGCTCTAACCTAATTACTTTCTATTATTTAATATTTCATTATTATTGTTTACTACTAAATACATATTAATTGTCTTTGCTTTTGGCTACGCTTTCAATTTTTATCTATTTAATTTCTAAAAATTATTATTTAATTATTATTCTTTCTGCAATGACATGCATTTATAAATAACTTAATTTGATTATATATATGTATATAGTTCGCTGTGTATCGCATTTAATCCCTTTACATTATTGCCTCCATTCGTGTTCAATTTGTGAAATCGCATTAAAGACCGAATATAAATGTTAATTTTCTTTTTTTGTGTGTTTTATGGCTCTTGTAGGCAGCTTAAACGGCATGCATATGTCATTTAAATATTTATGAAATCGCCGAGGCCTGGAAATTAATTAAGCCATACATTTACCAATTGGGCCACGCCCAGAAAAAAAGAAAAACCTTTTTACGAAACAGGGACAGAGGCAGAGACAGATGCCGTGAGGCAAGCATCAAAAGTCATTTCCGTAAATTACATGCGGCCTACCGATGCAAATAAATGAAAGTTTATTGAACACGCGAAACGAATATATACATATATGTATGTGTGGAGACTTTTTTGCAAAATGTCAAATGTAGAGTGGAGAGCCGTGAGTCGTGAGCCGAGAGTCGAGCAGGGCGAAAGCTAAAGAGAAATGCGAATTTGAGTAACACAATAATTGCAATTACGCGACGTCCATTTCAGCCATTGCCAGCTGCTGGGCAAAAGTTTTATTTTGTTTGTTGTCTGTCTGTCTCTCTCGCTCGCCCTCTCTCTCTCTGTCTGTCTCTCTTTGACATTCAAGAGCCCGCAGCAAATTACTTGGGGGCCAAAACTTCTACGGCTGCTTAGTCGCAATAAGTAGAAAAACTTTACGCTGTGCAACAGATGCTGCAATATGTTGAGGCAACGCACACACGAAATTAGAAAACAGCTGCAAAAGAAACGAAACAGCAGCCAAAAGCAATGTGAGCTAAGCAAAATGAAACGAATGCCAAAAGCATACAACAAGTTGGTCCGAATGAAGCAAGGACAATATCAACTGCCTCCTGCTGCCTGCTGCCTGCTGCCAGCTGCCTGCCTCCTGCTGCCTGGTTGTCGACTTTGCCTGCAGCTCGATTTTGCCATTTTGGCTAGCAATTTTTGGCTGGCACTGTGGCAGCTACAGTTACAGCCGCCAACTGTAGACAAAGCGAGGGGCATAGCGAGGGGCATCGGGTGAGCGCGGAAGTGAGAGCAAAGCAAAAACTGGCACAGAGTGCGCCATATTTGTTTGCTCATTTTACTGCTCTAATGTCAAGAGGTATAACAATTTGATCAAGCTACGTGAAAAAAAACTGAAACAAAGCTGAGAGAGTTTACAAAATTATATTTAAAGTTCCAGCTCAAATAGTAAATACATTCAAGATAGTTTCGTTTAATCATAGATCTAGGAATTATATTAATTACTGATTATATTTGCTTTAGAGTAAATCCAAGAAAGCTTTAGAAATGCTGCAGAGATATTAATGTAGCACAGTAGACAGATTATACATTAGGATCTCTAATTATCCACAACTATCTATCTAGATAATATATATGGAATGTCTTCAGGTATATATGTCTGATAGCTCCGACAATATATAAATATAGTATTTATAGTAAGGTCTTATAGTCATGTTGATCATTTGATCCCTGCAGTGTTTTGCTTAATACATAAATCTCAATTAATTTTAACTAATTATAAACTAACAACATTATTCTTACTCTCTAAACTGTGTATACTCTACATCGTTCCGCTTTCTGCTAGGGTATACGAACTTTGGCATTCATATTATATACTTTTACATCCGTTTTATTTTCGTCTTTACCAGTTTCTTTTATTTTTTAGAAAAAGCGCGCATATATATAAGAATATCTCTATGTACATATATAAACATAAATATATATGTATATCTATATTGCTTATTGCACATTTTTTGCCATTCCTAGCGTTTCTATTTATTTTCCATTTTATATTTTTATTCCAAGAATTTAATTAAGAACCTTTTTTGCAATTGTAAAGCGCGCAAGGAGCGCAAATTTTATTTCAAATATTTTCCCACAAAATTGCTTAAGTTCAGTTTGGCATTTAAGCGACTCACTCTGCATGGCCCAAATAGTATTCATATTAGTCTTTAATATAGTCGCTGCACAAATTGTTGTTGCATTTCATATTGTAGCTAGGTACTAAAAGGTTGCCATCAATTTGTATCTAATGAGAATATTTTGGCTTATCCGCACAGTACTCGTTCTCGTGTTTGTGGTCTACAATCGACGGCGCGAGGCGCATATCAAATATCCCGGACCCGACGACGATGTCCGCGAGAATATCATCAACTATGACGATGAGGGCGGCGGCGAGGATGATATGACCGCCTTTGATATAACGCCACTGCAGATACCAATTGGCGGACCCATGCCGCCCGAATTGGCGCCCATGAAAATGCCAATTATGTGTAAGTATTTTATTTAATATGCATTAACGCAAATGTTAAGAACTTTTGTGAAAAAAAAAACAAACGCCCAAAACATAAATCAACATAAAATGCCGCAAGCTTTTCTGAGTTGATTAAAATTTCGAATTCAGAGTGTAAATTCCCACAAATTGAAGTTAATTTGAATAGATATGGAGAATTATTATTATTTTATTAAAATTTTATTAAATACATATTCTTTTCTACATTTTATTACAGATCCCGTGATGACGCTGATGCCCGGCCAGGAGCCCAACGTGGGCATGTTTATTGAGGAGCATAAAAAGCGTGCCGATGGTGATCCAAATGCCCCGCCCTTCGATGATTTGCGCAATTATGCGTACGAGGGCGGCGGCAGCACAGCCGGTTCGCTTAGCTCGTTGGCCTCAGGTGGGTTAACACTTGCCGACATACATATGTACATATGTATATAGATATAGATTATACGATTAGCATTTATAACAGCTCACCATGACTAGATTTTGCACCCAATATTACGCGGCAAGTGCCACAACAACAAACGCATTGTAGCTAATGTGCTTGATGTATCCCCAACAACGTATGCTACACAAAGTAGTTCAAAATTTTAGCAGAACTCGTCTTTGATTGAAATTATATTATTTTTCTGACATTTGCAGCATGGCAGCAAGGCTCAAAAACCGCTGAATATTGGGTGTAAAATTAAGTAAATACCAGAAATACCAAAAATACTAAAAATACCAAAAATACTAAAATACAAAAATACTAAAATACTAAAATACCAAAAATACTAAAAATATCAAAATATCACTCGAATTGCAACATTTTATTTAGAAATATCAAAACTAATATGATATTTATTCACATTACGCATAAGGCAACTCGCGTATAACACTGTATATATTCTGTTATATTCTTTGCAGGCACCGACGATGAGCAGCAGGAGTACGACTACCTCGGCGCCTGGGGTCCGCGTTTCGACAAGCTGGCCAACATGTATGGCCCCGAAGCGCCTAATCCACATAATACCGAGCTCGAATTGTAAGTCTCCAGCCATAACGTAAAAAGAGAAGCGAAGCAAAGCAGATCACGTGATGCGTGAGAGCAAACGCAGTTGAATAGCCACATAAGTTGCATTTAAAAATTCTACTATTGAGGTTAGGCAAAATCAAACAGCGAAACGATTTTCCAGCTCAACTCGAAACAACACAAAGAAGCGCAACCAAAGAAGCATGGCAAAAAGAAAATTAAAAAGGGAACCTAAGTTAATCGAAAAACTAAACAATTCAAGAGATTAAAGAGAAGAAAATACCACATAAAAAAAAAAAAAAAATCAAACACATTGGACACGTGAAATGACATTTGTAAAAAATACTTCATCAGCATTTAAATTTAACAATTATTATAATTAATTTATTAAGTGTGTGTAGAGAGAGAAAGAAAAAGATAAAGTGAGAAAGAAACGCTAAAATTCGGTTGGAAGATTTTTTTGAGAAATTTTTAAAGAATCTGAGTATTGGAGCAGAGCATACCAAAGTTTAGTTTAGGCCGAAAAAAACGAAAAGAAAACAACTTTATTTTATGTGAAAACGAAAATGGAATATGAACATTTATATATATATATATTTGTTGTGCATATTATTTTTTATGTTTTGCGATATATGTAATTATGATTATGATTTTTATTTTAAGTGAGCTATATAAATAATTTTAAGTACTTTTCAGTTTTTACTTTTTTGACTAAGCGAAAAGTCAAGTTTATTCCTTGAGTTGATTTAAACAATGAGTATTATATTGTTTTTGAGTTCGACTAACTTTATAAGATTTTACAATTAAAGAACATAATTAAAATTTACATAAAGGAATACCCAAAGACTGTTTTCGTTCCATCATAACAAGTACATATATACACAAAACAAAACAAAAAATACATTTATAAATAAATTTAAAGAAAAAACACAATTTTAACTGGCATTTGACGGGGCGTTACAAAAAAAGAAAAAATACTAAAAGAGAAAATCTAGATCGAAAAGTATGTGGAAATACCCGTTTCTTTGAAGACAACCACACATCTCATGAAGAAAATACTCCTAAATGATATTCTAAAACAAAAGAAACTTAAGCTAAAATGAAAAACGAAAATCGTGTCGAGCAGCAGCTGAAGACAATTAAAAGAAAAAGAAAATTTACCTTTAGACGAACTTAGCGCAATTGATATAATTAAATGGAAATACTAAAAAGAAAAAATAAGAAAAGAAATTTATAAGAAAATCGTATAATGATAAAGCAAAGTATTTTACATTGTATATATTATTAGTTTTTAGCACGTAAAAACTAAAAAAAAAGAAAGGTTATTAAAAGCATACGAAATTGGTAGCAAAACCTAAAAAAGTCTTATTAAGTCATTTAAACTAGAAAACGATTCAAGAAGAGGGCAGCAGATAGCAGACAGCATTCGAGCAGGAATATATATATATATATATAAAGCAAAAGCAAACACATTTCATATAAATATATACAAATATACTACTCGTACAAAAGAAGAATAAAAATAAAAGAAAACCAACTGCATTTAATACTAAACTTTTTCCACACGACAAAATACAGCGAGTAAATGAAAATTTTACACAAAAATAAATGTTTTCAGTTTTTTATTTAAATTTTTTTTAGTATTTTATACAAGTTCTTTTTTAGGTTTTTCATTCTCCACAGTGCAATTTAAAATAATTATAACAATAATAATCCAAATGTTTATTGTTTCATTTGATCGCATATATAGCATATACCATGTAGTTGATTATATATAGACGAGAGATGTGAACAGATAAAGCTAACCAATTGGAAAGCCAAATCATTGTTGATTTTCATCTGTTATTATTTTCTTTCAATTCTGTTCGTGCATTAATGAGTCAGCCAAGTTTAGCAATTGAACCGTAAGTACAGAAAAAAATAATAATTATTATAAAAATACACTGCGAGAAATCAAGTGCATGCATGAATCATAGCGTTTTCCAGGCAAACTGCCCAAATTCCTAAACAATTTTGTTTTGATTTTATTTATCAGAAAACAAAATACATACACAAAAACAAAAAACATACTGCAACTCGAGTTGACTATTGAAAAGTGCAAAGATTTTAACGTAATTGTTAAACCATACAGCGAAAGAAATATTAAAGAGCACAAAACAAAATATTTAAAAATAATGAAGAAAACAAAATAACTACAAATAAATGCAACACTTTGCTGTACTTGTTTCAAATTCAAGACAATTTTAAAAGCACATTAACTGTTACAAAAATATATACAAAATAAAGAAAAACGAAAAAATTAAAAAAAAAATCAATATAAAAATATAGCTTCAGCAACAAAAGGGAAAAGAGAATTTTCTATTCGACTTCGGGGCTACATAAATATATTTTGCAAAAAATAAAAATAAAAAACAAAACACAACACGGTGCAGCAACAAAATGTAAACACTTTTAACAAATTTATGGAAACACTGCCAATTTAACAATATTATTTTCGAAAAGACTTCAGCAAAGTAAAAGTAAATGGAAATTCAACGAAAATTAATTTTAAATATAATTTGCATCTTTCGGCAAAAAGGAGTTTTCGGTTTGACTATATACAGACTTTTGCATAAGTATATTAATTATAAATATATATAAAAATTCTATTTTATAATTATGAAACAAATTGCAGTCGAAAAAAGCAAACAAAATAGTTATCAAATATTTTATATTGAGAACAGCAAAAAAAAAAAAAAAAGAAGTTCTTGGTAGAGCGCAAAATACATTATATAATCATTTACACGATATTTGTTATATATTTTGTAACGTAAGTTAGAGTCATATACATACACACATACATACCTATTTAATAAACACAGCCCTAGCATTCATATAAAGAAAACCCCCAGATATATACACTCACACCGACACATACACACACACACACACACATGCGAGGCATCATACTATTTGATAACTATGTATTTACAATGTATGCATTTTTTACCAACAACAACAACAATAATAACAACCACAACTCTATTAAAAGCGCATTCTTCCCATTGAGTCAAATGAAATGGAAAATCAGAAAAAAAAACAGAGAAATACACAGAAAAACAGGAAACCGAAAAACCGATTTCAAATGCAGTTTTAGATGAAAATTTGCATATAAGTACATTATTCTGTAAAATCACTTAAATATACAGTAAAAATAATAATAATAAAAAAAAAATATGAACATTAAAATTAACAAAATGGCAACTAGTATTAACAAGAAAAAAATTATGAATAAATTACGAGTAATATTTAAAGAAAAAAAAAAGAAGAAAAAAACTAAAATGCAAATGCAAACAATTCCCTTGGCAATTGCAATGCGAAAACTACATGGAAAACAGATGGAAAAACCAGTTGAAAATTATGAAAAATTGTGGGAAATTATGTAAGAGCCGACGGCACGGTCGAGCGCGTGGGAAATCTTAAGTTAAGGCAAATTATACACAATCACACACACACATACATATATATACAAAGCCATACACACACACACATACATACACACATTTATACAAACAACAACAACTGCAATTATATTAAACGAAAATTATTATAAAAGCAACAAAATGCATAAAAAAAAAGAAAAGTGAACAAAAAAATAAATAAAAAAACAAAAAAGAAACTAAATAAAGAATCTGTAACGTTATATGGAAAACAAATTAAAAATGCATTTTACTCTCAATTGCGCAAGGGCTAAACGGGATTTTCAGGTGTTTCTCTGTTCAGTTGACTAATAGAAGCGGGAAAATAGAATAAAGGTAAGAAAATACTAAGAGTAATTCCTACATTTTCCCCAAGTGGTATTTCACTTTAAACTCAGTAGAAGTTGCCTCATTCCAGCAACTTCGTTGAGCTCTTGAGACACAAAAAAAAAAAAAAAGCCTAAAACAAAAATCGCTTGAATTGCATTTAAAGCAAAAACATTCTTAATATATTCACATTGTCAAGATTGTTGTGGGCCAGAGCACTTAGCTTTGATATATTTTTTTTGTTTAGGGTGAAACAACTACAAGCTCTGCTTGATAGCCAAGCAAACATTGCCAGCGAGCAGTTGACAACCTGAAAAAGGAGGCATAATCGAAACATAACCTAAGCTGCCTGGCTTGGCTCGTAAAATCTTGCCGAAGCTAAAATCAATACAATTTGCTGGATGCTCCAATGAATATGAAGTCCATTAAACAAAATATTTTTAGTATGAGTTATGCTTACCAAAAAACTGAGAGCTATATATTGCTATATATTTAAAAAAAAAAAAAAAAAAAACAAAAGCTATGTTATTTAGATCTACAAAAAATAAACAAAAGTTATGGAGAGCCGATGTGATCGACTCAGGATATACAAATGAGGCGAAGTGATGCAAAGTTACATTAAAAAAGCTTACAAATTGAGGGGAACTAAGCTGTCTTCAACTGATTAGGAGTATATTTCGCATATATATACATATGTATGTAGTATATAGTTTATAGTCGAGCACAGTGCGTGACAATATTAGAATATCGCCCGACAGTGGCTGCGAATAGTTGACGCAAATTGTGTCTTTAAAATATTGTTGACGCATTACTCATTGGGCCTTTGGCCCAGCTTGCGCCGTACCACTCGTCGTATGCGCAATTTGTTAGACGCCTTAAACAATTGCCCGAACGTGCGAGCGAAGATAAACTGGGCGGAAGACTCGAGTTTCGCTGTGTGTAGTTGGTGGGCGGCGCTGCTTAACTGAAACGCGTAGACAAATGTTCAGCAGGGAGCAATAATATTGTAAATTTGATGCTTCAATGGCGCAGCAGCAGCACCAGCAGCAGCAGCTGCAGCCGTGGATAAAAGAATGCGGAAGAGTATAGCCGTTTATTATATTTGTTTTGGGTGTGCGCGGGCCTGGCTCTTGAATACATATTTATTTTGCCTATAAAAATGCCAAAATGAAGTCGCACAGGCCCAAGAGCCTCGCGCACAAAGCAACATTGTCGTTTGTACTTGGTAAATTTATAAAAAGGAATACAAAAGGCAAAGAAGAAGAACTCGCAACCAAAGGGGAACAAACACACACAGTATTTGTTAAGGATTTTTTCTTAGCCTTTTTTTTTTTTTTTTTTTTGTATTTACTTTTTGTGCTCGCAGCTAAACAGATTTTTACATAGCACAATCTGTGCTGCTGTGAGCTGAGCTACTGTTGGCTTTATTTGCTGATAGTGCAACAAACAAACACCAAACACAAAGCCAAATCAAACAGCAACTTAAGGTATCTATCATGCTGCACTGTTGATCCTGACCTCGGGCTATTTAGCTCTTGTATTGGCTTTCGCTTAGTTCAACTGTATGACTGCAACTGCTAGCAGGAATAATATACATACATATATATGCACACACACACACACACATAGACGCGCATGTGGCATTGTCTTAAACCCCCGGCTGATAAGAGATTACGCTGAGCATAAATATTTGCATATTGCTTCGTTTTTCATTTCCCTTAGGTGTGCGGCGAGAGCTCAACGTAATGAAGTGAGAAACTTGTTGAGCTTTAAGGTTTAAGTGGAAGACGATGCTAGAATTTACACTAAATATATTATATTTCATAAATATTATATATATTATATTAAATAAAATAGAAAATTATTATTCAAATTCAAAATTAATAACAGACGTTTATCAATACTCTTAGTAAAAATATAGATTATTATATTAATAATAATCAATAAATATAGACAGATAAAACTTGTAATTTTTGTTGTATTATCAGTTGACAGTTTGTTATTTATCGACACTCTGCAAAAAAACTCAGAGAGTTACCGAATGCTTCGGTTCTTCAACGAGTTCGTAGCAGATCGGCCAGAAAACTTTTCTCTTACTTTTAGCAGTCGGGGTTCAGTTCTCTCCGACCCTTCCATTGAGTTAAACTAAGCAAAGCGTCGTTTGTCTATGTATTGGTATCTAAGCGAGGGCTGTCTTCGCTATGCCCATCAAGTGTGTACGTGAATTGAGCGTGCGCATATGTATGTATGTGTATGTGAAGACTGTTGCATTTAGCTCTTCATCTGTTTGCTCACTCAGTCTTATCGCGCCCTGAACGATATTTGTACACGAATAGGTCAACTCAAGGCGCTCAGCAGAAATCAAAAACGAAACGAGCCGAAGTCTCCTTCTCAGAGCACGATAGAGCGAATATGTTCTGACGCATATGATCAAACAGTCGGCTGTTTATATGCTATGATTTTTTTTATTTATTTTTATATTTTATTTACAAAAATTTTAATTTTAAGAATCATTTATTTAACAAACACTTTAACTCTTAGTCAACAATTGTAGTACACTCATATATATTTCTGCTTTTATCCTCCTCTTGTTATTTCCATTGAATCTCTCTCTTTATTTAACTGATTTCTATTTCTAGACAATGTGCCCTCAAAACAAAATCTCATCAAACGTGAATTCCATCCCCAGTCTGCTATAAATACGCCCACAGGATAAGCACACATCATCTGCTTTAACAGCTGCTGCAGCTACAGTTGTCACTGCTGCTGTCTCTTCTGCTTCTGCTTCTTCTTCTACTTCGTCTATTGGCGACATATTTCAATATTTTGCCAACATGTCACATAGACGACATTCATTTCCTACCGTCAACACGCACAATTTGTCGCTTTCAAATGAAATGAAATGCTCGGAAGACAACACGAATATAACAAAAACCAAGTACAAATTCTAAGCACGATTATAGACTGATAGACTGCGCAATACCCTGTGCTGCATGCATTGTGCATTTTGATGTACTCCATCTGAAGTTTTACATTTTAAATATTTATATTTAATTTTAATAATTCGCCTTTGATATACCCACATAATACACAAATACAGAGTATATGTAAATCGTTAAAAAAAAACACGCACACACACAAATCCTGTACCGGCAAAACTTGCGATGCGAAAATACAAGTGGGTGCAGAGCAGCGTGCAAATCGCCCAACTAGTGAATACCCTGTTCAAGCAGAGAAGTCAACGGTGAGGCAACATGATAATCTCAACAGCTGCCGTAAGGCATACTCTGTAACAACCTCAATACAGGGTATACTGAAAAATATAACAAGCTTCAGCCTAAAAGTAAAAAATCAACACCCCCACACACACACACACACACACTCGAATCGGGAGCATGGACCGAGAATGGCAAAGCTGTTAGCCGGAGGCAAGTCCGCTTGAATGAGATACGAGGCAACGGGGCAAATGGGGTTGCTGTGTTTAACTAGAGACACGGGTGCACAGCACGGAAATACTTAAAAGGCCGGCAAAGACATTCTATTTGAGCCTAGCCAGAAGGTTATGCGAAATTTCATTTGATTTGAGATGACCCCAAAATGTTGGCGAAGAACCAATTTAAGCCGCAATCATACTCAAGGCGAACGAGACGTGGGCCAGCTCGTTAAGGTCAACTTGTCAGTCAATCAAAGGTCAAGGGTTGGATGGCTGCCACAATATGTCGTAACACCGCAAACCAAAAAAAGAAAAAATTATAAAGGAAAAGAGAGAAAAGGGACACTTTTAACCCATGCGCAGCATTAGACAAATAGCTTTGAAAACATATTAAATTTTGTGGTTACAAATTACTTAATGAATGCGAATCAAACCGCAGGCACGCACCAAAATGATTGGGTTAGCTAGGGATGGATAGGACGACATATGCAAATGCTTGTTTGCAATGCCAAACGGAAAACTGTTAGCGGGTGAGTGACTAGAGGATGCCCTGTATTTTAAGGAGATGATTTGAGTATTAAATGCGAAATAAGTAAAAAGTAAACAATTAATCGTATAATTAATATTAGCAAAATCGAGCGATAGTTTATAGTATAGCAGAAATCTTTGATAAGATAATACAGATGACTAGAAGAAGTTTTTGTCGCAATCAAACTGAAATACAAATCTATGACCAAATATATGAAAAAAACAAAGAAAATTAATATTTTATTTTATTTTTCATATCATCGTGAACACAAGAATAATATGTATTTATATTTATTTTTTTTTAAGCAGAAAAAAAATAAACATATATATACTAAATTTAATAAAATTAATTTATATAATACTCTTTTATTTCGAAACTGCACCATGAGCTGAATACCCTAGGTGCTTCTCTCTTTTTCTCTCTCCGTCCTCTCGCCCCCTCTCTCTCTCTCTCTCTCTCTCTCTCTCTCTCTCTTCACTCATAGGTAACAAACGTTTTTGCATGCTGTCAACATATTTTGTGCCACTCACTGGACTAGCGCACATTTGCATAAGCCCAAAGTGGAGCATGTCCCAACGACTACAGTTACGGAGATTGTGGACCACATCAGAATAGGCACAACTTAATGGCGCCTAAAAGAGTTTTTGGGTTGATTTGTAAACTAAGCTGCTTTTAATTGCATTACGGAGCTCAGATTTCTCCATGGACAGCGGCATACATATCCCCACACAGACACACACACACACACGCACACATAAGACACATATTAGGCGGTTAACCGCTATTTGGAAAATTAATTGGAGTCTTTGTCTTTGCGCACACACACACACACACATATATATATATAGACACTCAGGCTTTTGTTTATGTGGCATGTGTGTGAAATAAACCTTGAACGTTTATTAGATTTGGTGTTTGCTAAAGGGCTCAATGCGGTCAATGAACTAGTTGGGGGTATTAAAGTATTCTTCTACGTTACACAGCTCGCATTGCCGAGTCTTTAAATCAGTTCAAGCAATTTGATAGCTGCTGACTAATTGACAACTGCAGATGGCATTAAATAGCTAGAGCTAGAGCTAAAGCTAAGCGAGAGCCAATTAATTAAAGATCAAATCAGCCCGGCTCAAAGCATTTGAGCAGTCAACCTGTTACCGCTCACAACACTGAGCACATATAATGCACTTTATGTGCCCTGGCTTAGAGCAAATGCATTCAGCTGAAAACTAAGCTGAGCCAACTCGATTTATTGGAGCACAGTTTTGGAATTAATATTGGCAGCTGGCGCTTTATGAGCTTATGCATATCGATAGGTAGTAGGATAGCAAAGCAAGTGTCAGGTGTATATACATATACAGAGCTCTTCAATTAGTCTACTTAGGAATGCACTCAGTGAATATGAAGTTGACAGGCTGAAGTTAGACTTGATGGTTCATATTTTATTAACTAGTGTAAAGTAGTACGAGCGTAAATCAAAAGGCTGAAACCTTCATATTTTCAAGCACTAACACTTGATTAAATAAGAAGAGTGCATTGGGTAAGCAGTACAGCTCACATTTAAGTTGGCCCATGAATGAAATTCTTATGCCAGCTATATATATTTGTTTATGTTTGTATTATATGCTAGTCGTACATATTTGTACATTTATAAGAAGAAAGCTGAGACATTGAGTAAATAAATGCATCAAATGTGCAGGGATTTTTGTTAGACTGTCTCGCATAAAATTAACTAATTTCCGATAGCAAACACCATAAATGATACTACCCATTTTTATCAATATATAATTTTTAAAATTTTTTTTTAATAATTGAAATGAAATATTTGATCAATATAAAGGTTTTCAAAATATTTACATATATTTTCAATAAATAAAATACAGTTTTTGTTTATCAATATAAAATTTTATTATTTTTTTCTTTTATATATATATATAATAAATGAAATTATATTTCTTATCTTAAGATTTTTATTTAATAATTTTTATATTATATTTATATTTTTATAATGAATAAAATTACATTTCTTATCATAAGATTTAATGTTATTTATTTTATTAATATTATATAAATATATTTTTTTCTTGTGATTTTAATATATTTATTTATTTTTTATATTTATATATTTTTCTATTATTTTTATAAATATTTTAAGACTTCATGTTATTTTTTTCTTTTGTATATTTTTAACAATTAATATGAATAGTTATTTTTGTACATACATATGTCATTTTACATATGTTTTTTAAATATTCCATATATAAAATATATATATCACATTTGTTATAATGATAATTAAAATAAACAAATGATATTTGAGTGCAAAATATGATAAAATTTTATGAGCTTGAATGAGTTCCCACATGCCTTTTGCTACCTCAAAAAGTCACTTAATTTTCGTCTACCTCACGCAAACACTAAATAAGTATTTATTGCTTTAAATGCAGTTGCTGATGAAAACAATTACCGGGAAAATAACAAAAGAAATGAAATAAGCAAAATAAAAGAAAACATTTAAATTGCCCGCATAATTCCAGGCGCAATTATTAACTTTTGCTGCTGCAATGCCATACAACGTGTGCTCAAGATATATATAAATATATACATATAATATATGCGTATGCGGGTATATGTATAATGCTGTATGCTTTCTGAAGAGTCAGCAGCCATTGCTACTTTATAGGAATTAATCGGCGCAATTATGCCCGGACGAAATGTAATTTACGTAATGAAATACGGCACAGTGGAGCAACTGTAGCAAAAAATCAACTGTTTTATAAGCTTAACCAGTTCTTAAAGCACAGATCTATATACCCATATACATATATATTGAAATATCGTAAGTGTACTTTACGTAAATTGAGATACCCATAATTTACTGCCGCCGTTCATATCTTTATTTAACTTGTAGGCGCTGTCAAGACGAGTTCCGTGCCGTTTTTAACGTCTTTCTGTTCCGCATCCATTTATCGTATATACACAATGAGCACACACACCCATACAGTTATACAGTCATACACAAATACACACTCACACACACACACACACACACACACACTCAATTGCAATTGGCTGCTTCTCTGTGCACTGCAAATGAATTTTACACATTTTTTATTTGAGTGCATGTCCTGTGCCGTTGCTCTGGCATTTATTATGTCCTTTCAGCGGGACAGCGCCGCACACATCAAAAGCGCCGCCAAAGAGTTTATCAGCGTCCATTGCGATGCAGCCCATTGGAAGCCCGGCCCAATCAGTCCTCCTCAGGTCCCGCTCTGCTCTTAAGCCCAGCACCCCTCCCTCCTTATTGATGCAACGATTGCAACTGCCACAGCGACAGCGGCTGTTGTCGCAGACGTCGTTGTAGTTGTTGTTGTTGTCGATATTGTTGTTATTGTTGTTATTGTTGTCATTGGTTAACGTTCTCGGGCTTCGGGCTTCGAGCTTAAGGCCCACCCACACGCAGTCACACAGCCACAGTTGCCCAAGCATTCGCACTCTTTCATTAAAATTTGTGCGCTGTTGGCTTTTATTAAATGAATATCCATATGCCGGCACCCAGCTCTGCTCTCGTTGGCAACCCTAGAGCACCTGCACGCCTCTCTTCACTTTTTGTCACCAGATTCGCTTGGCTAACAGAAATCTCACAGAAATCTCCAAATAAATGCAATCAGAAACTTTTACATAGTTGCAACAGTCGCGAAACTCAACGGGAACTCAACTCAAAAGCGAGTTTTATAATTTAATTTCTCCTATTAATTAAAGGCCTTTAAAATGATATCAGAGCTTTAAGCTAAAAAGTCAGAGTCAGAGTCAGAGTCAGAGTCAGAGTCAGAGTCAGAGTCAGAGTCAGAGTCAGAGTCAGAGTCAGAGTCAGAGTCAGAGTCGGAGTCGGAGTCACAGTTAGAATCAGAGTCAGAGTCAGAGTCAGAGTCAGAGTCAGAGTCAGAGTCAGAGTCAGAGTCAGAGTCAGAGTCAGAGTCAGAGTCAGAGTCAGAGTCAGAGTCAGAGTCAGAGTCAGAGTCAGAGTCAGAGTCAGAGTCAGAGTCAGAGTCAGAGTCAGAGTCAGAGTCAGAGTCAGAGTCAGAGTCAGAGTCAGAGTCAGAGTCAGAGTCAGAGTCGGAGTCGGAGTCACAGTTAGAATCAGAGTCAGAGTCAGAGTCAGAGTCAGAGTCAGAGTCAGAGTCAGAGTCAGAGTCAGAGTCAGAGTCAGAGTCAGAGTCAGAGTCAGAGTCAGAGTCAGAGTCAGAGTCAGAGTCAGAGTCAGAGTTAGAGTCAGAGTCGGAGTCACAGTTAGAATCAGAATCAGAGTCAGAGTCAGAGTCAGAGTCAGAGTCAGAGCTATGTTTACCGATCCCTCTCCACCTCTTTGCAGTCAATTCTTTTCTACCTCTCGACCCTTAATCCAAACAAATTTTAATGCTCTGCCTCACTTTGCTCAGGTACAACAGGAAACGCGTGACATTCGAGCCATGCCATCGACGGAGGTACACAATTTCTTCTGCAGAAATCACGTAAATTTCATTAACAATACTCGGGAAATACTCGCACAACAACGATGACAACAACGACAACAACAACAATCGCAACAACAATAACAATAACAAGTGTAATAAAAATAATAATAATAATTGCAACAAGATTTAATTGTGCTTGGTCGTCGTGTCCCAAAACGTAGCGGAAGCCACACACGCATGCAGCACACACATACACACACAGGCACACACACACGCACATACGCATAATAAAAATCACACCCATACACACACGCAGCAATACAATGCGCACAAGGTGCAAAGGGCTGTGCGCTGTGCAGTCCATGTGCTTTTAATGTTGAAAAATGAGTTTGTGAGCACGTCGCAGCTCTGCCCCCACTCACCCCCTTACTAGCACGCCCGCTCTCTCTCTCTCTCTCTCTCTCTCTCTCACTCTCTGAGTCTCCACTCTTTCAGCTGCCCAGTCTTCCGCCACTCCACCGCCCCTCGGCCAACTTCAGTAAGTGTGTGCAGCGAAGCAATTTGGCGTATGAAGCGGGTCAGGTCGCTGCCGTGGCTACCTCGCCCCTCGCCCACCACACCACACCCCTTCATCCAAATGCCCCCAGCTACTAAAATTTATACAGCACTTTGGAAAACTTGTTCACGTTTGTTGTTGCTGCTGTTGTTGTTGTGGTTCAATATATGCACAGACTGCTGCCCCTCCCACACAAGCCCCCTTCAGGTGCCAGCACTTTGCCAAGTCATTAAGCGAATGTATGTGTGCGTGTGTGTATGTGTGGGAGTGTGAGCTTGAGTGTGTTTTGTATGCGATTTCGCTTCTTTTGGCACATTTAATTGAAGCAAATTAGTTTTAAGTGGCTTTAATATTTCTTCCCCCCCCCCCCTCCCCCCACAAATATCAACTTTCAAATAAAAATCGTGTGAAAATTCAAATCGTAAAATTGTGTTGCATACCTCCAGGTGCTGAATAGCTTTTAGGTGTTTGCTCAGCGCTTTGGAATGGAATGGATATTTGATTTTTTTTTTTTAGGAAGTTGAATTTAAATCTGAATTTTAGTTACAATTTTTTTTTTTTTTTTTTTTTTTTTGATAATTTAGAGTAGCTATTAAATTTTTTGACAGTTGCATTTGTCTGCTGCTAAGTATTAGATTTCATTTGTAAATAATCTGTATGCTTATTCAATTGTATTTTTATTATTTATTTAAATTATATTTGACAATAGAATCTTTTTAAAATTTGTTTGTCAATTGATATTTTATTTATAATATACTTATATATAAATATTTGTTATTTATCTTGCTAACATTTATGTTTTTATTATTCTTTTATATTGCCAGAAGCGGAATAAGTTGACCTATTTGAAAAATAAAATATTCACCTCAACAACATTTTTTGAAATGCTTTATTTAAGAATTGAAATAAAATGGAAATAAAAAATGTTCACGTAATGGAATGTTTATGACACAAATATTTAATTAATATAGCCAGAATTTGCATGAATTTTTTCGAAATGATATTTTAGCACAAAGACTGCGCGGTAAAGCCACGAATATCTATAAATGTTATTAGTTGTGGTTATTGGTCAAATTGCAGATATTAATTACATGCTTTAGTCATAAAAAAAAAACAACATGTATAGCTGAAATCTAAATTAAGCAATATTTGTACATAAGATTAAATCTTAGATTAGATTATATTAGAAACTAATAATTCTACATCGTTTTGATACTACAAAAAATATGCTTCAGCATGCTCAAGTCCCTCTCGTTTGGTATATATGTATGTAGGATAGATTTTAATCAAAATCAAATAAATTTCGAAATATTTCCCTATTCTGTGCAGCTCTCAACTTCCTTTCATCAATCAAATCAGCACGCTTCCGCCAAAAATCTGGCCACTCTGAAAATCTGTTACAACGGTAGAAGCAACAAAATAACCGTTATATTTTACATTTTACCTGCTTCGCCGATTTCCGCTTCCGCTGCTGCTGCATCTTATTGATTTCTGCCTCCTGCCTCTGCTGCTGAGGCAACCCCCACATATTGTGCGAATCGAAATAGTTATGACAAGCAAACGATGGAGGGAAGCAACAGCAGCAAGAGGAGCAGCAACGGCAACGTCATACGGGTGGGCGGGAGGAATGGCATGGCAAGTGCGTGTGCCAAATTACCATATAAATGGATTATAGCGCAACTGCGCGCAAAGGGTTTGAAAAATACTACAAAATGTTTGCAATGGCATGACGAAGACTAGATGCGCTATAAGAAATGCTTTTCTTTCCAAAACATTTCCCAAGTTAGGTTTACCTCTATACGTAAAGAGATAGAGAGAGGCAGAGAGTGAGAGAGAGAGGTGAAAAGATTTCAGATCTGCAGGAGATTTAAAGACATTGAATCTAACACGAAGGTTCAACTATTCTTTTGTTCTCTTATTGTGTTATATAGCTTCATTCTATTTTATTATTTTATATATATATTTTTTATTTATTTATTTATTTTTATTTTAATTTTATTTTTTTTTAATACTACGCCTTTTTTAATTTATCCACAACAACTTTCTAAGAGTTTTTGTATTTATTTTTATTTTATTTTGATTTATTTATTTATTTATTTATGTATTTATGTATTTATGTATTTATGTATTTATGTATTTATGTATTTATGTATTTTTGTATTTATGTATTTATGTATTTATGTATTTATTTATTTATTTATTTATTTATTTATTTATTTATTTATTTATTTATTTATTTATTTATTTATTTATTTATTTATTTATTTATTTATTTATTTATTTATTTATTTATTTATTTATATATTTATATATTTATTTATTTATTTATTTATATATTTATTTATTTATTTATTTATTTATTTATTTATTTATTTATTTATTTATTTATTTATTTATTTATTTATTTATTTGATTTGTTTATTTATTTATTTACTTTATTTTTTTTTAGAAGAGTTTTTTATGTTAGGTCAATTTGACAGACGTTGAAAAATAATATAATAATAATATAATATAGTAGTAGAAAGCCGATACCATTTTTCTTCTTCTTCAACCCTCATTTAGATATACATACCTGCTAAATATCTTCTATACTTACCTACATTATTATATAAATTCATTTTCTTATCTGCCACACTGATAGTTTTCTACCATAGAAGCCAACTACAATAATTAAACAAAAAGATTACCTTGCGTGCACTTACCATACTCAATAGAAGAGTATGCTAAACATAGAGAGACAGAGATAGATAGAGAGAGAGAGACAGACAGAGACCGCTAGAGTGTGGTAGAAAGGAAGTGAAAAGTACGCAATGGCATCCGCAAAACGTTTTTCCAATTTGCCAAACGGAAATCATTTTCTTATTATAGTTGCACGCCACAAGCCACGCCCCACGAACACACACACACACACACACACAGATCCAAACGACGCGTCGCGGCATTGCTGATTAGCCTCGTGGGCGCTTTGCCACATTAGCAACACTTTTGCTGTCAACTCAAAAGGAATTATGAGCCAGCTGCCTCGCACGCAGGATGCGCAGAGTTTGCATTCGAATCAGCGGAAATTGCAGCTGAGAATATAGAAGATGCTAGTGCGAATACTATTTATGCTGCCCTCTCTCTCTCTCACCACAAATCTACAAGTTTTTTGGCTGCAAGTTTTTCGCCTAAAAGAAGTTGCAGCCAGCGGCAGGAAATTAATCGAAATCTTTTCGTAACGACAGTTAAGCTCGGACGTAAATTGTATTTAGAATGAAAAAGAGAAAACTGAAAATTGTACGCATTCTTTATCGATAAACGATAGAGTTTTCTATGCTTGAGATTGCATTTTTCTATTATATGGCATTTGAAAATATTGAATAATATGATTTATTGCTAGTTTTACATTTTGGCAATATATTCTCTAGAATACATTAATCAGGTTCGACGAAGCCTGTTATCGATAACTAATAAATCTAATTTAATTTTACATCATATAGCAAGATTAAACTTCAACATATTATTTACCAAATAATTTTCTACATTCATGCTAAGAGCTTTCGCTCACCTAGTTGGGTCAATCGTTTTAGTAGTTTACTTATTTAAACTAATTACATTTCTCTAAATCCAGCGCCATCTGGCGGCCAAGCTGCGCTTCTTGCTTAAAGCTGCTGGCAGAGCCACGCGCGACTGCAACAATTGCTGAAAATATGGCAATAAATAATTTAAAAATTTAATTAGTTTTCTGTGCAGATGCAACAATGCCACACACACGCGCACAATTACACACTGTACAGTACTGTCTCTCGCTTTCTCTCTCTCTCTCTCACACACACACAGTTGAGCCTTGCATTTTAAAGGATATTTGGAAACATTTACAATTTTAATTCCGGTTGTTGTTATTCCAGCGGCGCAAAACTAATTTAAAACATTTTAACACTTGTTTTGTAATGTTGGCAGCTGTTGCTGTTGTTACTGCTGTTGTTGTTGTTGTTGTTTTCACTGTTGCTGGTGGTGTTGTAATTTTATTAGATTTCACTTTTGCTTTGGCAAACACATTCACGTGCCCATTTTGGCCACATTAAAAGCGCTGCCAAGCCGTATTATAACGCTCCCGATTCTCTCTCTCTCTCGCTCTCTCTCTCTGCATATCTTTCACCCCATCGCTGTTCTGCCTTCAACTTATTCGCGTTATTTGTTTGTTTTTGTCATTTTATTACCCAAGCATTTGTTCACATAACGAGTGCACAACACCAACAACAACAACAGCATAAAATATGTATCCACTTTTATGGAGTTTTAATTTGTTTTGTCACCAAAAAATAAAACACAACAACAACAAAAAACAAACAAAACACGCCCGGACCAATATCCTTCACATAGCTTTTGGTAACGCTAAAGCACTCAAAAAGTGTAATTACCCAAATGGCATTATAATTTAGACATGTAGCTAGGGCAATCGAAAGGGCTCTTGCCCAAAGTCAGCACAAAGTTTGCAGGATTTACGTATATACATGTATGTATGTACAAGGGGAATAAGGATTAGGAGCACCCAACGAAATTATGGCAATCTCTTGTGTAGTTAGCAACAGTTTTAACACGCTTAAATGTGGCAGGCGTTAAATATGCATATTTTTATAAGCTTTAAGCAGTTTGTACTTATTTAAGTTTAGCTACGACTTAGTAAATTTTCATATAAGACAAACATTTTCGTGAAATATTCGATAATGCACTCCCAAATGTAAGGCAGAGAAAAATTGAGGGAGCCAAATTTTTAGTTTTCTTTCAACTACAATCGCTCTGCTTAAGAGAGGGCTGTCATTTTTTTTAGTATTAATATAATACTGCAATATTTGTGCTAGATTTAAATATCAGAGAGCTACCAGCTTAGCCTTATAGCCCTAAAACCCATATTCCGACTATAGAGACTTAGTTAAATTTATTTCTAGCTATAGAAAATTATAGAAAATAAAATAATTAAATTTCATTTTTATTTTATTTTTTGTAAGCTCTATTATTATATTATTATATTATTTTTTTTTGCAGCTTTCATTGCTTTATAGTTAGTTATATAATTAAATTTTGTTGAAATAATATAATATAATATTTATTACAGCAAACACACAATAGAACACTGACTTTCAAAAGTTTATACACACAATACCGTTAGCTTAAATATTTTTCAATTATGTGAGCTCAGATTGCATAAAAGAAAGAAAAATAATTTGCTAACAAATAAAGTCGAGGGCAATGGAAAAACCAAATGCAATTACTAGAGGCAAATTGAAATGCATTGCAATTTGAAATATGAATTTCAATTTAGTTTTTGGGCTAGCTGCATTTCAATATCAGCATGATAAATCACTTAAATATAAAACAATTTTTGGAATTCACTCCCTCAAACATTGCGTTGTATTTAAACATGTTTGTTAAATATGTATATATCAGATGTGCCAAAAGCTTGCACAGCCTTAACATCAATGGGATCGTAAATAAATTACATATGCAACAACAAACATGTGTCTGGCGGGGAGTTTGCGACTAACAGATGCCCAGTAGAGGATATATATGGATGAATGGAATTATATAAAATGGGTAAAGTAAGGAAGAAAAGGAAGCAAATATAAATATAAATATGTATGCATATTTTTATAAGAGACTGTATGAAGAGAGACGAAAGTACTTGACTCAGTGGAGGAGCAGGAAACGATTGAATATTTGGATGCAGAATATATGCATGCTTTAGTACCAAAAATTGTAGACTTTTATAATATCAAGATATATGTGATCGACTAAGATATGCCCTGTCAGCTGTAGAAAATTATTACAAACATTTGAAATATGACATTTATATTGGAGTAAAAAATAGATGGTATATTCCTAAATCTATATACATATATTGTATACGCAACTTATTTCTGTAAAGAATTCATTTTCTTTTTTTTCCCATATCTTATTTAATAAATGACTATGTACTCATTTGATTTACTTAACATTTCCAGGGTATAGCTTTACGTGAGCTCAATTGAAATATGTTTCGCAGAATGCCGCACAAATTTGTTGGGCATTAAAATTTGGGGCAACATGTGCGCGCCTTTTGCTGTAGCATTTGCAATAAATTTCAGTGATTTACGCGAAATGGGGCAAGCGACAAGGATGCACGCTTAACTAACTAAATAAATGTTGCAACTTTCTATATAGCCACCATCTCTCTCACACGCGCACACACACACACACACTCTCGCTCTACTCTCTCTGTGTCCCGCATATAATATGTTGCACTTTAATGGCTTTGACGCAAAGTAAATGCGTGCAACCAAGTTTTTAAGTCATACTCTAACTTTTTTTTATGCTCGCAACGAATTCAACATTTGACATTTGAATAATGCAACAGCTGCTTGCAACAGGTGTGGCCGCCAACATCAATATATATGTATGTGTATGTGTATGTGCATGTGTTTGTTGTAAAAGCTTTTAGCGCCTAGAGCAGTGTATGCTAAGCAGTCACACACACACACACACATACACACACAATGTAGCACGTTGCATGTGGCATGCGGCATGGAATGCAAGCTGCAATTGTCATTAGCCTCTGCGCTATAAGCATTTACGTTGCCACCACCCAAACAGCTTCAATCTGGAACCACATTCCGTTGTAATCTTTGGTAAAAAGTTTTCGCATTAAGTCGACTCGTGATACTCGAAAAACTATTATAGAAAAATATTTTTGCAAAGCTTGGGCACTTTTACATTGTATTAGCTGTCAGCGAGTAAGCGAGTGCGAGTGTGTGTGTGTGTGTGTGTGTGTATGTGTGTGTGAGAGCCAGTGTGCGTGATGCTATGAACTTGCTATTGACAGCCAACAGAAGCTTTGCGGCATGCCAATGTGGGTGTGCCAGAGCCTCTGGCAAATACAACTATTTGCCGCAATGTGTGCGTGTGCGTGTCTGCTATGTGTGTAAGTGTGTGTGTGTGTGAGTGGGTATTTTAGCTAAAGCCATTGCATAGTGGAAATAATGGGTTTCTATGCAATGACAATTGAATTGTTGAATTTTGAAATATAAGCTTGTTGCTGTAAATCATTTGTATTAAATAATATATATTATTTTTTATTAATATGCGTAAAATAATTATTGAAACAGAAACATGTTGAAATGAAAATTTAAATTGAATAAAGTAGTTATTAAAATTATTTAATAATTAATAATTAATAGAATTATAGAATTTTGGGGTAGGTGATGCTAAAAAAAATAATTTAAATAAATAAAAAAAAATTATAATCCAAAAAAAAATATATATATTAATTTCTCACAAAATTATTAAAATAATTTATTTAAAAGTCAGATTGGCATGAATTAAAATGCAAAAAATGCCAAAGTAGATATATAGAATATTCAGAAAACACATAATTATATATTTATAAATACTAATACATGTTTAAGAAGGTAAACTATAGCAGGTAAGAGACTTAAATCACTGAAGCAAACTATAAAATAACTAACGGATCATAAGGAGCCTGCCTATGATCTAAAGTAAACTGCTCAGTATTTAATCTAACTAATATAAAATACAAATCTTAAATACTGTATACAACAGAATATCCCAGCCTTCTAAGTTTAGCCCAATTATAAATAATTTGCTCCAATTTTCCATGAGCTTGCTCCACCGTAGCTTTCCGCCTGTTTTATACTGTTGCAAGCTTGGATCGGCATTCGATAGAAGCAAGTGCATTGCATTCTCGCTTCGTCACTGGCACGCAATAGCCCAGCTCTATGCAGTTTTTGGGGCGCAACTTGTATGCATTTTAAGCTTAGTTAACACAAAGGCACATATTTACTTCTTTCTCTCTCTCTCTCTCTCTCTCTCTCTCTGTCTCTCAGAGAGCAAGTTGCTTGCATAAAATTTGATAAATTCCAGAGCTGGAGCTGGAAGAGCTTTGAGTCTTCTTCGGCTCAGTGACTGACGGCAAATCTAATAAAGAATGCCAACCGAGCAGAGTGTGTGTGTGTGTTATGGGTGTTTGCGTGTGCTTAGGTAGAAGCCAATGCGGTCAAAAGTTAAAATACGAAACGAACAAAATAAAGAAAATGAAAATTGATTTTTGTTGGCTAAACAGTATTAGTTTTATATCGAAGCGCTCATAGCTTGCTCAGTCACTCTGTTGTATGTTTAATTTCAAATTTAACCAACATTATTTTACAGCTTAAATTGAAAATTTGCATGCATGTATCTATATATAACTCTGCTATCGAGTTAAGAAAACAATTTGCCAAGCAGAAGAGAAAGAGAGAGAGAGAGACAGAGAGAGAGAGAGGGAGAGTGGCAGCTCAGTTTGCGTCGTGAAACCAACTGTTGCCCTGGTGATATGTAACTTGTCAGAAGTTTGTTGACGCGCAGATTAAGCGATGTCTGCAGCAACAACACGTTGATGCCACGCTAGGGATCATTTATCAAGGAGCTGGCTACAAGCACACACACACACAAACATACCATATACATATACATACAAATATAGCGTCTGCATAGTTCATAAACTAGGTGAGCGGAGGAGTTGAAAGCAAATTCATTTATGACTCTGTGTTGTGCTGTTGTGTTAACATGATAAAGCACTTGTATTTCAACATTTGTGCATTCATCATATATTCTGAACATTACAAATTTCTTTCTTTCCTTTTTTTAATGTATATTTAAAGTATAAATAAAATATGTATTTTCATTCAACTCGAATCGCAACATTTTCTACTATTTACACTTTAATTCACCTTAAAGTCTATTTGGACTTATCCAGATTGCACCAATTAAGTGAAACAAACAGGCTTTTTGGCTTTGGGCATTGTTTTGGCTCAGTTTGTGTCTGGTCAGCGCCTGCTGTGCCAGTTGATTAAGTTCTTAGGGTAGGACGAGTGTATTATCCTGCTCTGGCCTCTGTCCTGCCTCTGATGCCCCTTGGCAGCACAACAAATCACAACAATCATGCGCGTTCAATTGCGCATATTGATTGTCAGCATAATGGGACACAATCGCAGCGTTGCGGCCAAGGAAACGGTCGAGGATGTGGCTAAGGATGTCAGCCATGTGTGTGCGTGTGTGTGTGTGTGTGTGTGTGTGTGCGTGTGTGCATTGGCATTGGTTTTCGGGCTGGGTGTTGATTATGTTTACAGGTCACATAGCAAAGCCGACGCCCACCTGCTGTGCCGCATTGCTCGAGTCCGTTACGTCTACTTTTATGCCTGACACGGCTGCTTGGCCCTGTCAACTGTGTCGTCGGCAATACCCTGTAACCATTTCAAAATGGTTTGATAGGGTATCATGCATTAAATGGCAGCATGTGTGTTGAGAGACGGCAACAATGCGAGTGTATGACTGAAAAGAGCGAAAGGGTGAGGCGGAGTATAATAAAGAGCGAGATGGGAAAAGAGAGAGAGAGAGATAGAGAGAGAGAGACAAAGGCAAGAGGAACAGATAGAGGAATAGAGATAGAGAGGGAGTGTGTGAGGGAGGGGGGGGGGGTAGGAGAACAAGAAAAACATAAAGGATAAACCATATATTTAAAGGGAACTAGAGTAGGAGAAGGAGAGGGACAGAAGAAAAAACGTGTTAGTCTGAAGGAGAGAGTGAGGCAAGCAGAGAGAGATAGACACACAAAGGAATATAAAGAGAGAGAGATAGGCAAACCGATGGAATGCAACTGAAACAGAAGAGAGATAGGGCGAAAAGATGATACGGAAAGATGGAAAGAAAATGGTAAAGAAATATAAAGAGAAGAAAATGCCTCAAGTGCATTCTGTTCCATATCCCTATCGAGCTATTACTGCCTAATTTGTTCGTTATGTAGAAATAAAACCTGACAACTCTATAGGCAACCTCTTCTGCCGCGAGCCTTTATTACAGGGTATCCTATGGGCCTGTCAGTGTCAACAGAAAAGCGTTGCCGGATATTGTTGCTGCTCTTGTGCTGCTGGTTTGTGTGTCTCAGTTGTCATTTGTCTGTGTCAGCGCGTGTATTCGCTGGCAGCCGAGACGCCGAGCGCAGCAAGGACGTGGTTCATCCATCTCACATGTGCGAGTCCTCTAAACATTGTCGCGCAGCTGTCTGGCCTCTGCATTGCATAGGGGTTAAGAGTTGCGATGGGGCAAATGCCCCAAACCAAAAACCCCAATAATGTTGCCTCGCTGCGTGTTGTGCGTGTGTGTGTGTGCGTGTGTGTGTGCGAATGTGTGTAATTGTGCGCACCATGGGCAACCTCGTTTGTCATTGTAAATTATATGGTTAAATTGTACGTATGCCTGATTCCGTAGGCCGGCCGCACTGACGGCATCTCTTTTCAGCTCAGCTAGCTGCTCTTTAAGCATAAATTAGACAATCATGGTTTGCTCTTTAGGCTTCTACTGAAAGCAAACAAACAACACTAAAATGCAAACTCTGGTCAAGTTTTATTACAACTGAATATTCATAACCAAGTGCAGCGACCAAATAAAACTGTATACTGCTCCGGCGCTGCTTTGGGTCCAGGCTCAGACCAAATTCTCTCAACAATTTCCATATCCATATCTTGCACATACGCGCAGCCAGCAAAAAAAAAAAAAAAAAAAAAAAAAGAAGAAATGGGGGCAAGCCCCATATTAAAAATACTATTACAAAGTCCAGTTAAAGCCAGGAAAAAGCCGAAAACAAAATGCAAAAACCAAAAACAAAAGTATTAAAAATATAAACTAAATGGAGAAAGATGTAAAAGAATATACAAAACATAAAAAAAAGAATAATAACGAATGGTGCTTGTGCACCAAACTTAATACTCTTTGGAATATATTATAATACGCATATGATGAATTTTCTTTGTTAGGTCTAAATTAAAAAAGCAGAAAATTAAAAAAAAATGTTTAATAGTATTTAATACACTTTAAAAGCCATCCTCTAAACAGAAAAAAACATTAAACAAAAAGAAAATAATTAACTTGCCAAATTTTTATAAAACATTGCTCATAAATTTTATTTAAAAAATTTTTAGCAACTAATAAATATACATATATTTAAAAATTATAAAATAATTTTTGTTTTTTTTCAAAAATATAATATAAAATATATAATATAATATATTATTAATCTACTTATAATATTAATAGTTCTTTATTTTATGTAAATATACGTTAAAAAAAAAAAAAAAGAATTATATGGAATATATTAAATATATTTTTATTAACTTTACTATACATCACAAAAATGTATAATGAAAAATAACAAATGCTACAATTGTTAATATAAATAAATTCAATAGCATTAATATCGTTTTCATTAAATGAAACCGAAATATTTACTGATACATCAAAAGCAAATCCTAATAGCAGAATAATCGCAATTTCGTATCGAAATTATTTATCCATTGAACAAATCCACAATTTGACGCATAGCCCCTGTTAGGGTATTAAGCATAGCATTATGCCACAAACTAGGACCTTTAAGTGAGCGAATGTTTGTTTTTATTACGCTGAGTAAACCGTGCTCAAACACATTTGCATTTATGCACAAGCACTCGAAATGCATATAAAAATGCACTTGATGCAAACTTGTTCAGTGAGTTTATTAAATTTCACTGCTGCACTTAATTAAAAAAAAAAAAAAAAAAATAGAAGAAAATAAGAGACGGCGAATTGAAGGCTAAGCCTTTAATTAACACTCTCTAAGTGAATTTCTGAGCTGGCAAAATCCAGCAAAATTCACACGACCTCCGCGCACAGAGCTGAACAGCCATTCTGCACACAAACACACATACAAGTAGAAACACACACACACACAAACTGGGAGCACTTGATGAATTAATCTCCCTCTCTCTCTCTCTCTCTTTCTCGTTCACATGTGAGCAGCGAACATTTGTCGGCGCATTAATACCCTGTAAAATAGAGTGAAGAGGAGAGTGTGACAATCATTAAATCAATAAAATACTCGAATTTGAGAAATCGAATCATATCATATCAATCTTTCATGAGTTCATAAAACTAAAATGATTGCACGCTTTTAGTCGGAATTATCTCTCAGATATTGACAGCAGTAAATACATATATATTTTAATCAAATTACTCTAATTGAATATAGAAACTATTTTAATATATAAGCATTGCTCAGTTACTCTAATTGTCTAACATATCCGACTGTCTATCATTTGCAGCTTAATCATGCTCATATGATTTTCTTTTTTTTGTTTGTGTGTCACTTTTAGCCGCGCTCTTTCCCCGATGTTTGTGCCTCGCGTCGCGTCGCGGCGCGCGTCTGTCGCATCTTCATCATCGCACAGGCCCGAGCTCTATGTACGGCTGCCATCATAAAGTCATTTAAGCATATAAATTGCACTTTTATTCTGCCCGCTTGTCACACACAACACAATTATCCGTCCAGCCACACGTTCCGCGGATAAGCGACACAGAGCTAAAATCACATGAGGAAACTCACGAGTTGCACAGCGCACAGAAGCCAGAAGTAGTTTTTTTTTTTTTTTTCTTTTCTTCTTGTTCTTCTGCTGCTGCTGCTCCTTCTTTTTCTTCCCTGCGGCATGGCAAACACAAAGCGATTCTTTAATCATGCCTCAAGAACGTGTTTGTTGCGGTTGGAGAAACCAAACTTGGATTTGAGTCAAGTTGAAATAATATGAATGCTTGCTATATAAATGTATGCACATATCAGAGAAAATACCAAAAGAAAGTTGAAATCAGGTTAAGCATGTCGCAAAGAGAAAAAGTCACAGCGAGCAGTCTCAATTATTTTTTATAGCCAGCATTTAACAGCAACTAGTTTGGATTAAGAATGTGTTTAGCTGTGCCTAACCAGCATCGTGTTAAGCCAAGAAATTAAGAGCAGATGGGACGAGAGAAAGTGAGAAACTGTAGAAGATAGAATGCTTCTGGATTGCTTACTTTCCGTTAGATCTTTGAACTGATTGAGAAGAATGGATTCTATCAAAGCTGGCTTACTTTTAAATTTCCTTTAGAAATGAAGAATATTTATTTTATTTCTATTACTGTATTTATATTTACATATAAATAGCTATATATATTAGTTAATTGACCTGTTTTAATTCTTCTTATTGAAAGTCCTCTTTTACATAATAATATTTATACATATAAGTATATACTTAAATAGTTAATCTTCAAGCTAAATTTAACTTTGTCAAAAACATTAAATAAATAAATAACAAGAAAAAACGCCAAATTTGGCCAAGAACTTGGCTGGGAAAGTGTTGCCAACTCAACAAAACTGATGACTTATGAAACACTCATGAAATATACAAATGTTATGTGTTTTACTGAAATAGAATTCCATTAATGTGCGCTTAGATTCCTGTGCAGCCGGCTTCAACCGCAGAGAGCGGCAACCTAATTAATGCAGCATACCCGCAGTTAGCTCATGTGTGGCTGTGGCTGCTGAAAATGATGCATTAATAATGCAACGGCTGCATGCCAATGCACCCCCCTCCCCCCCATTGGCATCCCTCGCAGACTACAACCCAAAAATGACAACAAGCTCATTTGGCCATTGGAACAGGATGCGCAGCCATTGTCCTGCTGGCGAGTGCTTTGCATACTTTTTGGTCCGCAACAACAAATTACAATGCAATCGCAACAGCACTGCGCTGCATGTGTGCGTGTGTGTGTGTGTGTGTGTGTGCATTCAGTTGCAAAATTTATGTGTGTTTGGCGGCATTTCCTGCATTGACATTTACTTGCGGTTATTACCAATGCGAGCAGCCAAACGGGGCTAACCAAAAAGCGAGACTAATTTTGCATAAATGAAAACTGAAAAGTGGCAAAACCAAAAACTGGAAATAGCTGGAAAACTGGAACTGTATTTTGGTAATATATTTCGAGGGCAATGCTTACAGCTGCGAGTTTTCAACACTTTTGTTGCTAGTCTTCTTTTTGTTGTTGTTGTTGTTGTTGTTGTTGTTGTTGTTGTTGTTGCTGTTGTCATTGTTGTTGTTTTTTCGTTTGCGGTTGACCACATCCGGTTACATGTTCGCCATCTGTCTGGCTCTATGTGTGTATGTGTGTATGTGTGTATGTGTGTATGGGTGGTCTCTCTGCATTTCGTTGTGCAGCTGTTCCTCTTGTTTATTTACCAAAGTCAGACAATTCCCACATTGCCCAGCAACGAGGTATGAGTATATACACACACACACACACACACACACAAACAGCAGATCTCAGACACACACATACACACATATATTTATTCACCGCCCCATCAACATTCATTTGGGCGCCCCAGGCAGACATCGAAACATCTGCATTGAAACAATTTCAACATCAAGGGCCAAGTTCAGAAATGGTACAAATCATTGATGCTCTTTCGAGCCGTTTTAATCTGAGTTATACATATGTATATATAAAGCAAATACAATAGCAAAGCTTTTAGGCCATAATATTTAAATGAAAGACAATATTGAGCAGGCTCATATAATCAAAAACCATAGATATATACATATATGTATAAATCAATTATATGAATATTGTGCATTCTTTTTGCAGTTTCGCTATAAGAATGCTTTGGGACAGGTTAGAAGACATGGCTTATATTCAGTTTGTGAACCCTTTTAGGGATTATATCTGAGGAGCTGTAAAGTTAATTAAATTGAATTTAAGTTTTTGTTCTTTAAAAAATCTTTTCTCATTTATATTGCTGCTCTTTTCATAATTCTGCTTCACAAAACATTTGCTTCTTAAAACCCTTAAACTCCTCTAAGTCTTCAAGTAAAGAGCATTAACATAATAAACACTCTACAGCTAAACAGCTTACCTCCATTTCTCTTCATTTATTTCTCTTGTTCCCCGCTCTCTTTCCCACTCTCCAAGACTATTATGATTTGGCTACACAAATATTCGCACAAGCTGGGCAACTGTTCAAGCACATTTCAATCTGCTAAATGCCAAAAGATTTCATTCAAACTGATTGTTGTTCTTGTTTTGATAGCTCTGAGATTGTTTGTTGTTGTTGTTGTTGCTGTAGTTGTTGTTGTCGGTAGCATTTAGAATTTTGCTCAAGGGCAAAGGCAATTCCCAACAGCTTGCATTTTCACCTGGCATGCAGAACAAAATGAGAAATCTCAAATGACTAAATAAGAAAATAGCTTAGCTCACATTTAATTGTTTATTATTTCCGAATCAAGCTGCATAGCTTTCAGGCTCTTAATTGCTTGAATTCAATTGAGTTAAGCTAAATTACAATCGAAATTTTTGTTTTGTTTTTAAAATTAAATAATGACTAAATGCTTCGAGCGCATTAGGGCATTAAGCCTTAAGCTTGTGGTTCAGCTTAAAATAAATAAGCCTTATTTTTATTCTAAATAATTTTTAGAATAAAAATAAGGCTTATTTTATTATATTAAATATAAATATTATATGCATTTACTAATAAATATATGTAAATATTTATATTTCTTATGCAAACAAATTTCCATGCCGATTTTCCTAATTAAAGTAACTGCAAACATTTCTGCTGTCAATAAAAGTTTTTAATTAACGACAGCGGCAACTCGAGTTGCTGCTTGTCAAGTTGTTGACAGTTGTGGTTGAGAGACAGGCTGACAAAATTCGATTACATTCGACACGATACAGACAAGAGAACAAACACACACACGCACACTTACTTAGCCCTATCTAGAGGCAAGAACATAATTTTAATGCTTACATAAACTTTAATTAAAACAACTTCGGTGAACGCTAAATAGCAACGCCACAAGCAACACAATACACACACACACACATACACAAGATAGATACGCTCGCAAACACACACACACACACACACACACACAGCGGGTAGTTTTTTGCCACTTGACATGATGCTGCTAATGAAGTGCATGAATACCTTAACAACATGGAACGCTGCTTGTTGTATATGTGTGCACCTCTCTCTCTCTCTCTCTCTCTCTCTCTCTGTGTGTGTGTGTGTTAAGTTCTGTGTGCGTGTGTGTGTGAGTGCTCATAATCATTTTGATGGGCACGTAAAACTCGAACTAAAATCACTCGTACACCCATCTCTAGCATCGCATATGCATGTATGTACATGCGATATGTATGTATGCCCGACTCGCTCAAAATAGCAGCATACTAAGCTGCAACAACAACAAGCGCCACAACAAACAACACGACTACAACTACAGCACGAGTTGGCCAAAATTTATATACAACATTTGCACGTGACTTTGATACTGAAAGCGTTTCTGCTGTGCATTTCACAGGCTGGCGAAGCAGCCACGCCCCCTTAAGTATGCTATACAAAACAGCACTCAGCATTCATTGCGACACACAGACACCCACACACACATGCACACACACACGCACACGCACACATGTAGCCTGTATTTCACTCCGTCTGGATTTATGCAAAAACTTTGCCCAAACGAAAATAGAAAATGAGAAGAAAATAAAGAAATAAAATTAATAATTTCTGCTTTTTATTTACAAGTTTGTTTTAGTGATAAAGCGCTGCAGAAATAAGCGAGGGACATGTGTGTGTGTGTGTGTGCGCGCGTGACTGTCTGATATGAGTGTGCGTGTGTGTGTGTGTTCTAACTGAACAGCTTCATCCATAAACCGTATATATTTTGCCAGCTAAAAGTTTTCAGTCCTATTAATAGAAGCATATAAGCATACTTCTGTCATTCCTCATGTCAAATTTGACATTGAGTTTAACATGTGGACACGATAAATTTTTAAATAATTCAATGAAACAAAAAATAAATCCTGAGCTCATATAATTTTATACCTAATGAGAAATTTGAACACTATTGTTGTTGTTTAAAACGGTAATAAAAACTAATAAAGATAATTAAACTAAACTAAACTAATAAAATGAGATAAAATAGGAAACTTTAAATATACTATGAGCAATATTTGTAAGGCATTTCATTCAGTTTAATATTAGCATTAGGTATTTGACATTTTTTATTATATATCAACTCAGCTATCCACTAGACATTCATCAATCAGAGTACGCAATTTAAATATAACTTAAAATGTTTATCCTGAGGTTAAATTCTCTTGTTAAATATGTAAACTGTTATCAGTTGTATTCACAACAATTCAATGCCAATGAATAGTTTCAGCTAAGCACACAAAAGACGAGTCTTAAATAAATTGAACAATAGTTTAAGCACACAAACTTCACACACACACACACACACACAAACTCCCATTAAACCTAATGCTGACCCCAATTGGAAAAAAAAACTATCAGAAATAAGTCGAAAATCCTTTTATACAGTGTAAACGTCTTGGCTTGGAGAACTTTACAATGCTCAAATATATCGAGAGCAGGAGTATTCACTCGCACTCACACTCACACTCACACTCATGCTTGCACCCGTATTCGTATTTATAGTTGCTTTAGCTGGCTGCACGTGTTTGGAATTTCAATTGAAAATTATTTACAAAAGCCTTCCTGGGGACTCCCACAATGGTTTCTTAAGGGGGGCATAAACTGTTGCTGTTTGACCTTTTTTTTGTGTATGTGTGGGTGTGTGCATAAAAGATGGCAAAAAATCAATGAATGCACCCACAAACACACACACACGCATACTAATAGCTGTAGTATCTAAATACATATTTAGGTCTAGGCACCCCTCAGTTGTATTAAACAAAGGCAAACTGACCGTAGGCCGGCTTCAAGATAGAATACCCACAGCAGCTGGCTAATATAATACAATAATTAGGTAATTAATCATATAATGCACACAGCAACACTCCAGGCGGGTCATTAAGTCGACTGTGCCAGGCATCCTCCGCTCCACTCCACCGCTCGCCCAAGCACACAAATTGCTAATTAAAGATAAACAAAACACTTTAAAGCGCAACAATACGTCTACGTTTGCCGGCGGCACATTATGAAAATTGAAAAGAAAATATTTAATTATAAACAAGTGGAGCAAGTGGAAACTGAAAAAGTTTACCTGTTGTACACACAAAAACACATTAGACAATAATAAAGAGGACAGCAGACTGTGTGAGAGAAACTTCTTCAGCAAAGTTCCCGGCGAGCTAATGCTATTTATTATGATATTTAGCAAGGCTCCACTTGCTTTACACCTATACATATACCCATACGTATATATTTACATATTCACACATACATACGTGCATGTCTTCTATTCAAAAAAACTTTGAAGCAAGCGAACTTTTAAAAAAGTCTTCAGACTTTTGAAAATATGATTTATAAATTGTGAATAGAAGTTTTCCGTAAAAACTTTTGGAAAGTCGATTTATTTTCAAGTGTATTGAAGCATTTATTTTGGAAGGTCTTTGTTTAGGTAAAACTCAATTTTCGAAGGCAGATTTGATAGTATCTAATATAAATATATTTGTACTAAACTGAATCAATATATATATATTTTTAAATTTTATTTCGTCTATTAATAAAAAAAATTAATATTAATATGAAAATACGATTAGGCAATAGAAACTTAGTTATGATAGCAAAAATAAATATATAAATTTTTGTAATTATTCTTTTTAAAAGGGATTTTTGTAGCCAAACACTTAAATTCTTATAGAAACTGAAAAAGTTGGAAATTTTATTACAATTTTAATATTTTTAAAAATGTTAAATGCTTAAATATTATTATATTTATTATAATTATATATTTTAATTTAATTTGGAATTTCTAGTGAATTCTTATAAAAAAAAAATAGAATAAGTTTGAAATATAAAAAAAATTGAATATTGAATATATGCATCTCTATTATTATAATTATTATTATTTTTATTATTTTTTATTTTTTTATTTTAAAGTTTTTATTTGGAAATAATTTTATAAAAAATTGTATTGTAATTGTAAGCATTGTATTTACGTTATGACATTATTTATTCTCAAATAGTTAATCCATTTCAGATATATTTAGAATTAAGTTAAATTTTCAAACGCTTAAGCAATTTAAAAAAAAAAAAAAAAAAAAAAAAAAAAAAACAATTACTTTTAAAGCGCTTAAGGTTCTACGAAATCACATTTAAAGAAGCGGTTTTTAATAAGCTACCAAATCCAAATAAAATCAAATAAAGCAACAAAGGAGAGAAAGATAGAGAGCGATAGAAAACAAATAGAAGAAAATCAGCTAAATTGTCAAAAGGGGCCAACATATAGATGTATATATATTTGGGCCACGCGAACAATTTAAAACTCATCAATTCACCTAAAAGCCGCGCCCCAAAAACAATTGAGCTATAAATGTTTGTTTACTTAAGGCGACAAAACGACAAAATAAAACTTTGCAGGGGAGCAATAAAAAAAAAAAAAAAAAGAGTATAAAATAAAGTAAAAAAAAAAAAGTCCAGCAAAAATATTAAGATAAAGCAAGACCACAAAGCAAAATGCAGGCACAGCCCTGAAAAATCCATTTACTGCTGCGTTTTTCGTATTTATGCTCGCATTTTGCGTAAAAACTTTTCATAATTGAAATAAAATTCGGAGAAAAAATATATAAAAAAAAAAAAAGAAAAGAAAGTAGTCAAAAAGGGAACAATAGGATTTTTATAGCTTGACGCGCTGCGTAATGCGCAAGGGAAATGCCCCGCCCAAATCAAAGTATCAATGAAAAGCTATCCCTACACGCACACATACACATATATGTATGTATATATGGCGGGTATATAAATATAATATGCCGTTTGCCCCCGGCGGAGTTGTAGCAAAAATTTAATCAAGCTTTGGCCAGGCGCACAAATAATTTTCGCAAATTCGTTTACGGCATTTTCCTTTGCGGCCTCGCCCACCACTTTTCCGCTCTGTTCTGCTGCCGCCCTCCTCGACCCTTCGGGTAATGGACATGCAAAACGCTTTTTAATCCCAGCAAAAAGGGAAAGCTGGACAAACGCATTGGCCAATTTGCGTCCGTGTAGAAAAAACTGTTACTGAACACCGCAGGCCGTACGCAGAAGGCAGCAAGCAGGCAGCAGCCGGCTGTCAATGCCGCAGGATGCGCATGAACTGACAGCGAAGGCTATATAGTTTATATATATATTTTTATATATTATATATATAGATGCAATCAGGACATACTTGACAGCCATAATCGAATGCTGTTCAACTTAAACGAATGACGGTTCTTAGTGCTGCTGCCTTTGCATAGCTGTAAACTTCTTTTTTCATATTTATCGTTATTGTTTATCGATTTCGAAGTTGTTTTGCTCATATATCAAACTTGTATTCAACACGAAAACAAATAATAGAGGTCAGCTTCTGTCAGCTCTTTAATAAATATCAGTCAAATATTTTTAAGGGTTTTCAATCAAAATACATATACGACTTATGTACATATATGATAGGCATGGCAAAAGGAATATTTAATATTAATAATATATACTACATTACTTATTATTATACGAAATTATTAACTAATTTATATATATTAACTAATTTATATATATATTTATATATATAATTTATATATATTTTATTATTTTATATTGTTATTTTATATACAATATATATTATTAGCTAAATCATGCACAAACGAAAACGACCTATTATTAATCGGTATTTTCATGTCTATTATCGGTTTTCTTATATCGTTTTCGCTTATCCACATCCCTGTTTCTCCTGCTCTCTTCTAGCAGACTTTAATCTAATCATTTCCCCACTTAATTCTAAAGAACAATTTCTGAGCTGTCGAGGTTTTGGTTTTAAATCTTAACGATTCTGTGCATCATTCTGTTGCAGCTATTTACGCTTTTCAGCTTTTCAGTCTCTCCTCCATTTTTGTTTTTCTATTTACGTATTTTCGCATTTTATTATATTTTCTTTAGCTAGCAGCAGCTGCTCAGCTGCTCTCTGCTCTGTTTTCAATAACTGGGAATAAAATGAATAGATGGCACCCATTGGCAAAATCTTCTTGCCCCGAAAATGCTAGCGGCCAGACGACGAACAAACAGCACTAAGGCGTTTTTGTGTTCCCGATGCGGTTTATTAAAAATAATATACATTTTATGTAGCTATATGAATATTTATAAAAAGAAAAGAAAACCAAAACCAAAAAGCAAATGTATATAAAAAACATTTTATAAGAATTTAGTTGAGCTCAAAATTTAACAAACTTTTGCAGCTGGCAGCCAAAGGCCATTGGCCAGATGTCAGCTGAAAGTGGACAGCTTGCAGTTTTGTGCAAATACCAAACACACACACACACACACACACACTCTCTTTCTCTCTCTCTCTCTCTCTCTCTCTCTATCTATTTCTATCTCTTTCAGCTTTTCATTTGGCTTTGAGGGTTTTTCCGCTTCTGTTTTTCTCATATTGCGCATTTGCATTTGTATCTGAATCCAGGGCAGCTCAAAGATTTATTTGTCAGATACGCTTTGGCTTGATTTATGAAGGTGTGTGTGTGTGTGAGTGTGGAGCTGCCCACTGGGGAGCTAACGAGCCGAGTGCGCGACCTCCCCTATACACCCTGAGCCCTGATAAGCTCAGCTGCCCAGCAGTAAGCTGTCAAACTTCAGCTGTGTCTCAACCATAAAAAAAAACACGAAAAAACGAAAAAACGAAAAATGTTGAGACACATTCAAAATTTCAAAACGCCAAAGTGAAGGGGAAACCGAGGGGATGGCCTACCTGTCGCTGACCAGGGCGCCGCCGCCATTGAATCCCCATCAGCCCGTGCTCTATATCGAATGCTGTCGCGCCCACACAGACTATCGAAAGCGGGCCAGCGAGCTGCATGCCTCACTGGCGGAGGCCCTGCGCGCCCTGCAGCCCGACTTGCAGCTGCAGCTGCGCATCAATGAGAACAACACGCCACGCCTCGGCGCCTTCGAGGTGGCCATCGCCCCGACGCCCACCGATGACCATCGCATGCGACAAGTGCTCTGGACTGGGCTGCAGCGTGTCCCGGTCTCCGCAAAGGTGCCGCACGTCGACGATATCATCGCGCCCGCCTGCATGGCCTTGAAGCTGCGCCACAGCCAGGCAGGCAGCAGCAACATTGACCTCGTCCGCACCAGCGATGGCGACATCAAGAAGATACTGCAGAGACGCAGTCTGCAGTAGCATCAGTATCGATCTCGGTTCGGTTTCACTTTTCCAGCTCAGTTTCCCCTCATCAGCTAAATTGAAAATGTGAAATTAAATTGACAAAAAATTATCAGAGTTGATGTTTTAATTAACTGTTAATATTACTTTACTATCAACAGCAGGAGTATGCCTTCGTTATCTATAAACAATTTTCTAATTATACTAAAATAACTTATTTACCAGCAATTTTCTCTTTGAATATAATTATTTTACTCCATTTTGCATGCGCTTTGAGGCGCTTCATAACGTTTTTCTCATCGTTTTTCTACCTTTCCTTGCTTTTCTCACCAATTTCTTGCAATTAATAAGTTATAAAGTTTTTCTTTGTGCGTTAACTTCATCAGGATCGGCCAGAGCTTGCAGAAGAACTAGAATGATTGCTCGACTAACAGATATTCTATAAATATAATTAACTAACATGCCAAGTCTTTGTCTGAGGTGTATACAAATATTTATAAAAATTAAAATATAAAATATGAAGTATGAAATAATAATGAATATTTGTATATAAAATATGAAATATTAAAAATACATAATATAGTATAGGAAAAAAATAAATTTGATTAAATAGAATATATATAAATATGAAATATATCATATACAAATATGAAATATTAAAAACCTTATTAAATATTAATAAATAATTAATTAATTATTAAATTTAAAATAAACAATTAAATTAAATTTTTAATCAATTAACAGTAATATATAAAATACAAAAAATATATATATATAAATAAAATATATAAGGATTAAAAATTATATATGAACTACAAAATGTAAAGTATTTAAAATTAAGAAATTAAATTAAATAAGATAAAACATTAAATAAAAAATACAAAATATAACATATAAAAAAAATATAGCATATAAAATATAAAATACAAAAAAAAATATATCAATATTAAAATAAAATATGAAGTACAAAATATAAAACACAAAATATACATTAAAAAATTAAACTAAATAAAAGTAAATATTAAATATTGAGAATATATTTCAAATCAGAGCCATTAGAGAGTCTACTTTATTCCACCTCTTAAAGGACTCATATCCCTCAATTCATCACGCCTTCAATGAGCAAGCGATACACACAAATATGATAACCGACACAGAAAGTTAAGTAGATGCAAACTTTATCTTAAGTAGGCGGCATCATATTTTCACAATGATGTGTAATTGCCGGCAATAATAGTGCAAATTTTGCAGTGAGGCAGCCGGGAGCCGCACGGCTATGGTCTGTGTCGACTCACTCCGCCTCACTTTCTCTCTCTCTCTCTCTTCCTCTCTGCTCTTTTCCCCCCTGTATTATGAGACAGGCGGCTGCTGTTCATTTTCGCTCTTGACACAAAAAGCGCTGCGGGTGAAGCGGAGCTCGGAGCAGCGAGATGGTTTTTGTTGCCGTTAAGACTTTTGCCTGGGACTGATAGCTGCAGCAGCTAGCAAGCTGAGTGCTGAAATTCAGCATCATTTCACATACATACACACACACACACAGAGAGGGAGTCTCTTGCATGTGGCACAATAAATCCCTTTTTAAAGTAAGTGGTGTATGTGAATATGTATGTGCATTGCATTTTGTTTGGCTAGCTTTGCTGCATGCCTCACGCTGGCTTGCTGCATGACTTAAGTTTTCAACACACGCAGACACACACACAGGCACACATATGGCATGGCAGTCATTAAACCAACACATGCGCACTTGGCAACTTGTCAGGACGTGCTCGGTGCGTCCTTTAAGCATACGGCTAGCTTGAAAGGCAGCATAAGTAGTAGAAAACGGCAGCATATTAATCTTATCAACAACAACAATTGCAGAAAACAATAGCTGCAGCAGCAGCGGCAGCTGCAACAGCTCGCTGCATTCCTTGCACTGGCTTCGCTTTCTGCCTTCCTTTTGCGTTGCCAAGCGGAACACGATATTAAAGCCTCTCTGCGCTCCCCTTTGTATTTCACACAAAGTACGAACTGAAGTTCATTATAAATAAACGGATCACGAGGCTGACTTTTTGATTTTTAAAGTCTGCTTCAGACAGTTGCTCTTTGAGTTGTTCCATTTTTCTGATTCGCTCATCAAAAAGCTATTGCTTTATGCATGAATGTGAAACCTATGACGTGATCAGAATATTTATGATTGTTGAATTATCAATCAATATGGAATTAATCTATACATGTACATACATATTTGTGTTTTTCCATTAAACGTAAAGTTTGGCAAATTGAAAAGAACAGCCTGACTCTCTAGGGGAAGGGTAAATTAAATTAAATATACTTTAATAATAATATTTAGACAGCTTTTTTATATACTTTATTCACAGCTGAGATTTACTTCTGTATCTTCGACTAGACTTTAGATAAGCTTGCACTTCATTTAATATAATATTCTCAATTAATATAAAATGATAATCAATATTAAATAATAATAAATACTAAATATTAATTAATATTAAAGAAAATAATAAAAATAATAAAATAACAACTAATATTAAATATTTCAAAAATTTGTTTTTACCTTTAAAGTTTTTTTTTTTTTTTAGTTTTAGTATACTTGTATGTGTTATATATTATAATAGTCGATAAAATTTAGTCATTTTCTGTTTTTTTTTTTTTTTTTTTTGAGCTGTCTTTTTCTGTTTACGCTATTTTTTTTTTTCCTCATTTTTCCAAACCTGCGTCATTTATATTTGCTGTCTCTGCGAATCCTTAACAGTATAGAATAAGTTAGTAAAAAAAAAGTGCGCGACTATCAGATACTGCACATTAAGAACAAAAATTTAAACTTATCTAAAAAATTAAATACAATTAAAAAATAAAATAAAATAAAAATGAATAAAGAATTAAGGTTTAATAAAGTACAAAAAATATAAAAAAATAAAAAAAAAAAAATTAAAAAGAAAAAAAAAATATTACGTTTATTAATAAAATATTAACGTTTTTAAATAAAGTTTCTTAATAATGCAAGAAAATTATATCGACGTCTACATTTTTGGCACTCTCAATCTAATCAGAAATACAAATCAAAGCACCAGTATATACCATATTCTTTGCTCATAGCTATCGTAAGTTTTAAGGTTTATAATATAGTAATAAATAAGACAAAGATAAACCAGTTATTCTTCATCAAGGAAATTTGATAATCATACTCCGTTACAAGACATAATATTCATATTGCTCATCATCCCTTCACCTCTTATCAAAGAGGTATTAAATAGATAGGCACACCAATAATAAAAACGAGTCTTAATGTTTAGTAAAACAAAGTCGTAGCTTTGCCTCGATAATCATTCTCGCTTATAGGGCATGCCCATTACTCATAATCCCTTCGCCCATTTAATATCTAAGAGGTATTATATAGATAGGTACACAAATAATAAGGGAACAAAAGGGCGAAGAGGCTGCTGGATTTTATGCACATTTAATGCTGTTGCCGCACATTTTGACAAACCAAGTGGCAGGACTCACAGTCACAGTCACAGCGACGACTCGGCGCGTCCTTTGGCTGCAGTTCTTTAGATGCGCAGCGCCAACTGTCAGTTGCCTTAAGGACTTTGACGTTCATTTAGTCGACGCGTTGGCGCGCGCTCTGTCAGCTGCCTGGCCGTCCTTTAAGCCAGTTCGCTTTTCTACTTTTTTCCTTTCTAACTTAATAGATTTTATCATTTGACTTCCATTAGTCGGAATAGGATGGCACGACAAGGCTTGAAAATTTGCAACGCTTTCAAGTTTGCTGTAAAAACTGCACTTTTCTGATTTATCTGCAATTTGGAGCAAAATAAAAATAAAATATATAATAATAATAATAAAAAAAATGGATTTTATTTATATTCAGCAGATTATTTTCCCTTGCTTGCAATTAATATCTTGGCTCTCAGCAAGATGCACTATTTAATATAAATATTTTTCCTAGAGTCTGTCGCCTTTATTGCTTTTCGTTTTCTGCTTCGCATAAACAAATTCTAGCTGTGTTTAGCTCTATTAAAACGTTTTAGTATAGTGCCTTTGGCTTATAAATTGTATAACGAGCGACTGCGCGCTTTGCACGACAAATCCATTTTCAAAAGTTAATTAAAAAATTGTGCCGTTGACTGAAGTGGGCGACAAACACATATTTTTTTCCATACTTGATGCTGGCCATTGACAAATACTCGTCGAAAAAGCAATGAGGGCTTAGAGATACGCTGTAAACAGTTATGGATATACATATGTATGGAATATCGATATTTATCGATTAGGGACTCTATCATATGTTTAATTTATCTGCAGTTGAGAGACGTAGTTAAAATATTTGTAATGGAAAATATTAGTTAAAATGAGACACATGCATATGCTACGCAATATCGATATTTATCGATTAGAGAGATAGCTACAATATGTTAAAGATATGTTATTAACAGAGAGAGTTAAAACGGAAAATGTTTTAAAGTGTCAAGAAATACTATAAAATATGCTAAGCAATATCGATATTTATCGATTAGAGACGCTATAATATGCTTAATATAACTGCAGTTGAAAGAAGTACTCAAAATATATTAGTTAAAATTCTACGCAATATCGATATTTATCGATTTAATCGTAGATGTCATATATAATACACAAAATAAAGCTTAATTTGCACTTAATTTATTATCCTTGCATTGCAATAGTATATAAAATATATGACGGAATCTTTAAGCAATGTGCATGATACATTTCCTTTGGCTGACCTTCCCTATGCGGTATAAGACAAAAGTAAAGATTCAGTATAGTTAATTCAGTAGTAAGTAATACATATCCACTTCAAAGAAATCATTTACTCCAGTTTCAGCTGAAAACTTGGCCAACTAAATATGCATCCCAAAGTTTAGCAAAGCTAGCATAGCCTCTCATCAGCGAATCGACTCTCGTTTTATGCATTTTCAATGCAGGGTATAACAATTTATAAAATTCCTATGCATTTGATGATTTTTTATCGCAGTTCATTCGACTAATTGCTCTCTATGTATGTGTGAGGTTTTTTTTTTGTTTTGCTGTGCTGAGTGCATTATATGATGGTATTATAACGAGTTTGCATGCAAATTGACACGCATTTCCGTTGTTATCGACATCAAATGCAGGCAGCTGCTTTCAATTAAGGAAATTAACATTTGACATAACGTTTTTTTTCTAGATATTGATAGATATTGTTTGGCTAGCCGGCTCGGACAGGAGCTATTCCATTATTGTCAAATGTTTGCCAATCGACACTGATGAACGAACATTGTTTTCTATTAGCCAAATGCTCAATTATCTGCAGCTAGTTTATCAAGGTCAATCTGTGGCTTAAATCAACAATTGGGCCATGAAAGTGAACCGCATGCAGAGCATCTCGATTTCAATTAAGGGACAATGGCAGCAGCAGGAGTAGCAGCAACAGCAGCATCAGCAGCATCAGCAGGTGCTGGCAAATACACGTTACGAAGTATGCAAAGTGTGAAGCGAAATGAGAAAAAAATGCAAATACGATTTTGACATATTTCCTGAGCGAATGCCAACCAAACAGAGAGCAAAAGACAAAGACAGGTGGACCGGAAAACTGGAGCGTAGCTCATGAAAACTGGAACTGTCCCTGGCTACGGCTCGGCCACTGACTCTGGCTCTCACTCTTGCTCTGGCACTGGAGACGAGGTCAGTCAGCCGTGCGGTTGGTCAACTGACAACTGACGCGTCTCACTTTTTGGTAACTGAGCACTGCAGATTGGCATTGGATTTCGCATTGTCGTTGTTCCGGCAACACTCTGAAATGACAGTGAAGCCTCAAGGACGTGAATGCGGTTTAAAAATGTACAATATGTGTATGTATAGCAGCTGCAACATATGCAACAGCAGAGCGCAGTTTAATCGAATAGCATATCAACTATGAGTAAAGCACAAATTACACTTATTCCATTTTATTTAACGGCAAAGCATTCCATTGCCGCTCATTAAGTAAAATACATAAATGAAAATATTGAATTTCTCTTTGTTTAAAGTATTGGCACCAGACAATTAAATAAAAAATTCAAATATAAAAAATATTGAAATATTGAATTACTCTGATTGAAAATATTTCATTTGCGATTCTTACGGTTATCCAAGATAAATTACATATATTTATTTGTTGCAAAAAAAAAAAAAAGATTAAATAAATATTGTATTTTAAAAACGCTAAAAAGTAGGCAATATTTATTTACAATTGTATATCAAGAATACAATTGTATATTTATTTTTGATAAAGATTGTATATTATATTAAATATATTTATATACAAGAAATTACGCTAAAAATCATTGAAGTATAGAGATTTGTATATACATTTATTATTTATAATATATTGTAAATTATATTATTTATATTTAAAAAAAAAACACTGAAAGTATAGAGACTTGAATTTTTTAGTTAAAATTAAAAAAATAAAAATAAAGATCGATACGCTCAAAAGTAGGCAATATTTATTAAATATAAAGTCTAAATTTTTCATTTTAAACAAACTTTAATTATTTTTATTTATGCACACTGTGAGTATGAATAAAAATAAAAATAAATAAAAAGTATGCTACACTACATAAAATTAATTTCTTTTAAATATATAATATAAATATATATCATGTATAAAATACATAAATTAATAATATTATAATAATATAATACAAAAAAATAATATTAATAATATAAATGAAAATCATTTAAAAATAAAAATAAATAAATAAGCAATTAATGAATGAAGCAAATGAATATTTAATTTGATAAATGAATTTTGTAAACCAAACAAAAATTTATTTAATAAAAAATATACGTAATATTTGTATAAAGAAACAAAATCTTATTTAACATTAAAAATGGACTCTTTAAGTTTAGCTATTTTCTTCCGTATGCCACATTAAATTATTCCATTAATTCACAACTTTCATGATATCCAAGTGTTTTAGTTTATGTGAACACATCAAATGTTGCAAAGCCCCAAATGTAGGTGCACCGCTTGCCCCATTTGAGACCAACAACAACAACTCGTTGCAAGTGTCGCGCGTGGCATGATCTATGGGCGAGCATAAATTTTTAGTGCAGCGGGCGCAGGGGAAGGCAACGGGCAGAGAAACTGATACTGCAAACAAACTGATGTCAACGTCAACGAATGAACATTTCGATATGAATCGAATGGGCAAACAAAAGTTGGGCAAATTATTAGAGATATCGGACAGAGTAGGATGGCAATGAATTCTTTTTTTTTTCCAAAATTTGTAGGCCCTGCGCTAAAAACTGATTGGCGGAAATGTTTGTTATTGGCTACACATGGCCAAGGGGCAGAGACAGCGGCTGAAGAGTGGCTGCAGTGCATCACAGAAATGCCACATGGGCATTGTGGCAGCTCGCGTTGACTGTTGCAGTTTTAAGCATTATTGTTATTATTTGCTGTTGTTGTTGTTGCAGCAGCTGTAGGGGCTGGTTAATGATTTATGCATGCGCTGTGCATAGAAATGACATTGCGGGGGGTCCGTATGCGCTTCGCTAATTTAAATGCACATTTGGGGCACGCAGTGTGCCAGGCCTCCGGGGCTGAGTGTGGGGCAGGCAGACGCTGTCAGCGACTGGCCGTGATTTATGCCTCCGCCCTAACAGCGGCCACAGCTGTTAACAGCCACTGCAAATAGCAGTCGAAGAGCGCGCACCAAGTGAAGAGCAAATTTCCCAGCAACATACGAAGAGCTGCAGTTAACAGTCGCTGTTAAGTGGCCTAAGAGCGTGCCTTCTGCTATCCTAACAGTGGCCTTAACAGTGCGGCGCTCTTTGCTGTTAGCCCAACAGCTGCAGAACATTGTTTTGCCATATTATGAACGTAGGTCAGTAATTTGGGCAACATGTGCACAATAAATCAGTTAGAGGCAGGACTTTTTACAGTGTAAAGTTTACATGTATTATTTTTAGATTTTAAATACAGTCAGACTATTTGTTATGCACAAGTTAACAGATTAGGGAACAATATACAAACAAATACAGCTGTCTCTGTTGAATTTTCTACCTACTTAAGTCTTTTGTATCATGTTAAGCGTAGCTTAACTATTTACGAATTTACATGCCCAAAAGTAGGAATGCAAGCGGACAAATTTAACGTTCTTATACCTATTAAATTGAGTTATTTTGTATTCAAATTTTATCATTTTTGGTTTTTCCTATATTGCATATTAAAATGACATTAAATTTTTAAAATATATTCAAATTAAAAATATAAAAAACTATAAGTTGAAATTACACAAAATAAAATTATTTATTTAACTTAATTTTATTAGTATAGTATTTTAAAATTTTTGAATTTTAGAAAATTACTTAAATTTAACAAATGTTTAAATTAAATAATTCAAAAGTTAGTATTTAATTATTTATCACAAAAAATAATCTTTAAATATTTAAAACAAATGAATAAATTGAAAAAATAATAATAAAAATTAAATGAGCATAAAATTAATATTTTAAACAAATAAATAAATTGAAACAAAACAAAATAAAAATAAAATATTATATTATTATTAATATAAGATTTTTAAAAATTTTTAATATGATAAAAAAAATTGCATAAATTAAAATAAATGAATTTAAGTTAATAGCAAAATATATACATATATTAATGAATTACAAATATTTATCCAGTTACATATGTATATTAAACTTATCTAGTTACCACCTGTTAAGCCTATCAGAAACCGAAATTCACTATGAGCTAACTATAGTCTACAATCTACCCTCGTTGCTACAATTAACAACTAATACTATGACATAAGACATAATTAACTATAGATGTTGTTTACGCTTTATTACCTCCAACAGAAACTGAATACGTCTCCAAACAGCCATATTCACAATAGATATACATATATACATATGTATACAAACTATTCATATTCATTTCAAGCAATGAATCTCGTTTCATGGCAACTCGCATACACGCAATTAAATATTATTTTCAGAATTTCTTCGTCATAAACGGAAATTCAATGGCCACATTAATTTGATAATAGAATTTGTTAGCTCTGCCTCAGCACAGCTCTCCCATACGGCACGCTTTCACGCATCAAATGTATTGAAATCCTAGACAAAACATAATAGCTGGGGAGAACATCTATGCGAATAGATATGAAAATATAGTTTACAATTTATTATTAAACATAATTTTCGTTGGCCATTAGCTGATTAATGAGCCAAACATTTTTGAATATCACAGTTTGCAGTGAGTCATGTTTCACTAAATACATTTATGCATACAATGAAAACTGGGCAAGTGAATGAAATGGGGAAAGAAAATGCTATTCATAAGAGAGCATTAAATAATTTACAAAATTGTTGCTTTGTTTTAATTATGTGTCAATAATAATCACAACAACAACAACAACAGTAGCTTCTAGCTACAATTTCATGCACTGTCATGGCCCCGCCCACAATTTAGACGCCTCTCAACGCATTAGCTAAAATCCAAATCGGTTTTTAAATTCAGCAAGTCACGACCAAAAACAAGCTGAAGAGCTGAATGGAGAAGCAGAGCGAGAGAAAGGGAGAGAGAGGGATAGAGAGAATGATATAGATAGAGAGAGAGAAAGAGAAGGGGCCAATTGGATCTGACCAGCAGCTTCCTAATGGAGCCAACAATCAAATCCACAACCAAACACAAATCCAAACAGCAACAACAACAACAACAACACTTTAAAATCACATCTGTCTGTGGCATGTGCCGCATTTAAGTTCATTTAGCTGCAATGAACAATGAAATGGACCACCAAATGGGCGCTACACATAGATACTTATACATATACGTATATAGGCAGTCGCCTAACGGTAAGATACACTGTAAATATTGAGCTCAAATTAGCTAATTCTTATATATTTCACAGCTAATTTGACTCATTTATGATAAACTATTGAAAGAAAAAAAATATATATATAAAAAAAAATTAAATAAAATAAACTATTAAACTGAAAGTATATATGTTTATATTAAATTCGGCATTAATATAATATTACTAACTGACAGCTTTCACTTAGTTCCACAGCTAAACTCTATGGCTAAGCTAAAGTCGAATATATATACTATATAAAAATATATATATAATATTTTATTTAATTCGTATATATTTTATATATATGAAGTTTAATTTCTTTAAATCCAAAATTATAATTTATTTCTTGGTCAAGGATTGTCAAGTAAAAGCTTTCTAGTTTCTTTATAGAATGAAAACCAATTTAATCAAGTTGTTTTCCTGTATAAAAAAAAAAAATAATAATAATAATAATAATAATAATAATAATAAAAAAATAAAACAAAAAAATTATTTAAAATTACAAAGGTGTAAGCAAATATCCCTCTTTAAACTTTTTCTACGAATAAAGTCTCTGTATATATTTATTTATATGTATATTTATATATTTATTTATATGTATATTTATATATTTATTTATATGTATACTTATAAATTTTCTATAAATTCCGAGTTGAACTGCAAACGTATCCAATATTTAATTGGCAGTTGAACTGACAGTTGAATTTAAATGCAACTGAAAACATATTTATGCAGTTAAAATACGAATCATATATATAAATTTTGATAACTTCTTAAAGCTAAAGTGCACATAAAATATTAGCAGTCAAAAAGCTTTAAAAAATATATATATATATTAAATATAATTTGTTTATTATTGATTGATTCACTCCATGCACAAGTCAATCGATTTTTAATAGCTAAAGACAACTTTCTTCTCCATTTTAATATTCAGACCTAAGCACCTCATTGCATAAGCTCTTCAGCCAGCAGCTGGATCCTTTCCAGCTAGGGCATAATCAATGTCTGGACATTGTAGACGGCAGAAATGTCGCTAAAAATTGCGTTTGCTATTTAGCGCATTTTCGCAGCTACGCAGCAAATTTGGCAACAAGATAGAGCCAAAATGGCTAACAGAAACAACCGCAAATCGTGGCCTGGGCAATTTGCAATACGCGCAAAGCGAATCGAAAAAGCACGTGAAAAACCAAAAAAAAAAAAAAAAAAAAAAAACGACAAAACGAGGAAACGAGTTTACAATGCGGATGTGTGTGTGTGTGTGTGTGGGTTGTGCATGAATGTACTAAAACGTGTGTTTAAGTGCGTCCTCCATTGAGCAGCAAAAAACAGAAAAGAAGGAAACAAAAGCAGCGGCAAGGCGAGGTGAGGCGCCTTCAAAATGTACAAACTCTTTGAGTCCTCGCCTGAGACAAGCAGCAAAAAATTGAGGCACAAGAATGCAGTGCGAAAGGTAAAGGAATGAGCAAAACAACAACAACAACAACGAAGGGCAAATCAACAAGCTGAAGAACAATAATAAACCGAGAGGCTAGACTAAGTGTTACCACATAATCGAATATATTTTGCAGATATATTATATTATCTATAAAAGTAGTTAAATATATTTAAATGGTATTTTATAAAATATAAATAAAAAATTATAAACATTAAATATGCTCTATAATATAATTAAAAATAAAAATAGTTTATAAAAAAAAGCTGCAATAAAGAATTCTTCAATAAAAAAAATAAAAAAAAAAATATTAATAATAATAAAAACTTAAAAAAATAAATAAAAATTTAATAATAATAATTATTTATAAAATTTATGCATACATATTTATGTATATACATACATTTTATATGTTCTATACTTATTTATTGATTATTTTTATTTATTTATTTTCTTTATTTTTATTTATTTATTGTTTAATATTTGTACATGAAACTGAATATGTTTCCTATTTTTCATGGACCACAAACAAAATCTGACTGCAGTCTATGAAAAATAGGATACAGATTCTGGCTTCAAATACAAATATTTAATTCATTAATAAATTCGAATTTAGACACTTTACTTCATTAATTGCCGAGACTCTAATTATTCTCTGTCTTAATCTTCAAATATAAGGAATACAGTAAAATTTTTCATAGATTTTAATTCAAGCATTTTAAGTATTTTATTTTGTATTACTAACATAGCATAAAATAATACAAAATAAAAAATAAATTGATATTAATCTCAATATTTATGTATATATACACAAACCATTTTCATTTGTATAGAAGCTCTTTTAATTTTATAACAATTTTGGTTATATATAAACTCAAACCCTATGCAATTTGCAAGCTACCCCATTTGGGGTTGACTATTTGGACAGGGTAGCAAACCGATATAGTCTGTGAGAGGCGCAGACAAAGGCGCACCCGGGAGACAATGACGCCGCCAAACGATGATGAGTATCCTGCCACAAGATTGTGAATTCAGAGACGAGTGTCAATATGAAAATATATGCGTATCGTTTGTGTCGATTCTGCTACTGTGTTAGTGTGCGTGTGTGTGTGTGTGTGTGTGTCTGTATCCTGATATGAATTATTCATAAAATGGCAATGGCCCTGCGAGCAGCACGAATAAAAAGCAGCAGCTGAAGGAGCTGTCATGACGTTGGCCCCGTGGCAGTCTAAAAAAAAATAAAAATTTAATTCCTTGTTGTTGTAGATGAGAACAAAAACAACAACAACAACGACAACAATAAGCACAACTGGAAGTGTTTGTGGGTAAACAAACTAAAGCACAAACACTCTCGCACACATTTGCAAGTTCAAGTTGTTGCAGCTCTCTGCGGACATGTGAAAAACTGCAGTCAAAAATCGAAGAAAAAACATTTTTTAAATATTCATAGATGAGAAGACGAGCACGAGAGATGCATTAAATAATATTTAGCCCGTCTGTAACATATAAAGTTGTAATTTATTTATTTACAACTGAAGAAGGATTAGAAATAAAGTTTGGAGTTTGGCAACTTTGAATTAGCTTACAGTTAATTCACTCAAATTTAGGGTCGACAGCTCTTTTAGTATTGTGTATAAATTGATAACCGAAATGGAATAATAATTAATTATGAGCACATATATTTTACAGTTACTTACCCTCATGGAAAATCAATTATCCAAAGTGCGAGAGCACAAAAGGCGGCAACTGAAAAATAATAATACAATATAATAAATTTAATAATTTGCATGCTATATGCATACATATATATTCATTTAAAATAAAAATTAAGCCGAAGGCCAGAGCTTGACTATTAATAAGATTTAATGTTATATTAATATATTATATATTATATTAATTAATATATTGTATTAATTGATATTAAGCTAGAGCTTGTTGATAAATAAATAAATAAAATTTGAATTTTAAATTATTTTTATATTTATTTATTTATCTATTTATATATGTATGTATATATGTATATATTTATTTTATATTAGTATATTATATTTTATATTAATTGATATTGAGCTAGAGCTTGTTGATAAATAAATAAATAAAATTTGAATTTTAAATTATTTTTATATTTATTTATTTATTTATTTATATATGTAAATATGAATTTATTTATATATTTATATATGTATATATGAATGTATTTATATATTCAAATTTTTATATATTTATATATGTAAGCTATCTACAGTTTATTATTTTTTTTATTTATTTATTTATTTATTTACATTTTTTTTAGATTTTAGACTGCATATAGCCGATTGTTGAGTCGCTCCTTAAATAATATTTGCATAAATATATACATTCAATTCATAAACATTTTATACATATATACATATAAATACTAACTATTAGCCACATACAAACTTCGCCCAATCCATTCAAGTTGCCATACAGCAAAAAAAAAAAAAAAAGACTAGTTTAACCTGTTTCTTAGCCCAACTCGCCCAAGCCGAATGGACAATTTTTCCGGCATGCTACAAAAGATCATAAGAGAAAATCAAATTTTTGGCTGTATGTGCTTTTAGCCATGATTTAGGCTAATTATATAGCATCATCTGAGTGGGCCAGTGGGGCTTCGTTGATTGTAGCTGTTGGGATTCCTTTTTGAGCCTGTATCAAGTCGAAACACTTGAATATTATTCACATTTGAATAAGCCGTAAAAGTCGCGCACATTTGCAATGCTAACCAAAAAGCGGACGAAAACTTGTGAGCACACACACACACACACACACAGCAAGCACACACATGTACATATATTGAAAATGCAAATGCTCGACACATACGCAGCAGAATTTTCAGACATTTTTGCCTTTTTTTTTTTTATTTGTGCTGCTGCTATTCCTTTTTCTTGCTTTTTTACTTTCTACCCCTTTTGCTGTCGTTTGTTGTTGTTATTGCTGTTGTTATTGTTATTGTTGGTTTTTGCAAGTTTTCAGTTTCGATTAACTTTTTTTCTGCACAAATAATATGGATTTTCACGTGCTGTTGCTTGGGTCTGGGATTATGCTCATGTGGCAGTGGGATAAGGAAATGCCATAAGCAGAGTATTGCTAATAATCATAATGATGTTGCTGATGATGACGTTGGGGGATAATGTGGTTGTTGTTGTCGCTGCTGCCGTTGCTACTGCTGCTATCGTTGCCTAATCGCTTTGCATTTTTCATCGCTTGTCAACTGTAAAATTTGCGAGCGGCAACTTTTGCCACTTAATTTTCGCAACGCTCGACAAAGTTTTTCAATTGACATAGTTCGATTAGGCAGCGCATTTGCCTAATTAGCCAAGAGTTTCGAGTGCCTGGTTCGCGATATATGAATCGATATGAATATGATATCGAAATATGAAAACTTGCATGAGCTTTCCAGCAAGTGATAAATACATTTTCCAATTATTTACATATTAATTAAATCTCTTGAAATTCTTGATAAAAAAAAAAAAAAAAAAAAATTGTAATAGAAATACTTAGAGAACATTCTAAAATAGCGAAGATTTTTTTATAGATATATTAATATATATATGTATATACACATATATCTTGCTATATTGTACTGTCATACTGTTACACTGTTCTACTGATATACTGTTATAATGTTATTCTGCTATACTGTTATACCGTATACTATTCTACTACATCATACCATACATCAAACACTATTCATTATTATATACATACATATGTATATATTGATATATATGTATGTATATATATATCATGCTATATTACACTGTCATACTGTTACACTTTTATACTGCTATACTGTTAATCTGTTATACTTTTTTACTGTTATAATGTTATTCTGCTATACTGTTATACCGATTACTATTATACTACATCATACCATACGTCAAACACTATTCATTATTATATACATATGTATATATTGATATATATGTATGTATGTATATATATATGATGCTATATTAAGCTGTCATACTGTTACACTTTTATACTGCTACCGTTATGCTGTTATACTGTTATACTGTTATACTGTTATACTGTTATACTGTTATACTGTTATACTGTTATACTGTTATACTGTTATACTGTTATACTGTTATACTGTTATACTGTTATACTGTTATACTGTTATACTGTTTTACTTCTATACTGTTATACTGCTATACTGTTATACTGTTATACTGTTATACTGTTATACTATTATACTACAACATACCATACGTCAAACACCATTCATATATATATATAACTAAACATGTGCTAACAATATACTGTATACTGTTATACTATATTTTAGACATTGTTATATGACATTTCAATCAATTACAAACATTGCAAAATAAAAGAAGAAATAAACATAAAAATATAATCGAAAATATTCAAGCTTAAACTTCACGAAAACTAAACAAAAGCCTTAAATCTTAAATTTTTAAATCAACCTGCATTTAAATTATGCAGATTTCATAAAGTCTGTAGCTAAGGCCACTGCTCGATCTCAGAACTACTTTAAGCCTCTCTAGCTAACAGACACTTCAAAGCACTGGCTGTCTTAAAGGATACACAATTGGTTACAGTTTTGCTCTTGGCTTAATATTCCTTTTTGCACTCCAAGTGCAGCTCAAGCTAAGACTTGTGATTTGTTTGTGTGCCTGGCTGAAGCACAGGCGCGTGTCCTTTGCCACTGGAAGGCTTTTGTGAAAGCGCCCAGTCATGCCTGCTGCCTGACTGCTGCTCGGCCCGATGGCCCATTGGCCATTTGGCTGACACACACACACACACACACACACGCAGGCACACTTCATTTGCGGTAACAGTTTGTTAGGAAGACAGTAAAAACAAAAAGGACGCATATAACAATTATAGTCCCGACGCTCGCTGACATAAAAACCTTTGACAAATTTTGCTAGCTGCTGATGTTGGCTTTATGGTCGCGCCTTTCGCACTCAAGCCGGCCTTTTGAAAGAGCGCGCGCGACAACAACAGCAGCAGCAGCACCAACAACAACTACAACAACAACAACAACAATCATAATGACAACAAGCTGACTTGCTAATGAAAAGTTTATGGCCACGGGGCATATACTTAGAACACCATGAGGCTGAATAATATGCCGGCCTGCACTGCAAGAAAAGCTGGATGGATATGTCAGAATTTATGAAATATTATTGAAAATTATTTTATTTAACATTTTTTAAAGAAGCTAATATTTCCATATATCCCAATAACTATGTTCAAATTAAGTTTTCATCTCCATCAAATTGTATTACATTTGGAATAAAGCGCGAAACTTATTCAAATTTTATAGCAGTGCAGACGCAATGCAAGCCATGCTGCTGCTGCTAGTTGCTCGCTGTCTGTCTGTCTGTTTAGTGCTAATTTTTACACCGGATGGTGAGACAGGGCAGGCGGTTGTGGAGCTACAGTGCTGCAGGACTGCAGGGGTGCAGGGGTGCAGGCCGGAGGCTGGTGAAGGCAGCAAATGACAATGCGACATAGACACACGAGCACTTTATGTGAATGACGCCCACAGGCATCAACTGGAATTATAACGCATACGCAGTGTGGCCAGCGCACACAGCTATGCAACAGTCTTTTCTGTAAGTGTGCGTGCGTAACTGTAGTTTAAAAACAACAAAATGTGTCAGGCGCAACCGACACGAGCGGATTCCAACAATGCCAAAACGAGCCAGAGGCATTACAGCCATAGTTTGGCCAGACTGCATAGAGAGCGAGAGAGAGAGGGAGAGGGAGGGAGAGCGAGCGCATGTAAAGAGTGCGGGTAGAGCTATTTTATTAGGCAGTTGTGAGCCAGCTCTGACTGCCTGTCTATGTGTGTATGTGTGTGTGTGTGTGTGTGTGTCGGGTTGAGTTGTTTGCACATTAAACTCAAGCAAAGTCATTAGAAATTTTCATTTTATATAAGCAGCAGCAGCAGCAGACGCCTTGCCACATACAACTGGCATGAATGAGCGCCCAATTGAAATTCAGAGATGAACGAAATGCAATAAAGGTGAGAGCATATAGCTAGAAAATATTTATTTGCTAGAGTCATATATTTCCCAAAGTCCTATATTAAGAATACAGTTTCGCACAAACATTCTAAAAACAATACAAAATTATTATAATTAATTATATTCAGTGTAGAATAGGAAAATATATTTTTTATATTTATATTTATTACATGTAAAACTAAAATCAATACCATAATCTTCTGGCTATTTTACACTAAATTGTCACCTAAAAATCAACTCAGCTGTTAGCTCTGACAGGCAGATGTGCGTATTACAGCTATAAATACAAGACAAATATAAATATTTAGCAGGTGGATAAAAGCTGGCATGCAACATTGATTTTAACATGTCCCAAAGTATCATTACTTACAACTTTTGCCATCAAATAAATATTTATCAGTGGGATAAATCGTAGCAAACTTTCAAGTGAACAGCCAAAACAATATACAACATTGATTTCAGCGGGAAGTGGGTCAAGTGTTAGCTCTGGCAGGCACCTGTGCGTGCTGCAGCCAGACAAACAGCATGTTAAGTCGCTCAACAAGAGCAGGAACAAGTAAAACCCGCTGCTAAGTTTGACATGCACACGCATGCCATGTTAGTGCCAACTTCTCTGGCAGCAGTCGCAGCTTCACAGCTTCACATTGCTTGCACAATTTGCTCAGCTCTGGCAGGTGTGTTTATGGCTTCTCCAGTGTCAGGTATTTTACGAGCATTGTATCGATAAACAATAAAATCACACACAACAGACACACCCACACATCACACACACACATACACACACACTCACACATGTAGTTAACAGAACTCTTATTCATGCAACAACGACGCAACGTATTTCCTTTTCTTTTTTATTTTATAAATTTTTATTCTAATTTGATTTGTTTTGTTTGGCCTCTACATGGGGTTGGCTTTTTATTGATGCAAATCGAAATTGAAAAGTGTTCGTGTGTGCGTGCAGCATTTGCTTGCTAAAAAATAATGCTTACGAGTCGCGTGTAATATTTATAATGCAATAAATATTTTTATTATGTGAGACGTCCCATTCGCGAGCCAAATAAATAATCAGCTCCAGCTGTAGATGAGGCAACAGCCCGCTGCATGCATATAAATCACAAGCAAATACAGTTTCATAAATATAACATGCACACCCATACATATATAAGCATTACTCTGCTCATTTGCGTTGATTCCAGTTAAGTTTCGTGCGATTCATTGCGTCTGACATTAGGAAATGAATTTTGCGATTTCCATAGGCATTCATTCAATTGCAGCTGGCTCTCAGCTCAGCTCAGCTCAGCTCAGCTCAGCTCATTCACATACCAAAACCAGGCACTGCGGATTGTGTAATGCCGCCCCAGCAAATCCGCAAACATTGTTAGCCTCTAAGCCGCATGACTGAGTGGGCCCAGGTCCCGGCGGGCGATAAACGCATAACTCCGACAAGACAAACGATATGCGAATTTAAATCGAAGCACCTCTCAAGGCATGCGAACAAAGGCCCACAAAATGTCGGCAGTCGAGCTTCGAGAATCAAGCTGCGGCTTTATTTAACGCACACCTCGTAAACAGGTGAATGCCAGAGCGAACCCTCAACAGTGCACGCTGAACGGTGAACGGCCCGAAGAGGCCTTAAGGGCTGTCAATGTTAATGTTTGTTTAATTTAGCAAACAATTCGACTCAATTCAATTCGACGCCAAACCCCAATGTCAGCTAAATTATTCGATTGTGTGTGCAAATGCTACAAGTTAAGTTACGTTTCACTCTGCTATTATTCTTGGCACACGTAACACCCGAGTGATAAACAGGTGGCAGCGCCCAGACAAGTAAAAAAATTAACCTGAAATTACTCAAGTGCTGGCAACGCTGCTCTTTAACTACTTGTTAAGCGTTTGTCAAGGAAAGTGTTTCCACTCAACTCAAAAATGTGGTAAAAAATGTTTATTAAATATAAAATTAATCAACTTCATCTTAAACTACATGACAAACTTGATAGTATAATTTGAAATAAAATAAAATTTAACTAAAGAATTTGGACACTGATATTACACATTCAACATGTTAACTTTCTAGCAGATGATACTATGACAGAGAATTTTGACTGCGTGTCAAACTGCATGCTAAGCTTAACAATAGAAATAAATATATAAGCATAAAATGAACTATGACTTAAGTAAAAGCATTCTACGTCCATTTTTAAAAATTAACAAATCTTTAAAGATTAATCAAAAGAGTTAAAAATAAATAAATAAATAAATAAATAAATAAATAAATAAATAAATAAATAAATGAATAAATAAATAAATAAATAAATAAATAAATACATACATACATAAATAAATAAATAAAAAATAAATAAATAAAAGAATAAAAAAAAATTTAAAAAAATAAATAAATAAATAACTATTTAGGTTGGTATAAAAACTATACACTAAAGTCATTGAAATAAAAAAAAATATATATATATTTAAATTCATATTATATTTTGTTATCCTTGTCAAACAGCATGTCAAATTTGCAATCAGTTTGACAGCCAAAAATATTATATTAAATCATGTGTAGTACCTATCCAATTTACATGCAGAATTCTAAGTCATTTCAAGCACATGTTAAAGCTCATGTCATATGCTACTTCAAATCTCTCTTATTGGAATTACTCATAGATGTAGCTCAAATTCTTGCAATTGCATTAATATAATGCATTCCCTATAGCTGCACTTGTTTTTCCAAAAGATTTTCTCTAACCAAACTGGGAAAAATCTTAGCTTCAAACTATGTTTACTGAAAATTCACCGAAAATGTATTTCACCCAGCCAAAATGCTATGCAAATCTTATGTGTTTATAACTGTAATCTCCATGGCTTTGGCATGCAGCTGCCTCGAGCAACGACTGCGTGTACTTTATTAGATCTCTGTTAGTTTTTCATTTCAAGTGAAAATGATGCACACACACACGCACACACCCCCACACCCACACACACAAACAGAGTGCATGTATATTGATAAATAATAATTTGCAGCAACTCTTACTCAAAGCGAGAATATAATTGCATGTCGAGTATTTGGACCAAAACGAGCCATGCAGGAGCAGCAGGCGCGGAGGGGCCATCAGGTGGTTTGACATGAAAACTGAAACTGTTTGATTAGGTTGACTGCAAACATTATCTGAGCTGCGCGCGGCTGACGCAAAGTGATAAAATTGATGAAAGTGATGGCAACGTGACGAAGGCAATATAACTTACTGAATGCGCTTAGAGCAGTAGCATTATTTGAATGCCTATTTGTAGTGTAAGTTTGCTTAAAATTGTTCTGGATAGTCATATACGAATGACAGTGGAAGCCGTAGCTCTGATAGTCTCAGATATCTTAGAGATAATTCTAAATGTATATATTTATCATTATTTTTATTTTTTATTTTTAACAGATTTCAAGGCAAACATGCAGCAGACAAACAGTGAAACAAAACCCAAAATGTATCTAAAATTCCTGTAACCAAATACCTTAAGAGACCAGCCAAGACACCCCAAAGAGGTCAAAGGTTATCTGGCGCAGCTGCATTGAGAGCAGACGTGTACCTTTGACAGTTCGCCTACTGCAAAAGAGATGACATTGAACTTTACAGACTCGTATCAGACGAATCATCCAATATGCCACGCAGAGATGCATGAGGTAGGTAATGAAATTTTATTACTCAAACTAAAAAAGTCTGACCTTACTGTATACTAAAAAAATTTCTTTGATGTCATAAGAGACTGTTGAAAACAGAAGAAAGAACAGCGAATAAATAAAAAATATATAATTATTTTAATTTTAAATATATTCAAATATATAAAAGTTAAATTTTGTTTGAAAGACTTTAGTGAATCGTGATACGATTAAAAAAAAATTGGACAAATCTTGATTATTAATATTCATTTTTTTGACATGAAAAAAATAAAATAAATAAATAAAAATATAAATTTAAAAAAAAATTCAATGACTTCAATATATTGTTATAAAGAATTGATTTTTTTTATGAATTTTTAATTATATATATAATACAAATATATAACAAAAATTAAATCATTTGAATATACATATTATTATAAAGGCTTTAATTTTTTTTTTAGAATTTTGTTTAGACTGTTTTAATTATATATATATTGTATTATATTTTATATACATATACATTTAAAAGTTAAAGCTATTTTATCAATTATCAATAATAAAAAAAAATAAAATAAAAAAAATTTTAATTAAAAAACAAAAATCTTATTAATTAAATTTTGTATATGAATTTAATAATATATATATAATAATTTATACAAAAGTGTAAGCAAAGTTTTTTTAGTAAATTAAATAGTGATTTAAAAAAAAAAAATGTATCGTGACACGATAAAACAACGTATCACAAAAGTCAGTACTCGTGCAGAGTAGCAAATTTCGTATTACATCTAAAACTGATTTGGCTAAGAGCACGAACTCAACTCTAGTTGGAATTTCGCTCTGACCATTGCCGGGGCTACTGTGGCTGCATCACAGCTTTTGATGCGACGCCAGATAGAGAGCTGGCAATCAGACACCGCAAGGGCTACAGCCTTGGATCCACTTTTGATTGGCTTCCGCATGGACTGATTAATAAATGGCGCGCCTTTGTGCCACATTGACAAATATTACAGGCCGCAGAAAGCGAACTACAGTCGTCGTTGACTAAGGCAAACTTGTCAATTGCCATGTCAGCAGCATGGAATTAACGCTATTCAGGCAAAAAAAAAAAAAAAGTGCTCGAGGCGCAACGAAATTCTTTCACATTTCGTTAACGTCTGCTGCAGACGCCAAAATGCCCCTTTCTTGTGCCGCACTCTGCCTCTCTCTTTCCCTCTGACTAGCTGACACTTTCAATCAGCAGCCGCCAGGCATTGAAGGACCTTACAATCGTCTCGCGAACATGTTGAATAAGATGAACAAGAAGAAGACGAAGAAGAAGTAGCAGCAGCAGCAGCAGCAGCAGATGCCGTTCAATAAATGTCATTACATTGTCAAGTGCATATTAGAGCCATAATTGCGAGACGTGCGCAGCATATAAAAAAAAAAGCAGAGGTACAAAAAAAAAAAATACATAAAGAATTGAGTTTTCTGTGCATAAGTGTCTGTCACATTTACATATCAATAATAAAAGAGAGAAAACCAAACTAAAGCCAGCCAAAAGGGTGCACATGCTGCGCGCCCAGACGAGGCAGTGGGGGGTGGGCGGAATTCTCGCATTCACAATTCACTCTCATGCAATGCCAATGAAAATGGATGTGTGCAAAAAACTCTTACAGCTTAATTTGATTAAACAAGTTTTTATATACTTTAAAATGCTTAAAAGTGTAATTTTTATTAAATTTATATTTTATTTAATTTGATATCAGAAGGTTAGGCTCTTTATATTATTTTCTAACAGTGTTGGTAAGATACTAAATAAAAAATTTAAAAATAATAATAATAATAATAGTGATAATAATAATAATTCGAAAAATTATATAATTTTTAATTAGCTTGTTTTTATACATTTCTATATTATTATTATTTATTTTTTATATTTATTTTTTATTGTTATCACTATTATTATTATTATTATTATTAATATTATTACTATTATTATTATTATTTTTTTTTTTTTAAATTCATTTATTTGTTTTTATATTTCTCTTTCACTTTGTTAAAATTCAAGTACGAAATAAATAAATGTTAACTCAAATGATATACATATGTATATAATATGAATATGAAATGAATAATACCTTAAGAATTTTAATATTATATTCAAAATTTAAAAAATATATATATATAATGTAAAATTGCTGCTGGCATAAAATAATGAAGAAAATAATACCAGACAGGCAGGTAAACATATTCGATAGATAGCCAATAAAATGGCGAGGCCAACGCCATTTTGGGCAAACTTAATTAGTTAATTAAAAGCGGGAAAACCCAATGAAGTTAAAAAAAATATGCGTATATATTAAAAAAAAAAAAAAAAAAAAAAATGCTGATCAATGCAAAATGGCCAAAACATTGTTTGAGTTTTGCCAAATTACTTAAACGAGTGTCAACAAAAGCAACAACAACAACAACAACAGCAGCATATTTTTAACCAATTAATATTTTGTGTGCAGTCCAAGACAAACAACGCAGAAATATGAAACTTGAAAGGAGCCATTTTAATGGCTAGCGACAACAGCAACATCATAATCAACAAGAACAACAACAACAGCAACAACTGTAACAAAATGAACAATGAAAATTCTTTAAACGAATAAATTGATACAAAAATGTGTTGAGAATTTTCTCAGCTTTTCTTGTAATTGCAGCTGAGTTCAGCTGCTTCCCCTCGTCTATGTATCGAGGGTCTTGGGTGCCATTGCAGTGGACGACTTTGGGAATGGTTGGCATTTTCCGGTTGAACGCTTGCAGTCAAAACTGAATTCATAAACCAAATGGACGTTAACGGCGGCCACGCCCACAGTGGGCGCGGGTGGGGCAAGCGCAGGCTAGCAAACTGTTTGTCTGCGGCTTTAGCGGTTGCTGTTGCTGTAGCAAGGACAACCAAATAGGACAACAGCTGCAACAACAACAACAACAACGGCTACAACAATGCTGATTACAACAACAACAAGAACGGCGAAAATTTGGTGCAAAAGGCGCAATTTCTGGGCTGCTTTCGGTGGACAGTAGATTTGCCAGGATACTGCCAGGACACAGCCAGGACATTGGCCTTGCTCTTTTCTTCAACTTTGTGTTCCATTTGGCTGTGCGATAAAATTGTGTGGGCGTGGCCATGGGGCGCGCCTAAATCCGCGCAAAAAGCAGAGACATTGTTATTAGTCGAATTTTTCATATTTCTCGCGTTCAACGTTAAGCCAGAATTTTTATAGCCCAAAAGCGAAGCGCGATAGCTAGCGGAATGAGAGGAGTAAAAGAGCCGCACGAAGAGACAGCCACTCATAGGACGAGATTATCCAGACACCGAGATACCCTACATAGACCGGACGTGATTTGAAGAAAGGGTATATAAAGAGGAAAAAACCTTTAATCAAGGCATTTAATCACCACAAATAAATGTTTGGCATAGTAAATTTTTACTATAAGAGAAAAATATCTATAGAATATAAGAAACTATACTTATAAACCCCAAAGTCGCTTTGATATCACAAGATAAATGTACAAAAATATTTCTATACATTCAAATATGCCCTTCTAGTCATTTAAAGGGTATTTAAAAGAAATTCTATGGAATAAATTCTGTAAAAAAAATAAAAATAAAAAATATTTAGTTGTTGTTGTTGTTGTTGCTTCACTGTGGCATATTTATGACTATCGAGCATTCGGCAAACACAAGAAACTAACAGAGAGAAAAGGCAAAATAAACAAATACAAAATGCGAATAGACGAAAATATAAAGCAACAGACTCGGATAGCGCTTAAATATATTCCACTATTCGAGTTCGAAATTTGTTTCGACTCGAATTTGCATGGAGCCAGAGGTGGGGCAGCTGCTCGAGTATTTTAACTTGCATACTCTTTACGAGTGTTGTTGTTGCTACAATTGCTGTTGTTGTTGTTGTTCGAGTGTTGCAGATTTATGTTTTATGACTGTCTGGAATAGAATTTTAGCCAGTTGGCAATACGAAAAATACAAAAATGTCCAAAAAACTGTGGCATACTTCAGAGCTTATGTTCATTTGAGTGTGTTTGTGTGTGTGTGTGTGCGTGTAGGTGCTCGACTGTGCACACATACATTTACATATGTTTGAGATTCAATTGAAAAATGACAAAATTATGAAGCTTGATTTTATGTGCATGCACACACATACATATATACATACATATATGTATGTATATGTGGAGTATATGCGAGATTTACATAAACTTAGGACAAGCTAATGTCATTTTATATGGAAGAGTGCCATAAAAGAGCAAAATTGACTCCTAGATAAATAACATGTATAACAATGCAAAGGGCATTATCTGAAGCCCAATGAATATTCGAAACTCTTGTTTACAAATGACAAATGAACAATGGAATATATTACACACTTGTCAGCTAAGCTCGTGCGTGGAGGAATAAAAAGTAAATATGTACGCATGTATGTGTGCATACATAGCAAGTCAAAGGGACTTACATATGTTAACGGCAATAGAATACAGTTTAAAGCAAGGGGATGTCGAAATATGCTCTTCAAATTTAATGTTTTAGTTATTATCATGTGAAATATGGAATCAGGCTAAGAATTTCTGTGTATAAATGCTATAAATGCTCTATTTTTGTTTTAAATTAATTTAAAATTTAAAATATTTGCAAAGAATTTCATATGCAGTAAATCACTATACAATAAATAGTAATATTTCCGTAAAAATAATAGGGAAGCATAAGAAAAGAATAACTACAAAGTTTTTCTTTATATATTCATACTGATATTGATATGCCGCAAATCAATTGCAATACATATTAAAAAGTCTTGAATTAAAATACAATACAAAACACAAAAATAAAGAAAACAATTCAATAGATGTAAAGATATTTTAACAAATAATATAAACTTATAGAGCAAATTAAAATTAAAATATAAATTAAAAATACCAGTGCACAAAAATGTATGCATATTGAAATATTTTTCCAAACTAAAATTCTCAATGAAACGCCAAATTGTCTGATTCAATAATAGTTTATAAAATTAAGCATACAAATATATATGTTGATATGGCAATTCTAATATTGCATTAGTGGCAACGCTATCATGTACTTAGATGTTAAGAAGCATAATAAACTCAGTCTCACTTGAACAACCAAACGTTGCAGTTCTTCTTATCCACTAGCGCATCAATACTCGCCAACAGGTTATGGGCCCAGGGCGTATGTGTGTGTGCAAAGAAATAGTGTAAAGCAGAGAGAAGAAAGTGAGCTCGAGAAGTTTCTGTGCATAACGGACATTGCAAGCAGAAAAGTTAAAACTAAAATGAGTTCTATGTACAATATAGAAAAACTAGATGACACCAACTATGACTGTTGGAGTGTCATGGTGGAAAGTGTTTTGGTTCATCAAAACTTATGGGCCGTGGTTTCAAATGAGTATGTGAAGCCAGAAGATGAAACGAGTGAAGCGTTTAAAGCATGGAAACGCGAGAACGACAAAGCAAAAGCAGTGCTAATTTTGTCGATGAGTGCGTCGCAAGTAAACTACGTGAAGAGATGCATTTACGCAAAAGATGTATGGAGCGAGCTGGAAAAGCTACATCGATCATCTGGACCCGTGCGCAGAGTCACATTGTTTAAACAGCTTTTAAACAAGAGAATGGCAGAAGGAGAAAATCTGCAAACGTACATCATGGAATTTTCAAATATTGTTGAAAATTTATCAGCAATTGGCATTACGTTACAAGAAGAGCTCATCGTCATCATGCTATTGGCAAGTCTACCGCCATCGTTCGAAAACTTTGTTGTTGCATTAGAGGCTCGTGATGAGTTGCCGAGCTTCAGCAGCATAAAATGTAAATTGTCAGAGGAGAACGAGAGACGAAAAATTGGCGACCAAAGAGAGGCTACGCAATCGTTTTCGGCAAGGCAGACGGGACAAGAAGGCAGAGGACGGGGAAGAAATGAGACGACAGACAGACGCCGGTATTTCAAATGCTATAAATGTGGTCAGCAAGGCCATTACGCAGCGAATTGTACGATGAAAGAGGCGAGCGAAAAATACGGCAAGGAACGGCGCGGAAAAGGTAACGAGAAAAACGAAAATGGAAATGAAAAAAATAGAGATGCGCATTCAAATCAACGCTCGTTTGCTGGCATGATGGGAAACTATCGTATAAGCCAAGATGCTTGGGTAATCGATAGCGGTGCAACATCGCATATGTGTGCACGTCGTGATTTATTCGATAGCTTTGAGCAACACAATGAAAGTATCGAATTGGCTGGAAATAACTTTACGATGGCTTGTGGCAGAGGCACAGTAGTTATCAATAGTCTGTGTGGCTTTGAAATTACTCTAAAAGACGTGTTATATGTACCAGGGCTGCAATGTAATTTCATATCAGTTGGAAAGGCAGTTGCCAATGGATGCTCCGTTAAATTTAATTCTGGTTCTTGCAAAGTTGTTGACAGCGAGAACATAATCATATTAATTGCCAAGAGGATCAGCGGACTGTTTCTGTGTGAAACAAAAAATACTGAAAAGTTATGTTTATCGAAAAATGCTGATGATATCAAGAAGTGGCATGCACGATACGGTCATTTAAATGTGCAGAGTCTTCGTGAACTAAAAAGCAAAGAAATGGTGCGTGGATTGGCAGTAAGCTGTGCCATAGAACATTTTGATTGCATAAGTTGCTTAAAAAGTAAATGTCACGCTAAACCATTTGAAGATTCAAAGAATAGAGCAAAAGAAATATGTGAGTTAATACATAGTGACGTGTGTGGACCTATAAGGCAAGTATCGATTGGTGGCGCCAGATACTTTCTCACAATGATTGACGATAAGAGTCGTTACATTCATGTTTACTTTATGAAACAGAAATCTGAGGTGACCAAGATATTTAAAGAGCATGTAACGATGTTAGAGCGTCAGAAAGGTCTGAAAGTGAAAACCATTAGAAGTGACAATGGTACAGAGTATGTCAACAAAGATTTTGACGAGTATATTAGGTTGGCTGGTATTAAAAGGCAGCTGACTGCACCGTACACCCCGCAGCAAAATGGTGTTGCAGAGCGCTGCAATCGGACACTGGTTGAGATGGCAAGAGTAATGCTTAATAGTGCAGCATTAAACGAGAGTTTCTGGGCGGAGGCAGTTGCGTGCGCTGCATATCTAAGAAACCGATCACCAACGAAAGCTTTGGATGGCATAACACCTTTCGAGGCGTTTACGGGACTGAAGCCAGTTGTCAAGCACTTGAGAGTGTTTGGATGTACAGCGATTGCACTGGATAAAGGTACAAAGAAGAAGTTCCAGGAGAAAGGGAAAGAGTATACTATGGTTGGATACTCAGAGTCGTCAAAAGCATATCGACTGTTCGACAAGAACACAGGTGACGTGAAGATCAGCAGAGACGTTTATTTCATCGAGGACAGCGTACCTGAGTCAACCGAGAAAGCTACCGCTACGATTGTGGTTGAAGATGATCATCATGAAGGTATACGAGACAATATGGAGGAGCAGCCAAACGATGATGCTGACGAAGATGAAGAGCCAAGAAGAGGGCCAGGTAGGCCTAAAATAATCAGGACGGGCTTGAGGGGACGGCCAACTAAACAATACAACATGGCAAATTTAATGTTAAGTAATAACATCAAAGTTCCTTCAACAGTGCAGCAAGCACAGTCAAGTCCACAAGCAGATGAATGGAAAGCGGCAATGCAGGAAGAGTACAACGCATTGATGTGTAACGACACATGGGACCTGGTTCAATTACCACATGGTCAGAAGCCCATAGGCTGCAAATGGGTGTTCACTGTAAAGACGAATTCATCTGGAGAAGTTGAGCGCTACAAAGCGCGCTTGGTAGCAAAAGGATGCAGCCAGAGGTATGGCATAGACTTCAAAGAGACGTATTCACCAGTAGTGCGCTATAGTACAACACGGATGATCCTGGCTATGGCTGCAGAATACGAGCTTTATGTACATCAACTTGATGTTACGACGGCATACCTAAACGGCATTCTGGAAGAAGATATCTACATGCAACAGCCAGAACTCTACGATGACCATTCTGGATGTGTGCTGAAACTTAAAAGGTCACTGTACGGCCTGAAGCAAGCTGGTCGGGTTTGGAACACCAAGCTGGATGGCGTTCTAACCAAGATGGGTTACAGGGCATGCGAGAGCGAGCCATGCCTGTACACCAAGCGCTCAGATGACCAGACGATAAACCTGATTGCAGTATACGTAGATGATATGCTGCTGGCATCTTCAAGCATGGGTGAGATATTAGCTATTAAAGCGGCTATATCTTCTGAGTTTCAGGTAGTAGACAAGGGTCAAGTAACGAACTTTTTGGGCCTTGAAATCCAGCGAGAAGGAACGACAGGTGCGATTCGTGTGAGCCAAAGGAAGCATATAATGGGTCTGCTCAATGAGATGGGCATGTCCAACTGCCGCACCACGTCAATTCCATTGGAAGCTAATTTCCAAGTAAACTGCGAGAGAGAGTCGTGTAAGCGCGTTGATGTCACAGAGTATCAGTCTGTGATTGGCTCGCTAATGTATATTGCGCTATGCACACGACCGGACATCTTGCATTCGGTGTGCAAGCTTGCACAAAGGAATGCGAATCCACATAGCGAACATCTTTCAGCAGCAAAGCAAGTTCTAAGGTATCTGCACACCACAGCAGATCTAGCACTAGTCTACGAGAGGACCGGAGAGGAGATTGCTGGCTATGCAGATGCGGATTGGGCTGGAGACTCAACGGATAGGAAGTCTTTCACAGGATATGCCTTCATGTGGGGAGGTTCGGCATTTTCGTGGACCTCGAAGAAACAGAAGTCGGTGGCACTGAGCAGTACTGAGGCGGAGTATATGGCGCTCTCTGATGCTGCAAAGGAGGCGATTTACTTAAGAAAGTTATTAAGCGAAATGAGTCAATGTTTTAAGATAAACTGTATTAAAATCTATGAAGATAATGTAAGCGCGTTAAATCTTGTGAAGAATCCTATATATCATGCACGAAGCAAACATATTGATACTAAATATCACCATATACGAAATTGTTATGAAGATAAGTTAATTGAGTTATCCTATTGTCCATCAAATGAAATGGTTGCCGATATATTAACTAAGAATTTGTCAAAAGTAAAGCATATGAAATGCACAGCGTTGATCGGCCTAATGTAAATATAAGAATTGAGGAAGAGTGTTGATATGGCAATTCTAATATTGCATTAGTGGCAACGCTATCATGTACTTAGATGTTAAGAAGCATAATAAACTCAGTCTCACTTGAACAACCAAACGTTGCAGTTCTTCTTATCCACTAGCGCATCAATACTCGCCAACAATATATAAATTAAAAAAATAAATAAATAAATAAACAAGGAAAACAAATATCAAAAGCAAAGAAAATAAATGGAAAAATTTCAATTGAATTGCTCTGCCAAAACAAACAAATGTTAAGCTAAACAAATGCCAGAAAAACTTATTTAATTCAATTTGCCCTTTCCTCGAATGCATAAAGGTAAATTATAGGTATATTAAATTATAAATTAAGCTATTTGACAAATGAAATGTCAATAAATATTTTGATTGCAAACATTTTTAGAACCTAATAGCAATTGAAAGTAAATTGAGATTTTCTCTCTGCTCTTTATGTATGTATCTCTCTTATCTTATCTTATTCTTTGATCTATATGAATCTGTCAGTCATTTTCTGCCTTCCTCTCATTACTCTACTCCAGCTATCTTTTTGTCTCTCTCTCTCTCTCTCTCTCTCTCTCTCTCTCTCTCTCTCTCTCTCTGTCTTTCTCTCTCTATCTCCCTCTTACACTTTTTCTGCCTCATCTTTGGCCACTCCATGACAGTCCATTCCTCTATGCATCTCTCTCATAATTTCCATAAATAATTTCCAGCTAAATAGGCAGAACTCTTGCTAAAACAGAAGATTCCCCCCATACCATCCGCCACGCCATTTGCCGAGTAAATATTTATTATTATTAAATATCGAGAGCAAGCCCACACACAGCAAGCGCACTGCATCATCAGAAACTTGCCTCTTGTTGCGCTGTCTGCTGCACTTGCGGCACAAGCATGTTGCCTGTAATTGTAGCTGGTGACTGTAACTGTAAACAGTGGCCGTGACGGCCTCCCCTTGTGTGTGTGTGTGTGTGTGTGTGTGTGTGTGAGTGGTTATCCTTGCAACATTCAGTTGCTGTGGCTGTTGCTGTTGTTGTTGCTCGCTTGTTTTCACATGAGTGCCGCGTGGCAAGCGCGATAAGTTAAATCAGTTTGCGCCTGCAGCAGCAGCAGCAACAACAACAACAACCAAAACATGAGCTACAAATTGTTTAACACAATTCGCATGGCTGGGCTGCTCAGCTCTGCATTTGCATTCACTTCTATGTATGTCTGCATATCCGCTAAATGTTTTCAGGAATCGACTATGTTTCAAATGCTGATAACAGCAACGCAACTGGCACTGACAGGTGGAGAGGGATCTATGTCCTGTTAGGTTGCCACCAAAATATGCAAATGTGATAACAGATAGCACCTACTAGCCACACACTCACACGTTCGATCAATTTTGAGTATAAGCGGGGACTGTAACTAGATGGCAGCGATAGTTGAGAGCTTAAATAGGTTTATCTTTCAGGCCTAATATCTATAAATATATAAATAAATATACATTAAATATAATTCAAATTTCATTTTAAATGAAACAATATAATTTAATTTTTTTTTTTTTTTTTTTTTTTTTTTTTTTTTTTGTTACTTATAAAATATGTTTAATTTTTATAAATGACTGAACTTACCCACTTTATATACAAATTGAAGAACTGGAAACGCTCTAACTTCCATTTTCTTTTAATAAATTTTCTTTTCGTAGCACTTCACATATATAAACAAAATTTCAATAACTCTCACTCAGTCAGTCACTTTACATATCTGTGACATCCCAGCCAGATTTGCGCATATGTCAAAGATTTCTTTTTTTCACGATGCGACGAGACACAAATCGAACACGTTCCGGCGGCACACAAAAAAAAAAGGATTTCTTTACTTTTTCATATATAGTATATGCACATACATAGATATACATATATTCACCTAAACGCAGCGAAATTTCGATTTTTTGAGCTTCGTATCAACATTTTTTTTTTTTTTTTCAATTTTGTTGACTTCTAATCAGACAGGCGTGAGAGAGTCGTGCGTCCGCGTGACACGAGCTTTAAAATTTAAATGGATAACATTTATAACAACTATAATATTTAAATAAATTAGTGGAATTTACGTTATATATTATAAAAAAAATAAATAAAAAAATAGTAATAATAAACATTTATAATGTAATTCAATTAACATTGCTTCTGTGCACACATTATGCAATTAATTGCGACCGCATTGTGAATTACTCAAAAGAGAAAAACATTAAATTTAAATACAGTAGGCAGTCGTTAATTGAAACTAGTTGATTTGTTATACTCTCAGATGTAAGAAATGAATATGTTTCTCCTATAAAGCAAAAATATTTTTAGTTGATTGGGAAATAAAATGTAACTATATTTCAAATAACATGTTATTCTACTTATTATTATAAATGTAAGGTAACTAAAATGTATTGTATTCTTCATATTGAGTAATTAATGTACTAAATTCGAAATACCAGACTTGAAGTCTGTAATTTTGAGGTTTTGTGCTATAAAAGTTGATTGAATTAAAGTTAAACTACTGAGCCTAAGGCAGCTGAGCAGCTAAAGAGCGGAAGCTGGTAAATGGATACCATTGCCAGAGGGTCTCACACATTTTGGGGGCTCTTGTCAAAGAGCAATTACCTATTTGTGTCACGTGTGTGTCTTTATACCACAATCTCTCTCTCTCTCTCTCTCTCTCTCTCTCTCTCTCTCTCTCTCTCTCTCTCACTCACACACCCTGCTTGCTTATGCACTTAAACAGTGAGTACATCAAAATCAGCATAGCGCAACGTGAAATGCCCCTGATTAGGAGGCACTGAAGCAGCTGGTTGAGTTTTGTCAAAATATGAGCGAAACGCTCAACATTTTGCACTTTAGACTAGAGTTGTGTGCGTGACAATTTAAAATAATTTCTATATATCCAAAAGGATAAATATCTTTCCGATTCATCATTTACTTTTGCTTTTGTAAATTAGGTAAATTAGTAATTAATTAGTAATTAGGTAAAATATACTACAAATTTGATTTAAAAAGAAATTGCGCAAATTGAGTGTATTTCATTTGTAAAAAAATTATTACAATTTTTTTTTTTTTTTTTTGTAAACTTACAAATATTTTTTACAATTGCATTTCAACAATTACAGTTTTAAGCTGCTAAAGCCAAATTCGAGAGAACAAAACGCATTCCAATTGGACTCACTTACTCCTAGCTCCTATCAGACAAACTCAGCATGAGCCCATCTCTATTGTAGCAGCAACCGCCGCACATTCTCTCACTCACTCACTCTCTCACACACAAACAGAAACCGAAGCTCGTATGCAGCATGACGCTGGCAGCTACGTGCCAATTGTGCGGACAGCAACTGGCCTGGGCACAGCAGCCGTTAACCGGCAGCCGACAGCCGACAGCCGGCAGCCGGCAGCGCCTAGCCCCTGCGCTCCAGCGCAGCCATTTGTCTGCTCTGACTGCTCTGTCAGCGTGCCTGGCATTGCCATCCGCCTTCGCATCAGTTTGGAGTTGCCGGCAACGTCACGAAGTTTAAATCACGTTAAGATTTTCAACGCGACGGCTAGGCGTGTTAACTCGCCCCCTGCTCCTACTCTCTCACTCAGTGTCTATCGCTCACTCACTCTCGCTTTCGTTAACACGACACGCGCAACGGCAAAAGCCGCAAGCCACACGGACATGCACAAACATGAGTAACATTGTTTTAGAGCGTCTTTCGCTTTGTAGGCACTGTCTGCTTGAATATTTAACATTTGAATATTTAATAACTTAGTATATATGTATATCTATATTGCAAACAGTTATTTGTGTTTAGTTGGCACAATAAATTAACCCATCTAAGTTAAGGTTTAAGTTAATAATGAGCTAAATAGTCTAAGACAAAAAGCTGCATTAAATGAATTTAAAAAAAAAAAAAAAAAAAAAAAATCAGGAAAAAAAAAACCCAAAAATCAATTTAATCAACTTTGAATGCATATACATATGTGCATTGTACATATGTATATGTACATACATACATATATAACTGTTTAGCAACGCGCGCACGTTTGCTTTTCTACTTTTTCGTATTCTCCTTTAACGCAACTTTACACTGCTGCGAGAGAGCAAGACAAACATACTGATAATCAAATGCCAAAAAAATACTGAATTTGGCATTAAATGGACAAATGCATGTTATACACAGTGTTGCCAGCTATAGAGCTCCGAAATAAGTTACAATGTGGAAAAGTAAGCAAACATTGCTAAAATGTAGAAGATGAAAAATGGAAGAAATCATACAAAAAGTATATTTAACAAATTTGTTGCAAGTAATAGTCTTTAATGCTTAGCTGAACGATCACGATTCACGATTGACCCCACCAGGCTTGGGCGACTGAAGAAGTGCTGCAGCTGCTACCCTTTATATGTATGTACATATATTGTTACTCTCACTCAAGTACTTACTCGCGCTCAGCTGTTGATTCGTTGCAGTCGAGCCTTAAGTGACCAATGGGAACAGTCGCTGCTGCTGCAAGCATTCTCTTTTCGTTTTACTCAGCTACAAATACCAAATGAATACTGCTGCATACATATAGGCAACTTAAATGATCTTTTGTATTTGTTCTTCTACAGAGTGACTGATGGAGAGGCAGACTGAGACAGATACATATATAGACATACAAACAGATAATTATGCTTGAAAAATACCTAAGCTACAGCGCTAGTTGTGTAGTTTTAGGCAAACGTTCTTTATCCTTAATTAGTACATTTATTGAACAAAGGGATCGGTTGTACGTGTACATACATACATATACAAATGTACATACATATGTACATACATATACATATGCATATATGCAGACTCTCCATGCATCATCTGCTAGTGCAAGCAGTTTTTACCGTTTTTCTCAGTTAACTGATTCGTTTTCGGCCATGATTGAGACCAGCTTCTGGGCATGTTATGAATCGCTGCTTGTGCTTGCCAAGCACACATTTGATTCATTTACCGGTTCAGCATAGCTGCACAGCACAGCCACCTGCTGTCGATTTTAGCCACTTCAAACTGCAATATCTGCACTAGAAATTCGCCGCAGGCAGGCGCCGAAACCACTTGAAGGCCTCCCTGCCAAGCAACAAGCTGGCAGCTAGAATCTGCAATATATGTACTACGTCCTATCTAACGGCGCTCTTCAATGCGCCTATGGCAAAAATATTTACGACTTTGCGCCTAAATTCCAATTAAAAATGGATAGCTTTAAGTGTTCGCCGGTCAGTGTGACCGTATTTTTACTTGCTTTTTTGTCGCTTAGTTCTCTTCGGGCTATCGGAGTGTGTGGAGTGGGAAAACAATATTCAAACGATTTGTGTGCATTCGAAAAATGGAAAAGCCGCTAGTGCCATTCCCATTGCCGATCCCATTTGTTGGCCACCTTCGCCCGGCCATGTGCTGCCTGGCAATTAGAGTGCACCGGTGGTTGACCACCACATAGACACAAAAACTGCCAATAAAAAAGTAGTAGTAGTAGTAGAAGAAGAAGAAATATATACAGGAAAGCAAGAGAGAAATAGGTAGCAAAGCAGAAAACCGTACAATCAGAATGAAACTGCTGAAACAGCATCGACTTGGACATGGGACTAGTTGGAATGCCAATGCGAGTTCGAACTTCGAAGCTCTGTACGAAGCGTTCTTGGCCATTAAAGTGTGGCCAAAGCCACCAAACTACCCAAGTTCCTAAAAATGCATGTTTGTCAATGTGTCCTTCTGATCTATGTATGCATGTGTCCTTCAGCTGGAATGTGGCCTCCAGACAGTGTTGCCAGCCTTTCAAAAGCAAGCACACAAAAAGATGGTAAAGCAAAAAAGCTATAAAAAAAGCTAAAAATTATAATCTGAGTTAAACTGAAATAACAGAAAATTAAATAATCAAAATATAAAGTAAAAATGATTTATGTATCAAATATTTTATTTTTATTATTAATAAAAATACGTTTAAAATGTTTTAAGGAGGTCATATATATATAATTGAATTGAAATGCGTGTAATAATTGCATATTTTATATTACGTAGACGGTAAAATTATTTTAATATATTTGCGTTAATTTTATTATTTAAAACATATTCGCCAAATTTCACTCTGAAAATAGCTAACCTTAAAGCTAAATAGGCGACTGTTTCTGTCCTAGTGTGTGGTTCCTTAACACTGTCTGTGTGTGTTTGTGTATGTGCATCTGTGTGTGTGTGTTGGTGTGTCGTACTTCATGCATTTCAATCACAAAACACAACACAATTTAAATATGCTGATTGGGTGCGGAAATTTGGTTTGCTCGTCACCAGCAAAAACTAGGAACAGGAACAGACCGGGAGCGGCTCTCGTTGCCCATGTGGGGGCGTGTCTGCGGAATGTGGGAGCGGGTAATGTTTCCCAATGTTTTACAGCACTGTGCCACGCCCACTAAGTGGGGCTGTCGCTGCTGCTGCTGCTGTTGGAGCGTGTCTTTAATTGGCTTTGGCTTTGGCTACTTTTTTTGTTTGGCTTTGCTGCTGCTGCTGCTGCTGCTGCAGCTCGTTGTCCTTGTTCGCTGCAATTGTGTTTTAGCCATAAATTTTGTTTATTGATGAGCTTTATTCAGTAGCAGCAGCAGTAGCAGCCATATTCACCGTCGAGCTAACCGCACATGTGACGTTGCCTTAGCTCGAAATAATTAAATTAATTTTCATTCTTCACTTTTTAGTCAAATTTTCGTTGCATGTTGTTGACACAACAAATGGCTTTTATAATTGCTTTGCATGCGCTAACTATTAAACCAAAAATAATAATGATAATAAATAAAAATCTATAGACTAAAAATGTTTGCGAAAATAATATTTTTTCAAAAATAGGCGTGAACAATATATGGCATTATCATTGATAAATTAGATATTATCAGAGTGCAGAGGGCAGTTCATCATAATAACAGCTAAAAGCTATTATTGTTAACAGTCTGTCTTTTCATAAGCGAAAGCGTATAAAACAAATGTCAAAAACAGCCAGAAAATTAATTTATTGTTCAATTAGAACAACGATAGGAGATGAGCTTAAATTGCTAACTGAACTAAAAATCAAAAATCAATTTTAATAGAACTTCATTTGAACGTGCTATAATGAAATTTTATTTCAATTAATTTAAGTTAATTAAAAATAACTAAAGAATAACTTCTTAATACATTTAACATTTAAGCAATCAAAAGCATTTAGCTTAAATAATTATTTAGAAATATTTCATATTCGAAAATATAAATTTTTTTTTTCTTCACAATAATCGATAGCCACTTAATTATGCGCTATCGATGCTCAGTCGCAGTGACAAACTCGTTTCGATAAGCCATAACGAGCTGCAATAACAATTTGGTATTTTATGCACTTGGCGAGAGTGGACACACACCATCATCTCCCTACCTCCCTCTCTCTCACGCTCGCACTCCTTATCGTTGATTTCCCTGGGCAATCTCTTTAGTCGCATACCGTGATGGCGCTGCCAATAAACAAACGAGTGTAACGGGTATCTGCTGGCGATGCTGCTGCTGCTGCTGCTGCAGAGGCGTCACCAAGCTAATCTGCTAGCTGTCAAAAGTCGCAGAAACAATTGGAAATGACAACAAATATGAAGCAACACACACACAGGAAAGAGCGCTGACACACACACACACACATACACACACACAAGCAGCTAAGCCAAAGCAAGCACACACACATACACACACCTACAAACAGGCAGTCAAGTAAATCTCCAATTGTGAGCGAAAACTTTCTCAGAAATGGGCAACGAAAACTGCTGACAGTTGCATAAACAATAAAGGCACCTAAAAAAAAAAACAAAAACAAAAACAACTACAGAAACACAGAAAGTAAGCGAGCGTGAGCGAGACAGCAAGCGCAGGCAGCGATTGCGGTCAACATCAAAAGGAACGCAGCAACGAGGCTAAGCTGGCAGTGCAACGGCTAGAGCGAGAGCGAGAGCGGAGAGGGAGAACGCAATAGCGTGCGAGCCAGAGCGAATTTGGGGGACAAAAAAGAAGGCAAATGTAACAAGAAACTAAAACTAGAACTATTACTAGCTGCACTCACTCACTCACACGCACGCACACACGTACACACAGATTGCAATGTAGAGCCATAAGCGACATGTGTGTAAGTGAAGAGCGAGGCGTGGCGGGGGCGGGCACGGCAGCTACTGTTGCCGTTGTTGCTACACTGTTAAAACAACAAACAAGCTGACATTCTTTTTTTTTTGTAATTTCTGTGTTGTTTTTTTTCTTTTTTTTTTTTTTCTTCACTTTGACGACAATTTCCCTCGCGGCACAAAATGCCAACACCAAATGCGAAAGCGAACTTAACGAAACAACGGGAGTAACATACGAGTCGCAACAAAAATGCAACAGACTATCAAGCGAAAGAGGGAGTAGAAGTAGTTGTTGTTGTAGCTGTTGTTGTTGTTGCTTTTCGTATTTGCCGTTCGCCTTTTGCCGCATCACAAAAGCTCGAAATTGATTGTGTAAATAAGAAAACGAAAATGTCGTTAGTTTACGTTTTCCGCTGACAAGCTTTGAAAAGCGCAATAGAAGAATTGGATAAAATGGCAATGAAAAAAGCTGAAAAAGATAAAAAGCTGAAAAAAACAAAGACAGTGGCATGACGAAATTAAAAATGGAATTTGCTCGTTAGTCGCTTGCAGTTTATTGCCACTGACTTTGAAGCGAAGCATTTTTTTGTTGGCGGCGAAAAATTGATAGCCGAAACGGAGGAAAAGGAGAATCAGCAATGGCTGAAATATTGAATGGCCAATAAATACGTACGTATAAGAATCGCAGTTTCGGAATTAATGGCTAAATCCAATAAGCCAGCATACTGCAACGGGCCAACTACTTCACTTTGAGTCTGTCACGTATTTCTGTCTATTGCGCGCTGATATAAATAATTGGCTTTTCTGGCAACAATGTGGCTCAACTCGCTTTAAAAATGAGTCGAAAGTCAAATGGCTATGAAACCTAAATTGTTTGTGCAATAGCAAACTTTAATGGGATATTAAAATTTTAAAGATATTTTATATATGACAATTTTTAGAAATATTGAAATAAATGTTAGTCACTCGCTTCATTTCCAATGTATATCCATTACAAACGGGAATTCTTCACCATTATGACTCATTTTTATTACCAACAAGCTCTAAATATTACTTTAAGCCAACTAGCCGGCATTTTGGCAAGAGGCATGCAAATATTTGGTCAAACAATTTCCCCAAATTGCGGTGTCGTTCGAGTTATCTTCGATGTTGACATTTCAAAGCCAACCAGGGCCCAATGCAGATACACAATGTGCACATAGACAGCCACACACACACACACACACACCTTATACATATATATCTGTATAAGTGCTTAGCCGACAATCTATCAGAGAATTTCCTTCTGCCGATAAGACGCTACGCCCGTTGTCTACTTTTTGGCGCCATCAAGGATTGGCAATAGTTCAAAGTTGATGCTGCCTTTGCCCTTTTTTTTCCTTTTATTTCTTTATTTTATTTTATTTTTTTGCTCTCTGCTCTTGGCCGGCTTTTCACTCTATTTTAGCAGACAGCAACTAAATTGAATGAAAGCACATTTTGATTGAAAGGAAATTTACGTTAAACTGAGAGAGCCACCAAAGGACTTGAACTTCTTTCTATCTTCGAGTCGGCCACGGTCAACAATTCGGTTTGGCTTGGCTGATTTAACGGCCAATCTAGAAGCGTTCCTTGGATGGATGCATCAGTCAATGTTACAAAATTAGTTAAATGCTTTCACACACACACAGAGAGAGAGAGAGAGAGAGAGAAAATTGGAAACTTTTTACGCCAAGTTTTGGTCAACAAGTTGCAAAGTATTTGCCAAATAAGTCAAGCCAAAAAGGAACGCAATGACCAGACTTTGACTGCATTCTCTTTTAGTCTGTCGGCCACATCGGATGGCAAGTTTTTAATAGCCGACTATTTGCCACATTAAAGACGAGCCAGAGAAATTGTGAAACATCTATAAAACTGACAAGAGTGCATTGACTGAACTATAAATTTCACATGAAATGCTGTAAAGAGTATATACATATACAAATATACATATATGCAATAATAAAATAATTATAAATATTGTGAATAATTACAAAATCTTCGATATCTTTTGCAAAATCAAGAAATATTATCTAGAATGTATAGATTATAAAAATCTTATATACATAAAGAAAAAAAAAAATTAATTTAAAAAAAAAATTTAATAAATAATATTATAATTTAAACATGAAAACAACTAGCATAAACTAAAAAAAATCAAATTAAAAATTTTTAATAAGCCTAAAATTAATAATTAATAGAATATGAAAATATTTAAATTAGTATATTGCATTTACAAATATATATTAAAGTTATTGAAAGACCATTGTGTATTATAAAATTATGTTAGACCCTCACAAACTTTTAAAGCTCAATCAGAAAATAAATGTATACTATTATTTACATATACATGTCGTATCAGTTCGATATTACGCTGTTGTTGTAGTTGCAATTTGATTTCTTAATGCAGTAGTGTTGAGAAAGACTGCATTACATTAATCGTTTGACTTAGTATTGGAATGGCGATTAAAGGATGTATCGTCATCAGAAAGCGACAACTATAGCTGTTGCTGAACGTGGTCCCGGATGTCGCTGGGTTAGAGAGAGACGCCTAGTTACGTCATTCGGACAGGGTCGCTATGCTTTCGATGAACAAGAATATGCGACCAGAATGAGTGGAGACAGACAGGCACTTTGGAAAAGACAATTGAACAAGAAGGAGCTTAGAGAAAGAATAAAGCGACACCGGGAACTCGTTATTAGGCGCAGTTATAATGGACGGCAAGAACAATAAAACGCAACGCCACGACATCAGAAGTGGGATCGGCACCATCTCCTACGTTCTTGGAGGAGCAGTGGCGTACGACCTACAAATGCGAAATTTAATGAAATTTTTCAAGACTATTAATACGTCAAGTGAGAGAGAGATAGAAAGAGTGAGAAGTGGCATCAAAAAAAAAAAAGAGAAAAGCGTGACCGCCTTGCTAAAGTGATTTGAGTGTTCAATAGTTTAAATTGCGGTATATGAAAAGAGCAATGTTTTGTTTTTATTAAATAATAAGCTCGCAGAAGTGTATGATGCAGTGCAGCGCCGCCGTACCTAACGGGTAGATGTTTAGCTGCGGAGTCAGATTCCAGAAGATTCCAGAATGTTCATTGATGAGAGAAAAGCTAAGTATAAAATTTGTTGGTACACATCAGAGAATTGCAACAAGCCACCGGTACTCAAGGTGCACCGATGTTGAGGTTTCATTCGTGCACGCCTTCGGCTGAGTTGTTTTTTACGTATTTGTTTACGTACTTGCTGCTGGAAATGCGTGCACAATAGAAAAAAAAAAAAAAAAATCAAGTTTAAAATAAAAATTAAGTTACAAATGATTCTTTTTTTAAAAAAAAGAGTGTAAAAGAGCAAATTGTCTACCGTTTTTGGACCTAATCTATTTCTTTTTTCTATTATGATGTCAAAATCAATCACGAAATAAACTAGGAAGCTAAGAAAGGAGCTAGTGCAAAATCAAAACAACCGTTACTTTGAAAAATACACCATGGTGCCTGTAAAACACTTGGGTGTCATACATGTGTTTTGTCTACTTGTGTTTGTTACCCATTGCTCTCTTCACACTCTCGCTTTTTTCTACGTTCGCTGTAAGTGTAAGTGAGACCGGCATACGCTGAAGAAAAATACTTGGGTGACAAGCAAAAAGAAAACGTTACATTGTTGTGAGTGACAGCAAGATATTGCCTGCATGAGCAGCACTCACACAATTTTGTATAAGTGTGTATTTATGATTTGCTGAGCCAGTGTTGAGTAGCACCAGCACACAAATTTTATTGAGTGTGAGTAATGTGGAAAAACAAAATTGACATACTTGCAGTTTGCTGGTACACATATTTGTTGAAAGCCAGTAGTATTCTGGAATATGTAATACGCGAAAATACTTAAAATCTATTTTTTTATACAGAAGTCACTTTTGGTGATCTTTGATCTGCAGTACACAATCGAGTTTCATACTGATGCGAGTGCTCGAGGATATGGTCTCATTTTACCATTTACAATTACAGAAAGCCTCTTGCCGATGAGTTTTTATTTATTACGCCAGTTTCAATTTCTATGCAGTGCTGTTATACAGCATTTTCATCACTATTATTTGACGAATAGAGATTTTGTCGTTTTTACAGAACACAAAGATGGCGTGCTTTTTATAGACATAATTTGATTTACAGTAAAGAGACGGCAAACGAATGGGTCATGTTGACTTCTTTTCCTGACTTCTTGACTTCTTTTGCGTAATTATCTTATGGTTTAGCAGCAAAAAGATTCTGATGTAGCTCATATTGTGAAGAAGTTGCAATTATTTGGACGAGGACATTGGAGAATTATATGAATTAACTGTTAGAGATATTTGGCTTAATGTTTGCGTTGCAATGCCAGCGAGAGTAAAAACGTTGTGGTTCGGTTAAAGGTTTAATAAAGAGTAAAATATAAATAGAATAATGTTAATTACATTCTTCGCATGGTGTTGCCAGACTACATGTATGCTTATGTTAATGCTAATTTCAATTACAATTTCAACATTAAGAGCATAAATATTTTGTCGAATAATTCAGAGAAATGGTCGAACTCGACCTTTGCTGATTGTCAGGTGTTAAATGTTGATGTGAATGAGCTTTTTATATTTTCTTCGTATTTTATTTTGATGAATGAATTCCCTAGGAAGAAAGTCTTAGAGGGGAATGAGATTTGAAAAGAAAGAAATGTAGGCGTTTAAAGAGATGTGAGTAGAGAGTAATAGAGCAATAGAACCTAACATGTGAGATACATTGGTGTATATCAGACATTATACCTGAGAATCTTTCTGGTAAACATGTCATTGTACTGTTAGCGCTGTTAAGGACACGAGTTAATGTGTTATCCTAATGAGTCGCTGGTAGTCATTGATAGTAAGATTTTGGGTATGTTGTCCTGATGACCTAAGTAATCTTCACATAAGAGTAGTTAGCTAGTAAAAATCTTTTTGCAATTGTTTTATTTTAGAAACTATGTCAATGGAATGACTTAGTTTGTTTTATTCATTTATACCTAGTAGCACACGAGGACGTGTGAACGTCAGAATGGCCGTAGTGAGATTTGTTTTAGACAAACAAAAAAGTAAATAAAAATTTTGAGAACGTTGAAGTCACTCAAGAAAGCGAAGAAGAGTGAAGACACTAAAGAGAGTAAAGAGTACTGCTGGCCAGAGAATGGTAGAGTACTTGGTTATGTAGTAGTGCAAGCACAAGTGCAAAACATACTGAAGTTAGTTTTGATCATGGCGTGTGGGGCATTTGATTATATAATGGTGATTATATAATAGTGCAAGCACAAGTGCAAAACATACTGAAGTTAGTTTTGATCATGGCGTGTGGGGCATTTGATTACATAATGTTGAATAAAGTGGAATAAATAATGATTGAAAGAAAAGTCGCTTACAAATAATCGGCAGTATAAATATAGCCACGAAAACATTCGCAAAATGCCAAATGGACAGGTACCCAAAGAACTAGAGATGTAAAGAAGAGCTTAGCCTGCCAAAGAGTCCAGATGAGACTATGAGTTATCCGTCAGGTGTGACGATGAGTTATCCGTCAGGTGTGACGATGAGTTATCCGTCAGGTGTGACGATGAGTTATCCGTCGGGTGCGACGATGAGTTATCCGTCGGGTGTGACGATGAGTTATCCGTCGGGTGCGACGATGAGTTATCCGTCTAATTGAGACGATGTGCTATCCGTCTGGTGTGACGATGAGCTTGAACAGCGAAAATGGTATACTGGCAGAAGACCAATGATTGGTATGAACAAAAAAAAAACGATAGAAAGAATGGGTATCCTGTCTTGGCAAGGCGAAGTGATGAGTTTTGAATTTGTAATATCGAGAATAACAGAAGAGTAATGTTAATAAAATAGATAATAGATACCGAAATCTAAGAAAATATTAATGTAAAATAGAACTGTAATATTTAATAATTGTAAAAAATAATAATAAAATAAAATTTAAAAATAAATAAACAATAAAAAAGAAATGATAATAATAATAATAATAACGATAATAATAATAATATTAAAGATGAAACAAAACAAATAATATAATAAATGAATAATTAAAATAAAAGTAGCGATGATTAAATAGAATAAAATAAATAATAAAGCATAGATGGTAATGAATGATGTTCAAATGGGTGAGTTGTTACGGAAGAGTGCGATATACTATGAATATGTAAATGAGGTATCCCGTAACACTGTCATTTGATGATGTCAATAGATTTGAGACATAAAATGAAATCCAAATGGTTGAGTTTATTTGTATTAACTAACATTTGAAGACATTTGAAAATGTGTAATGAGATAAAGTAATGATTATGTGAGTAATGAACAGAATGCAAATGTTTAAATGATGCGAACATGTTATGTTGGATGATGAAACTATGCAAACGAATTGTCCTTTGATTTGAAATGAGATACGAATCAGAGTGTTTACCTTTATACACGAGAACGTGTAAGGGTCAGTATAGCCGTGTCGGAATGATATTATGACAAAGTAATTACACAGGGACGTGTAACTGTCAGTATGGCCGTGTCGTATCAGTTCGATATTACGCTGTTGTTGTAGTTGCAATTTGATTTCTTAATGCAGTAGTGTTGAGAAAGACTGCATTACATTAATCGTTTGACTTAGTATTGGAATGGCGATTAAAGGATGTATCGTCATCAGAAAGCGACAACTATAGCTGTTGCTGAACGTGGTCCCGGATGTCGCTGGGTTAGAGAGAGACGCCTAGTTACGTCATTCGGACAGGGTCGCTATGCTTTCGATGAACAAGAATATGCGACCAGAATGAGTGGAGACAGACAGGCACTTTGGAAAAGACAATTGAACAAGAAGGAGCTTAGAGAAAGAATAAAGCGACACCGGGAACTCGTTATTAGGCGCAGTTATAATGGACGGCAAGAACAATAAAACGCAACGCCACGACATACACATAAATGTATGCATATATGTAACTTTATTTTATTTATTGTAGAGAATTACTATATAATTGTTTGCTATTATAAGATTGCATGCTTATTTCGATTATATAGTGCGTAGTTAACAGAACTATAGATTGGTTTGCTCAATAGCATATTCGCTACATTTAATTTTCTAGTTACATAATGAATGTTTCATTTGATATTTCAGCAAAAATTAATATTAATCCATAATTATTTGTGTCTCCTTTTATTTTTGTGCCCTTTTTTTTACTGAAACCCTCTTGATTTGAAAGGTTTTGGATTATTGAAAAGCTGTTCTACAATAGATTTCGATTAACTGTTTAAGTATATATATCTGATATTTATTATATATTTGTAAATTCAAGTAGAGATAATATACTTAAATAGTATTTATATCCTTCATAGCCCTCATCATATACATGTACATGTCATATATAGTATAGATATATGTATGCATACTTTTGACATAGCCTGTACATATGTATATATAACTTTAGTTTCATCTTAGGTACTTCTTGACATATACGTAGCACAGTTAAGTATCTTTCACTATAATTATGAATATATAGAATATATATAGATTTTATTTTCAATAAAAGAGTAATTGATATCATGGAAAGCACATACAGTTGTTTGGGATTTGCTACTATGCGAATACAGTGGGATCTCTTTCTTGAATATTCATATAGTATAATCTCTATATATAGTCATAAATATATATATTTTGTGTATTACTCATCAGCTTTGCTTTATTTTATAATTATGAAATAAATCCTATATATTAAATGTGTTTATTTTTTTAAACAAACAATTAACATTTGCGTTAAAATAAATGTAGCATATAGTAAGTATACATAAATTCAAAAATTATTAAAATATACTTGCAACATGATTTCTAAATTATTGGTATAGTGCATTTCAATTATGGTATATAAATAATATTTATTAAATAAAAATTACATTTAGGATTTAGGTTATATATGGCACAATTAATTTGTTTTTTTTTTTTTATATATATATATACTATTTGTTTTTTATTATAAATATTTTTTCTTTTTTTTCAGTTTTCTTCATTAATAATATACCCTTGTTAGGAAATTAAAAAATTTATTATTTATGATTTGAAAACCAAGGAAAAATAAAGTTTTATTGGAAACTTAAACTGTAAAAAAGTTTTAAATTAACTTTTAAATAAAATTGATTAAAATAAGATCGAGCTTTCAAGCCCCGTAGTATAGCCTTACATTTGTGTTTACCGTTCATCATTTAGAGATCTTACTGTAATATACACATCAATAAATATATATATTCTTATTTATTTACTCTCATATATATTTTCTTTTTATATGTTTTGTGAATTTTTTGCAAACCCGCTCAGCGTCCGTCTTAAATGTATCCCTGCAAATTCCCGGAGAATTTCTTAGCCACTTTGAATTCCCTGCAGATAAAGTTTCTTGTATCCCTTTAACAGTTTTCTGTTAACAACTTAACAGCAAAAGCTCGCGCTGTGTGGATTCTAATTTTTGGTTGTTGCCTTGGCTGTGGCACTCAAGTTGTTTGCTGTGGGTTCCTGCAGCGGCACCCACTGAGCCGTTGCGTTCTTGGCCCGAAACATTTCCTCGAAGAATATCTTCTCCTCGTGCTGCACCTCAGGGGAGTTGCCAATTAAAGCACGACCCAATATTTCACTCGAACCTGTGTGCAAAAGCTGCTTTAGTTAACTGTTATATTAGCATTCACTTGGCATCCACTCACCCAGCAGGCCGTCGTGCACCACATTGAACTCGAGGACACAATTCTTGAGCGTCTCCTTGGCCACATCGAAGGCCAAAGCTTCATTATATACCGGATTAACGGTATTGCGCTGCACACCTGTCTTGCGTTTCTTCAACTTCTTGCCACCGGGACCCAGTAGGGAGACCTTTACATACGGATCCGAAGAGTTTCGTGCATCGTCCACAATGCGTAAGTTTCTAGCCTTAATCAACACTACCATCAAACGCTCGGCAGATGGTAAATAGGCCAGCGACACCATTATATCGCCCAGATCCATTTTCATATCTTGCGCCGAGGCCGAGGTTAGCGGCGTCCACAATTTTAGTTGTTCATTTAGATCCAATTGGGCCAAATGCAATTTTGTCCCACCAATGCAAACGTGACGAGAATACGCATCGAAATCGTATAACAAAATCTCCACTGTGCGCTTGTCAATCACTCCGGCGGATACTTCGAAGACGAAGTTCTCATCGAACACTGTTTGGAAAATTGGAAATGTATTATAGATAGAGATAAAATATATAGGATATGGGTTATTGGATATAGGATATAGGATATAGGATATAGGATATAGGATATAGGATATAGGATATAGGATATAGGATATAGGATATAGGATATAGGATATAGGATATAGGATATAGGATATAGGATATAGGATATAGGATATAGGATATAGGATATAGGATATAGGATATAGGATATAGGATATAGGATATAGGATATAGGATATAGGATATAGGATATAGGATATAGGATATAGGATATAGGATATAGGATATAGGATATAGGATATAGGATATAGGATATAGGATATAGGATATAGGATATAGGATATAGGATATAGGATATAGGATATAGGATATAGGATATAGGATATAGGATATAGGATATAGGATATAGGATATAGGATATAGGATATAGGATATAGGATATAGGATATAGGATATAGGATATAGGATATAGGATATAGGATATAGGATATAGGATATAGGATATAGGATATAGGATATAGGATATAGGATATAGGATATAGGATATAGGATATAGGATATAGGATATAGGATATAGGATATAGGATATAGGATATAGGATATAGGATATAGGATATAGGATATAGGATATAGGATATAGGATATAGGATATAGGATATAGGATATAGGATATAGGATATAGGATATAGGATATAGGATATAGGATATAGGATATAGGATATAGGATATAGGATATAGGATATAGGATATAGGATATAGGATATAGGATATAGGATATAGGATATAGGATATAGGATATAGGATATAGGATATAGGATATAGGATATAGGATATAGGATATAGGATATAGGATATAGGATATAGGATATAGGATATAGGATATAGGATATAGGATATAGGATATAGGATATAGGATATAGGATATAGGATATAGGATATAGGATATAGGATATAGGATATAGGATATAGGATATAGGATATAGGATATAGGATATAGGATATAGGATATAGGATATAGGATATAGGATATAGGATATAGGATATAGGATATAGGATATAGGATATAGGATATAGGATATAGGATATAGGATATAGGATATAGGATATAGGATATAGGATATAGGATATAGGATATAGGATATAGGATATAGGATATAGGATATAGGATATAGGATATAGGATATAGGATATAGGATATAGGATATAGGATATAGGATATAGGATATAGGATATAGGATATAGGATATAGGATATAGGATATAGGATATAGGATATAGGATATAGGATATAGGATATAGGATATAGGATATAGGATAATGGATATAGGATATAGGATATATTCTCACCTGGATTCAATGTCTTCTTATGTATGCGCGTCTGCCAGAAGTTCTTCTTGTCGGGGAGCAAACGTATCTTGGCGTAGGGATCAGCCGTTCCACTGAATTGTCGCGGCTGCAAGTTCTGTGCCTCGAGTAGGCGCACGTTGAGCAAACCCCCCACCGGATCGTAGCTGAGGCAGACATGTAAATTGCCTCGCACCTCACTCCCGGTGGCCGAGGGGCAGACGGTCTTTGGCTGGGCGTGCTGCTGCGGATAAGAAGAATATTAGATTACTAATGGAAAGCCTATCAAATCGGATTGCATCTGCTTACGCTGCGGTACAGAGTCATGTCGATTTTGGTATGATCCAGCTTGGCGTTCATGGAGGAGACGCGTGGGCGACTGGGATGCATGGCCAGGACGACATGCTTGTCGGAGCGAGCAATGGGCACCGATGTGCTCGAGCAGTAGGACAGGGTGTTCGATTTGAGGCTGCCAGTGGGCGAGGTGGGCGTGGGCGGCGCCGAGTCCTCGGTGGTATTGGAGACCTGCTGCTGCACGGCTGCCGTAGACGAGGTCACCGAGGCGGGCACCCAAAAGGCCGGATCGGCATCCTCCGACTTGAGCGACGTGGGACTCATGTTGCCCCCGTTGCTTGACGACAACTTGCCACGTGCCACACACTCGTTTAAATTGTCCACGTTGTAGCCCACGGTGCCAGCCACCAGCGCCTCTCGGCTGCAACACAGATGATGAGCTTTGAAATCAACTTATGTGAGAGCAAGTAGTCTCGGGACTCACCTCTGCTGCTCCTCATCCTTCTCAGTGGCCGACTCGAGCAGGTTTTGCTCGAACCAGTTCAGGCGATAGCGTCGCGAACAGGTGGTGTAGAGGGCAGCACCGACGGCAGATACCACCAGAAAGGAAACGGAGGCGTAGATGCCAATCTGCGTCAGCGACAGCTCCTCCTCGCGTATCACAATATCCATTACGCTGAAAGTAACACAAAGCCATGAAAAGGAAATCGTTAATCTAAACTTGCAGAATATCAATTACGTTTTTATAGTGTATGCTTAGGGAAGGCTAATATCAAAGGTCAAATACACTTTCATCATATCTTTTTCATTATACCTATCTTTAGATCTATCTCTCTCTCTCTCTCTCTGTCAGTTTTTGATGTCACGCCCATTGGTGTCTCGCCCGTTGCTCTTCATCTTTATATGCTCTTTTTTTCTCCTTTCCATCTCTCCCGAATCTCTCTTCCTATTAGTCTGATTTGCTCTACCTAACTATCAATCTTTCTTTTTCTCTCTTTTTCTCTCTGTCTCTCTCTCAATCTATCTCTAAAGAGAGACAATCCATATCTCTGTGTTTTTCGTTCAATCTATCTCTAGAGAGAGATAATCGATATATCTATCTCTCTCTGTCGTTCTCTTTCTTACTCTCAATCTATTTCCATCTCTCTCCCTCACTTTCTATCTCTTTCCATCTCCATCCTTCTTTTCCTCACTCACTACTTCTCTTTTTCTCCGTCTCTCTCTCTCTCTCTCTCTCTCTCCATCTCGCTGTCTTCCCCTCTTTACATCTCCATCCCTCTGCTTATCGCTTTCTCTCTCATTATCGTTGCATATCTCTCTATCCCTCCGTCTGGTCATCTCTTTCTTTCTCTCCTCTCGTATGACTTTACCCCAATAGGCATTCCCTTACTCCCAGTGCCATACAAGTTAAGACTCAATTAGCCGCTCTGCTTTGAACCCTTAAAGGCGGACAACTACATGGTCGTAAAACTTGCATTATTTGGTCAAGCCGCAGAATGAGGCAGCTTATAAATAAATTAGGGTCACCAAGCCAGAATTTCACTAATCCCCCTCCCTCCCTCCTTGTCACTCCCACCCACCGCCTCACCCTCGTCTGCCTCATCCTTTTGTTATTAATTACGCTGCTTAAGGAGCCATTGTGGCCAAAGCCACAGTCCTGACTGTGACCGCAGCTACACGTGCTGCAAGGACACGTATAACACAATAGGTGCCAGCCGCCAGGTGCTCAAAAGGAAATCAACGTACAGACGAGGTGGATGCTGTTCGCAATTAGCTGCGCAAACAGGCGAAGACTTTAAGGTTTCTCGTTCTCTTGGAGCTCAAGCGAAACCAACTGTTTAAATACGCATATTTCAGCCCGGCCAGTTAATTAATTAACACTTTGTACCGTTACCTTTCACAATTTAAAAAAAAAATATATATATATATATTTTTTACCTTTCACCTTTGCTTTCGCTTGCTTTTTGGTTGTTTTCCTTTATATGTTTCATGCAATTTGTTCTCAACTTTATTATTTATTTATGAAAACTTTTTGCGAGGCTTCTTTGAGACGGCAATTGAAAGAGGTATATGAGTGGGTGTATAGGTGAGGGTGTGTGTGGGTGTATAGGTGAGGGTGTGTGTGGGTGTGTGGCTAGCACGTTAACCCATGGTATATTTCTTTGTAAGGCCTACATGATTTATAAGCATTTGTTGGACGAACGAGGTGAACTCAATGATTCATGATATCTCCCAGATGAATATTTCATTGGGAATTTAGCAAACAGAGACCCTAATAGTAATAAATTAAATAACAGCATCATAAAGTATATGCAATGTGATGCCAGAGAGGCAACAGTAAATGCATTAGCATATGAAAAGTTTGTAAATTGTGTGTTTGATTTGACTTGATTATATGGTTTCCATATAATACACATATTTCATTTTCCACATTTTACAATCGCATAGAACAATTCATACTTTATCCCAGCTATCTTTCATTATTAGCTTGATCGATAAACATTTCATTATATTAAGCTCAGTAGCACTGTGTTTCATATAAAACTTATCTCTGTTATGAATACTTTATGAGCATGTGTGGCGCAGGAATGCGCAATGGTCAATGACAAATAGATTATACTAATCGAAATCGTGTCGAATCGCGTCCATCAATCATTGTGAAATCAACTTTTGTATCTAAATCGAAAGCCAAGATGAGTCAATATTATCAGTCAATCAATACCTTTTATAATAATAATTAATAGATCCCAATTTGTTCTATTATATCTTCACTTAATATCGATTCTTATGTGAGAATGAAATTATCATGTTTCAGTTCGACACCCTTCAATATTATCGATTAATCTATATTAAAATCTATATTAATCAATATTATAATCTTTATTACATATTTATATAAAAATCGCTCCTTGTCTTCTTCGTATCTTATATTCTTTTCTCTTTCCTTTGAAAACCTATTTGCCAACGAAATTAATCGAAAGCCTGTCCATCGATCATAAAACCACAAAAAATCTATATATTATCAATTAAGTCTATAGGCAGAACAATAATTATAAAAATTTAATTGATTCCTTCGATCGATAACCTGCTTATCGATAAGCCCAGCCTGTGTACTTGACGTCAATTAATCCAGGTGGCAGCATTATGAGTACTCTTGATGAATTACACACCAGACATACCTAATCAATCAACATATCATGCCAAGAGCAATCAATCAATCAATCAACCAGCTAACCGCCAGCTCATTTGGCCATAATTTGTTGGTCTAGTCAACTACTACGCAACCCTCGTTCACACACACACCCACATATTGTGAATAAATCTGGTCTAAAGCAATCATGTCAAATTGATCAGCTCACAGGCGGTGCTGTAAATCGATGTCAAGTCAAGTCATCCCCTCGGCACCGCCACAGCTGCTACAAATTGTTGCGCAGTTGCTGTGGCAACCTGTGTCATGTGCTCTGGAGCCCTTTTCACTGACTTTGTCACATGTCGAATAATACATACATATATGCATGTGTGTGTGTGTGTGTGTGTGTGTGTGTGTGTGTGTATGACGATGCGATTTATGACAGTTGCCATAAATTTGCAATATCCAGCGGCTTTTGTGCTGTTTGCTTTTGGTTTGCTGCTTGTGGCAGGGCTGTCGCTGCGTTTGTCTGTCTGTCTTTCTGTCGGTCTGTCTGGCTAGTTGGATCACCGCCTGCAGCAGCTGGCTTTATAAACAATTTTCGGGCTTTTATCGCATACTTTCAGTTTTTGTTTTTTTTTTTTTTTTTGTCTCCGATAAGAACACTATTTCCGGCCAAGCTGAGGGCAGTCATAAATCGCCAGCTGCGTGGCTCTCGAATATATTGGAGTGGATGACTAAAATTAATTTTATCTAATCGATAAGCAGGGGGCTTGGGTACATCGGCCCTGCCATACGCAGTTCCTTTGCTAATTTCACGAAGCACTTTCACAATTTCAACAACGCATAACTTTCTTTTTTTATATATCATAAATTAAAAAAACAAAAAAATTGATCAATTATAATTATATGTACATGTATATATCGTGTATATTCTGAAACGGGAGTAAAAAAAAAACTGTTGCTCCCAGCGGCTAACACAATTACGGTAAATTATGTTCATTAGTCTAATGAAGTGTTTGTCACACAAAAGCAGCGCCCACAACCACAATGGCCACGCCCACTGCACCGTTGACGCCCAACGCTGCCTGATGTGGACTGTGAATTGTGCGAGAAGCAGCTGGAAGACTATTATCAAAACTGGCGCCAATACCCTGCACTACTGAGAAGAAACAATTGAGTTCGACTAGAACTTACAAAACAAAAAAAAATAAATAAAATTAAAAAAAAAAAATGAAATTGAGTTATAATATAAAATTTAGTTTTAATTTTAATTTATTAAAACTCAATTAAAGTAAAATTATTTATTTATAATATTTTTTATAATAAACTAAATTTAATAATAAAGTGAAATACGAATTTTTAAAACAAATTCATAAGAGTAAATTTACTCTTCATAGTATTAAAAGTTGGTTCAAAAATACTTTAAAAATAATAACAAAAATGTAGTCTGGAATGTAGCAAACGCTATTACCAAACTAAACTAACCAGCGAGAGTTTAGCATGAGCTTCCACCGAAATCAATGTAACTTATTTGCAGCTCAGTTTCAGACGTCAAAAAAAAAAAAAAAAAAAATGTAATATTCTTTTTCAGCTTTGATGCTTCGCAAATGATGTCAGGCAAATGTAAATGGATATTAAATTATAATTTATACCTTAATGCTTACAGCTAAAATTATTATTATAAAATATGTATAAAGACGTGTAATATATATTTATTTAAAATATTTAGGAAATGGGATCATTTATATTAAAAAAACAAATATATATAAAATGTTTATGGGTATAAAAATCTGTCAAATTGTTCTGCTTCTTCTTTGATCAATTGATGAATAAAATATATAAATATATAAAATAGATGTTTTAAAGGTATATTTCATTGTATATGAAGTCTTCATGTTCTTTAATTTATTTTATATACTTTCTATATATATATATATATATATATATATAATACCAACTTTTATTGCTATATTTTCTATTCGCTTTGCTGTCTTTTAAAATTCGTTATTTCAGCGCCTTGTGCCATTAAATCTGTAGAAAATTTCTCAACTATAGTTAAAAGTTTGTACAGTTTTATTTCAATTTCCATTATTATGGCACATTTATGGCGCATAGACGACGTCGTTGAGAACTCGCCAGCTGAAGTTTCCAGTTTGTTTGCTCGAACGCATTGTCATAATTTGATTAACGCTGAACGTGTCCTGCGGACCGAGCTCCAGGCTAAAAACGAGCAGCAGTAACAGCAGCGAGCTCAGGCACAACCTCAACAGCAGCTCGGCTTTTATTTTCGCTACAGTGTGGCAAACGCACTCACACACACACACACACACACATGAGGGCGGGCATAGGTGCGAAACTGTGAAATGCGCAACAAAATTTAATCCTTCACATGCGCACAGCTTAAGGCTAGGCACACACGTTAAGTATACGCCCGAGTAGCTTGGCAAGCAAACGTGATGAATGCTACTTAAAAGCGCAGACAAGCACACACACACACACACACACACACACAGGGCTGGCACCGTCTTGTGCCAATCAGCCATCAGCAATTTGTAATGCCCATATAATCATATACTCATTGCTCTAGAGCATACCACGCAGCATCAACAACATCATTATCGAGCTCGGACCCTCCTCAAACCCCTCCCCCCTCCCAGTCCTCTATCCAACTTTCTGTGTTATTTCCCTCAAGTATTGCTGACATTGTTGCCTGTTGTTCAATTTGCTACCGCTGCTGCTGCTGCCAGTTGATTATTGCCGCCATTGGCATTGACTTTGTCTCTATGCCACTATGTTGCCCCTCCAAACAGCAAATAACATCGACAACAATAACAACGACAACGACATTCTTTGTCTGCCCATCCATAGAGTCCGCAATTAACAGCCTCTGAATATTTACGGCCAGTCCATCTTAAAGACTCTTCGCCTGGAGCGCCATAAATAGCTAAAGCACGCTTGTAGCCTGTTTATGTTTGCACAATTGATAAATTCCGAAGAAATTTCCGCTAATTATTAATGGCAGCTAATGCGATTTGCAAGTTATTTCATTTTAATTTGAGTCCAATTTTTTATTTTGGCAAATTAATAATAGAATTAGACATAAAATGCAAAACTCAAATGCTAATAGACAAAGCAGCTTAGCGATGTTCACAATGGAATAAGAAGTTTAAGGCTGACAGACAGCTGAGCTGATCTTAAAGACTTGGATATTTCTGGATTACACTGTGCTCTCATCATTATTCAGTTAATTAAAAAAAAAAATATATATATATAGCAGAAATACTAAATGGATTTCTGTGAATTTATATTCGATTCTTTCTTTCACTTTATTTATTAATTATATTATTAATATTATTATTATATTTTCAAAATATTTTCTATGAAAAAATAAAATCTTTAAAAAAATAATAACATATACATACTTATTTTATAAAAATCAGAGAAACCAATTTTTTTTAAATATATAGTTAAAAATAATTAATTTGTATTAAAATAATATTATATATTTAAAACAAAATATATAATTTAATTAAAAAAAAAATAATAATTTAAACTAGAAAATAATTTATATTAAAAAATAATAAAAAATAAATTATTTATTGTAAACATAACTTATATTCAATTTAATATAAAATTATTGCATTTTAGTATTTTAAAAATAATTAATAGTACACACCATTAAAAATAATTAAAATTTGAAAATAAATAATTAGAATAAATTGTGTAGGTTAAATTTGTTTAATAAATAAATTTACTCCAAGACATGACGCGTTACAAAAATCATAAAAACTGCAAGAATATGTGTAACACTCGTATATACAAATTTCATAATAATATTGTAATACTCAACTATCGCCCCTAGGAGTATTTACCACAAATTCTACATGATTTAGCAAACAGCAATCAACACGTCGACACACTTAATATCATGTATCGTTTATTATGTATTATTAATGAAGTTTCTCTCTCTCTCTCTCTCTCTCTCTCTCTCTCTATCAATCCCTCTCTATTTATTGGTATTCATGATGTGTTGAAGCACAAACATAATCTAAATTAGTTTCGCAAATAATCAAAGTAGATTCGCTCATCCCACACACACAGAAAGAGGGAGAGAGAGAGAGCGAGAAAAAGAGAGACTGCGTTTTCACCGTGGAAGAAAAGTTTTACTCAAAGTTTTTCTTAAGCTGTGAACTTTTTGCGTTCTCTGTTCAGATCGTTTTATTTCCTAGAATATTTATAAAAATAATAAAAGTTGTTTTCTTTTTTTACATATTGATTTGCTGCTGTCAGAAACAACTTTGGACTTTGGCCAAAGAGACTCAAAGGCTAAATGGCTAAACAGATGTGATTCCGGGAAAATATGGCAATGGAAATATGAGTGCCTATTAAAAGCCAGCTACCATATGCCAATATACCACAGGGCATTCAACAATGGAGCCCGATGCAGCGACAAGCAAAACGAAAATAAAACAACAAAGCCAAAAACAACAAAAAGTTGTCAAAAGCAAGATAAACAGCGGTTTATTAATAAGGCCGACAAAGTTATATGCGTAGCATGGCAAATAAACAGAGACGAGAAAAAACACAAACAGAGAAGGACACGGAAAGAGAGTTAGGGTAGAAGAAGATTTTAAGAGCGAAAGCAGGCTCAGCACATATTGAATACTCTTATATGAATAAATGATATGTGGGCTATGGAATATAAGAAGGATAATCTAAAAGCTCCTGCGATATGAGCTGAAACGAAAAAGAGGCAGAAAAGCTGGAGAGAGTTGAGATCAGACTAGAAGATGTGGAAGAAAAGAAACACAATAAAAATATAAAAGACACATCCAGAATGATAAAAAGAGAATCAAATTGAAGAAAATATAGAGTAAGAAAGGTTAAAAACAAAAAAGGCGAGGAGAGATGGGAAATCAGAGAGACGGGAAATCAGATGAGAGATGACAAATCAGGAGGGCAACGAATGATAGACTCAAAGAGCTGAAAATTGATGTAGAGAGTTCGGAGTTCAAATGAAAACCGACTTACACGATGTGTGAGAAGAAAAGTAGAGAAATATGAGCTACAAAGTGTTTGCAAGGCATCGATAAGAGACGAGCACAAATAAAGACGAATAGAGAGAAGATGAAAACTGACAAAAAATAATGATACTATGACATGAACTGAAATGAAATGATGAAGATCAAAGAAGTAAGAGAATATTTAAAGAGAAAGTAAACGTAAAGAAAGAAGAATAGATTTGTTAAAGGAAAATAAGATATAAGATTATAACAAATCAGATTCTAACTAAGCTATAGGTCATTATATCGAAATATTAAAATATTTTTTGAAATATAAAATATTAAAACATATATTGGAATAGCTTGAGTAAGATAATTTAATGTTGATTATCTAAACAATAATAATAATTTAATGTTGATTATCTACATAATGATAAAAAGTGACTAGCTTCTGGATGACTGTTTTAGCGCCACACGGCTAACATAGCTTTCGATTATTTTATGCTATAAATATACAGACTATACACTGCGTATAACGAAGCTTGAATACACTTACAGAGCTTGAGCAGGAGTTTGTTGAATATGGATCAAATATATATACATATATATGTATATGTTTCTAAGTAACTCTTCCAAACTAGCTCACATATTTAATACGAAATTCTGTACCTCAAACAGGACTATGATTCATAATATATCCATACATACATAATACCCACATATATTTAATGCCCAACATAACGGTCGACTGTAGCTAAATACCCTCTTTGAGGGCAGACGAAATATGATCATTAAAGCGCAATATGCCCAGGACACTTGTTGTTTGCACACGCGGCACTCGCCGTGCATAAAGCAACAAGGCAAATAATAAGTGGGCTATTAATACACATACAAATACAGTGAGGCCTTTGGGCGTGTATGTATGTTTCTGTGTGTGTGTGTGTGTGTGTGTGTGTGTGTGTGTGTTAGGGACAAAGCTGCAGCTGGAGCTTGTGACCCGCCCCGTCAATAACTCAGCATGTTCACAAATATTGAAAAGCTGTCTTTGCAGTTTGCTTTTGCCTTTTGCCTTTGGAGCTGGCTGCTAGCCTGCCCCCCGCCCCCGTTTGGCTTGTTTATTGGCGCCACGCCCCGGGTGAATGAATGTCCTCTGGTGGCTAATGCGGCTTGTGGCATGCGGCTTATGCATTAAAAATGCATTAATCCCGGACATGTGATAAATATTCATGGTCTCGCCGTCGACTTGATTATTATGCATGCAAGTTTCTTTCTATCATGCCTCACGCCTCATGCCACATGCCTCTGCCTCTTCTTCGTTTCAATTTTAAGTTCGGCGTGTGCAACGCAATATGTTGTTGGCCAACTGAGAGTGGCTGGCTGGCTCATTCAGTTTCTGTTTGTTTCCGTTTGCAGCTGGCGGAAGGTCGGGGCCGAGTGTTTCAAGGACATGGCTTCCGTGTTTGAGTGGCTCGGCCAAGGTAAATAGAGTTGGCCCACTGAGCGCTTGACTGGGTTAAACAACCTAAGGCCAGGTTACATTCTACACAGAAATCTCAGCAAAAGCAAACACACACACACACACACACACGCACATGCAACGGGGTTTAAAGTTTGATGAAAGGCATGTTTCCGCTTCAATATGTCTGAAGACCCAATATTGCGTGGAATTATAAAACAATATGAGCATAAGCCCATGCTGCCACGCCCACGCCCTTGCCTGCCACTCCCACCTGATCAACTTAAATGGAAATGAAAATGTAAAAAAATTCTTGTTCGCCTGTTGTGTTTGCCGTGGGATTTATGCATTTGCTCTGGGTCTGTCGTCCACGCGGCGTATACGTGTAACATGAACACCGGAATCTGTAATCAGCTGATAAATATTCAATTATTACCTAGCTGCTACGTTTTTGGCAGCACAAACGTAGTCAAAGGTGTAATTTACATTGATTACACGTACAAAGGGACACAGAGAGCGAGATGGAGAGATAGCGAGAGTGAGAGAGAGAGAAAGAAAAGCTATTTCTAGTAATTGGAATTAAATTTTGATACTTGCTGCTCGAAATCTATTGCAATACAGGCAGATTAATTGATGTATGCCAATGCATTTGTTATTCTTTATTAAATTTCAATTATATATGTATATATATGTGTGTGTATAATGATTCATATATATATATATATTTATTTTATATGTATGCAGTTGGTCTTGTAAATTTATCTTATATTTATTTTTGCCCTTTTCAATTTCAGCATGAAAACAAAACAAAATGCCGATGTGATTGAGTCTCTGACAAATCTAATCGAATTGGTCAACTGTTAGCTGGCTGAATGCAAATTCAATTTATTCTTATATTGTTTTAATATTCTTTATATATAATAACGAAATAAATCAAATTTTCTATAGAAAAATGAGCATCTACTTTGTGTCAACAAATGTAAAAACTACTACTAATATTTCTTTATATAAATGTTTATCAATTAATATTAAATGTATGTTTTTTATGTAATTCATATTATAATTACGATAAAAAATGATATATGTAATTTTATTTTATAGAATAGAAAATAAATGCATAAAATAATTACATTTATTTTTGTTATAAATTTGAATCATTTAGGATTTGTATTTTTATTTTTTTTTATTTTTTTTTTTTTTACATATTTTGCCCAGATTTAATTAGGTTATATTAAAGCTGAGTAAACTACATTTTTTAAATATATGTTTCCCTTTAAATTCATAATTTGGATACCATCTGAATATTTTATCTATTGAGGTATACGTTAGACTCCGATATATGATTGAATTGTATTATATTTAAACAAAATATATAAATTCTAGATACACTTGGTTGGTTTTTAGTCAAACTATAATAGACAGCTCTCCTCTTCCAATACTCAATACCTTTAATATCCCCAGTCAAAGATAAAAATCATTATGAACACGTTGAAAATGAGAAATCATTAAAGCACACAGAAGAGCGCCCTATGATAGATTGTAGCATTTCTATATACGACTATATCTCTCGTTCAGTCTTCAATTATTTCAAGTCTGGGAAAAACTTTATAATTTACTCGGCTCTCCATCAAAAGCAGATCTCCAACAGCTGTATGCGTATAGAAACAGAAATCGCATTTGAAACTTTGACAACTTTTCGGATTTGTATCCATTAAATTGAAAACTCAATTTGGGGCCTACAAATACTTGTGTAAAACCTGTCCAAAGTTTGTTTTGTGGCACTTACCCGTTATTTGCGTTTATTTACAATGTGTCAAACGCACACACACACACAGACACGCACACTTTTGCACACTCGAACAGACTTAGAGACAGTCGGATACAATGCTAAGCAATGTGTACGAAAATAATTTATGGCTTTTGAATAGCTGCACGCAAATTTTTTCGCAACAATATGTTTGCTTAGTCCTGCGCTCGACGTGTCGTATGCGCAATATGCTCTAACGGCGCTCGTTGGAACACGGCATGCCGTTTGAAACGTTTGAGTTGCGCTCAAAAAGCAATTTCCTTATTTGTGTGCGTTCGTTAATAATTAATTGTATTAGTCCAGCGCACTTTGATAAACGGTTTCAACAATTTAACAGCGTACATATAAGTAAATACAAGTATATCTGTGTGTATATATGTATATAGCTATATCTGAGTTTATCTGCTTTGGCTGCTGTGACTCTTCAGAGCAGCAAAACAACTTGGCCAACGCGTCGCTGAAACTCGACTGTGTTGTTGTTCATCAAAAAGTACACACAGATGCCTTTGCCGTATTCCCTAACAAACACACAGACACACTCAATCACACAGACACACGCACACACACACACACACATTCAGTTAAACAGAAAGTTGTGCTTCGCTAAATGCGCGCTATCTCTCAACATGCTTTACCATAGATAAAGCACGATAATATTAAGCTTAAATTATTATTAATACATATATAATTTTTTTCTATATTTTTTATCATATTTTCCATGTTATAAATTTGGAAATCTCCTAGAAACTCTATCCCAACCGGCTTTTTAATTTGAACAAATAAATATGCAACGTTTGTTGCGTGTTTCAAAAAGCTTTCCATGCGCAAAGCTTTTCGCATAAGCAACAGCTGTCGCTCGCTCATGGTCAAGACAATTGTTGCTCAATGTCAGTGGTTGGCTAGCAAAAGCAGAACAAAAGCACAGCAAAAGCACAGCAAAAGCTCAGCAAAGTACAGTTAATTTTGGCGTTGCCACATGGGCACAAATGTAAATTGAATGAATAACCGAATTTTATATTAATAAAACTGATATATTGAATGAATAACTGAATTTTATATTAATACATTTGATTCAAAATTTGAATAAAGTATACATAAATAAATTGATATAAGTTAATTTAATTAAATCTTTTAATATTATATATAATTTAACCAATTATTATCATAAAATCCAAATATATTATATTATATAAGTCCAAAAAAGAAAAGTATACATATATTAATATTTATTTGTGCCTTCTAGTCAACAAATTCAAATATAGATACTGAAAAATATAACAAAAACTGTCAGTTCATTCATGATTAATTGATAAGAAATAAATGTTTTTAAAATATTTATTTACTTTGCTATATTTTCAATTGTTGTTTCTATTTTTTTGAAATGACAATGAACTTGATATGCGAATGCGGCAGCTTTCGGTCAATCGTAATATCTGTCGTACAGTTGCACTTAAATTTGATTATACGTAGGCAATTGATAAGAGCATGGTGAAGCTATACTTCGACCAAGCATACCCTGTAAAGCAGCTACTGCATGTGGATGGAATGACCAACAATCACAGAATATTTCACAGTCGATTACCTTCAATTATAGCGACTTTATGGCACGCGTGTTCCCGAAACCTGAAAACATTTTCTCAGTCACTCAATCGTTTTCCCAATCGTAATATATACTAAAAAATTTGCTTAATTAGCGCTAAGTTGGCTTTATATTATCTCAAGTTCAAATACGAAACATGATATGGATTGCGGTTGGCAAACACATGCTCGTGTCGACCTCCAAAGCCAAAGTCAAGCCGCATAACCCAGTTTGATGAAACGCAAACGCAATACATCGACTAAGAATCACGCATCTGACTTTTGTGGTTGTGTGGTTTTATGACTAAGCCAAAGCATTCAATTGATCTTAACATTGACTTAGTTTCGTGAAGAAAACAAAACCTGACATGTTGACAAAGTTCTCACACTATCAGCAATGTGCTTAGTGGGAAATTTTGTATGTTTTTACTTTTCTCACTACAATTTTTAATCGCAAATATTTGTGCTAATTATGGTTAATATTTATTTTGATGCTAAATTGCGTTGTGAATTTTAATTTTTTACAAATATATATATTAAAATATTTAATGCTCAAGTCGATCAATACTTTAACTATAACTTTTTAGGTTCTTTGATATTTCTCACAATTATTACAGCTGCCTTATACTATAGTAAATAAATAAATAGCTAGATATTTTCATATAAAGACTCTTCTTACTAAATTAATTATAATATTATATAAAATCCGGGTTCCAGATTCGCACTAGTTTAGAGCAGAACTTAAATTCTGGCAGTCATTGCTGTTGATAAAGACTCTTCATTGATAATTCTCATTTCAATGGACGTCACAATTTAAATTTGTATGAATAATAGAGTCGTCTTAGAGCGTTTCTATCATAGCTGAAAATATATAAGAATGTTAGAATAAATAAAATTAAATTAAAGTAAATATATTATATACCTAATACACTTTTATTCAGTCTATAGAAAAATATATACAGATATAAAGATAATATATAAAATTAAAATTGAGCACATAATTATTATTGTTATTTTGTATTTTTATTTATTTTATTTATTTCTTTTTAATATGAATATATTTATATTGTTGTATTAATTGCAAACACAAATTGTAAACACAAACAATGCTATAATATTTATACATGTGTATATATTATTATTTTATATATATTTGACTACATATATACACGTCTGACTCAATAAAGCAAGTAATAAATAAAGCGTAAAGCATTTGAATACGCTTTTAATAGCTCGCAATTAATTAATTGAGCCAATCGTTAGTTGTCTGTAAATCACAAAGTGATACACAATCGCTGTATATAAAGCAGGATTACACGATTGAATTTTACTTTTTAAATACATTGACTTACTTTTGTTAAATTTGCAAGTTTAGTTGGGCAATTCAGCTTAAAAGAGCAAACCTGAGCTAAAGAGTATTGTGTATACCTATGTATTTTATACTTAATTTATTGCTTTTAATTATCCCACAATATACTTAGATTAAATTATTTGTTTATTAACAAGTTTTGATTGTGTTGGGAATTTATTTATATTTTATTTTATTGCCTAGCTTGCTTTGGTGTGCTCTAAGAGAGATTTTCTCTTTGATTGGATTGAAATTTCCTCAAATTATTTTGTAATTATCTCTGCTTTATATTATCAGCTTAAACTTTGCTTATATTAGGCATACCAAGCTTACGCCAAAGTATGTCATATCAGTCTCTTCTTTGAGCTGAACTATTGAGCATATGAGAGTAAATTTATAATTATTATTTTTATTATATTTACTCTAGAAACTTCTTAGTTAGCTGATGTAAATCTTCACAGAGCTTACTCACTCATATTTCACTCTTACTTTCCCTACAGAGGGTATCAAATGTTGTGCTGAGCTCTCTCAGCGATACTTTCACGCACATCGCATCGTGAGCTGATGATTGCACAAGTTTCGTTAAATTTGATAGTCGAAATATATATTCGTATGAGTATGTAACAATTTGTCTGGGCGCCCGTTCGTTAGCTGCGGCTGTGGCTGTGGCTCGTGATCGCTCGCTGGAAACCTTATCAGCGCTCGTAGCGAGTTAGAGCTCTGGCTCGAGATTCACGTGTTGTCGGTTATAAAGTGATTACGGCCGATGCCGCGATCGACACTCGATTGCCAGTAGCCACACGAGGCACAACCAAATACCGGACCGGTCCAACAGCCAAGCCCAAAAGAAACCAAAGATCAGACAGATCGACAGAGTCAGAGAGAGAGAGAGAGAGCGAGACTAGTTGACGCTAGTTGACGCTAGTTGACGCCGTTGCGATAAGAGCATAATATAATAAGAAGCAAAACTATATAAAGACACGTCTTGCAAACAAAATAAAAAACGAAAGTTGAGACAGCGCCGTCCAGTTGCACTTGTAGGAATCAATTACCGGAACCAAATGGCATTCGCACTGACAAATCTGCTGCAAACGCTGCGCATTGGCTCGCTGGGCATCAGCAAATCGGATGCCAGCGATGCGATTCTAGTGGAGAAGGCCAAGGCGCAGATCGACTTGCAGTTGGCTGTGCCGGAGATAACGCTGGAGGAGGTGGCACATCACGATAGCTTCGACGATTGCTGGATTGTCATCTACGATCGGGTCTACGACGTGACGCACTTTCTGCGCGAGCATCCTGGCGGCGATGACGTCATCATGGACCATGCCGGCAGAGATGCGACCATTGCCTTCCACGGCACCGGACATTCACGCCACGCTGTAGAGCAAATGCGTCAGTTCCTGATCGGTCAGCTGCCGCCGGATCAGTGCATCATTCGCACGGGCCAGAACAAGGTTCTGTCCTCGGGCATACCGGATTGATTGGCAGGGGAAGGCATCCCGAGAGCTCGCCGTCCGATGCTTTAGCATTCCATATATATATATATATATATATATATATATATATATATATATATATATATATATATATTATTATACATTTATATTTATTTCGCATCTAGAGTATTCTCATCTTATTAGATTTGATGGATTGCCTCTAATCAATTTATAGACTTGATAATAGCAAGTTCATTACATTATTTCCTTGCTATTTAAACTATTCATTCTTAAGTGTGTTTGTCTTGCATCTAAATATTGAGTGTTATTAAATGTTTATTATTTTTAATCAATGATGTTTCAATTTTAGACTTGCGTGTGCGAAAAGGCGATGCACTAAAAGGTCAGCTAATCCGATGATTGAACTATAACGGCTTTGAATAGAATAGAATCAATTTTTGTGATCTTGTGTGAGCCTTTTCTAAAGAGATATCAGTTCTACTCGTTTACTGATTATTAGGATATTCAGCCATTCAAGTATTTAGCCGTTTTTCTGATAAAGAATATATATAACTTATGATATTTTATATTGTCATTTATATATTTATGAATTTCAAGGCCTTGACTGCCATGCTGACGCCTCTTATTAGCCAGCTGCTTTTACATCTAAGTTGTGGCTAACATTAATCGACATGCTGCTTATAAATAATATTAGTTATTTCAATTTATAAATCAAATATACAATATGGAAAATTTATGATATTGTGATCATAGAAGACATTAACGACGAGACAGTGGACTCTCGGTTAAGGAACGCCTCGCATAATGAGCAACAAAAACATTTAAAGACTTTTACTGTAATCAAAATTTCTGTCTGTGTTAAGCAATGAAATAGGGGAAATCCCGAATTGACCATTTTCGCATTTTTTACCACTACTTCGCATGCAATTAAAGAGGTTTCGCTTAACGAACAAGATGCTGGAACGAAATGGACATACAAATATTTAATAGTAATTTAGCATGGAAAATTATTCTAAAATTATATACACAATATATAAACATACAATATACACGTATGAAATTCTATACAACAATTTCGTCATACCAAATGTGTTCAATTAGATAATGTGTCAAAAAAACTATTTGTTTTTCTATAATTTTTTTTTAATTTTTTTTTTGTTTATTGCTCATACTGATTATTTTCGACTTACAATCTACACAGACATCATATATATAAATGCATAAATGAAATGCTTATAAAAGAACTAAATATCACTTAACAGATGCTCAACCTCTTGCTTGACTAGTACACAAATATTTGGCTCATCAACTGACTTAAATGTAGACGTATTGCTTCTCATTCTCCCTCTCACTCCGGCTCTCGTTCGCTTTCACTCCTTAGCTGCTGCTGCTGCTTGTGGGCGGCTCATTATGTGGCCCTTGGAGAAGCGCTTGCAATTTGGCCGCTGCCGGAAAGGCTCCCAAGTCCAAGGGTGCAGCGCCCGTTGTGCTCTGTATGTACGCCAACAGCCTGAGAAATGAGGTGAGAATGAATGTGCTTGTCAAGCTTTGCATTGGGTTTACTTACCTGCGCAGCTCCTCCAGCGCATTCTGCTGCATCAATATATAGTTCTTGGCCAGCAGCAAGGTCGCAATTTTCGAGAGTTTGCGGACTGACGGCGAGTGAGCATAGGGTATAACACTGTAAAGAGATAATTGATGAAATACCTGACATATATTTGATTTGATTTTCAATCAACGAAACTTATTGACTAAACAATGCGTGATTAACAATTAATCAAACTCTTCGACTTCACCGTAAAATTTCAGTATCAGTATAGCGCTTCCGCTTAGGCCCGAACTTCAGTTAATAAAATTCATCGAACCCATAATTGGCAACACATATACATATATGCTAACGCTTATTTAGATTCTGTTAGGCAAAAAGCATCTATGCAAGCTTCTCAGTCATTAAGGGAGCTCAACACTTTACTCTTTTTAAGAAGCTGCGCATGAAAGAAGCAAACGCCACGCATCTGATTCATAAAACAAGCTGATTTATTCATTTTATCATTCATTTGTCTGGCCCCCACCTGCACGTCATTATGCACTCTCGTTCACTGTCGAAACGATTGATACTGCTCGAGCAGCCAGTAAATTGAAAGCTTTTGCATATATTATCTTCCTGGTAGTAGGACCAAACGGTCCGAAGAGCAACTTCACATACTGCACCATTGGAATCATTTACTCCTGGCTCGTCATAACATTTTTCTGCAGATAAAGTCAAAATTAGTGCAGTCTCTCAGGATCAGTTACTCAGACTTACCATCCCATTGAGCGAAGGAAAAGCCAAAGAGGCCGAGGAATAGGCAAAAGGCAGCTGCGAACCTCATTTTGGATTATTTATAGTGCTTCTGTGAAAAGACTAACTCAGATTGCTGCAGAGCAGGCTTATATATACTGATCCATGTGTGTCTCTGTGTTGGTTTGTGTTTTAATCAAGTCGAACCCATAGCTAATTCAGCAAATAGGCGAAGCAAAACAGAATCGAATTGAATTCGAGGACACTGTTTGGTAATGAATTTAAGGGTTTTCCTCGCTTGATATAGACACAGATATATATACGAATATATCTGGGCGTATCCGATCAATGCTCACACTCTTTAAGAGATTCTTCGATTAAACAGCGACTGAAGATCAACGATCAAAGATAACAGGTATAAATACATGTATGACAGCTTCTCACTCATTAAGTGAGCTCAATTTTGTTCACTCTTTTTAAGATTCTCCGCATAAAGGAAGCAAACGCCACGTACCTGATTCATAAAACAAGCTGATTTATTCGCATTATATTATTTACTTTCTGTCATTTATATTGCACTTTTCATCGCACTCTTCTTTAGTGATGAAAATATTTTGACTGCTCGTGCAGCCAGTATATTCAAATCTTTTGCATTCGTTCTCTTCCAAGTAGAAGGACCAAGCAAGTTGAGGAGAAGTGAAGCAGGCACCACTTACTCCTGGCTTGTCAAAACAATCGGCTACAGTCAACGTAAAAGTTAGTGTAATCTCTCAGGATCAGTTACTCAGACTTACCTATCCGCTCAGCGAGGGACAGGCCAAAGAGACCGAGGAATAGGCAAAACACAGCTGCGAACCTCATTTTGGATTATTTATAGTGCTTCTGTGAAAAGACTAACTCAGATTGCTGCAGAGCAGGCTTATATATACTGATCCATGTGTGTCTCTGTGTTGGTTTGTGTTTTAATCAAGTCGAACCCATAGCTGATTCAGCAAATAGGCGAAGCAAAACAGAATCGAATTGAATTCGAGGACACTATTTGGTAATGAATTTAAGGGTTTTCCTCGCTTGATATAGACACAGATATATATACGAATATATCTGGGCGTATCCGATCAATGCTCACACTCTTTAAGAGATTCTTCGATTAAACAGCGACTGAAGATCAACGATCAAAGATAACAGGTATAAATACATGTATGACAGCTTCTCACTCATTAAGTGAGCTCAGGACCTTTCACTCTTTTTAAGATTCTCCGCATAAAGGAAGCAAACGCCACGTACCTGATTCATAAAACAAGCTGATTTATTCGCATTATATTATTTACTTTCTGTCATTTATATTGCACTTTTCATCGCACTCTTCTTTAGTGATGAAAATATTTTGACTGCTCGTGCAGCCAGTATATTCAAATCTTTTGCATTCGTTCTCTTCCAAGTAGAAGGACCAAGCAAGTTGAGGAGAAGTGAAGCAGGCACCACTTACTCCTGGCTTGTCAAAACAATCGGCTACAGTCAACGTAAAAGTTAGTGTAATCTCTCAGGATCAGTTACTCAGACTTACCTATCCACTCAGCGAGGGACAGGCCAAAGAGACCGAGGAATAGGCAAAACACAGCTGCGAACCTCATTTTGGATTATTTATAGTGCTTCTGTGAAAAGACTAACTCAGATTGCTGCAGAGCAGGCTTATATATACTGATCCATGTGTGTCTCTGTGTTGGTTTGTGTTTTAATCAAGTCGAACCCATAGCTGATTCAGCAAATAGGCGAAGCAAAACAGAATCGAATTGAATTCGAGCACACTATTTCGTAATTAATGATATTCCACGCTTTAAATGGACACAGATACATATATGTATATCCCTCACACATTACCCTCCTTATGTTTCGGCTACTCAAGCTCAGCTTACACACCTGAACATCAGGCAACCTCACTAATATTCGATTGCATGAAAACTCAACCGACTGCCAATCTCAATTATTATTGTCATTTGAATTTGCTTAGAAATTTGCGTTTTTTTTTTTTGTGTTTTTACCTGCGCAGCTCATCTAACGCATCGTTCAAATCGTGCATTCGCCTTCGTTCGCGTGCGTTGATATTCAGTCGCACCGTCTTGCCTTGACGATTCTTTTGCTTGCCCCCGTTGGGTCCACTGCCACCCGGGCCGCCACCCATGCCGCCTGCAATGCTTGACAGGGCTGCCGTCGTGGTGCCGCCACTAATCGCCGCAATCGCTGCTGCCGTGGGGCTCAGGGGTTTGTCCTGTGCGCTCGGCCCGGGCTTGTTCTCATCCGTGGGCGTCAGGCTCTGCTGCGTCATGCCCAGACCCTGGGCATAGAAGCCGCCCAGCCCCACGGAGCCAAGGGGCGTGCGACGTCCGGGCACGCTCTGCGGCGGACTGGCCGTTGGCGCAGGATGTCCATGGGCGCCCAACATATTGGCGGTGGGCGGTATGGGCAGATGTCCATGACCAGGCAGTCCCGGGAAGCCGAAAGACAAGTTCGAGGGATCCATTTATTAGCGTATACCCTGTAAATAGCACGGAGGGCGAAAAACAACGTTAAGACTGAACTGGCAGAAGATGTGTAATAATAGTGTAGTCCACTCGATAGGTGTTTACTGTGAATGGGGTTGATATTGCTATCGATATGACGCCACCTAGCGGCCGATTGAGCAAGCTGTTGCCTGCTTCAAGCTCCGCGTAGAGGGCGTCTTGTGTCTGTTTTCATAGAATATATGATAATAAATAGATTATATGAAGACTGTTTTCTTTTTTTAACGATATAATAACAATTTTAATTTTGAATTAACTACTAATTATTTATTTAAAATATTTAGTAATTTCAAAATATATCCTGCTTAAAATTAAAAGGAAAAATATATTAATATATTAGTCACTGTTTTCATTGTTTAATTTTTCTTTTAATTATTAAATAAATTTGTTGTAAGTAGATTTTTTATAATTAAGTTATTTAAACTTCTTATTAATTTATTATTATTGGGTTTTCAATGCTTTGTCATTTGCACAATGTCTACAATTTAATTATTTCCAACGAACTTTATTAATAATAGTTTTGATGGATTAACAATATTCATCATTTAGAATTATTTATTGCAGGCTAAAACTTTCCAAAAGCGTTGCACAGATGGCGCTTTGGTGCCAAATTTTCACTCGTTACAGTAGAAATTACAAATTGAATTTAATTTATAAAACACAAAAGAACAAACAAAAACCGTTTCGTTTCATATAAAATACTTATGTTTTTTTTTTGTTTTTAGTATTTTTGATTATTAATTATTTTCAAAATTATTACTTTTATTAACGTGTTCGTGCGCTCGCGTGCAGCGACCGTAAAAACACGCCGCACTTTAAGGATTATTTATTTAAATTAACCACAAAACACCACAGAGGCAACGCAGCGAGCGCCGATAGCAAAAGAAATCGAAACGTATATACATATATACACAATTATATATATATACACATATATATATATAGATATTTATATGTATATATATGTATAATAAAACGCACGCACCATAAAATTAAAATGCGGCTGCTGCTGCTGCTACTGCTGTGGCAGGACTCGAATTCGATGCGCGAGTGTGAGTCGCCAGGAGTTGCGGGTGCCGGCCGAAAACAGCGCAGCGTTGATGCCTTTGCCGACCGCGATTTTGTGGTAGTATATTCAACGTATAACGATTTTCCGATTTTCACTGCTGCTGCTGATGCTGGCTGAAGCCGCTGCTGCTCTGCTACGTCAGCGCTGCGAAACGATTATAATTTTTGCCTTGCCGGCGTCCGTGTTGCCTGGTGTTAATCTCGGCAGCGAAAGAATATTACAAGCACACACACACACATCTGTGTATATACACGCTCGGCACACACATTCATAAATGTGTGCCGTTGACGTTGGTGGTTGACGTTTAGTGGTTGTCCTTAATGCAGCATTCAAACCAATACCAGCACAAAAAAAAAAAAAAGAAAATCAAAACCAAAAAAAAACATGCTGGATTGAAGTCTTGCACAAGGACCATGAATCACTGGCCGTAGCACTTTTAATGCTCCGGGTACTACGCATACGAATACGACCAACAGCAGCAAGCACAGCGCAAATCATTCATTCTGGCTGAGTTTTTGCAACCCTGCTGCTTTTTGTCTCTGATTTCAATTTCCATTGAAACTGAATCTAATCATCGCATGCTTGCCGCCGCCGCCTGCTGATCCTTTTGCCACCGACCATCCAGCGACCCCGAGTCTGTCGACTCCTTGTCGTTGACAAAAGCCATTCGCTCCTCTCTCTCTCTCTCTCTCTCTGGGGGTTGGAAGGCTCATGCATCATAATACCAACTCGAATGCCAAGCAACTACAACTGCATACATATATGTAGTTCTGATATATGGGCACAGATGGCTGTATCTGTATGTGTGTGTGTGTGTGTGTTTTGTACTGCAAATTATGGTATCGCATGGTCCAAAGTGAAAACAATGCCAGCGTTTGGCACATGCCAAACATTTTCTGTTAATTTCACAGCCAGTGTTGAACAACGTTAAGCGAGTAATCGATACCTTTTGCTATAACCAAGTACTTGCTTAGCTTGGCTGTCCGGCGGTATTCCCTGTTTGGTCGCACAAGCGACTGCACGCGGCTTCTGTCATTTATTGAAGGACTTTACTTGAAATATTTCTTTGGCATATGCTATTCATTTTTTTTTTACTCACTAAGCATTAGTAATTTTTTATTGAAAAGAAATATATATATATATATTATAGATATATATTTTATACTTTTGGTTTTCTTTTTTATTTATATATATATATATATACATTTTTTCCATTTCCTTGGATTATTGTTATTATTTGTACATTATTACATTTACCTTCTTTGGAAACTTCATATATTCACAAAGTATTTGATAATCACATAGAAGTCAAATGCAGTTGGGAATATTTTCATTGGATGCAGCGCTGAACATTTCCATTCAAGTATTTAAGCATAGGTACTATCACTGTTTTTTTATTAAAGATCTGAAAAATAATAGAGATACAAAATTATCTTTATATGAACCAAACTGTGGGATCTCTTTATAAATGTTGTATATCTTAAAAATACACGTCTGATAAAGCATAGCATACCAAGCCTTTTGCTAAAAGAAAAATGTTTTAAGTCTGTCCATGATATCTCAAATAGTCTCAGTAAAAAATTCTGATTGTGACTATTCCTGAATTGCAGTTATTCGTACCACACCATATATCTAGCTACTGTGCCTCAAGTGCGATAATTCAGAGTTAACGAAGTTTGTTTATTTTTCTATGCCTTATATTAATGATGCCCGTTAGATGTTGTACATGTTTATGCCAAATTAGTTTGGTGTCTGCAAGATAATGATTTTAATATAATGTCCGGCAGCTGTTATTGTGGTGCAACTTTTTCGTTTTATTATGAAACTCTGTCCACGGAAATACCTATGCTCCACTGTTTGCTGCAGTGTAGATAGGCTTTTTTGACTCACTGTTGAGGTGACAGTTTACTGCTATTTAAAATAGAATAATTGCTGAATTTTTTGATTGAAGCAAGCGTGAGTTTTTACAGTTTTGAAAATGATTTATTTCCGCTTGGGGCTTTGAAATTTTTCGGGCATCGTCAATTATTGTGTCAGATGTTATGGGCCAGTCGGCCGTATGGCATTATTTCTATTCTATTTCCCAAAAACTCTTTGCACCCTCTGCGAATGTGGCCAGCCCTCCATTTGTGTGTGCATTGTGCGAGTTGTCGGCTCGGGTCCTCTTTGTATATATATAGAGTAATTGCAGAGGTTTTCTACCACCTCTCAATCCCTCCCCTCCCCCCTCTCTCTATCTCTTTCTCTTTCTGTTTGTTTCATTTGCGCTCTCACATTTGGATTTGTTCGCATAGTAATTCAGTTTTTATACTGCATTTACATTGCAATTTATTTTCCACCCTCGAATTAAATGTTTGATTTTCACATTTCATCAATATATAGAGGAATATATATACATATATACATCATGTAATTTTTGGGCACAACGCGGTCCGCATTGCCTGTCCATGAGGAATTTCATTATAATTTACATAATTTATGCACGGCCGTGATTTGCATAATTAAGATTTGTACATTTGCGCCCAGTCATCATTAGCTGCCTACGGCCTGTCCGATTGTTGCTCTGCATAGCATTTACATGGCATATACATATCTATGTAGAGATGCCCAAGTTTTGTTTCGTATATAATTACAAAGGCAAAAGTCAGCGGACCCCAATTGAAAGTCAGAAAACCCAAATGACTTACACGTGGTGGAGCCTCTCGTTTGGACCCTGCCAAACTGCACTCCATGGGGTCGTGCGAATCAATCATTAGCATTTTATTGTGGATAGCACATTCCTGCATGGATGGCTACAAATTCGAGGCTTTTATGGCTTGCTAACCTTATTATCGATGGTTCGTGCGCGTATTTATGGCTGCCATAAGAGCATCGCCTCTAATGATTCCCTTGCGTATCATTTTCAAGGTACGGCCAATACGTTTGCCAATGATTAGCCTCGTATTTATTTATTTGTGCCCGAAGAAAATGTGTCAATTGCACGCTGGGGAAATTCGTCGACTCTTCGGCTAAATACAAATACAAATAAATAAATAAAAATGAAAACGAAAATACAGAAGAGTAGTAAAGAAATACGAGCAAGTATTTATATTTCTAGCACATCGCTTTGTTGCTCTCGATATCTGTTTTGGCCATTAGCAGAGAGTTTTCGTCGCAAAACTTTGCACATTTCGCACTGCACGAGATGCGTGGGCGAGCAGCTTTAATTGGATTATCAAAGCAAAGTACTTGCTATGTACAGTAAAACTTCGCTATGCAATACAACTTTTGCAATTGTTTTCGATTTTAAGTTGCTTTGCGAAACTTTCGCAACAAAATTAAAACTTGCCTGGCTGACTTTCCATAAGGCAAAACTAGGCACGGCCTTCGTATATTGAAAAACTATCAACAATTTTCAATAAATCATATAATTGGTTATTGGACTAACGAGTTAACAACAGAAATTATGCATATTTATGAGCTAATGGAAAAATATGCTTTATGTTGCAGCTAACTTATCTTCACATATTGTCTTCTCTTTTAAATTGGAATAAAAGTTTCCTTCTGTGAAAAACTTAGTAGCTAATAAAACAAACTTGATTGAACATTATTCATTGAGTGAAAATTTTCCATTAAAGTGTTATCATAAAGACTGTCAAATAGATATATGATATCCTCTTTAACATGCATGTTATCGCGCATGTTATCTATATTTTTTACTCCAACGAAAATCGTCTCTTTAAAAAGCTCTCTAAGCTAATTGAAAAACTTGTTCAGGCTTTATTCATTGCCGCTCTCTCTCTCTCTCTCTCTCTCTCTCTCTCTCTCTCCCTCTCTCTCTCTCTCTCACTCTCTCTCATGTGTGCCCATTTATCCTTTCTTATTTGACATGCATGTTATCTCTCATGTTACTTTTCCCCGCTGATTGGCTTGAACTTTAATGAGAGGAAGTCTTGAATAGAAGAGCTTGCTCAGGCTGCATTTATTGGAGATCTTTTAAATTTTGTCCACTCATATTTAACATATTTGACATGCATGTTATCTATCATGTTATATTTCTTTTTCTTTTAGCGCTAATTAAAGTACGTTTTCATTTCAATTTTATACCAAACTTGCTCGAGCATCATTTAGAGTAGATCTTTCAACTGTTGCCATTTATCTTATCTGCTTTAATATGCTCATAGCTCTCTAATGTTTTTATCAGGTAGTTTTAATGGTGCTTCTCTGCCTCTGCACTCCTGTCCAGGGATTTTATTGATTGCATCTAATGCTCATCATATGCGCCCTTCTACACGTTCGAGCAATGGAACGGCGTGCAATATTTTATCAAATTATGCGTTCTATGCAACTTCCTTTTACTTTGCTTTAACACCCCGGTGGGACGCACATAGCCATTACCACTCCCAGCACACACACACACACACACACACACACACATCCCAATCCCGATCCCAAACTCAAACCCCGATTTCAATCCCAATTCCACCCAACGCACTTACAATTTATCAGCATCAAATGGAAACCAAACAGTCAGTCGGAGCAGTTGTAGCATGAGTGCTACGGCTACAAAAACAACAATAACAATGCCTGCAATACCAATTCGAATTAAAATGCCGCCAAGAGGGAATGGAAAGTGGAAAATGGTGAATGCGAGTGCGAGTGCGAGTGCGAGTGCGAATATGCCCACCCCGTCCCAATCGCAACGTCATCGTCTTTCCAAAGGGGTTGTTTGTTGCCATTATTGTTGTGTTTCAGTTTCGTTTCTACTTTTTTGTTTTCTTGCTGTTGTTTTTGTACCCTGTAATCATAGAAAACTGCTGGATTACCAAAGGCGAACACATTTACCTTATGGAAAATATTTCGTATGGAAAATATTTCATATACATATGTATTTCAAAGGCTTAATGAGCATGAGATTCCTGAAAATAATTTGTAACTTTTGATTATCTATTTGGTCGTTGAATTCGTGCTATAATTAATTAGTTAATCATAGTTTATGATTCTAGGAACTCAAAAAATAGACTGCTGTAGATTTACGTTCATCTATAAAAAATTAGGATATCGATAACTATGAAATCGATAACTATTGCTGCAACACTATAACTGTTATTCTTTCTCTTATCTCGCTGCTCTATCTATTTCTATATCCTTTATATCTCAGACTACGTGAGGTCTAGAACTGACTTAAGTATTCCTTAACATTTACAGGGTATCTGTTCTATCAGCATTAATAAGAAATCTTTGTTTTTTTTACGCATTGTCACAAATGGATGTGGAATGTTACACAAACAACAAGCGTTGAGTAAACGCAGCAGAAAAGCTGCAAAAGAAGAAGAAGCAACACCAGAAAACAACAATACACACAACCACATACGCACACATAGATAATAAGAACACACATAGAGAGAAGACAAGGCTGCTGAGGGTACTTTCAGAATTTGAAGCTAAAAGTTTGACAAGTTTCGCAATGAAAGTGCCCACAGCTCGATAACTGGGCGAGTGGGCGGCTCTGGGCTGGTGAGTCAGCATTTGCGTAGACTCTGGTGACTTCTCTCTGCTCGAACCACCCCGTTCAACGCCCACTCATATGCCTTGCTGTTATTCCCCTCTGTACACAGTCTCTGATGCTGCCACTCGGCCCGAGCCTGGACCTGGACCTGGACCTGAACCTGCCACCAATTACGTTTGCTGCTACAGCCAAGGACTTGCTGGCCTAGGTAGCCATTGAATTTGGAACGAAGTCAACTCCTGTTGCTGTTGCTGTTGCTGCTGCTGATTGTGATGAATTATGCAGCGATCCCATCGTGAATCAATGTGGCCGTTAGCTGCTGTGCGTACCGGTTTATCCATCCGCCTCCCACTCGCGACTCCCCCCGTTTGTTGATTCTACCCATTGCCTGCTGCAAATGGTTGCTGCTGCTGCTGCTGCTGCCATTAATGATGCGTCCTTATTTCTAATGCTTTCAGCGCAGCATTGCCAAACGTGCAGAGATTATTTCGACGATGAGCCTTGGGCATGTTCCAGAGCTAGATTGCAGACTAACAATATATAGTTTATTTTGATTAATGTTGTTCAGCGAGTTCCTCAACAATATTAATCAGAATCAGGCGATTAGATGATTTATCTCTCTGAAAAATATTAATTATTTAAAGAATATTATTATTATTTATTTTTTTATTTCATTAATTTTATTATAGTTTTATTATGACCTTATAAATTTTCACAATTTACAATTTACAATTCATGTGTTATACACAAACTTCGCAGGTTTCGACTTCAAAGAGCTCAAATATTATTTGATTGAATACAGAATAATTTTAAAATATTTGTTTTTCAGTTTTTTATTTTATATATAATTATTCAATTGAATACTTGATTTTCATAGCAACAAATTTTAATAGTATCTTTTTATTTTCATATTGAAAGTATTTTTATTTTTGTTGTTTTTAGTATTTTTCAGTATTTTTCGGTATTTTTGCGGCATTTCCAGTATTTTTAATATCTTTCGGCATTTTAAAGTGTTTTTCAGTATTTTCAGTATTTTTTAGTATTTTTTCAGTATTATTTTAGTATTTTTTAGAATTGTGATACTACGTAATGCTTTGGGGAACAGTGAAAATATATACATCCAATTTACAAAAAAGTATTGATATGATTTGATAATAAAAAAAGAAAATATTTATAAATATATAATAAATGCAGAATATATATAAAATTAATTTTTTATTGCTCCTACTTTTTCTATTATTAAAGTTTTTCAGATGCATTTAGTCAACTTCTATTGCCCAATTTGAAAAGGCAATAATATATAGGGTATTCAACAGTCGACCCCTGCCATAGACACTACATGTTTTTGTAGCCTGTGCACGCAGAGTTTATGCGACTAGACGACAACCGCATGCGGCTGGTTTATGTCCGGAACGCCTCCTAAGTCCGCGTGCTACGGCCTACAACATCCATTAAAAGCGAACATGCAGCATCCAAGTGACATGCACTGAGCCGCGTCTAGCTGAGCTGAGTCTGGGCACAGAATTCATAACAAATTGTTACGCTGATGCTGATTAGACTCTGCGCACCGCCCCCACCGACGCACGTCAAACCAACCACCCAGAGAGCAGAGGCAGTGACCACTGGCCTTCCCACAGCAGCATCAACGAAATTGAATAGAATCGACTGTGCTTAGAGCTCAGCGTGTGTGAGTGTGTGTGTGTGTGTGTGTGCGTGTGCGTGCGTATGCTCTGGCAGAGTATGGGTGGCGTCGTCTCCTTTTCAATATAATTTTGTTTTTCTTGCCTCTGCATTGATGTTAATGACTGATTGTGCGTTTCTCAGCGTTTTTCCAAATGGAATTTTGATTGTATCCGCTTACGTGCACGTCGGCCAACCAAGAAGTCTTTCGGGTGTTAATCACTGTGTGAGGCGAGGGACATAATTGTGAAGAGGGGCGTGCTCTGCTCTGTGAACTAGTTGTATAAGTTTATTTTGCTGGCATATCGAATAATTTGATTGCATTGCAAAATAAAAATGTTTTTCCGAAATTTATTGCAAATTTATGCGCATTTCATGTATTTTTTTTTGAAGCATTACGATTTCCGGTTTGTACTCTATATAAGAGGAGAGAGCATATGTCAACAGAGGCCAAACTGTGATTGATGAGTTTTTTTTCGGATATATATATAAATATATACATTTTTCTTGGTATTAGATGTTTATAAATTCTGCAAAAAATAATGAGAAAACATCCAGCAGTAGGCTTATAATTTAATTGAATTTTTAATGCCAAAGTATTAAATGAATAAATAATGAAAAATATATAATAAATGGAATTAATAAATGAAAAATGAATTTTGACTTGAATCAAAAATATTTAGGAATGTGATTGCCTACGCATGTTATGTACAATATAAGAAGATATTTTATGAGCTTAAGGTTCTCTTCAAGCAGAATAAAAATGAAATAAAATAAAATTTGTATATATAACGCAGTGTATATCAAATTCGTTACGATATCCGGTGCAATGAAGCGCATGAAATTTGCAATACTAAATGCTGTTGGCTCGTCTCGTCCAGCAATGCCTTTGTGCTCGCAGCGGAGCTCAAATTTTATGTGCATATAACATGCTTTTATATTTCCTTCTTTTTGCTCTTGCTCGCCGCACAAGTGTACGAGTTAAAGTTTAGGGCATGGTCAAGGGAGGAGCTGGGGGGAGGGGGAGGCAGATGTTGCGGGTGGCCTGACATCGTTAACATCATCAGTGAAGCAGTCAAATGCTAATAGCTGCCATTTCCTGCAGGTCCAGCATTCAGGAAAAATTATGCGCACAAGCGAGCTGCGTTCTCCTCGTCGACCATTTTATTTATTTTTCCTCAGTTTGTTTGCAGCACAATCAGCAGCCATAATCACTGTGGCACTGTGGAATACATACATACATATATACATCTCTCTCTCTTTCTCTCTCTCTCTATATACCTATATCTCTACATAAAAATGTTGCATTTACATTTTAGAATATGCAGCAAATTAGAAGCAGTAAGTACGCACATTAACAAGAACCAACTTGTCAACGGGGCAGCGGGACAGCGGGGCAGAACTCGCAGAGTTTTGCTGCAGTTGCAAAACATTTTCCAAATACTGCAAAGAATTTCCTCGTTTCTAGTTTACATTTACGTTAAGCTCTAATACTTTAAACGAGTTGCAAAATTAAATCTCTCTTAAGCTCTAAAAGCCACATCAATTTTAAATAAGAAAAACCCTGACGAAGATTATGAAAAAAATAAATATTTTAATTGCATAAAGTTTAAGCTGAGCTTTAAAATTATGGAAAGTGATATATGTATGTATGTGGTATGGAGTTATGGACGTCTGCAGCAGAAGAAGAAGAATAATTCATATAAAATGAAATACTCAAGAAATACTCAAGCTTATCTGAATTTAATTTATATTTCATTAAATTGTACATAATTTTAAGATTATGCCACCAATTCTTTTAGGAACTGATTTAGGAACTTTTCACAAGAAAAAAATTGGAGGTACGATTTAGAAAATTCTTAAACACCCTACTCTCTTAGGGGTTCAAATGCTCTAATAAATATCATATTAAATTCAACTCTAGATCAATGTTATTTAAATTACTTTTTACCATTCTCTTAAATCTATTGATAAAATAACAGAAAGTAATCAAAAACTCAATTAAAGCATAAATAAAGCTCAACTGTGCTCATTTCAAATTCGAAATATTTGGCCAATTTGGAAGTCAAACTAGAAAACTTGATGAAATTCTAGTGTCATAAACGTCAGCAGCAGCAGGAGCAGAAATCATAATACATCATTTGATTGAAATGAATGGAAAATGTGTTGAATGCATTGCAAGCAAAGTAATAATAATTTTAATAAAGAAATTCCACAAATCATTGCCAAAACCGCACAAAACACAAAACTCTGGGCCGACTTCTCTGACAGACCAAAGAAGAAAAATTGTGCGAGAGAAGGACAAATCCAAGTTGGAAAACTGGGGGAAAATAATGGGAAGCAAACAAGTTTTTGCTGAAGAGCTGCCGCTGCTGATGCTGCTGATGTTGATGCTGCTGATGCTGCGTCAAATAAATTGAATCAAACGTGGAAGTAGGTCCAACAACAATAACAACAACGGCAACGGCAACGGCAACGACAACAACAAAACAACAACCCTGAAGGCGCTCTTCAAGTTTTGAAGCAGCAACAACTTTGCATGCTTCGAAATTCAATTCTAATTAACATAAATTTGCACAAATGAATGTCAACCACAAGAGGCAGCAAAAAGAATACTAAGCACACCCACACACAACCATAAGCCCACACACACACACACACACACACACACACATGTATATATACATTTACACTCTCGTAGTGTCAAGCAAGTTGTAATTTAATTTATGTCGCTTGGCAACTTTTTCGTGAGTCATAAGTCAGCTTCCATAAAGTAGACAACAGGTGTGGGTGGGGCATTACTTGGGCTTGATTAAAGTGCGCTTAAGCCCACACACACACTCACATGTGTGTATCTGTGTGTGTGTGAGTGACTGTTTCCGGTTGCTGTTGACTGTGCCTTGTTCGCTCTGTTACGTTGTTCGTCTGCTATTGCCAGCTACTAATGAGCTCCACAGCCAGCACAAATATTATTTGAATGGAATTTATGCATGGATAGAAGAAGCTTGGCTTCGACTTGCAACGGGTATATTAGAAAGTTTAAATGCACTTGCAACGTAGTCTAATCGATACGTTACGGCTGGGGCATAGCTAGAGGATTATAATGAGAAAAATATAATCTTTATCTACACAAAGTTTCTTAGGATATACATGATATATCTTTCTTTTAAAATATATTATATAATAAATTCAGCTAGCATGAATTTATTTAAGTTTGATTTAATCTCATTAATTATATTTATGCTCTAATCACTTATACTTATACTACTGTCAAGCGTATTGCCTCGTCGACGTGAGCAGCCCAGCTGCATCCATTTGGCTGTACAATTTTTTGTACGTCAGCGCTTTTGTTCTTTGGGAAAGTTGCCGGAAACGGAAATGGCATTTTGTGCGAACGCGCGCTCGCTCGCTTGATGCGGGGCCAAGTTGACTTAACTTTGCACTTCAAGTTGCCGAATAAACTTGGACCGAAGTCGTGCCCAGCAGTGCTCAAGGGAGCCAGGGATGGGGGCGTGGAGTGGAGGGGAGAAGAGGATGTTGATGGTTAAGTCACGTTGCCAACGCGATGCAGCGATGCAGATGCACAGATGAAGGCAGCAGCAGCAGCAGGCTCTTGTTGTAGGGTAGTCCACTGCGTAGTGAGTGTAAGAGAGAGAGAGAGAGAGAAAGCAAGAGAGAGGGAGGGCTGCAACAAAATTTGCCAGCGGTTGTCAGGACAACGGGCCAAACAAAGGCACACTCGGCGGCGCATGTCAGGATGCGCAGTAAGGATGTCGACAGCGATATGCAAATTAGATACAAATAGTAAAAAAAAAAAAAAACAAAAACCAAAAAAAAAAAAAGTACAAAAACTGATACCAAGTGCGCTGGCGAGCCGAATGTAAATGTTGAACAAAATAAATTCCACAAAATCCTTGCACGTATCCGTATCTGTAGCCGTGCATCTGTAAGGTAGGCCAGCCCAGTCTGTCCGCCGAGGCCTTGCAAAGGGGTGCAGCTGTTGGTTGCGAAGGGCTGCAGTGCTGTCGCTGTGCTGTCCTGGTGGGGTGGCGTCGCATCGCCTCATCTCCCCGTGGCCGTGCTACATGTTGCCAGCCATTTGATATGCGCAGCGTCATAAATAATGTTCAGCATTTAATTTCATTTCCATTTTCATTTTACGATATGATATTCAGCACTCACACTCTCTATACAAATCGCTCTGCTGGCGTCGCTGTCGACGCGCAGCTGCTGCTGCTGCTGCTGCGACTGCGGCTGCTGCACACAAATTGACAGAATGGAAAGTGTAATAAAATTGGAAATTGTATTTTTCCTTTTGGCGCACTTTCCGTTCGCAGGGGCCGCATTTAATTTTATGATTTCTGATTTCGATTGCAACATTTGTGTGCCGCATAAAGTTTCGCCTCAACTGTTGCCCCACTACAATGCTGCAAGTTGGCCGCTGCTTTGCTCTTTTAATGGATCTTATATTGAAAAAGTTAGCAAGTTAACAAAAACAAACAAAACTGTTGCCAAATGGCGCTTTTTGGCTTCAAGAATAATTCTGTCTCTGTAATTCTCTTTTCATGTAAATCTTTTATAAGAGTCTATCTGCCTCCCTCTCTCTCTGTTAAAAATGTAACAAAATATAGTATCGATATTTATCGATTTCATGGAAATTTACTCTGAATGTTTTCACAGCTAATACGTAGAAAAGTTTTGTCCCTAAAGTGGCGTTTCTACCTATAGAAAGAAATATACATTTTGATATTGATTACCTGGCCAATACATAAGCTTGATATCGATACATTTCAATGGCATCGACTTCGTTATATTATATATTGTAAATAGTTATTTGTTATCATTTATGATTTCGTTATATTGCTTATTGCGTCCAGTTTTATATCGCCTTTCATATCAATTAGGTCACAAAACGTAGTCAACTGTGCCAAAAATTCTATTAAAATTTCGATTGCGAAAATAATTGTCCACCTGCATCGAATACAGGTGAAAAATGCAGCTGAACGAGAATTGCAACCGTATCAAATCAATGTAATCCAGCTTAGGCCAAGATCAAAGGCGCAATCCTTTATGGCATTCCATATTATATTGACTTGGCCATGTCATTGACAACATTTCAAATTGTTGTTTACAATTATGTGGATGTATAAATATTTGTTGATGGAGAGACAATAAGCCGTTGCAACGGCCATGTCATATTATTTGCTTGCTATTTTGTAGCCGAACAAAGCAATTGACAGATATTCCGAGTAAATCCTTTTCAACAGCGCTGGATGCCATACACTGTCTGTCAAAATAATCCATAAACTAGGGTAATATGTGTGTATGTGTATAGAAACGTATTTGCTATCAGCAAAGTCACAGTGCAGCACGAATGCCAAAGACAAAGGGACTAGTGATTAATTAAATGAAATACATTAACTATGGCAGGCAGCCGAAATGGAGATAGAGAGAGAGAGAGAGAGAGAGAGAGAGAGAGAGAAGCCCAAAGACGTATCGAGTGCGGCTGCCTTTAATCGATTACAAAGGCTTAAGCCTAATGGAAGCCGTACACCCACACACACACACACACGCACACACTGTCAAGCACAACTGTACACTGAAATGGATTTGCATTGGTGCACTGTGAGAAAATTTGGTAAAATTGACTAAAGACTTTATATCAATATAAATTATAATTTAACCAAATTTCATATAGAAAAAATGTATAAAAGTAATTTTTACAAAATATTTGAATTGTTTATATATGTAATTTTTGCACAGTGCACTAAATGTATATTTATTTATTGATCGCTCTTGCGTGAACAACACCAGACCAGAGGACGACCACACCTTGACAACGCTGGAGAAAGCCTCAGGCTTAACAGCAGTCACTCAACGGAGGCGTCCATATATCTTCTATCTTACAGTTGCCATGACAGCGGCTTATGCATGTGTATATGTGTGTGGTTGTATTGGCTATCAGTTGTTTAGCCATTGGTGATTTACGTCAGCCCACAATGCTGATGCTGACAATTCTGTTGAAATGCGACCAACATCCTCAGACTTGAGTCAATTTCTTCTTTACGCTTTCATTGCGTTTCGGTTTGCCTCGCTACGATTTGGTTTTGTTCTTCCGATATGCCTGGCTTTCTGCTTGTTTGTTTGCATCTCTCTTACCTGTCTATCTGTCAGTGCCTCAGTCCGTCCCTCCAATTGTCAGGCAGCTCGAATTATTATTACCAAGTGCACTCGGGCGTATGTGCAATGTTTTCTTCCACTTGAGCATGCCGTTCGCTGGAACAAATATCTATTTGCATTCTATGCGCATTGTGAAAATGAAAGCATTTTTAACTTTGACAGACAGCTTGTTGTGCCGAGATGATGGATAGCTAATTAGTTACATATTTCTTCAAGAGAATGCTACAAGTAATTTGTAGATATTTTAGCAACTTAAATTAACAAAAAATTTGTTTTTTTTTTTTGGGATTTTCTATATGTATTTTTTTTATTTATTTATTTATTTGATTTTATTTTATTTATTTATTTATTTATTTTATTTTTTTTTTTTGTGGTATATGATTAAAAATATTAAAATGAAATTAACAAATAATTTATTGAAATAATAATAATTAACTGAAAATTAACATATGAAAATACAAATATAATGCAGGACATTCTATATATTTTTAAAATATTTTATTTTTATAGTAATTAATATTATTATTATTATTATTATACCCTGTACCCATTGAAAATGGAAAATCTTTTTTTTTTTTATATACGATTAAAAATATTAAATTCAAATTAACAATTAATTTTTATTTTATTTTATATTTTTTAGCATTGTTTTTTACTTATTGTCAAATTAATATTAATATATAAAAAAAAAGTATTATTATAGTAATTATTTTGATTATTATTTTCAATTATTAATTTATTTTTTATTTGTTCATTTATTTATTTATTTTTTGTGGTATATGATTAAAAATGTTAAAATAAATACAAATGGTTTTCCATTCTTCGCTTTTGTAATGGAATAATTTTGTAAAAAGTTTGTAATACTTATAAATTACATTCGTATTGCAAATAAATTATAGAATATTCTCAGCTTAAATTCACTGAAAATTCAATCAACTGAGTGCATACAAATTCCAGTGATTCATTTGTTATGCCTGTAAGAGCATCAGGACTGCGTATTGTGGCCCAGTTTTATTTGCTTTGCTGTGCAGATTTTATTTCTTGACTGCCAACTGGAAGCAACAATTGCAATTTGTGCTGTGCAACAATTGTGGATTATTCATTTGCAAAAAGTTTTCTCGACAATCTCACATGTACAATAAGTATTTTGTTTCTACTGCACACGATGATGATGATGATGATGATTATGATGATGATGGTTGTTGTGGATGTTGTAAGCAGATAGCAAGCATTGCTGCCATTTTCTGCGAATTAAGCCAATTTATATGTATATATATGTATAAATGTTGCCCTCAAGCGAGCGGTCTGATCTCTTTTTGAAAAATTATACAACACTGCAAATGAGTAACCGAAGGCTTTCAAAGTTTTTAATAGCCCGCCTGCACTTCTGTTATTCCGGCTGAGCTCCCCGCCGCTTCATTAGCGCACAAAATGAAGCGCTCGCAAATTGTTTTCCATTAGTGCAAGGCTCACAATATATACCCGTGTGTGTGGGTGTGTGTGTGTGTGCAAGTGGGCGGGTCTGGTTGGCAAAGTTGGCACTAAGCCTTTATGCATTTGATGGCTTTGATTGTAGCTATGCCAGCTGCTTTTATGTGGGCAAAGGCGTATGTGCAAAAACTTCGCCCGCCAACTCGTTAGACAAATTGAAATTTTGTCGTCAATTGGTTGCCATCTCTCTTGCTCTACCTCCCTCCCTCTCTCTCCCTCTCTCTCCCTCTCTCTCCCACTCTCTCTCGTGTATCTCTTTCCTCCTCCATCTCTTTGTAGGTGTCTGCCAAAAGTTATTCAGCACTTTGTGCCTTGGTTTAAGCTCTTATCGCATAAGCTTGTTCAATGTAGGTGCCTATATTTTCTTCGCCTCCCGCCTCTCCCTCTTTTACTCTACACAGTTTGCCAAAAATTTAATTTGCGCTGAGAGAGTTTCGGAAATGCTTTTGGCATCTGCCAAAAAGTAAACTCGCAAATGCTGTCAATCGACGAAAAATAATTTTATTAGTCTTTCAGTCCTTTCCAAGTAACTCAGTCAATCGAGCCAGTGCATAGGGCGTAACTGCCTTCATGTGGCAGAACAATTTTAGAGGGTTAATAGATTGTGAATACCTTAAAAGGGGTTTCGGCTAAGTTTCGCTGAATGCTTTATATTTCTTACAGAATCATATTGAATGAGTTGAAACGTTTGACTTGATGTCAATAAGAGTATATAATATATTTGTCAGCAATATGTTATATATTTTATATTTTTAATATATTTTAATAATTAATTATTTGTCAGCAATATGTTATAGATTTTTCTTATATTTATAATATATTTTAATAAAGAATTGTTTGTCATCAATACGTTATATATTTTATATTTTTCAATATATTTTAATAAGAAATTATTTGTCATCAATATGTTTTATATTTCAAATTTTGAATACATAATTATTAATAAGAACGTATTTCTCTTGCTCTATTTATATTGCATTGTCTCTCATTACTAATCCTATTTTTCTATTTATTGGCTTTGCAAATATTAGATTACAAATTGTGCTGGTTTTATTTTGCTCATTGAAGCAAAATGAATTTGTTTGACATTATTTGCATGGAAAACTTCAATTTAAATATTTGCAAATGCATAAATATATTGAAATTCAGTCAGCATTTTAAATCTCGCTGGGCAGAGCGGAGCAGAGCTGAGCTGAGCAGAGCGGGCAGTGGCTGTTTGTTGTTCGTAAATTCAGTTTATTTGCGCATATTAAAAATGCCCTTTGTGCAGATCAAATAGCACAACAGATACGGAAAATACGTTTATATGGAAATACTTGTTAAATAAATATTTTTGCAATAAGAAGAGAGAGTGGGGGGAGAGAGAGGCAGAGAGCTGTGCATTCGCCATGGAACTTGCTGCCTCGTTATTTGCCAATGCAATTGAAGCAGTTGCTCCTCGCTCATCGCTCAATGCTCGATGGCCAGTTATTCACGAGTGAGTATCTAGGCAACCGATGCAGGCGATTCTAACTGAAGATACTTTTGCAGCTCGGTGATTTATTTATTTGTGTTTATTTTTGTCTTCTCTTTTTATTTGATATTTCTTCCTCTTCTTTTTGCGTCTCTGTTTGTCTCGTTGACTAGCAAACCGTAAATAAATCAATTTCCATTGAAAAGTATATTTTATTTGCATTTGCTCAAGTGCAAATATTGAATGTATGTTTGTATGTATGTATGCTAAACAAAAATATATACATATATGTCTAAATCTATGTATATGTAGTGCTTAGCTGTCCGAGCACCTGATGCAATGCTTGAGCTTAGAGTTTGCAATTTATTTTATCTTTTTTCTCTGGGAATATTCCTATGCATTGAAAAGCCGCTTTGAGCTTTGGTTACTTTAATAAACATAAGCTGAGCATGGTTGGAGCTTATAAGAGGGAACAGAAAAACTTCGTATTATATATGCGAATTTTGGAAATAATATCTTAGCATCCATATCTTAGATGCCTGCGTTCTGCTAATTCAGTTCATATCAAATATGTCTCTGATATACATTAAGTTAAAAATCTTCTGATATGTTCAGTCAAATGCTGCAGCTTTATCTGCATCAAAGCTCTCTCAATTGTTTTCAGCTTTATCTGTATCTAGAGCCAGTCACTTCTTTGGGTTATCTAACGGGCTAACGGGCCGTGTCTCAAGTGCTCTTTTATGGCGCTATCAGCACTTTAAGCCAGCTAAAAGCAACTGGCTAACCAGCTAACCTACAAATGCGTCGAGTGAATGCCTTCTGCTGTAGGGCGAAAAGTCGTTACCTGGCCGCATCTTGGTTTTCAGGCAAGCCTAAAATCTAATCAGCACACGCCTTGTAGCCCCACCTGTGACCGCTGCTTGCCAGGCCACATATACATGTGCGCCACATGCCACTTGCCACATGCCACATGCCACATGCATGCATGTATGTATACATATATGTATACCTACACATGTATATGGAGAGATATGCTTGCTGTCTATATACACGCAGCATTCACATATGAAAACATTTTGCCCTGGCACATGCCAGAAACGGAAAACTTTGCCAGCCACACACACACACACACACGTCCACATATGGACGGGAAAAGTTGTAGCTATAGGGAACGGGTGCCAAAAAGTGCCTCAAAATGTGGCCGCTGTGGCGAAAAGTTGGAGCTGGAGCTCGCCTGTCAGGATGCTGCTGCAAAGGATCCATCGATCCATTAAAACCAAAAGTCTGCGCCAAAAAAACTGTACAAAGGCAGCCGAAGCCGAAAGCTGAAAGCCGAAGCCGTTATCAAAAAAAAAGCACACACACACACACAAAACGAAAAAAAAAGGAATCTAAAGCGAAAAATGGCCGCAACATGTAGCAAGGACTCGAAGGTGGCAGCTGCGGCCACCAGCGAGTGACGTGGCAGCTGGCCCTGGCTAAGCTGCCGGGGCATGAGCACAGGTAGTCAAGGTTGCCATGGCAATATCTGGGAGAGCACGCTACGCACTTCTCCACATACACAAATTTAAATATATACATATATGTATGTATATGTGTGGGTGTGTGTGTATCGTATCTATTCGTGTACGTTGCTCATACGCCATGTTGTGCGCAGCCAAAAGCCAACGCCATTGAGCTTGTGGCCCGACTATAAAAGCCGTTGCCAAGCATAGCTCGGCGCACAGATGCGTTGCCAGGTGGCAGCCACAAGGCCAACAGCTCCGCAGCTCCGCAGCTCCATAGTTCCACGGTTGCCTGTTAGCTCCCCAGCGCCTGGCAACGTATCTCGAGTGGCTCCTGGCCGGGATTTTGTTTGTCATGTTTGCTTGCAACCTGCACGACCAAAGTACGTGTAACTTGTTGTCCTACCAGGGGATGCTTATATGGGTGTGTGGCTGTGTGAGTGTGGGGCTTCCTTCTGTGTGCTTGTGTGTGTGTGGGGTAGCATCACTAATGCGGTTAGCAGTAATGACTGAATTTGAAATGCATAAAGGAACTGCAGCACTTAGCAATGGGGCAACTGGGTGCGGCTTGGCATACAGCATATTCCTGATAAAAATATTTTCATTGGTTATCCATTTGTAATGGGTATACCGAAATGTTTATGTATTTTTAAGTTAACTTTAAGGAAAGTGAAGAAAGAACACTAAAATATTGAACAAAACATTATCTAAATCGATGTAGCGCTCCAGCCATTACTATCCAACTTAAATATATCTAAATTTCATGCAATTATTAGATTTAATTTTTTGTAGAATATCTTGGGCATTATGATATATATACATATATAAATATTTTTATAATTATTAATTTTATTTCATATTTTATTTGTGAGTATAACTGCATTGTTTTTTTATTTTTATTCTTAATGATTTTAAAGATGATTCAGGAATTATCGAAAGCTGAAATGAACACATTTTGGAATAATTTTTTTTTTTTATTTTCTCTATTTATTCAAGTATAATAAATATACATTCTTGCATACAAAATATTTTCTATTTAAATAAAATAAAATAAAATTTCAACTTAAACATATATAAAATGATTAGTTCGAATTTAAAGAGTTTTTATATAAAATATATTGCAATTTATAAAATATATTCGCACTTAAAATAGACTGCAAATATAAAATATATAAAATATATTCGCACTACAAATATATTGCAAATTTTCCCGATTAGCTCAAGTTTATATCACATGTTGCATTTTTAGCTATATAAACACTCTTATCTAAATTAAATTTCTTTCAGTGTACGCAATGGCGCTTGCGCGTTCAAGCTCACTGAAAAAAAACATGGCTGCGCTCACCGCCAGAGCCCACTCATGCACTTACACATCCATACATACATACGTATAGTGACTCAGACAGACAAAGGCCATTTCCCCTCAACAAATGAGCAAGCCCTGAGATACACACACACACACACACACATATACACACATGTGTCTGTTTTGCTTGTATTGGTTGCTCACAGTTGTGCAAACGATTTTCAACACATTTACAATTATTGTAAATGTGTGCAAAATTTCAAACGTTATGCGTGTGTGTGTGTGTGTGTGTGCGTGGGAGTCAAACTGACAAAGAGAGAGTATTCTCTGCGTGCGTGTGTGTGTGTGTGTGTGTGCCAAGTGAACATTCGATTTTACCGGTTGCTGCTTTTTGCCGGTCTTTTGCGACCAAACATCAGAGTGTGGGGAAACGATGGCACGAGCTCCTCTGAGTGCCGATGTTTTGGATATTTTATGCATTGTGAATGGGTTGGAGATGGAGTCGATGGCACTGCTGTTGCTGGAGACCGGGGCCTGGCGCCTGGACTGGCAGGCGAAGCTCTTGCTCTCTCTCCCTCGCTCTGTCTCCCTCGCTCTTTGTATATCCCTTGTGTGCGGCGCTGTTGAGTGCCGCCGCCATATTTGATGTTTGCCTGTTGGCCTGTTGTTATTTTCGATTTGTCGTTAAGCAACAACAACAACAACAACAACCACAGCAGCAACACCAACAACGACAACATCATTGAAACTTGGCCAACTGCTGTTTGTTGTCTTGGCTACAGTTCAGTGCACGTTCTCCCAAGCGTACAACAACCATCTATCTATCTATCCACCTCTTGACCAGGTCTAGGCCAAAACCCACTAAACACGTTTAGCTGCGTTCTCGACGTACGTGCGGCTGCGCTATTATTGATCAGGTCATTGTAGCTTTGACATGGGGTTTGACATGAGCATTAGGAAAGAATCCCTGACGGCTTATTGTTGCCTCAACTTGTTTTCTATTAAAGTATCGTAATAGCTTCTTATCTAGGTTCTTATATAGTTAAGAACATTATTTTTAATTATAGTATGAAGTATGATAATATATTTATCTTCATTGCAAATTTAACGTGAATTATTTGAGCTTAGAGATTAATTTCTCTTATTTTATTTACCTGTCAGCTAAGATGTCTCAAATTAAAATGGGATTATGAAATGACCATGTAAGACAAGTTTTCCAAGTATTTTCTCAGCTAGGCCTCTCCTATCTAAGTATCAAATTTAACCTCACGTTAGCCAAGATATATGGAATCAAACTTTAATTAGTATATTATCTTCGTGCACTTCTTCCTGCTTTACAGCTTGGCATTTTGCACTTTCTAGCTGACAACTTGTCAAGTAAACTCAGTTTATATAATGTCTTTTTATCTTCATGGCAAATTTAACGTGAAGTTATCGAAAATATTTGACATAAAATGGTTCATTTGTCGCTCTTGTCAAATTTTACAAGAGCTTAGACATTTAGATACAATGAATACAAAATAATAATATTTTATATTAGCAATGTTAACTTAATGTTAACTAACAAAAATACAAATGAATAATATTTTTTTTTTTTAGCAATGTTAACTTAATGTTAACTAACATGAAGGCAAAAGAATAATATTTTGTATTAGCAATGTTAACCTAATGTTAGCTAACATGAAGGCATTGGCATTAAATAAATACATATTGCTGTTTGACGTTTCTGTCCTTTATCGAGTCCTCCAAATTTTATTTTTTAGTTGCAAAGTAATTTTCGGAATCTAATAATGCTTGTTGGAACTTCCCACCCTAGAAATTTGACACCAATTTTACTTTTTGATCAGTTGCCTTAAAATTGCTTGTTTACTTGTCTCGAGCCTATGCAATCAAAACTTTGGCTTTCTCTGCAGCTTTTTGTTCTGCTCATCGCATCTATTTAGTAGTCCCTTTGTGCTCTCTGGTAAAGAATAATTGGTATATCAAAGCTTAATCCGCGCTGTCAGCTCAGCTTATAGAGTATATTTAATGGCTACTTGAGGCGAATGCTGTTTATCTCTTTTGCTTCAGTATTGTTGTTGTTGTTGTTGCTGGGCTATACTAATGGCCAGCCAGACGCCATTGGAAAACGCGATGGCGGCCATTGCGCGAAATGTTTTCGCGTTGGCGTAGCCAGGCAACAGTCACACGCACACACACACGCAGAGGCACTCACACACACGCACACGAGTCACAAAGAGACAAAGAGAAAATGAAAATTTCACAACACCAACAAATGTTCGACTGGCTGCTAAATGAAATGAAATCAACATGGCTGCCCGGGATCCGCAGCTGAATCCGTGTCCATGTCTATGTCCGTGTTCATGTCCGTGTCCGTGTCCGTGTCCGTGTCCGGGTCTGGGTCCGGCTCCGGCTCCGGCTCTGAACTGCAACGTTGGCAATTTTTAGTCGAGCTACGCTTTCATTTGCTTTCGTTACGTTTCGTTTCGTTTCAGTTCCATTTTGCTTTTGCTATTATTGCTACGGCACGCCCGCCTCCTCGCCTGCCCCACAACCCCCCACTTTTTATCGAGTGTAAAAGCAAAAAGAGCTCCTGGCCAAAGGCGTTTGTAATGCGCTATCGGGCTCATTAGGCCGCACCGAAATTTAATTGAGCCAATTTCAATTTCTTTTGTATTTTTAGCGAAATTCAAAAATGTGAAAACTAAAATGAAACGAATTTAAAATCAATTTTGAACTTGCTACGTTAGTTTCACTTGTTTTTGTTTTTCTCTTGACTTTTAATTAAATTAAATAATTTGCACAATGTTTTTGCGTGTGTTTTGGAAAGCCAATTAATATAGCTGCAATTTGTGTTGTGTTTTTCTGTCAAACGCATTTGCTATAAAACAAAATATACAAATATTTTTTCTAAAAACCGTTTCTGTTTCGTTTGTTGTTTTTGTCTGTTGCATTGGCCTTTTGTTCGTTTTCATTTTAGTTGTAATTTGTTGCAGTTGCAGTTGTTATTGCTTTTATTTCTGCTGCCAGGCTCAAAAAGTTTCGCAATGCAATTTCGCAATACTTCAGCTCGTCAAATTGATTGGAAAATGTGCACACAAATCGCAAATGGATGAAAGTTGTAAAAACAATAATAGCATAACTTGTTTATAACTTTTCAATTTATCTTTCAAGTGTAAACTTTGCTTAAATATAAATTGGGTTAGGATAACTATGTCTGTTCCAATAAGAATAATTTGATTAGACCAAGAGCAATAGAAGGTAAATATCCAGTTTTCCTTTTTTTTTATATATTTATAGCAAAAGATATTAATTATAGCAATATTTATAGCAAGCTGTATAGCAAGCCGTATAGAAAGACTTTTCGCAGACATTTTGGCAACACTTGTAGCACGATTTATAGCAAGAAGTCTAGCAAAATATGGCTGATGTATAGCAGGATTTTATGGCAAAACTATCAAACTACTATGAATGAATTGATTACTAATCATACCTTTTAGTACAGCTTACCATTTTATTTTTTTTTACCCACTATTATAGAAATATGTTTTAAGAATTAAATATCTTATAGCCCTAAGCACTTAAATTTTATTAAATAAATCCAGATATATGTATATATGCCTGCTATTTAAGCCAACTGCAGTTTATAGCCAGATAGTTCCATGCGTTCAACTTTAAGTCGCCGTAAAATGTTTTCGCTTATATTTCATATCTATATACATGTATATATACATTATATATATAATAAATTTGGTGTGAACTTTTGCCCACATGCCACACGTGGTATGGAGACGGCGACAACACTTTAATTTATGGCGCAGCTACGAATTTTCCCTGCCCTTTTCATATTTTTTGTCGCCTTTTGGCTGGGCTGGGAAGGCCTGGCAGGGGCAGGTCTTGGCTGGTCTGGTCGGTTTGGTGGCGTTGGCAACGTTTTTCTAGCTGCGAGAAACCACTTTTCATGCACATCAGTTGCAGCTGTTGCAAACAGCGACCGACAGTCGGGGCAATTGCGAAAGCGAGAAAATCTCCGGCACCAACAAACCAAATGAAATTTTTTCCACCAACAACATTTGATAACATTCTCACTAGAGACTCCAAAGTAGAAGAAGAAGCAGATAGAGAAAGAGGAAGCAGCTGTAGCTGTAGCTGTAGCAGCAGAGCTTGTTATCATTCGGTGTCCACATCTGTCACCTTCTATAAATCAGCAAATGCTCCTCGTAGACCCGCACATATACTTACTTACAGTCGCGCTTATAAGTGTACGTACGCTCGCTTCGCTTCGCATTGCGATTTGCTCTTCGTTGTTGTTTTGCTGCATCTGCTTCCCCTTCGACTAATTCCCTTAATGGAAAATTGCACAAGCATGTTAAGAGAGAATGTGTAACAGCATTCAAGATGAAGCCGAGCCATAAGATATGTAAAACTAGCCCGTGACGTTGCCTAAGTGTCAGGGCACAATGCATTCGCGAGAGACTTATTCTGGCTAAAATTATTTGCAATGGAATTTTGTGCACTCTGTGATCGTAATGGCGGTGTTTTGTGGCCAAAAGTAGAGTTGTAGATGTTATTTATTTATTTGGATTAAAATAGCAGTGATTCGAGTGCAGCGTCTTCTCATTTTACTGCCCAGTATTTTTCACCAGAACGTTCGTGCATATACATCGCTCATTTAATACTATCTGCAACACTAGAAATACATTTACCGATATAACTAACGAGGTCTATTCGAAATAGTATTATCTCCTATATATAAATGCAATGTTGTTTGTAGAAATTGATGCATATTTTTGCTTTTAGATATCCCATCTCCGCAACCCTGAACAGTCGCACTAGCTATTCAGCTAATTTCACATTCAATTGCATTCAGTTATCGTATGCATATTTCATGTCTTTTCCGCTGCTCTCAACTTTTTTAATATGCACGCACAACTCATTGTACGGCCCTCGCTGCTGTGTTGTCCTTACGCATAAAATATTAGTTGCCGCATTGCAATTGTTCTTGTTCCGTGTTGCGGGCGTTGCATTGTCTCAATTGTATGTACGTTTCTCCCTCCACCCGCTCTCGCTCTCTCTCTCTCTCTCTCTCTCTCTCTCTCTCTCTCTCTCTCTCTCTTTCTCTTTCACTCTAGCTGACTCTATATCGTTCTCTGTCAGCCTATATATTTTTTTTGCCATTGTAATGCACCCGCCTTGGCATCTGTAGCCAGCAGTCCCCCACCTCAGCTCTCCTCTGTGTGTTGTTCGTGCTGTCGCATTATTCTTCCGCATTTGCTGCCACTTTTCTTTATCACACACCAAACAGTGGCCTGGTTTGGCCTAACCCCGATACCGTGCCGCGTGCCCCGTGCCCCGTGCTCCGTGCTCCGTGCTCCTTTGCCACGCGGCTCGTGGATGCTTCGTGGCCCCATGGTCTCTGCTACAGCCTCGAATTCAATATCTCGTGTTACATTTCATTGCATGCTCCGATTTATTATGGCGCAAATGGAAAATGGGAAATGGCGCTAACAAAATGCTCGTGTTCATCACATTCAGTGCGACTTATGTTCGTGTTTATTCTTAATGTCATCCAAGTCCTTTTTGCTTCGCTCAGCATTTCAGCCAATCTTCGTCTTATCACTTAAAAAGATTGCTTACGCACTGAGTTTCGCACAGATTGCCACAGATTGAGTACATTAAATTGGGCATCCCAGTGCACTTTAATTCCTATAAAAGTGCCTTACGCACAGCTTTAAGGATTAGATTGAAACAGAAGCGCGTAAATCAGTTGCTATAGAGAATTCTATCAACGTATATATATCTCTCTTTCTTATAACTCTATCTCAATTGCTATGTGTTTCAGGCATAGAACTAAAAATGTTTGAGAATTGTATTTCTAATATAAAACTATAAATTTTGAGGATTTATTGTATTCTCATCGAGTTGACTCTTAAACTTAAGTTAATAAAATAATATATATTTATTTATATATATATATATTCATTTTTATATTATTATTTTTTTAAAGTATTTTCTTGATTTTTTGCATAATCCTTGAGTGTAATTAATATAAAACGTATTATTTTATATTTTTTACGTATTTTTTAAATTTTGTTTATACTGAATTTAATTATATTTAAATATTAAAAGTAAAAATAAAAAATAAAAATACCAAAATATATATTATTTTTATTTTTTATTTTTATTTATATTTATTATATATAAAAAAATTATTAAATAAATTTATATGCAAACAAAATTGTATTTTAATTTAATTTTATTCATTTATTAATTTTTTAAAATTTCCAAATACCAAAATCAAATCAAATCTGCGACCAAATATGATATTAATTTCAATTCTTAATATTCTCTATCGTTTTCCTTCCCCTTCCCACTTTTCATGTTCCTCTTTGTTCTCTTTCAAAATCAAATAAGCAAGACAACAACAAAAACTTCCAATTCCAATCACAAACTAATAATAATTAATTGTTGTCGAGCTGCCTGCGGCGTTTGGTATTTACATAAATATTTTGCTTCAAACTTAATGAGATTTCGTTGTATGTTATGAATAATGCTTTTCGAATTGAATACTAATTGATTAGCATGTTTGATTATGTTGCAGTGCACAATAAGAATGTTTTTTTTTCTGATTGGCCGGTTTGCTATGCTCTGATGTCCTGCAACTGTCAGCAGCAACTCAAAATGCAATATCCTATTGCCAGTTGAATGTGTGAGCATCTGCTGTGTATGTGTGTGTGTGATTATGTTTGTATAAGATTTATATAGTTTCAATTTCCGCTCTTATGAGAGCAATGCGAACATTTTCATGCATGAGCAAATCGAATGACCTCGCCAGAATAACGACCGCATTCATAAATGGCAATAGCTATATAGACGGCACCAGCTCTATGAATATAGCCATCTATATATGTATATATTTGTGTACATATGTGTATGTGTATGCGTATGTGTATGTGTGTGTGCATAACTAGGCGTGCACATATGCTTGGCTGGGAGTCTGTTTGGTTTGTATTTTTCCACTACTACTAAAGTATGTTGAAAGGCAGGCGAAACCACATGCAATTGCATTGAACTGCTTATGCAAATGGCAATCAAAATGTTGTTGCTGCCTGACAGTAACCACACTCACACACACACACACACACATAAGTGTGCAAAGGATGTGGCAACCACAAGCACTTCAAAGCAAGAGCCAGAATGAGTGGAAGTTGAAATTGAAATTTGCATAAGAAAAAGGCAAACAATGTTGGCAAACACAGGGCTCAAGCTTTTACCCAGTAATCTGCATTGAACTGTTATTAAGTTTTTGTGCTTATTGCTGCCAAAATACAAAGTGAGTCACCCTGTGGCACAATCTATATACATATGTGCATGTGTATGTGTGTTTGCCTTGAGGCGCTGCAACAACAAAAAAAATAAGAACAAAAGAGAAATCGGCCCCACGCAGTAATTTTTATGGCTATGCAAAATGCCACGCATACGCTACAATGCATACATATGTACATATGTATGTGTATGTATGTATATGTATACACATATACTCATGTGTGTGCGTGTGCGTGCATATTTGTATGTATAAAAAGGTACGAGTCACTGTGTGCCCTGCCTGGGCAACTGCCTTCATTTTCATGCAAACAAATTTGCATGCCAAAGCAGTCCCAGCCTCGAGCGCTGTGAGAAGCGCGTAGAAAAGCGCAAAAAAAAAATAAAAAATTCCAAACGAAACGAAACAGAAGTGAACAAATTTCCATGGCAGTGCACACACTTGCATGCACACACACACACACGCACACATATGCAATGATGTTTTGTTAGAGTTTGGCTAAACTGAGTAGAGCTCTCGCCTGGATGCGCCCACACTTTGGGGCACTGCCGTTGGGCTCATGTGTCGCATCTAAATCCCAGCACTTCTCACTAAAATACGTACACATTATTTTTTGCACTCAACGATACCCTGGAATCACCCAGGTTTGGGTATGATGAGCTAGTTAGATGTTCTTTTATTGATATGCTAAAAGAAAACAGCTTGCCTTTTTATTTTTGACTAACAAAAAAGTAGTAAAAATAAAATAGTAAACTTTTTTATTTTAGCAGAAATACACAAATTATATTTTATATGATTTTTAAAAAATATTATTAGTTAAGATTTCATTCAATGCATCAATGCCTTCATTCTACTTGCTTCGGTTTTATCAGTCTTTTTTTAGTTTAAGCTTTTCACTTTTAGAACTTGCCAAAATGTGTGTTAAATACAGGGTATTTTGTAGTATATATACAATTTTGTCTATCATTGTCAGCCTCTGTTTTTCATGCTGCATACTTAGATGCATTTTGTTAGCTCGGAGATTTTTGAGACTTTGTGTATACATTCTGTCAGCCTCCGTCAGCCTTGTTCAAATATTTTAATATTAAATTCTCGGCGAATGCCTTTAGCTTCTCTCAATTCTCTAGCTCTCTTTCTTGCTTTCCCAACTGCACCTAAATGTCGAAAAAAACGTTTATTGCAATTTTTCTAGAGAGTTGAGCAGCGTTGCCTTCATTTTCTTTTAAGCGAGCATACAAAATTTGCCTTTGTCAACTTTTCTAGCTGTCTCCCTCTCTCTCTCTATCTCTCTGTTCCTCCCTCACTCTATGAGGTGGCGCATTTCCACTTCCGCTGGCTTCGCACACATCCTTATCCGCCATCTTATGTCCTCACCAGGCAGCTGCACTAAGCTCCAGCTAATGCATATTTGCGCAAAAGCTTTCCTTGTAGCTGACGTTAAATTAATTTCCGCTAAAAGAAATTATAATCTTCTTCTTCTTCCTCTCCATCCATAGCTTGTTAGAGCTTATTGGCATATTTTAGATATTTTATATATATAAAATTCCAATTTTTTTTTTTTTTAATTTTTCTTTTACCTGATTTTCAGTGACTTAGTTCCGTAACTAAATGCAGACTACGGCGTGAAATAGGAGAACAAAGTCTTAGAGACTTGACTATGGCGTGCATTATACAGCACAATCTGTTAGCATTATCAACTTTCGGTTTATGATTGTGGTTTTGCAGGCATCTATAGATATTTTATAGTTGTATATTATTATTGTATAGTTTTATTTGTAAATCAACATTGATACACATCGGAGGATGCTATCTGAGATTGAGTATCTACAGATATCATTGAAATCAATCCTAATTTTTATTTCAATTTTCCTTGTTTATTTTTGTCTAGCTAAAAGTAAAAACATATATAATTTTATATTTTCCCATGATGCATTCATATCTATAATTTTTATTTTAGTAATATTCCTTAATCTTCTTTTTTGTATGTTTTTCCTTCGCCCTCAATCTATCTCCCTCTCTCTCTCTCTCTGTATCTCTGTGTCTCTCTATTTGTTCTCTCTCTCTCTGTCTCTCTGTATATATCTCACATCTTTAATTATATATTGTTTTCTGCTCTATAAATCAAAATTTTATTAACATTTTTTCTCCATATTCATCATAAAAACATTAAAATTAATTTTTGGTAATAATTGCTTATTTGGATTTCATTTATTTTAGTTGTAACGCAAAATGTTTTCATTTAAATTAATTTCATTTAAATTATATATTTCTGCTTTATTCTGAAACACATTTTTCAGTATGCATATGTTAAAAATGTTATGTGATTATACACATGTATATATACCTGACATTATAGACAATCCATCTTTCGATTCCCGATAGACGCTTCTCATATGCTATAAATCACAAGCATGAACTTTCGTTATTCCAAATTGAAATTGTTACGCAATACGCATAGTAATTATTTCACTTTTGTTAGAGGTCGCTTGTTGGATTTTGTAGAGTTTCGTTCGCTCTTGGCATTCACCGCGTGCCTTATGGTCAAAATTCATAGAGGCCTACAGTGGATACCAGGAGAAAAACGTACCAAACGACGTCACTCACGGCGAGTCCCGCACAACTGTCGATTGACGCACAAACCGGAACTTGCGTAATGAGATGCAAAGCACAGCTGACGATCGGGAACGGGAATGGGATCCGAGTCGGTACGCGCACACAGAACACGCAAAAGGCGAATGTCCGTCGCAATTAGAGAAAACCTTTTGGGCACTACGAGCCCAGCGAAGCCGTTGACCCAGGCCACAACCGGTTTGCAGCACTTGGAAACTTTTTCATTTGCTTTAATTCGTTGTTGTTTATTTTTTGGCACAATTGACGCATTTGGGAGCCGAACTGTGATCCTTGTTAGCTGCTCGCTGGGAGCTGTGATCCTTGCCAATGTCGCGATCGTACTGCTCGAGTTGTTGAACGCGCAGCGCTACAAAACTCTCGATCCGGGCAGAGCCTTAAGTAGTCGCGATCCCACCTTTTAGGGGTTGCTAGCAGCGCACGGTAACAGGATCAGCAGCAGCAGCAGCAACAACAACAACCACAGCAATGCGCTCTCCCTCGCTCTGAGCGAAATCCGAAATCCGGTTTTTGGTACATTGGCTTTGGCTGTGGGTTATCCTGCCCGGCAGCTGCCTCACTGCCTGCCTGCCTGCCAAAAAAAAAAAAGAGGAGAAGAAGAGAAGAGAATTTCATTCAAACGTGCATTGGCTTAGGACATACGCAACGAGAGCGCCCGCTGCTCCTTGTTATTGTTATCCTTGCTGATTTTATGATTGTGTGCGTGTGTGCGTGCGTGTGTGTGTCCCTTTATTGTTGCTGGCGTTTACGGCGTTGCAAATGCATTTTTATATCCTGTTTATGCGCGCGCGTTTTTATCAATGGAACTCTGATTTATCCCTCGACACCCCCTTTTCGTCCTGCCCGACGAGCAGCGGCAGCAGCTGAACTGCACTAACGGTAAGTCAACAACAAAGCATTAAAAGGTGCATGTCATCCGCAGGACTTAAGATCCTGATGGTTTCGTCAATTCCTGCAGTCATTATATATATTTTATTATATTTTTTATGGCCTTTCTGTTCCTTTTCTTGATTCTTTGCCGCAGATAAGCTTAATTGTTATATAAGGTTACAAAAAAGGGCTAGCTTTTGTTGGCATGTGTTTTATAAGTGTATTTCTTAATGATATACATATTTACCAAAAGAAATATCAGCGTTAGATTGTGAGATTTATTAGAAATAGTATTTATATTATTTGTTTTTATTTTTATCAATCTGGATGTTAATTAAATATATAGATCTACCTTCTTTTTAAAAGTACAAACATTCATATTTAAATTAGTAAATGTATTTAAAATACAAATATTTTTAATTTCGTATACTTCAAACTTTAAATTTTAAATATACATATTGGTTTTAAGGCTGGCTTAGGACTTTTTTGCAGTTAAACTAGTTTAAGAAGAAGTCAATTCTATTTTGTAGTAATTACTAAATTTAGTTGGATATATTTATTTTTTTAAATTACGAAATATGAGTATATATTTGACATATCCAACAAATTCTGAAAATGATTAGGGTAGCTAAAAAATTTTAAAATATTTTATTAATAATAATCTTTTATAAATATAAAAAAATATATATAATATAATATTTTAATATTATAAACATAATAAAAATTCAAATAATATAGATTAATTTAATCACAAATAAATTAAATTTATTTAATATAGAAATATTAAATATATATATATTTAATAATATTTTTAAAATAATTTTGTATATTAATCAACTGATAACGACAGCAACTGTTATATTTCGATCAATTCAAAACACACACACACACACACATCAAAATACACACAGCCGTCGCGACATTTGAAATTCAGAGCGCATCTGGAAAGTGCAGTGAAAAAGTCATATGGATGGGGAGACGAGCAGCAATAGACAAAACAAAAGTGCATAATGCCCATTGTTGTCAAAGGGCGACAGCAGCTGATCGAAGCAGCCAGCCAACTGCCAACAACAACTGCCAATTGTGAATGCTGAGGCCTCTAAAGGACGAGTGCAGCTTGGCTGCGAAGGCCCGTGACACACATTTGCAGGCAGATTTTCCATTCTCCTAGAGCGAATTGGCGCCCGAAACAGGCGAAATAACAATGGAAAAATGCCAGGCAGCGTTTCATGAAAATTGCATCAACTCGGCAGCTGTCGACTTGGTCTTGGCTCATGCCAAAGTGAAGGCAGAGCAAAAAACGCAAAAAAAAATAACAGCTGAGGCTGTTCACATGGCGCTCTTATTGATTTTAGCTGTTGCTATTTAAAATTCTCATGTCTGTCGCCTATTTATCGATTGTCAAATGCCTGACGCTTCAATGAACATGCACACACACACACACACACAGCGAGTGATAAAAATAATGTGCATCTCTCATATTTCTAGCTGAACGTACTCTCGACTGGTCAAATGGCGCGTCACATCATAAAATTGAGATGCCTGTCAGTGGCAGGCAAGATATATGCAAAAGCCACAACCACAACTATGCACTGAGAGAAAAAGCAGAGTAAGTAGCTTGAGCATGAATGTAAAATATATATATTATTTTATCAGTGTTGATAAACTTCTTTGCAGAATATGAATAGTAAAACATTTTATTAGAGCAGCTGAAGACTGAAATCAGCTTCATTTCATGGTACTCCATGCATGATTGCTTCAAGTTCTCTTTTAAATGTTTTGTAGCTTAAAAATATGTATTTGAAAATAAATTAAATTTATTTAATCGAAGGTTCGATGGAATTTTGATTGAATGCTAGTTTTTATATAACTAGCACATTTGCATGGATTAGAAACTGAGCAGTTTTTATTGTATTGCACCCGATTGATTGGAACCTGTTAAAATGCAAAACTAGCTAAATATCTCTCAACCAGATCTCAATAAAATATATTCGATTTCCTTTCTTTTATTTATGATTCATATAAGCAAAGCCTAGCTATTATTAACCTATCATGAGACTATGCAAAACTCAGCTACTGTCCTGGTTATCGAGCAAAGCAACTTGAGCGACTTGAATCATTAAGCACCGATAGCTCTTAGCTCAAGTTGTTCAAGGCCTGGCCACATGGAGAACTTTTCTATCGAGATTTATTTCATAAAATATATTTATACCATACGATTTATTTCATACATTGATGCTTTAGCAATTATATTTGTTGTAAAACTATATTTTATAGTTTTGAATTCTTCCGCAGTCCCATCAAGAGTCGAAGTCCAAACATCTATAGCAGCTAGCCTTAACTTCAATACACCTCTACATTTCTGTTTTTTCTTAGTTTTTTTTCAGTGCACTCATGTCACTCAAGCTTTTATGGTTTTGTTTTTGCTGACTGCTGCCGTGGCATAGAAATTTGAATGCCTGCTCTCTTGTGGCACACACACACACACACACAAGCTTGCACAGACATGCAAATGGTGTCCTGTTCAGAGTCTGGCTCTTGCACTCATATATCCCCCAATGCAAAACTGTCTCAATGGCTAGCAATTAGCTGTTGTTGTTGTTGTCGTTGTCCTCGTCGCATTGCTGTCATATGAGCACTTAAACATGATTTTAATGTCAATGGTTTCCACGCTTCGCCATATTGCCACAGCCTTAACTAGAGAGGAAGATGGCAATAAAGTGAGGGAGAGAAAGGGATAGCGACAGAGCGCGAGAGTGAAAGAGATAGATAGCTAACCCCAGCAAGGGAAAGGACAACGAGCGACAGTTTGTTTGCACGCAAGGAAGATGAAAGTGTTAGAGGTCGCAACACCTCTTCTATGTCTTTCCTCTTTCTTTTTTATAGATTTTCCCATTCACCCCAGCAGCCGAGTTGGCGTCTGCAGCTTGTTTAATATGCTGTTGAATATGCAGCAAGCAGCGAGAAAAGTGTTGGCCAATTTATTAGTAGTAGAGACTTTAAAAAAGGTGAATACATACGATGCCATGGAATAAATACTGTGATAAATACTGTTTGATAGTTAACTAGAGTATAGCTCTAGTATATTATAGTAAGTATATTGTATTGCGGCAAATTCGGGTTTGTTAATCATGGCACACATGAAAAAAAGACAAGGTGGTTTCTCAGTTATTAGTAGTTTTTATGCCTGTACATGGATCACTCTAACGAAATAATATAACAACAAAAATATATTTATATACTGGATAAATATTAAGTATGGCTATATGCTAGGCAGTATTAAGCAAAACAATAGTACATATTAATCCTGTAGAAAAGTTCCATAATTCCACAACCGAAGATACCTTTGGTGAAGATCAAGCTAGGCTGAGGTTAAAAACCAGATAGTTAATGGAATGAAAGGCGCCTCCTGCTTGACATATAATGCGGAAACATCTTCTTCTTTTTTTTTTTCAATAAATTTTTTCTTGTAATCATCATAACCTCTCTAAAAGAGGAATCTAAATTCCATTTAAAACCTTAACTATGTATATCATAAACTATAATTTATTTACATGTACCAAACTTTTCAGCTTTAAGAACCAAACTCAATTTAGCATTTGGGAGAAAAAGAAAAAAACTTTGCTGTTATAAAAGCAGACTTCAAAGCAAATGGCTTTATCACTTGCGAAGAAGAATTAAGTCGGCGTGAACAAAGTTCAAGTAGAAGAGCACAAATACGTAAAAGAAAAGTAAATAAAAAGCGCAGCCAACAAATTTTTAACGCCAGCCGAGCGTAACAGATAGAGATAGGGAAAAAAAGGGGAGACAGAGAGGGAGAGAGGTAGAGAAAAAGAGAGAGTGTGAGCTTGCCTTTTATGCAAAGCACGTAGTTGAGTTTCATCTTTCTCATACAATAAACTTGCACACCGTACAGTCAGGCTTGGGTAAGGACAAACGAGCAGCATAAAAATGTCATTTCCTCGCGCACACCTAACAACAACAACAGCAACAACAACAACAACAACAATGGCAGCAAGGACAACAGCAATGCCAACAACCTGCCATTAATGCTTGCATATGCACACACACACGTAAAGCTGCTTCCACAAATCATCTAACAGCATCCACGGAACACCTCATCAGAACCAGCCTCGGCGCGCACCCATAAAAGAGATGAGTAAAAACGAGGGAAAAGCAAAAGGAAAAGAATTTACGAGTATTTTTGGGTGCGGTCCTTGACATCGCGTACGACGCATGACGCTCGCCTCGCTCCGGCTCCTGCTCTAGCTGCTGCTGCTGCTGCTTTGTCTGTGCTTGAGATTCGCAGAGCTCGCAGCGTTCGCTCGTTTCGAATTCACGATGAACTCGATTTTACGACAGCACCCGCCATCAAGCAATACACAGGCAAATGGACACAAACACGGACACGGACACAAATGCGATGCCGATGCTGTCCAGAGAGGCGCTCTAAGTGTGTGTGTGTGTGTGTGTGTGAGTGGGTGTGACTTTATAGTTGTAGTAGTCAGTCACACACACACACACACACAATTTTTGGGCAGCTCCACCAGGCCCACAGGCAAATCTCCAACTCATTTATTAGTCGATATTGTTTGTGAAATTTTCGCATTCCCTCGAGCGCTTTCCAAGGGCTTTTCCTTTATGTAGCACATCATCATCTGCATACCCTTATTTAATTAGCTTTCTTGATTGGTTTAGTTTGAAAACTTTTTTAATTGCTATGCGAATAAACGGAAGTATAGATGCAATAAAAATTTGCTTCCAAAAGAGTTTTTTTTTTCTTTACCATTTTATATAAATATGGCAAAACAAAAAGTACGAAAAGAAAATTATTTATTTTTGTTAGGTTTTTTAGTTTAACTGTAGCAAAAGTTTTTGAATTTAATTAAATTTATTTCTTTTTGCAGGTTTTATTGGAGATTTATAAACCCTTAATCAAAATTTAATTAAAAAAAAATTGACGAATAAATTTGTTTAGCTTTTCAAGTCAAATAGAAAATATGGAATAATTAAATATATATAATAAATATTTGTATAATATAGTGATAATATAAATGCATATATAATAATGATAAAAAAAAAAAAAATAAATAAAAACTAATTCGGATTTGTTTTCCTGTAGATTATAATATATTAAAAAACTTTTTTAAATACAATTTAATATTTCAGAAAAAATGTTAAGTATTCTAGTTTAATATAATAATAATTTATAATAATAATAATAATAATCTGATAATATTACATAGTAAATTGCATGACATAAAGTCCATTATTGATTATATTTTTTGTTAAGAGATATATAAATACATAATATATATAAACTATAATACATCAAGTAGCCAAAGTTTGCCAAACAAATAAATAATAATATTAAGTTTCAAGTCCATAAAAAGTTAGTTTTCGTCATCTTTCGATATTTTCTATAGTTTCCGAAATGTGTAATATTAATGAATTATTAACAACAATTTGTACTCACTTTCTAAGTTTGTCATTAATTAGTACTTTTTTCTCTTCTTTTTTTTTTAGTATTCATTTATTTATTGGTACATTTACAACAATAACAACAACAACAATGACAACACCAAATGACAAATTGGACAGACATACAGTAGTAGTAGAAGACGTAGTATATTCCATTACAACATCAAGTACATACCCAATTGGCGTTACGACGCGCACGAAACGTTCGTTAAGTTTATCTATATAATATTTTCTTTTCCGCTTTTTTTTTTTGACAAAAATTAATTTCCGCTTCTTGCATTGGTTACAATTGCCTTAAGCTTTATTGAGTGATTGTGATGGGTTAACACTTTTTCGTATTTATTTAAAATTATTATTATTAGTTTGATTATTTAAAGCACAGTGTTTCACTTTTGGTGGATTAACAACTTTTTTATCAATATCTTTCCAGCTTGCTGTTTTGCTAAAAATATTTATGTAGCAGTCGGTGTTAAATTTCCTAATTACAATTGTTTTACCGTACAAGTGTGTGAGTGTGTAGGTGTGTTCATGTGTGCATGTACGTTTGTATTCTTTGTGCTTTAGCAGCTAGCTACTCTGTCTAAATATTTGAAGTTTTCGCTTGGTCCAGTGTCGAGTGTCGCGTTGTCTCTGGCGTTGTTCTGATTTTGCTTTCTTTCATTTTTGCCTGCCTCTCTGAGTGTGAGTGACTGTGAGTGTGTGTGAGTACGTGTATGTGTGTGAGTGTCTCTCAGTATGTGTGTGTGTGTGTGCGTGTGTGTGCTTGTGTAGCAGCAGCAGGAGAAACAGTTGATAGCCGTGGCAGACGTTGATCGCTGAGCGTGGTTACGTGTGTAAGCGCAGCACCAAGCGCACTAGTTGACGCCTAAACGTCTACTACGAATTGCGTTTGTTGTAGCGAACCCCAATTTCGAAAAATTCCAAATGGCGGCACACGCACACAGCTGCAAAAGCAGCAGCAGCCGCAGCAGCCGTAGCAGCAGCAGAGGCAGCATCATCAGCAGCAGAGGCAGCAGCAGCAACAGCAGCTGCAAACGCGCAGCTCTCAGCTCTCAGTTAGCTGCTTGTGATTTATGTACAAAATGGCAAAAGCAACAACAATATCATACAAAATACACGCACACAGCTGTAGCACTGTATATACATACACAAGTACAGCAGCCGATACACAAGTAGAGGAGACAGCGCTGCTCGCAGCATCGACTTAATCCCAGTTGTGTCCTGTTTTTGGGGGTGGCATTGCCAAGCTCCCGGTTGTGCCTGCTTTTATTACATAGTTGCTTATATATAAAGCAATTAGTGTATGTGTGAGTGTGTGTGAGTATTTGAGTGTAACACACACACACACACACACACACATACGCACACCAGGCAGACTGTTGCTGCCGGCTTACGGCTTTGAGTTAAATCTGTCCTTAAAAGCTTTTTTGAGTGAGTTTATTTGGGACTTTGATGTTATTGTTTGCTTTCAAATTGAAGTGAATGAAATAAACCTTAAAAATGGCTTTAAATTTCATTGAAATTGTATTTGATTTCATTTTCTATAAACTACTCAGCCATATATATTAAATATTCATTTTTAGCTGCTGTTAGACTTACTCTCTCTGTATATCAAAAATGTGCTCTCCCTCACACGTTCTCTCTCTCTATATCTCCCTTCCTCTTCTGCCTTCGTCACTGTGATCTGCTCACAGAAAAAACAGCTTTAAAATTTCGTTGACAATTTATGTGCCGTATTTTTCTTTAATTATTTAATGAAATTCAACTTTCTAAATAGTGCCTTCTCGCTCATACACACACACACACATAAAGCTTTGCCACAGCTTGGTCAAACTTTTGCTCAAAGCTCAAAGCGCTTTCAATGCTAACCGTTATGTACGCACGCTGAGAGAAAGTTTTCAGCATCTCTGCCTTTGCCCACAGAGATATCAACAACAAAGAGAAGAAGCAGCAGCAGCAATAGCAACAACAACAGCAGCAGCAGCAGCAGCAGCGGCTTCAGCAGCAGCAGCATAATAAAAATCCATTTTTATAGTCCCGGCAACATCGCAGTCGCAGTCGCCGTCGCCGTTGCTGCACACACATACTCAACCCACCCCACCGAGAACAAAAAAAAAAAAAGCAAAAAAGATTTACTGAAATAGGCAGAGAGGAGGTCACGGGATGTTGCTGCTTCTGCTTGCTCCTGGGGTGGTGCTGCCAAAATGTATGAAATTTTACTGCCTGCCAACGTCAACAGAAACTTCAAACTTTTGCTGTTGCAGCTGGCAGCGCTGCCTCAGCTGCTGCTGCTGCTGCTGCCGCTGCCGCTGCTTGTGCTGTTGAGTGAGCGCGTGGAATGTTGCCATATGCCGCCATATGTACATCTATACATATTAAATGCTGCTCTCTGCTCTCTCCAATGTATGCCTTTCTCGCTCTCACTCTCCCCCTCTGTCTGTCTCGTTCTCTCTCTAGCACACAGCAAACACAGAGCTGGGCTCTCGCTGAGTTGTTTGCGCTGTACACGCTGGGTACAGTCGCTGCCACCAGCAGCAGCGACGGCGACGCTGGCAGCAGCAATAATGTCCGTCCCTTTAGCCAAATCGTCCAGACGTGCAGACTTTTGACTGTGTATGCGTGTGTGTGTGTGTGTGTGTGTGTGGAGGGGGGTGACCACTTTTTCGTGCTTGACGATGTTGTTGCTGATGCTGCCTGCCGCCTGCTGCCCGCTGCCCGCTGCCTGCTTGTTGTTTTTGTTGCTGCTGTTTCTTTGATTGCCATAAACAGGGTGTCACAGTTGTTGCTGACAAGAAAGGGAAATTGGGATTGGAATGTGAGCATGTTCAAATGTGATGTATTAAAGCAGAGCAAAATGTATTAACATTGCATCAAATTGTTTTTGCCGACTGCCACATAGATTGACTGATTAAATGATTGATGAGTTAGGCACATTTGGAAATGCAAAGGGTTTGACTTATTTGACAGCTGTGAAAAGCTAATGCAAAACGAAAATTAGCTCTAGAAAGCGTGCAATAATATTGAATAATGTAAGGTCTAATTGCTTTTTAAATTTTAATGTTTATTATTAACGTTTTTTTTTAAGTTACATAGTGTGAGTACAAATGGCTGCTCATGGAACTTTGGGTAATAACTGTACATACCGAAATCATCTTGTATATGTGTTAAGTCTTTAAGATAATTTTCAATTAATGTCAAAACCCAATTGCTACACGGTAAAAGTGTTTAACAAAATAGCTTAAAACGCCCTGTATGCTTACCTCATTATTTGGCAATTATTTGATACCACCTTGAACACCCTGTTTATGCAAAATTCAATGTTCAACAATGTCTAATAGGCAGCAATTTTGATTTAATAAAGTCTAAATCAATGCACGACCTGCATAACAATGTACATACACAAACACAAACAGAAGCACACACACACAAGCACATGCAGTAAAAAAAAGAAGTGAGACACCCTGTACGCAAAGGATATTTAAGTTTAACAAGTACATAAGCACTTGGCTTCACAAGCACATAAATAGCAAAATGGAATTAAGTTTGCATAGCAAAGAACATAAACTGCTGCAATTACAATAACACCAAATTGAAACTAGTCTAAAGCAACAATAACAACAACAACAACAACAGCAACAGCAGCAACAAAGATAATAACACACGCACACACACATGCAGCAGCGAAACTTTTTCTTATTTCTTTCTTTCAGCCAATGGCACTGAAAATAATAAAAAACAGTTCAAAAAGAGAAAACAGAAACAAAACAATTGTAGCGAAAAAAGCAAAAAGGAAAATAACAGAGTATGTAATTTATAATATCCTTTGTGAGCGAGTGCTTTGTGCTGGTGAAAAGTGAAAATAAGTATGTGTAGCGCTCTCGCTGTGTGTGTGTGTGTGTTTGTGTGTGTGCAAGGGAGTCTGTGTGTGGCATTAAGTATTTGACATTTACAAACAACAGCCACACACACATACACACACACTTGCACACATTTACAGCTGCTGTCGTTTGTGCCGGGCAAATAGTTAAAACTAAAATAAATTTAGTTGTTCTGCACACACATACACACACATACACAGTCATACAAACTCACTCACACGCACGCACACACACTCAGACGCAGAGAAGATAGCCGCCATTTTGGTGCGCGTCCTTCGTGCCTTGGCCGCGCTGATAAGTATGCAATGCTTGTGTTTGGCTGCCGCACAAAATCTCATTATATTTGTTTTATTTTATTTGCTGCCTCATCGTCGTTTTCTTTTTATTTTGCTTCTTCAGCTGCTGCTGCTTTTACTTCTCTGTTTTATTTGACTTTTTTTGCAATGCCCTGTAGTTTTTTATTAAATACAGTTGGGTTAACTTGTGAAACAATTCGGTTGTAGTTTTACAGAGAGATGCTTTCAATTTATACTTTTATACTTTCATTATGTGTATATCTGACAGAGCTCTTCTATATAGGCTCAAAGAAACATATTCATAATTTCTTTCAAATTAACAACAAGCTCTATTTTATTTTATTTTATTTTTTTATTTTTATTTATTTTTTTTTTTTTTTTTTTATTTCATTTTTGCTTAAATAATTATATGAGCAGACTTTTTGCTAATTCCAGCTCTATTTCATTCTCAAAATATATTTCCTAGCGATGCTTATCTTATTACTTTTATATTGAAATATAGAGTTATATTTAAATTTAAAAAATATTTTTTTCTGCAGCATATCTTGTGCATTTTTAGCGCACATCTCTAGAAACAATAATTGTTAAGCATCAACATTTATATATTTTAGCAACGTCTCTTAATTCCTTTTAAAATAAATACAAAATTTCTTTTGTTCTGTTTTTCATATCCTAAACTTTGCTCAAGAACCTTGAACAACTTTATTTCCTTCCCATACGCATTTTATGTAGCATACTTTTATGGGCAATGTTTGCAATTCTAGAGAAATCAACTCGTTGGAGTCAAATCTTCACTATACCCATCATTTCTAGCATAATATACAAAATATCTAAGCTAAATTTAATTCACTTGTATGAATTTCATCAACTACAGAGCATCTTCTAGTCTAATACTCGCACTCGCAACTAGAACATTATTTCTTGACTTTTTTCCACATTGCTTGCTTTCTGTTGCTGTCTATTTCTATGGTTTGACCAAAGTACTTTTATGTGTCTATATATATGCGTGTATATAAATATACAGCATATATATACTCAACTGACTTTGGCCAGTTGACCGTCTACAGCAGCGCTCCGCCTCCAGCCCCGCCCATGGCATTGTCATCTACTTACTTACTACTTACTGCCTGCTTAGTTATTGTTTTAGTGTGGCCTTTTGTTTGAAATTATTAACAATGGACGTTGCCAAGTGAAAGGTGCTCGGCCAGTGGACTATACGAGGGGCAGAGCAACACTTTTAATAGCATTTAATGCACCTGCACTTACACACACTCACGCATCATGAAAGTTAAGTAGCTTTTTGTTCTTAGTTGGCATTGTGCTGTTGCAATGGCTGCAGCAGATACACTTAATAGAGAGATATGGAAAGACAGATTGAGAGTGAGAAAGAGAAAGAGAGAGCCATACCTGGAATAACAACAGCATCAACATTATTATTATTATTATTATTATTATTATTATTATTATTATTAGCACCATCATAATTAACATTCATGATTATTACTTATAAGCGGCTTTCGAAATGCTTCACTTGCCGCGTGCTGGTTCATTATTTATTTATTTTTTGATTGTCGCTTCAATTTCACTCATGGCCTGGCCTGCATGGCCGTGTCGTTGCGTCGTGTTTAGCTCGTCATTTATAATTGCGAAATGATGGACCCATTATCTAATTTCATAATTAAATAATGTGGCACAAAGCTATTTTAAATTACGTTAATTATACTGCGAGCAAGGCGAACAAATCATTTAAAGAGATGTGAAAACTGTTTTATTTAATCGACTTTCATGTGGACTAACTAGCTGTTAAATACTTGACATGCGGTTGGCAGTGAAGTGGGAAAAACATGAGAATCTTAGCTGGAACTAACCACCTAATCTTGCCACCTCATCGTGATAGAGTTGCCAGACCGTTGAACTGCTGCAGTTTGTCATTTGGTTGACAATAAGCTAACGAACACAAAGAAAACTAAAGCTTTACTACTAGTCAAATGCGGCTCATGTAAAGAAGACTCTCTCTACATGAAGTGTTGCCAGACTGTTCACTATTTATGTTATACATTGAATAATGAACAATGATGCAAAATATACTGACAAATGATGTTAAAAATACTTGCTTTGACATGAACTCTTAGTGACATGCAGTTATACCTGGCAAATATACCATGAACTTTAGCTCGAGACTAGTGTGCAATTTACAGCATCATTGGTATATGATCATCACATTTTGTTGATCATCATAATGAGCATTAGATGCCTCCCATGCAACAACAATCTCAAAAAAATCGGGTCTGCCAAACAGTTTGAGCATAATTATTTGAGGCCACGACAGCCTCATAAAGCAGGCATTTCAAATACACACATACGTAATGTTCATTTAGATTTTTCGATTTATTAAGTAAAGAACGTTTTTAACAATCATTTCTAGGAGGTATCCAGCCGGTCTCCGTGCTCAACAGCAGACAGCTAAATTGATCGCCTCAATCAATGACCGGGCAGCAACTAGACATTGTATTTCACTGTTAACGACGCCTCTGAAGGTAAACTCTGATCATCGTCATAGGAGATGGCTACCAAGCCGGTGTCATCCGGCCGCGTGAACCTGGCGAATTTGGCTCTGGAGAATCGCATAGTCGGTGGCAAATATCGCTTGCTCAAGCCGATTGGCAGCGGTTCGTTTGGTGAGATCTATCAGGGCATCAACACGCAGGACGGCAAGGATGTGGCTGTCAAAATCGAGGCGATCGATGTCAAGTATCCATTGTTGCGCTACGAGGCAAAGGTCTATGAGCAGATCGGTCCGCATGCCGGACTGCCGGCACTCTTGCACTACGGCAGCGAGAAGCGTTTCAATGCGCTGGTCATGGAGCTGTTGGGCCCCTCGCTGGAGGATCTGTTCAATCTGTGCAAGCGCCACTTCACGCTGAAGACGGTCCTCATGCTGGCCGATCAGCTGCTGATGCGCCTCGAGTGTGTGCACCAGCATAGTTTTATACACCGCGACGTGAAGCCCGATAACTTTCTGATGGGCATCGGCAGGAATTGCAACAAGTTGTACATGATTGACTTTGGCTTGGCCAAGCGCTATCAGGATCCGGAACGCTGCCAGCATATACCGTACCGCGAGGATCGCAATCTAACCGGAACGGCGCGATACGCCTCGATCAATGCGCAGCGCGGCATCGAGCAATCGCGTCGCGACGACCTGGAGTCCCTTAGCTATTGCATTATGTACTTCAATTTGGGCAAGCTGCCCTGGCAGGGCATTGTGGCGCCGAACAAGCAGCAGAAATACGAGAAAATATTGGAGTTGAAGCGCAGCATGTGCATCGATGAGATCTGCAAGTCGTGGCCCGTCGAGTTCGCCCTGTTCATGAAATACACGCGCAACTTGCGCTTCCAGGACGAGCCCGACTACGTCTATTTGCGCCAGTTGTTTCGCCTGCTCTTCCGCACCCTCAATCACCATTTCGATCATATATACGACTGGACCCACTTGAGCCAGCAGCAAAAGGAGCGTGAGCGCGACCGCGATCGGGATCGGACTCGTCGCGATCCCCCGCAGCTCGTCGAGCTGGAGCTGAAGCGTCTGCGGCGCTCCCGTGTCGAACAGACACGCTTGAGCAATCGCTTGGAGATCGGCGACGGGCACAAGCACAAGCATCTCGATGACAAGCAACTGAAGTGATGCGGCGGTGCGACGGCATATGAAATCTGATTATTGAAAAGCAAGCAAAAGAACAGCAACAACAACAAAATATGCTCTTCCAAATTATTTAAACGACAGACTTGCATAATTGTATGTTAAATTGTTAATGTTTAGCGTTTTATTCCTGCGTTTTATTTTAAAATATTTCCTAAATACCTGCTGCATATATGTTTTGAGAGCCCCGCCCAAAGGATCGCGCACAAAACCGTTTCCAGATCCTTGGAGGTCGGCCTAAAATGCATTATGCTGTTAATTATACACGATTGAATTGCAGTCGAATCACAGCAATGTGAGCGCATTTCAAATTTCGGTTAACTATCCTATGTAGACATTCCCCCCACAAATTCAATTGATGAAACAAATTTTGGTTTTAATAAATGCACATGGTTAATTCATTTAAATTTTTATTTAGTTAGGTAGTTTACCTAGTTATGTTTATTTAAAAAAAATATATATATATTTTATTTCCTATATAGTGGATTTTCAACAATAAATTATGTTAATCAAATTCATTTATATTTTATCAATATTGATTATTGCTTCACAGAGCGACACCCATTGTATAAACTTTTAATTGACTAATTCGCATGGATTTTATTTTGAGCAATTGTTTTTGATATTTTCGAAGGCTCTCTATATCATGTTCTCGCTAAAAAAAAATACAACTCAAAATGAATGAACATTCAAAAGCTGTTCTAAGTATATTTATTTATTTATTTTTTTAATTTAATAAGAAATATGAATTTATGCTATAATTAATTTATTACCTATCATTTAATTTTACCTATTTTGCATGATCTTTCAAAAGCGGATCTAAGTGTATTTATTTATTTATAAGGTAAAAATTATATATTAATAAATTCATTTTAAGCTGTTTTGTATGATCTTTCCAGAGCCCATTTAATTGCATTTATCAGTATTTTTTTTTAATTTATAAAAAAAAAGAACTTATGTTATAATATATTTGTTACTATAATTTATTATATAACTATTTTTTTTTCTATTTTTAAATTAATATTTATTTATTTTTGCATTTCTTTATCTATTTATTGTATCTATACAATCAGTTATACATATCACAATATTTTTTTTTTTTTGCCACTATTTCTTGGATCAGGTATATCTACTTACGTAACGTAGAAGTATTTTATAATTGATCAAGGCCGACTGCTTGTTTGTGTGGCAGACTGAAATATTTTCATTTAGTATTATCGGCAAACTATCTGTTGTGCTTAAAATTGCATACAATGCTCTTTACTTACCTTGGCTATAGTGATGGCAAAAAAAATTCATTGTTCGATTATTTAATCATATGATTTATTTTAGGTGCTTTAACGATTAATTGCAATTAACCGCTGAAAAATGAAAAAATCGATTAATCAAATGATTTTTTTTTAATGCGCTTATTATTTTTTTTATTTTTTTTTATGAACTCCTTTTAGAAGCAATAATAGCAACAAGAACAGTAAAGAATATACATAAATGTTTATTTATTTAAAATTGAGTTAAGAAATAGTAGTTGTGAAAGGTGCTCTGTTGTTAACCTGTTCCTTTTTTCGGTTAATGTGGCACCCGCCTTGGAAAAAAGACGTTCCGCTGGTACCGAAGTGCCTATTAAGAAACAATACCGACAAGCTATAACATATAGCTTAGGGTATGCAGTACGCATCTCCTCCCAGGCGTTGGCGACATTACGCTTCAAATCAAAAACAGGAGCATTTAAAAAAAGACTGAGCTCGTCTTGAATTTGAAAATGGTTACCGTCTTTCTTACTGGTTTTGTGGGCCAGTGTCTTGTGGTGGGTCCATAAATCGAACTCAACTTCGCTAATAGATGAGCCGTCACTAGTGCTTCCTAAACTTTCATTTATATCTGGTTGTATTTTTACAATACTTCAATTGTTTTTGGCACAATTGGCAATTCACATCCGTGTCATTTAATTTTGAATAAAATCTCCACACTTTACTTAGTTTTGGTGCCATAATGACGCTTCGCCACTAACTTTTGCGCGCCAATGTTGCTTACAGCGATGCGATTTTTTGAGCAAATCATCGATTATCTCGATTATTCAAAACCCATTTTGCGATACAATTAAATCGTGAATTGAAACAAAATAATCGATTATTGCGTATCATATGATTAATCGTGCCATCACTACTTGGCTAGCAACTTGCGCAAAGCTCATCAGAAAGGGTAGCTGTCAAATTGTCATGTAAACGCGACCTGCTGCCAGCATCAGTAGAAGCCATTGAAAACACTATACCTAAGTTTTTGCAGTTGAGTTGGGGTTTATTTTCGCATAGTTATTTATTGAGTGGCAGGCACACGGAGAGAGACAGAGAGAGAAAGAGAAAGAGAGACACAACGCAGTACAGGTGAAAAAAACACTTGCAAGTTATGCGAAAACAAAATAAATTTTATAGCAGCTATGACCCCCAAGCAGACTCCCGACTCGTCCCGCCACACGCAGAGCTGTACAATACACTGGCAAATAGTTTAGCTCCGACCGCACAGCAGAGCGAAAATAAAGCGAAAAATAGAAAATGCTTTTTCCTTTTTCTTTTTCGTTTCATTTATTTTTTTTTTTTTTCACTCTGCTCGGCGCCCGAGAAAAGTAAGTGGAAAAGTTTTGCTAGCTTTGACTGCGCTGCTTAGTTCTGTTAAAGACGGGGTCGTTGCGTTGCACCTGCTGCCAAATTAAATAGAAAAAAAAAAAAAAACAATGAATAAAAAAAATTCATAAATAAAACAAAACAGAAAAGCGAGGGAATACCACAAATAAAGGCGAAATAAAGCTAAAGAATTGCAGAAACTAAAATACAATGGAGCGAAACAGAAACAGGCAACTATGTCTATGACAGACTGGCAATTTCAATAATTTATGATGCCCGGCTTTGAACAACGGGCGGAAATCATTTTGACATTTTCCAGCAATTTTTCTTGCACTTGGCAAAACTTCGTCCTCTGCGCCGCTGCACTGACAAAACATAATTAAGTGTCGTCTTGAGCGTCTGCCTCGCCTACTGCTACATCTTGCCCTCCTGCTTCTCCCCCTCCTTCTCCTTTCGCCTTTCACTCTGCCTGCTTGTCCTATTGTGCTCGGCTGCCAGTTGATGCACAGCAACAAAGCCAAAACAACTCAAACCCTGCAATCGAGTGGTACTGACTAATCAATACTCTGTTCATAAAGAAAAATCAGTGAATTGAAAATGCTTTTGTATAAATATTTTACTTCTGTCGAGTTCTACTTATATAGCTCTCTAATATAGAAACATTTTTGCATACACTTTTTAGGACAGTCCGCTTTAACCAAACAAGCGAAAGCCTTTTTTAAATTCTTGCAGCTTAAAAACAAATTTCAAGCACGTTGAAAGCAAAGAGGAGCTTACATATTTTTTTTTATTTATATACAATATATGTATTTTTTTTTACATAAAATTGTACTTTCATTTCGTTGTTCCTGTTAAGCTTATCCAGCTTAAGCGAAGCGTGCACAATATTTTCATAATCCATCAAAAAATATACAAATATATACAGTGAGATATATTTACAAAAATAAACATATTTTGAGATATATAATATATATATATATATATATATATATATATATATATATATATATATATATATATATATATATATATATATATATATATATATATATATATATATTTTTTTATATTTTTTTTTTTTTTTTTTTTTTTTTTTAATTAATAAAGAAATAAATACATATACACAGTAATAAATATACAAAAATAAATATAATATACATTTTAAAGTTTAATAAATTTGTGCATATTTTTTAAATAAATTATATTGCATTTTTGTTTATTTATTTATTTATATATTTTTTAATTTTTACATATTTCATCTATTTTTTTATTTATTTTTTTTTTTTATATTAAAAATATGAAATAATCATTTACAAGCCTCAAATTTATTTTTTGGAATATGTAAAAACCTATTTATTTAAAAATAAAAGATTAACAAAAACTTCTTAATATTAATGTATTAATGTAATATTTAGTATATGTATCTATATATACTTTTACTTATATATTTATCTAGACTTAGCTATAGTTATTACTTGCTGTTTAAGAAAAAAATGGTATAAGTTAATATATACAATATTCTAAGTTAATATATGTATATGACATGACAATACGCCAAGTATATAGCAAATGCTGTAAAAACTAATCAGATCCAAGCGTGGCTCGAAACCAAGTCTTTAACTAACGGTAAATAAATTTGAAAGCATCATCTAACTGGACAATAAAACAGTATTTTTTTTCAACTTTCAGCTCACTTTGGCAGCAATCGAAAGGCCCTTGTATCACTTTCAGAGTACAGAGTATGTATGGAAAAACAAAAAGTTTGCAAGTGCCAGGGGACTGGCAGCTGGCAACGGGTAACTGGGAGCCGGCAATACGAAGTAACACGGCCAAAAACTTGCAATGTGGCAAATAAAGCGGCATGACAAGTGACAAGTGGCAAGTAAACCGTAAGCCGTATTACAAAATGCCACATAATGCTGCAGCCGTTTGGTACTGCTGCTGATGCTGTTCATCCTGCCCAGACTGCTGGCCTGAATAGCTGACTGACTGTCAAGCATCGGCAGCGGCATCGTCACCTGAAGCACTGACAGTTGCCATGTCAACATATATGATAAATTGTGCTGCGCGTCGCGTTGTCTGCTTGAAATGATGTGTTATGGAAATGCGACGTCCGCTGACTGCAAATGTCGGCTGCCAGTTGCTTTTGGTATGTCTGCGACTGTTAGTGTAAACATTCGTGTAATGTAATTGCACATTTTGCTATCTGCATGCCAAATAGCTGTTTATTTAATTTGCTGAGCACGCCATTGCGAATTGGGCGTCCACGTAGCAGCCATTTAGCATTCACTGCCAGACTGATTTGATGCGACAATCTCGAGTAGTGTGGGAAGCACTTGATGCTCGAATGTTTGTGTGGTGGCGCATAGAAGAAGAGCAAAATCAAAATTAACTGCTGCAGCTACTTTAAATCCGCTTAAGTGGAAAGCAAATTTCAGTAAAATCATATAAATAAGAAAATCATTGTAAATTGAAGTTATATAATTTATTTATTGAAGTTCTCTTTGGGTTAATGGTTATGAAAGCAAATAGAAATAAGCTTAAGTACTTAAACAATAAAAGACGTGATTAGAAATGTGTAATTAGGAAATTCATAATTTACTCTAATTCACATTAAAGCAAACTCAAATTTGACATGCATGTTAAAGTGCCTATTAAATTGAAAAGCTTTTGTATGTTTACATGCCTGACTGGAATGCATATATATATTAGCTAAAACTATATAATTAGTATGTTAACTGAATGAACAGTTTATTCAAAAAATTACAAAAAAAAAAAAAAATAATATAAAATTAAATATATATAAAATAAATTTGTATAAAATATTTTTTTCAATTATAAAAAAATGTATAAATAAAATAATAAAAAATAAATAATAATATAAAAAAATATATAAAATAAATTTGTATAAAATGTTTTTTTTTTTTAAATATATAAAAATATATTTGTAAAATAATAAAAAATAAATAATAATATAAAAAATATATAAAATAATAAAATAAAAAAATTTTAAATATTTTAGTTAAATATTAATATATAAAATAATACAAAAACAATATAAGTTTCTACTGCAATGCTGAACTGAACGAAACCTATGTAAATATAAGTTTACATTCAATTTGTGAATTGAAGTATGTGTATATGTAGCTAAAATTACTCTTAAAATTTAGTGATTTAAATATTTTTTAAGAAGAAGACTCAAATACAAGTAGAATATAATTTTGTTTTTTTTTTTATTTTGTTTTTTATTTTTTTATTTATTTATTAATTTATTTATTTGTTTATTTATTTTATTTTATTATTATTTTTTTTTTTTTTTTTTTTTGTAACCACCATCAGAAACTTTTACAGAAAAAAAATAGAAACACAGTCACTTAGCATTGGCTGACTAATCTAGTTGGACAGGTGGAAGCCAGAGTGCTGGGCGGTGCGTGGCAGCAGGTAACCATTAGCAACAGCACGAGAGGTAAGAACTAAGCCAGTAAACTACAAAAAGAGCAGAGCTTAAAAACTTTTGCAGCTTCTGCCAGCATTTATATTCGCCCATATAATGTAAGCCAAAGCCCAAATGCAACAGCCCGGCAGAGCAGAGAGTCTTTGCTTCCTCCATGCCAGAAACTCTCAAAGTGTTCGTTCAAATAATTGCGTCTGCTTGCACTAATAGACGTTTATATATATGTATATATATATACCAGCTCACCGCTCGATCGACCCACACACAATGCTGGTAAAATGTAAAAAACAAAGAATCCTTTCACAACTTGGCTTCAAATGATTTTGTTGCTGCATGATTTTGTTGGCGTCTTAGCTGCTTTGTTTTGTTCTTCATTAGATATGGAAACGTCTAAGAATTTTGTAATAGAAATATATACTTATATTAAATAAATAAACGAATATTATGACATCAGAAGTGAGAACAAGAAAAGAACCATACAAATAATAATCGATAAATTTCGATATTTTCTTATATGTGTATATCTTTGCACTTCTTTAAATGTATATGTTGTATATCGTTTTTAATTAAGAATTTCAATTTAATGCCAAATAACATTTTAAAGCGTTTTTTTCATCAAATTGTAGCTGGATCTTCTAAAGCGTTATCTAATCTAAACTAAAGAGAATAGTTTCGAATCGAAAAATAAAATATGTACATATATCATATTGACACTGATCACTTCCATCTATTTCCATTAAAAATCTATTTTTATAATTTGTAATAAATAGGGCTTTACACAGTTTCGAGCCGTATGGCCTAGACGCGTGACGCTCTCATCTTCATTTTGGTAGCTTTTGAATTATTTATTACAAGAGCAGCAGGCATCGCAGCAACAGCAGCAGTAGAAGAAGAAGCAGTAGAAATAGCAGAGCAGCAGCAGGTTTCATTTTGGCAAAAGCAAGCAATTATGTGTAACGTGGCGTATACGCAATCTTCAAAAGCAAGAAAATTAATTAGTTCGCCAGCTGCTGGCTGAAGCTGGCTGCTGGCTGCTGGCTGCTGGCTGCTGACTATTGGAGGGGCGCTGAGCCGGCCTTTGTGGTTAACAAGCGAGCTGATAATGAATCGATTTGCTTGAGCAGCAGGTGAGCCAACCTAAGCAGATTTCACTGTCTGTTGGCCAGCAGCAGCCAGTGATTCCAGCAAACGACCCAAACAAACATCAATGCCAAAATAACTTCTCAAGTGGTTGCTGCTACTCCAGCTGCTGCTGCCTAAGCTCGGAATAACAGCATGCCTGTCGAGCTGCAGGATAAACACGAATCGAATGTCATTAAAATAAAGACAAGACAGCTCAAGCCAGGGCAAGGCTGTGCAGGGCAGGGCAACGGGCGGGTGGGTGAGTCACAGGCGGTCGCTGCGGTTCGAGCAGCATCATGTTGAGAGCTCATTAAAACGAATACGAATTTAATGGTACTTAAAGCGGAAATTGCCTGGGAAGTTTCCGCCAGGCCAAGCACACTACAGCAGCAGGCGCAACAACAACAACAACAATAGCAACAACAACAACAATAGCAACAATAACCGCAGCTACAAATACCATACAAAGCAAGTCGAAGCAAGTCAGCCCAAGATCGAAGCAAAGCTTTTACGAGCTGAAAACTATTAGTGGCACCCATTGCACACTCCCACCCACACACACACACCCACACACACAACAGCTCATCTGTGCATTCACTACTTTTCTTTTTCGCTCTTCGTTATTGTGTGCCAAATGAAGCCATCGCTATTGCACACCGGCACAAAGCCGATGCATGCTGTGCAAACGAAAAACGCAAAAATAACAAGTACAACAAGAAAACAAAATAAGAAAATGGAAAATCTCATGCAGCTGGCAGTCCACTCGACTACAGTGTACACTGTTCTTTTTGCGGATTGCTTTTCATCTGGTTGTAGATTATAGCATGTGTTGCTCATAGCTAAAAGAGACAGTGAGGTTGAGAGGGAGCGAGACGCAGAGGGAAAGCGTAACGGAAAGTGTGGGAAAGCGAATGGGGAAAGTTGATATTGTTTGAGAAAGAAAAGCAGAAGATGATAGTGAGAGAGACGGAGGGAGGGAGAGAAGGACAAAGAGGGAGTGAGAGAGAGAAAGAGAGATTATATGAGAGAGGAACACAACAAATTAATAAAGGGAAGAGGAAAATAGAGGAACGGTCCGAGGAAGAAAAGTATATGTAGATCAAAACTAAGAAAAAGAATCACCGCGTTAGACTGAAAGAGACTAAGAGGAAAATGGAGTAATAGGAAAAGATAGAAAAACACATGCAGATGATAAGTTTTTTAATTGAGGCTGTAATTCTTTTTGCTCTTAAAGAAGAAATTTAAATTAATCAAAGCATTAACATCTTTTTGACATAATATACATATGTATTAATTAATAAACATGATAGTGTCAGTAAAATATATATAATTTGTTGTAATTTTTCCCCCCTCAAACTATATATACTTTTATATTATTTTTATATTTCAAAAATTAATTTGAAATTGTGTAAATATAAAAAATATATATATATATATATTCATTTCGGGTAAATAATAATTGTATATAAAAGATATAATAAAAATACATATACTTTTTATATTGAGATTAAATAGAAATTTAATATGGACAACCACATTCAAAGTTCATTTCTGCGTCACATGCGAGACTTTGTTACAAATGACTTTTTAAATATGATATGCCCAATGCTGATCTAAGGGCACGGCTAACAGAACAGAGCAACAAGAAGGGAACAAAACAACATGGAAATAAAACAAAAACCAGCGACAAATGTAACTCTGCTGACTGTGCGAAAATGCGCGACGCCATTTTGAGCGAACGCACAAAAGTATGCTATAATTGAATGTTTGTTTGTGTGGCAGGTGTTTACGCTTATGTGTGTATATAGTATATGTATATGGCTTTAGAGGAATGTGCGTGCACACACACACGCACACACACACAGCCACATGTATGCAAAGAACTGGAAAATTTGCTGCACATATGCATGTCAGCAGCGCCCATAATGGCAATACCATTGTATGTACTTTGAGTTTTCAATTTCAGCTTTGGGCAAAACAGAGGAGAGACAGAGGCAGTGACAGGAGGTTGACAGGGGAAGGGGGGGGGGGGAGGGGCGGAGAGTTTGTGAAGTAAGCGTGGGATTATGCGGCATATTGACTGAGGCATACATTCTATACTGGGTCTGCGTTTTGCCATCACGCGACAAACAAAAACAACCCAAGCTCAAAAAAGTCAATTCAAATGGTATTTGCTTGTTTCAGCTTATGGATTTTTCGCAAAAACTGCCAGCGGGGGTAAATAAAAACGGTCCACAAGCTGCGACGACTGACGCAAATAACGCCTGTCACCCAAAGAGCATGAGTAAAAATATCATCGAAATGAAAATTGATTGCGAATTTCGAAACCGATTTCAATGGCCAAAAGTGTGACGAGAACTTTGCCAATTCTAACAAATGCAATAAATTTTCAATAGCTTTGACAACTTAATTGGGAAGTGAAAATACACTGAATGCCATGGGCTACATATAAAAAGGAAAGGACTCGACTATATTTGATAAAAGCAAAAAAAAATATGGAAAATTTTGTATATATATATACCTATTTCATTATAATATATTCGAAAGAAGCTAGAAGACTAAAAGTATTTACCAATAATATTGATATGAATTAGATGAGATTTAAGAAGGTAACTATCGAACTATATCGATTATTCCATAATCGATTACCATGGCTTTCTCATCCTCCGCTTAGCTATAATCTGCCTCTACCTCGCTAAGAGCCTAAGCAACTCTTTCCTCAATCTCCCAGCAAAACCCTAAGTTTTACAGTTTATACCGTAGTCCATTCATTCTGGTGATAGAGCATTTAACAGCTATGAAGCTTTTGAAATTCATTATTATGTTTGTAAATATCACGCACAGCGTTGAATGGCCGTAAGACAATCCAAGTGAATCAGATGATTCGTTCACATAACAACCGACAGGCTCACACACGTGCACACCCACTCAGACAAGCAGACACACACACACACACACACACCCACACACACACAGTCAAAGCGTACTTTGAAGTGCACTTAGTTGCCAAAAAGTTAATAAAAATAAGTGCCTCTTAGCCGTTGCCAAGTGCCAAAGTCCGGCTAGCATATGAAGTGGCTGGAACTCGAATTTGGACATGAGCTCCCAGCATCCAGAACCAGAGCCAGAGCTGGAGCGACGCAGCCCAGTTGGAGCCGTAGCGACATAAGTAATTTAGATTTGCTGCCGTGTAGCGTGGCCGCACTTCAGCAATGCACAGCTGCAAAATGTTACCGTTGCATAAATGTTGATCATAATTGCTCTTTGCGAAGCAACTTTGTGATTCTCCATCTCACACACACTCTCTCTCTCTCTCTCTCTCTCTCTCTCTCTCTCTCTTTCCCGTGTGCATTATGCCTCTCAACATCTCGACGAAATTCACAATTAAATGGCCGAAAATTGTGAATTGCAATTAGTTTCTAAGCTATTTCATCCAAATTGTGTATAGCATAATTTCAGAAGAGTGTGACCGAAAGATTTCAATTAAAATTTAAGTCAATTACGAACTTTTTGAAATTATACAAGTTGCTGTTAAATTTGACGGACAGTTTAACATTTAGAATTTCATTTGTGTTTGGCTAAGCTAAAAGACAAAGTTTCAACGAAATATTGAACACAATTTTAAATAACTTTTGCATGTGTACATATAAATGTACAGAGTTGCCACCTAGCAATTTTTAGTAAGTATGGCAATACTTGCATGATAAACTGTGAATAATCAAGTATGCCTGACCAATATATAATAGAAATTGGCAGCACCAAAAATTGTCGTAGCGCTGCCACTTGGTAATAAATTGTACATGTGGCAGCACCACAAAAAATATTTCATTTATTTAATTTATTTTTAAAGCAATTCACAGCAATGCCTAATTATTTTAATTGCTGTATGAGGAAATATGTATTTAGGAACATGTATACATATGTATATACATACATTTAAACATACTTATATATACATATATGTATTCAAATGTTTCCAGTTTATCAAATATCTTCCTCCAGCTCACAAAGCGTTGCCACTAAAGTCAACAACTCTACAATTTATTTCACTGAATTAAAAATAAAACAATCAATTTAAAAATTCTTTTTAGGGTTATATCCTTCTAGCCTTCTCTAAAAATGCTTATCTAGCTTATCATCAAAGCGCTGCCACTAGAATGGACTATTCTACAATTTCATTCACTCAATTTGAGTTAAAAAACGAATTTAGAAAATTGCCTTCAGCGAAAAGGCTTCGCCCCAATCTGAAGAGGATGGGCAGGGAAAAAAAGTGTTGTATTACGTGCGCCTGCTCAGTTCCATTAAACGTGAAATTGATGTGAGTGGGCGGGCATCTTTAAAGCGACTGTGACCCAGCAATTTAATTAAGCTACGCAAAAATGTGCCAACTACTTGAAGGAGAGCTGCAAAGCCGCACGGACTAAGACCTCGTAATCGCAATTCTAATTAAGTGCGAATATCTAGGACAAGCCCCGGCAACAAACCTGAAGGGAATATGCCCCGCAAAAATGTGTTGTCGCCTAGTTTATTTCATCTGGAGTGTATGTATGTACATATACATATAAAAAAATATATATATATATGTATATATTTCTTCCTTTTTTTACCACGCCAGCTGAATTTAATTAAATTTCCACACTTCAAAGCGTGGGCAATGTGCAGAATTGTGACCCCGCAGCTAGTCAAAAGGACGAATAAAAAAAAAGTAAGAATAAAAAAAAAATGCTGTATAAGGGCGAAAGGAAATCTTAATTTTATTTTTTCTTCAGCTGTGTGTGTGTGTTTTTTTTTTTTTTTTTACTTTTTGTACTTCTCTGTTGGCTTCGTTATTTTCTTCAACTTTGTTTCCGTCAGGTTACAAATTGTTGGAATCTGCCATTTCCTTTGCCTTTACGTTTGCCATTGCCGTTGCTTAGCTTAGGTTTCTCTTTCTAGGGCTCTTGCTTTCGCCTCCCCCACTAATTAATTTCGATTCATTGAGCACTTTACAAGAAATTACACACCCACTCAACGCCCCGTGTGGACCCAAGTGTCCTCTTTGCTTGTCATTTCTATTCACATTTGTAGCACTCGGCTGCCATTCCGAAATGCGATTGCGATTCCGATTTCGATTCCGATTCCCATTACGCTTTCAACTATTAGTTGCAAAGTTTATTTTGCGTTTCTGTTTTATTTCAGCATTCTTCTTTGCTGGGCTTCGCTCTCGTTTCACTTCTGCTCAGCATCAAAGGCACGCCCCTGCCCCTGCCCCTGACCCTCCCCCACAATGGAGCGTATCCAGTTGATGGCAACAAATTTGCAGCCATTGAGCGACAGAGCGCGTCGTATAGCTGGCTAAGCAATGGAACGGAATATGGCGCATCAATTTTTCGCAGCCACTGTACAACACTGGCGAGCAGCTCGCAGTGGCGCCTCGTTGCTCGCCCCGACTTATCGATGTGTCAATTAGGAGGTCTTACTGTAATCCACGATGTTCGCATTAAGTAACAGTACATATCGTAGCTGTCAAATGGCTCGAAACAGCAAACCCAATTCTCGTGTATTCCCCAGCTTATGTCGCCAACTCCCTCTATGTCTATCTCGCTCTTTGTCTCTCTTTGCCTCACTCTCTGTCTCTTTCTAGGCAAGCTGTTCAATTAATTTGAGAAACTTTTGTATGCTCTATACGAGTTTCATATCAATTTCATATATTTCTCTTATTGATTTTACTTTCATGAATCAACACTCATTCGAAAATTAATTAAGTTGAAATTAAATAAGCCTGCACTACTGTCAGGTGACTCGAAAATACTCTGTAAATGGAGTCACAAATGTGGCAAACTGACTTAGCTTGTATGAAATGTTGAAAGTTAACAAATTTATTTAAAAAAAAATATATATAAAATCTATAAAGTGAACGCTTAATAATAATCAAGTAATTTTACGATATTCCGATATTCCCTATACTTGTATTAAAAATTATATATAAAATGTTACAGACTCAAAGACAAAGAACTACATAGATCGCTTTGAAGAGCCTTTAGATAATCGATTGGCCTTTATTAATAAGTATATAGTGTAAATATGGTATATAAAAGCAACTTCAATACCAATCCTGTATTTCTAAAAATATAAATACCTTTTTCAAAATTTACCTCAGTACAGGGTATTATTGCTAACTATATACTATATGTTTATGTACATATATACACTTGATGATATGATATGAGAACAGAGTTTGCCAAGCGCATTCTCAAGCGCTCAAACAACAGCAACATCAGCGAGAACTAATTGAAAAGTTTATGAAACTTCATTTGCCACATATTTATTTAGCTCCATAGGCAATGATGAAGCACCTTTTGCAGCATCAAAGGTTTGAATATTTTTTTTCATTATTAATTGCTTAGCAAATAGAAAGAACTGACAAAGCTAAGTTAATATGCGTTACGATATGAAAAATGAAAAAAAAAAATAAATAAATAAAACTTGCTGCGCGATGCTAAAGAGAATACATAAGTATCTAGTACATACATATGTAACCATATTCAGTTGCCAGGCAAAAATGAAAATAAAATAAAGTGAATATGAAATATGCTTTAAATAGCTGAGATGCCAATGGATAAACTTTCCATTAACTGAAGGCCCGCAAAAACCTCAGTAGCACAGCCACATGCGAGAGCGTCGAGTGCTCGCTCACAATAAAACAGTGAGAATAAAAAATAAATGCCATAAAAGAAAATGTAAAACAAAATAAATGAGAGGACGCAAATGCAAGTGTAGCAAAAACAGCAACAGAAGCAGCAGCAGCAGCAGCAGCAAAAACAATGGCCCCGCCACATATACCAAAAATGTATTAAATTTTTAGCATGCTCATTAAAAAAATATTAAAATAAAATTTCTATGGTAACACACACACATGCACACTTATAATGCCCACATGTATTGTGAGCAATGAAAATAAAAATGTGAGACCCGTCTGCTAGCTGGCAATAATATATGCTTCCTCCCCATTTTCCACAGTGTATGCACGTGGTTTTGTGGGTGTGTGTGTGTGTGTAAAAGGGTGCATGGAGACCGCAGGAAAATTGGCAGAACATACACACACGGACACACACACACATACACAGTCAGTTAAACAGTACGCCAGCACATTAAAACAACGCCATGTACTGCCGGCTAAAGCCCAGCTGCCACGCCCCATTGCGAGACGAGACAGCAGGGCTGTGGCAAAGGGCGCTGAGGGCGAGGTCAGAGACGGGGTGGAGAGCTGGAGTCAACGATATGTGAATATCAAGATTTAATTTAAAGTTAACTAAGTAAGATTAAGCTTTAGCAATGCGCACGTACACACGCACATACATTAAAGAGATACACACACACACACAGAGCGAACATGAGAGGGTGTGTGTGGCGAGGGGACTGTGCTCGTATCAAGTAGAGCAGAAACTCTTAATAAAGCAATTGCCTCTGGCAGTCAAAAAGTAAACGTCGACGTCGTACAGCAACCTGATTACGACAGGGACGGAGGCTGAGGGCGGTAAGCGCCTCGGTCCAGGGCCACGACCTCACATATATATGTGTGTGTGTGTGTAAAATGTGGGTGTACATGAGTGTGTGTGTGTGTGAGCTCTCATACAAACGACCTTTTTTCTTTTTGAGAGCCATGATATAGCGGCAGTTAGTTCGGCCAGTTTATAGAGACTTCTAAGGTGGCTGGGTGGTTTGGCTAGCTTGGGTGGTTCGGGTGGTGCTCGCTGCGGCTGCTTTCAGCTGCAGATGAAAGTTGCAGGAACAACGGACCACAATATCATAGAATAATCATATATCGAATAGCGCAGCCAAAAGAAATTCGAAACGCCAAGCCAAGCTGAATCAACTATGAACAGAATTTAATTAGCATTTCACTATGGATGTGCATGGCATAGTGGAACGAATAGAAACATAAGGTGTATAAAATAAATTATTATTATGAAATATAAAATATCATAAAACAAAATACCAAAAACATATATACAAATATTAATTATTTATTTAAAGTTTAACTTGCAACTAATAAATTAAATAAAGATATCCTATGTAATCTAATTTTAATAAAAACAAATTTTAATCAAAAAAAATATATATTTTTTCGATGTAAAGATGGTACAAATTGGATTTCCAAATTTACTATAGAAAAGATTTTAGGTATATGTCTTAGATGAATATTAAGTGAGAGAGCCTTCCAAGCCTTACATTATTAAATATCTTAAGTATCCTTGGCATAACCAAAGTCAAAAGAACAGCACACTGATAAAAAAAAAAGAAGTACTCTACAAAAATGTTTCTCGATTTATTAACTATTTATACCCTGAACCCATTGAAAATGGGAAATCAGGGTATAATGGTTTTGTTAAAAGTATGTAACAGGGAGAAGGAGGCGTGGCAGACCCCATAAAGTATATATATTCTTGATCAGGGCGACGAACTGAGTCGATTTAGCCCTGTCCGTCTGTCTGTCCGTCCGTCCGTCCGTCCGTCCGTCCGTCCGTCCGTCCGTCCGTCCGTCCGTCCGTCCGTATGTATGAACGCGTCGATTTCAGAAGATATAAGAGCTAGAGACTTGAACTTTTTTTTAAAATGACCGTATATACAGCGCGCATATCGAGTTTATCATCAAAAATCGATAACTCGTCCCATTATTTTTTTATCGATCAAAAACCTTATCGAAATGCAGTTATAAAATTATATCTCCTACATCTTTAGAGCTAGAGTATCCAAATTTTAAATGTAGATTGATATGTACGTTATGGAATTTCGATTTTTGTTCAATTTCACCCCCCACCCTTATATCCACCCCCTCACCCATAAGTTTGTAAAAGGCGTATTTCAAATACTAGAGACTTGAGCTTTGGCAATTATACGCATAGTAATGATAAAACCACAATCTGAAAGTTTCATGGAGAACGTACGTCCAGAAAAAAAGTTATTAAACAATTAAGTTCCCATAGTAAGCCCACACTGCAGCCCATGCGTGCGCGCCTATGGGTGTCTATGTATGTGTGTTTGCGTGTGTATGTGTGTGTTTGTGTAAGCAGAGAGACGCTAAAAATGATTGAAATGGCTGTTGCTTGAAGGGTTCAGGGGATCTCGTAGTCGAGCACTCTCGACTAGAGTTTTCTCACTTGTTTTTAATTAATTTATTTTACTCAAGTATTTTTAATATTGTAAACAAAAAATATTGAATATAAAATACGATCTTTATTATCCATTTCTGACCCACTGTGCGCTGCAGCTAACAAATCTGTGCAGGCAAAGGCAAATTATAGCGCAGCAGCAGCGGCAGCATATTATTTGCAGCAGCTCGGACACATGGAATACAGCATCCACAGCAACAATGACAACAACAACAACACTGTTAGCCACAACAACAACAACAATGATTTTAAAGGCTATAAGGACTTGCCATAAGCCCAAACTACTAAAAAAAAATCTCTTCCACTCGCATTATTATCTACATGCATGAAGATATTCAAAGCGCTCTAGGGGAATAGAAAGAAAGAGAGCGACCGAGAGAGACAGGAGAGAGCACAATGCAAGCAACAGAGATAGCTGGAAAATAAATTTAATGTAAACATAAAAGCAAGTTTTTTGGGCAAAGCTAGTTTTGCATTTTATAATCAACGCAAAACGCGGGGGTTGACCGCGTCCCTGGCTCGATTAAGGGTTGAGGCGGCTGGGCGGAAGGTTGAACGATGAACGGTAAATGGTGAATACGTTGACTGATGATGAAGGGTAAAGGGCAAAGGGTGACTACTACTTGACTACTCGACTAGTGTCTGCCCGGCATGTGCTGCATTTGATGATGCTTGGCTGCTCCCTCACAGAGCTCTCCGGCACAGCGTTCGGCCACGACCTCAGAGTCGGCCAGGGAAACGGCGGACAGACAGACGCACATAGCCCGGAGCCTTAATAGTGCGGACGTCGACGACGACGACGACGATGGTTTCGGTATTGGACTACAGGCTTTCGGGCTCTGCTCTTCATCTTTCTACGAGCTGCCAGCTGCCCTTTGTGCTTTGTCAAAGGGAAATTTTATATGATTTTTAATGCTTCGCGCTTCATAAAAATGTTGCCGTGGCTACAGAAACAGAATGCAAATAAATTGGCTTCACATGGCTTCACATCCCCAATGGCTGCCCCGAAGCCTTTAAGCCAATTTCTGTTATGTTTCTCGCTAACTCTCTCTCTCTCTCTCCCCCCTCTCTCTCTCTTATTTAATATATACAGCTATATCTGTCTCTGTCTCACTGTGGTAACGTGGCAACACTGTGTTTGATCAACACTCTCATTGCCAAGCTGCGCCAAATGGCAAACGAAATTTTTGAATATTCCCAAAAATTTACATCACTAAATTGCTTCCGTTCAAGTTTGGACATGAATTTATGCAAAGAAAAAAAGGAACATCCCCGCATTTGCATATTTTATAAAATTTGTTGAGCGTAAACTTAGCATACTATAATAACAATATACGCATATATACATATATAAACTTTTTTTAGGTGTGCAAATAATTGAGTTCCAAATATATTAAGTTGAAATGGATTGCCTTTTTATGATTTGAGTTTGGAAACCTTTTCATTTAATGAAAATTTCAAAAGTATTAACTTAATATAAATATATTACATTTTTATTAAGTCTTTAAAATCTTTCAGAAAGAATTCAAGCTTTTAATTTTTAATTCAGACCTTTTTTCGCTGCCCAAGTAAAATTATTAATTTTCTTTTCATTTTTTGCACAAATTATGTATATTTAATTAAATCAAATGGTTAAAATGTCCATATTTAATGAAGCCACACTCCATTTGAAGCGAATGAGGCTGCTGAAACAAAATGGGCGCAAAATTACAGTGCATATAAAAAGTGTGCAACCGCATTGCGTTAATGGTTGCCTAGCAACGGGCTCGTTATGCAGCCGTTCGGTACAAAAAAAAAAAAAAAAGAAAAAGTAAAACCAATTAAATATAAAAATGCTGAACAAAACCAAACTGAAAATAAAAAAGAATGACAACAAATAAATGTAAATGATAATAATACTCACACATATACACACAGGCACACATTCAAGCACATATACATACACACAACAACCACGTACGCCCGGGAGCAATAAACGATTACGCAATTTAATTGCGCACAAAATGGCAGCCAAAAAAACAAAAAAAAACAACAAAAATTATAATAAAAATAAAAAGAGAAAAATTAAAAATAAAACTGCCTAAAGCTTATTTTAAAATAGCGGTATAATTAATATGAAATAAAGTGCGAGCGGGCGTAGCAAACGTAAAACTAATTTTCTCCAATTTATATGAATTGCCCAATATGGAATGGATGTGAAAGTAAAATAGAGATAGATATAGATACAGATACAGATACAGATACAGATACAGATACAGATACAGATACAGATACAGATACAGATACAGATACAGATACAGATACAGATACAGATACAGATACAGATACAGATACAGATACAGATACAGATACAGATACAGATACAGATACAGATACAGATACAGATACAGATACAGATACAGATACAGATACAGATACAGATACAGATACAGATACAGATACAGATACAGATACAGATACAGATACAGATACAGATACAGATACAGATACAGATACAGATACAGATACAGATACAGATACAGATACAGATACAGATACAGATACAGATACAGATACAGATACAGATACAGATACAGATACAGATACAGATACAGATACAGATACAGATACAGATACAGATACAGATACAGATACAGATACAGATACAGATACAGATACAGATACAGATACAGATACAGATACAGATACAGATACAGATACAGATACAGATACAGATACAGATACAGATACAGATACAGATACAGATACAGATACAGATACAGATACAGATACAGATACAGATACAGATACAGATACAGATACAGATACAGATACAGATACAGATACAGATACAGATACAGATACAGATACAGATACAGATACAGATACAGATACAGATACAGATACAGATACAGATACAGATACAGATACAGATACAGATACAGATACAGATACAGATACAGATACAGATACAGATACAGATACAGATACAGATACAGATACAGATACAGATACAGATACAGATACAGATACAGATACAGATACAGATACAGATACAGATACAGATACAGATACAGATACAGATACAGATACAGATACAGATACAGATACAGATACAGATACAGATACAGATACAGATACAGATACAGATACAGATACAGATACAGATACAGATACAGATACAGATACAGATACAGATACAGATACAGATACAGATACAGATACAGATACAGATACAGATACAGATACAGATACAGATACAGATACAGATACAGATACAGATACAGATACAGATACAGATACAGATACAGATACAGATACAGATACAGATACAGATACAGATACAGATACAGATACAGATACAGATACAGATACAGATACAGATACAGATACAGATACAGATACAGATACAGATACAGATACAGATACAGATACAGATACAGATACAGATACAGATACAGATACAGATACAGATACAGATACAGATACAGATACAGATACAGATACAGATACAGATACAGATACAGATACAGATACAGATACAGATACAGATACAGATACAGATACAGATACTTAAATTTATTCATGAATAATTTATCCTTATTCCATTATACAAATACGTACTTAAGCTGATTTTTTCCTCCCATGGAGACCTTTTCCTATACATCCCGCAGTCTAATCCCAACGCATCCATTGAAACTCTTTTGAATATATTTATTTTTACGATTACATCACAAGTCAGCTTCGGCATGTAAGATGGAAACGCCCTTAAAACATGCAAATTGAAAATTCAAATCGAGCTTCGCACACGTCAGATATATGTCAATGTATTTGCATAGTATTTGGGGTATATCCGAAGCGAAGGAGCGTTATTATAAACTACCACCTGTCGACAGGAGGATATTTGAATGCTCTGACAATTTGAACATCTCGCATAATTCTGATAAATAAGCAAATATTTAATGATGCCTCGCACAGATGTCAATTAAGTAAATGTCAGGGCTATTTAGTGCATGGCAATCCGCTTTTATTAGGGGCATGCCACTAAGCCGCTAGGCATCTGAGTGCTTTCTGCTTATTAGGAAATATACGTATATATGTATAAAGATGTATATATATATATATTTTTTTTTATATTAGCGCCAAGTATGCAGCACATTTTGCCTGGCGGCACCGCGTTTCTCTGCATTTGCCTCATTTTCATATTGCTTTCGCTTCGGCTCTTCATAATATTGCGTCGCACCCTTAGCTCAGGCATCAGGATCAGCAGCAAAAACCGGGAGCAGGAGCACCCACAGGCCATTCTTCAGTGTCAAAGCCAGCACACACACATACACTCGCACACACACACACACTTTTAATGCGTGTCGCTCACATTTTATGAGCTGTCGCAAAGTGCGAGAAGGCAAATGGCAAACAAAAAAGTAAAAGGAAGTGCGCGTTCACCCAGCTGTGACCAGCATCGCAAATAAATGAAAAAAGTTCAACGAAATCAAACAAAAAACAACTGGCAACGAAAGGTCGAATTTCAAATGCCCTAAAATAGATGATTAGATTATCATTTCCATATACCTACATATAATACTTTGTTTCCTTCAATTTATTAAAACAGCATAAATAAATATGAATAAGCAAACAAATAAGAATACATATGTATATATAAGATATACAAATAATATATCGAAAAATAAATATATATATTATATCATTAAGATAACATTTACTAAATTTCTGCCAAACAAAAAACTCATATTAAACTCCGGCATTATCAGTCACTACATCAATATGCCCTTATCGAGTGTATACAACGCGTATTGTATATAAAATCAAGCAGAAAAGCAACAGCAATACTGCGACCATAGGTAGAAAGTTAATGGTCATGTTTGAGTCCCTTCGTCTCTTATTTGGCCTTTTGCCTTCTTTGTTTGTTGGGTACTGGTCTCTTATTTAATTAAATGTCAAACTCTGGCATTCATCTGTTTGATGTGACTGGCATTTGATTTGATTTTGAGTGTATAACCGAATAAAAGCCAAACAATTGCGCAATTTGCTTTCAAACTTAAAAATTCATTTTGAAACTCGAATTTATTGATACACAATCAAATTGCATACATGGGTTATACATTTAAAATCTGTTCTGCCAATTAAATGTTTGTTCTCTCTGATGTATATTAAAGGCTATTGAGTTTTCAATGACTAATTGCTTAATACTCAATGGCAGCCTATATAAAATTTGCAGGAGACAAATAGCGTTAAATTGATAAAGTTTTAAGCTGAAATTCTTTGGAAATTGCGGATTTAATGTGATTTCAATTTATGTGCAATGGTTGACGTGCAAAAAATTAATAAATATATCTTTTAATTCACGAATGCAGCGTAAAATTGAATAAAAACTCTGTGTGCGTATAAATTAGTAAACGTATAAATTAGACTATGAAAACTTATTACTGAGCATAGGTGCTCTTTAAATCATTCTAGCTTATTATTAGCTATAATATAGATACAAATATAATTAGTGTTCAGGCATGAATAAACATGAATGTTATGCAGTCAGCAGCTAGCAGATATAAAAAGGGCACTTGAGGACTTAAGAATATGTAGATGAACGCTGACTCTTGTAGCCTCAGCCATAGGCGAAGAGATGAAAAATGAGCATTAGAGACTCAGCGACAGCTTAAGAATATCTAAAATAAAAACGGTGAGCTTTACGCAGCAAAAGATACACCAGATTTAAGGGTTAAATTTATGCATGAGTCTGACTATACAAATCTGGGCTCAGATAAATAAAGAGCAATATAAAACTTAGCACGATCATAGCTACAACTCTCCATGCTGCAACGAGCCTGAGTCAAGTGAATTCACTTACATAAAAACTTAGGACACATATACATTCAAATGCAATGATTTACATGAGTGACATGAATGCATCACCAGAGTCTAAGATCTGGAGCTTATGTTCTCAAAACCAACTCAGAATATAAGATTTAACAGGCAGACAGACAGAGAAACATATGAACAGTTGTATAGACAAGCTCATATAAGTAGTTAGAATTTCTGTAATCTATATAATGTATTATTACATGTGTGTATGTATATGTGTATTTATTGCAGGGTATTAATGATTTGCTGAAATAAATTTCATGCTTAAATACAGTCTGTTAATTAAGAGCAAAATAAATGCAAAGCTGAGATTTGTATGCACAAATGAATTCCACGAAAATTTGTTTCACAGTCGCAGTCTTTGAATATTTCTACCCTGAATTATCTCCAAGCTCTCATCTGTCATATATGTATGTATGTGTAAAAAAAGAAGAAGAATAAAGTGCATAGCTGGCATAGCTTTGTGGCTGTTAATTTAATTCGAAATATTACGCATACGCAGCGTAGCTCGTGCAGTTCTTTAGAATTGAGTATTTGACAAGACATTTAATTAAGAGAAATTCAATTTACATGCGCATGCCAAATCCTTTTAATTAGCTGTCAATGAGAGTTTAAGGTATGTGTTAACACACATATACACATATACAGCTACATATATATACGTGCATTCCATTTATAAAATTCGCATTTTATGCACTTTACGCTTCGTAGCACATGTTGAAATCGTATTATAGTTTTAATAAATGCAAATGTTTCGTTAGAAAGTGCATGAAAAAGTTCTTCTCTTTCTCATTTACATTAGTCGAGCTGGATTTCATGGCAACAATTTGGGCAGCCAGTGCAGCGAACAATGATGTAATTAGTCACATTCTCCCACACACAGACACATCACAGGTGCACACGTGTGTGAGAGTAAATACCGCAAATGTTTGAAATGATTGTGCTAATATGTCATTACATTTAATTAACCACATTTACCGAGGCAGCGCCCTACCTACCGTACGCTATCTGACTGAAATACCACCAAGCTTCTTGCGGCAGGACATCAAAGGATCTCAATGCGACATTCGTAATTAGAAGTAGCCGGAGCCTGGACCCCGACCGAATATTATCAATTATGCACAGTGGTTCTCGCAATGCCTCTGATTGGTATTCAGGCATTCTGAGTTTTGGCTTTAATTAGCATCAAGTGCAACACACAGACACACAAACACACACACAGTTAGAGGGAGAGAGAAATTGAATTAAAGCAAATTGCTTAATTTCTATACAAATACAATTCTATTTGGACAAATTCTTTGTCGAAAAATGTTCATAATTGCATGGCCCAAAAAGTTTCTCAATTTCTGTTTGAGTTCCTAAACTTGATTTACCCTGAAAAAGACAACTTGTTGTTCGTTTTGGTTTGCGGTGGACTAAACAATTTTCCAAACTAATGCGCCCCAAAAACCCAAAGGAGCAGGACCTGCACATGTGCAGACAAAAAGACCCCAAAGAATCACAAAGAAAGTAAAAGAAAATAAAACCACTTCAAATGCGTAAACTCAGCTAAAAGTTACCCATTAAGTAAATCTATTGCCGTAGGTTTTAATTACCGAAATAATAGGATTTATTATACTTTAGATAATCCAAAAGCTTATATTAGTACTTACATATTTATATTTGTAAATTGATTTAAAATTTGAAATGTTTTTAATGAATTAGCTCCAATTGTTAACACAATATCTTTTATTATATTGATATTTTCCATATAGTATACCAATATATACAGAATATTTACTTAAAACTTGTAGTCATTAATGCAGACAACATTGAAATTAAAAAAAAAATTAAATACTTAGTTCTCTGACATAAAACTTCTCTTACATAATCTCAAGTCTATACTACCCGATCTGTCATAACTCGTATAGGATATATCACATATAAAAAGTAAACGAAACTAAGCAAACCCCAAAATCCCAAAAATCCCTTGATTTATTTCTAATGCTAAGCAACACACGCACTCCCACGTATACAAACACACACCCACACACACATATATACATCCTCTAATACGTGGCATGGTAAATAGAGCAAGGGAACAACAACAACAACAGCAACAAGCAGACGAAGAACTTCAACATATCCCGCAGGAACTAAATTGTGCCAGCGGCAGTTTCTTTGCTTGTCCGCCCCCAACCACACCAACAGCCCCATCCACAGGCACTCCCATGCCCACATATACGATCCGCCTGCCATCATTCAGATATTGTTTAGATACTCTCGCATCCTGCTGCCGCTCAAGGCTCTCAAGGAAGTGCGCAAAAAGCACGAACATGCAAAGTGAAGCTAAACGAAAGTGCCTCAATTTAAGTTGTAAGCTGATTTGCTAGAGCATACGAGTAATATGCCCAACACACACGCACACGCACACGCACACGCACACACACTCTGTGTATGCGTTCGCTTTGCAGGCAGCTCACTGAAGTAGAAAAACTTTTGGCTCTAACTGTAAAAGCAAATGTTCAAAATTAAGGCAAAACTTTTGCTATTCGTCTCCAGCTCCATTTGGAAGGCTGTTGAGAGTATGTTATGTTTGTGCTAGAGTTTCTATAATGCCGATGTACGATACACACATATCACATATATAGATGCGGAATATTTTTCCGCGATGGTCTGAAGCTTTTCAATTTTAATGAACAGCCTGCAGAAAAGTTTTATGTGTATTTGAATGGAGTACATCAACAGAGAGAGAGAGAGAGAGAGAGAGAGAGAGAGAGCGTGAAGGCAGTAATGAAGTGAGTGAAGCAGAAATACCTATTTAGATCTGTAATATAGCTACATATATGAGAGATCTGAAATAATGAAGAAGAAACTGATTTTGTGTGAATTTTTATAAACATTGCAGTAATATTTTTAGCTATGATCTAATTTCAAATCTAAAATATATTTTATATGTCATACAACACATTGAAAACAGGACCTTACTTCATCCTTGCTCTTGCGCATAAGAAACAAACAAGAAGTTCATCAACATTTCTGTATTATTTCTACTTTATCATACATATGTATATATATAAAATATATATTATGTCGGAACACCTTGATAACCATCATCAAGACATCCCGTAGAAACCTTACAAATTCCTAGAGTAGCATGAATTCATCATGCTGAAAGCAGACAATATTTCTCGTGGGCCAAATGCTCCTTGTCTTTGCGTTGGCTTCCTTTTGCTCTGCTTCTTCTTTTCTCATTCTTTTTTTTTTGGATTTTTGGTCTGATTTTGACACAAATCCCTTTGGTGCTAAAGCAATTTATGCGGTTGTATCTGCCACAGAGGCGCAGGACGAAAAGGACTCAAGCAACACACCCATACACATATGCATATACACAGCCATTCACATATGTGATATATATGTGTGTGTGTGTATATATATATGTTTTTTGTATAGGACACTTGCATTTGACTGGGTTTTTCGGATATGGTTGTTTAGTTGTTTGGTTGTTTGGTTGTTTGGTCGGTCGCTTGGTTTTGGCCGCCTTGGCTGCTCGGCTGCATAAGTGCAATTTTATGTTTGGCCCAGGAGCTGATAAATGGCAGCCAGTGGGTGCCCAGAAGTATGCATTCAATATGCGAGCACAAATCTCAAAGCCAAATCCCAGACTCTGGTGCTCAACTAGCAAGCAGCTGCAAAAACAACAACAACTACTACAACAACAGCGACGTATAAAAAATGTAAATTCCTGAGCATAAATCTACAAATTGTCAAACATATTGCGCTTTCATATACGTGTATACACAATAAGCATATTTTCATACCTCTCTAGGTCTGTGTGTGTGTGTGTGGGTATGTGTGCGTGTGTGTCTCATAACACGCACATGCCGCGCCTAACGAGCCCAGCACACGCCCACCTTTAGCCAGATAAAACCCCCCAAAAATAATGCCCAAACATTTCATGTCATAAATTCAACGATATAAGCGCGAAAAAACCTGCACAAAGCCAATGCTCCAAAAAATAAAAAATATATATGTATCAGGCAAAATATAAACCCGAAAAGGTAAGAACAAGTGAAGCCTGTTAAGCCGAACCATTAATGCTCTTAGATGTATTTAAGATTATTATACTGTGCTAGAAATCATATATTCTGTGTGAATAGATTGAACAAAGCTATGAAAAAGCTTCTTTAATAACTTAATTCTAGCAAAAAAAAATATATATATTTCTTTTTGTTTTAATTTTTTCGTAAATTTTGCTAGAAATATCAAATAAATAAATGAAACATGTTGGAATATCCATGCATCTATAAATTGATATGAACAAAAAAATATATATGTATATATTTATTTTTTTTTTTTTTTTATATGTTGAATTTATGCCATTCATATCTTAATAACTCCGATAAATGTGTGGACAAATAAAAAAATTATTATAATTTAAAAAGAAAACAAAATCAAATTAAAACAATCAGCCATAGATATTATATTACACAAATTCCAAAACAAAAACAAAAAAACAAAAATAATAATAATAATAATAATAATAATAATAATAATAATAATAATAATAATAATTTTTTTTTTTTTTTTTTTTTTTTTTTTTGTTGGGCTGAGGTAGGAAAAAATGCTTTATGCACCGTCAGTCAGGTCGTCACTTTGACCGGTGTGTCGGACTGCATAGCTGCTTACCGACTAAAAATCCTCCTCTTTTGGGGCTCAAATCCACCTTGGAACCAGGAGTTATCCCGCATTAACCTTCAAGGTGGAACCCCATAGTGTGCTCTAAGTGAGCGTTGCCCTCTGTGTGCCTGCGTCCAGGTCATACTTCTTCCGCCGCAGAATCTTTTCGGCGAAGTCATAGACTTTTTTCCAAGCATCTATGCTGCTGCACATTTGTTGTACTAATGTCTCTACTCTGACTTCACCTACTGTTTCTGCCAGGTCGATTCTTTCTTCCGACCATCTTATGCAGTTGAAGAAGGTGTGTTCTGCATCATCCATTGCATTTCCACAGTAAATGCAGCTGGATTCGGCAGTTTTCCCCATCTTATTTAGATACTTTCGAAAGTAACCGTGTCCAGAGAGTAGTTGTGTCAAGTAGAATGACGTTTCACCGTGTTTTCTATTTATCCACTTCTCTAGATCGGGGATTATTCTAGCGGTCCATCTTCCATACCTTTCGCATGACCATCTCGCTTTCCACGAGACTATGGTTTGCTGCCGTATGCTCTTTGCCGCCTGCTCTGAGAATTCTCCTCTTTGCCGAAGATTCCATATTTTTTTGCGCTCTTGTGCAAGCAAGTCAACCGGTATGACTGCTGCTATCACAGTCACGGCAGCCCCGGAGACTGTGCGGTACGCCGATGTTATCCTTAAGGCTGCTCTTCGTTGCACAGATAACATCGGCTTTCGCCTTACATCCGCATTTAGGGTGTCCGCCCATACTTCACTGCCATATAGCAATATAGCATTCGTCGCTTCCATGAGGAGTCTTCGTTTTCCTGCCGTCGGGCCGTCAACGTTTGCCATCAGTCTACTCAGAGACCCCGTTGCTGTCGCTGTTTTCCGCGTGGCGTGCTTCAGCTGTTCCCAGAAGGTAAGTTTACTGTCTAGTCTAACGCCTAGATAGTTCACTGTCCTCTGAGTCCTTATCAAGTTTCCGCTTACTCGCATCTCTATTTCGGTTGGGATCTGTTTCCCCGTGAACAGAAGTAATTCTGTTTTATGGGTGGCAAGTTCCAACCCTCGAGAGCTGAGCCATGTCTGTGTGCGGATCATAACTTGGTTAAGTCTCTTTTGGGCCTCTATGGTGTTTCTGGCAGTGATGACGGCTGCGATATCGTCGGCATAACCAATCAGGAAGGTGTCTTCAGGCATTTCCAGTCTTAAGATGTCGTCGTAGCTGATGTTCCACAGGTCTGGTCCCAGGATTGACCCCTGTGCAGCTCCTCCAGTCACTCTGTACCGTTTCGTTCCAGTCTGTGTGGAGTACAGGAGTATTCGATCCTGCAAATAGCTCCTGATCATATCCATGAGGTACTCCGGTATATGGAAGCGATGCTCCAGGGAAGCAAGCATGTCGGTCCACCTTACACTGTTAAAGGCGTTTTTAACGTCCAGCGTTGCTAGCAGAACCACTGGGCGCGAGTATGCATTTCCTCTTTGCGTAGCTCTGGCTGCCTGAACCACTTCATCGATAGCTCCCATTGTGGATTTTCCAGCTCTGAACCCGTGTTGCCTGGGGCTAAGTCCTCCAGCGGCCTCTACTGCGGCGAGTAGTCTGGGTCTTATGAGCTTTTCTAACAGCTTCCCAGCTGTGTTTAGCATGCACAATGGGCGATAAGCCGAGGGTGAGTTGGGATCGCCTTTGCCTTTGCTAATGAGCACCAGTCTCTGTTCTTTCCACTCTTCTGGGAATATCCTTTCTTTTAGGCATGCGTTATACATCCTAAGTAGAAAAGTAGGCCGTCCTGATGCTATCACCTTCAGTATTTCGGCCGGTATATTATCTGGTCCCGGCGCTTTCTTATTCTTCAGGGAGAGAGCTGCAATATTGAGTTCTTCCTCGGTGAAATTTGGGACTGAATCATCGAACTCTACGGGTGCTCGCTCATGCCTCTCGTGGATGTGTGTTGGAAATAGTGTTTCCACAATATGATCCATCGTATCATCATCCACGTTTGGCACTGCTCCGTAGTTTCTCAGCTTCTTCATGACTATCTTGTAGCCAAGTCCCCAAGGGTCTTTGTTTACATCTTTGCAGAGCTCTTTCCACTTGTTATGCTTACTGCGTGTGATAGCAATCGACAGTTCTTTTCTCGCATTCTTGGATGCTAACGCTTCCGCCATGAAATTTCCAGAGCGTCGTGCCCTTGTTAGCCTTCTTCTACATTGTATGCATACTTTCCTTTTTTCTGCAATATCGTGGTTCCACCAGTACGCCTGTCGTCTACCTCCGTGTTTGCTGTGCGTTTTTGGCATCGAAACGTTACACGCTCTTTCCATAGCTGTTAGGCTTCTTTCGACCACTTCCTTCGAGGTCAATGCGCCGTCGAACTGTCCTTCTCGCCTATCTAATTCAGCTAATAATTTACCTGTGTCCACCTTACTTATGTCCCATCTGTGGGAAGTCTTTCTTGGGCATGATAGGGGGTTTTGCTGACTGGTATTCTGGAACTCATATGAGATATACTCGTGATCACTGCCCGTGAAGTCATCGAGTATCTTCCAGTCCTTTATCCGATCCACGATGTGTTCGGATCCAAAGGTTACGTCAGGTATTGTGCCTTCACATCCCGGCCTATGGAAGGTAGCTCTGCTTCCGCGGTTTGCTACCACTAGCCCGGACCTAGCGGCCATATCCATGATTTTCCGTCCTCTAGAGTTAGTAGAGGACATTCCCCAATCTACTGCTCGTGCATTAAGATCGCCTGCCAAAATGAAAGGCTGCCGTCGATCCACGAGCAGATCCTCGATTGCATCCAGTTTATTCTGGAAGGTGCTTATGTCATCGCTAGGGGTTAAGTAGCAACTGACTACTGCTATTTCTCTGAAGCGTGCGTAAACATAGCAGTTGCCCGTCTTGCTTTCTAGTGGCCGTTGTCCACTACTACTGGGGATCCATATGGCAGCAGTCTTGGTGTCGTCCTCTAGCCAGACACCGTTTTCTTTTCGCTTGTATTGCTCACTGATGATCACTACATCTATAGCATATTCTGCTACTATCTGTGTCAAAAGTGCATCTGCCGTTTTGCTCCGGTGTAGATTACCTTGGAGAATTTTCAACATTTTGCTGTAGTCTGTCGTGTGCTTGGGCATTTCTGCGATCCCGGCATGTGATCGACAGAAGTACGGCCTGCATCCGTGCAAATGCAGCATTTTGGTGGTTTTTTGCAGTCTTTCATCTTGTGACCTGATTCCCCACATTTAATGCAGATGCCACCACCACTTCGGTCCGGTCCTGTGCAGTTGGTCTGCAGATGACCGACCCCGAAGCATCTGTAACATCTGCGGATGGGTTTACACATCCTGGGCCTAGCCCTGACAAAGCCGATTTTAATGTCTGAGCTCAGCAACGTCTCCGCTAGTTGGCTTTCTAAAGTTACAAAAGCCCTTACTTGCTCTCGACTGTTTGGGGCAGTGACTTTTATGCGCAAGTCCACTGATGAATTATCAAGGACTTGTCGTACTGCCTCAGCCACCTCAGACTCTACAGTTAGTGAGTCGAGATCTCGGATCTCCACTGTCGCTGTAGGTTTTAACTCGGCTACCGTAGCTGTTTTCTTGACGGTAGCCTTTAGTTTTTCAACCAGCTCCGGTTGTAACTTTTCCCCTTTGCTCAGTTCTACAAGGAGTGCCCCAGATCGGGTTTTCCTTATGCCTCTCACATTTGTCTTTTCGTCCTGTTGGATTGTGCTGCGTATGTTTCGTAACACATCTACGTAGCTTTGTCCACTTTCAGGTTTTATGAGGACTGCTTCTGTGCGGGGAGGTTTTTTCATCTCTTTTCTCGTTGGTTGTGCTATCACTTTCGGCTTCTCTGCAGGTGCCGAAGTAGTCTTTTCCGCTCTTTGTTTCAAAGCCCCTTTTCTGGTGACTTTTTGCCACAGATTCTGTTGTCCCTTGCAAAGTTTTTTGCCGGATTCAGACTCTAGGGGGCTAGGGGCCTGTCTCTTTTGTATGGTAGGTGTTTCCACCATTTCCGAGATCCGTGCCTCTCTCTCTGCTGCTGGTTCTAATTGCTTCTGCTTAGTTGCTTCAGCTTCCAGCTTCTTCCAGGAGTTCCTGCAGTGTCCCAGAATATCGAGCAGTTCGTCTAGGTCGGATACCCCGCTTTTAACATCCAGACTGATGTTTTTTTGTTTTGCGACAGCGGTTTTTATACGCCGCAGCGCCTGACGACATTTTAGTATGGCGTCCTCTTCCTCGGCACGGAGTTTTAGCATGTACTCGTGCCTTGGTGAGATTGCCACCTCTGCAGTGGTGCTTGGGGCACCTGCTTCCGCGGTAGCGGTTTTTGGAGTTTCCTCCACACCTTTTGGCGCCTGTGCTACAGGGCTCCTTTGCATTTTTGAGCTTTTGCCAAAGCCCAGTCTTGGGTCCGTGAAACGGGCCTCGCTCTCTACTTGTGGTGTTCCACTAATTGTTTTTGTTGTTGTAGGGGTCTTTCGTGATTCCATGTTATAGGGTCCCGACTCCAAGCCGCTATCTTAGATCGGGTGTACAGTCACTCAAGCGATCCTCATGGTTATCTGTGCAAAGCAGGGAGGCCATGCGAGGGTTGACGTTGGTCCTTATGGGAGCCAATGTTCAGAGCCAGGATCTTGCGCAAATTAAGGATATATATCAACTTAAACCTGTACCACCAATGAAAATTCAGTTGGTGACGATCTTCGAACGTACTTGGAGGCCTGCCAGGGTTTTAACGGGACGGGGGCAGCTGCAGCATTGACCTAGGAGCCATTTCCGCAGGATGTCACTCCTGCTTACTGAGGTCCTAGAATGCGGCACCTGTCAGCCCAGGGGCAAACATTTCCAAATCGTGTATTTTTGTTCGTGATCAGAGGTCGGTCGAAGATTTCACTTTAGTAAGTTCCGTCTTTCTGTTTCTTCTACAGTCGCTGCACACATTAGTTCACGATTGGTCGACTGCCCAATCGCTATCCAGTGGGGCCGATCGTGGAGGCTGTGTGTCAACTTGAATTACCAGGGACAAGGATTGCTATTGATGGTCTCTAGATGAGCAACGTAGCGTTGCCTTGTTTTCGTAACCCCATCCCACCATAATAATAATAATAATAATAATAATAATAATAATAATAATAATAATAATAATAATAATAATAATAATAATAATAATAATAATAATAATAATAATAATAATAATAATAATAATAACAGATAGAACCTAAATCGCATCCCACTCACTTGGTTTCACACCTATAAACAATCAACAAGGTATACACAGACTTATATTACCTCCAAATACCCTTACTGAAAAATATTGATTTACAATTTTTTGTTGTGCTTAGAACATTAATTTATTTGGGTATATCCCGGCCATTGATATGGGCTTTACGAAATGTGTATGCAATGTGGCAGAGCAATAAATTAATTTAAGTGCCACCGCAAACAGAAAAAAAAATATATATACATATATATGTATATATTTTTGATAGCATAAAAAATCAAATAGGCTGATCCGCAAAAGGGCTAAAAAGTCCAAAATTAAAGGAAATGAGCTGCATGCATTACTACTTAAATGGCTTCATTTTGCTTGAGCCCGATTTCAAGAGCCTCCCTATATACACATATATATATATATATATATATATATATATAAGTATGTATATGTATGTATATATATTTATATGCACAGCACTTTGCACATTTTATTTGTCTTACGCTTGAAAATTTAATTAAAAAAAACTCGGCAGAAAGATTTCAAGCGAAGTTTTTAAGAAAATGTTGCCTGTGCGTTGGGCTCGAAGCTGAAGCTAAAGGAGCGGGCGGGGTGGGGGGAATGGGCACGGCAGATGGTAAGCGAGGCGCAGTAACTTTAGCAAAGTTGGCGCATCGTTATCGGCGCCATCAACAACATCAGCAGATACAACAACCCGAGCAGCAGCAGCAGCAGCAACAACAGCAACAACAACGAAGCGATTTATCTTCGATTCCTTCGTTAGGAATACTTTTTAGAATAAATTGTTGTGGATGAAGGGGCGGAGATGCTTTTTGGCAGCGGAAGCTGCGTTACGCTTCGTTTGATTCTCTGCCGTTGTTGTGGTGGTTGTTGTTGTTGTTGCCATTGTCGTTGCTGCTGTTGTTGTTGTTGCTATTGTGGTCCTCGTCGCTGGGTCCTGGAAAATTAATTGCATGCAAATATTGGCGGAGCGACGCAAGTAAATATAATTTCGTTGTTTGCTCATAAATACGCATTATTATTTGGCAGAATGAAAATGAAAATGAAAACGAATGAAAAACAAAACAGGAAAAAGAAAACAGAGACCGTTGAACACTACAAAATCAAGCGGCTTTACGTGGGAGATTGCGGTAATTAAAGTTGTTTGACAAAGAAGTTACCCTGCAAACAGAATTTTCAATATAAATTTTACGTGGTGTGCTGCGAAAATTAATTGAAAATTTGTTAGTTGAAATTGAGATAAATTGTTGAAAAATATGTTTGATATTTGCTATATTTAAATGTAATACAATTTGGCTGCGTAGCTTTTTTATGTTAACGTATAAAATGTTCTATAAAAAATTATGTAAACTAAAAAACAATTCGACTTTCTTTTTTTTTCAAGAAATATCAATCGGTAGCTCTTAAATAAAACATATCCCTTGCAATTATCCAAAATATTTCGAGTAGATAGTTGCATAAATGCTGAACAATTTTATTAACTATTATTAACTATAGTTAACTGTATAAGTTATTGAATTTATATTAATTCAAATTTGTATTAAATGAAAAGAATTATCTAAAGCTGGCCAAATGTTTTACAATTCGATACAGTTCAGCTCAAAATACTAAAATACTATTCAATATATTTTTATTTTTATTATTAAGTATTGTTAATTTATTTAATTTAAAAACAGTTTGGTTGACAGTTTTATTATTTATTATTTTTATTTATTTAAAATTGCTCCTTTCTTCCTCTCTCATCTCTCTATCTCTTTTTCTCTTTCTCTCTTCATCTCTCATCCCTCTCTCTCACTATCTCTCTCATTTTCCCTCTCACTCTCTGCCTCTCTCTCTCTCCCTCTCTTGTTCTCTTTTTCTTCTGTAAGCTAACGGTAACGTTAACAACAAGATTCAGATAGACACGAATTCTCTTTAGTAAGTACTACCCATTGCCGTCCGCCTCATAGGCTACAGGGTATTTGAAATCTAGACAGCGACAGCATCTATTTCTGTTTAAGAAATGACGCGGATTTGGGGAATTTCCCGTTTGCTGCTGCCTCCACCTCCACCTCCACCTCCACCTACGCCTCTGCATCAGCAGATTTCGAAATCATCTAATCGGTTTAAACAGTTTGCGAAAATGTTGTTGCTTAATTAGCATCATTATCTTTGATGGGGTCACGCACAGTCGAGCGAGCAGGAAAAGAGCAAATGAATGAGCAGCTGAAGATACAACTGGGAGTGGCTGCTGATAAATGGGCTGCTCGACCCGGTGAGGTGGTAATTAATGGCCAAATGAAGTGAAACCATTTTCAAGCGATAGAGTGTTCGTATTAATGGATTGCTCGAACGGCCCGATTGCCAGCAACAATTGGCTCGATATCATATATCGTTCGATAATAAAATTCATAATTGGCCCTATTGCAGGTATCTCCGTTTCAAGTGCTGCGCATAATCGTCTGGCACTTCTGTTTTTATTATCACAACACTTTGGCCCAATGAAAAACTTTGGCCATAAATTATTCGGCAAAATTAGTCAGTCGCCCAAGCAGCCCAAAACTGTGAAACAATTTAAAATTGAAAAAGACCCCAGCTTTAGATGAAATATGGCTGGCAAGCCGGGCTAAAAGTTAAATAATCACAGTCATGTCAGATAATAAATGATTAACGTGCCAGACGACTCCGAAATGTTTCTCTGGCAGGGACTTTAAGCACATTTATTTGCGACTTGAATAAGAGCCAAGCCGAAAGTGAATAAGGAAAAAAGCTTCTTTAAAGTTGATTAGCTATGTCAATACCCTGTTTATGGAGTTAATATAGAAGAATTTTGAAATTTATATACGTATATTTAAGTAAGAAAGGTTGAAGTGACATAAATTAAAATACAAAAAAAAATACAAGGATATTATTAATATATTAAAATGTTAAAAATATTTTTAAAAAACAAATATATTTTTTTCGACCTTAAAGAAATGTTAGTTATTAAAAAAATATATATAGAAAATATTTTATACATGTATATATATAGATACATTTTATATGCGACTTCTAGATTAAAAGACAATATACAAAGAAGAATTAAAAATGTGGATATCCAAAAATAATTATAAATATGGTACAAAAAGTGTATATTTTAACCATTTATCATTCCTCTTTGAATTTATATAGCTTAAAAAGAATATTTTATTTTATTAAATATATAAAATATTAGGCATTTCATCAGACAGTAGCTAAACGGGCAATCGGACACGCAGACAGACGGACAAAACTGAATAAACTTTTAACAAAAATACATTTCCATCAGCCTTCCTTTGACTCAGCATTGCGTACAGGGTATAAAAATAATTATAATAATAATTATATAATGCAGCATAATGAAATGCAGCATCTTTGCTAATTCAGCCAATTGATAAATTCTTTCCGTTGTAAATTAAAATTGATGAGCGCAGCCCTAATTAGGCCAATGATGGAATCCTTTAATCAAACAAATGTCAAGCGACTTTAGCACCCTTTTTCCCCCCTAAAAGAAATCAACTCAAAGACAAAGTTATAGCCTCTCACAATTTTAATGTACGTCTGAACAGAGCCATCAGGCATCTGCAGCAGCTTTTTTTCCAATTTACTATTGCACTCCTACAAGCTCAAATAGCAAAGCGTTTAAATAATATATAGCACACCTAGACATATGCTTAACATGGAATTTAGAAACTCAATTGACAGAGAAGTGCCGTGCCACGTATGATCCAATGAGCAATGGGCGTCTTCGGATTGCAGTCCAATAGCATGGCGACCACGAAGTTGGTGCTGTGTCCCGTCGTCGAGAGAATACCACGACGCTCGGCCGTCTTATAGAGTGGACACAGATAGTTGTGGCGCTCGGGCAGATCGACGCGCTTCAGGGGCCGCAGCCATATCAGGGGCATGGTATCGAAGAGCATGCGTGGACGCGACTCGGCCAGGTATTTGTTAGTCCGATCCCAGCAGGCGCCCTCCAGGTAGATTCCATAGACGAACACACCATCGGCAGGTGCACTGGTGGTGCCAATATCTGCCTCCTCCAGCGAGAGCACCTCATAGTCGAAAGCCAACAGATCTATCGAAATTACATATTTACGGGCATAATTCTGCTGGGCGCCCGTGAGGAAAGCCTGCGTGAAGAAGAAGCCCGACAGCCAGAAGGTGGACGGTGCGCCATGCTCGTACCAGTGCTGCAAAGTACAAATATATATTAATGATATATATGAGAACTTAAAAAATTGAAGATACCCTACAAGAAATTATAAAAGGATATTTTAGTTAAATGATTTATATTAATATTTCAAAATATTTCGCATAGAAAAACATAGATCGCAATTATGGAAAAATTTTGATAAAGATAATTGTTAAATTAAAATTTGTTAGGAAACAATTATAAAAAGTAAAAATAAAAAAAAAAATTCTAAATAAAATAAATAAATAATTTTTGATTAAGCTTTTTTTTAATATATCCACTCATTTCCTCTAAGTATTTCTTTCAAGTATTTCCTCTAAATATTTCTTCCAAGTACATATACATCTACATATTTACTCCAAATACTTTCTTTAAGTATTTGCTCTAAATCTTTCTTCTAAGTATTTCTTTCAAGTATTTCCTCTAAAATTTTACCCCTGCGTATTTATTATTTATTTTTTAAATATATCCACTCATTTCCTCTAAGTATTTCTTTCAAGTATTTCCTCTAAATATTTCTTTCAAGTACATATATATCTACATATTTCCACCAAATACTTTCTCTAAGTATTTCTTCCAAGTATTTCCTCCAAGTATTTCCTCCAAGTATATCCCCTAAATATTACCCCTGCGTATTTATTATAAGTATTTAATGCTTAGCTGAACGATCACACACCTCACTTCACTTTACTACACTGCACAAGTGGCCCCCACCAGGCCTGGGCGACTGACGAAATGCTGTAGCTGCTGCCCTTTATATAGGACGACTCTCGCTCAAACCTTTGGTCGTTCTCAAACGTTGAACTCGTCGTCGCCAGGTAGGCGTCGTTGCAGTCGAGCCTTAAGTGACCAATGGGAGCACTCTCTGCTGCTGCAAGCATTCTCTTTTCGTTTCACTCAGCTATAAATACCAAATGAATACTGCTGCATCCATATAGGCAACCTAAATGATCTTCTGTAATTCTTCTTCGTCCCTTGCTTTTTTGTTATGCAGACAAAGAAACAAACTGTGAGACACACAGATATACAAGAGCAAATAAAGGCTAAATGTTGATGTGCTAAATAACTTATGTACGTTAATATTTATAATTATTAAATGGAACAGGCAGCAGTTACTGCTCTGCTACAGCTCTCTTACGGACTAGCTACTCGGCATAGTCTGCCTCATTTTTGGGCTATTCCATCGCATATTTATTATCAATGGATTTATTAACAATAGGCTAGATCTACCCAGCAATAGGCTAAACTGGCATCACTGACTGCAACCTCTTGCATACTTTCTACTCAAAACTATGCGCAAATCTAACAGAAATCCTAGAGTTAAAACATATCATTGATAAAAAAAAATATTATGGCTTTATAGCTCCCATTGGCTATTATCTATATCACCTATTTCAAAGGAGTCTTATATTAATTCCCAAAAGTTGATTGACTCGCTAAAGAGGTCAGAGCTAGAACAAGTGGCCTAGTAAACACTTGTGCTGCCAGGGCAACAGCTGTGCCACTGTCGTTGCCATGTGAGTGTTGTTAGCTCGATGCTTTTGGCATTGGTGCACGCAACTCACCTGAAGGAATTCGAGGCGACGCATAAAGTCGGCGACGTAGCTGCCAAGAGGCTTTAGACTGGGGTAGGACTTGCTGGCCCACATGGCTGGAATTTTGGCAATCAGCACAGACTTGTAGACCGCCTCCACGGCGGCGGACATGACCACGAGACCTGAAATAAGACAACAATCAAAAATTGAGCGAGAAATCGAGCAGGCAACGAAAACTTTGTCAAGTTGAGACAAGAAACGGGCCCAATTAGGAACTACGGGAAAATTCAATTAGTAAACTGCTAGCGGACGTGCTTAACACATAAATGATTAAAACAAATTTTTTTCGAAATACATAAAGTTTTAATTGGCTAGGTAAAACTAAAACATAAATAAGAAAAGATGCCAGGGCAACACCAGGACATCATGAATGTTCTGTTGGAGGCGCGTCGCATGCGGCGCACCAGCAACACCTCCCTTTATTCCGCGCCCAAAATTGAGCAGGTCAAAAAAATGTCATCCAAGGAGCAGCTGCTCGTGGAGCCGCCGAAGCATGCCAAGCGCGTGACCTTTGACAAGAAGCGCGAGCACCTCAAGCCACGCCATACCACAGTCAAGGAGAGCGAGATGCAAACGGGCCTCACCTCTTGCCTGATAACAAACCCGTCGTGCGATCCACGCGTCACAGGCGGTAAGTGAAATCGAATGATTGCAATGGGATTCATTAATTTCAAAGCCAATTACGGGACGTAGGTGCCAACAATCCGGCGGAGCGTAAAGTTGGCTGGTTGGCCCGCACGGACAGCGAATGCCAGTTCAAGGCACCGGGACTTGATTTTCTAACAGGACGAGAAACAGATGTGACCACATTCGAGGTGAAGATTCGCGAGTCGCTGCCGATCATCAAGGATTACACCAACAAATGTGATTTCTTTCCCAAATATGTGGACGAACGGCGCTATAAAGATCAAACCACGCAAACCCTTTACAGGTAGGTAGTTGTAATTGATCCTTCTCCCGGACATGCAAAACTCAATGCACATCCACATCCACGTCCTTAACGCAGGGAGTCCTCGGCACAGACTGTGGCCTATTTGCCCGACATTATGGACAAGGAGGACGATGAGACTCTAGAGGTCTTCAATTTGTCCAGACTGCTGCCCGGTGATAAGCCACCCGGTCTTTATGAGGTGGAGGTCCTCGAACGTGCCCGCAAACGCTGGGCCTTCAACAAAGCGCTGAAGACGAACTTCAGGAAGCAGCTGAATGAGGAGCGCGAGAAAGCGATCAAGAGCAAATATCGCCCCATACTCGAGGCCTTCGAGTGGGAGCACTGGATGGAGCGGGAGGAGTACATACAAGAGTGCCAGATGATGCGACTGGAGATAGTCATACGCATGTTCGACAAGCGCGAGAAGCAGATGCACGAGGCGTCCAAGTCGCGCATCGAGAAGGCCTGCGAGTATATTGAGGCGAAGCGTCAGCGAGGCCTCAACAAGAATGAGCTGGAGTATCAGCGTGCATTTCGCCGTCTACAGATTAAGAATGCCGGCATCTCGAGACGCTGGGTCAAACAGAGTCCGATGTACGCATTGGGTACGCCCTGCTCGGAGTTCTATGGACCCCTCATCCGTCATGGCGTCGATCCGGCGCGCCGTAATTTCGTGGGCGATGGCCGCAAGGCGTTCGATATGCGCATCGATGACCTGGAGAAGCGTGTGAATATGAATCAACTGCAATGCCGCTTTACCAAGCTGAAGGAGTGGTCCAAGCCCAAGGAGTATGTCAAGGAGTACGAGCAGAACTTCTGCTCCGACAAGCATCTACAGAAGCTCTACGAATCGCTTAAGACCCTACGCTCCCAGGCAACCAAGCAGAAGACAACGCCCAAGTGCCTCATTCGACGACCCAAGCCTCCTTTCCACGAATTTCGTCCCTCGTTCAGCTACAAGGAAGTGGATCTCCGCGACTTCTTTGTCCCTCGCCGCTCAGATGATGACAAATCAGTGCAGGAGCTCACGCAAGAACAGATGCTGGCCATCCAGCATCATTTGGAGAATGAGAAGCGTATGTCTCGCCGTCCGGAACTGGCAAAGGAGATGCTTAAAGAGCGACGCAGTGAGGATCTGGAGCATTTGCTACAAATGTATGAGGGCAGCACCATCGGCTGGATAATGCAATTCCTATCCGAGGAAATGGAGCGTCTCAAGGAGCAGCGCAAACTTCACTTCTTCTCCATATTAACTCAGAAGGAGCGCTGGCGCCGTGAGGCGGCCGAAGCGGGTCTACGCCAAAAGGAGAACAATATGCGTGCCATCTACGAGGACATGTACCAGGCGACCAATGTGGTGCACACTGAGGTGACCGATGACTATATCAATACGATCCTAACAACCGATATGGCTCACATTGCCGAGTGCGAAGCTGCCGAATCTGTGGTGAGCATTGCCAAACAGATCGATAAAGATATTCAACGCTGGCTGGAAAGCTTCAAGCTCGTCCAAACGCCCTTGACCTATGTGCCACTGCGTGTGATGCTCGGCAAGATGGTCTTCCCGGAGATGAGTGAATTGCTCGAGAAATATGAGAAATCTCTGATAGCCAAGTACATTGTGGAAGATGTGATCTTCGCAGGCATTTGGGAGAAGCTAGAAAACTATGATATTGCCTTCACTATAGCTAGCGATTTGATTGATCGCCTTATTGACAACGATCTGTATTTGTTCTCAACCGAAAGCGAAAGCGAATCGCCCAAACGAAATGAGGTAGAGGCCATCATACGAAAACTCATACGTCAGGCCGTTCCTGGTCGACGCTGGAAGACCGAAACCGAGCGTATTATCCATGAAAACTATGTCAGTCTATTGGACGATGTGTTCGATGCAATTATAGCTAAATATAATGCAGATCCTCCACCAATGGAGCCAATAGATTTGCGTAAGGATCGGTCAACAGATCACGTATTGCGCATTGACAACATACACAAATTCAATGCTCAATTTATCGACTCTCGGGTGTCCGTTAATGCGGACTCTCAGGTGTTCCTCACAGCACAGACATTGACGTTAATCAAGAAAATGAAGGAGGATAAGATTACCAAAGAGCTAACTAGAGCCACCCCTGAGGTTAAAGAGGATCCCAATGAAGATCAACAGGAGGACCCAATGGATAAACATATCAATACAGAGTATTTTGAGCAGATGTCGCAAACGCACCGTCTAAGTGACGAGACACAAATGTACCGCATATTGAGCACCATGGACATTGTAAACGAGGAAGATTTTCGAGTGTTTCGTCAAATACCGTCAAATGCGCCAAGCCCCACAGTCGATAGCATGGAGACTCAGACGCAACAAGTGGATCAATTGATTGGGGCGCTTCAAGAATTTGTAGCTGGCTACGATCTAAACGTAGAGGAAGAATATACCGAATATGAGGCAGATGATGAGGGCAGTGCATGGAATGATGCCTCTGGAGCGGATGATGAAGGCGGTGCGGGGGGCGCGGTGGACACGGAGGACATGGAGGGCATGGAGGGCGAGCTTCACGAGCTTGTCACCTTCTCCAAAGACGATGGTATCGATTTAGAGAGTAGCAAGGATTTAGAGAGAAGCAAGGATGACGACATCAAGAATATCAAGATTCCCGGTGAGATGCCAAGTAGAATCTCTCTTGCAAGCATGCAAACTATGGGTGCCATGGATGATACAGACTACGAGGACGTACTTGCAGACGCAAACGGTAGCAAGGATGCTGATTTGGTGCTTTTACCGGATATCGAAGCCGATGATTCATTACTTACGACTCGCAACGAGCCTGAATCAATTTTCCAAGGTAGGCTAGGTTCCGAAATACAAACCGGTACGTATAGTAATTACGAATTGGAAGTACCTAGTCGACTACCATCGGTGTCTAATCTAATCACTCAAACCAATCGTTCCTCATTGCCGCATGAAGAACGTGATTAGTTTTCTTCTACATATATATAATATTTATGTATATTATATATGTGTATACAAATTATTTTGTCGCCCATTACAATGTTAAAGATAAATTGGTGAAAATTAAAAGTTAACAAGTGCAACATCGAACACTTACCTTTAATGCCCTTTCGCAATGTTATCAAACTGGTGCGTATTGTATTTAGCAGCACATTGAATCGCACCATTTCCTGGACCAGCACCGTGTTCATGCTCTGATGATATTGGGTCGGATAGCGAAGTAGCGCCGCCTCGCGATCGAATAGTGGGGGCAACTTGTCCAATATATCGGTGGCCACATTCGTAACAACCTCCTCGGGTGTCAGCGCTTTGGAGCCCTCGCTGTCATCTGACGAGCTACTCGTGTCCTTCAATGGGATTTGGTAGAGTGAAAGGAAGGGCGGACATGTGGGACAGTTGGGTAGGTGTAGGTTTTCGGGATAGCGTCGCGACAGCACATCTACATAAACTCTCTGGCTTTGCTCCAGTTTCTAAAGCGCAAGCGTGTTAACAAAATTACAGAAGAAAAGCTGTTGGGAAACTAAAAGCAAATACCACGCAGCGAACAACTTACGCGTCTCTCATATAGATCCTGTACGGCGGGCATGTTATTAAATAATATTTTGTTTAAGTTCTTAGAGTTTACAATTCAAAAGAAACACAAAATTGTAACTTACCCAACGTTCCTTTTTAGCGGCAGTGAGTGATATAAATAAGCAAAAATTAAGCAGCATTTTAAGCGTTGTAGAAGGTAGTTGAGCACATACTAGTTAAGAGGGATCGTATAACACACGAATTGGGACCAAGGGTGCATAATTACGAGTGAGAGGTGAGGGAACGAACCGAGAAGGACAGACTAGGACAGACAAGACTAACTTGATTGTAAATGGGATATGTATAGTCAAGGAGAGGCGGGACTTTACCCAAGGCTAGACAAGACTCTACATTGATCATAGATGGGATATATTTATACCATTAGGAAAGCATGAAATGGGCGGGACTTTACCAAACATACAAAAAGTCTAGAATAGACCCGATTAAAAGAGCCTACCAAGACAGTAGGTAGCAGAATAGAATATGTTTTAAGAAGAGTCTAGGACAGACAAGACTCTACCTTGATTGCAAATATGGGGTATGTATATATGTATAAGTACCTTAAAGACAGTCAAAGACAGATCCGTACAGAAGAGACTCAAACTTGATGAGAGATGGGTTATGTATTAAGAATAGACAAGGCTCTACCTTGATTGCAAATGGGGTATGTGTATGTCTTAAAGACCGTCAGGAACAGACAGAGCTCTACTTTGTTGTAAATGTATACTTTTAAGCAAGAGCAGCACTCAGAAGAGAGGGTACACAAATCTAGTCTGAAAAGAAAGCAGTTCTGCATTGATCAATATAATTTTATGACTCTACTTTGTATTTCTAACGACAAGCGCCCAGCTGTATAGCTTTTGAATTTAACGAATAAAAGCAAACATTAGTGAATCATGTAAAAGTTATAATATAATGAAGGCCAGACTATGAAACTACACCGCACATACCTGTGTCAACAGCGTGTGTGAGACCAACATATCCGTTTCCTGTTGATCCTTCATGATATCCGCGTTCGCATGGAAGCCAAATATCGATGGCGGCGATATTTGTGGCAAGTCGCGTGTGAAATTGATGTACAACTCAACGTCCTTGAAGACGGGCACATAGTAGTGGCCCGTCTCATCCAGATAATATGGCTTTTCCAGATCAATGATATTGGGGCAGTAAAACCGATCCAGTATGGTCTTCAGTGTGCGACGATCCCAATCGTCCGTGACACGACCACCATAATTACACTCGCCTGTCAGATAGCGTAGAGCATCATAGTTGACCGTCTCGTACTGGTTGAGGAACATGCGCAGCTGCATGAGCGAAATACGCAGATCGGTCTCATTGAACTCGTACGGTATGTTCCAGCCGATGGGTCCGAAATATCGCCGCTCCTGGATGACGGCATGGAAGAAGCACAGCGAATAGATCAGCTGCTTAAAGACGCGCGGCTGTGTGCAGGACTCGTACCACTCCAGGTCGCTGATCGGATCGCTGAGCATCGAACGTGTTATGTTCGAACGCAAACCCTTGGGCGGTTCGTTTGTCATCTTGATGCCATTCTGCAGCACCACAACCGGAAAGTGCTCAGCTGGATATGAGGTGAGCCAGAGGCGAAAATCTGGATGCGTTGAGTCGGGCAACAGATTTTCGCAGACCTTCTCCAGCGACGGCATGAAACTGGCCGCCAAATGGCAGTTCTGCAGAACCACCCAATTGCCCAGCTTGACGCCCTCGTCGATCATCTTGATGGCAATGGGTCCCTGGCCCTGGCCCAGGGAGAGGGAGAACAAACGATTTGTACCGAAGCCCTGGTCCTCGGCAAATTTCAATAGAGTCGCTGTCGGATCCGAGCCAGGCGTCAAAATAAATATCAAAGGCACACAGCAATGCGAATCGCCAAAGGAGGCCATCAAATCGAACTGAGGCGGGTCCACAAATCGTGCCCCCATCTCGCCAGCAACGAAGTTCAGCACAGCTGGCACCAATTTATCCGGTCGAAAGACGCGCAGCAGCAGCAATTGCTGAAATACACTTAAACGCTTCTGCCACTCCTTGGGTATGGATTGGTTATCCTGCGGTGTCTTCGCATCGAACAGCATTTTCCAGCTATCCGGATTGGCGCTGACGTCTTCGCGCAGTCCTTTAAAGTTGGGCATGCTCGATAAGCGGCAGCATTCATCCCAGTTTTGGACGCCCAGCCATGAGGTGGGATTCTTATACGGATTCTCGAGGCCAATTCCACCGGTTAGGAGGAACATCCATTCGGAATTGTCAATCAAATTTTCGTGCTTCATCAGATTAATGTTCAATATGAGAGAGAACAAGAGCTTATCCTGTCACGAACAATAAAAAAAAAGTTTCGTTTGTATTTCTTTTTTTCATTTTCATATTTCGGACACGCATTAAAATGACTTTTCGAATGGGGTTGCATAAGCAATCAAAGCCATGGCTCACAGATACATTTTCACAATTTTCATTTCTTCTTTTGCAGTCCAAATTACAGACCGAATATCAGAGCAGAACATCGGCAGTGAGGAAGCTGTATAATTGACTGAAAACATCATCAAGCCAAAAAGGACATGCTCCCCTTTTCCCCCTTTGCCTCACCCTAATAATTCCAATAAGGTTCAAGTATTATAGCCCACAGCGACGCCGCACAGTGGAGTGCAACTAAGATGTTTTTCATAGTTTTATACCTCAATATTATCAAAATGTTCATGTTAATTATTATTGCATATTTCAGAGTATATATTTAATTGTAAATATTGTTTGATAAACAAAATAAGAGTTGAGCATATTCAAATTAATGTAACCAAAAATCCGCTAGTTAAATATTGTTAGCATACTTATATGTGTTAATGTAATGAATATATTTTGGCTAAATGTGATTGCTAACTTGGACAGACACACGCTTTGTTATAACGAAATGGAATAAAATTACCGACTCATGGTTAAGGTGTCTCTCATGGTTGACAGGGATTCGAAATACGTATTGAAATTAAATATAAAGTCTTTAATATAAGCATAAATAAATCAAAACTTGCTGTCAAAGTCGATGTCAACCTTGATATGCACATTAAAAATTATTATTTAACCAAAATATTTGTTTGAATTTATGATGATAAAAGGGAATTAGAGACTCCCTGTTATGCGATTCAAATAAATATTATTGTTTTAAGTTAAGCCAATGAACAGCTAGCTGTCAAAGTGATTGTCAATAAACATAAGCTCGTAAAAAATAAAGTAAAGTAAAGTTATTGTTAGTTTTGACAGACACTTTAAAAGTTATGTTTTAATTAAATATGTAGTTGGATATTTTAATCTAAAAATTAATAAAAACGAAAAACAAATATTAACTAGCTGTTAAAGTGGCTGTCAGCACTAACCGGCACTTTCAGCTATTGTCTCCGCTAGTTTCAATATTACGTTCCACAGTGCGTAAGACACGCACCTGGCACGCAGTACTGACTGAACGCTGTCAATTCAGTGAAGGCAGCAAGTCCTTAAAGCTGATGCGAAGGACTTATTAAAACGCACTCAAGCGCAATGATACGCAGCCACAAAGAAAACTCAAGCGCCCAGTAATACGCTTAAAATATAACGCAATAGGATTATATCGCAATTACGCTACATACAAACACACACACACACAGACAGACACATGAAGTGACTCTCTAAAGGGAATGGAAGCCACAGCAATGACCCCAGCTGAACTAACGTTTGATGATAATTGACATTGGAGGATGGAAGTACTTACACGCTCGAAGAGACTGCGACAGATGTTGACGTACAGGCTGTAGGTGAAATGATTGCGTAAGTCCAGCAGACGCGCCTCAATATCATCCACCTTCTCCGTATTGTCAATGGAGGCCATGTACAGGTTGACAAACCAAACCAAGCTGTATTGGTACATGGGATCAATGTTAGCCAGATTAACTGTAAGGAAACCGAAATGTAATGGGCTATGTTAGCTGCTCTGTTAAGTAACAGTACGTCTACAAATTACCTATGGTAAAGAAGAGAATTGTCGAATGCTCTGCTATGGGCACGTAGCTGAGGCGAGCCAAATCGATTTGCTTCTCGGTGGCCTCTGTAATAATCTGCTTCTCGCTGATGTCATTGGCCAGAGCCTTGGCCGAGCTCAATATCTGCACAGCCGTCTCATCCTCCAATATGTTCTCGGCCGAGGAGAGCACCTCCAATATCTGATCTTCAGTTTCCTTCAACATGCGCTTATTCTCAGCTCCTTGCACGATGAGATTATTCTTCTCGGCCTCCAAATCGGGCCGTTCCCTGGCCACAGTAATGCCCAGCAATTGATCCTGCAGACCCTGCGTGGTAATCATGAAGTTCAACAGGGTTACCTTCACCGCCACCTCGGGCAGATAATGGGGATTTCTCAGTTTCGTTGTCATATAGAATCTGTTGAGTGAAGTGAAGCTTCATGCATATTATTTTAATATATATGTATAGATATATTTTACCTGAATGCATTGTTGTACTCAATAACCGTGTCGCCTAGCTTAATGCACATCGTTCCGCCTTGTTTGAACAGCTGCTTCAGCAATATAGACTCCAGTATGGGATCCAACTCCTCCCCAATATTCTCGAGCAGCACGGGCAAACCGAATTGTATGGCATTCTCCAGCACGCGCGTATAATCCGCCTGATTCAAACGTATGACGCACAGCTTGTTGTTCTTCTCATAGTTCTTAATCCATTTATTGGCCTGCCCCTGCGGATCAATCATCAACGGCCAACGGCGCGCATTCCTATAAACCGATTACACAGATGAAATAAAATGCGAAAATTCAATTTGCAAGCAAAAATTGGGGAAGGCAAAATGCAGCCGTGGCATGACTCTGAAATGTTGTAGGCATCCCTCGATGATAATAATATTATTAACAAGTAAGAACGGGCGCTACCGACTGCGGAATACTCATTCACATCCCATTAGTAGTTTCGTAGCTAAACTTAGCTCTAATACTCTAGAAAATACAGTTTTTTTGCGATTTGCCACGCCCCTACTGGGCGTAGACACTTCTTTTTTGGCCAGTTTTTACAAAGATCTAACAATAACCTAATTGCAAAATACGGATGCTTATGCTCCAAAAATGTGAAAATTACAGGGTATTTTTCGATATGACACGTCCCTCAAAAGGCGCAATAATTCTTTTTGGGACATCGATAGAGGGGGTTGCCAGTAACTCAACTGTCTAAATTTGAAGCTTCTACCTCTTATACTTTCGGAGTTATAAACTTTTGCGGTTCGCCACGCCCCCTTTGGGCGGAGATTTGTCCACCATAGCTCGTTGGACTTGGGCGGTCAACCCGTGTATATATATCATTTTTTAGGTCTCTGACATCAATAGTGCCTAAAATATAGCACAATTTATTTTCAGGTCCGATTTGCCACGCCTCTAATATGCGTAGATATATATATTTTCACCAGTCTTTATAGAATCATAACATTAGCTCACGTGCGAATTTACAACGTTCTAGCTTTAAGACTTTAAGAGACACCGTTTTATCCGATTTGCCACGCCCCCAATAGGCGTAGATATATCCGCCATAGCTTGTTGGACTTGGGAGGTCGACGCGGGTCTACGTACCAAATTTCAGCTTTCTAGCTCATCAAATAACCTGATTTCTGGTATATCGGAAAATGCATTTTCCGATTTGCCACGCCCCTAGTGGGCGGATCGGGAAAATCGGGGAACACTTTATAAATCGGAGATATACACGAGCATGTGTTCCAAATTTCAAGTCTATAGCGCCGAAATGAACTGCGTTCATACGGACAGACGGACAGCAGGACGGACATTGCACAAAACCAATATACTAATTCACTTCGTGAATGAGTATAAAAAGTTACTCGAAAAGCAAAATTAATAATAAATTTTTGATAGCTGAAAGCTTGAGTATTTAATTGCACGCCTTCAAGTAACTTTGACTATATATAGTTCAATTAAATCGATGTAATAAATTTAGTGTCTGTAGTTCTTCAAGTCTCTCTGTTCGAATATTTTCATAAAATTCTTCTATTATTAAAAATAAAAATCTCGATATCAAAAACGCTTTAATAATTTGCATTCGATTTGCAATACGCATTTATTTACGCAACACAAAATTCTAAATATGATATCAAACATGCAAATGAATTGATGGAAAAAGCCAGAGAGAGAAATGACGACAAACACATGAAAATATTTGCTTTCAAAAATATGACCATACAAATATGTATGTATGTAAGTATGTGTGTGGGTGTGCGTGTTAAAGTCTTTATATGACTGTGCGATAGCTCACAGATGTACAGCTTAAAGCTACAATAGGCAAATATAACAGCAGCAACAACAACAACAACAACAAGAACAACAATACAGAGCAGAGCACATGACAAATTCACACCGAATACAAATTTGTTCATGCGAATGAATGAACATTTTTGTAAATTGAAAACTTGATGAATGAAAAATATTTGATGCAAAAACAAAAGAGCCAATTTTAACCTCTCAACGCAGAGAGGAAGATACAGAGAGAGACAGAGAGAGGTGGAGTGAGAGAGCGAAATAGAGAGCAGGGTACATAAAAAATGTCAGCGAATAAATGCGCATACAACATACCAAATATTTATACGTATATATATGCACATATGCCTATGTATATATGTGTGTATGTATGTATATCAATGCATATATGTATATGTATGTATTTTTTGCGTTGAACGTAACAATCGTAGTCTCAATTGTATGGAAGAGCGACTCGCGAATGGCTCGACTAATAGATACGCTGTAAGCTGAACTCATATTACCAGAAAGTTATTTATTGAAAATGATTTCCTATATAAAATCAAATCTTTAGCTCTAAACTAATATTTAATAAGAGATAATATGATATAATTATAGGAAGGCAACTCTATATTATTAAAAAAAAATGTCTTAAATTTCCTTAGAATTAAAAAGAAATATAAACCAAACTAGATAGGATTTAGTAGTCTAATAGACCAATGAAATGAATGCAAAAAATTGTTGCAACTTATACCAAAAATTGCAATGATCAGAAGAATCTATAATGAAAATTTATTTATCAAGAAAGAAAATATTTACTTTCAAGAAAGTTCTTGACTGATATGTCTAAAATTCTATAAAAAAAAAGTAATAAAGTGAGTTATAAATTATAGAGAACCAAACTGAGTTCGGTATAATTCAATCGGAAACATTCAAGGATTCGAAACATCGATTATAACAATAATTTATTAATACAAAATAATATTTGTTCAGGTAACTTTCTCGATTACATATACATAGCTAGACCACTACAATAATACTCTTTCAGACAATTTTAAATTTACAGGGTATCATAACCTTTGCTATCCTCTCTTCCGCTAGTCAGTTGAAAATTGTTAAAAAATATATCGAGCGTTGAAAAAAAGGAACCCGCACAGGGGAGTACATTCCGAGTACGTTGACTGTGCTAGGAAAGCAACAACAAAATTTAAACAATGTAAATGCAATAAAGGAAATCAAAATTGACAACAAAAGAAGAAAACGTTTGTGAATCACAAAAGCTTCCACTCGGTTTGCTACAATAGACAATAAAACTGAAGATTGACTTAAAGCTGGCGCACAAAAGTGTTTCGATCGAAACCCTTAAAGCGAGTGCTTCGAGCTCAATTCTCCAAGCACAATGCTGCATGGATTTGCCCTTATCCAAATTAACATTATTTAATCAAACATTTATGCAAAGAGACACGACCCAAAGCAGACCCACAATGAACGACTCCACACCTGCTGCCCCACATTAGCAATTTACGAAGCAGTTGCCGTGGGGCAGCTGGCGAGCGACGTGTCGGCCGCCCCAATAAAACAGGAAGAGCTAAGGAAGCATTAAGGAGAGTTACGATAAACGACAGGGATCGGCTAGAAAATACCCTGGAGAAAGAAAAAAGTGAAGTGAAAGAACTAAGAGCTATTGAAATAAAACAGGAAAAGCTATGGAAGTAATGAAATGATAAATGAGACTGATCGGATAGAAAGTAACCGGAAGAAAATAAAGAGGTGAAGAGAAATAACAAAGAGCTAATGAAATAAAACAGGAAGTTATCGTCTAGAAAGTACCCTGGCAAATGGAAAAGACGCTCAGATATGACGAAAAGAGCAGTAAGATGAGCTAGGAATTAAAGAAAGTTATTCTTTAGGGCATAATACCCTGTAAAAAGCAAAGGCAGCTACGAGAGTAAGACAATAATGATAGAAAGAGCTTCGACATGTTAATTATCTAAAATTGCTGACGTTGAAAAACGAATAAGATTTTCTATAGCTGATTTGCAAAAGATGAATTAATCTTTAAAAAGTGAAGGATGCAAAAATACTTCAATACCAATTTTTAAAAATATATATAAATAAAATAATAATAAATAAAAAATATGTGATTAAACTTAAGATCAACATTTTCTATACTCTATACAATTTTGCACAATATTGCATCAATATCTTCCACTATCTAATATGTCAGGCACAGCAATAGCATGTCCTTTGCCCACATCCCCAAATACAGGGTGTTTAAGGACAAAAGACAAAAACAAAAATCAAATAGAAATTCATTCGTCTTGTTGTCCGGGCAGTCAGAGGAGTTGCAGATAGTATAACTAGCGGCGCCTGAACAAATCCCTACATCATTCATTTGCCATGTCTATGGGTAAAAATTAAACGTAATGCGCCCGGAGCGCACATTAATCAATTGCTTATCCTTTGTGCAGCAGGAGTAGCAACAGCAGCAGCAGCAGCAGCAGCCGGAGTAACAGGAGTAGCAGGAGTATCATCAGAGCTGGCTCACACCTCAGGTATTTTGGGCATGCTCCAAATTACTTTGAGCACTCGTGGCGTGGCAGCAGCCAGGAATTTCCTTTATTAAATCGAAATGGAGAGACATGGGAAGAGTGGCATGTGGCAACGCGACGTAACGCAACACAACGCCTCCACCCCCCTTATATTTTGGTGGAAACTCACCAGATGCGTAATGCTCTCGCTCTCAAATGCACGCATCAAACATGAAAATTCTTTGCCCGGGCCCCGGACCACCTCCTCGCACCGTGGACCTTGAACTGTGGACTGTGGTTCGTGGACCAGCCCTTAGCTGTGTGTACCTTGAGCCAAAGCAACCACCGGTGCTTGGGCAACATGCGGGTGCCTCTCACACTCGCTCACGCACGCACAGAGCCGAACACCCCCTCCGACCCCAGCCCCGTGCAGCATCCGGCACAGTTCTCACACTCAACGCACCGAGGCTAAGCGGCATATCTTTAATTTTCTTAATATGCGTGAATTCTAACGTTTTATGTTTTGTAATTAGAAACAAAAACCGAACCGAAACGGGGTATGACGAAAATTTTAATACCCTAACAGAAATCATTAATCAAATACATGTCGCACGTGGCAGCAATAAAAAAATGTATTTAAAATAAAAATACACAATCTATAAAAAAGACTCTATTAGATCTTAGCGAAGATTCAGTTAGATTAGATTTAGTAGATTAAATAAGAGATCTCTTGGGAACATAGTTAAGCAAAGAATTCTCACAAAATTGATCTTATATACATTTTGCATAAACCTTAGTAATGCTATAAGTATAACTCTAAGGATACTTTCTTTATAAGTGTTCCATAATATCCTCGCTCCATTAGTGTATATAAATACTGTGAATCTTCTGTAGCTGACAAGCTTCCATAATTAGCGTGTCAGGTTGTTTAATTGAAAGTAGGTATATATACATATATATATATACATATATATGTACATATATAGGTATATACGTATATATAAACATAAATATTTATAGTGAGTTGGTTGGCTGAGCCGCAGCTGTTGCAGCTGAGATGAAATTAATGAAATTCCTGGCGCAAAGCTTTTTGCATCGATTTGTAAGCTAATGACTTTTTGTGGCTTTAACGAAGCGTACTTTCCCATCAAACTTTGCCTGTTGAGCATTAATGTAAGCAAGCACTTTAGTATCAGGCTTTAAGCGTCAGATTTACGCTAGAATCTTCAGCTAACTAAACTCTCTCTGCAACATTTCTGGAATAAATAAATAAATATCTCATGTTGCACTTACTTCATCATGATGGCGCTCTCAACGGAAAACGCATCCGTTGGCAAGCCGCAAATATTCCAGAAGCGAATTTCCACCGGCTCACCCAGCACCACAGCCAACTGGAAGTCCGCCGAGCAGGTCACTCCGTAGTCCAGGCACTTTGCGACCCATTTGCGTATTTGCGTTACGCGGAAATCGATGGTGAATGGCCCCAAATAGGCAACAACTCCCGACGATATGAGCACATCGCCCGTCACGCTCTTAAAGCTCGCCTGAAGCACCCGAGCTGTCTCCGACCAACGCGTACGCTCGCCGCCCAAGCCAGAAATGAGCTCCTGGGCGCGCTGCAACTTCTTTGTGCAAGCCTCATGCTCAGCCAGCAAGACCCTAAGTAGGAAAAGCAAGGGTTAAAATTGAAGAGTAACTAAGTAAGATTTATCTAATTGAGACTGTTCGACTAAGAGATTCCTTGAACCCTTCGAAGAGAACTGCTATGCCAGTAATACTTCTCTAGCTCTTAACATGTACGAGATATAATTTTATTAAGATAGCCCAAAAAAGAGTACAGCTATCGATTTTTAAAACAAACTTGATTACCGCGTGCGGCTCTACTAAAAAAATTGCAAGTCTCTAGCTCTTAAGGGTTCTGAGATCGACGCGTTCACATAAACGAACAAGCGAACAGACGGAGCTAACTCAAATCAGTGTGCTGATCGAGAATATCTATGTTTTATGAGGTCTGCTACGTATTCCTAAGCCTCTTGCATACAACCATTATACCCCGCTTTTATATAATCATTGCTCACCCATATTGTCTTAGCTGCTCATCGAGAATCTTCTGAATGGCTGCCAAATTGGCCTCGACCCTGGCCAATTGGGCCAGCTTTTCGTTGAGCAACTTCATGGCCGCATTGTAGTCGGCCTCGGCGGCAGCTAGGGCGATCTTCTTGGGCGCCACAATTTTGGCCACCACATCGTATTTGGAGAGTGCAATGACCCAGCGGCAGAGACCTTCGCACGCCGTGGATGCCATCTTAATCTTCTCCGGATCGAAGGCCTCGTTGTTGAGAATGCGCTGTTGCAGTTTCTTCATCACATCCGGCGATATGTTGTCCTTGTCGAAGTTGAGCAAACTGTCCAGGAATTTCATGTCACTGAGCACACGCTTCGATGGGCCCCAATAGTCCTCGACGGTGCCCACGCCACTGGGATTGGGCACCTTATCAGGCTTCATTTCCTTCAGAATGCAAACAGCCTCCATAACGATGCGCACACCGATGGGCGGACTCTTCATGGTCTTCACCACGGCGATATCAGCCGTGGTTAGGGTGTTCAACGCGGAGAGGGCAGCCTCCAGAATGGGCAGCGCTTCACCCAACTTGGCGTCGCACTCGTCTTTGATCTCCTGAGCAATGGCTGCCTGCTGCTTGGCCGCCTGCTCATCCTCTTTGACCAGCTCTCGCTGCTCGGCGGCCAGTTTACTGTCCGCCGTCACCTTGGCCACCTGCTCGGCGACGATCTCGGAGGCCTCCTTCAGCTTCGGCTCCAGCGCCTGCAGCTGCTCCTGCATGACAGCCACCTGCTGGGCGGCAATATCCAGCTGCGATATGCCCGTCAAATAACGATTTCGATTCATGGTGATGTTGCTGCAAGTGAAGACCGAAGAGTATGATATAGTCATAAGGGTAATTATATATTCCATAAGGTTAGCCCCTAAATGAGGACTCACTTTCTCTTTTGGCTAAGCAACGCCTTGAATGTCTGGATCAATTCCAGATAGGACGTGGGCGTCACATAGTTGTAGCGATGCAACATCTTAAAGAACTTGGCAGACAGATCCTGTGTGGACGTATGGAACTCCATGCACATATCGATGGCCGTTTTGCGCTCCAGCGCAGTCAGTTCCTCGGCAGCCAGGAAGCGGGTGGACACAGCAAGTAGAGCATCCTCGGGCCAGGGCTGGAACCAGTCGATCGTACAGCAGTTGACAATCGAAGGAAATTTGCGTATGCGATTACGCAAGGCATCGCCAATCGGCGACATGGCCAACACAATGTGCAGCTGATCCTTACAGGTCTGCAGGGATAGATCAGGGTATTATTAGCATCATCTAAGTGGAGGAAATATTTTATAGCTCAAATTTGATCTCCCACCGTAACGAAAAAGTTAAATAGGGCAACGGGACTGCCATCGGTTTGTACGGCCTTGTCGCGCTGCTTGTCGATTTGCGCCATCTTTTCGACCACCTCGATTTTCTCCTCGTTGGTGAAGAGATTGGGCACCTCGCCGGAATTTAACAGATTGTTAATATCCTCCAGAAAAGATTCGTCTTTGATCTAAAAAGTCTTTCAAAGATTAGCAAACTGCCCTAGGTACGGAAAGTGCAATTGGTCCAAAATTTAGGTATGCTTAGCCCACCTGTACGTCCGTAAAGAGAAATACGCCGTGCATTTCAGAGGCACCAATTTTACGCAAGATCGTTTTGATATCCTCGTGATACTCATACGGACCATACAATCGAGTTATTTCCACTTGAAACAGCTCATAGTCGCATATATGCGAAGCCAGTCGAGTCAAGCTCTGACGCCCGGAGCCGCCGACCCCGATGAGCAGAGCATGACTACGTGGCTGCTTTATGATGCGACATATGCGCGATAAATGTTCGATGGCAAAGCGGAAAAGCACCAGATTCATTGGTTTCTTCGACATGTTATTATATTCAACTAGATACGCCTCCACAACCGTACGCAACTCTTCGACGTCCAGCACCTCGACATAGTTTTTCATATCCGCTTTCGGATTGGTAAAATCGCAGTAGATCAATTGCCGAAAATCGTTCTCTTCCAGCTTTTTACCCTGCGTCACTAAGCGTGAAAACAGACGCGATGCCTCGATATTGAAGTTATTCTCCACCACCGCGCACAATTTCCCAAATAACCAACTACGATCGGAGTCCTCGACCAAACGATCGCCATAGACGCGCAACACCTCGTGCACCCACAGACGCCGCATCGAGTTCATGTCCTCCGTAGCCTCCGGCACCGACAGCAGGACACCCTGTATGACGCGTGAAAAGTCACGCAAATTGAACAGATAATGCGACTTGGCCGGAGTGGGCAACAGATTCAACTTGGCATCATTGTACACAGACAACGTTGCACCCACAATCTCATCGATACAAGGATCGAACTCCTTCGAGAAGCCACTAATATATTGTTTGAGAGAATTCTGAATTAAATATACTCGTTCCACTACACACCCCACTTACCGCGCATCCAAGTGCCACAACACGATCTTGCCGAAAATCGTATTCATAATGTCATCGTTGAAGTCATCAATCGCGATTACATTGAAGAATCGCTGGAAACGCGGTGTGACTGTATTGCCCGTCGAGGGCGGACCCATAGCCACAATCATCTGCAGATCGATCAGCTTCATGGGCACAATATTCTTGCGATCATACCACATCATATGATCGAGCATCATGCGCAGCAGCTCGATGGGCGGCTGTGCTCCGTAGTTCTCCTTCAGTGGCATCGACACATCGTCCACGAAGATCACAAAGCGACTATTCAGTGGCGGTCCAAAGACGCCCTTACGTCTCTTGTCCAGTTTGGACATGATGATGTCCTGGGTCTGATTGGCCGACGTCTGGGCTGAGAAACTGATGAAAAGTGGCTTGTACACAAGCAAGTCCATTTTCTTTAGCATATAGTCAATGACATAGACGCTCTTGCCCGTGCCGGTGGGTCCGACCAGCATTAGGGGATTGCCGTGGCGCACCAACAGATCCAGTACGGCAGCAATGCGCACGCTCTCATTGGTCTGGATGAGAATCTGGTTGACGGGTATATCGCGCGGCAGAGGCGGTGCTGAGTTGACATCATCCTGCCAGGGCTTCCATTTGCCCTTGCCCTCCTTTATGTAGCGATAGTCAAACACCGAACCCTGTTTGGGTATGGGAAAGATGAAGGGCTTCGATAAGGGCTCCACATACAAATCTTCCGTAACGCCATACATATCGTACAGGCTTTGTGGAAAAGTCTTCTCCATGAGCGCACGAAAGACTATGTTGAATTTCTCCCGGCTCTCGGCCGTCAACGAACCACCGATCGACCAAATTGCCGAGAAGAAGAAAATGCCCTCGGTTTGGGCACGAAAATCCAAATCCGAAATATTCGCCACATACTTCTCATCGCGGAAATCATCGATGAAGCACTCAAAGAAATTCATCAGACTAACCATCAAATTGGTGTCCGAAGTGGGCGCGATCTCGCGCAGACCCTTCCGCACGATGAACAGGAGCAGCGGACAGAAACGAGAGATCAGCGCTGAGATGAGCTGTTTGCTCACGGTGTGGAAGGCAGCGGGCAGCGTGTTCTTCCACGAGGTGACCAGCGGCTCCCAGCCCAGCGAACTGGGCTCCAGATAGATCATGCCACAGCGCGAAACAGTGGCCGGCGAGGCCACCTCCAGATCCATGGGCTCAAATATCAAATTGGTTGTGTTCGACAACTGGATAATCTCGCCGGACATTAGGCACAGCTTCTTATTATCATCCAGCACGGTGTTCATGTTCTCAATCCAGATGGCGTCCACAGGTCCATCGAAGATGAGCCACTTCCGGTCCGGTGAATCGGAAACGGCAAAGATACGATAATTGACAGCCAAGATCCCATCGCTCCACTCATGTGACACGGCATCGAACTGTCCATATAGCTGACCCATGGTTATGGCCTTTGGATTGATTATCGTATAAATAGCTTTGTTTTCGGAGCCATCCTTTTTCTCCATGCACTCGAGCGCCTCGGCCAGGACCCGATATGTTGTGGTCTTGCCGCCAAATGGATAACCCACCAACATGAGACCGTGTCGCACCACAATCATCTCATAGAGCTGAAATGAAAACGAAATATAATAAATGATATATTCTTATTGTACTCATTCTTTCTATGCTCACTCACCTGCTGCACTTTCTCGAGTACAAACGGCGTACATTGCTTGTTCTGTCGCTCGCATGCAAGCATTGTGCACGCATTGAACACCACGTAGTCCGCCTCGGGTAGAGTGACACCCGGGAACAGATCCGACGTTATGCCCTGGAACAGTGGTATATCCTGGTTCAAGAACTTGGGCAAATTCACATCCTTGATGGAGCGCAGCACAAGGATGTCCTCGCTCTCATCGCGATAGCGCAGCTTCAAGGCGCCAGCTGCCTTTAGCACAGACTTGACAGCTCGCATACCATAATCGTAATGGCACTGGGTACTCAGCTGCTCGGAGCACAGACGATAGGTGGCCACAATCTTCACCGAGAGTGGCTTGGCCCTCAGGAACCCATAGGAGTACAATTCGATCTCGGAAATCAATGCATAGTCCGGCACCATCATAGCCACGGACCGGAACAGAGCCTACGGGGGGCGATTAGAAAGGTGTTAGGATAGGAATTATAAAGTAGTTGGAGTTTTGTACCTTAAAAATCTAATGCAACTTACCTTCAGATTATCAGGCAACTCGGATCGTCCAGCGTAGCCGGGATTCATGGTAATAAACACCGCACAAGTGGGATCCAGGGTCAAGGTCGTACCCTCAAAGACCAAAGTGGGGGAACCCGAGTTAATGCCACGCTGTATGGTGAGAATCTGTTGGGCGACCACGGACAACACCTCCAAATCGATACGATTGAACTCATCGAAGCACGACCAAGCGCCGCAAGAAGCCAATCCCTTAAAGAACTTGCCCAGAGCGAGATAATCCAAGCCATCGGAGCAATTGAAGACGACACACTGTTTGGCCACGGCCTTGGCCAAATCCTTGGTGGTCTCCGTTTTGCCCGTGCCAGCTGGACCCTCCGGAGCACCACCCAAATGCAGATTCAAGGCGGCAAATAGAGTGCGATAACAACGATCTGTCAAGGGAGTAACCACCAATCGGGGAGTATTGCCCAAGTACTCATAGCCATAGGGCAGGGAACAGTTTATCATGCGTGTATCCAAATTGTTTTCCTCCCAGTAGTAGCGCAATTGGCAAAGCCACTGGAAGTCCTGCAAGTCTTCGACCTCTTTCTCAACGATTTCCGCCAGGACATCGCGTGCATGGACATCGAGCACTACCAGAGCGCCTAGGGTAATACGATTCTGTGTGTTCAGATCTCCTCGCACTAGATCCACAATCTTCATAATTTGATTCATGCACTTCTGCAGATATTTGGCCAAGCTCTCCTTGGGTGTTTCGCTTAGGAAGCACTCGGTGATCTCCAGGGTCCAATATGTCAGCGAAATCGACTGTACGGACTGACCCGGCCAGCTAAGCACCCAAATGTTGCGCTGCATCTTAACGTAACTGTAGAAGGCCTCCGATATCTTCTGATGCAAACTCTTCTTCATGTCTATCTCAAGCTCCAGTAGCCACTTCTCCACCTGTCCGCGTGCCTTGGCCGTCGAGATGACATCGGCCAGCACGACTTCTTCTCGTTCCGACGAACGCATCGCTGTGACCTCCAATTCCTCGGTGAACGTGAGCGAGCCGATGCCCTCGAAGCACTTCTTGAGATGCGGCTGTACGCGCGTCGGATCCTTCGTTTCGGAAAGAATCTCGAGCAGCTCGTCGTTGGACAGAAAGAAGAAACGCGGAAAGTACAAACGTTTCTTCTCCAAGTAAGCGTTGAGACCCTTCTGAATGATCTCCAGCAGATTATATGCCCTCTTCAGCTTGTCGTTCATCTTGTCAATTTGCACAACGGTCATCACGCGTGAGTCCAGTGAAACCTGCTTCATCAGCTCCTTCCAGATCTGTGACGAGCGCAAAGGATTATATCAGAGTTGGACTTGAACTCTATAGATAATGTGGTAAAGCCGACTGGTAGTGACTAGTAAATACCCTGTTTGTTAGTACTCAAGAAAGTGATATAGTCTAGTCTATTAGATCTAGAATGTTCGTCATATAACTTTAAATAATTTCGCATAACTGCTCCAAGACCTCTCTCAGCTATCTTACCCAGGTGCCAGTACAGCTATAGGGCACCTAGCGAAGCAACCCACCTTATCCACAGCACTGAAGCGACGTCCCTCCTCTGGCATTTGTTGCTGAATATCTGGACTGCTGAAAATGGGCTCCAGGTACATCCAGGTGGCCTGCACGCGCAGCCACTCGTCCAAAATTTCCTGCAGCAGCATCAGCTTCGCCTCCCACTTGCTGCAAGCGCACAAAACGAGCATTAGTAAAAGGTGTGAGACGTGCGTGTGTGTGGGTGTGTTTATGTGGGAGTGCGATTGACATTGACAAGTGCTGAACAAACAGGCTTAGAGTGCACTCACAGTATTTCCGCCTCGAATGGCTTGATGTAGGGTGAGCTCTTCATTGTCTGCGTCTTGATGATTTGATCGTCCAACAAAATTTGTATGTCATCCACGGCGGACAGCTTAAAGGTACCAGAATCCCTGTGGGAGACATTTCAATTAGATTAGACACACATGCACACAAAAAGCCAGACGGTGTTCATATATATATGCATTTGGAGACTTTCGACTTTACCTGTAGGGCGAAATGCCAAACTCGACGCCCTCCCATTCGTTGGCCATCTTGGCCATGGCCTTTTCAAGGTTATTCTCCTTGGTGGCACTCTCCGAGATGGCCTCGAACTTGGGCACATACTCGTCCAGCTGGTAGTCAATAATCTTCTCGAGCGTCAGCTCCGGCGACACTTTGATGGGGAAGCCAATAATTTCAGAGACTTGCTCCCAATGGCGGGCCTTCATGCCGGGATTGCCCAGGGTATTGATGATGGGCATATGTCCGCGGAAGAGTTCCATTTGCTCCTTGACATCCATGATGAGCTGCATGGTAATGGGATGATCGCCCATGAGCTTCTCCAGCTTTTGTACAATACGATAAAAGTTCGACACATCCTGATCGATCTCATCCGGATCGAAGGAGCCCACTTGCGAGTACATCCACAGCTCCCACTTGTCAATGAAGTCCTGGCCGGCATCGAAGAGATTCTTATAGGGCTTCAGCTGATCGTGCGCCTTCTTGCGCACCGCATACTGGGAGAGATCCCAGCCATAAGAGGTCTCCTCCTCGTTTATCTGATCGATGGTGTCCATGGCATTGACCAATCGCTGGTCCAGCAGCCCCGCTCGCTTCTTATACTTCGACAGCTGCTTGATGTCGCCCCACGTATCGTACAGCTGCACCTGGTCGTAATAATTCTGCAGTTCGCGACGAAACATTTCGATGCGTTTCTTGAGCAGTTCCTGGTACTCGATCACCTTCTCGGCAATTATCACACGGTGCTGATCAAAGATTGAGGCCAATTTCAAATACCATTGGAAGGAATTACTGTTGTTCTTGATCTCCAGCGGGGAGTACAGCGTGTGATCCATCAGCCAAAGGATCTCGGACATGTTGACCTTCAGGCGTGCCTCCATCTCGGGCACCAGATTTTCCTCGGCATGCACCACATAGGCTTTCAATTCCATTAGCTCGGCCGTATCCTTGGGCACAGTCAGCGCTTTCTTGGCTATCATATCGTACTCCCTGCCGAGCCGAGAGATTCGCGCCTGCTGATCCGCCACCATGCGAGTGAGCAGATCTGTCTGGATCTGTCGTGCCAGCTGCTCGACATGTATGATAAAATTATCCCGATGGAACTCATAGAGACCCATGCGTATGATGCCCCACACCTCTCGCGCAATACGATCCTCCTTCTCTCGATACTCGTAAACCAATTCCGTGTACTGCTGAAAGGTGGCATCGCTGTCCATAAAGCGTCCAACACGTTCCGAATCCATGCCATTGATCAGATCAATGAACGCATCAAAGTCCTGCAATCGCAGCTCGGGACCAATGCGCTGCTCCTCAAGCATCATGCACACCTTATTCTTCGTATCGGCCACAATGCTATCCGGCACCGTGGGCGTCAGGAAGAGCTTCTTCGAAATCTTCAGATCCGTATAGAGTTTGCCCTCGATGCGTGGCATTATCTGCACCGCATGCACGATCGAATCAATCAAACGCATCAGTTCACTTTGTATCTTCGAGAAGCTCGGGTTGAATGTTATCGTATCCTCGTCCGCCAATATACAGGATATTTCAAAACCAGGATTTGATCTCTATGCGGTAGAAATGAACGAAAAATGAGAAAAACCCACAAACTCAGAGTCTGTTTTGAAAAGGAACTGTTTAAATTCAATCTTTTTCTTTAGTTACTATTTTGTAAGCAGGCTTTAGTCTCTACCTCCATTGGAATAGATTAGACTATCCTAGATTATTTTGTATTTGGTTAAGGCCGAATATATAAAATGCTTCCATTTTACTCTAGACTGTAGAGTACGGAAATTTAGTATAGCTTCCTTTCTTGAGATGCAGCTTGGATTAGATGAGTTTGAATGAATTTCGATTTTGGGATCATTCACTAATCAGCCCGAAGGTAGAGTATCCTTACTTTATTCTTGCTTCCTATTAACTACATTGCAGTCAGGGTAGATTAGAAAACTTAATATGATGATAAAGTAAGATCCCAAACATATAAAACCCTATATGTATTCTCATTATATAGAAGTCAGACTAGAAAAGATCCCTTACAAATCCCTTAAATAGTTCAGATCGTGCGACCCTTTGAAGCTAACTTTCGGCCAAAGCTCCAGTGAGACTTGGCAAGCTCAGTGAAAATTACTGGACTATTCTAGTAAATTATGTGCACTCAGATACTTACGCCAAAATCGCAAACGAAATCGGCAAAGGCTTTAAGGCTGCGTATGCAAATGTCCTCGAGCTGCTGGGTCATCAGAGCGGCTACACAGTTGAAGAAGCGCTTGACCAATGTCATGCGTCGTATATCCGGCAACTGGCCACGTTTGCTGGCCCTTAACAAGGTTGTGTGTATCTCCCCATACCAGACATCCTCCAGCATGGCTTTGCCACTCTCGATGTGAATGCCGCATAAATACTGTGTGCACGGATGCACACAGAGGAACTCAATTAAGGTATACTCAACAAATTGAATTTTCTGTACTAGTGCAACTCACGATAAAATTGAATAATGTGAAGGGCTCTTCGACCTTGCTCAGTTCGTCGATGTTGACCAAGGTTTTGTTGCTGTACTTCAAACTCCACACTTCCAAAATGCTGGCCACACTGCGATGAATGGAAAACAATGTGGTTTTCAGGCGATTGCGATTCTCATCATAGCTGCAATTAAATTGTATTGGAAAATTAATTAGAATTACCATAGAGAGGGGCAAAAAGGTTAAAGTTAAAATTTCTAATATTAATGCTAATGCTAATGCTAATGCCAATGCTAATGCTAATGCTAATGCTAATGCTAATGACAATGCTAATACCAATGCTAATGCTAATGCTAATACCAATGCTAATGCTAATGCTAATACTAATACGAATACTAATGTTAATGCTAATGCTTATGCTAAAGTTGATGCTAATGCTAATACTAATGCCCATGCTAATTTAATAACAATATATTGTGAGTAATGTTAATTCTAATGATAATGGAAAGGAAAATATTTACTGGCATATATATTAAAATTAATTTTATTAAGTAATAATCATAATAATGATGAAATATGATTACAACAATAATAATCATAATTATAATATCAATGATAATACCCATAATAATGTTAATGGTAATGCGAATAGTAATGACTGTTGAAATAATCAATATATTATTATAGTAGCTGATAATAATGCTAATAATTATAGCAATGCCAATGCAATATCTTCTGCTTGAGCTTAAGAAGTTGTTAAAGTTTCGCATTGAATCATTTCTTTTCATGCAAATCTTGAGAGCTCGCAAAAACTTTTCAGTTGAGCTGCTTTTCACACGGCCCATTAGGCAGCGCATTGGTCCAAGGCGAAAACGCCTGCGCCTAACTTGGCCTACATTTTAATGAAGCCAACTGCTCTTGGCTATAAATTAGAAAAGCTCCAACAGCCCCTCCCACCACCCCGCACACACATTTATCGATGGGCGACCCACTTGGACAGCAGAACTTTGGCCTTTGACCGCGCCACACCTCGCCCTGACCGGGTGCCCCCCCCCTCCCCCTCCCCATCCCCAGAACAATTTCAATTCATTTTTAAGCATATCCTTTTTACAACTTATGTCTGCCACGCCCACAGGCAGCCACCGTCCCACTAGAAGCTACTCCCGGCAGAAGCTTTACTGTTGCTCATCAAATGTCAAACCAATACACAGGAGAACTTAACTTTTCTTTAGCATGCCCCTTCCTCTTTTTTTTTTTGGCTGATGCGGCTGCCACGCCTGCTCAACAAAGCAGTAGCTACTCCGTAGCAGTCACGCCACACCACCCCCCTCCCCCTTTGGGGGTACCCGCTGGTTTTCCATTTCCGCAGAAGCAGCCATTGTAGTGCGGTTAAAAAGTTTTTTGGCACGTCGCAAAGCGATTTCTCGCGTTTCCCATGGCTGGCAGCTCTTAATAAAGTCGCGACAACTTTTCCAACCAGCTACTATAGTATATATACGCTGTATACACATATATGCATATATATGTATATATATGTATATATATATATATATATATATAAGACTTATTGTCAAGTTATTTTATCAAATTTAGCGCCAGGACAATTCGTTTTGAATGAAGTTTGCCTTCTGCAAGGGGGGGAGAGAAAGAGAGAGAGGGTGTGTGTGTGTGTGGGTGTGTGTGTGTGTGGGTGTGTGTGTGTGTATGTGTGCGTGTGTGTAATTGCATGTCAATTGCATGGCCATATAAACTCCCTTTCAATTTGGAAAACTTTTTAACGACTTTAAAGGATCTAACAATTGGCAAAAAAAAAAGAAAAAAAAAAGTTAAGTGAAGAAAGCTAAGAAGCCGAAATAACTTGAAACTTATCTTTTGTTAAAGTATTAAAAAAATAAAAATAAATAAATAAAATAAATAAATAAAAAAAAAATTGGTTAAAAAAAAGTAACTTTACAAACATGTCAACATCTCATCATTTCATACAGCCATCGCAAATTAATCTTTCAAGAAAGTAAAATCCGAATCTTACCGATATCGAAAATGGTTCATTAGTTTTTCAATTTCTCGTCGCTCGGCCGTATCGAACTTGGGCGGGGCGCCCTCCTGAGTCAAGCGATCCAAAACCGAATGACGCAAAACGAAATCGACAACAGCTTTCTTCATGGCAAACACGTAGTCGGAGCGCACCTCGGCAATATTCTCGACGAAAGCTGAATCCCATTTCTTCAAGAGAACCGGCACCAGATTGTCGATTCTGCAAAGCATGAATTGAGTATATCTATTATAGGTAGATTTGGAAAGGGAGAAACTTGCCTCTTCAGGGTCTTCTTGCTGATGGTGGAGACGTGAATGGTGTCGATGCCATGTTTGATGTAGTAGTAGTAGCGTAAGACTTCGCGCTCGGATTGATCGGGAAAGGAGTCGTGCTTTTCATTGCCCTCCTGATCATCGTCCATATGCAAGATCAGCTCCACGAGCTTTGTGCGGAAATGCTCGCGCTCCTGCCGCATCACCATATAGTTGGAAGAGGCTTTACTTTTGAACTCGCCATCTTCGGATTTTTCGGATTGCTTACGACGCGATCGGGACTTCGCACAGGTCAAACTCTCGGGCATGTCGGACAGCATTTGACCATCGAATAGGTGGCTGGTGCACTCGGGCATGTTCAGTTCGTACCACAACCGACGTGATTTGTAATCCGCATTCGCCTTGGACTGTAGAATGCTTTGTAGTACATCTGGCTTGGGGCGTGTGTATAGCATTTTCGATTTGCTGCAGATGCGGTGCACGCCGCAAACTGACGTAAAGCTGGGTATATTCTTGTTTGGGTTTGGTTTTTCCATCTTGCTTATGTGCTGTTTTCAAAGTTGGCGCGCAACAACAGCGACAAGGTGGCAGCTCTGGTCAAAAATATATATTTTTATCGAGTATAAATATTTTCAGTGATGCTTTCGATTCATCGAAAGCAGCACATATGTCTAATATGTCAAATCGATAGGTATGTCGATAAGAACTAGAAACATACAAATAAATAGGATTTTAAGTTAATTGGTGGCAACTAAGTATTGCACAAGCATATATGTATATAATTCGACTTACTTTCAGTTAGTTAATTGTAAGAGCAGCGTTATCCTAAGCTATCAAATCGATAGCAAGGCAAAACGCCGGTGTCCGAAAAACACACTAAAAAACGCCGAAAAAATTATTATAATTAAATACGGGAAGCAAAGTATTGCACAAGCAAATCAATATGCACAGCATTCAACTTACTGGCAATTAGTTTATTAAAACAGACAATTGTATTATTTACAATTGTTATAAATTTCTTTTACTGTTCTGAAGAGCCACAGCCGGCGTGCGCCAACGTACCAACGTATTGAAAAGAAATGCTAATTACATATAAATTCAAAAATTGATTAAACAAATTTTGTTGTATAGAAAAACAAAACAACAAAAATCTCCGTCGTCCCTGGCAGCAGGCCAAGCGCAACAAGTAACGCCATTTCCTATTCCGAATCAAATAAACCACAACTGGTCAAAAGCTACAAATTTACAGGAAAAAAAAAAACTACAAAAAAGTCAAAATGTTGCTACAAAAAACTTTGGCACGCGCTTTTCATACCACGCGCCAGTTGTGCAGCGCAGGAGCTGGATTGGAGAAGAGCGCCCTCTCCACGCTGCGCAAAAAGACAGGGTACACGTTTGCCAACTGCAAGAAGGCGCTTGCATTGCATAACAACGATGTCACGCAGGTGGGAGCACACACAGTTACATACATATATGTACATATGTATACAGATTAATAGTTGCTTAATTCCTCTATTTTCAGGCAGAGAAATGGCTGCACGAACAGGCACAGTCGTTGGGCTGGTCCAAGGCTACCAAATTATCGGATCGTGTCACCACACAGGGTCTAGTCGGCATTCTTGTCAGCGGCAATCGCGGTGCGATGGTGGAACTCAACTGTGAGACGGACTTTGTGGCTCGCAACGATACCTTCAAACGCTTTGTGGATCATGTATCACGCATTGTCTTGCACTACACCGATCTCACGGAGTTCGACGGCGATCTGTGGAAGGTAATGTAGTGGGCATACAGATGGTCGACTATATTATAAATGTTCTTACATGGAAGAGGCAGTTAGCTTTTCATCAAGTCTTCCACCAAGCAAAGATTATATTCATACATTATTTTATATATATTCCTTATTTGTGTTTAGATTTTTATTCATATTCATATATTTTATCCGTTTACAGCTTGGCTTCGACGCGGATGCACTGAAGAACTTGGAGACACCTCAGGGCGGATCGCTGGCCGATCATCTGGCTTTGCTGATTGGAGCGATGGGAGAGAATGCCAGCATTAGACGTGCTCTTTGCTTCAAGGTGAACAACGATTTGAGGCTAGCGGGCTATGCACATCCGGCGCCAACGAATGTCAGCACCACACAGAATATCACACAGGTGGGCAAATACGGTGCGATTGTTGCTTTTCGCTCGCAGCAGGATGTCGACGATCATGAGATCCAGAAGGGCATATGCCAGCAAATTGTGGGCATGAAACCGCTTAAGGTGGGCGAGTATGGCAAGGATATGCCTGCCGAGAATAAGGACGACGAGACATGCCTGATACACCAGGAGTATCTATTGGATGCGGACAAAACCGTTGGCGAAGTGCTCAAAGAGAATGCCATCGAGATTGTCGACTACCATCGGTTCGAGTGCGGCGAACAGACGCAGCGTGACATCAAAGAGATCATTCGTGCCCAGCAACAAAATAGCAACTGAAAACCGATCCTGAATCTGACGTAGTATTCAAATTTTTTTTGTACACTTGTTAAAACTTTTCAAATATGTAAATTCTGGCTAGCAAATACCGAGATTAGGAAAGCAACGAAAGAAGAATACTAAAAGAGAAAGAACTTATAGGTGCCTTTTGAATTGTATGCGTCATGCTACCGCGGGGGTTGCACGAATGCGGGAAGTACGCTTCAGTGCCTCCTACAGGCCGCCGTTCTCTGCCGCTGTCCACTGTCACTGCTTCGGCCTCTGCCTCTGCCGCTGTCCACTGTCACTAGCTCTGCTTTAGACTCTTCTCTCTTCTACTACTCCCTCGGCCTCTACTGTTCTCTACCTTTATTACTCCCGCTGCCTCTGCTATTCCCGCATTGCCTTTGCTGCGCTCTCTACCTCTATCTCTGCTGTCGTGTCTACCTCTGCTTCTGCCGCAGTCTCTGCTCTCCATGCCGTTGGCGTAGAATGGTCTGTTTATGAATCGAGTTTTGTTCTGCTTGTGATAATTACCCGCACGTCACATTTGGACCCTAAAATAAGATATGCGGAAACACAGGTGGTTAGCGTAACCGAACCTTCTCTCAGCCGCTCTCTCTTCCTCTCTTCTTCACTTATTCGCTGAACTGTGCAATGACCCCACTGCTTGGAGTTTCAATTTGTGAAGGAAATTTAGTCAAAAATTGCTTGTCAATCAAAAAAAAAGAAAAACATGTAATTAAAATCAATTGACTTTTTTCTTAATTTATTATTAAGTGTTGGATCAATTTTTTTATATATTTTTAAAACACTAGTTTTAGTGTCATCTATCGAATTCAAACATCGAAAAATAGCAAGCCATGTCGACAGACCTGTCACAAGCTCTTAACAAACCTATTTGAGAAATACAAAGCAAAAGCAAAAAAAAAAAAGTACAATTTGATGAAAAATGGATTATTTGGATCTAGACTCTTTTCGTTCCAGATATAGCGATATAACGGTCACCGCTGTGCCCGCCAAGCCACGAGTTGTGGAGGAACAAGAAGCTCTACCAGATTACTGGGATGCAGCTGAAGGAGGCGGAGCGGAAATGAGGCCGGCTGATCGCGTGGAAATCTTTCCAATAAACATGCCAAGTGCACCAAGCAATTCGATGCTGATGCAGCAGCAGCAGCACCAACTGGAGGAGCAGCAGCTGAAGTTAAGCCAGGAGGCTGTAGCCTATTCGAATGAGTATCAACAGGTGTTGGCTAAGCTGGAGTACACGAAATATGTGCAGGCGCAGCTGCAGCTGATATCCAACAACAATGGATTTGGAGAGCTGTTCTATGGCTTGGCTGGCAACCAGATCCAAGTGCCCAGCATCGAGGCCAACAACACTGCGAGCAGCGGCAACATTGTGGACACCTATGACAATCTGTTGAGTGTCATTGCGAATATGCAGAGCAATCTGGGTCCGACGACAATTGGTTTGCGTGCTCCAAAGGAGCGCTTGTTGCGTGACATCGCACAAGCACGCGTCCTGGTCAGGGAATGCATTCTAATGCTAATGCGCAACCATCAACACAAGCAGCCGCAGCAGCTACCGAGCGACGAGTGACGTCATAATACGACGTGTTAATTACCTGACTTTGTTTTCACAGTGTGTGACATAATAAAAGAGCAAAGCAACAACAACATGCGTTAAGTTCCCAGAACTAAAGCCCACACATACACCATGATATTCACGCTTGACAGTAACACAAACACACTCTAACTTTAACTATTCACACTCCGCTCAGTCACACATTCGTGTGCAATGGTCACACTCCAACAACAAAATAAAAGTTCGTCCAAAGGGGTAACGAAAAATCGACGTCGGCGTCGGTGCTTTGGAGCTCTCTCACAGTGCTAAGGGTCACGAAATATCGACTTTCGTTGTCGACGGCGCTGCTTGCAGCGCGCTTCAATTGCAGCTCTCTCACATACTTATACACTGGTCACACTCCAGCTCTGCCCAAAAGGCTCATAAAACTGAAACGCCGACGTTGCCGTTGCCGTCGCTGCTTTGACATGCGACGAAGCCGCGCTTCAATTGAAGTTCGTGCGCTGTGTACGCGCTCAGTCATAAGCCGACCTTACGCAGGTTAAGCCATTGCTCTGACGCTCACGCATTAACAATTACTGCTAAAATTTAGTGTGATTGGTGGGGCTCTAGCTTCCGTTTACGATTCGGGTTAATTTGTTTGGAAAGTAAGCACAGGCGTGCTTTTATTTCCGCTGCACAATTTTCGCAGAAGAAATTATAAATTACGCAAAAAAGAAACAAAATTATAAACAAACAGTAACAGCAGCTCAAACTTTAATTGCATACATTGTGTACTAGCACGCTGAAGTGTACGCGCGCAAAACAATCTTCCTCTCTCTTTCTTTCGGCTTCGAACAAAGTCGTGTGCATGTGTGTGCGCGCGCGCAACGGTAAATTTGCGAAAAACGAATTAGAAAAGCGGAGCAGCGACAATAAGCAGCGGCATTTGTGTTAGTTGGTGACAGACCACAAAAGGAGTGCGAAAAAGATTAAAATTGTTTAATTTGTTGCTGATGATTGCTGTTTGACTGTAATTGAGGAGCGACTTTTAAGTCATTTTATGCTGGCGCAACAAACGCAATAAACATAATAACTACAGCAATAAAAACAAACAGCTGCATTTGTCGCTTGTAGCCTTTTTTTGTTTGCTCTCTTCATTTTGCTGTGCGGTTTGCAGTTTTGCATGACTGCAACAAAAACAACAACAACAAAAGCAAAAACTGCAACAAATTAGTGCACAAAATGCCGCCGTTTAATTTCATTAAGCAGGTGAGTGTGAAAATTAAAATTAACGTGTTTATTTATTGCATGTGTTAACACAATCCAATTAAATTTAACTATCTAAGCAAATGCATATGTATGTACATACATATGTATGTGTGTTACTCTATAACAAAAAGTAATTGGCATCACTGAATTCTAATTGGATCAGCAAATACTTAAACACCAATAGAACTTCGAAAACCAACTATAATATCCAATCGGACGGACATGAATGCGCCATTGAACTCTAATTAGACTTGTACAACTAACATTCTCAAAGGAAATATTTATGAAAATGTGCATCATCTGCTAGGGTATTTACACTGCTTCGCTTTAAAGTCAACAATTGTTGCTTGTTCTATAGAAAACCTGAACTTTTTTTGAACATCTTGAACAAACTGAAGGTTTTATTGTTAGGGACAGAAAAAAGGGTCACGACTAAGCACTTTCAAAAATGAAAGACAAAAAACAAAAACAGGCAAACAAACATTTTACAATGCGTGTGTAGAAATTGTGTTTTCTAGATCACGACTTTTCGTTTACATTTAATATTCCATTAAACAATTTCGACACCTCAAACCGGAAGGTTTTTGACGTCGACATGGAGGAGGAGGAGACAACAACAACAATATATGTATGTTGTTTCTAAATCGAAATGATTTTTTACTTGAAAATAATAAACCAAAAAAAAAAAACACATTTTGTTTCAATAGGTCCTCATTAGAAAATTATGTATGTATATTCAAAACTCATTTTGCAAACTGTGAATCACCAATACAAATACAGCAATACAAACTAAACATCCGACAGCTGTATCTTTTAGAAAACAATATCAATAACAGCTTCTTCGACATCATGTTTCACAGTTAATTAATTTGAATATCAACCGCCCAGCTAGCTACTATTACAATGTCTCATAAGCAATGAGAGAGAGAGAGAGGTAGAGCATAGATAGAACTTTAGAACTACTCTAAATGTCGGTAGTCATATTTAACAAACGTGTCTAATTGGCGCTACTAAAAAGCAGCAGACAACAGCCAAAACGAAAAATGGAAATGGAATCAAACACTACGAAACGAATCTGAATACGATTACGGCTCATAGTATATATTGGAGCGCTACGAAAATAGATTTATCTGAAATCAACAACAACATAAAACAAAAAAAAAAAAAAAACAAAAAAACCAAATAAAATACACAGCTGAAAACGGAGACGCGGCTTTTGTAATTAAGCGTGTCTGCTTCAGCTTCTGCTTCTGCGTTTGCTTCAGCTTCACTTGCTTAGAGATGCTCCGGGAGATAGCTTCCGGTGATTAAACATTCAAAACAACAGAAAGATGAAACGAGGCTGACTTGATTAGGAGAGTGCTAGACTGAATTATACCCTGCAATGAGCACAAAAATTCTTGTTCTCTCGCTCTCTTATAATTCTTATATAATTAGTTAAAGTTAACTATTGACAGTACACATAAAATTTATGTTGGGTAGGTTTTCTTAATATACAATAAATTATAATAATTAGCACATTATATATGCATTATACATAAATTTATGTATACGATATCAATGCATCTCAGATTTTTTTTTTTGTTTTTTTTTGTTTTATTTTATTTTATTTTTTTTGTTTTATTTAATTTTTTTTTTGTTTTATTTATTTTTTGTTTGTTTTATTTTATTTTTATTTATTTTTTTTTATTTATTTATTTATTTTTTGTTTTAATTATTTTTTTGTTTGTTTTTTTTTATTTAATTTTTTTTTTTTTTAGAAAATTTTTTAATCTTAATTTTTTTTTTTTTTTTTTTTTAACAAACAATTGCATTGCCCTACACGTACGACTGTCTGAACGACGAGAAGCGCGCAGATTCGTAGTTTATAATATATTTGAATAACAAATTATTTTTGTAATATTTCTACTCGTTCCTTATACTCGATATAATATACATTCATAAGTCAAGCAACCTAGCTAACGCCCACTACATATTCACTCCTAAGAGTTCATCATGCTCGACTTAAAAAATATGGGCAGAGTATGAGAAAACGCAAGAAGTTGTAAATAGAAAGAGAATAGAACATTATAAAGGTGGGAACAATTTCTACGGATGGTCTAGCCACAGCTGGCTTCGTTGAGCTTTCTACAAGTTTGATGTTTGGACAGCAGATCTTTGTCTTAAGACACGAAATGCAAATGGATTGTGTTTTAGGAGGTTAGTGCGAACATATTTGGTTGCAGCTGGCGTCAGACTTGGGCTGGGCCTAATGAATTTCCAAGACCATTAAAGCAGCATTTTGCTTTAATTTCCAAGGCTTTTCTTTTTTCATCTCTCTTCCATTTTACATTTCTTTTCTTCTACTACTACTAGTATTTTTGGTTTTTTCTGGGCCGTGTGATAATTAAGATGAATGACCCAAGTCCGAGAGAGTTCGAGTCCACGCTGTGGAGTCTTGGGGAGGTTTGGTTAGAAAGTTATTGCACCATAAAATTTAGACAGCCAGATAGGCTATGGAGTTCAGGTTGGCCCGATCCATATATTTGCATTTTTTTCCTCTCTTTTTTAAGTAACTATGGCCAGGTTAATTGCATGTTAAATAACTGTTAAATAACGGTTAGCGTACATCTGTGCAGCTGACTGTCTCTCGGTCCGTCTGTCTGCCTCACTCTCTTTGTCTGTCGGTTGTTATGGTTCAACTCAAGCAATTGTTGTTCAACTTCTTGTGCAATTGCCAGCCAGCCTGCTTGCTTGCCTAGCCTGGCTGGCTTTCTTTTATTTCGCTCTTTGTGAGCACCCACTGTAATAACTCTGAAATTATTTTGAACTCTATCTCGCTATGTCTTCGCACCCACAACCAAAACGTTGCCTTTTTTCCAGCGTGGGAAGTCAGCAGCCGACAGATCTTTTATTTCGTAAGGGCTTCACTAGCGGTAGCCATCGAGTGCAATGCACCAAAATCAATACGAATCCATATCCAAATTAAGTCTTTCTTTCGACTCTCAACTTTCAAATTATTACTATTGATTAATGTTGTTGTTTATTTATTATTTTGTATACCAATTAACAATTATAAATGCCGAACATTAATGCATTTTGCTTATTGTAGCAATGCCTTTTATAACTGTTTGATTTCATCATTTATTTTGAATGGCAATTTCATTTAATGTAAAAATGGTTTTGATTATCCGTTTTTAATTATATTTCTACATTTTTATGAATTCATTTCATTTAATTATACATTGATCAACTCTTCAATTAATAAAAACCCAATATTAACAAAATTCATTGAAATATTTTTATTTGTATTAGGATTATAATGTTGTTATTAAAATATTTCGAATGTCTCGATTTCCAATTTAGTTATTTTATATTTATACAAAAACAAAATGTTTTTATGTACTCAAGTATTTAATATAATTTTTGTTAATTTTTTTTTATTCTAAGATTAAATACAACATTATCTTAAACTGTGAACTCAGTCCGTAGGCATAAATTGAGCCACAAGTCAATATTTCCAGAGTCACACTCTAATGGCATTATACGAGACTATCTATCTACTTTAGAGTGATCTCTTCTAATCTTCGTTGATTTCAAGCCAAAAGACAAGTGTCGTATGCTCCATCTTCTTATTTGCCTTGGAGAGCTCGAGAACATTTTAGCCATTTGTGATGGAAACAGCTGGATAGCTGGTTATTTAGTCTAGTCTGGTCTGGCCCGGACGAGTCGAGTCTTTGGTCCGATGAAAAACGCTGGCAATTAACGTGCGGTCGCCAAAGAGAACGCTCTGTGAAATGTCTTGATATTGGAATCGGATTCAAAGACTGGGAGCGTGTGCAGCATGTTTGCCATATTTGAAGCCATCTACAGCCTGGCCGGGGCTGCGCTAATGAAAAGGCCACAGCAGAGCGCACAGATCGCAATACGAAAAAAAATAAAAAAATAGAATTGAAGCAGCAGATGATGAAGCAAATCGGGGCCAAAGCAGATGGAATACTACAAATCAAAGCGGTATCTCGCACGCCCCTCCCGCACGGTCCGCCTGATGCAACAGCAGCGTCTGCTTGCAACTGTATAAAATGCATTTAATGCGCTCCTCTGGCATTGTTTAAACTTTACGTAAATGTCGTTAATCGTTGTTTGTCTGCAGCTGGGAGCGCATATTGGCCAAACAACAGCAAGAAGAAGTTTAACTAAAGCAAACAATCAAATTGTTGCACTTATTTGTTGTCTGCCTTTTGTTTTGTGAAAAGGAAAAGTCAATTGTTTGCATTTTGGCTTGACGTGTGTAATTACCATAAATTGTAAATTACATTTTTCATCATTTTTTTCCGTTTTTTGTTTGTTTGTTGTCTTTGTTGCATTTGTTGTTGTTTAACTGTATGCTAAAAGTCGCACATTTCCAAATACCAACAAATACTTTGCATTTACAATTTGCTTTCATTTTTTTTTTTTTCGGTTCACGCCACAACCTCAATGGTTGATTGAACTTGACTTGCAGTTGGCGGAGATTTGTGTTTGTGCTGTAGGCCAATTCAAGAGACCCGTTTAGTTAGTATTTAGATGATATATTTAGCTGGTTTTAAGTCAACTACTGGAAGAGTCAACTGCTTTGCTGTATACTGAAAAGAGAGTACCTTCTAGTCATTCACACTCAAATGGAGTACGCTTTGAGTTTTTTGAAAGGCAACACATTATTCCACGCTATTATCATCAGTTCCAGATACTTAGATACTTGGACACTTGGTACAAGCCGAAGGCGCTTTATATAGGCCCCATTAGCCTCTTAAGGTAAACTTCATAACTCATTAGAGTGCCACAGCATAAATATTGACTTAATTGCGCTTTAAACATTTTAAATTGTTTAACAAAAATCATGAAATGAAGTTCGCTGACATTTCGAGTGCTTAAGCAAAGCTGCAAGAAATACATATTGAGAAACAGGGATTTTGAAGTCTTTGGCAATCGGTTCCCGTTAATGATTAAGGCAAATGTTTGTCACAACTCTTTATGCATACATAAATCATAAAAGTAAATGTGCCCAGCGAGGCGCAGACAATTGACAGACCATCGGGGGAAACCTGATAGATGCCAGTTACACTAACTAATATGCATCATACGTTTACCTCTCTCTCTGTCTCTATGCATGATTGCATGTGGAAAATGTCAGCGGCACAGCAAGTGGCTAATACTAATGCCAAACAAGAGTTGAAGACGTTAAGACGACTGGTTGAAGTACCCTAAAGATGTTAGTTAAACATACACAAATTACTAATGAGTAAACGTTGCTTTCCAATTGTTTTTAAAGTTCATCTTAACTTGGAAATCATTAATTTAAATAGACTGGCTTTTCGATATACAAATAATATTTAATATTTAAGCAGCTTGAAAGCAAAATGAAATTACTGGTCTTGTGGTACGTAATATTATTTAATCGAGCACTCATGACGAAAATCAAACTGTTTAAGTGCACTGCTAAGCTCATGTTAAAGATGAAAAGTTTAACAATAATTACATTGATTACATTGATTATAAAGCGATGAAAAATGGCTTAAAATTGAAAAAAAAAACCTTGAAATGTGGATTTAAATTAATTATAAAATAATTGTTTATTGTATACGATATTTGAAATAAGGAATTTCAAATTGAATTCCCAACAAACTGGTATTTAAAACATAAAAATTGTTGCCCAACTGCCAGGCATAGTGGCCATACCCTCATGGGCATAACAATTGCAACGACTTATAGGGTAATGACAGAATGACAACAACAACAGCAGCAATAATAACAACAATAACAGCAACTATCAACAACTATCCCTTTTCTAGCTTTGCTATATTGAGTCGCAAAAGCGAATGCGAATGGGAATGCGAATGCGAATGCGAATGCGCGGGGCTTGAAGTGCCGTTGCCTTTTGCTAACCGCAAGCAAATGCAGCGCTGCTCTGACGCTGACGCTGACAGTGGCGCTGCGCTTTCAGCTTTTTCTCACTTTTCTCTCAGCAACGACACATAACTGATAATTTCATTCATGTTCCACACGAAGTCGAAGTTGAAGCCGCCAGCGAAGACGCACACGACGGCACACGAAGTCATCGTCGCAGTCGCAGTCGCAATCGGAGTCAAAGTCGGAGTCGCAAATTGAAGACGAAGTCGTTCTCTGAGTCAGAGACGCAGCAGCGCTCTTCTGGCTGGCCATAAACTTGATGGCACCGCATTTGCTGTGACCAGTCTGCATTTGTCTTTCTGGCAGCGACGACGCACGCGCCCTGCTAAGTCGCGAACCTTACTCACATACATACTTCGCTCTCTTGGTCTTCAGCAATAACAACGACACACGCAAACACAAGTTGTTAACGGTTCATACGCGACTGTGAGAGTGAGAAAGGCAAACAGCGAGTTGCCTGAATTCGTTTTGCACAATCTGTGAGGCCTTTGCCTCCTAATCAACTATACTTCACTTTTTCTTGAGTTTTACTTTTCTATCAAATTTCCGTAGTCAACAGATTACCCAGATTACAGTACTAAATTTTTAAGTTATTTTACAAAAAATTAATAAAAAACCACAAAAAAAAAAACAAATCAAATCAAAACAAGCAAAAATAAAACCTGTGCTAATAAAATTGATGTGCGCGATTTTCAAATGTCTATCACATATGTCTCTCGTGTATGGGTACAAGGATTTCACTTTTGAGTGCCAAGTCGCCGGCAATTGAAAACTAGTTCAAGGCTGCCTACCTGCTGCTGCTCTACACCAATCTTTTTCCGCCACTTGCTGTGACAGACCCAGATTGACAGAAGGAGCGAGAGATCGGGACAGGGGAGGCAGGCAGAGAGAGATACTGTCAACAACATGGAGCTAACGAAAGAAACGGTATTTACAATTTACAGGCTTTTCATTATGCATACTTAGCGCTCGCATCGGGCGTATCTCTTTCATTCGATTATACACTGGACATATCTCTCTTCATAGTCAACAGCAAGAACAACTAGATTTGCTTGTTTCTAGCGCTAATCAAGAGCCGACATTTACTATATGTTTTTATCGGTGTTATTAATGTTATTGTGCTTGGATTAGGATGATCTCACTAATTGCTGAAATGCCTAAACCGCATTTAGCATGAATTCTGCAGAATATTTTGCGGCTTTAGAAGTTGAAAACAAAATTAACCGAAATGGGTTTTCTATTTCTCAAGAATATTTTGATGACCTTTCTTTTTTAGAATGGTCCATAGTGAATAATTAAATTTTATTTTCTTATAATTTAATAATAATTATATCTGTAAATAACAAAAACAAAATATTTTTCACTTATAGATAAACGATAAAATGTAGTATAAGAACTTTTGTGAAACTAATTAGTTTTATCTGCTCCGTAAAAATTTAAGCATAACCTATTAGTGATATACATATTTCGTATACTTGATATAAATTTATATACAATTCACTATACAAATTTTAATATACTTTAGAGTTTCAAAGTTTTCCATAGCTAGCGAAATATTCACTTCTCTTAAATATTTTCCCTTCGTTTGTTTATCTCATTCTTTATTATCATTTCGCATTTATTCAAGCAATCAGTTTAGTTCACTTTTGTTTTTAATTTCATTAATGTTTTGATGTTTGTTTTAACTAATTGCCCTTAAGCATATATACACAAATATGTATATACGCAATATATGTATATATGTATGTGAATAAATCGCGTGAGTCTCGTGACGCTCGCTCATTAAAAACAGACAAAGTACATTATATCATTTCTATAAGCTGCTCTATCAACTGTGACAGAGCTCAATTTAACAAGTTCTAAGCAGGCTACTTGTTTTGGCCGTAAAACATATTTTGCATGACTTATGTAATCTCAGCATTTTAATTTCTATGGAGAGAAACATAATTTAATTAATAAAGCAAAGTGCTAAAAACAAAATTACATTTTTATAGGTCTATATTATTCATTTGAAACATGCCAAACGTTTATCTTGGCTATAATATATTTTACCACAAAACAAATAAGATTTCATACATAGATCAAATTAAAAAAATTGTGAATTATTTTTTTATTTATAATTTGGAATATTTAATAACTTAAAAATGTATTTCAACAATACATTAAATTAGATTCAAACACAATATATTATTATTACTAGTTTTTTATACCAAATAGAATTTCTTTCTATTTTCTATTATTGTGAGTTTTTATATACAACATAGAATTTATTTCTATTTTCTATTCTGCTTTCAGTTAGTTATAAACATTTATCTTCATAGTTTCACACTAATTGCTAAATATTTAAAAATCTATTCAAAACAATTTGTGCTTCATTTTCTTCTTGAGTTTCTTAACAACTTTCAACTGTACCAAAAGTGTTTTTGTTGTTTTCTTTTTTTTTTTCTGTTTGTGTTTGTTAAGAACATTTCTTTTAGGTCAGATAATTTGTCACTAATTGCTGCCGAGCGAAAACAAAAGCTGTGAAAGTTTTCTACAAGTTGTCAAAGTGTCAAAAAGTAACTCATCTTTATGTATCTCTCTCTATATACATATATATGTATTTAACTTAAATATGTGTATCTGTCTATACATATGTATATATACAATATTTCTATCTCTATCTGTGTTTCTCTGCTGTGCCAGTTAGTTGAGCAGACTCTACCTTGTCTGATGATGAATGCAGCTGAAGCTGTCAACAGTTGCGCTCCTTCATCAATCGTTGTCAGCGCCAGCAGCAGCAAAAGTCACTCTTCTTCTTCTTCCTTTTTATCAGATGCCATGGACACACTCCCAATATAATTAAAATGCTTAACATCTTATTTGACGCATTGTAGTTACTATGCTTTCTGTTGTTGTTGTTGTTGTTTTTTGTCCGCTCGATGAGTAATTAACAATTTCAATTATAATTGCTATTTGTGTGCTGTGATTTCTATGCGGCTAAATGTCATCCGAGGTTTATGGTCGATGGCGTCATATCAGTGAGCCATGCCACGCCCCCACGTCCGCCCAACACAGCAGTCAGGCATAGCCTGAACTCGTTTTTGTTCGCTGCACACTAAACACACACGCACACACACTCACAAAAAAAGGTTAGTCATTTGGTTCAATATTTCTACATAAATAAAGCTATTATGCAGTCAGAGTCAAAGACACGAACTCAGATAAAGATCATTAAGCTAATGCACTATATATTTATATATATATATTTATTGTATATACAGATAAATTAATTGAGCTGAGTGAGGAGCCGCCCAATCGTCAATATAACGGCAACCACTTTCCACACGTTCCATAAATATATAAGAAAATTAATGTTCAATAAAAAAATAATAAAAAACTTCACTAAAAAAACAAGAAAGAATGTTAAAGTCGGGCGTAACCGACTGCGAGATACTCTTCTAGTGTTCAAGAAGTAGTTTTATATATTTTATGGGTGAAACTCAACGGAGATTTTGCAGTAGCTGTGAAATTTTGGCATACATTCCCAGAAGGCATAGATATTGTATATATATAATATCCATATCCAAACTTTAATTTTCTAGCACCTTAAATAATAGGATATCTTGTACACCAATTACTGTCATTCCTCCCGCTTCGGCAAACCAATATACCCTTTTCACTCTATTGAGCGGGTATCAAAACTTGCTGCCCGTCACTCTGGTACAGTTTTCACTATCATTTGACGAGCTCTGGCCGAGGCGTGCAAAGCGCAAACGCAATCGGGAAAAGCCAAAATGCAGAGCGTGCTCGTTCAGCAGGTTTTTCATTAGTTTTTCATTTTTCTTTTAAATTTTTCTTTAAGCTTTTGTTTTTGGTGCATCCTTTCCTATGGCTTTGACTTTGACTTTGGCTTTGGCGATGGCAAAGCCTGCCAGCTATGCGAAAAGTGTCTCATGTTTGGGGAAACAATAGTAAAACATTTGAAAGGTGTTTTTCGTTCGGCTGGCTTTTAATAGTCTGACAAGCGTTGTTAATTACTGCATTTAAGTGTTGAAAAACACTAACAGAAAATGTGGCTTCGAAAGTTGATTAGGCCATTAAATATACATATGTATGTGTGTACATGTATGCGAGTTGAATAATAAAACTGAAATAATTAGCTCTATAATTTTTTTTTGTGGAGCAGTTAGAACACTGAGAAAAATTGTTGTTTCTTGACTATCGTCTGATCGGGAATATTAGTTGGCAAACTATTATTTAATTGATCAAACTGTAATTCTATTCTAAGTCCTTCATTTTTTATTGTATTTTTAGGAGGTGCGTCCGGATTCGATTCCGGACCTAAAAGTGGATGCCACATTCCGTAAGGTGCCCAAGAATGCGATCAGCTTTGCGATCTGGAAAATCGACGAGGATCGACTTGAGGCAGTGGCTCGACCACAGTACAGCACCTTCTACGACAATTGCGCCTACATCATCTATGCCGCGAATCTAGTGGGTCACTATGCCAGTCACGAGACGATCGTAAGTATATCTGTCAGTTATTTAATGGCTCTATAAACTAGAAATCCATCTGTGATCCCTTGTAGACGCGTGAACAGAAGCCGAATGTGCCGCTGGAGCGCTATATACACTATTGGCTGGGCAGTCAGGTCTCCGAGCAGAATCGCTCCAATGTGGTGCACAAAATCCAAGAGCTGGACACGTATTTGGGCAATGTGGCGTCGATCTATAGAGAGTCGCAGCATCATGAGAGTGCACGCTTTTTGTCCTACTTCAAGAATGGCTATGAGTGAGTTGGTTATTTATTGGATATATTGATGTCTAATATCCTTTTCCGATTTTACAGTGTGCTCTCCGGCAGTTTGTTGAATGCACCGAAGCAAACGCGTCTCTTTCAGCTCTACGGCCGCAAATGGTTGCGTGCCATTGAGCTGGCGAACGTTGACTGGACGCACTTCAATTCGGATTACATAATGGTGCTGCTAATGGATGCCATGACATTCGTCTGGATTGGGCGCTCCAGTGCCGGAATCGAGCGACGCAGCGCTCTGGCCTGGGTGCAGCGACAGCAGCGCAAGGATGTGCCGCTCTGTGTCGTCGACGATGGCTACGAGCAGTCGATGAGTGCCGAGCAGAAGGAGCTCTGGAACAAGGTGCTGCCGCTGCAGCATCGCATGGTCTATCAGGCACGTCAGTCGGGCGGCGATTACGACTCCAGCAACTGCTGCGGCAACGGCATCAATGGTCTCAATGGCCTCAACGGTATCAACGGCAGCAGCAAGAGCGACGCCAATGCCAACAAGTTTCGCATTTACAAGTGCAATCAGCGCGGGCGACTGCATCTGGATCAGCTAGACGTGGGCATGCCCAGCAAGGATGATCTGAGCGATGCGAACGGCGTCTATTTGCTCGACAATTTCGGGCAGAGCATTTGGCTGTGGGTGGGCGCTCAGGCGACCCAAGCGGATGCGCTCACTGCCATGGGCAATGGTCGCGCCTTTGTCAAGAAGAAGAAGTACCCGAACACCACTCTGGTGGTGCGTGTGCTGGAGGGCCGTGAGCCCGTGGAGTTTAAGCGCCTCTTTGGCAACTGGCTCAGCGTATGGCAGGATAATACGCGCGGCCACAAGCCCGTCTCCACCAAGTTTGGCAAACTGGATGCCGTTCTGCTCGGCGAGAGGCCCAAGATGGCTGCCGACACGCAGCTGGTCGACGATGGACGCGGCGAACGCATCATCTATCGCATCTGCGGCGACGAAATGGAGCAGCTGCCACCGGCCAAAGCTACGGTGTTCACCACCAACGCCTCCTATGTGGTCAACTACACGGTGCAGGTGAGTGCGCAAACAGTGTTGGCGGTCGAATTAGTGCTGTTGACTGAGTCTTTGGGCTCTGCGTTCAGCTGGGGTGGAAAGAAGTTGTGGGTGGGTGCGAATCAACTTGGTGGTTTATTGTTTGAAATCATAATTAAATACGCGAAGTAGTTCATATGTTGACTTTACTTTAGATATACTAAGAGTGTCAAAAACTACATGGCACTATAAAATGATTCATTGATCTATTGCTCTATTTATTGTATATTTCTCTTTCACTCTCCTCTCCTACTTCAATAATTCTTTTGTTTTTTCAAAATAAGCTCACTACTTTTAATATTATTTTTACTCTCATTATCTCTTCTCTTTATAACATTATAAATCTCATGCACTAATACTCGAAATGTTCTCAGGAACGTCTTTCTCCCATTCCCTCTCTTCGCGGGGACTTTCATTTATATTTTCACACTATTTCTTCATATCATTTACTCCCACTTTCACGCACTCATAATCGCTCAACATAAAGCCCTTTCATTCCGGCGCTATAAAAAATTCGCCTTTCTCTGCGATTTTCATTAATCTCCAGCAGAGGTCAACAGCTTTGTGGCGCTGTTTAGCAATGTTTTCATAGTTTATGTGGGTGAACTGTTGCATCGGCGTGTTTTATTAGCTCTATATGCAAATGTTTGCTTGGACAATTCAAGAGGTGAATGTAGGAGGGAATCTCCCAAGCCGACTTCGCTTCGGTTAGCCATTGTATTTATCATAGACTATGCTGCAAGCGCACAATAGTGGGAAAATATCGTTGCATATTATTAACCGAAATATTACGAAAATATTTCAGTGCGCCACGGTTGTGCCCGCTGATCTGGCCTCAGTGGGCATTAAGAGCATCATCTATCAGTGGAATGGCTCCGAGGCGTCAGCCGAGACAATAGCCAAGGCCGACAGCTATGCCATGGCCAGCTTCGAGTCTCTGAAAGAGCCCGGCATGTTCGTGCAACTCTACGAGTTCGATGAGACGCCGCACTTCTTGCAGATGTTCGAGGGCAAATTGATAATCATGCGGGGCCAGCGCAGCGAGCTGCTGCACTCCAATAACAACCTGAACTGGGACTTCAAGACGAACATAATGCTGGAGACGTTTCTGCTGAAGATCTACGGCGATGCCAGCTACAATGCCAAGGCGGTTGAGGAGCATCCGCTGTCATCGATTAGCTCCAAGGATTGCTATGCCATCAAGACGAACCATGTGTGGGTCTGGTGTGGCCAGAGCAGCACCGGCGATGCTCGTGAAATGGCCAAGGCTGTGGGCGCCCTGCTCGGCGAGAGTTCCCTGGTGCTGGAGGGCAAGGAGAGCAAGGAGTTCTGGCAATCGGTGGCCATGTACTTCAACCAGTCGCTGGTCATCAACGGCCAGTCGTGCTCGAGCAGCACCACCAGCAGCAGCAGCAGCAGCGGCGCCGGCAGCATGTGCAACGGCAGCAACAATAGCAACGGCAATGGCACTGGCAACATCTCCCCGACGCTGAGCAACAATTGCTATTTGAATACAACGATGCCCAGCAAACCGCGTCCGCCGGTGCAGCTCTTCCTGGTGTGGTGGGAGCAACGGCACCTGCGTTGCGAGGAGATACTCGGCTTCGAGCAGCGGGACCTCAGCGCCGACTGCACATACATACTCGACACGGGCACCCTGGCCTATGTGTGGCTGGGCGAGCATGCGGTCAGCCAGGAGCGCGATCGCTACACGACCGTGGCGCAGAGCTATGTGCAGAATGCGCCATTCGGCAGACGCGCGGCCACGGCGCTGGCTGTGGTGCGCCAGCATGCGGAGCCGAATGTATTCAAGGGTTTCTTCGAGACCTGGGACAATGAGCTGGGCAAGGTAAGTAAATACATACATGTACATCTATGTATTTAAATAGATCCGACTATAAAATTATGCTTGCCTATCCCTACAGGGTTTTGTCACCTACGAGCAAATGCGCCAGCAACTGGCCACCATAGCGCCCAGCAATGGCCTCAAAGAAGGCTCCGCCCTAATCCTGAACAACAACCAAAAGGATTTCGATGGACACAAGAAGTATCCGTTGCCAGTGTTGGTGCAGGAAATGGATATGCTACCGCCCGAAATCAATCCGCTGAGACGCGAAGTTAGTCAAACTAAAAACACTAATTAAAACAATTATATAATAATTACGTATATTTGTCCCTCATCTCCTTAGGTTCACCTCACACATGACGATTTCGTCTCCGTATTTAAAATGTCCTTTTATGAATTTGATGAGCTGCCCAAATGGAAGAAGCAGGAACTAAAAAAACTCTATAAATTATTTTAAGCAATCAATTTTTAAATTGTTTTTAGCACACACTCACACTTTTACACATATCCTGTAAATAGTACGTTTTACTTGGCTTTCTTTACTTATCTGGAATAGTAATAAAGCAATTGTAGGTATATTTTATCCTTCGTAGATTATATATTTAAGCACCGTGTTTTATGAATATTAATACGAAATAATATCATGCAAAATATAAAACAACGTGTATTGGTAAATCTTATATATATAATATATATAGGCAGATATGTGAATATTATTAAGTTGTAGTTTCCACCTCCGACGAATCTGGCTCATCGTCATCATCATCAGAACCTATGGAAAGTCTGCTGGGATTACTCGATATTGAGAGACAACTCTACTTACTGGGAAATATTAGACCCATGATGAAATCAAATATGCCACCCAATAGATCCCAAAACATATTCTACTCGTCAGGCCTAACGTGCTGTAACTAAATCACAGCGATTCTTCATTTGGCAATTTTGTTTGTGTGCGACAGAGCTCGTTTAATGAGCCGTAAAGCTAGCCTTAATCAATCACGATTATATCGCAATTATATTGACCGATGCACATGAACTATTAGGTCAATGGCAAGCTGATTCAATTCCTTCGAAAAATAAAATTATATTACAATTGATGTTCAAAACAAATTTATTAATAGATTGCGCAGATGTTGGACATTTTTAGTCGTAATAATCATCATCATCATAGTAGTTGCCAAAGTATTCCTCATCGGCTAATGCATAGAGAGAGAGAAAGAAGGGGATTCTAGATTATATATATGTAGAATATCTATATAGACACATATAATACATACTTATATAGACAGATCTATATAGATCATATTAACTTACTGATATCCGAGAAAAACAGATCGTTCAGAAAGGCTACAAATATTTGCACAATGGCGCAGCAATCCATTTTGATATAGTTTTATAATATTTACAGGATTTTGAACAGGGTTTTTATAGCTTAAATTTTATTAATTAGTTCTTTTTACTTGTATTTTACTGTTTTTTTTTTTTAGTAATTTAATTAATGTTTATTTTGATTGCTTCGTCATCGTTGGGCTACTTTGAAACGCCTTTTTAATTGTAATCGTCGCTGTCATCCGCTAGCAGAAGTCAGTTTTATATTAGTACTATTTATTAATTTATTATTACATATTTGCAATCCTTTTTCTTACAGCCGAACAATACATCGCTTATGAATTCGAATATGATGCCAACAATTTCACAATCCTCCATGTTTTGCACGCTGAGAAATACTTGACCCAACTTAAAAGCCAAAGCAATTTGGCTTCATATAAATCCAAAAAATTGTATTTTTTTTTGCATTCAACCTTGAATAATATCCATAAAAGTTGATGGACAAAATTAATTTAATTAAAAACAACTATAGAAACAAATTGGTTGTTTAATAATCCATTGCAATAATTGCCCTTGGCGTAGTCTTAAAATTACAATTTATTGAACTTTTTTTACGCTTAAAAAAAAAATAAAGCGAAACTAGTATACATCGTAGCCATACAACGGCGCCTCCATGAAAGCCTTTTGCTGATCCATTGAATTACGCCGTATTCTACGGCCGATGGGCTCCAGATCCGCATAGCACTTGGGAAAGACACGCTCGACGGCAGCTACGGCCTGCTCATGGGTTACATTTCTCACAGCTAGCACTGAGGCCAAGGCTTTGGATTTGACGCAGTTCTGGAAGATTTCATTTGATGAAAGTTTAGCAAATGTTTATAATATTTAATGAAATATATCAGTTGTTTGAAGAAAAAATAATAATAATAATAAAACTAGCTCCAATAGGCTCTAAGATCCCTCTGCCTGTATTTTTTAAATATTCTCTAAATTTCATCATCCCATTATAATACTTTCTGAACAAAATGATTATGAGATGGATGCATTTAAACGTACACACAGACGAACATGACTCTATTGACTCAGCGCATAGTCTCTATATGATATACTATACAAAGCTAACATCCATATTAACAAATGCAATATTTGCTCAATTCCCGGTTAATATACCTGATGTGCTTCCTTGACATTAAAGGGCGACGCATCGCCCTGCATCATGGCACTCAGGAAGGAACAATGAGCCAGATTTGCGGCACGTATTTCTGTACATGCCAGATGATCCACATTGCGGAAATCCAAATCGTTATTGCAGTAGTCGAACATATGAATCATTTCGTGGGTGAGCACACCATGCACCATGCTCTTGTTTTTCGCCATATTTTGGCAGACAACGATCTGATTGAGCATGGGATCGTAGCCGCCGGTTACACTGGGATCGCACACCTCACAGGAGATGTGACGCCGCAGATCTATGGGACAGCCAGAGCTGCGAAGTGCACCCATCATCAGCTTCACCAGTGGACCATTCTTCACACACCAGTAGACATTCTGTTCACATTTGTAGCGATCGAGGTTCTCCTGACCTTCCATACCGAACAGTATGCGCGACCATTTAGGCTTGAAGGTTTCGCCGCGACGTTCCGGATAGAGATCATAACCCCATTCTTTGCGCTCCGTTTTGGGTTGCTCAGCGTCTGGCTTTGTGTCCGGCACGGGCTTTTCATCTGGCACCGCGGCATCAGCTGGAGCCGGGTCTGTTGTCGCAGCCGCTTTGGCCCAAACTTGTGTCAGGAAACCCATATTTACAGTTATTCAATATATTTGCTCTCAAACTAAGACTGGAGTAAGTTAAATAACAAACCGGCAGCTGATTGCCAGAGTTACCAGTGCGCGCAAATTAATGTGTCCACACACACGTTACAATATGAACATCAGCATAAGTTGTCATATGATCTGCACACATACAACTACTGTAAGCAAACAAGTAGTTACAACTACTTACAACTGTGATAACATGCTACAAGTGACTGCAGTATATTCACCTTAATTATCTAGTATTTTTTCGTCATCTCTATTGGTATCCCATTTTCAAGTTCTAGACGAAGTGTCAAAATCCACATTCTGACGTGTGTGACCCGCATTGAATAACTGATGTTGTGCGCTGTAAGTCAGATTTGGTATTTTCGCAGCAACAGCTTGCGGCACACTTAATTGCAGACCGGCATTTACGAGTGTAAAATTTCCACGTAATTCATTAGCAAGTGCGCGGACTCTGTTTTTAATATGCAGCAAAAATTTTTACAATTACTGTTAATAGCTTTATTAGTATATGCACTAACCGGTGTTCAAGGCATTGATGTACCAAGGCCTCTCGGCGTTTCTTTAGTGAAGGCTCCGCTCTACCAACCGCAACCGGATGGAAAATGGAGTTGCATCGATGGAAGCAAAACAATACCATTTACGCAGATAAATGACGATTACTGTGATTGCGCCGATGGCAGCGATGAGCCCGGCACCGCGGCCTGTCCCAATGGACAATTCCATTGCCTCAACACCGGCCACCAGTCCGTGGACATTCCTAGCTCTCAGGTGCATGATGGAATCTGCGACTGTTGCGATGGCAGCGACGAACTGCAGGAATCGCAATGTGAAAACACTTGTGCTGCTTTAGGTGCCGCCGCCGCCATTCAACGTCGCAACGAAGCGGAAATTCTTATGAAAGGTGCCGAGAAGCGTCAGGAGATGATCAACCGGGGCAAGCAACTGAAAGCGGATCGATCAGCACGTCGTTCTGAACTGAATGCGCGCATCAAGGAGCAGGAGTCACTCAAAGCTGAAAAGGAGCACATTAAAGCCACTGCTGAAGCGCTAGAAAGTGAGGCCGTGGAAGCTTTCAAGGAGCAACAACGTGAACTGGATGCGTACACGGCGCAAGCGGAGCAGGAGCCACAGCAAATGCGGCAGGAGGCATCGCTCACTTTTGTGCGCTACGATACCAACAAAGATGGCTTCGTGGAGATCACCGAACTGATGGTGGACATGAATCTCGATCGGGATCGCAATGGAGTTGTCACTGTGGAGGAGGCCAAATATTTCTTGGACGAACGCGACCGCATGGACCTGGATGCCTTTATCACCCTGGCCTGGCCACGTATCAAGCCACTGAAAATGTTAGCTGATGGACTGTTCCAGCCACCAGTCTCCACGCCAACGGAGGAACGAGCGCCTCAGCAGGACAATGCAAAAGATGCCCAGCAACTGGACCCGGAGCCAACTGGAGGTGAGCAAAAAAATGAGCTTTGAGGAAATTGATTTTACTTAACCCTTTACTTGCAGAGCATGCGGACATGGATCTGCCCGATGAGGAAGACGGCGAGGATGAGGAGCAGTACGATGATGAGGAGCCCGATGTGGGCGTTGGTGAAGCTACGCCAGAAGTAGAGACAACCACAGCGGCGCCCGTCTACGATCCGGAAACCCAGCGTCTGATCGAACAAGCTAACGAGGCGCGCAATGCGTACGAGGAGGTGGCTCGGCAAATACGTGAAATCGAGCACGAAATTAAGGAACTGGATGAACAGGAGGGCAAAGACTATGGACCCAACGAGGAGTGGTCGGTGCTGGATGGCGAGTGCTACACCTTTGAGGATCGTGAATATGTGTATACGCTGTGCCCCTTCGATCGGGTGTCGCAGAAGCCGCGTAACGGCGGTGCCGAAACCACTTTGGGTCGCTGGGATCAATGGGTGGGCGAGGGCGCCAATAAATACAGCAAACAAAGGTATGCACAAGGTGCCGCATGCTGGAATGGACCGCATCGCTCGGCCATTATCAATATCAAGTGTGCATTGGAGCCACGCATCACGTCGGTTAGCGAGCCGAATCGTTGCGAATACTATTATGAATTTGAGACGCCCGCCGCTTGCGATAGCGATGCCTACACAGCTTCTGCACAGAGCCAGCACGACGAGCTTTAAGTGAAGTAATCTAGCTAAAACGTTGATATGGAGCAAACAATCTTTGGAATGTATTCTAGTTTTAAAACAAACAACAAAGTGAAAAGAGAAAAAGAAAGAAGGATAGGGAAGTTAATTGAAATGTAAAGTGATTTGCTGATCATTCCCCATAGGTGGCGCTCATCATTGTGCGAATCAGTCGTAGACAAATATTATTCAGCGTATGCATTTAAGCCAAGTAAAAAGTTTCATTTTTTAAATATACACATATACTACTACATTCGTAATTGTACAAAAGCGTTTTCATGGTTCTGTTACGGCCAGTTTCATGTCCTCCAGGTAGCCATCCACTTGGTGCTCCAGCGCCAGAATGTGTCCCGTATTGCAGTCCTCGGCGCCAACGAATGTCAAAATCAATGGCAATTTATTCATTTGCACCACCTGTGGGAGAAGAGTTGCAACTTGATATGTCTATAACTGTTTGTAAGCATGTCCTAAATTAGAGTATTTCGTAGGGGACAAACTTACAATTCTAATGCACACTCACAAATCCCCCACCCACCTGATAATTGGAGTACATGGAAATAATTGTATTATTGCGCCCCAGGCCCAGTTTGCTGGCCTGATCACAGGCTGTGGTAAATGTGGGTATAAACGACGGCATCAATGCGAAGTCCACATTCTTCTCCTGGCTGTTGCTGACCCGTAGGAGTGGCACGCCATCTCGGTCCGTTATCTGTATGACGTAGAGGCCGCTGACCCTGCAACCAAAATGCAATTTCTAATTAACAAGCTAGCAATTGTAGTTAACTGCAAAACCTACTTCTGCAGCAAACCATTGAAGTACTTCTTAATGTCATCGGACATTGCACAGCTCACAATAAAAAATATATATATTGGAACTTTTATCTTCTCCGGGAAACAAAACAAAACAAAAATAATAAAATTGCCTAAATTTAGTTTTTTCTTGAAAATACCAAACGCTAGTCAAAATACACAGGCTGTTATTTGAATGTCCCTGAGATAATTGAACTACACATGATATAAACAAAAGGTAATTCAGACATAAAGAATTATTTTATGTTTAAATTTTTTTTAAATTTTAATATTGAAACATACCAACATAAAAATATATCCAAACAATTAATGAATAAAGGGTATAAATTTGCCCCACAAATAAAATACCAACTTCGTACAAAACCAAAACAAACAAAAATTGACTAAATTAGACATAACGGCTATATAAATACTAATCTAGAGGCAAGGCAATGTACGTGTATTGTTTTATTTGTTAATGTCTAAATAGGTGATCTAATAATACAAATTGTTAATAACCCCTTTTTTAGGGTATCCAATACGATGGCTGGCAACACAACTAATGCCAGAAATGAGAAATCCAATTTGGATAGTGATGACGACTACACCTCTGCCATGTCACATCTGACCATTGGCCTGCAAATACAGGAGCTATCAAAACGTCTGCAGAACACCACCGAGGAACTGCATCAACAGGTGCGTGACAAGCATGGCGCATTGCTGCAGCAGGCAACACACGCCGGCCGTTTCGATGCAGCACTCAATTCGCTGGCAGAGGACGTGCAACGAGTTCGAGCCACAGGACATCGTCTGAAGAGCCAAATTGATGGCCAATATCAGTTAGTGGAGAATCAGACCCAAGTGCTGGGTCGACTGCATGACGTGTCACACTTGCTGCGCTCTGCTGGCACCTTGCTCACGCTGACGGCCAAGCTAAAGAACACGAAAGACGTGTTAAGGCAAGCGGAGCTGCATTTCGAGCTGGGGCAGTTGATAGAAGACAAGGATCTGAAGGAAATTGAGTTTATACAAGAGGAACGTGCATATGTGCTAAGCTCTAGACAAAAAATACGCAACCTCACCCAGATGCAGCTGGTCACCGGCCTACAGGAGCGCAACCAGACGCAAGTGGTGAATGCTCTAAAGGTAATGTTATAGCTAAAGTCTATCCACAATTCTACATCCCTTTAAAAATATTATACAGATTTTTATGAACTTCAACACGCTGGAGAAATCCCTGGAAAATCTACTTGCCACATTCATCGCCGACATGGAGCAATCGCTGAAGGAATGCTTCGCAGGCACTGATATATCCGTGCTCAATAAAGCGGATGCCGTGCGCTCGCCCACCCATGGCAGTAGTAGCTCAAGCAAGTCTCAGGCTAGTCGAGGACCTGGCAAGGCGCCACAGTTAACTACAACGCAAAATTTTCGCGCTAAGTTTTGGAAATCGCTGCACTGGCTGCTCTACGATGAGCTCTACGAGAGCTGCACCCAGATCAAGCTGCTGAAAATGTCGCTGGAGCAAATTAATCAATTTGGCTACACCAGTGAATCATCAGACCAATGCATTCCACAGCGCTTCTGGCAGCGTGTGCAGCAGCTGCTGCGCAAATCCTTTGACGAGTGCACCCAACATGTCAACCAGACCCTACAGGAGGGCCTGTCCAAGCTGCTGACATCGGCACGTGGACTTGAACAGCGGCTGAACAATGAATTCCAATTTGATAACGAACTCTTTGCGCCGCTAGAGGTGGGCTATGTGAGCAAGTGTGCCGCCAATCTTAAAGCCTGCCTGGCTGGAGTGGATTTGCCTGGGAATGAGACCGTGGATAACTTCATAAGAGTCGCCTCCACGGAGTTGAGCGCTGCATTGATCGATAGCCGGCTTAGCATCGCGATAGCGAATGTTTTCGTTGCCTGTGGCAAGGAGCTATGTACCAAACTGGAGGCACAAATTAAGCTGGGCGCCGATTCCAAGCAAATTGTGGACTTGCCTAACTTGCAGCAACAGCAGAACACGCAGCTGGCGAATGTGCTGTACTACTATAAGGATTCAGTGCGTCGCATGTTGAGTGATCTCCACCTGCAGTTCGAGCGGACGCCAGGTGCACGTACGATCATCGCCCGCTCGCTGGATCAGGCGGATTTGCTGATTGGCACCATATTGCAGCAGATTATGGAGTCGATTATCACATCCATTAGCATTATTGTACTAAGCATGCATCGGGAGCCGGGGCTCAATACGGATCGACTATCGACAACGGGGCCATCCATGTACATGAAAGAGCTACAGGTAAGCAGAGTGTGTCCATAATTGAGCACATCTCAAACGCTTGTTCCGTTTTCGCAGGAGTTTGTTTCCCGCTCGTGGTCGCATCACATCGAACTCTTCGATGATAAAGAGATGACTGGCAAATGTGGGCAGGAGTTGGCAAAGCGTTGCATCGAGCTCTTCATACACAACCTGTGCATACTGCGACCATTGAGTGCGGCGGGCCGGCAGCGACTGAAGCACGATTGTCAGCACATGGAGCAGGCATTGAAACCTCTTTGTCCCAATTTCGCGGAGCTAGGCAAACCCTCGCGTCTACTCCGTGCAATGTCGCTGCTGATTGTGCAAAGCCCTCAGGAGCTGGTGAAGCAGTCAGTGGGTGCGGACTCGCTTGTACCAAGCTATGTGGTGCTCCTTCTCATGTTTGGCCATACCGGAGCCGAACTCCAGTCACCGCACACAACTGCAAATTGGTCGAATGAACGCCTAATTGAATGGTTAGATGGCCATACGGCAGAGCGCGAGAAATTGGAGTTGATATCGGGCGCACTGCAAAGATATCGAGATAATGCCAGGCGCAAGAATATTCAACAATACGATGAGATATATCCCATGATGGTGGATTACTTTGAGCAGGCCTTAAAAGCAATCAGTGTATAATCTATTCATTGCAATTTTTAGATATTTATCCAATAAAGTATTTTACGTGAATACCTAGCTATTATCAGTTTTAGATAGCTTTTATAATGTTACAATTACGAACTTATTGATTAAATAGAGCGGCAAAAATTTGAAATAATTGCGAAATACGTTGACATATTTACAATAGCGGCGAGTTTTCCTTCAATCAAGGCTTAATATTTAAACTGCACTTTATATATTTATCGAAATAGTTTAAATCACTGGCTACTCGTTACTCGATATTTTTGACGATAGCTTGCTCGAACTATCGACATTGCTCATTACATTAAGTGACATCACTGGCTAGACACACCATTTTGTTTGAGAGGAAAAAATCGTGTAAAACGTTTTGCTGTGTTAAACCAGACTGTAAAAGTAATTATTAGAAATAATATAATTGTAAGGCAATAACAATGGACAACATTGAGCGTCTTTATAAGTGCTACGAAATATTATCCGAAGCGGGTGATAAAATAACTGAGGTAAGCGCCATTAAGCGTCAAAATGAACGGCAGTTGCCAATGTGCGTGTGTGTGTGTATGTGTACACATTTGCCAACCGCGCCGGCGCTAGTTGAGTATAATGCAAACAATTAATTTGAAATTTTTAATATTTTTAGCATGTTGCGGAATATAAAGAGATACTGCAGGCCGTAAAGGGCACATCAAAGGAGAAACGTTTGGCATCCCAATTCATTGGCAACTTTTTCAAACATTTCCCGGAACTTTCGGATACTGCAATTGATGCACAATTCGATCTATGTGAAGATGATGATACACAGGTGGGTTTACCTAACATTTGCACTTAAATACTATATTCATGCAGCTAAAGATTGTTGCTATGGTAGCCTTGTATATTAAATATCTAATAAATATTTCTGTTATGTCGACTTCAGATACGGCGGCAAGCTATCAAAGATTTGCCGAAGCTCTGTCAGGGCAACCCAGAGGCCACTGTACGCGTGGGCGACACATTAGCCCAGCTGCTTATCTTAGACGATGCAACTGAGCTGCAGCAAGTGAACAATTCTCTGCTTAGCATCATTAAATTGGATACGAAAAATGCGATAACTGGTTTATTTCAACAAATAACAACTGGCGACGAGACAACGCGTGAGCGTTGCTTTAAATTTATTGCTACCAAGCTGTTGACAATGGGCCCGAATGTCATTACTAAAGAGATTGAGGATTATATTGTGGAGGAAGTGAAGAAGGCATTACAGGATGTGACAGCCGATGAATTTCATCTATGCATGACCATTTTGGGTGCTACCAAGCTGGGCAGCACAATAACCGGCCACGCCGAGTTGGTAAAGCTAGCCACAGAACAGGCTGAACTAAACACTGTCGATGCAGATACTCTAGCAGTAGATGATGAAGCTGTAGAGCGTTTTATACAATGCGCCACAGCAGCTGCACCTTATTTTTCGGTAAGAAAATGGAAACTAGTTGAAATTGATAAAATGATATCTAATCTTTATATTCTTTCTTTATAGAAAACCATTAAATCAACACAATTTGTGGCCTATGTTTGTGACAAACTGTTGCCAATTAATACATGGAACTTGATTGCCACTGCAGTGGCACAGGATCAAATACAATTGCGTTTGCTTAAGGTATTCGCCGAGATGATAACCTACACGGACAAGCTGGATAATGCGAACGAGCGCATTAATGCCGTCTACAATGTATTATTGGTAAATATATTTATATCACAGAATAACGAATGATTTACTAATGTTTCTTTTATGTGCTGTATAGGAATATATGCCCTTGCCAAAACTAAGCGATGAGGATACGACCGATGTGCCGCCCTCGTTTCAATTCTCGCATGCTGAATGTTTGCTTTATGCATTGCACACGCTGGGCAAGAAGCATCCAAACAATTTAACATTTATTGAGGATGCTGAAAAGCTAAAAGACTTTCGAGCTAGATTGCAATATCTAGCGCGCGGTACACAGGGGTAACTATTTATAGGAAACTCCCAAAAATTGTGTTTTAACTTGTTTCATTTTATAGTTACATTAAGAAACTGGAAGAGGCTCTGAAAGGCAAATCAGCAGAGGAGCTGAAAACGGAGGAAAATCAATTGAAACAAACAGCTTTGAAGACCACATCAAATATAAACGTTTTAATACGCGATCTATTTCACTCACCGCCCATTTTCAAACACGATATTGTTCTCTCCTGGGTTGTACCCAAAAATGTATGCATTGCCTTTCAACTGTTTTGAATATCCGATTTCAGCATAAGTTTACTTGCAGACCAAGCTAGGAAAGCGCCATGTGCCTATCACATTTGGCGACAAGGGCACCGCAAATGGGAATCAGGAGCAGGAGCAACAGGATAAGAAAGCGCGGCCATCCAATGAACAGAAATTCTATTCCCCACCATCGGGAAAATACTCTGGCAAAGTGAATTCCAACTATGGAAACAACAATCGCACTCGACAACGTGGTGGTGGCGGTGGAGGTGGCGGAGGCAACTTTAGGAATCGACGATACAATAGATATTAGATGTACCAGATATAGCCAACAATCAACTTTTACATCCTAGTCGTTAAACAACAACAAACTGAAGAAACTACATAAAACAAACAAAAACTTGAGATATTATGATTAGAGATTTGCTCTAACAACGTTCCGCGTTTAATAAAACAACTATACAAAATTACACAACAACAAGGCTATAATAGATGAAACATCCTTCAGCTAGTGGCGGCAGCTGCTCCAGCGATCCTGTCCTTCTATTTCGGGTGAGTATCGGCTATGCTTTCCATGTAACTGTCCACTTTTGATATATTTCAGAGCCTTCAACAGATCAACAATTATACATGCAGTACGGTTAATTCTCTCATTATTTATTTGCAAATTATTTTCAAACAAAAACTCAGTCACTGACAGACCCAAAGTAGAAAAGAATTACAAAGATGTTTGCAAGTTTTTTTTAGCGTTGATATTTTAAAACAATGTCTCACACGTAATTTTATTTCGATCAATGGGAATGGCTGTGTGCACGTTGTTTTAACATATCAGGCTATTTCCTTTACTCTGATCTGTCCAAATTGCTAGATGTAATAATATATAAAAATAGTTTGTAAACAACTTGCAATATCTCCTCTTAACCATATATAAATATTCAAGTCAAATTAATGAGAAATAAGAAGTCCCCTTTCGCTATTTATATATATACATATATATTAAAGATATATGCAAACACTCGTATTAACATTTTTGCAGAACAAAGTTTACAAACATTAACGAAAGAGTTTGTCAAATCAAATCAAATCAAATCTAAATCAATATCACAAGCATAATTATCATTTTTCTGTTTTTTTTTTTTTTGTTTGTTCACACGTATTATGCTCCACAATTGTACAACGTAAACCACAAAAAAAAAATTACAGATTTTAAATTTTAATAAAGCAGAAAAGTAAAGTTTCTAAAGAAACAAAATACATACATTGAGCTATATTTTCTATTTGTGTAGTAAATTAAATAGAGAAATCAAATTAGAAATTCAAGTAAGTAAAAATAATTTATATTAATTATAAATCATATTATATAACTTTATTTTGTAAAAAGACACCTATATTCGTCAACAATTTGCCTGACTAAAAGATACCCGGTACTCTGGATATACGTAGGTGTTATTCTACGCTTTCTTTATACATATGTATGTACATCCATAATCAAAGCATGCACTCAAGTTACGCTATGAACTTTTACTATGGGAAGTCCCTGTATTGTAGTTAGTTTTGACTATACATGCGCAAAAGTTTCACTTAGCTAATAATCTGATTTCGAATCAAGCAGATATATGATGTCTTAATTTATTATGCCTATGCTAACGCATCACACGTTTTACTATATATCATATACATTTACATAAATATAGACATATACACACATACATACATGGTTTGGCCTTATCAGAAAAAATAAATTCTCTTGAAACTCCACTCCTGCTACCTTTGTCTAGTATTTCAAAGCCGCAGAATAAGCTTCATTATATATGTGTTTTATTTGTGTTTATTATCAATTATAAATATATAATATATATATCATCTGTCTGTGTGTGTACATATGCGTGTGTTTCACTTTTAAACTTTTAACACAATTGATTTCAGCTTAAGCCATAATAAATGTACGATGCGGTCTTTCGCTTAACACTAAATGGATGCACACATCTAGATGCTTGGTGGGGGCTGGTTGCCCGGCTGCTGGCCGCCTGGTGGGCCGCCAGCATTAGCGCCTCTTGTCTGATCCCGTTGCTGTTGGGCCTCAGCGACCTGAGTGGCCAGACTCTGGAACAGCTGCAGCATATCGTTAGGCATTGGCGGCACCTGGCCAGGCGCACCGCCAGCCGAATTGGCCTGCCCAGCGCCTGGTCCGCCCAAGTTGAAGAGCTGCCCGATTGTATTCATGATCATAGGATTCTGTGTCATCGACTGCAAATGCTCCAGATCGATCTCAGCGCTGCCGAACAGATTGCGCAAAGTCGGATTCGACAGCATCGCATTGAGTCCGTCGCTCAGCTGCGAGAGCTGAGGCGGCTGATTGCGTGCATTGCGCACCACCTCCAGATTGTTCCGGTAGTCGGCATTGTCCGGCTCCAGTTCAATGGCCTTGGCATAGGCGTGCTCGGCCTCATTGAATTTGCCCAGATTGGAATAGGCGACGCCCAGGCGACAATATGCCTTGCTATAATTGACATTGTAGAGCAGAGCGGACTTGCAATCGGTTACGGCCCGTTCGTTGTCCCCGAGGCGAATATGAGCGGCGGCCCGGTTACAATAGAAGATCGGGTTCTTGGGGTCAAAGGCGATGGCGCGATTGTATTGCAAGAGTGCCTCATTGTATTTGCCATCCTTCATCAGGCGATTGCCCTCGTTCTTAATGGACTCGGCCAGAGCCAACGATTCGGGATTACGTTCAATGTACAGTGATTGGAAGAGCTCAAACATATCAATGTTCTTTGTATTGACAGCCAGCTGGTTGGCACTGCTCGGTGCATTTGCGTCACCAGGTGTGGTGCCACTAGCTGCGGCAGCTTCTGTTTCGCTCTGGGACACCTGTTCTGCCTCCTCCTCCCCAATATCGAAAGCCGCTTGCAGGCATTGAATGGCCACTTCAATGCTTTCGCTCTGATCCGGCGACATCACATCCACTTGCTTCTTCAGATAGTCAATGAAAGAGCGCACAAAGCTCTGCTGCACTGCGTCCGGCATTTTTGCTTTTACTTTATATTATTTAGCTTACTACAAATTAAAATCACTTATGTGGCTCTCTGAACATGCGACTGGATTTATAGAGGCGAACCAAATGTCTAGGGCTGCTGTATTCCTAAAATGTAAGCTGTAGGTGTTGCCAGACTGTCAGGGTGAACAAATGACAAGCAGATTTCAGCTTATCGTTATCGAGCGCGAGAAAAACTCGTTTTTTTGTTATTAGCGTTGTTTTTGTTGCTTGCAAAAGTTTTCGGAACAGTAAGCTTTGAAGCTTTTTGGGTAGCATGCAACAAAAGACTTTTCAGTTAGACGCTATCTGGCCCTGCTGGCATTGGCGTATTTAGACTCTGTGCGCGTTTTACCAACTTGTTGTTATTGTTATTGTTGTTGTCGTGGCGGAATTATTGTTACTGTGTGTTTGTAGTATAGCAAAACGCAGCGATTATTCAAAATTACTTTTGAACATATGTTGAGGCATTGCCAAAATTAGCAATTTGCTGCCTCAGAGTGTGATTTACTTCAGCCGTGTGTGTGAGTGTGTGTGTTTTGAGAGCTTGTAGTGACGTCAGGGTTCCTCTGAGCGCAATCCTTTGGCTGTGAGTTAGCTTGACTCATTTTGTGGCGCCACCATGGTGCGTTGGAGTGCACGTTCGCGTCGCGCGCGACAGGACCAGGTGGAGTTGCTTTCCAGCAACAACAGAATTGGCGAGGATGACAACTCCGATAACGGTAAGCGTGCGTAAAATAACAGTATTTTAAACTGCAATAATAATCCACTCAATAATTCATTGTTTATATGCTGTATGCTGTTTACATGACCTGTCTTCTTTTCCACCTTTAGCTGCCTTTCGCAATTCAACTGATCTTACGCACACAGATGATATATTTCTGAAGGGCCTATTGCTGAGCAATCCAACAACGCCTCACAAGGAGCTTATGGTATGTACATTTGTATGAGCGTGTATATAGTATGTAAATTAAACCGAGTGTGCACACACACTCACACCTTATTCTTTGGCGCGTGACCCAGTTGCAGAATCATGTGTAGTTCAACCATCTGCCAATAAAAAAAAAGAAGAAAATGATGTACCGTATTTTATTTTCCACATTATTGAACATGCATACAGACACGCAGTGCCAGACAAGAAAAATCTTTGTTTACGCCATTGATACGTGCGTGCATACACTCAGAGAAAAACTGTTACTAGAAAAACTGCCGGCTAGAAGATAAAATTTAGTAATTCAAGTTTATTCATGTTATAATAATAAATGTTTTAATATAATATTTGAGGGTGCTTAAGTTCTATTGTATATTGTCTTATGTTTTCTTTACTTGGGTTTTTTTTATTACATCATTTCCCTACTACTTTTGCTCGAAAGTAAAAGGGTCAGGGGATGAGAATTTGCCTTGCTTTCGCTCGAAACAATAACGGTACATCGCTATGCTGAGCTACAAAGCTGGGCACATACATATGTATGTATGTACTTGGTCTCTCTTTTGTTCTGCTTTATTAAGTGCTAAGCACTTGATGTCACTTGTGTTCATTGTGAGCGGGGACTTTTACGATAATCATTATGGCATAGCTATTAACACAATTCCCCTATCCCTCTATCTCTTTCTCGCTCTGTCACTCGCACGTTTGTTAACACATTAAACTTGACCCCAAATTTGATGCGAATAAAATTATGCTAATAATTGAATAATAAGCTGGACAGAATTAAAATGATTTGCATAAATAAGACTAATTATTATTGATTAAAAATTTGCAGTAATATACTAATAAATGTGTATAAAAATGCCCACAAAATTATAGAGCAAACTTAATCAGTAAAAACAATATTTTCTTTTTTTATGGCCTTTTGCTTTGTTGTTTTGGGCAAACCTGTTAAAAATAAAAATCACAACAGCCAACAAGCACACGAAATAAAATAATCAAAAGCGACATCGCGTGCCGTAAATAATTAGAATAAGCATTTTAGCATGGGTGGGAGGGGATCTATGGCTCAATGGTTGTAACACCGCTGACCTGCTGTTGGGAAAGGCAGTGAAAGTAATTAGAAATTACAAGTCACGAGACTTGCTGATAAGCGAAATACCACATATGAAATGACACTCTAAAATTCCAGTTGCCTATTAAAGTGTCGCATATAAAAAGCACGCAACAGACGACGACAGCGACGTCAACAGCAACGCCCTAAGAAAAAAGAGTGGAATCGAAGCTTTTCAAACCGGTTTTAAAAATTGCTCTTCAAGTAAATGCGCATGCATGTGTTAATTATGAAAAACTTTATGCTACCTGGCCGCAACAACAGCAGCAACAACATCAACAAATGCAACAGCAACAGAGTGGTTGGCCTACTAATGCAGCAGCAACAGCAATAGCAGCTGCCCAATAACAAAAGCTCAGAGAGTGGCTTCAGCTGAGTCACTGTTAACTAACAGTGCTCGTAACAGAGGCGTACAGTTGTAACGTAAATACTCAGAAACACAAAAACAAGTGTGCACCAATACTAATGCGCCCTGCTAAGAGCGCCAACTAAGCTCCAGTGTTGCCGTTTTGTCCTTTTTCCGGACAGATCTGTCCTATTTTTGACTGCGACAGCCGGAAAAATTTTAAAACGTCCCCTGTCCGGAAAAAATGCCTTTTTTTTTTAGTTTGTCCTATTTCTATCCTTTTTTTAATTTTCTGAGTCTCATATATAATTTGTTATTTTCAACTGCATGTCATCGCTTTGATCATGATTTTTTGAACATTTTCAATGCAATGCAACCCTGTTTTATATGTGTTATCGAAATCTGACTTATCGAACATCGCTCACTCGAGTTATAATTGTTAAAAGTAAAGGATGCCGAAAGATACGTACAAACAAAAATTTAGAGATTCCTGGATGAAGGAATGCGACTTGAAGAATTGGGTTTGTCGGGATCCTAAAGATCCTGATAAAGCATTTTGTAAATATTGTAAATGCACGTTAAATGCTAAAATCGACCAGCTCCGCGCGCATGGGCATTCAAAAAAACATATGCAAAATGCAAAGCCCTTTCAACAAGTAAACAAAATTACATTTAAGCCCCTTGTAGGTAGTGCGAGTTGTAGGCAAGAGGCGGCACTTGCACTGTTTTGCGCACAACATTGTGCAATAAGCCCCATTGGTCATTTAAGTGAATTGTGCAAGTTACAATTTGATGCGAAAGAAATACAATTGCACAGGACAAAGTGCACATCAATAATTAAAAAAGTTCTGGCCCCGCACTTCGAAGAAGAGTTGAAAATTGAAGTAGGGGAAAACAAGTATAGCTTGAAAACGTTTATGGATTCTGCTGGCAACAGACAGTTTCAAGATTTGGCAGTATTTGCCTTAAATTTGTTGTCGCTGCCATGGTCGAATGCGGAAGTGGAGCGCGTGTTCAGCCAAGTTAACTTGGTGAAAACAAAGTTAAGGAACAGGCTTCACATCGATACGCTAAATTCGATTTTGGCAGTTAGGTAAGTTGTTATTTTCAAAAAAAAATACTTATTTACAACATATTTCAAAAAAATTAAATTTCCTTCTTATTCAGATTTGGATTACGTCGAAACGGAACTTGCTGCCATAACTATGAAGTGCCTAAAAAATTTTTGCGCCAAATCGGCACAAACATGAATGTTTTAGAATCTGAAAATGAAACACTCGACGAAGTGTTAAAAAAATTTGCATGAAAATGTATAAATTTACTTAAACTTTTTGTTTTATTGAAGAACAATTTTTTTGTCCTATTTTTTTGTCCTATTAAAAAAAATCTGTCCGTTTTTTGTCCTATTTTCTGGGTCAATCTGTCCTATTTTTTCGCCAAGCCAGCGGCAACACTGCTAAGCTCACGTACGACTGGAGACTTAGCCCTAGAGCGTGCTCTCACTCTCATAGCGTGCACACCCAACTCTGCTCAGCTGAACTTGGTTTCGTTGTGAGTCAGTCAGTTAGTTACTTGCGAGCTGTGCTAAGGTGAGGTTCTGTTATTATTGTGTGCGCCGTGTGGCGCGTTTTTCTGACTGTTTGCTCACTGTGTACGTGTATACGGGTGTGTGTGCGTATGCGCTTTGCTCATTTGAGCATGGCTTAAACAACGGGGGGCAGCGACTCAACAAACATGCAACAGTTAATTCTGAATACCCGCTCGATCGTTCGCTCTCTCGTTCGCTCTCACTCACTCGCGCTCCTGACTTCGTCGCGTTAATTTCATTTTTAAAAGTCGAAGACGCTTTTAGTGTGAAGTCAACGTTTTTCTATAAATAAAACTGTAAATATGATTGATTTTGTATATGTGTGCCATTCAAATAAATGGAGCACAATTGGAACAAGTGTTTTGCCCATGTGCTACCTTGGTTACTCAGTCAATAACAAACCCAAACCCGCAACCAAATTCAGTTTTAGCCTGGCTAACTGGTAAACGACTTCTAGCTTGATGACGTAGTCGAGCCCGCTCTCGGGTCTCTGGTGTATTGTGTAACGTCTTAACTGTGTTTTGGCATTTCCAAAATCTTGAATGCTCACACACAGACACGCTAACACCTCGGCACACATATGTATAGTGAAGCTTGCTCTCCGGCTTACTCACACAGATACACACATGCACACACCTTTTGGACCGCTCTTCTTGCTCGCTCGCTCGCGCGTTTTGGGAGTGGCTCCAAAAAAGTGAAAAATAGAAGTAACAAAAAAATAAACGAAAAGTGCTTGGTAAAATACTATAAAAACTGAATATAAACATTTACCAAATGCTATTAAATGACGCTTAAATAAGACTTGAATTGTTTACCTAATAAAAGTCACATTTTTAGGTTAAATTTCTGAAAGAAACGTCATACATACGTTTAGCCTTCGCACGCTAAATTTCATTGTTATTTATTACACAAATATGAGTGTGCGTGTGTGTGTACGTGCAATTAACAGTTTTCACTAATTAGACATTACCTGTTGTCATTTTTGCGCAATTTGTTGTGACAACAAACGCACAAAACTCTAAGGTGAAAGCCCTTTTATGTTAGCAACCAGCAAGAAGCAGCAGAACAAAACAACAACAACAAAGCTTCGTGTCAATAACAGTTGTCAATTGTATGTGTGTGCGTAACTGTTAGGGCGAGCATAGGAAGCTCCATACTGTGTGGGGCTTCTTTTCACACGGAAGAACTGAAATTCGATATGCAGCAGACAAACTACATATGTGTAAATAAATAAATAATAATCGCTGCTTAGCGATAACACCAAGGTTCTGTCTGCAGAGGAAATACATATAAAGATTGAGGGGCTTAAGAGGATTGCTTGTGGGGCTTAAAAGACTAAGAAGTACAAATGGTGGTGGAATTGTATTTAAATAAAATAAACCCTTTTAGTGGTGAGAATCGAAATTGAATGAGTAGTTGGATTCAATATTCCAATTAGAAATCTTTTATTTACTTCGTGCTATGAGCTTGATTCATTTACATACAGTAAAAGCTCCACCTAGCGTATATTTTTGGCTCTACGCCTGCAAAGATATTTTGAAGTCAGTTACTAAATCATTGTTTAAAATAAATATTATAACATATGCTTATAATTTTGTAAATCACTAATTTATCTTTACTTAGGTTTGTAGAAATTGCACTTCATAGTTTTTCCTCTATATTGTATCTTTCTGCATGACGAGTCGGCGTAGCTTTCGTTCTCTATAGACCAAATATATATGTATAATTTTTTTTCTACATTGCGTTTGTCAAGTAGAGAGTGAACTTTTGCTAGCTTATAAATATTGCATGCGTGTGAGTCGCTGTAGCGTGGGCGGAAACTGTGGCACCGACTCATAATACTAATAATAATAAGAAATACAGAAATAACAAAGACACAGCCAGAGACAGACGACTGAGAGGGCAGCTACGCTGCTGACGATGAAAGTAAATAAATTTTGCAAGACAAATGGGCCGGAAGACGGGAATTTAATGCAATTATAGCAGAAAGAGAAGTCAAGTGTGTCGAGCAAGGGTTCGGTTCTATTCTAAACACGACCCATTTTTGACGCACTAACGACCCAATTTTTGACCTAAGACTCGAACGCAAAGAAACAAAAAATTGGAACAGAGCAAAGTTCACTGGGGTTAAATGGGGGTACGCCATAAAACAGTGCGACCAGAGAGTCAGAACTGCCAAAAATATATATATATACATATATGTATATACATATATATGAAGAAGAAAAGTCACAAATTAACGGACGCGAGCGTCAATTAAGCCGAAGTAAAGTTGACTTGACCTAGGGCAGTGCGAGACGATGAGAGATGTCTGTTTCCAACGCCCCACTCAGAGCTTAATGCGACAAATTTAATTATGCGTATATGCCTCTCTCTGTCCCTGTCTTTGTCTATCAATCTCTAACTTACTTGACGTCCATTCTTTTCCAGCTAAATCCAACCGAGCCGCAGCCCGTGCCCGCCTTTTTGCCAGCGCATCTGAACAACAAGCCGATCTGTGACGATATCATACGCAAATTCTCGCCCTCGAGACGTTTAGAGTCACGCGAACTAGCCAAGCTCTTGGCTCAACCACACTTTCGTGTAAGTATTTTAGTTGACTACATCAGATTTAATTATGCAGCCAACTTTAGTCCATCAATAAATCAGTCAGTTTTCCCAGCTTTATCCTTAGTCAAATATATACTCACGCTCCCCCTCACTCTCTTTCTCTGCCGTCATTGTAGGCCTTGCTGCGTGCTCACGATGAGATAGGACATTTGTACGAGCAACGTTTCAAAAGTGCCGGCGGATCAATAACAAAACTCGAGGCGACAAGTCAACGCCCACCTGGCAAGTATCTTTATACGGAAGACATACTGAACAGCAAGATGCCTGTGGAGACGATCAAAATGGTGGGACTGCGACGCGATCCCAAGCAGCCCCTGGGATTGACTGTCGAGCTGGATGAGTTCAAGCAGCTGGTGGTGGCGCGCATCCTGGCCGGCGGCGTCATCGATAAGCAGGGCATGCTCCATGTGGGCGATGTCATACTGGAGGTGAATGGCACTCCGGTGCGCACGCCCGACGAGCTCCAAGTGGAGGTCTCACGGGCCAAAGAGAATCTGACGCTGAAAATCGGTCCGAATGTTGACGAGGAGATCAGAAGCGGTCGCTATACGGTCAGTGGGGGTCAGGTAAAACAGAATGGCATCACAAATCTAGAATCGGGCAAGAAACTAACGGTAAGTGATAAATGTCTGTGTGCTTCTTGTTAAAGCTTATTGTTGGCTCTTAGCAAATACTAAGCAGAGTTTGCTACTTTTTTGCATGGATTCTAAATTGATGCAAACTTGAAAGATTTTTTGACTAGCTGCATTTGTTTTAATTGTTAACTGCTACAGTGATCACTCGAGAACAGAAATGCTGCAAGTTTTATAACCTAACTTATTAATGCCTAATATGATTTTTATACGTTGCTAATAAAGATTTTTTGAATATAGATGTAGATTTAATTAATTAAATAAAATAAAATTTATGTTCTATTATCACAATATTACTTTTTACCCTGAGATATGGGCCCAAATTACTTAAATTTAAAATTGAGGCTCGATTTTAAATGTTAGCTCCGAGCGATCACTGTACCTCAAAATAATAGTGAACTTACTTGTATTAGATATTATATATATACATACATATATGCATATATGATATGATATATATATATACTTGAATGCATCTGATAATTATTATATATTACAATATGATAAAGTTTTCAATAGGCCAAGAAGCTAGCAAAATTCTAAAAGACCTGCATTAAAGTAAGTAAAACTTAGCTGAATACCCCAAAAAATGGAAGATCTTATGATAAATGTAACATCTTTAGTAATAAATATATTTTGTATATCAAATTTTAATCTCTAGTGCTATATGCGCGCGCTTTTCTCATATAATCCCTCGGAGGATTCGTTGTTGCCCTGCAGGGATCTTGGTTTGCCCTTCAAGTCGGGCGATATATTGCAGGTAAACTACAATCTTTTGTATTTAGGCATAGAGAAAATTATATTACTCTATTTTCGTTCTGTAGATCATCAATGTCAAGGATCCCAATTGGTGGCAGGCAAAGAATATAACGGCCGAGTCGGATAAAATAGGGCTGGTGCCCTCGCAGGAGCTTGAGGAGCGGCGCAAGGCATTCGTGGCACCCGAGGCCGACTACGTGCACAAAATTGGCATCTGTGGCACAAGGGTAGGCTGAACTAGATCTGAAATTTCCAATGACATTACTATATACATATACTTATATGGCCTTTGCACAGATTTCGAAGCGCAAGCGTAAGACTATGTACCGTTCCGTGGCGAACTGTGAGTTCGACAAGGCTGAGCTGCTGCTCTATGAGGAGGTGACACGCATGCCTCCGTTCCGCAGGAAAACTCTGGTGCTAATTGGCGTCTCCGGCGTGGGCAGACGCACGCTCAAGAATCGGCTGATCAACAGCGATGTGGACAAGTTCGGAGCTGTCATTCCACGTGAGAGCTGACGTCTCCCCATTAATCCAATTAAAACTAATTATAAATTATTGTAAAACAGACACGAGTCGTCCGAAGCGCGCCTTGGAGGAGAATGGCGTTAGCTATTGGTTCATGGACCGGGAGCAAATGGAGGAAGCAATCAAACAGAACGAGTTTCTCGAATATGGCGAACACAATGGCAATCTCTATGGCACGCATTTACAATCGATCCGAGATGTGATCAATAGCGGCCGCATGTGCATATTGGACTGTGCGCCAAATGCATTGAAGGTATTGCACAACAGCCAGGAACTGATGCCATTCGTAATATTCATCGCAGCGCCCGGCATGGAGCAGCTGAAAACAATCTATGCGGATCGTCGTGCCACCGGCTCCAATAGAAATCTATCTGTATGTTTATATAAATATATAGATGTATCCGTATATCTGTGCTAGTTGTAGCTCTAGTGTTAATTGCTATTCTTGTAAACCTATTCCAGTTCGATCGTCAAAGCTCCATACGCTTCAGCTCGAGGCGCGCACGCACCCTCGAATCCCTGGCATCGCTCTATGAGGTAAATAGAAAGCGAGACTACCAAGTGGAACACTCTTAATCTTTGAGTCATGTCCATAATCCCTGTGCACTCACTAGGCCACCCTTGTAGCGCTCTTAGATCTCTGCTTGAATACACAAACATTGCTTAACTCATATTCCCAATATTGTCAACAGGACGACGACCTGATTTCCACTGTGGAGGAGAGCAGCTTTGTTCAGCGCAAGTATGGCAAATACTTTGACATGGTCATCGTCAACGAGGATTTCGATGAGACCTTCCGCCAGGTGGTCGAGACCCTTGAACAGATGAGTCACGAGGAGCAGTGGGTGCCCGTCAACTGGATCTACTAGAGCGCAGTGCAAATCGATAACGAACACTTCTAATTCTATATAGTCTCTATCGAATTCCAACTTATATATATATAACATAACTCTATGTGTATGCAATATTGTATAATTTTAAAATGCCCTCCGCTTCTTTTAATATTGTTTTCCTTAAGCTTAAGTCTAATGTTATTGTATGAAACGAATTCGTCCATTTGCAAAGCTGTTTTTAATTTTAATTATATGTTTTCTTCTGCATTTCATTAGGCATAAACGAAAGCTCCTTTGCTATTTAGCTATATATAAATTTTTTTGTATGCATATCATTTACACATACGGACTATATAATTTAATGAATCTCTCGAGTACAACCGATTCGTATATATACATATAATTTAAAGAAAAAAAGAACCAAACTCTGCCAATATATATTTTTCATTTATAGTTTTTAGTTGAAGTTTGTGCGATAATTAGCAAAATGTTGATGACAAATAAAATGCGCATTTGGCTCAAAAGAAAATTTAGACACTTTTTGACTGTTTTTTTTCAAGGAGAGATTTGTTTAATTGTGTAAATTGGTATGTAAGGTTTTTTTGATCTGATTATTTAAAGATAAATGCCCAAAGACTTCTCCACGACGGCGTGCGGCTGGCGCAGATTCTCATTGTATTCGGGGAGACCTAAGAAGTCTTGAAACGTAATTTCATCACAGCGCCCAGTCAAAACATCGTCCATTAAGTTGCTACAATATAAATAAAAAATATATATATTAAAAAATGTAGCCTATTAACAATACAATTTGAAATTGGACTCACCTGGACTGCAAGAAAGGCAAACGTCCAATTCGCTTTGCAGCAAATCTATCCATGCCCATTTTTAAAGGGGCACCCAGGCCTTCCCGATTACGCAGCATTTGCATATCTATATTGTATCTGTGATCGGCATAATTCAATTCCGAATCCCTCAGACGATGGACGTGTGCAAGTTGACTTAGGCAATTTGGCTCTGTGGGCAGCGTCGCCTTGCCGGATGCGTTCAGCACAGTCACGTCTGTGGGGCGCACTTTGAGCGATTGCTGATTCTTTAGAAATAAAAGATACACCAGTTATCGTATTTTCGCAGCACATTTCAGCTAAGTACTAACCATTTTAAATACAAAATTTGTGTTATTCCTGGAGTTTTACTTTACAATGACAAAACAGAATTCAGTTTGACGTGAAGTTAGCTGTGTGTGATTTTTAGTACATTTTAGACAATGCTAGGTGGCAACATGAAGCAGCGATAACGATAAAATTTTTGTTTATGTCAGTCATTTATGAGTAGAGTGTGGTAGCAAACAGCTTTTGTCTGCTCAAAACACGCGCCTTCTTTGAAAAGAGATTTATTTGAATTTGAACTAAATTTAGTAGTTTGGATGAATGGAATCGCTCTCAATACATTGTAATCCCTTTTTCGGCGTTTGATTACATTCATTTTGAAACTCTTAGCATTTAAGTTCAATGTATTAAACGTTTAAAATTTTAGTTGTCAAGGCGTACGTGTGGAATATTGTAATTAATTTCACTCTTAATCAAATGTCTAAAATCTCGTGCCTAACACACTTGCTGCCGCTAACTCTAATCAATTCAATCAACAAATTCTGTTGTTTTTGACGTCTTATGCCTTTTGCTTTGATTTTTGTTGTATTTGTGAAATCGCCCACACCTTTTAGCGGCTTTTACGATCTACTGCTCCACAGAGTAGCAACAAGTGAGGAAAAAAAACAAAATCGATTTCAGTCTTTGAGTGACAAAAATAAAAACAATATAGACAGAGTTTAATTAGTGCATGCTTACTAATAAAACTCGTTGCTTAATTTCCATAAACACAAACACAAATTGTGTTAATCAAACTCCCGCATCAAAGATCGGCACTGTCTGTTGTTGCCGCTGCTCACCTCCAAACTGAACTTGAAACCGGATAGACCCATGGAGCATGGGCAGATAGACCGAAAGCTAGATAGGCCACACTTGTGTGAAGCTGCAAATATGTACCTAGACATAAATTAATTATCTCGATCATGCTTGAGATAAGGCTAAGACTCGCCAGTTGCATACAAGATGGAGCGATATGGGCAAAAAGAAAACAATAAATTGTTGTAAATATTTTTTGCATTCAGCTACAAATCTTTTTCACGCTTTAGCTTTATTCTGAGTGTTCGCGTCATGTGATTGAGGTGTGGGTGTTGATTTTAATTAGTTACAATTAGATCAATTATAATTGTGAATATGCCAAGCGAGCATCCACTGAGCTAGTGCTCACTGTTTGTGCTGCTTTCAAATCAAATTTCTATCACTCATGTTAAATCTGAACTTTGATTTTGAAATTTTAGGATGAATAATATGCGGACATTAATAATAAATTTTGAATATTTAAATATTTACGTAACTAATCTTCCCGATCTTCTTTAATTTTACCCAATATATTTATTGTAACCAAATTAATCATGAAATGAATTATATTAGAATATTTTAATCATACAATTTATAGTTTTCCATATATAATAGTTAAAAATGCACTATTTATTTTCGTTGCATTTGTCTTTTATCTACAGGTGGAAAAAATTCTGTAACTGATTGATTTAACGCATATTTTAGATATCTTGTCAAAGAATATCATATCTCCCCAAATTAATATTGGTTTTTGTATCAAACCTACTCAAGAGTCTTAGCTTAATATTAACTAAACTTACCAATACCTATAGAGGGTATTATCTGCAGGGTATATATAGCAGTTCTTAGCCAACTGGCAACCAAAATATCAAAAGGAAATCATGCCAAAGTGCCTCAAGTACCTCAACACAAATGAAAAATAAAACAAACTCAACGAGGCTCGCGAGCAAGTTGATTTATAATGCAGGAGATTAACAAAATCGGAAATGTCCAGACCATGAATATTTACAACCTGTCTAGATTTGATACGAATCGAAGCGAATCGATTGCTAAAAATGTTTACCATACATGTATGTATATATGTACATACATACATAGTACATATATCTCTAGTGGACCCAAAATATTTTGACTTTTATGTGTGCGCAATGCAATGCAAAAAAGAAGAAGAGAGGGAGAGAAGCAACATGAGTTACCAAACAAGCTGCAAGCCCAGCGACCGATAAAGGAAGTGTGCGCTGCATTTTCACACCTACATGCTAAAAAAAATATATATGTACATACATATATATTGGGAAAAAAGAGAACGGTATTCGGACAAACGGACATTGCGATTGCGGCTGTGCAGGCGCTCGCCGTCATGTTTGCATTTGTGCCAGCCGAATATTCGATATCGAAATTCGAAGCACTCAACTCTTTTGGCCATGCGTAACGCAATACCAAAATTTGTTTGACTTTTGCCGACATTTTTCGGGTTAGCTACCGCATTACACATATGCAAGATGCAGTTGCAGTTGCAGTTGCAATTACTGGGAATTCACAACTTATGTATGTGCGTATGCATGTATGTATGTGCACTGCACGCCATTTTGTGAGAACTTTGACATGCATTGAATAAAAAGCGAGCAAATGCCAAGTGATTTATACCCTCGTTTCTTCTGAATAATATAAGAGTTGCAGTTGCCAGCTCGGACTGTCTGTCTGTGTGTCTGTCCTGCTGGCTGACTGACTGTCCAGCTGCCATAAAATGTACGCATGATCTTTTTAAGATCGCTCACGAACGAGGAAAAAAGTTTTATGATATGGCGGCTGACGGCTGATGCTAGTGCTGGTGCTGTTGCTGCTGCTGTTGCTGTCTTAATTGGCACCCATAGGATTGTCAGAATCGACCCCTAGAGCTACACATACACTCCAGCATTATCCAATCAACGTAACTTCTGCTTACAGCTGCGCCATTGTCGTCGTCGTCGTCTTCTTCCTCTTCTTCGATGCCCATAAAAGTTTATGGCAGACCAAAAAGTAACGTTTGGTCGAAATTTGAAGTTTTTCGTTCACTTGGAAAGACTCTCCGGTCAAGCTGTTTCGGTATGTCTCTATTAGCGATGACAATGGCTGAGCATGCAGCATCCATCCATCCATCCATCCGTCCAGCATTCATCCGCAATGCAAAAGATTATAAATTTGATGCCATATCGGCCATATGAATGTATATATATTTGACGTTTATGCATTTATTGCTGTGAAAAAATGTTAATTCCTTCTACACACTTTTTATGTCTATTTGACTTTTACATATTTTTTTTTTTTTTTCATTCCATTTTGTTTTTGTTGCCTTCTCGCCCTGCGACATAGTTGACTCTTTTGATGCGATATTTCGCCTTGGCATTGACTGGTTGCTCGTAACGAAGACTATGTATTAATTGGCAGCCATCAGTAAATCGAAAAGTGAACATCGTAAATCAATCGAAGCGAGAAAGCGAGATTTCGATTCATTTCCGTTAATACCTAAAGAGCGGCATGCATTCGTCGACAGCCTTGCTCTTAGAGTTAAAGCAAGTTTATATTAAAGAAGCTCAAATTCTCCAAAGAGACAAGAAATGCATGTAATTAACATAGATATGTGTGTGTATATATGTATGTGAGAGTGAAAGAGACTATCTAAGCAAATTTGTATGCTCAAACGAGGGCATAGCTTAGGGAGTCGGCAGGGGTTAACATTAGCGTTATGAGAAATTAGTGCAGAAAACTTAAATAGGAGGAGAAGTAAAATCGAATTTAGATTATTTTCGTAGTCTGTATAAACAATACATATATATATATAAATACATATGCCTGACCTGACCCCTTTATTTAAATTGCAATATAAATGACGACGCCCATGCCAAAGAAAAGAGCAGTTCATAGTGTGTGTCTCTGCATAGCAATATTCTCTTATTATTCCAATTCAATTACATGCAACACGCACACTTTACAAGCAAACTGCGACGACCATTTGCCGTGAGTGTAACAGAGCAAGCAATAGTGTCAAGCGCTTCAATGGTGTTTGAGCGAAGAAGGCGTAGGCAAAGCAAAATCAAATTGACAGCGGTAGGTGGAGCATAACAGCTGAGTTGAACGGGTTTACTGTAAATTTGCTCAAATTAAAAGATTTTTTTCAGTTAAATTTTATATTTAGTTTATTTCAAATAGCACATGGATTTTACATAAATTAATTTTGCAGCCATAATTTAACTAAATATTAAATTTACATGCAACGTGTGCGGACAAATGTTGATATGTGGGCAAGTTTTATAATTACTTAATACATATACATACATATTGTATGTATGTGTGTGTTTAGATATGTGCAGTTTCATTTGCTGTTTTATTAACATTAAATTCAATTTAGTCTAGTAGCTAACTAACTAATTGTTATTACATTGCATTTAAGTAATAAAAGTTAAAAATTGTGTTGTGTTATATATGTACATGTGTGTGTGTGTGTGTGTATGTTTGTGTTTGTTTGTTTGTGTGTATCAAATTGCACCAAAAGAAATATTTATATGCATTTAACTAAATAATTTGTGTGTGTGTTGTGTTTTCAAAGCAATTAGACAAGCGGGACGGCTATACAAATTGTAAACGTATATGTAAATATATATTTATATATATTAATATGTATATGTATGTATATGTATATGTATTTTTTGTTTGCTAAATTTGTTTTCTGCTTTTGCAACTTAATCACTATTTTCATATATTTGTTTCTCTGTCTTTCTTATTGGCTAAACATTAACTAAGAACAAAAAATAAACAAAACATAATACATACAAAAGTTGTTTACAAAATACAAATTACATATACATTTATATATATGATATATATAATTAATTGAACATAAGGTTTTCTTCAAGTGTTTATTTAATTAATATAAATTTCTCTTGTTGCTGCCTGGCTGTGGGCGTGGCCGTTGAAGGCGTGGAGGCGTGCGTTGAACGCTGCGAATATACAATCACAAAAATTAACAACGTGCAATATTCAAAGGCGCCGCCGCCTCCTACTCCACCTCCCACTCCTTCTTCTTCTCCTTCTCCTTCTCCTTCTCCTTGTCTTCATCAAGCTGTAGAAGCAGTCTAACTGCTTGCCACGCCCACTTTCCTATAACTAGAAGCTAAGCCAGCTCACTGGAACACGTTGCATAGCTGGTCTCCAGCTGTTGCTGTTGCTGTTGTTGCTGCTGCTGTTGCTGTTGCTGTTGCTGTAGCTGCTGCTCCATTAGATAGCTGCTCCCATTCTGGTAGCCATGCACCTCATCACCTGCCCCATAATCAGGTCACATTGATAGTGTGCTCACGCCCACGCCCACCGCTGCAGCGGACATCTGGCTGCTGTGCTGCAGCTGATGGGAATGGGCAGCCACCGCCAGCGAATGAGGGTGAGCGGTCAGGTGAGGATGTGAGTGCAAGCGCATTGCGGATATATTCATGGCAGCCATGGGATTCATGCTGTGCAGCGGATGCTGCAAGTGCAGGCCCGGCTCCAGCTTGGCTTTCGCATCCAACAGCTGACTGTACTCCGTGTGCTGCATCACACCTGGATCGCTGCCCTTCTTGTTCTGCTTGCGCTCCTTGGCGCGTCGATTCTGGAACCAGATCTTCACCTGACGCTCCGACAGCGACAGCGATTGGGCCAGCTCACTCTTACGGCGTATGGTTATGTAACGCGACGTACAGTACTCCTTCTCCAGCTCGAGTCGCTGGAAGTCTGTGTAGACCACACGGTATTTGTCCTTAGTACGTGTTTTGCCTACAAGAAAACAGTGAAAGACATATTTTGATTAGCTCAATTAGAAATGATATAGGAAAATTATAAAATACATTTGTATGTATATATAAATTATATGTATATTTATGAATATTTATGCAATAATTTATTTTTCAGGAAGTACCTGAATTTCATGCTAAATTAAAGTTTTCAAGTAATGAAAAAACTGGATATAATTGTAAATTGATCTCAAATAAACTATTCATAATATTTAATATAATGAAAATACTTTGATTAGTTGAAACAGTAATGCTTATTTTTTATATTTAATATAAGGATACGAGCCAAGTTGAGCAAATTCCATAGTTCTATTTATCATAACAAGAAATTGCATTTTATACAATAGCCAAAATGATGAACTCGTATCTCTAGATGCTTTTACTATTATTTTAAGATATCTTGCGTAGGTAACCAAAGATCGTGTTGCCGTCACAGCTCAACGCCACGTGCGATGAGTGACTGACTGATGGACTGACTGACGGACTGAGTGGCGTTTCTGTTAGTCAAACAGTTCACTCCCATCATCATCATCATCAGACTGAGTTGCAGTTTGCTGACAATATTTGAATTAAGATAGTCCATAAAAAAGAAAAAGAAAGAACCGCCTCGTTTGGCCATGTCACGATCAAAAAAAAAAAAAAAAAAAGCTTGTCAGGCCCGCTTGAGCGGTAAACATCAAAATTCGAAATGAAAATGGAGCAGACACCTCCGTGAAGAGAAGCCAGAGTTACCTGTCGCAGTGTGAAGGTAACCTTTGCGAGTGTTGCTTAATTGTGGCGCTCGCTGCGCAATTAGTCAATCAAAATTCAAATAAATGACAAGCGGCCAAAGACGAGGCATGAAAAAGGCCACGGGATCAAGTCATGAAATGTGTATATGTATATGTGTGTATTATATATGTATGTATATAGTAGTTGTTTCTGCTTACGTGATAAACCCACACACTACACACACACACACACACACACACATACTAACACACTCAGGGTCCACAACTCGCTCGCTCGCAATGCAAACACAATTTTTTTTTCCTTTTTACTTTTTGGTTGGGATTTTGCTCTAATTTTTTATTCTATTTCTATGTGCTGCTTTGTAAGCAACAATTAAAATCGAGCAAACAAGCGAACAAACATAAATATACAAATATTTTCACAGATGATAAGTTCAAGCGACATTAGCTGAGAGATAGGCCAAGTGGAGCAACAGAACGCGTAGGTGTTAAAGACCTTAAAAATGCGCTACAATGATATACGATGATACGGAATACACGTAAATGGCTTAGTTCTCTCTCTCTCTCTCTATCTCTCTCCCTCTCTGACTTGTAAAAAGGGAAAAGCAAAAAGCTGCTGAAACTATTGAAATTTATGAAAATCAGCAACTGGTCTATTGGAAAACTACTTCAACTTTAGTTGCGTTAGGAGTTGAGTAGTTAGATAAAATGTTACTGACTGCCTAATACTCTATTCGTGTAAATTTATTTCTAGTGTAATCAACATATCAACCAACTCTATCGAATTGTGACTGCTTTCCAAATCTTAACTCTAAAATTGGTATATTTCAAATAACATAAATACTTGTAAATATACTAAAAAAAATGTCTCACACGTACAAAGCTAATATGCTCTCATTAATTATTTTTCAGAGTGCTTTTTAAACAAAACTTGCATAATTAACGTTAAGCTTCTTTTGCTAATCTCTCACACACTTTCGTTTATTTTTTACACTGAAAAAATGGTGTCTTAACTTCAAGTCTACAGAAAAGATAAAAAACAAAATAGACTAAAAATACACAACATATATTTGATCTCAAAACATCAAAGTTAGTTCCCAGTTCCCATCCACTCACAATCTAAATGGAAAATCATCATTAGCTTATCTTATTTTTTTAAATTTACATTTTGAAATTGAACAGAAAACTGAGAAGAATTTCGATTTAGCCAAAAATTCACTAGCTAGAAAAACTAGCAAGAGGTACTAATTTAAAAAATAATAAAACAAAAACTTTAGGAAAATCAGATTATTTAATTTAAAAAAAAATGTATATATTTATCTCTTACTTAAAATTTTATTCAGCAAGTTAAAAACAGTTAGACACAAAAAAAAAACAAGTGTACTACAAAACAGTTAAGGCACAGCAGTTAACAGTTAGCAGTTAAGACCCCCTCCTGCTTAGCTCTTATCTGGTCCGACTCGCATTCGTATTTATTCTTTACACTTTTGTTTAGACATGAAAATTTATAACATTCGCCTCATCATCATCAACAACGTCGTCGTCGTCGTCGTCGTCGTCGTCGTCATCGTCTTCTTCTGCTTGTTCTTCTTCTTCTTGGTCTTCTATTTGCTTAGACACATATGTGGCAATCGTCATATAAAAGTTAAAACCTCATTTCAGCTAAAGTCGACACAATTTTTAATCTATCTACAGTTCTCGTCTCGCTCTCATAATAAATCTCAAATTTTTAGTCTTTGCCATTTTGTTGTTGTTGTTGTTTTTTGTTTAGTTGCGCGTGTTCTTGGCTAGCTCAACTGATAAAATGGGCGTTCTAGAGTGTGTGCGTGGGCGTGGCTGGCCATCATAAAAATACGCCCAATGCTGATAAACCAAAAAGCGTATTTAGACAGACTTAGACGTCGCTGGCTGGCAACGACGAGTCGCTGGATTTGCAAGAAACTGCACAGCAAATATTTGTCATCATTAAATGGCAAAAAAAAGACACGAATTAAAAAAAGTATACATAGTATATATGTATATATTATATATTCATATTTTTTTTTATGTTTTCTAACATTATTTCGCATTTTGGTTTCAAAATCTGGCAAAAGGAGAAGAAGAATGCATAAAACGCCTAACTATGAACGAGTTGTCTATAGGCAAAGTGGAGCTGGAGCTGTAGCAGTTCAAGAACAGGTTGCATCTCTACAAGTACCAATCAGATCTTAAAACTTGGATGCAACAGCATTTTGAAAAAAATTAAATTTACATACTATAAATTTGTATTTTTCATATAACATTGATTTGGTTATATAGAACAAAAATAAATATATAAAAACATTTGAAATCAAACAAATCTATTTAGCTGAGTAATAATATATATGGCATATATAATGCTGTTCTTACCATAGAAGAAATCATCAAACACTAAGCTAACCTTACCTAACTTGAGATTAAATCTTAGTCTAGCTACTATCTCATAGTTCGCTAAGTCTTACAGCCGCCTTCTATATATGTATACACATACGCACATACATATGCATATAATGATAGAGCACAAACTCTTTTCAACATGCTTAAGATCTTCCCCAATTTAAGCTATGCACAAATTTTGTGTTTTTCTTTATCTTTTGGCACTTTCCGTACTAATTTCTCACACCTAAAAGAGACACCAAGTGCAAACAGTAGAAGAACTGGAGCAGAGATTGTTGTTGTTGTTGTTGTTGTTGTTGTTGCTTTAAACGACATTGGTGCTAGATGCGGCTGTATCTGACCTTCACGGCCATAATCCAATAAATTGTGTATACCATATATAAAACTATAAAGCCAGCTAAAACCCAACTGAGTGTTTTATTATCTGCACACACAAAACAGAGACAGCACAAGAGAGAGGGAGACAGAGAGACAGTCCCCATTATAGCTGATGAGCAGCGAGTCTAACGGAAAACGCAGTCTGGGCAAATAGTGCACAGATCTTCGGAATGAATCTGATAAGATTCTGATAAGCTCAAAGCCAAAGCTCATAATTCAATAGCAAAAAACAGAAACTGAGAAGATATCAAATGTCATTTTTGCAAATAGAAGAAACAAGATTTTTTTTTGGAGATTGTCTAACAGTAAAAGAAGCAGATGTAAGTACATATGTATGTATATACAGGGTATTTAAATATATATATGTAGGGTATATATATTCGTTTAGTTGTGCAAACACAAGTTTGTGGATTTTATTTGTAATTAAATAAAATGCTGGAATGCACAAAAGAAAAAGGTGTGACATTTTTTTATGACTTTGTCACTGGCTCCTAAAGCGGCTGGTGGGGGAAGACAGGTAATTTATATATATTTATAGATATAGTACATACGTAAGCCAAAAAAAAAAAAAAAAAAAAGAAGAGACTTTGAACAAATGCTTACCACATTACATTTCTAATTGAAAAAGTTTGGGTAAAGGTGTGTTGGGTTCTACAAATATGTATATATATATTTATACATCTGTACGTATGTATATGCGTGTGTCTATAGAGTATATCGTTATGTTGGATTACTTGGCATTGCCTATCAATTGCATATACATGTATGTATATCTATATGTGTATATACGGGGCGGCATAGATCAAATGCACGCACTTCGTAATCCCCATTGAGGTCTGTATCAACACACAAATGAGGGAACATAAGGCGTTGCAGTTGCAATTGGAGTTGGAATCGGAGTTGCAGTTGGAGTCTAAAAGGCTTCGTTGATAAGCCTTAATAGCTATTTGTCGCACACTGAGTGTTATTACATATGTCTATAGAGTTTTCATTGTACTTTCATTGCATACACCGTGCAAAAAAAAGTTTCCATAAATATCTCATGCTCAACATGAGCTATATACTCATCTATCGTCATGTCTATATATCCATCGCCATCTATACATATATATACATAGATAAATCAAAGAAAATTTTATTAAAGAAATATTTATTTTTTTCCATTTTAAATTATCTATCGTATATGTAATTTATAATCAATCTATTACATAATATATATGCTTCTACATATCTTCATATTTTTCTTTCTTTCACTATTTCCTTCTCTTCATTTTGCCCACCTCTAATAACTTAATTGATATATCATTAACTCTAGACTTCCTTTATTCCTATAATAAATAATCATTCCATTTGTCAGTCTGCCATTTGTGAATCATCTGCAAATTATCATAATCGACTTTGAACTACATTTCTAGACTGTTTGCCTATAAAAAATCGAAGTAAATAGCTAGCACTTGCTCCTGTTTTGTCCCTGACCTTATCAATAATATATCTCAGTGTAGTAATTCACAACTGGCGAGCGTTTCTTTTTTATGAGTATTTGTGTTTTCTAACTGTATGTGTGAGCAACTCGCCGACAAAGGGAAATAGTGCAAACAGCAACAGCAAATGCCAATAGCTAGATAGGTTTTTCAAGATTATATAGCGCAGGAGGATTTTGTAATTTATATGAAAGAGTATATATCTACTACTATTTAACTAGGGCGCAAAATGGAGCCAGGTTAAATCGTAAATGATTGTCAAGAGACTCAATTGACAATTTGTGCAATAAATTATATTAATATACGAGTAGGTAGCGTTGATTTTTCAAACAGCTGTTGCCAAAACAGCTACACTGTGACAGTTACAGTTAGCCGGACATACATACAGACAGATTGCGGCAATTATGTTCACAGTTCCCAGCGGGCCAATCACAACAGCGACCAAGGACACAAGAACATTTACATTACATTTAACCGTTAACTGTTGCGGTTAGTTACGGGCCAGTTGGTGGTTGCTCGCTTGCTTGCTCGCTCATTCGCATGCTGCGTGTGTTAATTTGCCACTTGCGGTACATCTTTATCTGTGGGCGACTGTAAGCGGGGGGTGCGTGTGGGCATTGCCCAAGATGATGACAAAATATGACCGCAAACTAGTTGAAGAGCGCACAGCATGTGAAAACAAACCTATTGGGAGACATTTATTACCTGACAAGTCTACACATTCTCTTCCTCTCTCTCTCTCTTTCTCTCTTGCTCTTTCTATTTAAATTTCGATATTAAAGCTTTAGTCTGGGTCAAAAGTTTCGGCAAGCAATGTGCGCTCTCTCACTCTCCACTCCTACTCCACAGCAATTTCAGTTATTGCACTCTAGGGATATGTCACTCGCAACAGCCGCAGCAGCCGCCGCAACTCACTTGACTTTTCGAATACACTCAACAATTTGTTTCCGAGCTCAACTTAAAGTTGAGCAAAAATTTTGCGGAAAGCGTAAGTGCGGGAGAGAGTGAGAGTTTGTCCGTCTGAGTGTGAGCATCATAAATGTATTGTGATGGCTGTGGCAAGGCAGAGACAACAACAATAACAGCAACGGCAGCGGCAACGGCCTGGAGCAGCATCTAAAGCTCACCACCCAAGCGACAATATAACAATAACATTTATTTGGCATTTTGCTGCTGTTTTAGATGCTGTTATATCGTAAATATTAGCTCAAATTACATCATAAAATCATTTGATTCGATTTGACGTTTATTTTATTTTTCCTTTCCTTTTTTTTTTGCCTTTTTTCCCTTTTACATTCTGGGAAATTTACCACCTTTGCGGCTGTAGATATTTAACATGTATAAATCAATGTGAGCTTGATTTAGCTGTAGATTTGCAATGTCTTAAATGAAGACTATTAAAGTAGGAGATTTAGTATTTAACAAGATTTATTGACAACTTTTAGCCGTTATTTCTTTTTTAAAAATTGCCTACATTCTACCTTTTCTCCCTCTAAAATTAACATAAAAATACTGCGCATTTCATTGCTCATCAGGAAAATTAGATCAGCTGAATAATTTCCATCAAGCATAATTAAAGTTCCACTAATGCTTTGCACGCTAGCCATAATAAATAACTCTTTCGTACACACATACACGCGGGCACACAAGAGAGAGGGCGAGAAATTCAAAATGGCGTACATCAAAGTGGAAACATGCGACATGCGAGGCAGGCAGCTCGCTTTATGAGTGTGTGCCATGCATATGCAAAAAGTACAACGCCTCCAAAACCAGATACAGACTGCCGCTCCCTCTCTATGTCTGTCTCCTCACCCTCCTCCTCGCCCACTCTCTCTCTCTTACTCCTCTCTTCTGCAAGCCAAAGGCGCGCCCCGGCACGCAGCCGTTATAAATGCCAAAAGGAAATGCAGCGCAAGAGTAAAAATAAAAGAAAGAAAGAAAAAATGTACATATATATTATCAGATCGCGTGCAGCGTCACAAACGAATGCCGCACGTACGTGCCGCAGCCAAATTTGTTGCACGCAAAGGCGGAGCAAGCAGAGGATGTTGGCCATATACATACATACATGCATACATATCAAACGTGGCCAACACGCCATTTTGCCCGCGGACCCCATTTATGAGTGTGTCGAACAGCGTGGAGAGGGAGAGTAGGCTTAGAAAATGACAGCCAATGGCCGCAATTTAAATGCCGCCATTCGAACTCAAACTCTGATGAAGTTGAATTTCGAACTCGAAGTCGAAGTCGAAGTCGACGCCGAAGTTGCCATTAAAGTCATAAATTTCACGAAAAAAATTATTTTCAAATTTACGTTAATTATTTCGAATGCGACTCTGCGCGCGGCATGCAATAAACATTTTACAATCATACGCTATAGACATGCATGCATACAGACATACATACGTATGTATGCATATATACATACATATACATATATACGAATATTCTCCATACATATATGTACATATATATATATACATTAAGAGTTATTTGCCATACATATACGACTTGAGCTTATTTATGGGCGGCGCATGCAAGAGGAAAAAAACAAAATAAAGATGAAATAGCAACCACAACAGTACAAAGAAGAATAAGAGCAAGCAGGTATATAAATATATATAAATAGTGAAAAAGAGTTAGAATTAAAACTTTGGATTCGTACCACCTGCTTCCAGCAATTCGGTAAAGTCTTCTAAATTGGGCGTGCTGCACAGTTCTGTGATTGAGTGCGTTTATAAGAGTGGAAGGAGAAGTAGAAGTAAAGGTATAAGAGAAGTTATAGTAGTTAGCTTATATTTCTAGTTAAAGACTTATATATGAACTCATCAGATATTGAACAAAGTATAAGAGCCGATGTAATAATTATAGAATGAATTATTAGAGTATTTATTTCTAGTAGCCAAATAATATCTGATCAATATTAAAAGGGGTTCCGGAAAGTTAAAGTTTGCTTGCTAAACTAATTTAAAGAACTAAAGACTTTAATCTGATCTATTTCTATTAAAGCCTACTTTTGTATAACTCGGTAAACTTTGATGTATGTATACCTATACCTAAAATCGATATCGAATAGTTTCCCTTACTATATGGGCCCAAATAGACAGCTTGCTGAACTATACGAGCATTATAAGACTATTTATTGATAATTTGCGCTTCATAAAATTATTAAAGAAAACTGAAAATAATATACCATAAATTTGGCGTGTCTGTATGTGTGTGTATGTATTCCTTTACCTTAGCCACGGTGTGAACTATAAATTGTCTGGACTGTTAGAATCTTATCTGGCAACAAGGTGAAACACTTTGGGTCAACGTGCAACAATATTTGAATAATCTCTGCGGCCGAGCGCACTGGGCAAACAGCGAAGCGTGCCCGAGATGCAGCTGCAAGACCCTAAGCACTAGACTACAAAACTGAGATATGGCGTGGGAAATCAAAACAAATCCAGGCTAATAACAATAGCACTAATAATAATCATCATCATTATAGTCATCATAATTAAAGTGGTATAAAAATCAGAATATTGCTACCATATACAACAATATTCATTGTTATGGTTGGGGGCATATAATTTAGTAGCGATATTTTTAGGGCAATATTCTGTTGACTAAAGAAACATTTCATTTAGTTTTTTTTGTTTTTTTTTTTCTTGCTTTGCTTTTTTATAATTATTGCTACTTTATTGTATTGTTAAGCGATTAACGGGCATTGCGCTCACAATTTATATATATGGAGGCTTCATTGGCCTGCAAATCTTGGCTATAAAAAGAGAAGCGTTTCTCATTAAGCTTGACACGTTTCTAAATATTTACGTCAATCAGTGGTATTATGTCTATGGAATATACACAAACAGAACATGTGTGGGGCCGTACAACGCGTCGTATGCGTTATATTTTGATTGACAATCGGCTTTAAACGTCGCTGACTGAGCTTAACGAGCAACAGCAACAAATTTTGTTGTTTATGGCAAAAGGAAATGTTTAGATTTGTAGGACAGTTTTAAAAATAATTATTGGACATATTTTCATTCACACATTTCAAATATATTTATTGAAAAATGATTCACAGCTAAACAAATAAATGTGTGTACTGATTGCAATTCCATGAGTTGATAATGACAGAATTGAATGGAAAATATTTTGCATGAAACATGGCATTTGCAATAAGTGAAGAACACATATTTATAAAACATAAAAGAGGAACAAATAAAGTATTAACTGAATGATTAATAGAGGTTCAATTTAAGATGGATGGATAGTGAAATTAGAGAGCAGGATAAAAATACAAAATAAATAATAGAAATTATTTGATATATATTTTTGTTTATATATGGATAAGAAATATTGATCTTGTATAGACGCAGAAATAATTTCTTTTTTGTTGAGTATGTACAAATCATTGTAGCTATTTATTATAATTATACTTAATCATAAGTAGTTCTTACAAATGTCTCATTACTTAAAATTTGATTTCTATGTATTAGCAGTATAAATTGTTATAATTCCCTTTACTTTGTCTTCCATTAGCTTCATAAGACTTTCAAAATTTGATTTTTAATAATTCAATCATCAATATTTGAGTCTTTCTTTGTGTTGCTAAAACTTATAAGACCCCCAAATCCAAGGCGCCTCAGCGAACAACAGAAAACACTGTCAACAATCGATATATCTTTATATACAGGTATACATATGTACATATATATAGAGATATACACACCTCTAAATATGTATCGTAACTCAATTTTGAACAGCTTATAGAACACATATAGTACATGGGTATATATGAGCAGGGCTTTCCAGCTACTTAGGAGCAACAACAAATTTTTTAGTTATTACCAATATCAATGCCAATACAAATAATGGCTCACAATATTTAAACAACTAAGTCTAAAGCAAATGGAGCGCTGATGACAACTCGCAAGAGAAAGAAAGCGAGAAAGGGAATGTGGGTGCTAGAGTGAGAGAGAGAGAGAGAGAGAGAGAGAGAGAGTGTGTGTGTGTGTGTGTGTGCTAATCCTGGCATGTCAATCATGGTTAGCGTTTGTCAGACGCAATGTCGCTCTGCCCATATATAGTTAGAACATCATTATGATCGTCATTATGATGATGGAATGGGCTAATCAAGCAGCGGACTTCATTTTGACACATGTCCCCGGCCATAGCCACAGCCACAGCCACAGCCACAACCAGGGAACGTTGAAGGCAATGCGCACACAAAAACTAAATATTGATAGCACTGATAACGATCGAACATCGACAACGACATCGACATCGACTTCGAATTCGAGTTGGGCAGGCGACAGGCGACACGACAGCGAACGCCGACTGCAACCTAAGCTGTGGCCATTTTTAATGGCTTATCATGCAACCAAATTATATTATTTATATATAGTATCTAGCAAACATATACGCCTCTAGGCGTACACACATACACTTAGCGAAAAAGTAGACGGTTAATTGTTGTCAGTCTTATACTTACTTAAATTAAATATTACTTATAGCCTAATGCAGAGGAGGGATATGCAATATTGGAATTAATACCTTGGAAAAAATTCAAGTCTTTATGAATTTGAATACCAATTTTTTAGTATTTTTATATACTTAAAATATACTAACATTTTATTTACTTCATACAAATCATTTCTTTCATTGATTACGAAACATTTGCAATTTGGACCGAAATGTCGTTAAACTATTAGAGATTGACTCAGCCTAGAAATTCCAAGTTTGTATGAGCAAATTTATGAATTATTTTATTTAATCGTAATCAATTTTTTCAGTGTTTATTTTCAAAGTTTTTGTGTTTTTTTTTTTTTGGTCTGACGACATTGGGGCTATGAACAATTATGCTATGGCATATATTGTTTGTGCCCCATAGATAGCTTTCCCCTCTCTCACTCTCTTGCTCTCTCTCTCTCTCTTTCCCTCTTTGTCACTTCCCTCCTTTTCCTTTCTCTGCTGGAAACGTATATAAATTTTGTGCGTATTGACATATTAAATCTCAATGTGTCATGTGGCATTAAGTTTTAGGCCTAGCCCCATCCGCACCTGGTGTACCCCAAAGACATGTTAAAACCCACTCAGTCCCAGTTTATGGACAACTAGCTTAACCTAGCCAATGCCAGCTTATCTTTGTGTCAAGTTAAGTTAAGGTTATTTCTTACTGAATATTATGGACATTTGGCTAATTTTTTTTTTAATAATGATTGCAAAGATTTGGCCATAAATGTCGCTATTTAGTTTTATTGGAAGTAATACTAATTTTTATTGGTTTATTGGTTATATTGTTTTAATCAATACTTCGTTCTTATCAGTCCCATAACCAGGCTACAGATAAAGTACACGTTTCGATACTCTCATATCAGCCAAAAAAAAAAAAAAAATTATTTAGAAAATTATTGTTGAAGCAACATAGAAACCCCATCGAACGTACCCATCGGCGACCATTGACAGGCGGCCGTTGATTTCACAAAGGTGTTCCATTCTATAGGAACAAACATGCCCTCGCCTCTTGCCCTTACTGCCTACCTGCCCTGTGCTAATCTAATCGAAAACCCCGCCTCAGCTATTAAAACAAAAGTACAACCAACACCACTACCACCATCACCAATGACAACAACAACAACCGCAATTGCTGAAGAGCTTTATTGCCACACCCAATGATCAATTGTAGAAAGTCACGTATACCCCATATGCATACAAAAAGACAGGGTATCATTTCGCCCTGCATGGCGCTTAGCTGCAACACTTTTTCGTATTGTTTATTATTTATATGAATAATAAATAAAAATGCATAATCTTAATTTGTCATCTTGACCCGTTAAAGGATTACAAACAACAACGGGCCGCCGGGCACCAATAAACGTTAATTGCATACCAACCGATTTTATGGGCTTAATGGATATCGTCGATATCGAACGTCGTCAACTTTTGAAACGCAGTGGTCATAAATCGTAAGCGCTTGCGCACGTGTTTTGGCATGAGTGTGTTTGCTTGTGGGTCTGTAAAACTGTGTGCGTACATACACATGTATGCATGCGTGAGTGTGTGACTGTGTGTTTCTGTGTATGCATTGGCATTTGCATTCGCATTGCTGTAAATGTTAAATGTCGTGTTGTTGGCTGCTGTTATGCAAAACATAAAACTACGAAAATATGCTCGAAACAAAACAAAAGCTTAAGAAGAACAAAGAACACAAAAGATGACCACGAAGCAGTGGCAGCGGAGGACGTCCAAAGCCTTGAGCTTTCTCACTTAATCAAAGAGCATTGCACAATGCCAAATGTGAGTGAAAGACCAGAGTTGTGTTGAAAGCTTTTTTCAATACCTGCGATGTTAAAAAGTTCCATTCTATTTCATACCCATTTGAAACACTTTTCATGCTGCTAATTGCTGTGAGAGCAGCTTGCCGCCAGGTCTATTTGCATTTTTCATTCGAAACTGGAGAATTGATCGAAACCCATTGAATGTTGTTTCTTTTATAGTTAAATTGATTTACGACACAAAATTAGTCAACAGAGTCGACAAGTTTTCCTCTTTTTCAGGCTGCGGCCGCTGAGCCTGGGGCACATAAATCAAGGCGGTGTGCGCCGTAAAATGAAGACAAACATTTGATTTTTATGAGCTAATGGCCCTTGGAGGCGCACTCAAATGCAAGCAAATTGCTTACGGTTCGTTATAAAATTATGTTTTTTCCTGCTCTCTCTCTCTCTCTCGCTCTTTAATTTAAAAGCGCGAACAGCACGAGCTTTGACTAAAAGCTGTCTGGAAGACAATGAGCGGGAACTGTGTTAGCGATCTGTCGTTACGGATGCGGGAGAAACCCAGAAAATCATGACTAACTACGAATTCGAATTCGAAACAAGGCAAACTCTTATGCGAATGTACTCAAAAAGGAATTATGATCGAACTATGAGAGCAAGCTTTAACTGCCGTTAATTTTACTCTCAACTCTTAAGCACACTGCAGACAAAATGTTAGTAATTTGAGCAACTCGGAGATAAATAACTAAATATAAACATGTTACAATGTTAGTATACAATTTAGAAGTATATTTGGGTACGTTTCTGAACTTACCAGGCTGGGGCTGCGAGGGATATGATGGCTTTTTCATCCATTCGTAATATTGCGTCTTCGCTGGCGATGTGCGATGGTTGTTGTTATTAGCCGTCACGCTGTTGTTGTTGTTATGCGTAGAGGGGCTGTTATTGTTGTTGCTGCTGCTTAAATGATGGGCCAAATGATGCGGCGACGAGGCAGAGGTGGGAGCACCTGGACTCGATATTTCGCTGCCCGAAACGGTGATCGGCGGCGAAGGCAAACCCTCGGCAATATGTTGATGCTGTTGTTGTTGCTGCTGCTGCTGTTGTTGCTGTTGCTGCTGCGCATGGACAACCGCATCGTTGGGCTCGTTCAACTGCGTGACCCCAGCAGCTGGAGCAGAGCTGCTGCTCCCCGAGCTGGCAGAGCTGCTTGAGCCACCGCTCGGCAATCCACTGTTAATGTGCGGATGATGCTGCTGCATCAACGGATGGGCGACATTTTGAGCGAAATTCTCACCCGTCGCTGTCGTTGAATTGGAGGCTGGCGAATGCCATTCGCTCGCGGCAGCCGCCGCCGAGTGAAACATGTGCGGATTGTAGTACATTTGATGAGCGGCATGATGAGCGGCATGCGGCGAATCCACTTCGCCGAGAAACTGATGATTGGGCGGCGTATGATAGTTGGTGGTCCAATTCCAGGGCTGGCCCGCTGCAGCCGCTGTGGCGTAGGCCAGGTTGGCGTTGTGCTTTTGCGAATAGGGCAGCGAATTGTAATAGTGCGAAACCATTTTGAGGTTAGGGCGCGTAGGCTATTTGTTGTTGACGAATTTAATATTTGTTTACTAATTATACTTGGTTCTTGGTTAGTTTTGCCTGTTATGTCTTCCTAGCACTTTTGTTCTCTCTGTTTTATAAGCACATTTTGCGATGGTTTGTACAAGATTTGCTTATTAAAAACCTCTTTGCGCTTTCTTTTTGTGCGCTTTGTTGCATACACTGACGCATTCACGTTTTTGGAGTTTCTTTCTCTCTATTGGTGTAGATCCGATCTATCGATTAACTCTTTACTTCGCTTTTTTGCTATCTAAATATCGCTTCAAGAGCACGCGTAATTGACTGTTGATAAAATTTCTACTACGTTTTCTTTGTCAACTGCCGTTGCGTTTGGCCTGTTGCGACGTTAACCGCAGTCGAATACGTACTGAAAGCAACGAACGCGATTACAGATAAAAACAAACCAAGAAACGAAAAGGGAATCGCGGCAGCGCGCAACTGCTGCAATTGAGCTAGTCATCTCGCTCGCACAGCCGTCCGCCGGCTTAAGTGGGCTGTTTTTTAACCCTCATTTCCGTTGCGTGTTTCAAATTCAAGATGGCTTATGTTGTTGCCTTGCAGCTCGCTCTAACTAGCCAGCGAGCAACCCTCTCGCTTGCGCGCATACGTCATGGCTGGCCGCTTAGGCTCCGCCCACACACTCACAGAAACACCTGAACCAGGTAACAAGACGGTGGGCGTATAGACCAAAGAAAAGACCCCTTTTTCCTTTACAACTGCTTCGATTTGTACTATAAACTAATATTGCCGTTGGCTATGTCCCTAATTAAGTAATTTCATGCGACTGTGTGTGTATTATGCAATTAGTGGCTGTAAAATCCATGTTTTGTAGTGCCATAACTACGGATTTCATTTATAATAGTCAATATATATCAATAGATATATGAATGTATATGTGCATATCATTCATTCAGCCTTTGGCATTTTCTTCCTAGCCTCAATCAACATTTTAATGTTTAGATTTTGTACTTCAGTGTTATAGAGCTCAATGTGTGTGTGAATGTGTGTTTATGTTTACTGTGCAATTGATACTTTCCTTATAAATATCACGCTAATTGCATCATAAGTGGTATAACACCATGAATATAGTTTAAATTTGAGCTGTAAATTTAAAGTACAAATTGCTTATGATCAACGAAAAGCAATTTCAATTATTTGATTTAAGCAGAGTATTATATCGTAATCATTTAAGGAAGAGGAAAAATGAGGACACGAAAAACATTGGAATAGAAAACATATAATATAACATTTTGATCTATTTATTTATATAAATAACTACTTTTATGAAATGAAAATATCGAAATGGAATACATTTTAAATAGAGCAACGAAAGTTTACAAGTATTTCTGCCTACTTACAAATTGTTTATGGCCAAACAAATTGCTTCCTTGAGTACATCTATGAAAATGAAATTGGCATTCATAAAATAACTTCTATTACTTACTTATATTTGTTTTTCTCTTTATCTAGCGAATCTTATAAGCCAAGTTTAAAAGATGAATAAGTTAAGTTATGTGGATATATAAATTAGTCAAATAACATTCAACCCCGAAACACTACAAAGCTGTTTAAAAGAACTTAAAAGAACTTAAAAGACATTTTCGAAAATAAAATATTTGTTTAATACAAATGAAGCCCAATAAAGTACAAAAGTAGTGAAGTAAGCCTAAGCTATTATTATTTGGCCTAAACAAGAAAAAAGGTGGTCAACACTAACTGCCACTGGGCAGCTACAACAAAAAGTAACGGAAAATTGTTGCAAGATGTTAGCCTTTGCCTTTGCCATTTGTTTTGTCTGTCCAATTGAGTAATCCGCCTAAAAGTACCCAGAATTCTCTAGAGGATTAGCGTAAAAAAGGCGAAATTCATTGATCGTTTAGGAGGCTGTAGAACGGTTTCGAGAGAGAGGCTCGCGCTTGCACGGTGAGCGCGAATAATTAGAAATGCATTCAGGTGAGACAATGGAAACCTTTTACACAAACCGACCAGACCGAATTGCTAGAGCAGCAGCAGGCAGCAGCCGTTGGCCTCGCTGGCTGGACATATTTAGATGGCCATTGGTGTTGGGCAAACAAAAAACCCCTTAACGACAAACACAAACAAACAAACAATTGAAGTTTTATTAGCCAAACAGGCAAAAACAGGGTTCGAGGACAACAAACAAGGCGTACATGTATTAGCGGGTATCATAAAGTTCGCACTACAATTAGTTTGCCCGCAGCCCACTTTTCTTTTGGCAGTTCATCTAAAATTCCAAAGAAATTTCTTTAGGCCATCTTGCTTTTTACCTTGTCGGCCAAGTCATGTAATATGTAATATGGGCCGGCAATCATGCGTACCTGGAAGTCATTAGGCGGGGCACAATCTGTCCATTTATATGTATATATATAGACATATATGTATATTTAGATACCCCTCTCCTTTCTACCTTGTCTTTGGACCAGCCATTATAGTGAGTCACTTCTGTAGCTCGTAAATTAGAATATGATCGTAAACAATGCATAACAAAAAAAGACTCGAAAAAACGAACTTTTTAAAATGCAATTATGTTAATAAAACCATAAAGAAAGCGCCATAAAGCAGATCGGGCGAGAATGGATTGATATAGCCAAGGTAAGAGCAACAGCACTCGATACACGATATATACCTACATATATATACATATATAATGATTGATATACATACATATATACGAGGGCTGTTGAACGTTTTTATTGAATTACGTTTTATTATAATAAATTAAAATAATACACAATAAAGAAAAGCAAAAAGTTAAAAATTCATCGTGAGCATGAACATCTTCAAACAATTAAAAGCAACATTTTTAAAAATTTTATTTTGTTCATTTCTTGACTGTAAAAATCTCTTTAAATATAAATAAGAAAAGTAAGCTCAAATGATGTATAAATAAAAAAATAAATACATTTAAATGAATGTAAATCCTAATTATTAGTTTATTATTTTTCACATTTCTCTAAATCTTTTTTCATATTCAAAGAAAACAGACGATTTCATTTAAAGTCACTCTTTGATATTGCGCAAACTATATAATTTATTTAAAAAATTAATTAGTTTGTGTATTTTATTAATTAATTTTAATTTATTATTTAAGCATCAAACGCTTTATATCTTTGGCTCGTTACGAGCTAACACTTTTCAATCCACCCTCGCAGGTATATACATATATATATATATGTATATTTTTTCCATATATATGGCTATATAATTTGGATACTCAACATTTTGCCGTCGCTTCGCTTGATTGGATTGTCGTCTGCTTCTGCCTCTCTTTTTTTCTGTCGCCTTTTTATAGCCATGACTCCGCAGCAAATGAGCCGAAAAAACAGACGCCTCCTCGCCCCTTGCGTTTGTCGACAACACAGCGCCCCACACCGCCACGCCCCACTCCACCAAGCAAGTGCAGTTGACGCCTTTGTGTTTACCGCGATAAAATATCTTTGTTAATCAAACAAATTAAACAACGAACGTTTTCAAAAAAGAAAAACCCCACAAAAATGAGTATTAGGTAAAACTTATTTTTGGTTTTCGGAATCGTAAACAGCGGAATTTCTCTATATAACATCATATATAACTAATGGTTTTTTAATCTGATTTCCGAAAATTCATTGATTATGCGATTATTTTTTATGGTCTTGGACAAAGACTTTCATATAGTATCTCTGATTATGAGTAATTTATTTGAACAAGGCCAATTGCTTAGCTTCGATAGTTTTAGTGGAAAGTTGAGTTCAGTTGAATTAAAGAGTTATAAGCATAAGACGAAATATATCAGAAAGACTTACATTATTTTGTTTTGTTGTAGAGATCAACGATATTTGATAATAGATCAACTCCAAAGATTGTTATCTTGAATTAAGACAATGATTGTTGTCTAAGGGACTTGTTAATGGATTGAGCAAGATCGAATCTTAGAGAATTATAATAATGTATGTAGTATAACTAATTAAAATGGTTAATAGTCAGAGCCTTTATTATAATCCGTAAGACTATATTTCGAATGGTAAACGTTTCGAGAGGTGATGAAAGACGCAAAGTTAGGGAAGAGACGGCAGCAGATGGGAAATGATTGCAGATTTTAGAAGAGAGGAAACGATAGGCGATGGATGGAGCTCGGGAGAAGAAGAAGTTTAGTTCTCGGCAGGAGAAGCAAGAGGAGAGATCAAACAATAGGAGATAGAAGCAGACCAGAGACAAGAAGAAGGCTAGTCAATAGAAGGAGACGCAGACGTAGAATTAATCTATACATATATTAATTAATTTGATTAATAACTTTTATATCAATTAAACAATTTTCGCCATATTCTCATAACGTGCGCTACAATCTTTGATTGCCTAACATTGCCAACACGAACTCAATAAAAACACATACATACAGTTATGTTGTTTTAGCATTTTGTGGGAATTTAATTCCTAAATTGTAGAAAATTACATAATTACAAGTTAAAATTTAGTTTTTCTTCTCTCAAAATTGAATGTTATTGCTCTATGGGTACTGCTACTTTAGTATTGATTATAAACTATATATGAATACATTAATTTTGCCAAAAAAAAATATATTAATATATAAATTAACAAAATGTTATGTGAGAAAAACAATTTAAAAATGCGAGTCCAATTAAAATGCAACTTAAATTCAAATTAAATACAAAAGGAATCAATTGTAATATTAAATTAGTTTTGTTTCGTTTGTTTTTCTATTTGTGCATCGAAAACGAAGTGCACAACAATTGACATAGAACAACAAAAATATATAGTATATATATATAAAGGAATCCAAAGAGCCGCAAGCGAAAGTATTATTTGACTAAATGTGACAAAATGAGAAAGAGTTGGGTAAAAGCGTATCAAAAATATAGATCGGTAGACTAGGCCGATACCATATATAGTTGTATATATATATAGATAGATATGATTGTTCAGATGTTCGTCTCTCACTTAGTTAAAGCAATATACAGAATACAGATACAGATATATAGATACGTAAATACTGGCTAATATCTAAGCCTTGTCTATGCGCGAGTCTCCATGCTTGTGGTCGACTGATTCTTTCTACTACTTTTAGTTGGTCTTTCAATAGCTTCGCTTAGCTACAGATACAAATACAGATACAGAAATATAGATACATTCTGGCTAATGTCTAAGCACTTAGTTGTCTATATATATATATGTCTATTTATATATGTACATCCAGTTGGTTAAATCTCAGTTCAAACTACGCCGAGCCCAGAACCTCGTTTAGTATCATCTCTCGCGTCATTAACTGCCCATTGTTCACCCGTGTCCTCGATCTACTGCGACTTAATTGGGCCCTTCTCTCTGCACCTGCGGGTCGCTGGCGACGTGGCTGTCGATTTCGTTGGCCAAAGGCCGAGCCCGTTTGTAGCGCTTCCAACAAACTATCCATAACGCCCTCCTGCGCCTGTGCAGCATCCATATCAACGACTGCCTTCTTTCGTTGCTGTCGCTCCATTTGCTCTCGCTGCGATTGCTCTCGCGCCTCCTGCATGCGGCGCTTCTTCTCCAGTTCCTCGCGTACGCGCACATTATCGTTGTAGGCCGACTGGAAGGCATCCTTGAACGTCTTAATATCCGCAAAGAACTCCTCCATTGTATACTTGCTCGGATCGAAAGCATAGTACTCGCTGAGGTCCTTGAACAGCTTCTCCATTTGCACCTGCATTTTGCCTGCAAACGGAAAAATATTACTTATATATTATTGTAATAAATATAAATTTCATTCTAAGGCTTTTTTAGACACTCTGCTCACATATTACAGTACTTCTATATAGCTTCTAGATCTCCTTTTTATAGCTCACCTAACACATCCACTTGCTGTCGACATTCGGCTGCAAATTTGCCCATCACCTCGGTGAATTTGTCGTCGTCGCATTGAGGCACTTTATTATTCTGAAGATCTGTTTCCAGATTCTTAACGGCCGCATTCATCTGTCGCATATTTTTCTGTATGGCATCCATGTTCACACGCGACGCTTTGTTCACATGTGACAGATCGTCATAGAACGTGAGACAATCCGGGAACTTTTTCTCCACTAGCTCGGCTAAGTAGTGCAGTAGCGTTTGTTTGTTATCCGTATCCTTGGTGTTCGTTAACTTCGTCAAATAGGATATCTCAAAGCCGAAGGCTGCCTCATTCTTGGAACCCGAATTCATATAGTTGCCGAGCAGCAAAATCAATTCTAATATTTTTGAGAACTTTTTGCTGTTGCGTATCTCCTCACAGGCCGCTGTGCCGGCCACAATGTCCGGCTTGATATCCTGCACCAAATCCGCGTAGGTGAGCTTAAAGTTTAGATTGTGAAGGCGTGGCAGCAAGCGCTTGATTTCACCTGAAAGAAAAAGGAATTGAAGCATTTTAATATACATATGTATATCGTTTGTAGAGAGGTTTTACTGTGCTTTCGCCTATCCCCTTTCACTCACCTATGGTCGCCGCAAACTGTTCGATGGGCGGCAACGGTTCGCCCTTGGCTTTGATCTCCTGCAAACGCTTCAACTGCTCGGGCGGAGGCAAATATTGTATTAGATTCTGCAGGATATTGGAGGACAGGATGTCCGTATCACAGCGCAATAGGCAGAGCTTAATTTGTTCATAGGACAGATGCTTCAAGGAGCCACCAAGTAGGATCGCAAGATTTTGTGCAGATTTCGAGTCGAGCACACGCAAATCGACATTCTTTTTGGACAACGTTGTCGGCTTGTCCACAGCATCCTTCTGGTTCTCTTTCTTCACCGAGGAGAACTTAATGGCTAGCTCTTGCAGGAAATCATCGGAGGCTAATTTATCCTCCTGACACTTCACCCAGAATGCATTCTCGGACATCTTGGAGGGCACAATGGGCTTCCAGTTGGCACGCTTCATGGGATTCTTGGCCTCCCATTTCTTCTTGGGTTTCAGTCCATGTGGCAGCACCGGCGCCATGGGCATCATCATCATGGGCGGTGGTGGCGGACCACCGGGTCGCATCATGCCAGGCATTGGAGGAGGTGGGGGACCACCCATGCCGGGCATTGGCGGAGGTGGCGGTGCACGTGGACCACCCATGCCGGGCATGGGAGGTGGCGGAGGCGGCCGAGGTCCACCACCCATGCCGGGCATAGGAGGTGGCGGCGGTGGCATTGGACCACCAGCGCCTGGCGGCGGCGGCGGCAACGGTATATTGACTTTGGGCAACTTGTTAGGTGATGGCGCTGCCACACCATTCGCCTCCATTAGCTTGACCTTCTCCTCGAGATGCGCCGCCTTAGCCTCCGCCTCCTGCTTGGCACTTTCCAGTGCCTCGATCTTCTTCTCATACTCCTCGGATCGCTGCGTCTCCGTGGCTTTAGCCCTCTCCACAATATCGTCCAGCAGCACCGAGGTGTCGATATTAAAATTGCGATTCTCAAAGTTCGGATCGCAATAGCCCTTGTGAAAGACAATCTGTGCTATGCACTCCTCAATCAACTGATAGTAGGCGGGTCGGAAATAGAAATCATCGCGGATGTACAGCAAGTGCTGCAATATGGACAGGAAATACGGTTCGGATGTTGTATCTGTGACCAGATTCTTAAGCACTTCGAAACAGTCGGTGGCATCGTCCATGTTGAAGGTGACGTTATCGAAGCGCTGCACAAACTCCTCGAAATCATCGTCGCGCACATCCTTGAAGATCTTATAATGCTGCTGCAGTGTATCATTGTTGCTGCCCTCGACAATTTCCCTCAACTCATCCAGCCGATCGTAGAGGCCCATGCGCATGATCTCACAGCGCAAGTGGAGGCGGAAATTCAAATCTGAGGGCGTATTTGTTAACGTGTTTATAAAGATCAGACTATGTGCGGCTAGCTCTCGCTTGGGATCATGTTTATCGGATGCGAATAGAGCATCCACAATTGGTCTAAATCGCTCGCTGGCCTTGTAGGATGTTGCGGCTATTGTTGTAATAGCTCTCAGCACTTTCTCGTACCCATTCCTTTCGTATACAATGCAAAAGGAGGCCAAGAGCTTCAGGGCCTCGCACATGGTTTGTGGCTTGCGTGGATCCAGAGATTGCGCCAACAGGAGTACCACGCTATGTTGATCGGGTGTAAGCACCACATTCAAGCCCCACGTATTATTCATAATCGCCTTTAGACATCTGATAGCCTCAAATTCAATGCGATCATAGGAACGATCCGTTTTGGCACGTGCTAAAAGTTTCTCGATCTGCCCTATGCCCGCCTCCCCAAACTCTTTGATCCACGATATCGTATTGCTGGTGAGGGCCACACGCAACGACTCCACGCATTGATACACCTTGTTCTCGCTATGCTCTCCATTCTGCAAATACTCGATATAATCGATCGGCTTCTCGAAACGGGAATTCGTATTGCGCTCCAGTGAGTTTTTACCTGTTCAATAGATGTGTAAATTAAAAAGGGTTTTATTCACTAACTAAATGAATAGCAATGCTAAAACTAAATTATATAATTTCTTATAATGTATAAAGCAAAAAGCCAATGCTTGCAATGCAGTGATCTAACGCCACTGTTCAAGGTATACAAAATATCAACATGAATGTTATACCTATTCATAATACACTGTTATATTAGTAATTAGTTAAAAAAAAATCGTACATATTATTATAATTATACCACAGTTAATTTTAACTGTAATAGTAATTCAAACACAACCTGGCACGTATTGAGCATTATGTAGCACGAGCCACGTAGCGTTCTCTACTAGGCAAACATTACGACATACATATGTATATATGTAAATTATAATTTAAAGCAATTTAGTCAGTTTCTCAAAAGCACAATTGCAACATGAAACTTGTTTGATATGCACACACTCAGATTTTTTAACATTATACAGAAGCCTTTATATGTACATACATATATTATCTTACGTGTCAAGTGAATCAAGTTAAAAATAAAATAAATAAAAAAAAAACATATGTACATATAATTTGCATTGTTTATAGCTTTTATGCAAACAAATCGACTGTATATAATTATAATAAGCGAGATTGATCGATTTTGAACCAAAGTTCACAGAATAATGAATATGCAAATACATCTATTCAAGTAACTATAAATTCCACACAATACTAAAGGAAATGCTAATTAATACGCGCTTAACATCCTGTTAAGCCACTGTTAAAAATGCATAGGCTTAAACTACTGTTTTAAAGATAACCAGCAGCAGCAGACAGTTATTTTAACTGTAAATCAAGCACGCCAAGCAGTCCGTTCGTTTCGCTCCAGTTACTCGCTTTGTTGTTGTTGCTGTTGCTGTTATTGTTGGTGCGCCAAGCTTCCTTATCTGAAGCTTTTCAATGCGTATGCTGCTATGTGTGGTGTTACTTTATCAGCGAGAGGAAACGATTCTTAACGGTTACTTTAAGTGTAACCTTGACTCTTTTCTTTTTTGTTGTATCACAAACCATTAGCTGAATGCGCAAAAAAAAAACAAAAAAACATAGTAAAATGCACCAGCATACTGCGGCCTTTATGTGCATATATGTATGTACATACATACATATATATTTAGTAAGATAATCATTGAAAAAACGTATATACATACATACATACATACATACATACATATGTATGTACATATATTTAAAATTACGTCAAGTACTTTAGAAGCAGACGACTGGACGCTGAATTTGTTGATATTTTGTTTTTGCAATTTTTATTGCTTGAGAAGGCAAAATTCAAGTGTAAAATGCACACGGCTACAGTTACTATAAAAATAGCAATAACAATAACAACTAAGCAAGGCTCTCTACTCTCTCGCTCTCTGTCCAGCCATCGACATAACAACTAAACAAATAATGCGCTCTCGCAAGCAGCGAGCGAGAGGGTGGGAAGCATATGCAAAGGAGAGCGCCAAAGAGCATTCACAAACAAGTGCGACAAGGCAAACTTCATAGATCATCGATGCCAAAAGCTTTCTTTTTTATACTCTTTACACGTAATGCATTATGCATATCCATATATACGCACACAGAGAAATACACACTTATATGCATGTATAGATGTGTGTGCCCGTACGTGTTTAAATGACAATATGAACTGAAAATAAATGCTGTGTAAAAGGCTATGATATTTCCAAATGATGCTCAATAAACGTGAACAGAGAAGGCGTAAAATACAGCCACAGGTTGGCATATAAAAAATAAACAAAAACAAAACAAAACGAACAACAATAATTGAACCTCTGTGGTTATTGTTCCTCGTTATAGCATCACTGACCTGAGTTAAAAATGGTTTCAACAAAAAATATATACATATATACGTACATATATAATATAAGCTTGTTTATGCTTTATATGCACTGTACATGAAATAGAGTTTATGGGTCTAGTGCTTTAAATGCTTGTTTAAGGATTTGTAATTTTTGTAGAATATTTCTAGCTATCAAATGTTTGCATAAATTATGATAACCTTATCACAGACTATGGCTATATATCGCTCAGATAGCGCAGCGCTTATCAATTTGAAAGAGCTAAATTATCATACATAAATTTTATCTTTACCATCTGTAAAGTCTACTTCTTCAGACTTATGTTGCATAAGTACAAATTGATAAAGTTAGCTAGATATGTAGAGAATTGAAATTATGTTCATGATAGGATTTTGTAGATGCTTAAGTAATTAAGGACAAATATGTAATAATTGTTGTTAAATGTTCATTGTGAGCTCTCCTTGACGCTGACAAAAAATAATCCAAATCTAATATTGTCATATTTAATTAATATAGAAAACAGCTGCAGCGGAATCGAATTGAATCAACAGCAACAAAGAAACTACTTTTCGCAAATTGTTGCTAAAAAAACTACAAAATAATACGAATAATACTGAATGGAAAATTTAACATCAAGAGATGATATTCGTGTAAAAATCAAAATATATATATATATAAATATATATTATTAAACAAAAATAAATGAAGATTAAATTTACAATGCAAACCTAGCCTGTGTCTAATTTGCAATAACGAGTATTTATATTATAAAGCGCCTACCCAACGCTAGATGGCGCCAACCTGATAGCGAGCTACAGTTTCATGGTGGTTGCTTTACCTAAATACATAGGTAAATTGAATCCATTTTGATTAAACAACTTTGTGCCAATTAAATAAAATATTTATCTATAGTAAGTGTATTTAATTGTGCGCACAATTTCAACTACAGCCACAATGAGCAGCTGTTAATTAAAATGCTACAATCGAGTGCCGCTTGAGTTAATTAATGAAACTGTTTCGTAGTTACTGTTGTTGTGCTCCTCTATAGATAGGCCAGTGTGTTACCTGGCAGGTGTGTGTGTAATGTTTGAACAATTCTAATTTGCATATGTTTTAAGTTGGTTAATTGAAATGTGCAACTGCGACTTTTAAAGGCTCATCAAAATACAAAATTTTGATTATAGCAAACTTTGATTTTAGAGCTATACAAAAACCATAGTACTGGTGCTTATTGCACTTCAATAACGTTTAGATAACGTAATCCATATCGCAAAGAACACACCAATATATGATAGCATTACATTCCAATAAAAATGCGCCGAATGATGAATCATGAGCAAAAATAGCACAGAAGCGCAGTACGAGGTGATAATTTAATAGAAATTCTGCCAACTCAGATACAAAACTTGGCAAAAGCACATGATGATTGTACAGTAATCACTCGCCAATGAGAACTTGCTTCAAATTGGAACAGTTACACAATTTGTTAAGTGTGCAATTATTTACTTTGTTTAAAATGTTCTACAGCTCTAAGCAATTTAAATGTGCAGCTCAAACGTTTCAAGATAAACAAACAGTTAGTCAATCAATCAATCAATCAGTCGGAAACCGCAAATTTTTTCTGTTGAAACCAGCTATGTTTCCATAAATTACTATAGAATTTGTTAATATACTTATTATAAATGCAATATGCAATTGCCTTTAATATGCTTTCAATGCTTTTCCCATCAAACAACTGGTTAATCAGTCAATCAGTACATCAATCATTCAGTAATGTAAATACATATGCAAATTTCATTAATTATTGTTTCACCAACTCTTATCCAACAAGCTATGTATGTTCAATAAATAGTCACACTTTTAGATTGATAAAACAAATGAGAATGTTAAACTTTTGATTACTTCATCATATTTTGTTTTTAAATTTATTTATTTTTTTTTTTATTTTTTTGCATACGCCAATCAAGTCAACATTCTCAGCGACCCACTTAGCGAACAACCACTGTGTTTGTCTAGCGTTCAATCTATTCATTGTGTGCAGTTGTCAATCTTATCTGCTTGTCTTTGTTAGCGCTGCGACCCCCCCCCCCCCCCCCCTCCTTGTCCGCATCATCATTCCATTCAGCTTACCTTTCATGTGCATGAATATCATCTTTTGGCGCTCTTCCATGTTTTTGTTGAGCAGCGGTTCACGCTTGTCCTTGGGTATATTCATATCTTCGATAATCTCCAGAAATCTGGCATTCACCTCCGCCTCGCTTAGGTCTTGAATGTGCCGCTGCAGTTCCTCCACACCAACGAGGCCGCCCTCGTTGTCTGTGGACAGGGGTCGACCACCGGCACCATGGGGCAGCGAATTGCTGTTGTAGGTGCCGCTACCTTTTGATTTCGATGGTCGTCCGAACCAGCTCTCCAAGAGGCCGCCGCCCACCGATTTCGATTTTTCATGACGCGACATTCTACAAAATTTAAAAAATTAAAATTAGTTTGTTGACTGAATTAAAAATCAATTAAAATTGAAATAATTGAAATAAGCAACCGAACCGTAGTTTTTTGAGACGCATTTCGTTGCACGACTGTAAATTTACTTGTATGTGTGAGTCTTGTCTATGTTTATTAGTCTTGGACATGCGCAGCTTTTATTTTCTTTTTACTCAATTTTTGTTTTTTTTTTTTTGCTTTGCTCAGCTGTTCATTGTTTACAAACGGGAGCAGTACAATCTCTCTTTGAACTGCACGCCCCGAGCTGCGACGAGCCACTAACGCACAACGCATCCCCTCCATTAAATCAGCTGGAAATTTAGTCACGATGATGATGATGGTAATGATGATGCTGCCGGTACTTTATTTACCGTAATAACAAACCGGCAGCGGAGTATAAGCAGAGCTAGAAACGGACTAGAGATGAGCGCGTGCCTCTGCTCATATGAACCAAATCGAATTCTAAGAACTAGGTTCCAGCTACCTGTACTCCAATCAATTTAGGTTGGACACAAAGGCTAAATATTTCGTATATGTAGCTCTGAGCGATTAACAAGTGGTTCTACTCAAGCATATATCAAATTGATAAGTTTAATCACAAAATTAATAATGAATCATTTATGAAAACAAATGTATATACAAATATATACACATATGAACCAAATGAGACTAAATCGATAATAATTGCCGCAATTGTCGCAAATAATTGAGATGATTATCATCATCTCTGGCCGTTAATTAGTATACAAACAATAATGAAGTTGCGGCACGTGGTGCGTGAAAACTGTTCATTACAAACACAAATATGGGCATTGAAATTAAAAAGCTAAACTAAACAAATTGATAAACACATAAACATTAAGTATTATTGAGTGGACTGACGACGACGGCAAAAAACATGACGCGATAATTACCAAAATAGGAAACAACTAAAATTATGAAGAGAGCTCGTGAGAGAGAGAGAGAGAAGGAGTGTGAGAGGTGCTCTCTCTGCAAGCAAACGATAAAAGTTGCGCGGGTCATCTCTGTGTGTGTGTGTGTGTTTGCGTGAATCACTTGGCGGCAGTCGCGAATGCAACATTGTCAGTTAATATTTGAATTTGCGCCTCTACCGATAGATATTGCTTGTTGGTTAGAAGCTTAAGCTTTGTGAATCATTTGAAAGACTGGTTTCTCAGCTGCCTGATGTTGTCATCACTGTCGAACTGTGAATGATCTTAAGCAAATGGGCTCGCCAGCCTGCCGGCTCTGTGTCTGTCTGCCTGCTGTATTGCAAAATAGTTTTAACAGCTACTTCGCAGCAGAGGGCAACACAATTTCTTTTCATGTCGAGTAGGAAATGCTTTCAACAAGATTTCTTTAGCTCAAGAATTTACCGCTGCTGTTGTATTCTGTTGTAATCGCTTCAGTGCTTGAATAGGCCAATGCAGCAGCAATTATAACAATTGTTCGAGTACGTACATACCCTGTAAAGTGGCATATATGACTTGACTGTACATTGTTATATATGTATATATGTGCATTAGTAACACTATATATGAATATATTATATTTATATAAAACTCGTTTTGTATGCATTTAGTATACTCCTTGTTGCATTCCATTTGCAATAGTCCCAGGGTATAACACCTTTGTTTACATAGAAGCTAATGCACTTCGCTGCTAATGAACATAATGTACGGCAATTGTAAACAATCGTCCGTATTTCGGCGGGCTTTCAAATTTATTAACAACAACTACTACAAATATAACGGCTTTGAAATGAAAGAAACGTGCTCTGGAATGCTGAAATTCCAAGAAGAGACGATTAACAAACAACAGCAAAAACAACAAGAGGCGCGACTTAAAGCAAGAATTTATAAATGCGCTCACCTTCGCTTCGTTATGCATGTACGCGTATTTGTGTGTGTGTTAGTGTATGTGTCGCTCTGCTCACTTTTGATTTTTCGGTGGTTTACGTCATAAGACTAAAAAATAATGGCTTGGTTGGCAAAGGCGCACCAAAAAAAATAATACATACATATGTACGTACAAACATACATACACAGACAATCAAAGAGAGCAGTCAAACACCCCCCGTTACGTTTGTATTGTCAAAATGCCCGTTGTTGTTGTTATTGCTGGCCGAATTTTTTTTGTTTTGTTTGTTTTATATGCCGCGACGCTGGCCCAAACAGAGCTGCGCAGCGTACTTTAAGCAGGCAGCCTTACACATACACACGCACACTCACATATATGTATATACAAATTTACACGCACACGCACTGCGCCAGCTTACTTTGCTTAGCAATTACAAGGTGAGTTAAATATATTTTGTTGGAACAACCACGCAAACTTCTTTTACCATATAAATAGCTGACAATAATTTCGCTTACTTTTTGGTTTTAGATTTTGTTTTGTATTTTCTTTTGACTTGGCGTTGATCGCTTGGCTGTCTGTGGTGGCACCACTTGTTGCTGTCGTTGGCGCATTAAACGACACATGAAGTGTTGCGAAATTTGAAGCTCGTCTAAGTGCGCACCCTTATCGCAGCTCTTCTGTTCACCAAATTAACACGTAAATAATTTGTTGCACACAAATTCGACACAAAATAAAAATAACACTCAAGAGTCGAGCTAAGCGTTCAGTTAAGAATTTTTGCCGTTCCGTTCATTCCGTTCAGTTCCAATTCGATTTAAAATTCACTATCGCTTGCGTTGATTTGCTATCGGTATCGATATATATTTTTAATTATGGTATGATCACTACGATATATTTGAATTACATTGTACAATTTGTTATTATATTATATAGATTTTTCTATAGACGTATATTATAGTGTTACACTTAAATAAAAATTATTACTTAGTTACGTTAGTTTTACTTAATTCAAGTTAAAATAGGCGTCGTTTAATAAAAATATAATTTTTAAATCTGTATTATTTTTATCTTACATGTAAAAAAAAATGATATATGCCTAAAATATTTAAGTATTATGGCTTTACCACTGACCAAAGTGGTCAATGGCTTTACTACGGATGGTTGTGAATATCGCCGCTTTAATCGATATCATATCACTAGTATTTTTGTGGCGGTTCAGTAAGGGCACTCAGTATAAATCGAAATATGACATAAATAATCGACTATCGAAATCGCTTGAATCACCGCTTCAATTTTTGAAAAGCTCTTTTCTGACTATCTGACATTTCATTCTAGATTTAAACACAATTTTCTATAATTAATGCTGCATTTTTATATTTCGAAAAAAAATAAAAAGAAACACAGGTGACCACAATAGACCATAATATTTTTTGAGACTGCTTCGATTGTTTTTTTGTTTTTTTTTTTTTCATTTGCGTAAACATACTTGTTAACAGAATTATAGCTAATTATTAGATAATTAATTAATGGCATTTATAATGCTAGAATTAAACTACAAAACATAACGTAATTAAAAACAAATGTGATTTAGTACATTTAAAATCGTATGCATTTAACACGAGTATATATAAGATATAGATACATATTTTTAATACTAATACTAAAATATTTACTATTTGCTGCCACTAGCTGCCTTTTCTTTCGCTTTAAACATTAAATTCACAGCTTAAACCTAAAATACTATTTACATTTCGTGGCCTGGTCCAGCAGCTTCTTCCACAGATCGAATTGTTCATTCGATTTGATCATATGGACGCTAATTGCATTTCTTATATTGCATGGATTAAACGATATACGACGATTGACAAACTCAGTCACGTGCATACGCTCAATGCCCAAACTCTGTGCCACAATTCCTGTGGTGAAGACGTCCTCCAGCTTCAGATAGACGGTCTTCAATGATCTAACATATAGATCATGAACTATTGATCCTGTCATTACGTAAGCAGGTCCCGTTGTAAATGATGGAAATACAGGCGCAGGAAATTGATCAGTTGATACGTAGTACTTTGATTTCTTATTACGTATAGGCTTCCACTTCTTGGCCAAACGGCCGTAGATCGCGCGCTTTTGCTTGTGCTTCTCAAGTTGTTTGAGAAAATTCAGTAACTTGGGCACATTGATAAACATGTCATCATCTGTTTTCAATATATATTTGGCACTCGAGCAATGTTGATCGGTCCATTCCAACGATGAGATTGTCTTTAGCGTTAGATTATTGTACGAATCAATAAAATTGCCACGTATTAGATCCCCATACATATAATTCTCCTGACTTAAAGCCGCATTCACTGTCTCGTTTGTGCCACGACCCAAAACAAAGGCCAAACTTATATCTCTTCTGGTTCCATAATGTCCCCATGTTTGGCGTATGGACATCCGAGCATCTGCATGAGTCTGCGCAGAGGTGATCAGGATAAGCAGACGAGTATTTAAGCCATTTGAAGGACATATACGTTCCACATCTATTTCCTCATTTAGATGCCCGCTCTCATAGATTCTCTCTGCTGGAATGCCCTTTGAAGGATCCATGGGACCATTGGATGGTTTATTGATGATAGATTTCGGTTTTGGCTTAACTGTCGGCGCCTTCTTTTTGCTCTCCTCCTCTACGACCACTTTTACGGGCATTACAGCGTAAGAGCCACCAGGTGCATTGTTATTATCTAGCAAATTTAATTGCACGTCGTCCATCAAACCAGGTTGATTGGTCTTATCTACAAATAAATGAGGAAAAGTAAGTAATTGCTCGGAAAACTCAATTATATATATATATATATATATATATATATATATATATATATATATATATATATATATATATATATATATATATATATATATATATATATATATATATATATATATATATATATATAAATACATATATATATAATATAAATATCTATATACTTTATGGAGCATGGGCACGTCATGTGCGCTGTTGTATAATATGCAAACAAACAAGCCGAACCTTTCTTTGTCTGACCCGCCATTTAGACCCGTTAAGGAAATGCGATACTTCGCACTGTCTGCCAATTAGAATGCAAACAAAAGCTAACGAAGCGACAGACGTTTCAGCTAATGAGCAATGGTAGATGTTGCTGTTGTTGAAAGGTGCTTTTGAAGTTATAGACGTATATTACGTGCCCTTGCAATAAGCTTCTGTTAACAGACTTTTTGTACTCGAAATAAGGCAATTATACACTTCGATTATTTTTGCACATATTTTAAGTGTTAGCCCCAGAGCGATATTTGAATATTGAGACCGGACAATATGATAAATAGCTCATAGAGCAGGGTTCTTGAGTTGAGTTTTTCTTAACTTTAACTTCAACCCAGGATAAGTTCGGCATGACAGACACATAGATAACCGTTGATATTATTTGTTCTATGTTGTTATTAATTTGCACAAAACAAGCTAACATTCCACGCCCAATATTAATTAACCAACCCGTGCGCTGTTCGCTGGGCGAGGAAGCAACTGCCGATGGAACTGCTGGTACTGCTGGAGCTGCAGCGGTGTTGATGTTACTGTTGGGGCTGCTGCTACTATTGGCTGTCATGTTCTTCAATATCTTATCAGCATTCTCGATGAACTTTTGCAAATTGGACGTGGGTATCATTAGAATCTCAATGTCGGAAGGCGATTGCTGCTGTTGCTGTTGCTGTTGTTGCTGGCCAACAGCAACCGCTGCTGTTTGCTTAGCTTCGCTATTGTTATTGTTGTTGCTGTTAGTGTTGATGTTGCCTGCAATATTGTTATCAGTTAGCAATGGCCAATGACAATTAGTGCAACTACTCACCTGTAATTGCATCAATATTTTGCACATATTGCGGCTCTTCTAGCAGCTCATCGCCTTGTTCGCTGCCAATTGCCATGGGGCTAGCGCCAGCTGCACCACCATCCAGCAGAGCGTCTTCATCGATGGTGGGCAGACGATGTTGGGGTTTCTTATGCTGTTGCTGTTGCTGTTGTTGTTGTTCCTGTTGCTTTGCTTTGTTATTGTTGTTGTTGTTGAATCTCTTACTGATACTGAGTTCCTCTGCGGGCGCTAGACCGAATTCGCCTGTATTATTCGGCGCCGCCATCAAAGGTTGCTGCTGCTGCTGCTGCTGCTGCTGTTGATGTCCAGCTGCTGTCAGCTGTTGTGGGGTCGGCGCCGGCGCTGCTGCATGCATATGCGTCGGCGACAGCGTCGCAGTCGTTGAGTATGATGCATAGATAAATATTGTGAGTATGACGACAATCAGAACTAGGAGAAAGCGCAAAATGCGAGTATTGTGTATGTTGCCAACAGCAGCCATCTCGAATCTTCCAGTTGTGAATCTCAAATGTTAAGGTGAAGTATTGTTCTTAAATCTATTAGTTCTATATAATACGCGCTTTGCTTAGTACGGCCCAACGAACGTGAAGCGACTGCAACGAAAGATAAACAAGAATACTTAGTTCACAAAAGGAAATTATAAACATACACGCGCGCACATACATACATATACATACATGTGTATACATACATATGTCGTTTTTTTTTTAAATTTCTGTGTGGCTGTGTGCGTATAACAAGTGTTCGACGGAAATTAACAAAGAGAGCGCGCCTAAGAATTCAACTTATTAAGTGAAAACAGCATTTTGCATTCTTCTTCTTCTGTTCATGTAATTATCGAATTGGGTGCTATTTATCTTATCTTTTCTGTGTGGGTCAGCTTAGAGATGAGCCTTTGCTTTCTTTATATATCGTTAACTGATTTACCTCAAGCCTTTGTGAACCGGTTCGGTTGGATTTGGTTTGGTTCAGAGTACTACTATTTCACTCGACTTCATTAATAAGTGTGTAAAAGTTTATACTTTGGTTGATTCGAACCAATGAATTAACTCAAAAATTGACAAATCAATTACTTTCAGTAGTGATTTTATTTTTGGATTTATAATCTAATCATAATACACCACCTGCTTGAATCGCTATTTATTATTGCTAAACATGTGTACTTAAGCTCCATCAAATACAATTCCATGAATTTAACGATTAAAGTATAATACGTATTTTTTCGATTTTGACTGGTAAAGCTTTGACTATTTAATGTATATTTTAACAATTTCTCATACTTAAAGCAAATTTTGTTTTTATCAAACTAACAAACTTGTTGGTCGTCAAAGGGAAATGAACATTTCGTTTATCGTCAAGATTTGCTTCTGCTTAACATGTTAATTGGTCGCAGATTAGGAAAACTAAAACAATTCGGTCTATTAAGTTTATTTATCTAGCACTTTTTTTCAAACATTAACTTTAGAAACTTCCATTACCATTTGTGCTTTATCTTCTTTTTGTTTTGGCGATAGAAATTTATTTTTAAATAAGTATACAAAACACGTTTACTGACGCATACAGAGCAAATCATTTTACTTTAACATTAAATTTGCTGAAGATGAAGTTTTTAGCTGCTGCGTTACTGCCCTCATGCTAATGAGTTGGACAAATATTGCGAATGCGCATAAATAACCACCGCATCGGTGTTGGAAGTTTAGCTTGATTTCCGACAAATTTGGCTACAGCCTGAGGTGTGTATAAAACAATATTATTATTATTATTATTTTGTTTTTCCCCAATCAGTTATCTTTATTGCCCAATGCAATGTGGTTAATATTCAAATAGCTAATGAGCTCATACTACTTTCATATTGACTATTAAACTTATGTGAAGCGTAGTTAAAAGCCAACTTAGCCTAGCCTATACAATAATCAAATTCTGTACACAAAAAAACCTGCTTTATCTTGCTTTTCAAGAGCTGCCAACACTGGTCAGTCAGCATCCACATTTTCTGTTACGCCGTGCTGTTTCGCATGCGCAGATAGAGAATAAAGTTACCTTTTTCAAAAAAAGCTAAAAAAAAAAATTCTTGACCCATTTTGAATTCAGAAGTTGAAGCTGAAGTGATATCGTCGATTGTTATTGTAGCTCCACATGCAGACACATACACTTGACTTGCCTTGAACCAGATACTTCAGATTAGAAATCAGGTATCTGAAAGCCGCCGTAATTTAAGCTAAATCATTTTCAATCAGTCTATGGTCAAATACAAATTTCCTGGCTTATCGCTAGAGATTATAGATTTCAGTGGCGTTAATTTCGACTTGACAAGCTCCTCTGTTAGCTGGAACGGTACAACTTTATCGCTCAAGTTGATTTCACTATAACAATGATATAAACAATATACATATAGATATATATTTATATTTATAAATATATATAAGTGCCATTAGCAAACTCGTTTAATTGTCAAGAGGGCTTTCAAATGTTAATAATAGGTGTGACTTATTTTTAGTATCATTTACTCTTCTGACCTCCATTAAAAAAATTAAAACGAACCTGTTTAACGACAGACGTCAAAACCTAAAAGACCGAAAGCGTTGTTTGTTATTCATAGCAATCGATAAAAATGCTGTTAAGAAAGTTTTACAGTAGTCACTCACGCAGTGGAACTTATAGAAATAGGACATATTTTGAAATGTATTGACATTTTAAAATAATTAACCTTCCAATTAATTGCAAAGTGTAATTATTTAATTCAAAATATAATTTAAATAATGATTAATATTTCTGATTGTAATGCGTTTCGCTTTCTATTATCTTGAAATTGGATTTGTGTGAATTGCTTGGCGTCTACCGTAAAAAGTGAAATGTTCTAGCATGACTTATCAGTAATATATATAGATATAGATAACTGGTCAGTGTCTGGGCGTCTTTATCTAATCGAATGCCAAATTAAAGAACTCATTAAAAACAAGTCAAATACCTGAACATATCTCTCCGATTCGTTGTTCTTAACCATTTAATCGCAAGTTAACTATGTAGTAAATAATGCAACTTGAAAACTGAATAATTATGCAAAAAATTCTACTTTTTTAAAGAAATCTAATCTAACTGGGGAACTTTTCTAATATACTGATAACAATTCGATTTTTGTAAATAAATTTTCCATTATGAAATTTATCAATCAGGCAAGCAATCAATCAATACCACAACAATTAGATATGTATTAAGTCAATAATTTAGTAATTTTTGACAACATTAAATTTTCCAAGGAGAAAACAAGTCTCTCCACGAAATTGTTCGATAGTAACCGATAGACTTCAAAATATGCCAATGGGCAACCTATATGAATTATCATTCCAATAATGACATATCAAATTGACAAGTGCTTATTTCTAACAGACAAATATTACCTAATCTACTGTCTTTTCAGTTTGTGACGATGAGAAAACCCCGTTTCTTGATTAAATACAACTTATATAGATGATTCAATATACAGTTGATATTATTAGTCTACGTACAAGACAACTAAGGAAACACATTTCGGTTGTCAGTGCGATATTTTTGTTTCTTTGTTTTAAGATTGTTTATGGTGTTTTCTTTGACGCACTCCCTGCCGTTTAGCCGCTTATCAAAGAAGAGCAAATGAAAATCCCAAGATGAGTTCTAAAATGAAACGTAAATCCCTATGCAAACAGTTTCAATGGCAAAACTAATAATCAGCATTGTATTGGAGACCGCAGCGTGACGCGCTTAAATTCCGACATTTGAAAAGCGAAAGTGATGCATACTATATTATATTATATTAAATTATATTATACATTATAAGTAGTAGATTAGACTGCTGATATTTCATCTCGCATGGTGAGTCATCTGCGCTGATAAGAGCTTCAGCTAGGCACCTGCCTGCCTGCAGTGCATACAAAATGCTAATCAATAGAATACTTCCGGTCTGCCCGACATGCTGTGCCCTAACATAATCAACGGACCATACCAATTAGCTCTCGTCTTATCAGTTGACTACACTCGTAGTACAGAGAACAATGTAGAATGAAATTACATACATATATTCTTTAGCTACTACAAATACAGTATATACATATGTATGTGTATGTGCATACAAACATATTATTGAGCCTAATTATGTAGTCGAGATTCTCCCTTCATGTAAATGCTTATAACCATATCTATTTAAATTCGAATATAAAATTCCTAAAGTATAGCAACAAATTTGTTTCATTATAGATATCGGATTCTTTATTTTGAAACTTTACTTAAGCTCTTTATTTATTCAGTGATCGTGCTTTCGATTTAATTCGCATGCCAATTACCAAAATTTATTGTTAGACTCTAATTTAATTCGCTACGTAAAGAAAGAAAACCTCCAAAACGTGTGTTTTTTTATATATATATATATATATATATATACATATACATATGTATGTAGATATCATCAAAAAATGTTTTCAGTGTATAGCTTTTGAAATGAACTCTGGAACAGTGTCGAATTGCGATAGATACGTAAAAATTTACAATTATTATTTAACGCGCTGTTAAGTTATAACAATTGTAAAAATGTATTACATCATTTGACTATAAATACATACATATATAACATATATGTATATAGTGGTAGGTGTAGCTAGCACAGTATTGCTTTTGCTTCTCCTCTTGAAATTATATAAAAAAAAAACTATGGACCCTGATAAGTACATTGAACCGCAGATAATCGACGGTTATACTGACGAAACGGGTTTCCTACTAAACTAAGAAAAGCTACAAAAAAAATAGGAGAGAAAAAATCTTCGGCTGGACCATGTTGCTATCAATCAAAGTCGCATCAAAAATGCCAAAAAGAGGGCGTTGACCAGCGCCAGCGGTTGATATTACATACATACATATATACATATTTATAAAACTGATCAGCTAGCTCTTTGAAAAGCATTTCCGTCTAGCTGAAGAAAACCTTTGCTCCCGATATTGAATAATTTGGCAATACAAAAAATTGAATAAAATGTGAACAACAAAAAACACTATTACTCAATCTTTCAAAAAAACAAAACAGAAGGCAAAAAAGCTTCATTATGCTTATGTTAATAAATTAAACAATCAACTAAGTGAGAGGTGCTGTAGACAAGGCTGATCGACTAGTGGATACCGTGCAAAACATTAATCCCCACGCTTTTAAGCTAAAGCTTAGGAGAATTGCTTTAAACAATGTGATTGGCACATACCCGTTAAAATATCAGGTTTTATATGATTCAAGTTAATGTCTGAATCGATATTTATCGTAATAATAAACTTACTTTATTTAGGGCTTTCCCAAAACTTTGACACAGATAGAAACAACTTAATCAACTGAGCTCGAAGTATTGATCATGTATATGCATATGTACACGCATTGATATATTCCTCTTTCAGTTACCGATACACTTGCCCAACATCATTATGCCGAAAAATATTTTGCAATAGATTCAGAGTATGAAATGTTAAAAAAAAAAAAACAACGCAGTCATCGCTTGGCCCATTGCATTATCACTGGCCCTCATCCATCTATCCACCTTCCCTCTTCACACTCTTCTTCTCATTCGCTCACTCTTTGTATCTTTCTCACACACTAACTTACCTGCAGCTTAGTCGCGACGCCAACGTCAACGTCAACGTCAACGTCAACTCGGCGAGTAAATTTGTTAATTGAAGCAGCGACTGAGACAGCGGCGTCAGCGTCAACGTCAACGGCAGCGTTAGCCAGAAGACAGCGACAAAGTCGTCGGCGCTGGGTCTGTGGCTATGGCTATTGTTGGACCAGGGTCAAGCATAATTACTAGATGGCCTGTTCTCTTCCTTTTTTTATATCAGCTATTTTTAGTGTTTGCTCATAATTAATTAACGTTTTGTTGACAATGCACATTCATATACATAAAACAAGAATTATGACAATAATTAGTTGCTTCGAATCGCCTTGGCAGACTCTACCCGAGTATTTGTTTTGACAAAATTTATTGTCAGTTGGCTTTCAAGCTGTTTCATTAGTCATTCAGGCCAGGCATTACAGCAACAACAAAAGCACAGTCTAAGCGTTTATTTCTATGTATGTATGTAAAGGTTTCGCGAGTTTTTATGCTGTTTTTTTATTTTAGTTACTGTTTCGTTTGTTGACTATTTTCTGTTGTTTTATATGGATTATGACACTTTTGTTGGTTTATGCACTTTATCGCGAGCACGTATGCAATCAAATGCCTTTAGAATTTAGGGTTTTAATCTCATTAAAATGAATCTCAAATACAGTTTTTTTGTTTACTCCGCGAGTCGTCGCCAACGGGTGCTGCGAGTCGGCCGTGCTCGTCCGCTGGTCGTGCTGCTGTGCTTCTTCTTGCCTTTTCTACTAAGAATTGTAATCACCCTGTTACGAATAACAGCTTGCATAACAGGGATGTGTTAATCTGTGAAACTGTTGTCAGACTGTTAATAACAGTAACATCTTACTAATTTAAATTACTTCTTATATTAAATTGATCAAGTATTGTTGCAAAAAGGCTAGCGAATAATTTTATATTATTAAATTTGACTTTTTAATAAAGGAAAAATAGTTTGTATTTTGGGCAAATACTAGTCACAACTTAAAATTAAATATAATTCCTATTGCAATTTGCAAATAAGACAACAGCTGCTCAACTGCTGACATGTCCGAACGTCAGCGCTGTTGCACTTTTCGATAAACTGTGTACGTCAGCTGCAGCTGTCAGTAACGATTCACAAAAATTTTTCAACACCCGACGTTGTTATTGTGCTCGCCTGCGTACAATTGTTTGGTTCATATATAAGCGTAAAGTGAGATTAGGCGCATGTGTTTTTAGCGTAATTGTTGTAGTTAAATGTTGAATACATATAATGCGCTAAGTGTCGCGTTTATACAACAAGCACACAATAGCAGTTGAAACGGAACAAAAAAATTCGTGTATAACTATGTCATTTGTGGGCGGCGGGGTGGTGGGCGGTGGCACCGATGTGCATAAATTTGTTGAGGCCCTGCAGGCAGACTTCAAGACGCTCTCACTTGAAACCAAGAAGAAGTACCCGCAAATAAAAGAGGTAAGTGGCTGGGCTTAGCACAGGGTCAGCTGCTGTTGCCTCCTGCTTAAATCCGCTGACGTGTGCATCATAACGACAATTTGTCATACGGTGGTTGTTTTGTGGGCTGCAAGGAGTCTTAGAGGGGGAGGGGTGCATGGGTGCGTCTTCTCTCTGCACCTGTGTGTGCACGACGCAATTATGAAATTGCTATCAGGCCAACCGGTCAGCAATAAAAAAAAATTAAATTGATTTTTTTATGACAATTACGTTAATTGATTTGTCAATGGTCATTAAGTTACGTTTTGCTTGCAGGCATGCGAGGAGGCAATCTCCAAATTATGCACCGCCGGCAGCAGCCAACAAAATTCTGTTTACTACACCGTTAATCAGATACTCTATCCGCTCGTGCAAGGCTGCGAAACAAAAGACTTGAAAATTATCAAGGTGAGTCATTCATCATCGTCGCATAGTTCCGCCACTGTTACCTGCTTTGTTTGTTTATAGTTCTGCCTGGGTATGATGCAACGTCTGATTACACAGCAGGTAGTCGATCAGAAGGGTGCTTTGTATATCACAAATGCATTATGGACACTAATGGAGCACAACATTGAGGAGGTGAAGGTGCTGCAAACGGTGACGTTGCTACTGACGACCAATCTGGTGGTACACGGCGACACGCTGGCCAAGGCTCTGGTCTTGTGTTTTCGCTTGCACTATACCAAGAATCCAACGATTGTGAATACGGCAGGTGCAACCATACGGCAGCTAGTCTCATTGGTCTTTGAGCGCGTTTATCTGGAGAAAGATTCGGTTCACAGTCTGCAGCCACAACAACAACAGCAGCCACCGCTGCAATCTGGCTCGAATAGTCCCGACACCGATGCCAATAGCAGTAACCAGGATGGGCAAACTTTTGCAACGGATGCATTTCATCTGTTCCAGGATCTGGTGCAGCTGGTCAATGCGGAGCAACCCTTCTGGCTGCTGGGCATGACAGAAATGACGCGAACTTTTGGGCTCGAGCTGCTAGAAGCAGTCCTCAGCAACTTTAGCGCTGTATTTCACGAGGTTAGCTGAGTCTTAAGATAATCATAAAATATGCATAATATAAATACATCTCTTCTCCTTTGCAGAATCAAGAGTTTCGCTTGCTCTTGAAGGAACGTGTGTGTGCTTTGGTCATTAAACTATTCTCGCCCAATGTCAAGCATCGCCAGCTGCCAGCGCCGAGCAATGGCACAGCGGCAGTGCCCGTAGACAAGCCACTGTTTCCCATAAGCATGCGTTTGCTTCGCTTGGTGGCCATATTGATACAGAAGTATCATACAATATTGGTTACCGAGTGCGAGATATTTTTGTCGCTGATCATTAAATTCTTGGATCCCGACAAGCCGCATTGGCAGCGTGCATTAGCTCTGGAGGTGATTCACAAGCTGGTGACACGATCCACGTTGATTGCATTCTTCTGCAAATCGTACGATTTGAAGAATCACGCAACCCATATTGTGCACGACATGATTGCCGCCATGGGTAGCTATGTGCGTTACTCACTGATAAATGCATCAGCTGTGCTGAGCAATGGTGGACAGCAGGGAATTGGAGCGACCGGACAACAGCCAAGCACATTGGCGGCCCTGTCTAGTGGAGGGAATAATCAGTGCGGCTTTATGTTCCGTGGCGCCTATCTGCCTTTGGTGGCCAGCTTTGCGCCCGGCTTGCCAAAGGCTGTCTAGTAAGCAGCAGCAACAGTAGCATTAGTCTTATCTAATGTATATTAATATCTAAATTATCTTTTAGTTTGGAAATGTTGGACAAGCTGGATGCGCCCAACATACCCGATAGCTATGGCATTTCTGTGGCCTATGCCATTCTGTTAGATATAACCCGTTCCATTGGCGGAGTTATTCAGCGAACACCGGAATTGCATCCCACACACAATATGGCCATTATTACGGACGAGGAGTATAAGCCGTTGTGTTTACAATTGATCAATTCCAGCTGGTCTGGACTGCTGAGCGCATTCATTCCGCTGGTGGAAACGTCCATCGATGAGGGCACCACCGAGAATATTTTGAAAGCCATGCAGAACTACGCAGCGCTTTGTGGCATGTTGCAGCAGCTTCAGCCACGCGATGCATTTATAATGGCCATGTGTCGCGCCTCCTTTCCGCCACACTATGCCGTATCCATATTTGCCAATAGCGCACAGCCAGACGTTGACCTCAGATGTAGGCTTCATATATTTATATTTAGTTATATATTTAAAATAATAATGATTTCATTGCATATTGTCAGGCCACACGCGCAGCGGCAGCCAGGATCTGAGCAGTCAGTTTATTAACAGCTGTAACGCTGATGGCGGCGACTTTCGACCACAGATTGTGGCAGTGGGCACTCCGTTGCCCAGCGCCTCGTTGCCGCACAGCGTGATGCAGGCTCCAGTAATGTTGACCAACAAGAATCTGCAATGCATGCGTGCGATTCTTTTGCTGGCACACAACAATGGCAGTATTTTGGGCACGTCATGGCACATTGTGCTGCAGACACTGCAGCATTTGGTATGGATATTGGGCCTGAAGCCCTCGACGGGCGGCAGCTTGCAGGCAATGCCCAAGCCCGCCGTGGAAGCCAACGTGGGCATACAGACGGCCGTAATGGCCGATTTGCCTGTGCTGTCGCAAATGATTGGTCAACTGTTCGAGTCGAGTCAGTGTCTAGATGATGTCGCCCTGCATCATCTAATTGATGCACTCTGCAAACTCTCCCACGAGGCCATGGAGCTGGCCTATGCCAATCGTGAGCCGTCGCTCTTTGCTGTCGCCAAGCTGATGGAAACTGGACTGGTGAATATGCCACGCATCGAGGTGCTCTGGCGACCGCTTACCAATCACCTGCTCGAGGTATGCCAGCATCGGCATATACGGATGCGTGAATGGGGCGTTGAGGCTATAACTTATCTGGTTAAATCAGCACTGCAATTCAAGCACAAGCAGCCGCTCAAAGAGAATTTGGTAGGTGGAAGTGCTATAACCCAAATCATTATATATTAAATTAATGTATTCCTTCGCTCATAGGAGCTGCAAACCATGTTGCTAAGTCCGCTATCTGAGCTATCCACTGTTATGCATGCGGATGTACGTCAGCGCCAATTGGACTGCGTGCTCCAGATTCTGAATACAGCTGGAGAGATATTGTCGTTTGGCTGGCCTGCTATAATCGAGATAATTGGCGCTGTCAATGATCACCACGGAGAGCCGCTGATCCGCACTGCCTTTCAATGCCTGCAGCTGGTCATTACCGATTTTCTGACGGTCATGCCCTGGCGTTGTCTGCCTCTTTGCATCAGCACAGCAGCGAAATTTGGTTCCCAAACACAGGAGCTAAATATTTCATTGACGGCCATTGGACTCATGGTATGGGATTGTGGATGTTTAATAATCGCATTGCTCATTAATTTGCCTTTGTTTTTGCAGTGGAACATCTCCGATTTTTTCAATCAAAACCAAGATAAACTGATGTCCACACAGCTTGAGGATGTGGCCATACTGCCCGACTTTCCAGGCACTCTGAAAATGCCACAGTTTGACAAACTGTGGATGTGCCTGTACGCTAAGCTGGGCGAGCTGTGCGTCGATTTGCGGCCAGCGGTGCGCAAGTCAGCGGGGCAAACGCTCTTCTCCACAATTGCAGCGCATGGTACTCTGCTGAATCCACCCACCTGGCAGGCATTGGTGTGGCAGGTACTCTTCCCGTTGCTGGACAACGTGCGTGCACTGAGCAGCTCGGCCAGCAACGAGAAGGTGGATGCCAGTGGCAATATACTGATACACCATTCGCGAAACACGGCCCAAAAGCAATGGGCCGAAACGCAGGTGTTAACCCTATCTGGCGTTTGTCGGGTGTTCAACACCAAGCGTGAGCTGCTTCAAGTGCTGGGGGATTTCGAGCGTGCGTGGTCGCTAATACTGGAGTTCATTCAAAATGCGGCGTTGAGCAAGAACGGTGAAGTTTCTCTGGCGGCACTCAAGTCGCTGCAGGAGATTATGTACCACAACAGCACGGACCGTGGCCTTAAGGAGGGCCAGTCAGCACAGCCGCAAGATGAAGAGATCTGGAATGTAAGTCGGGCTACAGGATAAAAGGCAATTGTATAAGCTATATATTTTGAACAGATTGCCTGGAACATCTGGCTGAGCATTGGCATGGAGAGCACTAAAATGTCAGCGACTTCGAGATATCTGCCCGGCGTGGGTGGCAGCGGCGATAGCCAGGAGGACTTTTACATACCAAGTCAGGCATTTCTCACGGCTCTTATACAAATCTTTCCCGCTATTTTTCAGCACATTCAAAGCAGGTGAGCTACATGGATGACACACATAATTGATAGACTTACCTCATTTGATACTAACCTTAGATTCAGCGCATCGGACTTTGACAAGTTCTGCACCGTGTTGACCAATGCTGTCTGCATACCCGTCCAAACGGATGCTGTTCCTTACATCATGTCCACTGTGTCGGACACTTTGCTGACCCCCCTGCATGATGGCATACTGGAGTGCATGGAGCTGATACAAAAGGAGGCCATTAGGCAGGATGTTGAGTCTGACTCGAGCATACGCCAATTGATACCCGCCATCTTTCGTCAGCTGCTGATCTTCAGCAAATTCGCCTGTGCGCCGCCCACGTTCCAGCAGAATGTGGAGCACAGCAAATATGGCAAATCGGCCAATCTTTATGCGAATAATGCCTCTGTCGAGGTGGTCAGCATGAACTATATACCGTTTGGCGAAAAATCCATTAGCATTTGTGTGAAGCTATACCAAAGTACAGCCACCGAGGAGTCGGTGGTGCACGAGCAGATATTGCACGACATTGTCAAGGCGCTGCGCACTCCGCTGGCCATGAAGTACAAGTGTCTATCCTCGAGTACCTGGAAGCTGGCCATATCTAGCTTGATAAGCGTTTTGCACACGGGCTTAAAAGTGGCGCGCGCTAAGCCGCAACATTTTGCCAGCCTGTGGGACGATTTGGCCGATACACTTGACAAATTTCTATTTCCGGTCAGTGTGTGCACCATCGAGGATCGCGGTCTCGAGGAGATCGTGCTCGATGAGACCATAGATTGCCAGGTGATTGAGCTGCTGCGCGATGAGGTGTTGCCCTTTGCGCACGAGATGCCGCATCAGTTCATCATGCAAATTGTTGTGTTGTTGAACAAAGGCTCCATTCACTCGGCTTCGGATAGCAACATTTGCTACGAATCGGACTGGAAGCTGCGTGAAATCTTTGCCAAAACCTGTTTCGAGACGCTGCTGCAATTTTCGCTGCTGGAGGATCAGGCCACGGCTACAGCATGCAACAATAATCGTCTGAATGCCAATTTATTGAGCACTGGTGCCCCAGGAGCGGTTAATAAGGACTTTGCCGGGCGACTCGCTGTGACGGCGCTGCTTCATCGTTTTCAAGAGGTGCTCAAGCGCTTTAATGACGATGAACGCCAAAGCGGAAAGTGCCCGCTGCCCAGGTAAATTTTAGGTCAAATAAACTTGTACTCTTGTACTAATGTTAATCTTTTACTATTTTGCAGATTTCGCCTTTCGGAAATTTCCTTTGTGCTAAAAGCAATTGCAACACTTGTTGTATCCATGAAGAAAGCGCCAGCATCCAAAGGTATGTGCCATAAATTACTGTAACTTCACTGTATTTAAGCTTCAGTTATCATTTTATTCAGTTAATAAGCCCGCCTGGGATTTACTGATCGGCCTGTATCCGTATTTGGTGGACTGCACCACAACCACATCGCCCGAAGTGTCCCGTTCGCTGCGAGAGGCTTTGCTGCAGTACACGGATCTGCTGCAGGCGCCCAGCTACGTCAAGGACAATGCGAATCAATCGAATGGACAGCCATGAAGCAGAATGAAGGGAAATGAATTGTTTTTAGTTTAGGTCAATGTCCTTTTGAATATATTGATATATTGCATGATTATATTTTACATTATATTATACATATTTATTTTAACTGTGCATAATTTAAACACACAAAAATATGTTATATTTGGTATATATGCTTATGTGACCACTTTCCATACCTAAGTCCTTATAAATTTGTAAAAGTATTGTAGTCGGAACTAAGTATATTATATTATTATATTATCTACAAACTGTTCGCAGTGAAAAGCTGTCAAGAGCTTAGCAGCTTGATAGCATAAGATGCCCCTAAAAAACTGGTTGGCCAACCAATGCAGCAACCTTATCTCGCAGCAAGAAAGCAAATATTTCTTTAGTACCTTGGTAAGACGCTGTTTGATATGATATGATATGATATGACATACATATACATATATATAATTATATTATTTGGTAACTAAACATTGAGCTATGCGAGTAGCGAAATTTTTAAAAGAAAACCTACCTAGACATACAAATAGACTTGCGTGTTATCTGAATCAAATATTAACACTTAATCAACAACTTTGTAGAGACGTTTTTAAATAAACCAACAATTATTATTATATAATCGTATTTTTTTTTGCATAATAAATTTCTTTTTACAACACTTCCAGCAACTGTAATACATCAAAAGCTTGAAAGCCGCAATAAAAATATGACGACATATGGAAAAATATTTACTGAGAAATCTTGGGAATTTTTTTTTTTTTCTTTAAATTGGATGAATTGTCAAAATTACAAAAGTACAACAAGTTTTGAGATTACGGAATAATTGAGTTCAGATCTGTTAAATAGGGAGCAAACATGAATCGAGGTCGAAGCCACAGATAAAATATATTTTGGAATCTGTTGCTTTTTAGCTATGCATATAATTAAATCAACCAAATTATGATTTTCGAAACCTAAAAATCTTACTGATCGTACTTTGGTTTCTATGGCCTTACATTAGAGATTCAATCATCACAGTGTTGTGAAAGTAAATAAAGGATATTCGAATTTTTATATGGTATACTGCTTACCTCTTGAGCTGTAAAGTGCTTGGGAAATATTTGTCGAGTGCAAAGATTTTAATCTAAATAAAATTTTTATTTTAATTTGTTTTGTTTTCATTTTAATCGGTATAATAAGTATAATAACATTTTTGTTGTTCTTGTTTGTTTTTTTTTTCAATTATTATTATTTTACCTGTTAATATTAATTATTTTTCATATAGTTTTTCCATTGTTTTTGTTTTTGTTTTAATATTAGAATTAGGCAATCGAGTTAATACTACCTTCGTTTTAAATATTATGCAACGAATTGGGTTTTAGTTTTTAATTTTATAATTATGAATTTTTTAAATGTATATTTAATAAACTCATTTCCGTTCTGGCTTGTATTTTATATTTTTTAATTTATGTATATTTCTTATTATTTTATATTTTGCTGTGCCTTTCAACTCATTTGTTTTTGTTTCTTTTTTAGTTTATTATTTTTTGTTTTTTTTTTTTCTTTTTTTTAGTTTTAAGTTTTTATGCCGTGGGCGCTAAATGTACAGTTGCCTTGTAAAAATTTACAATTCAAGCGCTTGCTTTTAAAATATTTTTTTTTTAATTTTTATTTTTAATGTTACAATTACTAATTTAGTTTTTTTAGCTGAAAGTCGCAATCACCTTAACAAATAGCCGCATATATATATATACTTTAATATATATATATATATTTTTATTTTTACTTTAATTAACCTTGTTTTCTTATTTTCTTATGAATTTAGAGTTATTTTTTCTGTTTTAATTTTATTTAGTTAATTTTTTTATTTTTGTTTTATGGGGAGGTTTACTTAGATATAATACAATTGTTTTTTTATGGGATTGCAATTTGATTTAATTTTTATGTAAACGTTGTTATGAATCTTTGCAGTTGTTGCTTCTTCTGTTTAAATTTAAATGTGTGTGTGTCTGTGTGTGTATGCGTACATTTTACAAACATTGAAACAATTTTATGCATTACATATACAATACTTTTTACTGTTTATATACATAAGCGGCATACATTTTTCATGAATTTTGTTTAACAAAATTTTAAGCCTGTTGCTTTGTGTGTATGTGTAGATATTTATGTATGTATATGTATATTTGTTATATATGTATGTATATTAGAAAGAGAAGTTTCGTTAGGCGTTTATTTGCTTTTATTTTATTTATTTATTTATGTAGATGAAATTGTAAAATGTTTTTACTTCTTTTGTGTTTGTTGCGAAATGTTTTTGATGTATTTTTGTTTGTTTATTTGTTAGGTTTGCATTTAAATTTGGTTTGCAATTTGTTTAAACTCTTTACATTATATTACTTAGCTAAATAGCCATACAAAATGTCGTGTCGGTTACATATATACTAATATTTTGTTATATATATATATATATATATATATATATATATATATATATATATATATATTTTTTTTTTTTTTTTTTTTTTTCTTTCTTTTCTTCTTCTTCTTTTAGTTTAATGAACACTTTCTTGGGTTCAATTCAATATTAGTTTAAAAAGTTTTTTTTTTTTATTTTTATAGTTTATAGTTAAAGTTAAATGTTTAAATTTAAGTTTAGCGTTGGTTTTTTGGTTTTTAAAAAGTTGCTCGAAATGAATATATGTATATATATAGTTAAGAAGCGCTGTGCCCTGTTGACTTGTGATTTTATATATATACATATATATAGTATATATATATATATATATATAGTATATATATATATATATATATATATATATATATATATATATATATATATAGAACTATATTGTATTGCTATAAAATCATAGTTCATAGTTAATAGTTGTTGTGATTAGCGTTTAGTTAGTATTTTCCTATTTGAAGACGCCTGGATTTTCAATATATTTGCTGCCAGCTTAAACCGTACAGCCAAAAATAAATAAAAAAAAACTATATATGTTTAAACTTTTGCCACATATTCTATAGGCTAGTTATCGTGTCTGTGTGTCTGTATGTGTGTATATATATTTCACTTTTTATGTGGGGGCACTTGATTGATTCAACTCTACAGCTCTCTCCCTCTCTCTTACTTTATCTCTCTTGCTCTTTTCAGCTTCCTTTTAAATAGTACAAAAGTTTTTCCTTTTCTCATTTATTTTTGGCTGACCGTCGGGATTTCATTTGTTTAACAAATAATAATAAATGTCGCTGCTTTAATCTTTTTGATGTTGTTTTTTACCCGTATTTCTAACTGGTTTATAGAGTATTTCATACAAATTGATTATACACCTATTTATGTTTGTCTGAGAGCAAGCCACACGTTTTTGTTTCTATATAAATATTTTATTTGTTAATTAACTATTTCTTGGGCATTTAAAGAGTTTTAGGTTCATTGCTGTTCATCTTTGTATTCCTACTGAAACCCTAAGGCATTTTATGTTTTCTCTAAATTTATATTTTTAATATATATACTAATTTTATGCTACCGCTTAAATAAAATGAAAAAATGAAACAAAAAAAAACATAATTGATATTTGGTTTGCGGAACTCTAACTAGATAAAAGAATTACTACTTTCATTTCTTTTCAGTTTTTCCATTGGAAAAAAGTGCTGCCCATTGGTTATAATTGTGGCACATACGCAAAAAGTGCTGCCCATTTCGTTTGGTTGAATCGTAGCTTAGCACAGAATAAATGTTGCCAATTTGTCGGTGTGTTTTGGTTGTAAGTGTTGCAAAATGTTATCAAAACGTGTGACTTGCAATAGATATCGATCATTTTTTCGAGTCTATAATTGTTGTAACTAATTAAATATTTCATATTTTTAGTATTTTTCGTGTATTTTTGTTTGCATTTTGAGACTGAATGAATCGTAGGTGAATCTTTAGGTTGTTGCTTAATTTATGTAGATTTCTGCAGACTACATCATGAAATATATGTAGTTGTTTCAAATTGTTTTTAACGTGGCTTATAACTAAATTAAAATTATCTTGTTTCATATTCATATACATACATACTATATGTATTTAGCTTAGTTTAATTTTGGTATATATATTTTTTTTTTGTATTTATGTTTTGTATATGAAGCGCTTAATGCGGGAGTTTTAAAATTGTGTGCCAGTTTTTATAGTTGTTGTTATCGATAACAATCATAATGTAAATAATCGAAAAAAGAAAGGCATTAAAGAAAATCGTTTTTCAAATATATATTTATATATACTGAGGATTTATAGGATACACGATTTGTTGTTCGTTTGTTTTTGTCAGGCTTTGTTCTTGTTCTGTACATAGAAAATTAACATAAAAGAAACATACAATACTGTGTATGTACTTTGTTGTATATAAGTGTATATATGTATATATACATATGTATATATATGTAATTGTTTTCTGTTGTAGTATATATATAGCAATAGTTGACGTTTGTTTCAAAATTGTTGTTCATAGTATGTTCAGTAGTTGTTGTTTAATTTTGTGTTTGTTTTTTGTGGGTTATATTACGTCGTACATTATAGCAGTAAATAGGTATCGTAGCTGTTGTTCATGTTCGTGTCTGTGTATAAAGCAACGTGGGTTCACTTAATCAGTTCAAGAGGTCATATACATATACATATACATATACATATATGTAGGACATGTACACAAAGTATGCTAGTGTATATGGGTGTGTGTGTATGGGAGGAAATTGTGGTTCAATTAAACTAAAGCAATTTATTTATGATTTTTAATAAACATTTTTTGTATACAATATACACTCATTTATGTACATATATACTATGTAGATCGGGATTTATATATATATATGTATAGGTATACATATACATATATTTATAAATATAGTCGTTACACAAATAAGCCACAAACTGTACAAAACATTGTACATATGTACATGTACCATAAAAAAACTTATAGACAAAGCCCCTACGATTTTTTGAAATTTCAATATTCGATAACAATTGTCATATTATCGATCGATAGAGCATTACGTTTACGACGGTTTCCAAGTATGATTTTTATTTATTTTTTTCTAGGCTATTTAATTGTTTCTATATATAATTTTATATTTTTTTATTCATGTATATCGATAATTATATGTATCGATATCCATTTATTTTTAATTTAAATTTTTGGTATATAACAAGAACGATTATTATTTATAAGTTTACTATACAAATGTCTCGTGTTTTTATATATTTATATATATAAAGTTTTAAAGCTTTGGTGGCGGCAAAAAATTGAAATCCCAAATAAAAATACAAACATACGTTTAGAAGAAACAAATAATTAAAAAACAAATATCTCACTTTTAGTTACAGACGAAAATTGAAGACCGCTTTAGTATTTTTAAGTGTTTTTTGTTTTGTTCACTTCGTTTTTGTTTATACACATACATACACATTTAAAAACAAAAATTATAAATAAACAAAACTGTTAGCAACTAACGAAAACCAAGAATTAATTAAGTGTTTTTTTTTTTTAGTTTTGTTGACCAAAAATGAGGCAAAATGTATTTTAATATAATTCATGTAATCCATTGATCATTGATCAGAAATCACCTATCGTCAATCTTTATCATAATACATGATGATTTATAATTCATGCTTGGATTCGTTTTTAATGATTCATAATCATCCATCTGAGTTCGTAATTAATCATCAATTATAACCCATTTATGAATCATAAATAATTAATCTCATAATAATGAATCATCAAACATGAATCATGAATCATCATTCATAATTCAAAATTCATAAAATACATAGTATAAGCAATTAGTACTGAACTTTTTAAGTTTTGGCAGTACGCATTTTTTGGTATTAATATTAATTGTAATTGTTTTGGTTTTGTTTTGTAATAGTTTAAAATTATGCAAATATACAATGTAGTTTTGTTTATGTTCTCTATCATAAATCGTACAGCAATTATGTTTTGTTTTTTTTTTTTTTTAATTTACTTTGTTATTAAAATATATTCATAACGCGCTACTTAATTGTTTAAAAAGTTTTTAATTTTGGTTTCATTCATTTCATTTTTTCTATTATTTTATCTTTAACTAATATTAATAAACAAATTTTTAACATTTCTCGTTCAACAGTTTTTTTTTTCATACTTTTTTCTTTTTGTTTTGTTCTTCCCTTTATACTGATCGCAGCCAAAAGAACTCAAACTGATGCACCCCGAAAAAATTGTTTAAAAAACCTAAGAGACAGACAAAAATCTAGCTACAAATTAAAAACCTCAGACATATCCATAATGTATATTAAATAAATACTAAATTTGCGTTTCAATTAGTAGTTTTTTGTTTCACTAACTGTAAACAATAATCGTAGGTTATGTACAACATTTTCTGGACTTTTGTTGAATATTGTATTATGTTTTTTCCTAATAAAATGGCGGATAGAGTGCTACGTATGTGTGTGTGTATGCGTATTTGTGACATCTTTGATAGTAGTAGTATTATTAATAGTACTGCGTTTTCGGTGTTGGCTTCATCTCTCTTCGATCTGTCCGCATTATCCATAGATTCCATTAAAGTGGCTAAGTTCCGAATTGTTTTTTTTTTTAGTGTTTATTTAACTGCTATCACTTTCGTTTGTTAATGTTAAGTTCTTTAATTTTATTTTTTTTTAAATTGTTCATTTATAAATATGTTTATAATAAAATACAATTGGACTAAACAAAATGTTCTTTCATACAATATTTTGTGAAAAGTTGAAAAGTTTCGGGTGTGGGGGAGAGATTTCTCTTGGATGTATTTAACAGATTCTCATTTATAGATATATTATCTTTTATGTTGTTTTCAATTTTATTTCGTTTTTAGTATTTATTTATATTTTGTGTGTTTTAGGCTGTCTTTAGGAATTTCTTTTTTATTTTAATCATAATTTCTCCTTTTCTTTTTCCTGCAATATATAGAAAACAAATGGCAAAAAATCGCATATGAGTCAAAGAGATTGGCGCAATGTGACACTAGGACATATTGAAAGTCAAAGTAAACTATATGGGCAATCAATCAATCAATCAGTCAATCAATATATAACAAGAAAACTAACAAAGTAATACAAAATTTATATTATAAACCAAATGAAAAAATTACTAAAAAATTTATTTTATTTTTTAATTTGCTTAAACTCTTGTTGCTGTTGTTGTTGCTGGTACAAATATTAGGCTACTGGTTGTTGTTGTTGGTTTTGTTAATAATATTATTGTTATAGTTGTTTGTTGTTGTTGCTGTTTACGGCTGCACGCTGGGATTTTTTTTCTATTTTAGGTGGAACTGAATCGATTTTAATTATTATTTTTTTTTTTTTAGTTTAGCATTAGCGACAACAATCGATTCAATCATTCAATCAATCAATCAAGCTGCAGGCTGTGGCATTTACCTATTTACTTATGCATTAATTATTTACTTATTGCGAATTTTATCAACTACGGCATACGAAATACAATTTTGTTAGTTTTTAGACGATGTTTTTTTTTCGATTTTTATGGAGGGGGAGGAAAACAAGAAAAGAATGAAATACAATTTGATTAGCTCTTCACATGATTAAGTAACTACACAAATTTCTTTTTGTTTGGCACTACGAATTTTGACGATTAAAGCTCTAAATCAAACTGAAATAAACAAAAAATTAGAAAATAAAATGTAAAAGAAGCCAACAACATAGCGATAATTCCCAAAATGAAGAAAAAATGCAGAGTTTTGCTGATCTTCAATTAATACTGTTTAGCTATACATATATGCATATATACACATACATATACATATATATATAAGGTGGTAGGTTGGGAAGAACTCTGTATACATAAGCTATATAGCAGCTACACACACATATAGGCAAATCATATACAACATACAAATATACAAAGTTTGAACATTAAAAATGCATTTTATATTTCATTTTTTTTTTTTTTTTTTTATAATTTACATTTGTTTTTTATTTGTTTGTGTATTTATTCAATCTATTTGAAATCAATCTCAGAAATTAAAAGCGAAAAAATAGCACAAAGTTGTTTTGTTTTATATAAATGTAATTTAATTATAATATTAATAATAGACGGCAAAAACAAATCATATAAACATAATGCTAGACGTAGCTGTAAATATATATATATGGTATATAATCAAAATATTCACAAAAAAAAGAAAATTTACAAATGAAAATAGAAAAATAGAAAACAAACTGAAAAGAATAGAAACAAAAACTGCACAAAGAGAAAACAAATACTTTTCTGTGTGTAGTGTGTGTGTGTGTGTGTGTGTGTGTGTGTATGCATGTGTACAGACTAATTAGTTATTGGTGCTTAACAAATGACAATCAAATAAAATAAAAAGAAATCAATAAAAGACATTTTTTTCGTTTTTTGTAAACTAATTGTAGCCGTGTTTGATGTTGTTGTTGTCGTGTTATTGTTTATAAACAAAGAATTTATTGCCAATCATTTTTTAAGCTTAGATAGTCATTTATAATAAGGCATAATAATAATATACATAAGTAACAATAGATAATATAGAATTGATAAACTTTCTGCATAATTTCACTTTCATTCAAGCCTAATTATTTAAATTAGAATTAAACAATAAGTACTTAAAAGCAAAGTTCATAACATGTTCTTTTGTTTTGTTTTGATTTGGGGTTTTTTTTTTTTATTGTTTACATTCAAAATCTTAATATGATGCACTCGACATAAACCAAAAAAGAGGAAAATTATAATTTGTTTTTATAAGAAGCGAGAAGAGGAGGAAAGCGAAATATAACAAAAAGCGCAGCAAACAATACAAATTTTATAAGGCATACTTTTGTTTTATACATAATATATATATACATATATATATACTTGTAAAATTATATATATATATAGTATTTATATGGCTACTACGCTCAGTGTGTAATGCTCGTGTGTGTATGTGTGTGTGTGTGTGTGTGTGTATGTGTGTATCTGTTGTGTTTGTGGGTTTGTCAGCTTTAAAGCACAAATTTAATTTTTAATCTTTTTTTGTTTTTCGTTTAGCACACAGTTTAAATTATTGTTTGTGTTTTGTTTTTGTTTATATAATGTTATTAACTAGGCAGCACATAAACAATAAATTTAATTATTGAGTTTAAGTTTCGTGTTTTTTTTTTCTATTTTTTTGGCACGCAAAAAGCTGAGCTAAAATCATATGTAATATCTATATATAAAATACAAAAAGCAAACTATGCATAAAAAATTACAATTGTTTGTTTTTTTTTTTTTAATAGTTTTAGCTGCATTTTGCGCGCCAACAAAATAGGTATATATATTTACGTTTATATATTTATAAATACTTGCATTTATATAAATATATACTTTGTTTTTTTTTTTTTAATTATTATTAATATATTTTTTTTCTAATTTTGTTAACTAAGAAAATTTTTGCTAAATTTGTTGTTGCTGCTGCTGCTGTGTCTGTGTGTAAGTACGTTGCTTATGTCTCTCTCTGTGTGTGTGTATGTGTGTGTTGTGTCTGTTTTTGTTATGTGTGTGTGTGTATGTGTTGTGTCTGTGTTTGTTGTGTGTTTGTATATGTTGTGTCTGTGTTTGTTGTGTGTGTGTGTGTGTGTGTATGTGTTGTGTCTATGTTTGTTGTGTGTGTATGTGTTGTGTGTGTGTGTGTGTGTGTGTATGTGTTGTGTCTGTGTTTGCTGTGTATGTCTGTTGCGCATTTGCGTATGCAGCTTCAAACGTCTTTAATTTGCAGTTTATTAACTAAAATGTAAATTTGCTGCTGCATCTCAAATTGTTACAAAATATTTGGTGTTGTTTGTTGTGGACTGCTTGTTGTTGTTGTTTGTTGAATTCATGTTGTTGTTGGGTTTTTTCTTGTTCTTGCTGTTGTTGTTGTTGTTGTTGGCAACTTACTGTTCTTGTGGATCAGTATCACTCTCTTCCAGCTCGCTCTTATTGCGTCTCTTCTCATAGATAAGAATGATCACACAAAGTATCAAAACCTCAGCACAAATGCCAAGGAAAGGCCACAAGGCAGCAAATTTGCCTGAGAGTGAACGATAAAACAATTAGATCGATAGATAGATAAATCTAAAATAGTGAATTGAGCATTATAATTTACCCTTAACACGAACGGTTACAACATCGGTGGCAACGGTGGTATTGCCATAATCATTGGCCTCATTACGTCCATGGCATTTGTAATCGCCTCTATCATCCAATGTCACGTTCTCAATCATTAAAATTGCATTCTCAACTTTATTATCATCCGCTTTCAATATATAACGATCTGTGCTATTTGTGACATTTGTGTAATTGCCTGTGGGGTAAGCAGAAAAGAAATTGAAATTACTATCTGATTTAGTCGGGCTTAAAGAGAAATTTGCCGTTCTTTGCAAAAGCTGAATGTTTTATACCTTTACATTTGAAAATCGATAATTTATCCATTAAAAATTGTTCTTATATGATTATATATATCGAAAAAAGAATTATCGATCACTACATTTTATTCAAATCATGGTTATAGAGTATTTTTGAAGTTTACAAGGAGATAAGGAATTTTCGGTTGAAGCAGACTCTATTAAAAGATATATTAGACAGTGTATATAGATCTACAAATCTTCATAGAGCTGGTAAGTTTTTCATAGTCAAAGTCAACAACATTGAAGCTATGATTTCCATATTGACAGAATGATAAATTAACAATATCTTTATGTACATTTTATAGATTCTTCTTGTAAAATTTTGTAGGTTATTATGCTGTCGATTTTGTCATTTTGACTCTTTGATTCTCATCTTCTCATCATCTTAGATCACTCACCAAAGCTCCATGACAATTGAGGATTGCTACCGAGAACTGTGCAGGGGATCATCATTTTCTCACCCTCTACAACACCAGCATTTGAAGGCACTCTTACGACCACGCGAGCTGAACAAATGAAAAAAAAAAGGTAATATTATTAAAATGTAAATACGTTTTTGTTAATTATCTATTTGTTTACTTACCAATCACGTGAATATCTTTGGACACGCCCTTGAACTCACAACTGTAGTCACCATCGTCGTGAGCCTCCGCTCTGTCAATTATGAACTTTCTTTCGGCATGGATAAGTTTAAATCGACCTCTCAGTGAGGGGACATCCGTCACATTGACGCCGCCCTTTTTCCTATTTATATATGCAAAATGGAATACATAGCAATTAGTTAATTTTAAAATAAGTATAAAATAACAACATTTATAAATGGTTACAAAACAAATACCAATAGTTTTGTATAAAACTAAACTTAGTTATCTATCTGGAGAGGATTATATTGTAAAATCCGGTTATCGAAATATTTCATGAATAATTTCTCATATATTTATGCAATATAATTATGGTATTGATATTGTTTTCATCGTTTACTTTTCATTACTGTCTATTTTATTAACAACTGATATATTTATAATATTCGGAAGTCATAAATGTGCGACATACAGCCTATCGATAACTGTAAAGCTGCTGTTGTTGTTTTTTCTCTAGTGTATAGTTGATATTCATCCCCTACCCTACAATATGTTCAGCTTCCTACTACTCATGTTGATACTCTTTATGTGGATTGTCTCATGATATTGATATTATTATAGACATATTTTCTAGAGGTTGAGTTATCGATTGTTCCCTTCAGTCGTGCTCAGATAATTACTTTTTTTTTTATTTTATTATTTATTATAAACTACTGCTTTTCAACTCTCATTTCTAACCGATAATTATATCTTCCATATTTAATCGGACAACTAAAGTTTTCGGCTTCGGCTCTATGCCGCTTGTCTTGTTAGCCAAAAATTCCATAGACTTGTATTTTTATTCAGTTCAAGAACTTTTGGTGCCAATTATTCAGGACTAATTCAAAGTGAGGCACGCAAAGCTAAGTTTTCTGGCCCTGGCGACCGACAAAAAGTGTCATTACCATTACGAGGCCTCTTTCACACCCACACACACATACACCCACACACACACACGCACACACATATATTTGCATGCTCTCACGCATACATATATACAAACTAGAGTCGGATAAGCCCACTCCCTGTAATCGGGCGCTTTTTAGCACAGTAGTAGGAGAGATGGGGCTACCTTCCACCCAACCGGCGCCTATGTTATGCTCTCCAGGTTACGTCAGTCAAGTGCTTGGTTAAGGGGGGCAGCATAATTAAGCAAAAGTGCTTAGCTGTGCCGTATTAAAATGATTGCTCTTATAACTGCCAACTAGTATGCAGAGCCATAGGCTATAGGCCCGAGTTGGGGGAGATACCAAACTGACGGACTGCCCGCCCGACCGCCTTCTATCTGTCTTTCTATTGGCTAAGCACGACGTACACTGTCAACAATTTTGCAGTTTGTTTCGATAAACTTACTAAAAATCAATTGTTTCTAATTATATTGCTAGAGATTTTAGTTTAAAAATGTTATTGTATATTATATTACATCTTTTTTTCTGGAATTATCAATACAAGTTTATTTTGCGAAATATTTATATATACATATATATTTCTAACTTACCATATGAGTGGATCATCGGACTCCACATTTTTCACATTGCAGCTGAGCACGAGCGGCGTTCGAATATCGTAAAATTTGAGTTGACGCTCCACATGGTCATAATTTGGCACCAAGGAATCTGGCCCTGAAGTGAACATGATTATATATCCACAGAGAAAGAGAGACAGAGAGAGAAAGAAAGAGAAAAACATCAAAATAGTGCAAATATTTATTAGATACAAATCGTATATCCCAAAAAAGTAGAGTAGGAAAAAAACGTTTACATAAAAAAATGTTTATCTAAATAATTATGCATATACGAAAAAGAAAAAAAATATATATATAAATATATATATATATCGCTAGATAGATGGTTTCGTTTATGGTAGGTATAAATATATTAACGAGTTTTTGTTTTATTGTAGAGGCGAGAGCTTAATATATGAGGGGTGTTCATAAGGGGATTTACGCAGGGTTTTTTTTTTATTATATTATTACGATTTTTATTAAGATCTGAGAGCTAAAAATGAGCTGAGATGTTTGTGGTATATAGATATACATATATATTGGTTTGATTGTATTGAAACTCTAACAAGTATTTATTAATATAAAAAATAAATACAAATAAAAACAGAAATTGCAACTTAAATCAAAAATACCAATAATAATTTCACACACATACGCTATTTGCACTAAATTAAAAAAAAAGACGTATATCTAAAAAATTTGCAACCACAATTTGAACTAAAATAAATTCAACATTTTGTTTACTTATAGCACCCATAAAAAAAAAAACCCAATTCAAAGAAAAACAAATCTAAAACTAACTAAAAAATAAAAAATATTTTTATTAATTTTCGAATTTTATTTCACCTAAACATACATATGTAAAGTTAAATATTTATTTAAATTATATATATCTATATATATAAATATGTATATATATATATATATATATATACATAGATATTTTTTTTAGTATAGATAGTTTTTAACTTGGACTGAAATCAAATAAATTTGATTTGCATGATATATATATTTATACATATATATGTAATATGCAATAATTATATATTTCGTTTAATTCTATAATTTAAATTTTATTTTTTAAAGTAGCTGCAAATGGAGCAATAATCGTTTTTTATATTTAAATACTAAATGTTATTTATTTTTATCGAGTAATGCGATAAGCAAAGTCAAGCTAAAACTAAAGCAACAGCTAAATTGTCGATAACTGATAATCGATAAACATTAGCCCACATACGAACATGACACAGATACAATACATATTCATGTATTATAGCCTTGTCCTTATCGCAGTACGAAAAACAAAAATAAAAGCGGCAGCAAAACCAAAAACAAGAAAATAATATATACGCAAACGAAAGAATAAATGAAACAAAGGCAATCGACATTAAGCCGCGGTTACAAACACAGTCATTGGGGGCAAAACAACAATGCTTATCAAGCGACTGAGCGCCAATTCTGAATTACACATGGATTCCATATGCGTCAAACAAAATGGCTGCCAATCAATCAAATTGAAGAGCCGGAGATAGAGAGAAAGAGAGGAGAGACCGACAGAGAGGGAGAAAAGGGGTCACTGAGGCGCTGTGCACCTGCCAGTCGTGTGATTCAAAAGCAAACGTAAACAACTAAAATAAATCGAGTAAAATATATATAAATATATGTATATATATATATAAATACAACAACAATGACAACAACAATAGCGACTCACACATACAAATCAAAACAAAAAGTTGCAGTAAGAGTCAAAAGAAATATATCAAGCAACAAAAAGGAATATAAAAGCTCCACTTCAAGATTTGCATGTGTTTCATGTATGTATGTATGTGAGTTTGTTTATGTGTGCGTGTGTGTGAAGGCGAACGAGCTTAAGTATCGACGAATAGTCAAAGCCTAAAAGCACTAGCGAACGATTAACGATTAACAACACCAAAAATAGACTAAACGATGTGGGAGTTTGAGCAATGTAGACGTGCACTGATAACGATTGTAGGAGAGCGGGAGAGCGAGAGAGAGAGAGCGTGGAGAGCGTATGGCGAGCGAAAGTACGAGCAATAGAGCGAGGCTTAGACGATAAAAAAAGATGAAGGAATTGGAATTGGACGAACGTGATTTTTGACGATGAACGCGATGAGTGAAATGCAGTTACTGTTGTAGAGAGACCGAAATGAGACTGAGTGAAGTTTAGTAGTATTTTTGCTTTGTTTGTATATCAGAGTTGTTGCACTTGTAAGTTCAATTTACTCAATAGATACAGTGGTACTGCTAATACTCGCGATTAATTGAGTGGAGCACTTTGTATTTATACACATACAAAATTAATAATAATTAAGAGTTGAGAGCTTGTTGAGCACTTAAGGTTAGCGGCATGAAATTTATTTTACGTTTGATTCATAAACTAAATAATTTGACACTTTGCAAATCAAGTTAACAATTATATTTAACGCTTTGTCACGCAATAAACTGTAATTAAAGTTTTCAGTTTAGAACTGAACTAATTGCGGCACAACTCGAATATGCATTTATGTATGTATGTATGTATGTGTGTATTGACGTGTAATTGACCGAGCTTTGTTATGTATGGAAATTTTGAATTAGTTTTGCTTTGTATCTATGTATGTATGTGTGAGTGAGGTGAGTGAAATGTCATTTCATGTGGTTTCAATTATGATTGTATGCGTTTGTGTGTGTGTGTGTGTGTGTGTGTGTGAATGTGAATGCGAGTGAGTGTATGTGTGTATGTGGCTCACCCTTTTTAATAGGCAAGAACGTCTTGGGCTGCTGCTGCATTAAACCGATGCTGTTGCTGTAGCTGGTTGTTAGCGCTGTGTGCACTGTGGGCGCTGTTGCAACGGTAACAGCACCACCTGTGCCGCCCACTGCAGGCGGCACAAATTGCGGTGAATATGTTTGATATTTCTCATTATGATGCTGCGTAGGTTGCATTGGCTGCGGCGGCAGCGGCAGTTGAAAATTGTTTAGTTGCTGTTGTTGTTGTTGTTGTAGTTGTTGCTGATGATGCTGCGCTCGATGATGCGCTGTGGCAGTGTCGATTGGCGTTCGATAAATCGGCATCGTTTGATTGTACAGCTGTATGGTGGGCGGTTCGGGTGGCGCCACCGTATGCTCCAGCAAACTCAGGCGGGGTGGTGGAAAATCTGGCGGCGTGGCTGAATAAATGCGATGAATGCCATTAACACCCGCCTGGCCGCCGTCACCTGTTGTTGTTGTGGCATGCCACGTGCTCAATTCGTTGTATCTACGCGTTGTAGCCGGCTGCTGCGGCTCGTAGCTGCCATAACCAAACCCAAAGCCGTGACTTGTGGCATTGCCTTGTTGCTGATTGTGCTGCTTGGCGGAGGCTAGGGACGGCGACTCTGAGCCCCGTTGCTGCCCCGGCTGCTGTTGCTCCTGCCACGTGCGCGTAAATATCTCATCGGCCGAGCTCGGCGTCAGCTCATCGATAGTTCGATAACCGCTCTCCGTCGGCGTCTCCGATTGCTGCTGCTTGCTGTGCACGTGCAGCATGTGAAAGCCGCTGTCGCGACGATGATTTTTGTTGTTGTTGCACTGATAACGACCCTCGTGCACCTTCAGGGCGTGTCGCACCTTCAGATGCGCCTCGATCTTGTGCTTCTCGCCTGCAGTTGGTTGATTGATTGATTGTTGCTCGTTCTTCATCAATCGTCAATCGTCAATCATCAAAAAATACTTACCTTCGATGGCGCTCTCCGACAGTGTATAGGAGTGCTCGTCGTGGCCGTGCCGCAAATTGTGGCGCGTTATCGACTCCCCATTCTTTAGCCAGTGTATCCGCTCAGTTATCGGTATGACGCACGTTATCGAAAATGGCTCACCGATATTGACAATCGCGTCGCCATAGTAAACGATCGGCGCGGTGGCCAGTGCAAACTCCGATGATTCATCGCTATCGTTCTCAATGATGCTCGCTGCATTACGATTAATTTAATCCACAAATATGCATATACATATATAATAATATATATATACATGTATATAAAGAACACACACAGCAATATGGTTACAACAAATCGATATATCGATAGCAAAAAGAGCAGGTTGAAGGGGGCAATGGGAAAGGAGAAACATCATTGGAAATCAAGAAAACATTAACAATTAACAACAACATAAAATATAAACGTTTTTTTTTTTATTTAATTAGTCTTTTTACACTCCATAAAATATATGGCTACTATAGCAGATGTGTGTACGATCCGATCCATTTCGAGTCGATCGATTGTCTGTGTATTATTTTATCGGTTAGATTTGTTTGCTTTTTTTCGTTTTCTTCTTTTTGTGTGTTTCCAGTTTTCAGATTATTTGATTTCAGCGCCAAGTTGCAAAAATATGTATGTATATATATATCAATTTATTTATACTAAATGTGTCGTAAATCTTACTTACATATACACATAAAAGATATATACAAAATAAACGAAATAAAAACAGAAATTAAAAAAAAAAAACGATTATCGAACTGAATAATCAAAAAATCAAATTAAAGCTAATTCAAATTATAAATGTGGTGCGTGAGTGCTATAATTAAGACCACAAGGTGTTAATGGATCTGGTTTTTTCTTTTTTTTTATATATATATATATATATATATATATATAAAATGTACAGCTTGTAAACAATTTAAAGTCATCGATAAGCGTTAAAGCTAATCGATAATATTGCGGGTAAAACTTTGAAGTGGGTTTAAAAATTAATTGATTTAGGATAGTTAAATATAGTTGTTTAACTTGTATTTTTCTCTATTACAAGTTATCAATATTTTATATAATTGAATATAGTAAATACAATTAATAAGTACTATAATAGAGATACCTTAAATATGTTTAATTGAATAATATTTTTAAAAATGTTCTATATTGTGTTACAGCTCAGTTATAACATGGATGCATTATTGTAACAATATATTCATACTTAGGTATACTCCCAAATGCCTCTGCATTTTGATATTCTGTTATTACACAAGACTAAACGGAGAAAGCCGGTGGCTGACGCAACTCGTTCGTAGAGAGATTAAAATCAATCTCGTCATTCAGCCAGGTGCCCAGATACATATGTATGTTTTTAACTGTGTGTGTGTGTGACATTGGGTGATGGCGTCAACAGTGACGTCAGTAATGTCCAGTTTAAACTGCATATTCTTAAGCCATGGCCATTTTCCACGACATATATATGTATATGTATATGTATAGACCGTTGGTCGAATGACCATGTGCTGTTTTTTTTTTTTTTTTTTTTCGAGAGAATCTTATCTGCGCTTATCAATGGACGGTAGGTAACAAGTACTTTTGATAACTAGAAATAAGCAAAAAGGCTAACATGGCAATAAATATAAAGGCTCTTAACAAAGAATATACAATATATATTTGTTGATTGCTGTTTGCGTATAGATAAAGTCGCAATCTTATCAGCTGTTTTAACAAGTCAACGGACATAGTCTTTATTTGTTTCACACAGAGTGATTAGGCACACTCACACACATGCAAACACACGTTTACGTGCTTAAGTATGCGCGCGTAGTATTTGCCTTCCCTTTTCAGCTGACACTTTTACAGCAAATTAAGCGCAAAAAGATTGCAGACAGCGCAATTTCATTTACAAGCAACAAGATGTCGCCCCATCACTCTTCCACTGCTTGCAAGCATTTTCGTCTGTTGCTGTCACTTTGGACAGCATAAGCACACAAAACACGCACAAGTATTACATTTACATACATACAGAGAGCATATTGCAGCATAGGACAAAATGGAAGGCGGCGACCCAGTCGAAAAGTATTATAAATTTATACAACATCAACACACACACATACACACGTGCGCGTATAACACACCTTAACATTCTGTACTCTCACCACACACTCTCACACGCGCTCTCTCTTTGTCTCGTTAGACACAAACGTTTAACCGCTACGTCTGTTGCTGTTGTTGTTGGTGACAAGAAATTTATGGTTTATTGCTTGTTCATGTAGCATAGTTTTTGTCGCATTCCTTGTGCCAAATAGAAGAAAGAGCATGCAAAAGCGAGCGCCAACTAAAACTTTATTTAATCAAATTTATGGCAGCCAGCACACACACCGCCATACTCACATGCATGCACACTGCATCCCTCTCTCTATCCAACATCCAACGCACCATATGAATAGCACACTCGTGACATATTGTTATTGGCATTCGTTCGCATAGTATATGAATGAGTGTATATATGTACATACATACATATATAGATGGATGCGTACGTATGAATATGTGTGTGTTTGTTGCTAACGCTCATTACATTTTAATTTTTCGTTTAGGTTTTATTATTTTTTAATGAACGCATTAAGCTACAGTGCTACAAATAGTCTCATGTTTTTGTTTCACTAGAAAATGTTATAGCCGAAGGCAATTAAAATATTTACAGAGAAAATTTGCAAAAACTAAAAAAAAAAAAAACTAAATGCCGCAGCAACGAATACAAAGTGCGCTTATACAGAGAATTTTCTACAAGCAAAAGATGAAACAAGAAACATACATACATACATACATATAACAAAATTAATTAACACGAAACAAAATTGATTGCGCCTATATTATGTATGTATGTAGGTGTGTGCGATTGTCTGTGGGCAACTGTGCGGCGCACAGTGTGCGCGTGTGTGTGCTGTTATTTTTGGCAGTCGTCGTGCACGTGAAAGCACACACAGTTTGAGAGTCATGTCGTAAATGACTTTTGAGGACGCTACTGAGCGCCATTTTGCGCGGGTTTAAGGTTGGCCAAAATAAAATAAAAACAAATGTGAAATTAAATAAATTAAAAATTCATATACATACATATGTATGCATGTTTATGTATAATTGAAATAATTGCAAGTCAAATTGCATGACTAAATAGTAAGGATGTATAAAAATTAAGCCGGCTGTTGAATACACTGAACAAGAGTCGATAGAACTTCTAATTATACAACAACACAACAGACTATGAAAACGCTTTGTATTGATTTCACATTTTTTTCACACACAATGCCGCACACACAAATACATACAAATATGTATGTACATATGTATATCCCATCGAACGAGTTGATCGGTCACTGAACGCACAACGTGAAATTCATTAAGTAAATTGCACGAAACATGCCAATTAAATCCAAAAACAATTCGCAACAATTGACAAAGGGGCACAAAATAAAGCAATTCCCATCAAACAACAACTGCAACAGTTGCAAACCAAATACGAATTATAAGGCAAATGCAAATAAACAGGGAGCGAGAGATAGAAACAGACAGAGAGTGAGGAGTGAACGGTTGCTGCGATTTACCGTAGTGGAATAAAGAAAGACAACACTCTGTTAATGCACTGTGCACTTGACGCGACGCTATTAATGGGCGCCCGGCAAGGGAACATAATAAAAATGTGCTAACTAACCATTATGATAATCATGCTTATCACAAACAGACAGACCGACAGTCGGACAGAGAGATTTATAAATATGAGGCAAATATATAAATATTTAAATACGCAACCGAGTTACTCGCTAAAACAAACAAAATTGTTTGAAAACGGGTGGAGGAATAAAAGCACTGGCAGATGCGCTGACTGCGACTGCGACTGAGACGGCGACGGCGACGGCTACGTCGAATCATGTGTCTGGGCAGTGAGCGCGCGAGTATATGTATTCACGCACATGTATGCGTGTGTTTGTATGACTATGTGCGACTGGCTGCTGTAAATTGAAATAAAAAATTGTTTGTCTATTTTAAAATTAGCAAAAGCAACCAAAATGAATATGACTATTCGTCTGAGCGTCTGCTCTCCACACACTGCCCTCTCTCCCCTCTTTCGCTCTCTAACGGCGGTTTCATGTCCACGTGTGTGTGTGTGCACAAAAGTTTTGCAGTTTTTGGCCACAGCAACAACAACTAGTGCTGCCAATTTAGCTAGTTTTCTCTAGAATTTGGCTTGAAAATTAAGTTTGCACAAAAAGTTTGAAGAGCAGAAATGTTGTTATCAAAATTAGTTACGTTTCTAAAGTAAAATTAAAATTATATATATATATATATTTTAAAGGCTGCATTTCGATTATTGTTAGAAATTGAAGTAATTGTTATCTTTTCACATGGTTTTTCAATACATTACGGTTTTTTTTTAATATTTTTAAAATATACATATAATAAAGGCTGCATTTAGATTTTAGCTTTAACTATTTTAACATTGCAAACGCTTACAGCACCTAGAACCGGTTTTTAACTGTAAATGTATTAAAATTAAAGCTCAAGAACTTGATACAAAATTAATTGATTTTTATTTTGTTGGTTTCTTTTTGTATTTTGTTAATGTTGGCTTTTTCTGCCAATACACATTAAAGATTTAAGCAAACAAACATTAACAAAACACTTGTTTAACGTTTTCAAGTATGTTGAAAGCAACAGAAAAAAAATACATAGTATAAAATCTTGACTGTTGCTTTTGTTGCCGTGAATTTCTGCGTCAGTGTATGGCGGCTGGTGTGTACATAAATATTCTATTTGCCTTGTAGTTGTCTAATTAAACGAAATAAACATTAGCTAAATTTAATTTCCAGCTCCCCCAAGCGATTTAACTTGAACCAATTGGATTACCGCACAGCAGCATGGTTGAGAAGCCATTGGTAAGAAACTGTGGATCGCTGCCGAACAGTTTTTAAACAGTCTGAAAGAAAGGCAAACGTCATTCTAGATGGGTTTGCTGTCGGGCTCGGATAATGTCTGCCTGGCATATTGCTGATCCAATAAATAATGCAGAAAAAACATTTCAGACAGTTTTGAATATTTCATGCGGCCTTCTTTGCCGGTGCCAGACATTTGTGTCAATTATTATTGGCTCGGCACAATTGAAACCAACGCAAATTGATTCGAAGAAAACTAAATGGACACACACATACATACATCCACACATTTATTACACCCTCCCTTAGCTACATGCGCCAATTTTTTTTCAATCGTATTTATTGAACAGCTTGTAAACACACACACACACTCACTCACATCATTTACAGTAAGTTGTGAACTTTGGAGCCAAAGCAATTTCAAATTGTCAAAGTCAATGAAGCGATAAAGCTTTGAGCGCCGGCCGCCTGCTCTCTCTCATTCACTCTCCCATCATCAAAAGGCATGGTGCAAATGAAATTGTAAAACAAAACAAGAGTGTCAGAGAGTGCAGAAGAAATAATCAAAAACGATAATAAAAGCCAACACATACACAGCATTGATCGCACGAGCTGGCAACTCTGTCCACTCGGCAGCCAGCCGCAACGTCACAATGGAAAAATTTTCAGACAACCTTAGCAAAGTGAAAATATTTGAGCATAAATCGGATTCGGAAAAGAGAAAAAAAAAATAGCAAATCACCCCCCGCACCGAACAACTGATTGATGCGACAATAAGGTGGCGGGAGGTATAGTGAATGGGAGAGGGAGAGAGCCAGTGACGTTTGTGACGCCTTTTTGCTTTGTTTTTGTTGTTCGTACTTGGCGGCAGCGGCAGTGGCAGTGGCTAAAACATGAAAAGAACAAGAACAAAAAGCGCTGCCAGACAGTCAGACGAACATTTAATACATATTAATACACACATACGGAGAGATGGTCTGAATGCACAGTGGGCCGCACGCAATTGTCTTCAAGTGCAAAGAAAACTTGACATTTTGACAAAAAAAAAATTAATGCATAAATGTTTTCACAGCTCATGTTGTTGACACATACATACATTCATTTCTATATATGCATATATTATATATATATACATGCATATATCTATATATATTAGTGAATAGACACACACGTGTATATATACTTTTATTGTTCTCACGCAAAAATTTATTTATATTTATTTTTAAATATATATATGAAATGTATATTGTAGTTGAACAAAAGCAGACAGATGCATATATACACACACATGTGTTAACCTGTGCGTGTGCGTCTATGTAAGTATGTATATTTATCTGGTGTATAAGTGCCTGCTGTCTGCCTCTAAATAGGCGATGTGTGAACTTTTAGCTTTTGTCAGGTGCCTGCTAATGAAAGCGGGGGCGTTAACAGCATGAATGGGCGGGTATAGCTGACGGGGCCAGGGCCACCATCATCTGCCATAGATAAGAGTACAACAAAAAAAATAAATACAAAAACCGTTGCTTCCTCAAGCTCACCTCTTCCGCAACCACCTCCCCTTTCTCAACCAACCACGGCCGCAACTCTATTTGCCCATTTGGCTTCACAATTTTTCGTGTTGTAAATTAGCATGAAACGCAGCTATAGAGAGACTTGCGAAAAGGTGCAGTTCGCTGATATACCAATACATACATATATTTACAGTAAAGACACGTTTGACTGAACAATGTGTTTCGAAGCCTTTCAGGCCCATATTGAGCTTTAGAAATTGTATTATTTTGAATATTAATAAAAGGATGAGTAGGTCTTTGAATTAGAAAAGTATTTTTAATATAATTATTACAAGAATAATAGAATAGAATAATAATAACAGTAATAATACTAATCATAATAAAAATAATAATAATATTAATATTTTAAAATAAATTATACATATCAATAAAAATAAAGAAATAATCACAACTATATAATATAATATATAATAGTAGTGAATAAAAATATAATATAATTATTATACATCATTATTTGATCTTAGATATAGATATTAATTAATAAAAGTATGTAACGATGTAATAATATAATATCAATACATTTCCTTGTATGATATTTATTCATCACTGTAGTTTACACTGTATTACAATTGTAACAGTAACTTTCCTCTCTCTCTCTCTCACACACTCTCGCTATCTTTGTGTGTGTGTGCTTGGTTACATTCGCTCTGTTTAAGCAGTCATTATCTGGCACAAGCGGAAACACAGAGGCAACCTCTATATATCAAAATGTGCTAACTATTCAAGTTTGCAGGCAATGCAAATGCAGCAAAGGCAAATAGAACAATGTTGGCACGCCTACGCACCCCAAGGGGCGGAGGCGACTTTCTTACACTATGACACAGCAGCAGCAACAGCAGCAACAACAGCAACAATAACGTCGACGACGACATTGAAAGGGAAATTACATTTCATGTTTATTGTCTTTGTAAAAATAATATTTTTGCAGTAGGCGAAGTAAAAATCAGACACAAAAAGAAAATATGAATCAAACACATTTATAGAACCAGATTCAAATCAAGCGTAGACTCATGATGTAAGCACAAATTTCTAGGAAACCTAATTATCAGAAAAAAAGACATTTAATTATCTGACATTTTACAAGTTTATATTTCTAAGAAATATCCAAACTAAATTGAATTGAAAATACCTTACACTGCAAAAGCTGAGCAGCTCATTTGGTTAATCGAAATAAATTGAATAAAGGAACACGCATTTTGCTCCACCGTACAAGACTTGGGTGAGCCAGCAAATTTCAATATTTGACATTTATTAATGTAATGAAAATGCCATTAAATAAACAAGGCTAACAAAACAGGTAAGCCCCACTGTACATACAAACAAAAACAATGATTGTTGTTGTTCAATGGGGAGTTCAAAAACCTGCGCGGAAAAAACTCCTCAAATGAAAATGTGGCACAAAACGGGAAATTGTAAAAGAGCAAAAAAAAAAAGTATATATACATATATACACCTTCCCCTAAGCCAACATAAACACCTGGACAACACGTGGTTTAGCTTTTCATTCTATATATATATATATATATATATTTTTTTTTTTTTGCTCGGACCAAACGAAATTTTCGCTTTGAAGTAATCGGAAAGAAAAAACAATAGCAAATAAAAGATTGAGGAAAAGAGTTGTACGAACATTGAAGAACTGCAAATACTCTAACTAAAGATATTTAGCATTGCTAGGCAAATTATATTTTGAGATACTTTTCTGACACACACAATTGTGTTGTCATCTATTCACATATCCGTAATACACACCCATACATTACCCTACAAATATCTTTAGAAAACCTGAAGGCATTAAAATTGGCTTAAAACACATAATGCTCTTTTAAGATACATTCTCGGCACACAAAAGATACATTTCTTTGTCTACAAGACAATTCAATTCAAAATATATATAAAAATAAAAAAAAGTATTAAACCATAACAGCTACAACAAATCAGTATGGATAACGAATACTTGATAAATCTCTCTAGGCAGGAGGCCAACAACTCGACTCGAGCGTACGTGATTCATATAGTGCTTGGTCATACGAGTTTATATATCTATATATTATATGCACACATACGTACTTCTGTATATGTTTACATATATACATATATATAGACATTATTTAGCATTTGCAATATCAAAAGTGTTCGCCCAGGTTTCCATTATTTTACGTATGATTCCGTTTATTTACGCAAACAGTTCAACAACAACAAAAAGAGGCATTAAAAATATTGTACCATAAAATAATTATAAAATAAAGGGAAAACAGAAACAGAAACATGTGCAAAATACAAATTTGATAATCACACAGATTAAATGGACACCTGAGCAAGTGGATTACGGCGAATAGTGAAATTCCCTAAAAGCGTATACTTATTATGAATTTATATATTACAAATAATAGACAAATTAAATATATTTCAAATACATTGCAAAGGTGAAATATTCTGAATATTTTCTGTACCGAAACATATAGAGGAGTACTAGTTAGGCATTATATATTGATTTTATAGGTATCTTGTTTGGAAAATGAGAAAGTCCGCATAGAACTGCAATTACATGAGATTGCTCCTTTATAAGGAAGAAGAAAACTCTCAAATATAAGTGAAATACACTTGATCTTAATATAAAGAACTATGCTGAGCTATAAACCAAAACATTCAAATATTTTTATTAGGATTTACTTTATAATGTATACTAGCTAAACTAACTAATACAACAAGATTAAGATTTATTTATATTCATAAAAATACAAATAAATTATAAGATCTTAAAGATCTATCATTCTATATGTATTCTCTCAACCATTAAGTTTTATTGATGGAATTACTTATAAATTGAAATGATATTCAAATTGAATGAAATCTTCAATAAATATATCATTAGTTGATTTCTATTCCTCTTGTTGTTTTTAAACAATAATCATGTTAATAGAAACAAAATTTATAGAGTTTGAATGCTGCTCACAATATCAAATGAAATGAAATACAAAATAATCAAAAACTCGATTGAAATATACTTTGAATGTGGAATACATACATCAAGAGGTTGCCAATAGCTAGGGTTATATAGAGCTATATAGATAGATATCGAACAGATATGCTTAGAATAATAAATAGTTTGGAGTCGAGCGCCAAGGCAAAGGCTATTATAAAGAGAACTTTTTGATGGCCAAAACTGGGTAGGTGTAAACAATGCAGCCGGTACATAGTATATAGACCATATATGTGTTGTACATAAGGCATAATATATGTACTATATAAAATCATGTACATAGCATGTGTATGTAGTATTGGGTATCGAGTACCGGGTCGATAAGTTAATATAAACAACTATTCGGACATTGTCTGCGGGTAACCGGCAAAGACTGGGGCGCTCTGCTTACCTGACGACCGTGTAAAAAATAAATATAAAATGAAAATGAAAATTGTGGAAAATATAGAAGAAAAACATCAGGAGATTTAAACTGAAATACTAAAGTGAACCTAATATATTTTAGATATTGCTTTTGTTGTTTCTTTTCGTATTTCTCTTTTCATTTTTGCAATTGTGTGGAAAATTGAAAATCAAATGAGCACTAGCAACAAAAGAGGAAGAGAACAGGTACAGCAGTAGGAGAGGGAGAAGGTTGAGGTGGCGAAACACACACATAGTCGACCAGCCGCAGTCGCAGTCGCAGTCGCAGTCTCAGTAGCCAAACCCAACCCAACCAACAATATAAACTATAAAAAGCAACACAAAAATATCGAAGCACAAGTACACTTAACTAAAGGCCAAAAAGATAGACAAAGACAGAGCTGGCGACACACACAGAGAGAGAGAGAGAGAGAGAGAAAGAGGCACAGAAAAAGAGCGGGCGAGCGGACAAGGCAAGAAAAAAACCTGATGGCCTCTAAGAGGGGTATGGCCCGAGAATACTATTGGAGGCGAGCAGGGGGTGAGGGGTTGTGCTTACATTGTAAAAGAGAAAATAAAATCCAAAGGAAAGTGTTCGCTCAATATATGTATGTATGCATGTGTGTGTGTGTGTTATGTTATGTTCTATGACGTATATATATGTGTATGTGTGCCTTTGTGTATGGCAAAAACCCAGCAGAACTTTGGGGCAATATTATCATGAAAACAACAACAAAAACTTCGAGTGTCCTCAGCGCTAAAAACTTTTGTTCATGAACAAAAAATCATGATTAGTGTAATACTATCTATAACAATATGTTTCTAATTAACGCTAATATAGTTTAAAAATAATTTAAAGGAAATCTATATGTCTGAAATACGCCAACATATGCTTGATATTATATTCATATTATCATCAATTTATATTAGCTAAGAGCAAAATGCAGTTCCTATTCAAAGTGTTATAAAAAGTTTGAGAATTCCAATTGATGATTGAATTGAAAATCAAGGAATTATATTTTAATTTAAAACGTGTAGTATTTTTTATATATTTGATTGACATTATATTTATTTATTTATTTATTTTTTTTAATCAAAATTTTGCACATTTTTTTAGTTAAACTCCTGACGGGGCAAAAAACTTTTGATATGTTCTATATTATTTATATTATATACTAATATTTTTTGGATGACTTATTTATATAGCGTAGGAGCAGCCATTGGATAAGAAGTCTTTTATCTTGGCTTTCAACTATTCAAACAGAAATTAAATCAAAACATTTTTATATAATATCGAAAGCTCAATCGCGTTATCATCTATATATTTGGAATTGTATCAATAAATCCTTTAAAATAAAAAAATAAATAAACGGCATTTGCACTGCATTTATCACACTCAAAAGTTCAGCTGGGAGTTGCAAAAATATAAAAAATCTGTATTGAAAATGGACACAGACAAAAATATGTTCGGCCAGGCACTAGGCAATTAGGGCCGGGGGTAAAAGGGCGAGGGAGACGACATACTATCAGTTTTTTCTTTCTTTTCCTCTTTATTTTTGTAGTTTTGTTTTTGTTTGCAATTTCTGCTGCAGTTTTGTATGTACACTTATACAGTTAGAGAATGTATACGACAAACATATATAGAGCTTAAATATAGGGGGGTAACATATATGTATGTAAATACGTATATACATATACAGGGGGTTGCATGGCTAACTTTTTTTTTTCTTAATTTATTTATGTTAATTATTGTAGAGTTGTATGTTGTAATTGTAGTTGTTGTTGTTGTCTACTTACCAAATGATTGAGCATGAACCGCTAAAAATATCGAGAGGAATGAAAGAGCGCTAGCCAAGAATTTTGCCTCCATCTTTGGTATTGATCCGTGTTGTTGTTGTTGCTTGTGTTGTTGAATTGTTGTAATTATTTTGTTGGTGTAGGTTGTTGTCGTTTCAAATTGCTTGCATATTAAATTTGCATTAACTAATTTTGCTGATTGATTAATTATTTTTGTTGTTGCTTGTTTATTATTTACTTTTTTTTATATTTATGTTTTTTTTTTGTACTTTATGATTAACTTACTAGATCATTATTAATATTACTTTATGTATAGCTTTAATTATACGATTTTAATTTGTTGTAATTAATTATGCTTAACATTAAATTTGATATTAGTTGATGTTGTTTGTTGGTTGGTTTGTTATTTTTGTGTTTTGTTCTGACGATTCTTCTCTTTTTGCTCTTTCTCTTTATTTAACCAGCTCCAGCTTTTGTTCTTGTTTCTCGTCGCTATTTTGTTTTATAGATATAGAGAAAAGATTACTTTTTTTAATAAACAATTCAACTTTTATTTCGTTTTGTTTCTTTGTCAATTTTATATATTTTTACTTTCTTTTTTCTGGCTTTTTTCTCGTTTGGCTCACTTTGCATTTTATGCTTTTTGCACAAAATTTAAAAATACATAAATTCAAAATAAAACGAAAGCAAACTGAGAGAAATGCCCGCGGCGTCTTTAAGTGCGTGAGCGAGAACGAGTAAGAGAAGCTAACTCAAGGATGTGAAAAAGCAGCAGCAACAGCATAAGAACTAAACGGGAATTCAACTAAATATAATTCTTGCACTCATTTTCTCTCTTTCTCTGTCTCTACTTTTTTTTAATCGACGTCAGCATTATATGCTGCACACGTGCTAACAGCGTAATGGCTTGTGAAGGGAAAAGGGGCTAGAGGCAAGCAGCATTCAGCTGCACCTTCTTTGCTAATTTCTTATGTTTGTCGCGTTAATTTTTTTTGACGTTATTCATTTACATGCGTAGCCAAAAGCTTTTTCTCTCTTCCTCTCACACACACATACAAACACAGGCAGGCACAGAAAGACATTCACATTCAAGCACAGGCACGCAGCGAAACTGGGGGTCGAGGAATTTTTGGCTAGCAAACTAAAAATTGAAATATGCCACATTGACGTCCAAATGCAAAATGCTCAAAAGCAAACGCACTCAGAAATGAGTCAAAGCTCAAATTATGGCAAGTAAATTTGGTACATTTTTTGGTTTTTTGTTTTTATATATGTCAATTTAATTTCATACACTTTTAAAAATTAACGTACTGACTGGCGTCTAGATACTAAATACTAAGCACTGACCAAAAGAAATAGCGAAAAAACGGACGCGGAACACAACAGAACGGAACACAGCAGCAACGTAAGCGTAAACGTAACGCAACGAAATCAGCGAGCAGACTGAACTAGCCGCTGTGCACCAAGCGAGCGAGTAGGCAAAAAAAGAAGAGAAGCGCAAAAAATAACAGGCTGACGCGTACTCGGCCAACGACGACGGCGTCGACGGCGACGTCGTCATGGCTGACTGATAAAAGTCGTACGGATTTGTTCTTAGCTCATTGTTTTTGCTGTTGCTTTTAGATTGAAATTCGTTTGTCAGCATTGTTATCAGCAAAAGCAGAGGCAGCGACGCCGACTGAGACGCCGGCAGCTGCTGCAGAGCAACGGCAGTTTGTTTACCCCGCAACGACGTGCATGCGGCGGCATTCGAACTGAATGTTTCCGTCACAATTTATACGCATATTCCACACATACTCATACATACATATTTTGACACACATACATACATATACATATAATTAAGATAAAGAGCTCATTGCAGTATTTTAATACAAACATACAAGTCGGCCAGAACGTAAACCGTTCACGTATCGCAGCAATGGACAAAGAGGGACTACGGACTACGTCTGCAGGGGGTATGGGGAAGCGATGGCAGTGGCACTGATGAGCTGCCTGAAAGCGGTTGGCAGCAGTTTCAACCTGATTTTTGCTGGGTAGCTGCTAAGTTAAAAAAAAAAAAAAAAAAAAACCGCGCGCGCCTTTATGAATCCAAACGCACAATAATATAAGAACAATTCTAATTTATCATGTAATTTGAATTTGTGTTTAGTTTCTTCTCAACTTCTGCTGAGTGCGATAGATCAAATCGCATGTAGCCCAAGCTCAATATTGATTAACATTGCTCGCTGTATGTGTGTGTGGGAGCTAAAATACATTTTTATACAAAAAAGTCTGTTTGATTTTTGCAATTTTGCAACTGCTGTTGGAGGCGATAGATTGGTTATCGATTGACAGCTTAACTCGATATCGATTGACGCTAGTCGTGGAGAATATATCATTATTATTATTTTTTTTTTTTTTTTTCTCGATAAAGTTTGAGTTTATTGGCAAAGTTCGAACCACTTGCGAGACAAATTGCCTTTTAGCGCAGCATAACGTCATCGAATAGCCATGACTCAGTGTCCCGGTCATAGTTTATTTACTGTTCACACATACAAACACACACGCTAGCTGACTGACTTACGAAAATGGGAACAAAAACAAAGTTGACGCAGTCGATGATGTGATGCTGCTGACCAATTATTAATCAGCGGCAAACATAATTTTTGTGACATCTTCAATATTATGATTATATGAATTTGATCAAATCAAGTCACTCTTCAATAAAGTTTTAGCCATTGATAAGGATAAGAAAGAACTTACATATAGGAATATATGTTTCATATACATATGTATGTGTATATAGTATGTGGACACGCTAATTGAATTGATTAAGCTTAAAATGAATGAGAAGAAAAAACGATATTAATAACAATAGAATTGATGGGCTGCCTACCCACACAAATACACACGCACACAGCGGCGACTCAGCTCTAAAGTTAACATAAATGACTTTATAGTGTGCATGCGTGTATATACATATGTGTATCAGGCTGGATGACGTGATTGTGTCTCGGAACCCGCATATGATTAAAACGGAAAACAAGATAAAACTCGTTGGAGCAAAGGAGCAGCGCGTATTCAGCTTGTTGTTGATAGGGAGCATTCGTTGTGGGGGAGGCAGCAAAATACGCATGACACTCCTTGCCGCTGCCGCACACACACACAGGCGCAAGCACGCGACACACCGACACGAGGTCACTCACACGCATACATACTTACAGCACACACACACGCAGATATATAGTGTGACCAGCCGCGCGTCCCCTGCTTTAACCCACACTCAATAGCAATTATTAGTTGATTTCCACAATATTAATTTGTGTGACCAGAGAGGAGTCAATATACTCAACATTTTCAAGTCACGAGATAGAAGCAGGCACACGCACACATATGTATATATATATATGTATATATAAATATATCTTTATATATATGTATATATAATTTGTCCGTATGTATCGAGAAATGGCAAACAATGAGTATATTGAGCGCAAATATAGTTAAGGGATTTTTCTTTTTCTTTTTCTGCTAACTGCTCCCACTTTTTCTCCTATTTCTTCTTTATTGTTTCTTCTTCTTATTAGCCGCGATGACGACAGCGTGCGCGACGGTCACAGCAGCAGTAGCGGCGGCGCCTTCGTCTTGCGCTTTTCAATAACATTTACATTTACACTTTGTACTATTTATGTAATAGTTTTTCTTTTTTTCAAGCGTTGGCGAATTTTATATGGCCAGATGTAGCATGCTTTATTGCACCTGACGTATATTTTTAACAAATCATTTGTAATTCACTTTTTTCATTAGCTTTCTTGCAGCTTGCTTTTCTTTCTTTTTTTTGTTTTACTACCAGAACTCTACACACACACACGCACACATATGCAATCAAGGCACGCACAAAACACACACACAAACATACACAATACGCGATACTCTCAATGACGAAATTCATCGGACAGCGTTGACAACTCTAGGTTCTAGCTCAAGCTCCTCCACTTTCAAGTATATATATATAAATGTATGTGTTTGTGTATGTGTGTCTGTGCGTGCTTGCCTGCTTTTGCATGTGTGTATGTGTTCGAGTGTATGAGTATTCTGCTGCTGCTGCTTTTCGTCATAATTTTTGAGTTGGCATAGAATTTCAACTCTGCACGTGCACACCGCATATTAGCATACACAAATTTAATTAATTTAACAACCGCACTTCTTTTAGCTGCATTATTTTGCACTCATTTTAAATTTACCTAGCACACAAAACACAAAAATTCGATTTTTTCCTCGCTGATATTTTCACGCGAATGACCTTACATCACACGCATACAATACACACACACACACTCCTAAAATTGTAGGCATTTATTGCCCGTTCAAGTTTGGTCGTATAATTTGCCCTTAAAAAATACTGAAATATCATCAACTCGGTTTAACTATCGTTTACCAGCACTGATGTCGCATATCGATAGCGTTCTATCGTTTCGAATATATCGTACGAAAAGCAAATTAAAATATTTCAATGTTAGCACTAACCACACAACACATAGACTAGACACGTAGAGCAATTTTTTTCAACGACGGAATTGTTCTCTGAAGCGACCGGAGAACTTCGTATTTGCTCGGCTCTGTCTTTTGAGGCTCAAGCAGTGAAAATGCTGCACGACAAAGTCAGTGCGCTGCCAGCGCTCAATCGAAATGGTCCCGTTCTCATATGAAGCACAACTGTGTGTTATTTGTCCTACTCTCTCTCTCTCTCAGTCCCTCTCTCTCGCTCTCTATAGTTTCTGAAATCATCACCCTCAGCAGCGCACAAAAATTGAAATTTCTGTTCGCGACGATCCCAGCTCTTTTCTTTTGAATGAAGGGTATACCGAAATCTTAAAAGGGTTTGCAACGTTCATACAAAAGTTTAGCGTTTTCATGATTATTTCTAGGAAGGGTATGAAAGCAGTGAGGCTCGTACAGAATATGTTTTGGCGACGAGCATACACACACACACTTGTAGTCCCTTATTACGTGTGTGAGCATTTGTGACCTGCGTGCGTTACTCTGGCTGCTTGTAGCAATTTTAAAGCCCTGCATTTGCATTTGGTCGGTCTTACGGGCTGTCATAACCACTTCACACAGATGTGCTATGTGTGAACATACATATGCATGTATGTACATAAGTAGATTTATTTATTATTATTGTTAATCATATTTATAAATATGTGTATATCCATCAAATACTTTAATTATATATAATTAAAATTATTTTATACACATTTTCAACCGAAAAAATTATCGTGAAACACTATAAGTTTACTAAATGCTTTGCAATACATGAAATACACATGTCATATTATACTCAAGCTGTACTCATTATTGCCAAAATTTTCTGATTAAGTCATAAAGGCCCATTTTACAGTCACCCTACGATTCAAACCACACAAAATTTACAAACTACTAAATCCAGAGACAATTATATTCCTATCACATACATACATACATGCATATGCAGACCGTGGCGAGCACAAGCCAATGTTCACGTATTAAGAACATACACACTTACAATATTCCACAGGCAGCAAGAATAGTTTCCCATACTAACACATAATGCCTCATGCATGTAAAACGGGACTCTATCTGACGATTGACGAAAATATTGAGAAAGAATTGAGTTTGGCGACCCACGCACACAAAAGCACATACATGTAGCAAGGGACTGTTAATGTGTGTGTGTATGCTCAATTCAATTTCAATTTTTGTGCGCTGCTGAGGGTGATGATTTCAGAAACTATAGAGAGCGAGAGAGAGGGACTGAGAGAGAGAGAGAGTAGGACAAATAACACACAGTTGTGCTTCATATGAGAACGGGACCATTTCGATTGAGCGCTGGCAGCGCACTGACTTTGTCGTGCAGCATTTTCACTGCTTGAGCCTCAAAAGACAGAGCCGAGCAAATACGAAGTTCTCCGGTCGCTTCAGAGAACAATTCCGTCGTTGAAAAAAATTGCTCTACGTGTCTAGTCTATGTGTTGTGTGGTTAGTGATGTTAGTTAAAACAAATATACTTAATTTATATATAATTTCTGTTGGGAAATACCTAAATACTAATAAAATAAAACATTGGCTACATCATTAAAAAGGTTGCAATTAGCTTTACATTTTGTTTTATAGCCTGGCTCTTTCAAAAGCATTGTAAATAATTAATTTTTAAATTTCTAGCAATAGTATATTTATTCGATTTAAAAATAGTAATCGTAATAAACAAGATCGATAGATTTGTGAAACCATGGCATGCGATAGTTAGGGGTGTGGTGCGATAACCAACGTCAGTTTCTGTTTGCACGTCACTAGCATAAGTCATCGCGTTGCGGGGTCGTGTGTGTGCGTGCGTCGTGCTGTTGGTTTTCTGTTTCATTAATTTAACATTTAAGTTAAAAGTTATATATTTTGTGTTGCTTTTGTTATTACGAATAATGCGCCCAATTTTCAGCATTGCTCGAGCCCACATCAATTCATAATACAGGTAAGTGCTGGCCAGAGCGCCTTGCAACGGTGACCCGCCCAAAATGTTTGCTCAAATACCTGCGCTGATGGTTGCGTTGTTATTATGGTGTTGTTGTTGTTGCCCTCACATGGGCGTTGACCAAAATTGAATAGTTGTAAGCATAAGCTCTTAAAATTTTAACAGCTCTATTTTATGCATTAGTTAAGACGATACAATTTAAAAAATGGCAGCAGCCTCTTTTTCAGTGGAAAAAAGAGGCAGACAAGCGTCTGCCACCTGCTGCCCAATTGGAAATTTAAGCCACGCTCAAATTTCGCAGCCCCTGTTAAATTTTTTGGTTTTTGCATATTTGTGTGTGCCCAGTTCTTGCACGCACTTCAATTGCACTTTTGCTCTGGTTACCCCTCGCTTTACACTAATTAATACCACTTTACATATATATGTATATGTGAGCTTGACGTGTGTGTATATACATACATATGTATGTATGTGCACTATGCTTCTCTGCAGCAGTAAAAGGGTGGATTACACTGTCCGTTGCTCTTGCAGCAGCGTTCAACTGAATTATTATAACCGTTTTTCTTCTCTGTTTGTTTTCCACATCGGCCAGCGACTTCTGCTGCTTCACTGCGCAGACAGCATACACACACATGCATGCCCTCACACATATGCACATGTCTCACGCACACACACACATACAGGTAACTGACACTATCTTCTGTGTTGCGTGCTTTGTTATTTTGTTCGTTACCGGCAACTGTCTTTCAAATGTTCTTCCCCTCTATTTTTTTGTAAGGTCTTTTTTTTTTTGTATTTTTTGGCCGAGGGTCAAGTGCGGCTTGTTTGCCGGGCACCTAATTATCCTTGCCTCTCACCTTTTTATGTAGTTTTTCTATGGTTGCCTTCAGATGTTGTCCTTTTACCTAAGGCAGATATTGTCCTTTATTATTTTGTTTCTTATGCTGGTGATTGGGGTGTTTTTTTTTTTTAAGATCTTGATAAGCTGCTTTTCCTTTTATTATACGACTCAATTCGTCAATGTCAGAAGTTAAGTGGCGTTAAATTTCGCAGCTTGCGAAAGTTCGTTATTTTTCCAGTTCCTGAGAAGCATTAATATAGCATTTTAATGAATTAGATTTGGATTATTCAACATGATGGCAACGCTCTGCTATTGGAAATTGAGCGCACTGGAATTTAAGCAGCGATAATCGAAGATGTTAGCGATGACCTTTGGCTCTAGCAACTCAGCGGGCTATCAGAATGATGAGCTAATAACACTTGCGAGCAGCGTTGACTTATAACGAGTAAAAGCTAGGTTGAGATATTTGACAAGTATATGAATAATGCTAATCTAAAAAACGTTTTATTAATAGAAATTTGAGGTAATTCATTTAAATTGAAAAAAGTTGAAGATTATCTTTTGCAATTGTCAACATTAAGAGCTTTCTATTCATTCTATAGCAAATATTAACTAGGTGGCAACACTCGACACTTACAATCAGCGGCTTTTAAACTGGGCAAACTATGTATGTAAAATTACTGTGAGCATTCTAATTAATTGATAATGACATTTGCTTGTTTCCATTTTCTATTTATGTTGAATAGGCTTTTCCGTTTGTTTGTAGCATTTCCAATAACTAATGCCTAGGGCCTAATGCCAACAAGCACAAATACTAAACTGGGGCAGTGCGGAATGTGTCGTAAATTTTGGTAAAGTCTACTTCGAATTTTCTTCGCTTGCCAGAAAAATAGCTTGGCACATATCCCATATCAAAGACTAATTGCGCGCCCACTTTGAAATGACATTTAACTTAAAATTTGACATCATTTAAATGCCGCATTGGGTGAGCGAAAATCCCTGTATGGATGTGTCTGTGTGTGTTGTCTAAATCTATGCTATATGTATGTATGTACATACATATGTATGTATTGATGTGGCATGATTCCTGCCGGTTGGGAATTGCTATAAATAGCTAAGCGATGCCCTATTTTAATACCCTTCATAGTAGAGCGTGCTAAATGCGTAAAAAAATGTTTTTTTCATTTATATCTTTATCATAAATCTTGTTTCCTTTTTTTTCTCAACATGGCTTAAGCTAGACAATAAGGGAATTTTAATTTAATATCTAGCTGAATGAATAAATGAAGTGGAATAAACAGAATAGAATAGAATAAAATAAATAAGTAAAAATAAAAAATGCATATAAAATAAAAGCTTTAACTACATGCGGGAACTGCACTGCAGTCTCTCTTTCTCTTTTATTGTAGAGCACTCATGTTTCGTTCATGCCTACTTTTCTGCCTTGTCTAGGTGCTGTTATGTTAGCGGTTGCTGTTTTGGTTGCCTGAGCAGCACGCGGAAAAGAACTTTCAGAGCAGACTAAACAAGAGCCTCGAAAAACACGCACAGCGTACAAGATAAAACAGTTCAAGCAGGCAGCTATACATATATATATATATAAAGTATATATACATATGTATATACATAAGGGACTTGTTAATTGAAGCACTTCACTTTACGCATGGATTGATTGACTTCATCTAATTTTTGTTCGTTCTCTTTTTTTCTAGTCAGTCACTATTTGGATGAGGATGCAGCGCTTGTGGCACATGCTGCATGCGTTGCTGCTGCTGCAGCTGGTTGCAGCACAAAGCGATGGCAGCTATTACAACCTACAACAACAGCAACAACAACAACAGCAGCAGCAACAACAACCGCTGCTGCCACAGCCCACATCGACATACGATATCAATAATCCATTATACGGAACGAATCCCAATTTGAATCCAAATCTAAATCCGAATCCAACGGTATATCGCAATGATGGCAGCTACAATGATTTGGGCACTCAGGATGACTATAATAAGCGCCTGGGAGGAGGCATCGGTGGCTACGGTGACGATGAGCCCAGTTTACAGCGCGGCAAGTCGGCCTACAATACGAAGAATATTTTTCTGGAGACATTGCATAATCGCGAGCCCACCTACTTTATTGTCGCCTCTCGCATGGTGCGTCCTGGTCTAATCTATCAGGTCTCCGTTTCGATACTCCAAGCGAAATACCCAATCACTGTCCATGCGAGTATCTCGTGTGATGGCGTTCAAGTTAGTGGCGATTCGAAGGATGTCAAGGAGGGTGTGCCCGAAACTTTGCTGATGAGAATACCGCCCACAAGTGTAACGGGTAATTATCGGTTACGTGTGGAGGGCTTCTATCAAGATGTGTTTGGCGGCGTTGCTTTCCTGAATGATACGCGACTTGATTTCTCGCAACGCTCGATGACGATCTTTGTGCAGACCGATAAGCCGCTCTATATGCAGGGCGAGACGGTGCGATTCCGTACCATACCGATTACCACAGAACTGAAGGGCTTCGATAATACCATCGATGTCTATATGCTGGATCCCAATGGACACATACTCAAGCGTTGGCTATCTAGGTAAGTGTTTACGCAATGATGATATAAACTAAACTAAAATATCCAATATTTAAAGTGATTATATAATATATGTTGAATATCTCTTTGATCCTGACTAACTTTCTCACTATATCTATCTCTTTCTCTCATCAGGCAATCGAATTTGGGCTCCGTTTCGCTGGAGTACAAACTGTCGGATCAGCCAACATTTGGTGAATGGACGATTCGCGTGATAGCCCAGGGTCAGAAGGAGGAGAGTCACTTCAGTGTCGAGGAATACTATCAGACACGCTTTGAAGTCAATGTCACAATGCCGGCGTACTTCTTCACCACCGATCCGTATATCTATGGACGGGTCATGGCCAACTTTACCAGCGGTCTGCCCGTGCGCGGTAATCTAACACTGAAGGCCACCATCCGACCCATTGGTTACTTTAGCAACCAGGTGCTTAATGAGAAATTCCGTTTGGGTCGCTCGCCGCTGGAGCAAATGAATTTGTATAACGATCGCTGGCGTTATAACAATCCCAATCAAAATCCGAATCAGCAGTTCAATGTGCCTGGTCAGCTGCCGCAGGATGGCGTGGATCTGTCGCAGGAGTTGCTCTATCGCAATCAATACGTTGTGGAGCGTAGCTATCAGTTCGAGGAGGAATGGCCATTCTGGGTGCGCAAACCGGAAGTATTGGACAACTATAATTCGTGGACAAGCAGCTATCGCAATAGTTTGCCATTCTTGAGGTACTTCAATGGCACCTTCGACTTCAAATGGCCGCTGCGCGAACTGGAGTTGCTTGTGCCGAATATGGCCAACATGGAGGTGCTCATCACGGCGACAGTGGGCGAGAAATTCTACGATGAGGTCATCAGCGGCTATTCCGTGGCGCGCATCTACAATTCCAGTTTACGTGCCGCATTTCTGGGTGAATCGCCGCAGGTCTTTAAGCCGGCAATGCCCTTCACTACCTATCTAGTGGTGGAATATCATGATGGATCACGCATAGATCCCTATTTATTGCGTCAGGGCCTGATGGAGGTCAGCGGCTTCGTGGAGAGCCGCAACGGCGGACGTCGCGACTGGCCCGCTCAGCGCCTGCATATGTCCCAGCAAACGGATGGCGTCTGGGAGGTGAAGATTGATCTACGCCACGATTTGCAGCTGGACGATCGTCCACAGTCCAGGGACTTCCTCAACGGTATACAGAATATGCGCCTGCAGGCTGTCTTTGTGGATCCGCGAGGTGAACGCATTCAAACTGAGTTATTGCTCGTCGCACACTACTCGCCGCGCAATCAACACATCAAGATCACCACCAGCACGGAGCAACCGATTGTGGGAGAGTACATCATCTTCCATATACGCACCAATTTCCACTTGGAGGAGTTCAACTATCTCATCATGTCCAAGGGTGTTATCCTGATCAATGATCGGGAGACCATTATCGAGGGTATACGCACCATTGCGGTGGTGCTCAGCGCTGAGATGGCTCCGGTAGCCACTTTGGTGGTCTGGAAGATCACCCAGCAGGGTCAAGTGGTGGCCGACTCTTTAACCTTCCCCGTCAACGGCATTTCACGCAACAATTTCACGGTTTACATTAACAATCGTAAGGCGCGCACGGGTGAGAAAGTTGAGGTGGCCATCTTTGGTGAGCCGGGCTCCTATGTGGGTCTCTCTGGCATCGACAGCGCCTTCTACACCATGCAGGCGGGCAACGAGCTGACCTATGCCAAAATTATCACCAAAATGTCCAATTTCGACGAGCAAACGAATGGCACTTACAGGCGCATTTGGTACTCCCACGAAGGCAATCCCGATGAACTTGTCTATTTCCCGGCCTCCTCGTTCGGCATCGATGCGAATCGCACATTCGAGTACAATGGACTGATTGTCTTCACGGACGGTTATGTGCCACGCCGGCAGGAGAGCTGCAACCGCACCTTGGGCTATGGTGAGTGCCTGAGCGGACGTTGCTATCGCCTGGAGAAACATTGCGATGGCCTATTCGACTGCGACGATGGCACGGATGAGATCGGCTGTCGAGTGCAAAACGATACGGAGCTCTTGAACTATCGCAAATATCGTTTCAATCGCGTGCTGCGGCACTACGAGAACGTTTGGCTGTGGAAGGATGTGAACATTGGTCCGCATGGTCGTTATATATTCAATGTGGATGTGCCGGATCGTCCCGCCTATTGGATGGTCAGCGCTTTCAGCGTTAGCCCATCCAAGGGCTTTGGCATGCTGAATCGCGCGCTGGAATATGTTGGTGTGCAGCCGTTCTTCATCAATGTGGAGATGCCATCGGTATGTCGCCAGGGCGAACAGGTGGGCATACGTGTCACGGTCTTCAACTACATGACGACGGCCATTGAGGCGACGGTTGTGCTGCATGGCAGTCCGGATTACAAATTTGTCCATGTGGAGGAGGATGGCATTGTGCGCAGTTATAATCCCAGAACGAGTTTCGGTGAGCATCAGTTCTTCATCTATTTGGATGCTCAGGGCACGACGGTGGTTTATGTGCCGGTGGTGCCGCAGCGACTGGGCGACGTGGATGTCACTCTTCATGTGGCGACGCTACTGGGCACGGATACGATCACCCGTACACTGCACGTCGAATCGGACGGCTTGCCGCAATATCGCCATCAGTCGGTTCTGCTGGATCTGTCAAATCGCGCCTACGTGCTGGAGTATATGCACGTGAATGTGACCCAGACACCGGAAATACCTTACCAGGTGGATCGTTACTTTGTGTACGGCTCGAATCGGGCGCGAATCTCTGTCGTCGGCGATGTGGTTGGACCCATATTCCCCACGATGCCCGTGAACGCCAGCTCGCTGCTGTATCTGCCAATGGAATCGGCCGAGCAGAACGCGTTCAGCTTTGCTGCGAATCTCTATACGATTATGTACATGCGTCTGATCAATCAGCGCAACAAGACGCTGGAGAGGAATGCCTTCTATCACATGAACATTGGCTACCAGCGACAATTGAGCTTTATGCGTCCCGACGGCAGCTTCTCGCTGTTCCGCTCCGATTGGAATAATTCGGCGTCGTCTGTGTGGTTGACCAGCTACTGTCTGCGCGTCTTCCAGGACGCCTCGTTCTACGAGTGGGAGAACTTCATTTGGATCGATGCCACGATCATTGAGAAGAACATGCGTTGGCTGCTGCAGCATCAGACACCAGAGGGCGCTTTCTACGAGGTCACCTGGCTGCCGGATCGTAAAATAAATCGTACGAACTTTGCCAGCTACACAAGTCTACGGAATCGTAATATCACCTTGACCTCCCATGTGCTGATAACGCTGGCCACCGTCAAAGATCTATCCGGAACGCTTGGTTCGCGTGTGGCGCTGGCCACGCAGCGAGCCGTTGCCTGGATCGAACGAAATATGCAATTCCTGAAGGAAACGCCGGAGCCGTATGATGTTGCAATCACGGCGTACGCCTTGCAGCTCTGCAATTCACCGATCGCGGAGCATGTGTTTAGCATATTGCGGCGCCATGCTCGAACCATTGGCGACTTTATGTATTGGGGCAATCAGGAGTTGCCCCAGCCGCCACGCAAGCTGGAGAATCAAAAGTGGTTCTCACTGCCCCGACTGCCGTATGAGTACGATTCGCTGAATATCGAGACGACGGCGTATGCATTGTTAGTGTATGTGGCACGTCGTGAATTCTTTGTGGAACCGATTGTGAGATGGTTGAATGCACAGCGTCTGAATGAAGGCGGTTGGGCATCCACGCAGGACACGAGCACAGCATTGCGTGCCTTGGTCGAGTACACCGTACGTTCACGTATCCGTGATGTGTCCTCGTTGAGTGTGGAGATTGAAGCATCCTCACAGGGCGGCAAGACCCAGGAGCTGCGTATTGATGATACAAATTTGGCCAGGCTTCAGAGCATTGAGGTGCGTTGCACTGATCTGCATAGATGATAATAATAATAGTATGATAATAATAATTCTTTATTCAAACAGATACCAGATGCTTGGGGCACCATTAAGGTGCAGGCCAAGGGCACTGGCTATGCTATACTGCAGATGCACGTTCAATACAATGTGGATATAGCCAAATTCCAAACGAAGCCGCCGGTTCCAGCCTTTGGATTGCATACAAATGCCATATTCCACGGCAGAAATCAGTCGCACATCTCCTACGTCGCCTGTCAAAAGTAAGTTCAATAATGTAACACTCTCTGAGCCAATATAATAATCTATACGTATCACTCTAGCTGGGTAAACACCAAGGAATCGGAGCGTTCGGGCATGGCTGTGCTGGATGTGGCCATACCCACGGGCTACTGGATACAGCAGCAGAAACTGGATAGCTATGTACTGAGCAATCGTGTGCGCAATTTGCGACGGGCAAAATACTTGGAACGCAAGATTGTCTTCTATTTTGATTATGTAAGTATCGAGCTTTTATATGTCTATATTATTTTCCCCAAAGGAGAGTTAGTTCTTTTGCTACCCTTAGTTTCTCCTTTGCAAAAATCTCATTTATCCAATAATGTATTTATAATTATTTTGTTATACTTATAGCTGGATCAGGAGGACATTTGCGTTAACTTTACCGTAGAGCGCTGGTATCCAGTGGCCAATATGTCGCGTTACCTGCCCGTGCGCATCTATGACTACTATGCACCAGGTGAGAAACTATCCTCAATACTATATCACTATATATTTAATAACTGTATTTTCTATTACTCCCATATAGAGCGCTTCAACGAGTCCATCTTCGATGCTCTGCCCACATATCTGCTAAATATTTGCGAGGTGTGCGGCAGCTCGCAATGCCCCTACTGTTCCATCTATAATATGGGCTGGCGTTCGTCGATGTCGCTCTCGCTATTGTTCTTTAGCGTATTTATTTATCTGCTGCGCAGTCGTACGCATCTAGTGCTTCAAGCTCTCCATCTATTCACCTAGAAGAGGCCACCCCATCCATCCATACATCCCTGCAGTCGCCCACCCATGTCTAACAACCAAACACAAGTTATGTTTAGCTTAATAGCTTTGAATTCGAATGAGTGTTGAGTTTTCATAGTTGGATCTATTATTTCATTTATGTTTATTTTTTTATATTTTTATTTCTACGAAATTGCATTCCGTCCACAAATTTATCTTATGTTCAACTGCTAGCAATTTATTATTATTTTATAATCAACGTTTTAATCGTAATCTCGAGATATGTACAAAAGCAAAGAAACATCGCATCCAAATGGACGAATTGTGTGTGTAATTTGACCAATCACAGAATGAAATATCAAGTTTTATGTACACAAACCATTAACTTATATATAGATATATATATAGTAATATTGTAAGCTGTATCAATCGGATCACGAAAAGAATCTCTTTGCCTTATCGACAACCGCTTTAAAAGCCGCTTTAAATGAAAGCTGAAAAAGTCAAGTGAAAAGAGGAAAACATGTAACAAGAATGTGTCTTTTATATATCACAAATTGCCTTTACTAGATTTTAGAAATCGATAGTTTATATATACAACCTTTATATTTTTGAATACTGCATGCATATCAAATTTTCTATTTACATATTTAAACTGAACAATTTGTTTGTAAAAGTTAATGGATTATGATTACGAGTTGAAAGCGACCGTCCAATACATTTATGTTTGAAATAATGCAACAAAATGAATCTAATTAGTGATTAAGTTTAATACGTATGTATTTGTATTCTTGACAAAAACAGTTTAGATATTGCTCTTGTATATTATATACGAACTATATATATAAAGCCATGTACTCTCAAATCAAGTACTCCGTCCCTCCATTTATGGTAAGAGAAATGAAATGAAACTATAAAGTGAAATATTTTTTTGTATTTTACGTTTTCTATGTAACGAAGAAAATAAATATAACAAATAAAATTAACGAACATTTTGAATTTGATTGATTAGCGCGGAATATTTACTGGCGAAGGGGAGACAAATACAAGATGTAAATAAAAGAATAATTGTACAAAATAAAGCGTGGACACACTGCGCACATATCACTGCAGCCGCCAGCAATTAAATTAAGTGTGGTCACATTGGTCTGTGTTTATGTTTATCCACAACGCATTTATATTCTGTATAAATAGTTAAATACCATATATTAAATTGTTCGATAAATGCTACAATTATTATAAGTAACTTAGGATACATAAATAAATATGAGCTCTACGTTTTGCGAAAACTGAGCAAAATTGGGGATATCGCTTCAAGGCAATCCATGATATCTTTTCTGGATTTAGCGCCGGTAAACACAATTTTGCCATTGACAAAGATGAGCAGGACGATGCGTGGCTTAACCATGCGGTAAATGAGGCCCGGAAACATTTCCGGCTCATACGAGCTAAATTGGCCATGCACCTGATTTAGGTTCTCCAAACGAATGGGAAAACGCAAATCGACAGTGGCAACAATATTCTGCAGCTTATAATCGACAAATTTAACAGGGAAACCCAATTTCTGTAAAATGCGTGCAAATTTCCGTGATCCGATGTTCGCCTCGGTTTCGTTGCGGGCACCTGTGCAAATCACCTTGCCGGTGCGAAAGATTAGAGCAGTGCAACGAGGTGAATGCATTCGCATAATGACTCCTCTGAAGCGTTTGGGCGTGTATTCCGAATTGCGAGTGCGCGAATTAATGGTTTTTAAATCTAGCTCACAGTCCACGGAAAAGGTGGCAACGATATTTCTACAAATAAATAGTTAGCTTAATGCATTTACAGTTATATTTGCAAAAACTTACTGCAATTTAATTTCATGTTGGGCATCTTTGGGCTCAGCTAACACAGCCGGCTGTTGCGGCTGTAATGTACTATGTGGATTGGTAGTATTAGGGACGCCGTTAGCATTCGCTTCTGGCTCCGCAATTTTGAAATGAAATTGCATTTTCTCTTAATTCAATTCAATAAAGTTAAATGTATTCGCAAGCAATTCAGTGTTAATCAAACACGCGTTGCATTGAACAGTGTTGTTCTATCGATAGAAAATCGAAAAATTGTCAAATGTCAATTCTGTCATTTTAGACAATAACACAGTATGCGTAGCCTATTTATTTTGTAGGTTATATCATACCTATATTATTTGTACGCGTTATGATTTTTATCTAATGTACTTACATAAATTTAACATTTAATTTTTGTGGAAATTTGCAAATCTGTTAGCCAACACTTATCTATCAGCTGTGCACGAAAGGTGTGTCACACACAAGTCTCCAAAAATTATACGTCTTCCATTTTCGTTATATACGTAAACAAAGAATACGCCACAACAAAAGTACCGCTAAACACGCTCCAAAGCAAGCGCACCGCTGACAGTTGCAAAAGCAATCGAACTTTAACAAGAAGAAGAAGACGACGACGAGAAAAGAAAAAAGGGACGTCAGTGTTAAAAAAATGTCGGCGCACAGCGGAGGTACGGATTGGAACTCGGTTGTAAAACCACTTTTATCGAACCGTACAAGTGCATTAAACAAAAATGAAATATCAAATTTACTAAAAGCAATTACAAAATGGTGAGTACATATGAAATTAATCTCTAAAAACAACATTTGATGGCCAAATGGCGCAGTTGAAAAATTGTCTGCAAGGTGACTTGCAAATTAAATATGGCGACCCGCTATGACGAAACTTTTGTAAGTTTGCAAACAAATGCAATATATATTTTCCACTTATTTTTTTGCAGTGAACATGAGTTTTTCGATGATGAAAGTAATTATACACAATTCTACACAGCATTTGCGGCTCTGGCAGCCGACAAGCTAATGCAAATTAAGTCTAGTAAGTATTGCCCCTTCTTACCTCGCTTTCCGTAATGATTTTTTGTACTGTTCGGCCTGCAACAAAAGAGAATTTGCTAGAGAAAAAGCAATAATATACGCATGACTAATGCAGATTGCTTTTATTTTAGTCTGTCCTATGTGAATACGTATGTGACGTTAATTTATGAGATACTTGCGGTGAATATATGTATGTATGTATATATGTGCATGTCCATACATGCACAGAAACACATGCATATGTATGTACATTGGCTCACACACACATGCATTTACATATATACAGAGAGCTGTTGTCTCAAAAATAGTTGTGCTACTGTTTGCTAAATATTGAACACAAAATGTGTGTTGATAATTAATAACAAAATATGTTGCATTAATATACATATGTATGTATGCTTCAAATTGTATTCAAAATATTGAGCTTATCACAAGTATTTTTCTGACCGAAGCTGAATGCACATACATATATTCTGCATCAGAAAGAAATGTCAGGTCGCAGCTGAGATTGTGTTTAAAATATACATATTTTAAGCTTAACTTATGCATTTGTATTTTTTTCTTTATACATCTTTCTCTTAGTATGCCAGACACAAATTTCCCAATTGCACGATGCCAGCGCAGTGCTAATACGTTTCATACTCTTCCGACTGTCAAAGGTGTCTGTGTATGAGATTAAATGGCTGCTGGTGGCATTGAAAATGTTATGCGAGGGGCGCGAAAGCGTTACCCAAGGTGCGGGCTCCCCTACCCAGTTTGACTATAATGCTGTGGCGGCTGTATTGAAGAGCGCCAAGCATCCAGAATCGAACAGCAAGAGCATCAGCAGCAGCAGCTGCAGCAGCGTTACTAGTAGCGCTACTGGCACTGAAAAGGAATCACCCAAATCTGAGATAAAACGCTCCCGTTCAGATCTTTCGACGGTTATATTGCAGCAGCTATTGGCACCCCTAGAGCCTGGCAAAATGACCTGGGTGCCATTGAGCGAGGAGATCAGCGATTGCACAGTAAGCAAGAATCCAATGAGTATATATTCATGCAGATATAGTATCTATATATAGAGTCTATATACAACCATGTTGTTCTATATATATTCGACATATATCTGCGTTTGTATTGACTTATTGGATACAAATTCTTCGATTTTGGTTGGTTTCCAATTGGAAATATATTTCTAATTCTTATTCTCTATGATAGGAACAACTGCTTGCCGCCAATGTCGAATACTTCCAAGAACAGAACGGCGTGGATACTTTACTTGACGTCGGCATTTGTTTGCCCATACTTAATCGCTATCGCTCAAAATATCAGGAGGCAATTATGGGCGGCAAGGCGTTGTATTTGCCGCTCACCCAAGTGGAGGCTAGCACCGTAAAATCGGCCATGGCACATATGCTAACCGATTTGTCCATATTGGGGCAGGCGCATTCGCTAATTGCGCTGCAGCCGCTGACTCCGAGCCGCATCGAAAAACTATCGATGTGCGGCATTGCGGCGTTGTACAATGCCGTACTCACCTCTATAGCGGCAAGTGTTCTGAGTATGTGCCAGGCCAGTGGCAGTTCACAGAAGCAACAGCCAGCTGCTGCGGCAACAACTAGCCAGGGCAGCGGAAACAACAGCAATGTTTCAACTGGGGCCAAGGATCACGACGATTTCGACGAACAGGCCTGCACGATCGTAAACAAAGCGCTCGAGATTTACACAAGCATTGGAGAGATGTTTAAGGCCTCCGCACGCATGCATGTCTATCAGAATCATTTGTGTTATGGTTCGTGGCTACTTATTAGTGGCATTCAAGGCGCCATGGGCGCTTCGGGGAGCAGCAGCAGTAGTAGCAGCAGCAGCGGCTCATCATCGGGCAAAAGTGCAGCCAGCACTGCCGAATCGAATGTCACACCCAGTACGCCCATAGCACGTGTTAATCTGTTCAAGGTGCAGCAAGGATTTGGCGAGCTAAATGCAGCCATTGCCAATCATAGCATTAAACTGCTCTCAGAGCTAATAGATGACCTAAAAATTGAATCAGCTTGCGGCTCGAGCAGCAGCACCGGAACCATCACTGGCTTGGACGTGGAGCCAGCACAATTTGATATATTGCAAAACTACACAGCTTTGCAGCGTATAGTGCGTGTCTTAAATACGGCCACATTGCATCAACTGTTCACCTTCTTGGCCACTGTGGCGTACCGCAAGGCGTGCACCTTAAAGCGTGCCAGTGCCAAAGATCGTACCGAATGTGAACCAATTAGCTACTCAGACTCAACGACCTATTTCAATGATTCCCTCTCCTGCTCCGATAACTCCGAGGAGGATGACAGCGAAAGCTATCTGGGCCATTGGTTTAAAGAGACGCTATCGCCCGAGACACATGATGATAATGCCAATGCATGCACTCAGGACCGCAGCGGAGAGCAAAAATCTGCACTAGTACCCAGGCTGGATGAACCACATGAATATCTGGATTTGGCTGCAGATATATTCTGTTTCCTGGACCAGTTCCTGGCCAATCGACATGCCTACATGCAGCGCTATGTGAAGGCAGGCGTCAGTGATCAGCAAATGCTGCTCATGGCGAATATTATTAAAGACTTTGATCGTGATGTTATGCGTCAGGAGGCTGGTGGCAATTCAAGTGGCACTGGTGGTGGCGGCGATAGTAATTGCTCCAATTGGCAATCGGCAATGATTCGCTTTTCGGGCGCTGCCGGACGTTATATACACAACTTGATCTCGACATCGTTGCTCTCGGAGCAATTGCAATCGAATCTGCTGCAACATTTGGCCATTTCACCATGGTCCACAGATACCAACAGTTGGCCCCTGCAGGTCTATCCCAGCACTCTGTCCGTGCTGGTGCAGATTCTGTTGTTGAAGCCGACGCAGGAGAAGGAGGCGGCGTGTTTGTCTGTCTGGCATCGTCTCATTAACACGCTGGTCGAGGGCGTTTGTTCGTCTGCTAATGCCAGCGATACTGACTATGAGGACTTGAACATTGAACACGCTCAGCTGTTGCTCTTCCTCTTCCACTCTCTAAATCTGATGCAGAAGAAATCGATATTGCTCCTCACTGCTGGCGGTGTCATTCGCTGTGCCGATGTCTGTCGCGGCATCAGTGCGGAGCGTCCTGTTCGCAATAGCCAAATGATGCTGCTCTCGCGGCTGCTGCTCTTCCTCGAGTATCTCATGAAGCATCTGTACAATGCGCCTCCCGAGCTGCTCGATCAGGTGCGCTGGAATCTGTTCAGTGTCAGCACCATGCCGGATACCCAGAAAATTACGGACTTACTGAATAGTCGAACCAAATTGACATCCTATTGCCGCCAGGACATTGAGGAACGGTTTCGTAATTCCAATGTGGGCGATCTGAACTCAAGTAGGTTTCACTTTAAATTTATAATAATAGGAAATTAATAACTAATATATTTGCACACTTACAGGCATTCGTCCCACTTTTTACTCGTTGGTCACCGGTGATTCTTCGAAGCCCTATTGGGCCCAGGAATTCAAATTGGATGGTCTAGCCTGGAATTTTATATTATGCACGCCGGATAAGCTCAAGTATCCATTGTTAGTGGATGCACTCATTGATATACTGGCCATTACGGATATGTCTGCTTTTACCAAGGATAAAGACAATCTACATAATCTCTGCGCCATGCAGTATTGCTTTAGCATCACCTGGAAGCTACTGCTTGGCTTGCCGCCGTCCACATCTCACGTGGAGTCACTTAAAACGGAGCGTGTGCCCAATTTACACTCATTGCTCTGGAGCATACGCTGCCCATTGGCCGGCTCGCACTATCTGGTGGTCAACAGCCTCATCAAGCAGGGCATGTACACCCAATACGCGGAGTCTTTGTGGACGCAGGTGGGCGATCGCACTGCGGATATACGCTATAGCCTCAAGCAGACAATGCTTGGCGTCGAGGTGTTCAACCAGCAACTAAACAAGGGTATATTAATATTATACTTACTGATTTATAATACATATTACATATATATGTATTTCTTTTTATCCTTAGCATCACCGAATCCACGTCTCTCCGATTTGATCCTCTTCGATGCCCTGATTGCCCACATGCAGGCCGTGGCCTGGGCAGACAAGGAGGGCTACAAGCTGCAGCGCAAGGAGAGCGACAGCGACAGCATTACCTCAGAGAGTCGCGAACGTGAGAATTCAAGCGTAGCCACCGATCCGGAGGTTTACTCCTCGAGCGAGTCCATCGATGAGCAGCAATCGAAGCTAACAGAGGACAGCATGCTCACGCCAGGTGAACTGCTCGAGCGCACACAGTTGAGCAACGAGCTGCTGGTCAAGCTAATGGAGTCCTACACACTGCTCTCGAATATTGTGAAGGCTCAGATGCTGAAACAGCTGTCCAGCAGCACGCCGGAGCAGGCACTCAATCTGATCGTGCCTGTGGTGAGCGATAAGCCAGCCATTATGCTGGAGCTGCACGCTGCCTTCCTCAAGCTGCTGCCCAACGAGGATAAGCAGCTGATTGCGAATGAGTGGCCCAAGTGTCTGTTAGTGAACGATGACGCCTTCAATGGCAAACAGCATCCTGTGGAACCGTACACATTAAATGTGATAGATGCACACATCACGGAGCTAACCAAATCCTCGACTTACACCACGCTTCATACTCTGAAGCATTGCTTGAAGTCTATTTTGCATCTGCTTGAGCTGCTGCTGTCCTTCTGCTCGACCATTGGAGATGTGGAGGCGCAGCTGAAGCCCATGCTGATTGCCTCCATGATGGACATGCGCACCGATTACCTGCAGAGCCAGAGCGAGCAGTGTCTGCGCGAGATTCTGCATGGCCTGACCAACGAGGCGCATAAGCAGCTGCTTTTCGAGCATATGATCGGACACTGCTATCACATGCTGATTGACTTTGCTGCCGAGCTGAAGCAGCCGGCGACTGGAGCTGTTATTCCGGAGCAGGAGCAGCGCGCTGTCTTCAATGAGTCCATGTTGTTTGCCGTTCTGAAGACAATGATCAAAATGCTGGATGTGCCCACCGCTGTGCAGGCGATGCGGCAGTTCTTCAAGGAGCAGCGTGCTGGTAGCTTGACCACATTGTTGCTCTCCTTCACGGGTACTACGTTGCCATTGAGCTATGCGCGCAAGATGCTGCAGTTTGTGGAGCGTCTGTTCGAGCATGCAGCTGGGCCGGATGCGCATTTTCTGCACGAGGAATTGGTTGAATGCTTTGGCGAGCTGGCGAACGTGGATGTGGCACGCCTCAAACAGTGGCTGGCCCACATCATCTATGGGCCCAACGTGGTGGCGAATAATAGCAGCTGCGAGGCCTCGTGCAAGCTGCTGACCAGCGTGATGCAGCCCTCGAGCAGCTCCAGCAGCAATGCCCAAACACCAACGAATATGGCGACGGTATCGGCCATGCCGAGCATTTCGGATCAGCTGGACGCCATGGATATAGATTATGATTGTGGAGGCGCCGGCAATGCAGCGCCGAATACATCTCAGATCTTGAGCCTGTGGCAGGGCAATAATCAGCCCAATAATCAATCGGAGGACTCATCGCAGGCATGCGATCAGCAGAACAACGGAAATCAGCCGCGCAATGGAGCTCTATTGCTGAGCTTTGTGAAGTCGCTGGTGCGCGATCAGCCGGCAGCGGCACAGTTGGCTCCGCCCCTGTTCCAGGCCCTGCTGCAGTTGGGACAGACACTGATAACGCCGCCGCAGGATGGCTGCGATTTTGCTGATGTGCTGCAGATCATGATAACGCTAGCGGATGCATCGCCGGCACGTGGTCATGTGGCACTGTTCAATACCACGTTGCTCTGGCTGGAGTTGGCCAAGCTGGAGCTGGCCAAGCTGCAGCTGCGGCATGCTGAGAACGTGAGCGCTCTGCTGCGCTACCTGAGCGAACTGCTGCAAGGCATTGGCTATCGGGGCAGTCGGCAACATATGCCCCCGTGGGATGATGAACTGCAATCGGACATCGATGAGCTATACGATGAACTTGTCGATGATCAGCAGGAACAGGACTCACTGCTAGACGACTCCGATGAGGATACGCTCAACAATAAACTGTGCACATTCTCGCAAACACAGAAGGAGTTCATGAACCAGCATTGGTATCATTGCCACACCTGCAACATGATCAACACCGTCGGCGTTTGCTCCGTCTGCGCCCGCGTCTGCCACAAAGGTCACGATGTCAGCTACGCCAAGTATGGCAATTTCTTCTGTGACTGTGGCGCTAAGGAGGATGGCTCGTGTCAAGCCCTCAGTCGCCGTCAGCCCACTAGCGGCTGCGATTCACGTGATGGCTATGTCTCGGCTCATATGAGCCTCTTGGCGGCGGGCAAGAAGCGCCAGTCGCCGCCCACACAGATACGCAAGGATTCACTGAGCAATGAGCGCATTGCGTTGCTCGGCAAGCTGCTGGAGCCGCATCGTGAGGCACTGCAGCATCCGGATCAATGGTTGCTCGTCGTGCGCTGCATTCTCGAGTACTTCGATGTTCTGATGCCTTCCATACGGGAGAATTGCACGCTCTACTCAATTGTGGGCTGTCACAAGCGCGCAACAGTTGCACTGGAGCGCCTGCACCAGCTCGACCAGAGTTTCCAGGTGAGTGATAACTTTGATAACTTGCATATGAATTCATAATATTCTCTCATTTCATTTCATTCATCTTAGGTCACTGACCAGCTAATGTTTGCTACTCTGGGCTCCCAGGAGGGCGCTTTTGAGAACGTGCGCATGAACTACTCTGGCGATCATGGGCAGACCATTAAGCATCTGATATCGTCGGGTGTCGTGAGACGCGTCGCCTTCTGCTGCCTGTCCTCGCCACATGGCAGACGTCAGCAGCTGGCCGTGTCTCATGAGAAGGGAAAGGTTACCATATTGCAGCTGTCGGCGCTGCTAAAGCAGGCGGATGCCTCGAAGCGCAAGCTGACGCTCACACAGCTCAGCTCGGCGCCTATTGCGTGCACCGTGCTCTCGCTAGCCGCCAATCCCTGTAACGAGGATTGCTTGGCCGTCTGTGGCTTGAAGGAGTGCCATGTGCTGACCTTCTCCAGCAGCGGCAGCACCAATGAGCACATTGTGGTTACACCCCAATTGGACAACGGCAATTACATCAAGAAGGCCGTCTGGCTGCCGGGCTCCCAAACATTGCTCGCTTTGGTCACCTCGGATTATGTGAAGATCTATGATCTGGCCGTGGACACATACAGCCCGAAGTACTACTACCTTGTGGCGGTTGGAAAGATACGGGACTGCACCTTCATCTACCAGGAGGGCGCCTATTATATGTTGACTTTCGCCAGCAGCGGCTATATCTATTACCAGACCCTGGACGAACAGAGTCTGGCCGTGCACGGAGATTTCTATGTGACTAACACGCTGGAGTTAAGCCATCACCATATTAAGGATGTGAATGGACAGGTTGGCGGCGGCGGCGTCTCCATCTATTACTCGCACTCGCTGCAATTGCTCTTCTATAGCTACGCATCGGGCCGCAGCTTTGTCTCTCCTTTGACAAATGTCAATCAAGGCGTTAAGGGCATCTACCATCTGGATACGAATTCGGCTGTTAGCAAATCCTCTTCGAAAGGCCCACTGCAGCCGCTGGTCCAGTGGACTGAAGTAGCCGGCCATCCCGGACTTATATACGCTAACATGCAGACGTCTAATAATCCAATCATATTGATGCTTACGCCGGAACTGATATACATGCAGGAGATCAAGGCTCAATCGGCCAAATCACGCATCATGGATGTGGTGGGCATACGTCACTCTGTGGCCGGTACAGAGAAGACAACACTGCTACTGCTCTGCGAGGATGGCAGCCTGCGCATATTCTCGGCCCAGCCGGAGCTGACCAGCTTCTGGCTATCGCCACGCGTCCAGCCGCTGGGCAATCAACTCTACTCCGCCACATTGCTGGCCAAAAGTGCCAGCACTCTGTCCGCTGGCAGTCCGAAGTCGAGCAAGCCCAACAAGCTGCCACGTAAATCGGGTGGTGGTGTTGGAGTTGGCGTCGCTGGTGCCCAGCAGAAGCAGCTGACGTCGGGTGGAGTGCCCGTTTTTCCCATTGACTTCTTCGAGCACTGCAATATGCTGGCCGACGTGGAGTTTGGTGGCAACGACCTGCTTCAGATATACAACAAGCAAAAGCTAAAGACCCGTCTCTTCTCCACGGGCATGTTTGTGGCCAGCACTCGGGCCAATGGATTCACACTGGAGGTGCTCAACAATGATCCGAATGTGGTTATCGTCGGCATACGCGTCCTGCTGGGCACGCAGGACACTCAGCGAGCCCCGCAGTCGGTGACCATATTGGGCAGGACAATTCCGACGCCAGTGCGACGCGCCCGCTGGTTTGATATACCGCTGACACGTGAGGAGATGCTGCAGTCGGATAAGGTGCTTAAGGTGTGCTTTGCCAAGTCACAGGATCCCGAACACGTAACGCTGCTCGATTGCATTGAGGTGTATGGCAAGTCCAAGGAGCTCGTCGGCTGGCCAGACGATAGCGAGGAGCTGCCGGCAACATCGGGCGGCGCCAGTGCAGCCACAGCGGTTGCCTCGCCGGCCAGCTCGGCAAACTTTGGCGAGGGCTTCAATTGCATCACCCAACTGGACCGCATGTGCACCCACCTGCTCGAGGTGCTCGACTGTGCCCTGCATTTGCTCGGCAATGGCGGCGCCGTGGCTGTGGCTATGCGCCAGAAGGCGGTCAAGACAGCCAGCGCCTTGCTGCTGCTGCCCACACCGAATCCCGTGCAGACCCAGGCCCGTTATGTGCTGGCCACGTTGTACGGCAGTCGAGGCTCGTATCATGCCTACAAGGATAGCGTTTTACTGCAATTCGTGCATAGCGAACTGCAGGCAATGCTGCCGAAGCTAACCCAACTGGACACACTGCAGGATATCGATCCGGAGGCATTTTATCGCCTGATACTGCTCGTCCGTGGCATCGCCAATGCCCGGCCGCAGTCGCTGGCCAAGATTTGCGCCGAGTGTAACTACGATATTGTGCCCGCTCTGATGGCCATTGTGTTGGAGCTGCACAAGGTCACCCCAGCCCTAGATGAACCAACGAATATTGTGCGTCGCGGTCTATGCCAGCCGGAGACGATTGTCCACTGCCTGGTGGAGATCATGTATGGATTTGCCCTGGCCGATGCCAGTCAAGTTGGCCGCATGACCAAGTACTTCATTGAGCTGCTCAAGCATGATGCGAGCGTAATTAGCCACAGTGCCAAGGAAGCGCTCATCCTACTGCTCAGTCCACGCATCAAGCGCAGGAAGGTGGCCATTGCAACTACGCCGCCAGCCTGTTCCACGCCCACGCCGTCGGCGTCGGCCATCAGCAGCAGTAATCTGAGTGCTTTGCAGGGTGTCGCTTCGCAGGCGGCCAGTGATATAATTGAGGAGGCAGCTGCAGCGGCTGTGGATGCATCCGCTGTGGTTGGTGGAGAGGCCAACGCACTGCTCGAGGCGGATCCACCAGGCGTTAATCAGCAACAACAACAACTGCAGCAGCAGCTGCTCAATCTGGAAGCTTTGATGGGTGGAGGCTTTCCACGTCCGCTCGGTTTGCCCGAAGATGCCGACGACGAGGCCATTATGGATATAGCCATTGCGCTGAGCCTGCAGCAACATGGCGGCGATGCGAATGCACTGCAATCCCTGCAGCAGGGCTTGGCCAATCTGCAGGGCATACGCCTGGCAGCAGCGGCTACGGCAAATGCAGCGGCTAGCGGCGATGCAGCCGGATCGGACGATGATGAAGGCTCCAATGTGGCCACCGATGGCTCTACGCTGCGCACCTCACCCGCCGAGCCAGCGGGCAGCGGCGGCTCCGAGAGCGGCGGCAGTGGCGTCGAAAGCATTGGCGGCACTTCGGCGCGCAGCAGCAATTTTGGTGATCATGCGAATGCCTCGCCGCCGCGCCAGAGCAAGGATCAGGAACAGGAGCAGCCGGGCACAAGTAGCGGCTGTGTCGCAGCACTCAGCGCCATGAGCAGCAGCGAGGACAACGAGATCAACGAGGATGAGAAGCTGAGCAAGCTACATGATTTGAGGTGAGTCTAGGAATCCTTATAGCCCTTTCTTATAATGTAACAGTTAGAAGGAGGCGTGGCAGTCTTCATAAAGTATATGTAATCTTGATAATGCATTCAAATACTTGCTTAACTCTAATCGAATTAATAATTAAATGATTCAATTATCATCAGGATTGCTGTGCTGGAGAGCATCATCGAGCACTTGAGCACATTCGATATGTGCAATGGGCTGCAGGCCATACCGCTTATTCAGGTGATTTTGATGCTGACCACAGACTTGAATGGCAACAATGAAAGGGATCAGCAGGTGTTGCATGATCTGCTCACCGCGCTTGTGGACTACGTCGAGATTGGCAAGCGGGGCGTGGCCACCAAGGTAAGTTAATTCGGCAATAATACGATGCCAGACTCGTTTGAACAAGTGCATTCGCTTGCAGATGGAAACAAAGTGTCCGGGCAATGAGGTACGTCTAGCGCTGCTTTCGCTCTTTGGCGTTATGATGGGTAAGACCAAGTCGAAGCAAACGGGCACCACTTCGCCGCCGCATCAGTTCAAGGATAACAGCTCTTTTGTGGCCAGCACCACGGCAAATGTGTTGAGCAAACGAGGTGCCTTTGTCTATGCACTTGAAGCACTCAATACCTTGCTGGTGCACTGGAAGCAAGTGCTGGGCGATCCCTATGCTGCCGGCGGCTCTGGCATTACCCAGCCGGCGGGTGGCAATGTCAGCGGATCGGGCACAGCAGGACAGCTACTGAAGCCCATTAAGCATGGACCTAAGCCGGATATATCGATTTTGATACCGCATAACTATTTGAAAAACTATCCGGACATATTTGAGTCGTATGATGCGCTGCTCACCGAGATTATTGTGCGTCTGCCCTATCAAATACTGCGTCTGAGCAGCGCCCATCCCGATAACTATGACAGCGGCTTCTGTGAGGCGATGACCTTTACACTCTGCGAATATATGATGCTCAATCTGAACGCGCTGCTGCGTCGCCAGGTGCGCAAGCTACTGATGTACATCTGTGGCAGCAAGGAGAAGTTCCGCATGTACCGAGACGGACATTCTCTAGATGCACATTTCCGTGTGGTGAAACGCGTGTGCAGCATTGTCAGCACAAAGGTAAGCGGAATGATTGCTGTATAAGCTATATCTAATGCTGTCTTTATCTATTCCAGAACGGTGCCCCTTATAATGCCAATCCGCCCATGCTCAGCTATGATGCCTTGGTGGAGTTAACAGAACATTTGCGCACCTGTCAAGAGATTAGCCAAATGCGCACCGGCAACTGGCAAAAGTTCTGTGTTGTTCATGAGGATGCCTTGGCCATGCTAATGGAGATTGCCTGCTATCAGCTGGACGATGGTGTCTCACCCATTATTATTCAACTGTTACAAGCGGCCGTTTGCAATATACCACAGCCCATTGGCGGCATCAAACAGCAGCCGCAATCGCAGCCAATCTCAACCGGCAGCAAGTTGCGCGGTGAACGTGAGAAGAGCGAGGATACGGATACTGCATACTACTCGAAATTCGATCCGGCTCAGTGCAGCACATTTGTCCATCAGATCTTTCGCTACGCCAGCGATGCGCTCATCATACGCTTTGTGCGCATCTTTTTGCTGGAGAACAATGTGAGTCAGTTGCGCTGGCAGGCGCACTCCTTTATGACGGGTCTCTTCGAGCACGCGAACGAACGTCAGCGCGAGAAGTTGTTGAACATCTTCTGGAATCTGTGGCCTTTGGTGCCCAGCTATGGTCGTCGAACCGCTCAATTCGTGGATCTACTGGGTTATCTAACGTTGAGCACGAGGAGCATTACGGATCGTTTGCCGGAGTTTGTATCGCGAGCAGTTGAGGTGCTGCGCCAACAAAATGAGCTGCTCTGCAAGCATCCAAATGCGCCCATCTATACCACACTGGAGTCCATATTGCAGGTGAGTTTCTAATCAAATGCATCAAAGCGAAAGGGTAAAATTCATCAATGTCTTATTTCAGGTTAATGGCTACTATCTCGAATCAGAGCCTTGTCTGGTGTGCAACAACCCCGAGGTGCCCATGGCCAACATAAAGCTGCCCTCGGTCAAGTCGGACTCCAAATATACAACCACTACTATGATCTATAAACTGGTGCAATGTCACACCATCTCGAAGCTGATTGTGCGCATTGCCGATCTCAAGCGTTCCAAAATGGTGCGCACCATCAACGTGTACTACAACAATCGCAGTGTGCAGGCCGTCGTCGAGCTTAAGAATCGTCCAGCGCTGTGGCACAAGGCTCGCTCCGTCTCGCTGCAATCGGGGCAAACGGAGCTCAAGATTGATTTCCCTCTGCCAATCACTGCTTGTAATCTGATGATCGAATTTGCGGACTTTTACGAGACGGTCAGCGGTTCCAGTGAGAATCTGCAATGTCCACGCTGCAGCGCAGCGGTGCCGGCGTATCCAGGCGTCTGTGGCAACTGTGGTGAGAACGTGTTCCAATGCCACAAATGCCGTGCCATCAACTACGACGAGAAGGATCCGTTCCTGTGCCACTCGTGTGGTTTCTGCAAGTATGCCAAATTTGACTTTAGCATGTATGCGCGGGTCTGTTGCGCTGTGGATCCGATCGAGTCGGCTGAGGATCGTGCGAAGACCGTACAGCTAATACATAGCTCGTTGGAGCGTGCCGATCGCATCTATCGTCAGCTGTTGACCAACAAACAAATGCTCGAGCTGCTCATCCAAAAGGTGGCCGAGCATCGCAGCAGCGATCGCCTAGTCGAGGACAATATGGGCAGCGTGCATAGCACCTCGCAGGTAAACAAGATCATCCAGCTGCTCGCCCAGAAATATTGTGTGGAGTCGCGCACCAGCTTCGAGGAGCTCAGCAAGATTGTACAGAAGGTTAAGGCCTGTCGCAGGTGAGTTGGCTATTGATATTAAATATAAACCATATAATAATTAACTGATTTCCCTCAGCGAACTGGTTGCCTATGACCGTCAACAGCAGGATCAGCCGGCGACTAGCATGCCGTCTGGCATTGAGACCAATCATACTACAAATCGTTGCTATGGCTGCGCCTTGGCATCCACGGAACAGTGTCTGACGCTGCTGCGGGCCATGGCCTACAATTACGATTGCCGTGTGGGCCTGTATAGTCAGGGCTTGGTCAGTGAGTTGGCCGAGCATAACTTGCGTCGCGGCACTCCGCAAATCCAGGAGGAGGTGCGCAATCTGCTGGTTGTGTTGACCAAAGACAATGCCGAGGCTTGCATGCATCTGCTGCAGCTGGTCACGACACGGGTCAAGAATGCCCTAATGGGCGCTATACCTTTGATCAGTTTGGAGGCGGCTGTGCATCAGGAAATGACGCTGCTAGAGGTGCTGCTCGGACAGGATGATGTCTGCTGGGAGTACAAGCTGAAGGTTATCTTTGAGCTATTCATCAGCAATTGTCGGTGGGTGAACGAAGAGATTCCCTAGAATTTATCTATTTCTGTTTCAATTATGTATTACATTCAAATTGATCTCTCTCTCTTTCAGTCTGCCACGCGGTCCTGTGACATCTGTGCTGCATCCCTGCTTGCGCATCATGCAGAACTTGATTAGCCCTGCGCTGCCTAGCACTGGCAACAAGAACAACAACAACAACAATCAGCCACAGCAGCAACAACAGCAGCAACAACCACAGCAGCAGCAGCAGCAACAGCAGCCATTGGGTCCTACGGAGCTGTGCAGCATTAAACTACTGGACGGCAACACCATTGATTATCGCGCCTGGCTTAGCTCCGATCGCAATCATGATTATAGCGCTTGGAGCAGTCGCATGCCCGCCAACAAATATCAACGACAGGAAGGTGGGAAACAGCCGCAGCGCAGCAACAGCAACAACAACACCAGCAACAAGCAACAGTCTCAGGTGGGCGATGCACCATCTAAGGCCGGACGTCGTGCTGAGGTCCGTGCCGCCTTCTTGAGCGAGAAGTATGGACATCGCTGGCGTCAACAGGTGCTAGACAAAGAGAAAGTGATCAAGCCGCTGGTATTCAATGCCAAGTGGATTCAGCCTTTGCTCTTCAATGCTAATTCTCGATTCGGTCGCCAGTTGGCCTGCTCGCTGCTTAGCGGCTTGTGCCGCACCAGTGAACGGAAGCAGCAGGCGCTCAATATGCTCACTGGCTTCCTGCGACATGTTGGCGAAGCTGGAGAGGCCAGTGCCGAGTACTTAGCCTTGTATCGCAGTGTTGCCACTGAGACGCCTTGGCTGCAGTATCTGGTGCTGCGCGGAGTTCTGGGCGAAATCTCGCAGCTTTTGGCGGTGGAAATTGGTAAAATACATCGCATGGAGGAGCATTCATTGTCCTCGGATCTCTCGCTGGGCTATGCGTTGCGTCAGTATGTGGAGCTGCTCTGGCTGTTCCTAGAGTGTCCCAACATTCGGCGCACCTACAAGACACGTCTGTTGGGTCCCGTGCTGGAGAGCTATCTGGCTTTGCGCAGCCTGGTTGTGCAGCGTACACGCTTGATCGACGACGCCCAGGAGAAGCTGTTGGAAATGCTCGAGGAGATGACGAGCGGCACTGAGGAGGAGACGCGCGCCTTTATGGAAATTCTGATTGATACCGTGGAAAAGACGCGCATGAATGATATCAAGACACCGGTGTTCATATTCGAACGTCTCTACTCGATAATTCATCCCGAGGAGCACGATGAGAGCGAGTTCTACATGACGCTGGAGAAGGATCCACAGCAGGAGGACTTCCTGCAGGGACGCATGCTTGGCAATCCATACCCCTCCAGCGAAGTGGGCTTGGGTCCGCTGATGCGGGATGTCAAAAACAAAATCTGCACTGACTGCGAACTGATCGCGCTACTGGAGGACGACAATGGCATGGAGCTGTTAGTGAACAACAAGATAATCAGCTTGGATCTGCCTGTAAAGGATGTCTACAAGAAGGTGTGGCTAGCCGAGGGTGGAGATCGTGATGCCATGCGCATTGTGTATCGCATGCGCGGCCTGTTGGGCGATGCAACCGAGGAGTTTGTGGAGACGTTGAACAACAAGAGCCAGGAGCAGGTGGACACCGAACAGCTGTATCGCATGGCCAACGTTCTGGCCGATTGCAATGGACTGCGTGTGATGCTCGAGCGGATTGGCAGCCTGCAGCGCATCTCGCGACAACGTGAACTGATCCAAGTGCTGCTCAAGCTATTCCTCATCTGTGTGAAGGTGCGTCGCTGCCAGGAGGTGCTCTGCCAGCCCGAGGTGGGCGCCATCAATACACTGCTGAAGGTGCTCCAAATGTGCTTGCAATCGGAAAACGATTCCATACAGTCGGCTGTAACCGAGCAACTGCTCGAAATTATGGAGACCATACTGTCCAAGGCGGCCAGCGATACGCTCGACTCTTTTCTACAGTTCTCGCTCACCTTTGGCGGGCCTGAGTATGTGAGCGCTCTGATCTCCTGCACCGACTGTCCGAATGTGCGCAATAATCCATCTGTGCTGCGTCATCTCATACGTGTCCTGGCGGCGCTCGTCTACGGCAACGAGGTCAAAATGGCGCTGCTCTGCGAGCACTTCAAGGTAGGTTCTGCTCTCGGTTGTCTCTTGCTGAATGGTTTAATTGTAATTCATATTTCATTCCTGCAGCACACTCTTGACTTCAATCGCTTTGACAACGAGCGCACCGCCGAGGAGGAGTTCAAATTGGAGCTATTCTGCGTGCTAACGAATCAAATTGAGCACAATTGCATTGGCGGCACTCTGAAGGACTATATCGTTAGCCTGGGCATTGTGGAGAGCGCTTTGGCTTATATCACGGAGCATGCACCATGCGTTAAGCCCACGCTGCTGCGCACCGACTCCGATGAGCTCAAGGAGTTCATTTCGCGCCCGAGCTTGAAATACATTTTGCGCTTCCTCACCGGCCTGGCCAATCATCATGAGGCCACCCAGCTGGCCATTAGCAAGGACATAATACCGATTATACATCGCCTGGAGCAGGTGTCTAGCGATGAGCATGTCGGCAGTTTGGCCGAGAATCTGCTAGAAGCGCTCAGCACAGATGCGGCGACGGCATCGCGTGTCCAACAGGTGCGCGACTTTACACGTGCCGAGAAGAAACGTCTGGCAATGGCGACGCGTGAGAAACAATTGGATGCCCTGGGCATGCGAACCAACGAAAAGGGTCAGGTGACGGCCAAGGGCTCCATACTGCAGAAGATCGAGAAGCTGCGCGACGAGACCGGTCTCACCTGCTTCATTTGTCGCGAGGGCTATGCCTGCCAGCCGGAGAAGGTGCTGGGCATCTATACGTTCACCAAGCGCTGCAATGTCGAGGAATTTGAACTGAAGTCACGCAAGACGATTGGCTACACCACCGTGACGCACTTCAATGTGGTGCACGTGGATTGTCATACATCTGCCATACGCTTGACGCGCGGTCGCGATGAATGGGAGCGTGCCAGCCTGCAAAATGCCAACACTCGCTGCAATGGACTGCTCCCACTCTGGGGTCCAGCTGTCGGGGAGGCAGCCTTCTCTGGCTGCATGACGCGACACAGCAGCTACATGCAGGAGAGCACTCAGCGCTGCGACATTTCGTACACGAGCAGTGTGCATGATCTGAAGCTGCTGCTGGTGCGTTTCGCATGGGAGCGCAGTTTCCATGATGACGCCGGCGGCGGTGGCCCACAATCAAATATGCACTTTGTGCCGTACCTGCTTTTCTATGCGGTCTATTTGCTGCTCTCCTCGCGCTCCGCAGCCCGTGACACCAAAACATTGCTTAACTATTTGACAGCTGCGCCATCGGAAAAGTGGCTTGAATGTGGCTATGAGGTGGACGGACCACTCTACATGTTAACCATATCGTTGTCACTGCACAGTCGTGAATTGTGGAACAAGTACAAGCTAGCCCATCTGAAGCGTCTGGTGGCTGTGGCCCAGGCACGTCACGTTTCACCTTCGGTGTTGTGCAAGGCGCTGTTAGCGCCGGCAGATCGACAGGCCAAAGAATATAGCGTATATAAGCCGTTCCTTATGATGTGGGCACTTGTCGATATGATCTACAATACGCTCTTCAAGACTGTGAGCACCGTCAAGGAGGAGGACTGGCCCGCATCCCTATTTGAATACATACGCAAGAACGACGAGGCCATGCTTAAGTCAACGGATAGCATACTGCAAACACTGACGGATGAGTTTTTGCCGTGCACCTCGTTTGGCGAGTTCTGTGATGTGGCAGGTAAGTTGGAATTTCCCAAAAACAATTCACATATGAAATAAAACATCTCCTTCTCCTTTTCCTAGGTCTTCTCAATCTAATCGAGCAGCCGGATAGCTTCATTGAAGATGTGCTAGGCGCCTTGCCCTCCACAACCAGCTCTAGTTAAATTTAAATGCAGTTCTCATCATATTTAAATGGATGCCAATTGAATACTAAATAGGGTTTTCAGTTGTTGCTATTCGCTAATAAGCATATATCTATGCATAAACTTATATATTTATCACCTAAAAACTATTTAATCAATAAAATTATTCGTTTGCACAATGAAAGAAAATGGACACAGAAACGCTTTATTCATATGAATTATCATAACTTTATTTTGAAACACGAAAAACGAAAACTAATCGGTATACAAATACATATACATATATATAAATACAAAATAATACACAATATATCCATAATATATGTAACATACATATATTTATTGCAAAATGGGAGACGTACGCTGGTACAAAATAATTCGTATGTAAATATCATCAGTATAATTACAATTTCAGTTCTAAAAATTTTACTACAATTTTTTTGTTTAACGCAAAAGAATATAAAATAAAAATTAAATAAAAACAAAGTACAATAGTCGCTGTGATATGAATGAGAATTAAAAAAACATTACAAATTTTGTTCTACTTAAAAATATACAATATCTGTTTGTATATTTGTCAATTTGTAAAAAGTTCTGTTTGTCGAGCGACTACTGTATATATTTACAACATTCTTTAAAACAAATATAAAAAAAAAAAACAATAAAAAAATGAGTTACTGTGTAGTAAAAGTAGTTTTTTACAACCTTTTGGTCACAGTTTTTTTTTTCCTCTTGTGTTTTTGTTCGATAGTGTAATTTAAGGATGAAGAACTATAGGAAATCACTGAGTTAATTTTTTGTTCGATAGTTTGTTTTGTATTGTGTTTAAACATAACGAGTGTATAGTAGTAGAGATTGCTGGATAGATAGTAAGTAAAATACATTGTTTTATTGTTTCTTAATTTAATAGGTACACAGGTGCAAAAAGTGCGACAGCTTGTCATATGATATTTAACTAAATTTGAGCAAATGCTACCCATCAACCGAGAGAGAGACAGAGAGGGAGGGAGAAATATACATAAATATCATAATACTCTTTATACAAAAGAAATAATTCATTAATAATAATGATAATAATAATACCTTAAACCATTATTTATAAAAAAATAAGAAAATATCATAGATAGAGATTCGTTTTCGTATTCGTTTCAATATGTTTTCTCCAATTCTGGAACTGGGCGGGGAATCAATGACACATTTAGTAGTAGTTGTAAATACATACATACATACATGCACACATATATATAATACGTATTTGTTATTTGTTAATTATTATATTTTTGTTTTGTTTTTCAGTTTCTATATCTATATACTGTAGTCTGCTTTGTTTGTCATGGCTGCCTTAAAAAAACTGATGTGCGTTTATATCAAAAAATGCACCACAATAGTTGTTTGTTGTTTCATTGTTTGTCTGTTATCTTGTTGCTGTTGATTTCCTATCAATTGACAATATACACATATATGCTTACACTTAAGTTTAGTTTTTTATTTAGATCAAATTCCAGTTTTGTCCTTTGTTTTTGTTTTTTGACTCTGTTAGTGAAGAGCTACAAGAATTAGGTATATCAAGCATCGCAAGCTAATGAGAATTTTTGGTGAATTTTTAGAAAATTGTATGTAATTTTTCCTATGAAGCTATCAGAGCTGTTCAGAACGTTCCTCTTTCAACTGCCATGAATGATACTGATAAGGGTTTTATTTCTTAAACCATTTAATCAAAGCTTTATGCCCGTGTGAACTTATTTCATATCTATTCTTTCATTTCACTCACACCAATCAACGCTAACATCATTTGTAACATCGATCACATACTTTTTTATTATTGTAAACAGAATCAAAAAATCAAATTGGAGAACAAGTTAAAGCCAAAAATATAATCATAGCTTGCGATCCACAAATTCTTTCAATAGTTTATTTGTTGTATATGTGCGAAATTATTCGTTCAGCTTAAAAGTTGTTCACTTATTTCAGATCTTCTTCTATTTCTAAATATTCAGATCTTATAGTTTTCTTTGTTAGACGACATACATCATTCTGGCTAACTCTTGATGTATCTCAAGTATTATGTACAAAAATTGCCTAGACTATGCATAGAATGCCACATATAAATCGTATATGCGAGTATACTATATATCTCTATATATATAATGGTTATTTATAATTCTCTAGTACAGATCGGGAAGGGACGGGGATGTTTATGTTTATATAGACTAACACTTACACACATATTCACTGCAGCTGCCAATGCTTAGGCCTGATGGTGTCGTTGCGTGCGCATGAAGTGCCTCGCATTGAGTGGATATTGACGCGGATAGGATATCAATGTGGAGCCCAGGGCAATGCTGAGCGGCGCCTTCGAGCGCCCGGGCAGGCTGACAAAGACGGTGCCAACAGCAGCCAAATTATCGTAAGTCGGCTCAATGGCCACCAGCATGATTTCCGTTGCCTGCACGGGACGGGAGCTGCTGCCGCTGCCGCTGCCGCTGCTGCTGTAGTGTCCATGTCCATGGGCGTGGGGATGTGAGCTGTGGGCGCTGTGTGTGGGGCCGTGAGTACGGCTGTGTGAAGAACTGTGTGCGGTACTGGGCGTTGGCTGATTGTGCAACTGGGTTTCGCTCTGTAACTGCTGCTGTTGCTGCAGCAGCAGCGCTTGGCGTGCACGTTGACGCATTTGACGTGTGGTCGACGCCGACGTGGCTGGCGGACTGTCATCCATGTCCAGGCTGGACGCGGCCAGGAAGATCTGTGCAAATGGACGCTTGGCCAGATGCAGCATTTCGACAACATGTTGGCGGCGTGCACGTCGCAAGTCGGCCGCCTGCTTCACCTTCCAGACGATAACGCACAGGGCGAGAAATAGAAAGAAACAGGAGAAGAAGACGGAGAAGAACACAAAGAGATCGATGTGCAGCTGGTCCTGGCGGAACACCACAGATCCGTAGCTTGGCTCCGGGCCAGAGCTGGCGCGCAGCGCGATAAAGAATCGCGTGGCGCTCAAGTTGTGCGCATGCTGTGGCAGCGTCAGCACCAAACGATTCTTCAGCCCGAACAGGCGCAGCAGCGTATTGCACTGGTTCAACGTCACATGCGTGCTCAGGTCCTTGGCGAACTGATCCTGCACCACAAAACTGTGTCCCCCATGGCTGCGACAGTCGTGCAGTTGCGGCACATAGAAGTTGTTGCTGCTGCTGCTGGCGCCCATTGTTGGGCCGTTGGAGCCAGTGCGTCGTTCTGGCGCGAAGAGCTTCTGCAGCGTAACATTGTCATGGCGTGGCAGGGCAATGTTAAGTGGATGCTGGCGCTCGGTCTTGGGTCCCCAGTTATAGCGATTGTCCAGAAAGATCTCGTGATAGCCCGTTGTCTGATTTGTTTCCACTATAAACGAATCGTCCTGCGGTGACATAAACACATCCAATTCACCTTGAGTCACATCGATTATGATGCGTATGTCCACGTTCATGAATCGCGGCTGGATTACAAAGAACACCGTCTGACCGGGCTTGAGAGCAGCTGGCTTCGATTTGCATTCCTCTGTGGACGGAGAGACAGATGTATATGGTTAATGCAATAACAACTATAAATTTGTCCAAAGCTTACCTATGGGCTTGGCATCGAAGCACATGCGCGACTCGACCGTGATTTGTTTGTAGCACTGATGTCCATCGGTGGGATTGCCAGCATAGGAGTCGCGACACTTGGAGCATTGAACGCTCCAGCAGAGCTGGGCCGAATTCTTGCCGCCGCCGGCGATGCAGGTGGCATCGCTTTCCGTGTTGTTGGCACAATTGCACTTCTCGCCGGTGACCGCATCGCAGACGTTGCCATGGCCATGGCATTGGCAAGGGCGGCACTGCTTGTGCAGATCCTCGCTGCCACGGAAATAGCCCAGCAGGCAGCTGTCGCAGCGATCGCCAGCCGTGTGATTCGCACACCGCAGGCAGGTGGCATTGTGGGCGGGTCCCTCGGGCAGAATGAGCTCCAGCTCCGAGCGTGTCATGTTGAAGACCGCCGGATCCGCATCGTACGCCACACAGACATCCGAGTGGCCGTGGCAGTACTCCAGGCAAGGCTGACAGGCGTGACCCTCCCGCGGATTGCCCACAAACAGCGGCTGGCACTTCTCGCACTGCTCGCCCATCGTATTGTTGTGGCACTTGAGACAAATGTCCAGCCGGCTGCTCGACTCGCAATTGGAGTGTCCGTTGCACAGGCACTGGATGCTGCAGTTCTCGCCCACATAGCCAAAGTCGCATTTGCATTCGTCGGGGCGAATGCAATTGCCGCGCACACAGCCCTGGCTGCAGACGGGCAGGCAGCTGTTCTTCTCCTCGCGATAGCCGGCGGCACAGACGCACTTGTAGCCAGGAGTCGGTGTGTCCAGGTCGATGCACTGCTCGGACACAGGATCACAACTGTGATGTCCATTCTCGCACTCGTTCTCCGCCGGACACTGCACAAAGTGCCAGCTAACCACGTCCGCATGCGTCAGCTGTGAGTCATTGCGCCAGCTGCTGTAGATTAGGTCACACGTGGAGCCCGACGGATGCTCCTGGCGATGCTCGAGTGCGCCCTCCGTGCAGATGCCGTCGCCATTGAAGCCCTCGCGTGCACACCAGCCGCAATGCGCATGCTCCAGGCAGCTGGAGCACTGGGTATACACATGGCACGGCTCGGGGCAACGATCCAGCTCGGTGGCGTCCAAGACCAGGCCACAAACGCCGCCGGCGCACAGCAACGGCTGTGCACTGGGCGACAGGCAGGCGTTCAACATGGTCGACCACTTGCAGTCCGTATCAACGTTATCTGGCACCGATGGCAGGCAGCTGCTGCAATTGGTGTGCGTGTGGCACGGCGGCGGGCATTGATCCACCAAGTGATACGCATTCTTCTCCACCAGCTCCCGGGCAATGCACTCCACCTGGCCTATGTCGTTGCGTGCCCAGTGGCACTGCTCGCTATGCAGCATGCAAGTCTCGCAGTCCAGCAGATGGCAGTGGGGCAGCGGACAGAGGTCGGGCACTTCCACCCTGAGTTCCTTCTTGCAATAGATGCTGTTGCGGTCGCAGTCGACGCCGGCGGGCACGCAACGTCCACGTATGCCGCACTCATCGCACCACTGGCACACGGGACTCAGCTCCTGGTGGATGGGCCAGGCGGCCAGGCAAGCGCTGCAGCTGCCAAAGCTCGAGCAATTGCGACTCGCCAGCCAAACATCATTGCACGCCGGCCCATTGTTGATGACCAGCGTGCCATTGTAGTTGGCACACGGCGCCCGACCCTGGGTGAAGCAATGCGAGCTGTTGCTGTACGTGTTCTGGATGGTGCAATAGCTGCAGCCCATATAGTGGCGGCACATCGACTTGCCGCCGCTCCACAGCTGGCAGATGTCCTCGGGCATGTTGATGCGCGTCACATGGCTGTGGGTGGCGCTGCCATCCCAGCCGCCAATCACATAGATCGCACCGCTGTCCGGATCGATGGTCATGTCCTCGGCATAGCTGGCCACGGGCAAGCGGCCAATCAGCTCCACATCATCGGTCAGCCTCACCCACTGGTTGCACGCATACACATAGGCAATGAGCAGATCTGTGGCATTGTATGGAAACGTCCGGCCGCCATATACAATCATATAGTGCTCCGTGCTGACGGCCGAGTGGAAATATCGTGCACGCGGCAGCCGCGAAGCCGGAGAGTTCAATTCCCTAAACGTCGGCAATTCCGTCCAGCTGAGTTTGTTCAGATCGAGTGCGTAAAGCTTGCTCTGTTCCTTGCCCGCATAGCCGCCAAATATATAGAGGCTGTGCGTCTCCTGATGATAGACGGCACTGTGCCCGTATAACACCGGTAGCCGTGCACCGATTGCCGCCAGTTGCACCCAACGACCACTGTCCAGATTGAATTCCCACAGCTCCAGTGGGCGAGATTTATTCAGGCTCAGGCCACCCACCAGGAGCAGCGATTCGTGTTCCTGGTAGCGCGTGTGGGTCAAGGTGTGCCCGGCCAGTGCTGGGGGCGACTCGCCCTGCGAGGGATCTACCTCGATTTGATCCCAGCGTTGATTCTGTATGGAGAACAGCCAGAAGTCCGAAAGCAAACGTGAATTGGCACCGATGCCGCCATAGATGTAAATATTCTGCTTCTTCACGAAGATCTCGGCGGCGTGGAAATACCGTCCAAGGGGCATACGATCTTCCGGAGTGGACGACTCCACTGTTACCTGCAACCAGGTGGCGTTCTTCGTATCGAACTGACGGAAATCATTAAGCGGACCATGACTCGGCGAATAGCCACCAAACATCCACAGCGAGCCCCTGCGATCCGCATTCACCGAGTGGCCAAAACGTGGTATGGTCTTTCTGAGGTGCTCCAGCGCTTCGCTCAGCAGTTGCGTGTTGAACAGCTCCGTGATAACCAGATGATGACGCTGCACCAGTGTGCCGCAATCGGCGCCCGCGTAGTTGTTGTTGTTGCATATGCAACGTCCATACTCGGTATCGCAATAGCCCTGGAGTCGCTTCGCATGGCAATTGCTTGGACAGATCTCGATTTCACAGCGTGGACCCACATAGCCAGAGGGGCAGACGCAGCGCTGCAGTGCATCACAGATATGCGGATGCATGCAGCTGCCCGCCACACAGTTCTTGACCGAATACAAAGCATTGAAGCCGAAATTGCGCCGCTCGCTGCCCTGCTTGTAGTAGACGGTGACATGACTGGACCGGGCCTCGATGATGCGTGCCGCACTGTACGGCTCACAGACAACGGCCAGCAGTTGGTTCTGCTGCGCAGCGCCAGTCAAGTCCGGCAAGCTATCATAGATGTACACGGCATTCTCGTCACAGCTCATGGCCAGGCTGTTCCACTGAAACTCTAGCTGCAGCAGCGACTTGTCCGCATGCAAGGTCTTTGGCTGCAATATCCAGAGGCATTCGCGCACCTCAAGGCTGGCGCCCCACGGCGAACGATACGACTGATAGGAGCCAATGGCACTGCGTCCTATGTTGGTCAGTATGCCGCGCGATTCGCATTGATAGTAGCACTGGCCACCGTCGCGCGGATCGCCGTAGTAGCCGGGCGCACAGACGTCGCACTTGAGGCCCTGCGTGTTGTCCTTGCAGAAGCACTCGCCGTGGCTCACATTGCAAATGCCCTGCGAAAAGAAAGGCAGCCGCTATAGTCATCGGAGGCTGTGGATTGATCGATTGCTTACCAAATCCTGGTTGCCGTGTCCATTGCACTCACACGGATGACAGCCGATATTTGCCGTCGCATTGCCGTAGCTGCCCTGGCGGCAACGTTCGCAGCGCTCGCCCTCGGTCCACGCCTGGCACTGGTCGCACTTTCCCACACGCTCCAGGCAGGTGGAGTGGTTGTTGCAGCCGCAGCTAATACCACAATCGCTGCCCGTCCAGCCCAGATCACACTTGCAGCTGTAGTCCGGCGGGCCGGAGCAATAGCCGTGCTGGCAGAACTCGTAGCAGGTCCGCACGCAGCTGAAACGTCCGTCGCCCACATAGCCGCGCCGGCAATGGCAATTGTAGCTGCCCTGCGTGTTGGTGCATTTCGCCTCCTTGTGGCAGTCGTGCAAGCCCAGCCCACACTCATCCACATCCGGGCACTGAGCATAGGCCCACTCGGCATCGTGCTGCGAGCTGCTATTCAGGGCCAGGGAGCAGTTGCCTGCGCTGTAGCTAAAGTCGCCCTGCATGCAAATGCCCTCAATGGGATTGTCCCGATCGAAGCACCAGCCGCAGCTCAGCGTGCGCAGGCAAGAGGTGCAGTTACGATGACGCTCACAGGATTTGCACTGTTGCAGGGAGCGCGGCGGTGCCGGATGCATAGTCAATGTGGTTGTGGGCGTTGCAGAAGCCGACGAGGCAATGGGCCCAGCTGCCGGCGACATGGGCGGCGTGCCCACCTTGTCGATCCACTCGCGGCACATGCCAAACTGATATTCGCTGGTGTAGACGGCAAAGCTAAAGCACTCGGCGCTCGCCTCACACCAGACACAACGTCCACGCTCGCCTAGACACTGATCGCAGCCGCGACGCTCGCGACATGGTCGCGGACACTGTGCAATGGATCGGACGCTGCTGTTCGATTTGCCAATGCGCCCGCAGCGCGCATCATCCAACCACCATTCGCACTCGCCATTGCCAGGCGTGGAGACGCAGGCACGACAGGTCACATAGTTGGAGCAATTGGCACACTGACTGGGCTGACTGATCAAGTACGCCCAATGGGTGCCCTGATCCGTATCATTGGCCACACAGACGGCGCTCTCATTGACTGACTTCAGATGGCATTTGCTGGTCAGTGGACACCACGAGCAGGAGCCATCGGTCAGGCAATGCAGACAATTGTTATATTGAGTGCAATCGCCCGAATAGTACGGCTCCAAGTACTCGAAGGTAAACGCATTCAGCTGTCCGTTATGCAAATGCTGCAGCTCCATTTTCGTCTTCTGGTAGGTGTTGTAGATGTTGTTCTGGCCAATGCGACGGCGAGCCTGCAACGAGCATTACATACATATTATTGATATTAGGTGATTTTTTTAATATAAACATATTTCCCATTTGCAATTGATTCGGGTATTCAAAATACAAAACGAAACTCACCTGAAAATCGATGAGGAATGGCTGCTCGGTGCTGGGTAGCTGGACATTGCTGCAGTACGATTGATTGGAGCTTTGCGTGGTCACATTGTCCAGCATATCGAGATTCATGCCCAGACCCACACGCAGCACAGCCGACGAGTAGCTGCTGCACACCTGTATGGCTGAATTATTGTTGCTGTTCCACTGCTGCTGCGGCCGCACGAAACCCAGGAGGCGTGCCAGCATTTCACCCTCCTGCCGCTGTTCAAAGTACGCAGTGGGCGGCGGCGAGGCAAAGTCCACCATGGTAGCGTTCACAATGCCCACATAATCGGGCATGGTGAAGTTAACGGGATAGTTGTACTTGATGTAAGTCAAGCCCGGACGCCGATCATTGCGGGTGCACATATCAGGTTCGCGAATTTCGGTGCCTTGCTCGCCCCACCAGCCGGTGCTATCGCCGCACATGCCATAGTTATCAGCCCGATAATGACAACGGGCATTTTGCACACACCACGTGCACTCGTTGAGGCCCAGTTTGCTGGCTACGGAGAAGGCGGCGGCATTGCCACCGCCCCACAGGGTGCCGTGCACCAGGCACGAATGACAATCGCCCAAGGAGGGGCAAATTCCGGGGCAGCGTGTCGTCTGCAAATTGGTGGTGCAATTGGCTCCAATTGTGCGTCCATAGCAGCTGCTATCCGCCGAGCACCAGCCGCATTCCGGATTTGATAGACATGCAGTATGTGAGGCATGCAGACGACACGCCATCTCCGGATTGTGATTGTAGAGCGGATTCTCCACACGTAGAACCTGCGGCAGCTCGTAGGCAAACAGATCTGCATTCACATTGCCATGATAGCCGCCCACAATTAGCAGCGTGTGATTGCGACGCAGTGCAGCGGCGTGGGCAAAGACGCCCTGATGCTTCGGGTACAAACTATCATCGGCCGAGACCACCTGATTGATCCAAATGTGACAGCTTAAGTGATACCAATACATTTGATTATCGTAGCATATCTCATCCTTGTTGTGGCGATGCGTATAGCCTCCAAAGACGATCATATAATTGCCCGATATGGTGGCCGTATGAAATGCTCGCTCCCTTGGTATATTCGTATCCCTCAGTGCTGTTCGCGGATATAAGATCTCTGTCCAGTGCAGCTGATCCAGTTGAAACGCAAATATGCGATCCGATAGCTTCGAAAAGCGTGCCAAACTCGTCATAATGCCACCAAATACAATCAGCGAATTAGTTGCTCCATAGTAAACCGTCGAATGAGCAGCCAAACGCACATCCAAGGTTTTACCGCCTCGCGGCTTAACGAGCTGCCATTGCGAGTCTTCACTGAGGGGCAAGCGTATCCGATAAATGCTGGAGGAGAATTCACCTGATTCCACACTGCCGCCAAACAAATACAAATAGTCCAAGGCGGTGGTTAGAGTATGCCTCGCAAGCGCCGGGGGCTGTAACTTTGATCTGATAGCCATTTGTTTCCACTTTCCGCCACTTTCCGTATTATTATATTGCCAGAGATCGTTGTAGAAGCTGCCGTTGGCATGCTTGCCGCCATAGATGACAAAGCCTCCTGGAACCCGATCTGCAGCATGTCCATAACGGCCATGTGGTTTGTGATCGGTTACCTCTTCCAGTATATCCTCTAGATATTCAGTTAACTCCTCGTCCGTCGAGTTCGCATTTACTGTAGTCAATGGCAGCGAGGAACGGGTGCGTCTTTGATGTAAATTAGACTCGGCCAGCGTATAGAGGATATTACGAAAGAAGCTTACATCGCTGGTCAGGCCCCACAGTTTGGCCTCGTCTTCGTTCTTGTGCTGCAGCACAGCTTTCAACAGTGTATGATCAATTTTTTGTGGATGATAAAAGTGACGGCGACTCTGTAGCGGTATGCCCCATTCATCCTCCCATTGGCTGGTGCTAAAGCGATATATCTATAGAAAATATATAGTTAAATAGGTAGTTTTCTGTATAAATTCCATTCTTACCGTACCTGCAATGTGCTGATTACATTGTTCAGATCGTAGCCCCCAAATACGTAGAGTGCATCCTCGTCTTCCATATAAACTGCAGAGTGTGCAGCACGCGGTGTCATGCCCTCAGCATCGGTGGCCAGCCAACGCCAGCTGCTGCCTGGTGGATTATCACTAAGATCACACAAGCGTCCACTATAGCCTGGGGAGCAATGACAAATGCTTTTCTGGCACTTTCCCCGACCCTGATGCTCACCGCATTTCTGCGGGCACGCCTCATCCTCACAGTCGGGCCCCACCCATTCGCCATGGCACACGCATTGGTGGCCCACGCATTTGCCATGATTATGGCAGTTGTTCAGGCAGTTTGATATGTAATAGGAAGCACGAAATCCATCCAGCACGTAATTTGTATCGCTGTACATTAGGATGAGCATCTGTGTAGACAAAGTTGAGATGAATAAAGAACTTAAGAGCATAGAGTAAATCATGGCACTTACACTACCGCTCCGTGCGACTAGTTTTTGCGGTTGTGTGCGTCCACTGAAGCTGCCCAAGAGAGTTGAATTGAAGGAATCGCCATCGTATACATATATATAATCATAGGAGCACTCGGTACCCATGCTATGGAATGTTAATGTTATAAATTGACTGTCATTTTTCGCTTTTATTAGCCATTCACAGTGCGAATCCTGCGTATAATTGTAGCCGGAGGGGCCATCGCTGATTTCACCGTAGGGCTCCGTGAATACCTTGCGACTGCGATCGCAGGGCGCTGTTATATGTAGCTGATCCGATTGTGATGGCAATTGAAAGCTGATTAACCAAAATGTCAAGGTTGGCAGCAATGCGTACATTCTTCGCATTTTAATTACACTCTCGCATTCGTAGCCCAATCTCATTTTTATGCTAATTGCGTTAACACAATGACGGGCACATCCGTTTGTATTGTGTTTATCCGGTTGCAATTGTGTTGATGCATGTTTTCCACACTTCTTACATTGCCCAAAATTGTGGCACTATGGCCATCTGTCCACCAGTAAACTCGTCGGCCGCTGAAAAAAATATTTTCTCTCAGTTGCAAAGTTCCTCCTTTTTTTGTTTAATTTTACTAATTAGTGGTGGCAACATTTATTGCAGCTGAAATATCTAGTGACTGGCAAATATCGTTACGGGTAAGTAATCTTGGCAATACTGACTTTTGCCATTCACAGCGATACATAACTATTGCACATCTCTAATTCCGTCTTTTTGGGTTTTCTTTCCTATTCAAGATGGTAGGTGTTCTGATCGGCTTTGACGAAAATCAGCAAACATCCGTGTTAATAACGTTCAAAATGTTCAAAAAATTATTAATTGTTGCACAACGTAATGTTGTCTGTGATTTTGTGACAATATTAAACGAATGTGCGTACCTTTAATGCATTCTATTTGATGAGCAAGATTGTGTGTTACTGTTTAACATTTGTGATGGCGGCAACAGAGAACTGAGAAAGCAAAAATTAATGTGTCGTTTCTGATTCTTATAGGTGAATGTACCTAAGCAACGTCGCACCTTTTGCAAAAAGTGCAAGGTCCACAAGCTGCACAAGGTAACGCAGTACAAGAAGTCCAAGGAGCGTAAGGGTGCTCAGGGCAGAAGACGTTACGACAGAAAACAGCAGGGTTTCGGTGGTCAGACCAAGCCCATCTTCAGGAAGAAGGTGCGTAGTTCAATGGGATAATACTATATCAATAATGGCACTAGTAGAAATGAATTGACTGTGCTGCTCAGTAAAGCTTTAAGCAATTCATTGGGATGTTGTGCCAAAAGTAATTTGTTCTTGCATTGCGTGCGGCCTTAACGGCAGCGTGTTCGCCTCTTTCTATGCGATATGCGCCCCACCTACACAACAAACAAATGTTAAATTTAAAAGACTCCAGAATTATTCCTATTACTCTGGTATTAATGAATTTACTCTTTTATTCCCTAACAGGCCAAGACCACCAAGAAAATTGTCCTGCGTATGGAGTGCACTGATTGCAAATACCGCAAGCAGACACCCCTGAAGCGTTGCAAGCACTTCGAGCTGGGTGGTGACAAGAAGCGCAAGGGACAGATGATTCAGTTCTAAGCTTCCAGGATTTGTAATCGCCCGCTACCTTTTGATAATGAAGTGTTTTTAAGTTGTTTTCATCAACTGCTTTTGCCATGTCCGGCAACAAGTGAGAAAATAAAACAAATTGTAGAAGTAAATTTTTACCACTTGTTTTCATTTAAAAATGTAGCATTTCATGCATATGCTATATCACAATATATGTATGCTGTTGAGGACACTTCCTCATTTTACTCCAGAATGCCATCGTCGAGCATGAAGTCGGGTTTGCTGCAAATTGACATATTTTTAGCTAAGCAGAGGTAATTGTTGATCAACTTACTCGAGCATTTCAGAATCCAGTCCTTCCGTGCTCATTTTTATTTTAACCGCGGGCGCCGGTACGCCTACTTGCAACATTTTGAAGAATTTCTTGTACCGAATATCTTCACACACCCGAACGCCTTTTACTTCTGCGGGTGCTTCAACTTCTGGCTTATCGGTTTCGTCTGATATTGCTTCAGCATTTACTTCAGATTTTGTGGTGGAATTATCTGCGTCATTATCTACCGGTATAGATGCAAGCTTCGTTTCCAGAATTATTAAAGCCGCTTCTGTTCTTTGAAGCTGTCGCTCCATTCGCACAAATTTGGTCTCGCAATTCAAGGCGAATTCATTGAGAAAATTACAGGTACTTAATAGGAAGTGATTAACAAAAGCGAGTATACGCTTTTGATTTAGCGGTGGTATCTGAGTTTTATCCACATCCCCGGTAAATGTTGCGCTTGCCTCCATTATTATTATTATTTTTATTGTTAATTGTATTTATGTCGATAACTAACTTATTGGTAGGTGACGCTTTCGATGACGCTAGATAATGTTATCGATTATCCATCACAGCATCTGCAGTGCTGTAAGCGTACAAATAGCTCTGTAAAAAAACCCTTAACGTATTTTTTGATTGCTTTTAAATATTTTATTTATTCATTTTATTATATCTTAACATGAAGTGTGTGGAGTTTTCTTTGTTTTTTTTTTCTTGATCTTGTTTAAGTATCATGTATGGTGTTTCTTTTTTATTTATTATAAAAGTATTTTTATATTTAATATATTTATTTATTTTATTTTATTTTTTCGTTAATATTCATGAGTTTTCTTTTAAATTTTTGTTTTTTATATGTATAAACTTATGTGCTGGGAATTGTGGTTATTCCGCTATATGTTCAAATCTACAATGAACGTTGTACGACCTAATATTAAATTTATCTTCTTTTTGCTCTTAATTTTTTAATTATACCATGCGCATTCAGCTTTTGTTATTTATCGAATATTATCGAATTTGTTTTAAAGATATATATATATATATATATATATATATATATATATATATATATATATATATATATATATATATATATATATATATATTATATATATTGTGGCATCCCATTGCGTGAAAATAATAAATCAAAAGTGTTTACAATCTGTTTAGAATCAGTTTTTTTTTTTCATTTCGTAATGTTTGCGTTTTGGTGAAAATATGGCAGTGGATTTGTATAACGGTACAAAAATAAAAACCATTTTGTGCGAGTTTCTTTTCATTTGTTTTGTTTCTCTTTTTATCAATTATGAAATTAAAATTGCTGCCAGCAGCGGACATTTTGTCTTGATTCTGTCATTTATCTTTCTTTCTTTCAAATGAAAAGGCAACAAAGGCTTGGATTTAATTTTGTTCGGATGAACTGCATCGTTGCAAACGAGAACCCGCTGGTCCACAACGTATTAGAAAATTGCTTTTGTTTATTTCTTTATATTATCGTATTGTTGACAAATGCGTTGGTGTTGTAAAAATATTTCAAGGCCAAATTCATTTTGTATAACTTTATTTAAAATAAAAATACATGGTAATAAAAAATCAAAAATGTACAATTAAAAAATTAAAAATCAATAGATTTAATGTATTAATGTGTTTGTATATGTGTGTGTTTGTTTATATAACTACAACTATATTTTGTTTTCTTTTTTCTTTTAGTAGTTTATCATATAGATCTACAATGTGTGTGGGTGTATATATTTATATATGATATCGCATTTTCAATTTGTAACAACTAAAAGTACAAATTAAAACACACATAATTTGTTGATAGTAATTATGTATATATAAATTATATATATATGAATCATCACTTGATTTATATATATATATATATTTGTTTTTATAGAATTTTCTTTTTTTTTCTTTAGCTGCGTTTCGTTACCTTTTCTTTTAATAATTGTTAATACTATTACTAATATTGAGTTGCTCGGCATTCACGTCCACATTTTTTAACGTTTATTTGATTACAAATAATGAATCGTTAAGCGATCCAAATTATATATGTTATATATATATATATAAATTTATGAGTATATATATATGTTCAACTACAAGTGTACGAAATCCTTTCCATTTCTTGTTTGCTTTATGTTTAATACTAGGCATAAATTAAATAAATAGCTTAGCATACAGTTATAGCTCAACGGCATGTTTTTATTATGTTTTATATATCATCTGGATCTGGATCTGTATATATTTTTGTGGATCTCTAACCCAAGCATTGCGTACTTTTTATATGAAAAATTATAGAAATCGAAGCATTTTACTTTTCACTTAGTGTTTAATAAAGTTTTCTGGGGATCGTTTACTTATTTAAGTTTGTTTACTTTTCACACTTTTAATAAATAAACATTTTCTTTATCGTCGTCGTCGTTTACTAAACTTATTTTACAACTTGCACGCACTTTGTGTTTTTTCATTCTTTTGTATGATTAAGAGGGGGGGCTAATGGCTATATATGAACCGTTATATATATGCCACTTATGTTCTACAAATTTGATCGTCTATATATCATTACGTAAACGTGTTTTCTCTTCTTTTTTGTTAGCTGAGTACATTTAATTGCAAAAAAAAAACTTGCACAGCGAGTGGCCAATATAGTAAAAGGTACGTACATCAACTTCATTACATATTCGATTATATCATTTAAGGGCTTTTTCTTTCTCTATATAAAATGTATAGTAAAGCTTCCCACTGGATCAACTATTGACACAATCGCTGAGCAGTTAAGAGCAATATAAATTATAATTAAGAACTAAATTGTCATCGATTGGCAATTGGCTACATTAAAAAAAATAGAAATAAAATAAAACATAAAGTTGTTGAAATTGTGGCTAAGAAAAATAAAAAAATTAAATGCCATAAAATCAAGAACTTTATACTTGTTAACAAATAGTTTGTGTGTGTCTGTGTGTTTAATATGCGGCATATAGATATTGTATTCGTATTCGCTCGATCTTTTAGATTACAAATAGTGCTCGCTCGTACGCTCGGAAATGCCATAATAATGTCAATTTTATTATATATATATTATTATGATTTAGGTTGATTTATGCCCTTTCATGTATATATATATATAGCAATGTGTGTTTGTTGTTGTTCATCTCATGTATATAATTGTATAATTAGAATTAAATGTATAGTAGTATAATGTATATATAAGTGTATTTTTTTTATATGTATAATTATTTAACTCGAACTCGTAATCGCTTAGCTGAGAGCTGCTGCAGCATTGGCTGTGTGTATGAAGGTGGAGATTAGGGATTGGGATGGGATATTTGGGAATTGGGGGCTGAGGTTAGTCCGACGTAAGTTAAACAAAGACCTTGGCCAATCCATCAGCACCGGCACTCGCTATATAGGGCTTAGTAGCATGGAACGCCACGTCAAATATGCTCTCATCGAACTTTTTACGATGTGCGGTTATCTCCTGCACGCACGTCTTATTGTCCAGATTCCAGAGTCGTATGGAGCAGTCATGTGAACCGGACAGCAAATACAGTCCATGGGCATCAACGGCTAACGATGTAACCGGCTCCAAATGCGCCACCATTGAATGCACCAATGTTCCCGATGTATTATCCCAGAAGCGTATATGGCGATCCTCGTGTGCGGTTATTGTGATGGGCAGTGTCGGATGTGAGACGACTTTATTAATGAACTTCCCCGTATTTCCGGACATCTCTTGTGAGGCCTCCAGCTTGATCACCTGTTTGCCCGTTTCCGTGTCATAGATGATGCAGTGTGCACTATTGTAGGCCACCACAATGTGATCCACCTCGTTGCGCACAAAGTCCACGGATGAGGGCCCGCCCTCGGCCTCCGCGGCCGTATAGGTGCGCAGCAGCGGCTCCTTGGTATATGGTGACCACAGCTTAACGGTGCCGTCAGCCGAACATGACACAATATTATTCTGCATGGTGGTCAGACCCCAAACGGCGTCCGTATGACCCTCCAATGTGCCGGAATGAACGTTCGGATCGTAGCAATCATATGGATCAATATTGGGCGATGGCAGTTGCCAGCATTCAATGTTGCCATCGAGGCCACCCGAATAGCATGTCTCGCCGCTAGATGACATGCCCAGGCAGAGGACGGGTCCGGTGTGGGCACGGAACGTATAGAGCGGCTCAACATCAAGACTAGCGGATTTTTTGGCTTGCACCGTCTTCTGTAGATTCCACAGCTTGAGCGTATTATCCTCGGAGGCAGTGATTAGCACGGGCTCCTCCGGATGGAAAATCAGTGAGCGCACTCCGTCAAAATGCGAGCGCAGCGTGTACTTGGCATTCCAGGTTTTGCGATAGCCAGCGCCACCGGCACTGCCGCCAGTGCCGTCCTTTGCATTCGCATCGTATGCTCCGTCCGATTCATTGTTCACCGTCAGCTGCGCTAGCTCGCCCAGTCCCAAGGAACCGTCCACTTCTGCGAAAAAATGCAAATGAGAAATTTAATTTACTATATCAATCAATAATTCAATAATTATGACTCAAATTGACAATCAATGGAAACGTATTAACATTTTACTAATTATCGTTAGTATCTCTTTTAAGAGTTCTTAAAATATCGATTGATTTCCTTTAGATTCAAGTGGCAATTTCCAAAGATTGTTTTTCAGTTTCCGAATTTAGTGATTTGTTTCTATTTGAGTGATTATTAAAAAGCACCTTCAGTTATTAGATTCATATCGTTTAAGAGCTGCTCTCCCACCTCCACCTCAAGATCTATGCCATTTGCATGAACGCATCAACAAGACGTAGACGAAGAAGAAGAGAAAAGCGAAAGAAACAGAAAGCGAAAAGCATATAACAAATACAGCGTTTGTTCTTGGATTGTGGATGGTACTTATGGATCGAGCTTAGTATTATTTTTTTTAAATCGGGACTTGGCAAAGTAAAAGTATAAATACTACAGAATATGCGACGGGTGGGAGGGCTTTGCAAATCGGTATAAAGAGGGAGCGAAGGAGCTAGAAGATCATAGTACTCAAGTTGTACCTTCGGTAAGCATATCCTTTCCTGACTTGGGCCGTTTGGCCATTTTGACATCAGTATCCTCATTGTCGGTCGCCACCATTTCCAGATCATCGGAGATTTCATCATCATCGGACATCTCTGTGGGTCCAAGGAACTCAAAATTGGCCATGACTGCCGCCTCGGTGTCCAGTATGATAGCATCATTCGATTGTTGCACTTTTTTAGCGGGAGTATGACGGCCTAATGTGAGCAAATTATTCAAATCTTCAACAGGGGGGACGAGGGTGAGCAAAGACCTACCTTCCGATTCTGAGGCACGTTTATTGCTCTCATTTCCATTTATATTGGGACTGAGATTCTCGCCACCGCTGCCAATACCGCCAGCGTTGCCACCGCCACCGCCGCCACCACCGACACCATCATGATCCGCATTATTGTTGAGTCCAAGAATGGAGCGAACACGATTTGAACGCACATCGATTATGTTGTCTGTATAGCCGATCTCTGCCAGATACTGGCGCAACATTTGTCTGCCTTGCCGCCACGTGGTGTTGGACACAGAGCTGTAGGGCACTTCCGAATCGGTGGCCACATCGGTACCGATGCCACCATCATCATTCGATGATGGCTTGAACTCGTTCAATTGCGGCGGATCGGTGCCGTACTTTAATCGATAGAATTTCGCTCGCTCCTGACGCAGCGCATACTCCAGCATTTTAATGCGTCGCGTCAGATCAGATTTGAGGCTCTCTAAGCATTTACGTTCGCCTAGCAGCATAGCGATGCGCGCCTATAAAATAGGGATACAAATTATTAGTTTAAGTGGAAATAAAGATATCAAGAAATGCCAAATAATAGTAAATAATAGATAGTATATGAATATTATATAGATGTTCGTACGTATGATATACATACATATGTACATATGTATGTAAGTGAATATGAATACCCCATATGTTCCATTAGGGTATAATCAATTTTTATTAATGTAAAGCTTGAAAGCTTTCATATGCTCCCCATTAAATATAAACATACATATATGTGTGTACATATACGCGTTAGCGCTCATGTGTATCAGTGTAATGTGTGAGTGCGTATGTATGTGTGTGAATGATGAATGTATGCGTCTCGTTGCATTCCAATTGCTGCGTTTCGCGCGACGCTGGATTGGTCTTATAATTGACGCTCTGCTGCACCATAGCAAAACGAACGAAAACAAAAAACAATTAAATTCAATTAATTGTAATATAAAATTACAGACTTGCTGCACTAATTGTTGTTGCCCAAGAGAGTGAACAGGATAGGAATGCAGCTAGAGTGAAATCTGCAACATTTACTGCTACTGCGTAAGATATGCGACGTTGAATTGTGAAAGCACTACAGGTATCCTCTCCGTACCCCACCCTAATCCTTAGCTGGATCAAATATGTTAGGTTATGTATCATACATACATATATTTCTAGGAAATACTATATGGCAAGAGAGAAATGGAGATGAAGCGGAATATTATTGTATAAAATGCCCGCGCAGTGAGCAACAACATTTACATGAACAGGAGAATAACGAAAAAAGGACTGTTAGGTGCGTAACGACGATGCAGAGGAAAAATAAATAAATAAATAAAAAGAAACTTTTGCTTACTTCCTCTTCAGCACACACATTCAATTGGTCTACCTTACAAACTTAAAAGGGGAGGTGCACACACACTTACCCACACGCACGCACGTACACACACAAAGAATTGGCCAGCTCTCAATGGGTGTGCGCCTCAAAGGCAACAACAATAACAATTTATACATGCTATTAGCAGAAGCAGCCGCAGCGCACGAGAGTAGCAAAGAGAGCAGCCGATTTGAAGTAATGGTCAGAGAGAGAGAGAGAGAGAGAGAGAGAGAGTAAGAGTGGGAGGTAGATAGAGAGAGAGAGAGAGCACGTAACGCAACTGTGCCGCCATTTGATTTTATACACAATTTGTTTCATTCTTGTTTAGTTGCTGCGGCGACTGCTGCTGCTGCTATTGTTATTGTTCTTGTTGTTGTTGCTGCTGCTGCTGCTGCTTCTGCTGTTGCTGTTAATGGAAACATGTTCTGCATTTGAATTAACATTCAATGGCATTTCATTTAGCACGGCCGCTAATTAAAGCACGCATTTACTAGCAAAATGTTAGAATGCTGTTCGCGTGCCAGTATCGAAAGCTGCTGAATGAAAGAAAAAAAGGTGGCTAATGCAAAAAGCGACAGAAGTGCACACTGCCACATTTTAGCCACAATAATCTACCAACTGCAACAACACCACATCCCAATGAACTTGTGGGTGTGTGTATGTGTTAATGCCAAGCACTTTTTAAATTACTCAGCGACATGCGATGGTGATGACGATGTCGACGACGACAGGGAAGAATATGTGGGCGGTAGGAGGCGCATATTTATTTATTTATTTATTTTTTTTGCTAGCATATCTTTTCAAAGATATACAAATGGCAGAGCAACTGTCATTTGTTGGTACAAAATGAATGCTGAATAATGAATTTGTTTTTGGCATTTGCAGAAAGTATCGCGTTAGGGAATGAAGTGATTCTTATTGCTTTTGTAACACGATCATCAGCACAATGTAATCACGAAACAGAAATTAATAGAAAATAATTTAAAATATTAAAAAGTCCTCATATAATCACGATCAATACTTCAATGTTTTATAAACTTTGACACGAGCCCATCTCTAGATAATAAAATGCCCAGACAGACCGAGTACAATGAGTAAAAATATTAATAATATTTAAAAAAAATTAATTACGTATCTATGTATCACTAACTCATATAGATTTCAAAAATAAAACGTAAAATAAAATATACACATGCATGCATACATATATGTATGTATATACACATTCATATGTATGTATGTATTCAGATAGGAAATTACGCTTTGTTTTTCTTTCTACTAATCGCTTCCATCAAAACGGCCATTCGTCAAATGCAAAACAAATAGACTAATTAACAGCTGGCCTGACGGCATTCGCCATCGATTCCAATGGAAGCAGCGACAGCAGCACCGCCGGCAGCGGCAGCGGGAAGTTGATAGATTGTACAATGAACCAGGCCCGGCACAAACACAAGGACGTTGCATGTGCAGCACTGACACTGACACACAAACAGCCGCAAGCTAGAAATAGACACTCGCAGCGTGTGGAGCCCGGCGTTCACACATACATACATATATGGAAATCTATATACATATGCATATGTATATATCTATACATATATGCATAAGAGTATGTGTGTGTATGCAAACGCGCTAAAATGGCTTCCAATGTGTGGTGGCTGCTGCTGTTGGATATGGGCGCCGTCGTCTAGTCACTACCCACTCTTTGCTTCATTTTCTTATAAATTTTTTCCTTCCTTTTCTGTGTTTTTGGCAAAACACAAACAAGGCGAACAGGTTCATAAACATAAATGTTTGCGACAAATGTGTGCGGCGCAACTTGTGCTGTGTAGGTAAAATGCAGAGTCAGCGTCGTCGCCAACTTGTTTCCAGTGCAGTGACGTTTTGAATGTCACTTGTTTATCAGAGCGTAACGGAATGTACACTGAGCGCATCGATGCTGCGTAGTATCGATAACGATAGCACGTTTCCAGCTGCTAATGCACTTTATACGGGTGAAAGCGAGAGAGTATGAGGGGGTGGAGGTAGAGTCAAGAGCATCGATAGGCGATCTGCATGTCATTAGAAAATTGAGTAATTTTGTACATTTCTTGGAAATTCCCTCCATTTATTTACTCTGATGCGTCCATAAGCAATTAGTATGAATGAATTTTAATGAGTAATATAATATCATATATTGTACGTATATAATGAATTATAGTAAATATTATAAAGTAAACTGTAAAACAATAAAAATTCCCTAAATATTTTCCGATTTCTTTCAGTCTGTCTGTTAGTGAATAAATGAATTTTTCCTAATATATAATATTTATGCTCAGGTAAATACATATTGCGAATACCGTTGCAGCGCTGAAGCAAACAGAGCATAAAGTTGATTACAAAACAAATTAGATACAGCTGTGCGCTGGCTGGCAGATAAACTCATTCAAAGAAAAACCCATTGAAATGGAAAGTGAGCTTTAAGGATAAGCAACCTAACTCACCTGCAGCTCGGCCCTGTCGACGTCCCACTGTGAGCGCTCCAATTCGAACCGCGACCATTCATGCTGTATGAAATGCAATATGCCCGGAATTGTGTATTGCGGCGTGGTTGCTTGCTGATTATTGGGTCCACCGCCGGGTCCGCCCATACTATCGTCGCTGCCATTGTTGCCAGCGCCGCCGCCAGCACCGCCCATGCCGCCGACTAAGCCACCCACATTCGCGTTCTGTCCACCCAGGCCGCTGATACTGAGGCCGCCGCCTCCACCGCTGCCTAAACTGTTGGTGAGAATGGCGGAATTGGTAACACCAACGCCCAGGACGGCTGCGCCACCGACCGGCTTGTTATTGATGCCAGCAGTGGCTCCTGAATTGGTTCCCATTTGTTGTTGGTGTTGTTTTTGTTGCTGGTGTTGTGGCTTGACGTTGGATTCGCTGCTCCTACTCCTACTTCTGCTCGCAGTTTATGTTGCTTTGCGTAGCCAGATGCTCGAACTCTGGCTTCCTTATGCCAGTTACAGCGATCCGTTATTGTGGTTTTCTGTTGTATTTTGTTACCGAATATGTTTTTTTCTATTCCTTGTTTTTGTATTTCAAAATAAGTCACTCGATGGCGCTGGACACGTTGATTGGTCTGGTTCTTAAAGCTTGCCCTCGAGTGTTATTTTTTAGATGGCTGTTTCTATTGGTCCTGTTTTGGAAAAAGACAGAATAGAAATGGCCAGACGTAAGACAAATGAGGTCATTGAATTTTTCTCGAGCAGCAGAAAAGCAAGCAAAAGGATACGGGGCTCAAATGAGTGACTGCTCGCCTGGCTTGTCTCCTGTCTCCCGGCTGGCTCTGCCTTTCTCTCTCACACTCTCTCGCTTGTTCGCACTACGCCGGAACCTTATACGCCCCCGCTCCGCGCGCGCTCTCTTTCACTCTTTTTTTACGATACAACAACGTCACAAACACACACTCAACACAAGACACACACACACACACACACGCACTCACCCAATCGCACTGATTTGAATGACAACGACAACGACGTTTACTACTATTTAGGCACACATACGTATACAGCACATACGACTTTTGTATAAATCTATGATTCTTACGCACATTTACTTGACAATTTTGTTGACTATTTACAAATTTTTCCAAGGAAACGTTGTTGCTACCGTTTTTTTTCGACTACGATTTTGGTTAGAGACGTTTACGCAAAAAAACACACACACACACATTAAATTTTTCTGCGACGCGAACAGGCATTAGAGTGTAAATGCAGACAAATAACGACTTTATTTTGAGTACGAATCACAATCTGAAAAGAAATACGTTTTTCTATTTATGACTGCGTTATTTACGATTTGTTACTAATATAATTAATGCAAACGTCGTGCATTGCACACAAAAAGTCGATTTAGCCGTTCGTCGCACAGAATGTTTGGCCTGGAACTCTGAAACATCAGAGTTGCTGCTGCTCGCATGCATATGCTTAGCTCACTCATACACGTTGTGTTGGTATCGTGATTATATAGCTATCTCGCTTTACATATCTATATACAAAGAAAACACACGAACACAAGCGCACATCAGGCCGTACTATTTTCACTTTGCTTAATTTAAAGTAAATGTGAAGACGTATGCGCTTTTGCCAATAAAGCGCCAGTTACGCTTTGCTTATTTTGCACGTTATGTCACAATTTGACTATGTTTTTAATGTTTGTTGAATTTTCACGCAGCTGCTTTCATTTCATTCACCTTTATTTTTCTCAAAGTCCGGCAACCACTAGTTATCGGATCGCAGATATACGTTGTTATCGATTTTATTATATGATGGTCGACCAATATCACTCATCGAATACATTTTATTACGCTTTTTATATTCATTTAAATTTTAATTAGGTACTGGCAGAGGAAGTTGGCATATCATATGTAACCAATGGATAGCCAAGGTAATTGAATTCTAATTAATATACATTTACATTTTAATGATAGCTTAACATTATTGTTGACAGAACATATATGAATTATAGTTTAAACATCATTATTTTCGTATGACTTAAAATTTCTTCATCCTATTCGACTGAATTGCTTGTCCAGAGATTTTCCACAATTTATACATTGAAACGTTTACATGAACTCCTCGCACCAATCATTGAGGCAATTGTAGCAATCGGATGCTTGTTTTGAGCTAGCGTGACAAACATCCTTCATCCAATCCTTAAATAATTCTTTGTCCTTTTTCAGCACCAAATACTGACCAAGCACAGTGTATGCCTAGAAACAGAAACCACATGTTATTCATAAAAAAAAAAACACCGGAGAACATAAAAGATCACTTTCGGAGCATATGGCGTCATTTTATATTTACCTTATCAAACCCCGCTTCCGTAAGGCGTCCGCCAAGCGTTTCGCCGATTCCAGCTAGTTCTGTGACTGATTTCTCACCCATGGGTTCAGTCACAAAATTTCTGTACTTCTGAGTAGTGCCCGACATTTTTTTATGCTTATTTATTTGATCGCGTAAATTCTAAAACAATTAAATGAAATGGCTACTTCAGCGAATTTCGCGTCGTTTCTAAAATGACGCACAAAATAAATGTGACAGTATTTGGAAAACAAGAAAATACAGTATCCGCAAATATCGATAGACGTGAAATGCAAATTGACAACGCGATAAAAATTTGAATTGAATAAGCAAAATAAATGAAAAAATAAATATAAAAAGTATACAATATTTAAACTAATTAATTTAAATATTTGGAATACCTTGTATGGCTTTAATAACAATAGACAAAAAATATAAAAAATTATTGCATGTACTGCAGAAAAAAAAACATAGCATACTTATGTACAGTAGAGTTACTTATTGTATAGCTTGAGGGGTAATTTGAGAATAACCTGCAAGTAAACTTTTAGATTCCCTTTCCGACAGCAATCAATTTTATATTTTATATTTTTCCCTCAGATATACATACATATATGCCTCATACAAATGCGCGCACACACAGTCACATCAATGTGTTTACATAGATTTGAGAGAGCGATTTGACTCTTTCTCAGGTACCGTTGCTTTTCGAGAGCATAGCCGAGCCAATCTGAAGCTGAAGAGGACCTTTCGCATTTGTTTGCAAAGCTTGAAGAACCGAAGCAGTTTATTTATTTGAAATTTAAATGCAGCCGTTGCATGCATCAATGAATGTTAATTTGGGTCTAACCCAATTAACCCCTGTGGCGATGCCTGATAAACTGCTTTAGCTACAATGGATACAACTGTTGGAAGACAGTTTAGCTCCAGTCTTGATTGACAACTGGCCCTGGTCTCACTTTTAAATAGGCCGCCAACACAACAGCTATAAAACTCCCAAACGTAAGGGACGAATGGCTTAGTTGAACACTAACGGAGAAACGTAAGGAAAAAAGCGAAGTACACAAAATGATGTTGAACCTGGCGTTGGGTTGGCTCTGCGTCACCGTCGTTTGGCCGGGTGAGTGAGTGACTGACCTGATTAATTTAAGTGCTTCAGTATCGCCGATCGTTGCAAATTTATTATCAAACTAAGAAACAGGTTTTCCAAAAGGAAAGAAGGATCACAAAGCGAGAGACCCAAGAACATCTTGAAGATGTTCGTTTAGTTGTCAGGCAACCGACAAGCAATCAAGATGGGCACGGCCTATGGACTGGCATGCATTTGCAATGTGATTAATCCCTGTCGCAACGAGGTGTCCAACACCTTTGTGGTCGTCCAGTGGCTAATAACAGGATTCGCTGCACTGGCTCAGGTCGTGCGACCCGTGCTGCTGCTTTGTAATTCCAAACTGAAAACTGAGAGTCATTAAAACTATTTTATCAATTGGCAAATTTTGTGTTCTCTTGGCAGTTGGCATACGCGGCGAGGTGATTTTGAATCAGGAGGATTACAACAAGACCTGGATCTATATGCCCAATGGCGATGGCAAGCCAGAGGTGGCTTATCTAGTAGAGCCGCCGCCAGAGGATCGCATTAGCTTACCGCAACTAATCAAGTTCGAATATTATGGCAGGTGAGAATCTCGCAGCTGATATAGTTAAAACACTCTCTGATCAAATTTTTGCCAACTTAGCGACGCCCCCAATGAGATGATCAGTTCTAATTTTTGGATCGATGAGAACGATTTTGAGCATGAGCGTCGTAAGCGTGATACCTGGCAGGAAATGGCCGAAAAGTTCGATCCAAAGCTGGACACCAAAATCTTGGTGCATGGCTGGAAATCTAGCACCATGAGCAACTCCATACAGTCCATACGGGGTGCATATATCCAGCGGGGGCAGGTGAATGTGTTCGCCATCAACTGGAGGGATCAGGCTGATAATATCTACTACCTGACACCTGCCCGATATACTGTGCAAGTGGGTCGTGCGGTGGCCAAGTTGATTGATCTGCTGGTCGAGGAGAAGGGGGCGGATTCACAGCGCATTCATCTGATTGGCCACAGTTTGGGTGCACATATCATGGGCTATGCGGGCTCCTATACAAAATATCGTGTTGGTCGTATAACCGGATTGGATCCAGCACGACCTGCCTTTGAGGACTGCATTGGGCCAGAGAATCATTTAGATGAAACGGATGCCAACTTTGTGGATGTCATCCACAGCTGTGCGGGTTATTTAGGATTTCGCAAGCCCATTGGCATGGTGGACTTTTATCCAAATGGTGGCGGGCCACCCCAGCCAGGATGCACGGAGATCTCGCAGATCTTCAGTGAGTAGATTGGAGGCATTACACAGAATACCAACTAATCTGTTCTTTTTACAGCCGGTTGCAGTCACGGCCGCTCTTACGAGTACTTTGCGGAGTCCATAAACAGTGACAAGGGATTCTATGGCGTGCCGTGTGGCACATTGGCTGAGGTGAAGGGTAAAAACTGCACCGGCAGCAAGATTCTCATGGGTGATCCAGTGCCAAAGGATGCGCGTGGTATCTATCTCGTGAAGACGGCCAAAAAGCCCGCTTTCGCACTTGGTATTGACGACTTACTGCCCAAGGACTATGATGAAGACACTAACTAATTTACAATTTTCATTTATTTTTCATTATTTATACAACTTAAATTCAAGCTTAAATTACAAATACAGAAAAGAACGACCTGCAATATCGAAATGGTTCATTTGGTTCAGGGAATGACATCCGTGCGCCGGCGTATGATATTGCTGCTCCGATGGCTGCCATTGGGTTGCAGCACATCGCCAGGTCGCGGCTCAATCTCATAGTGCTTGTAGCCATCCACATCGTCCAGTTCCTTGGAGGTGAACTTCGCTATCATTGTGCCTCGGCCGGCATATGGTGGGACATACTTAAATGTCGCAGCGGCCGTGCCACCTACTGGTACTTCAGGAATCTATAGGAAATATGAATAAATATTGGAGCTTGTTACTAATTTCAACTATTGATTCAGTCTGTGACGTCACAAAGCGAGTCTTAAGATATCACAAGAATGTGTAAGCATTTAATTGAGTTGCTCGCAACCTCTTTGCATTTCTTAGCCCTTGGTCATGTAGATTGTGACGTCACACACTTGCAAGACTTGCACACGTGCGACCTGTGCATTCCTCAAAACCCTTTCAGTCTTGGATAACTCACCTTAAATTTGAGTGGCTGCTCTATGCCAGGCCCTTCCACTGTGAATAACCCTTTGTGGAGTGCAATGGGCAGAGGATTGGCCAGACGCAAAATTATATCGATTTCCTGCTGTGATACGATGCTGGCGTTGTCACCATTGCCCAGTTGTAGCTTAATGTCCGGTTTGCGCACACGGAAATCGTCCTGGGCATAATAATCGTAGTCGGTATCCTTGACACGACAGGCAGCAGAGATCTGGAAGGCCGCCTGCGAGGACAGTTTCTCAAAGTATTCGAAGAATGTGACCTCCATGCGCACAAACTCAGTGCTATTCGGTTTCAGATCCAGTTCGAAGCCCATGATCTTCACCTCCTGTGCGCCCACGCCTGTATAGAGCACTGCATCACAGTTGAGCTGGCCGGTGGCTTGATGAATGCGCTCCTGGCTCTTGTTGGTCACTTTGAGCACCACGGAGAAGTTCTCGCCCACCTTAATGTCGTCCTTCAGCTCCATGCTGAACTCCACCTCATTGAAGTTATCATTCAAATAATAGCGACTGAAAGCATGACGAGACTGCTTCAAGGCCTTCAGCATATAGCTGCGCTCCTCCTCGCTGCGCTCGGCATATTTATAGCTATCGGTGATATCCTCACGCTCCCACTTCAGCACCGCCTTGGTGCTGATCAAGTGGCCAATGGCCAGAGTGTCCTTGCGCAACAGCTTTAGCGGCTGGGCGGGTCCATTGTAACGCCAATAGAGCTTATCGGCATTCACCTCTGAGTAGACAAAGCCACAATCGAAGGGACGCAAAATCTCGCCATGCTTCACTGCCAGCACTGAGGCGGGACCCACTCGGTACATATTATCCGATGCCTCCTGTGGCGTCGCATCCACCACCTGCCAGCCATCGTATGTTCCGTACTGTCCAATGCCCAAGTCGGGACGTTGCATCCACACCTCGTTCCACACATGATAGTTCCATATGGAATCCGTTGTCTCCGCGTCCAGTTTCTTATTGTTGGCATCGATGAACACATCGACAGTCAGCGACGCTTGCGTATCATGGGCAGAAGAGTAGCAAGTGATGATGCGTGAAGGAATGCCCAAGGCACGTGCGATTGTGGTCAGGACGCCACTGAAATTCCAGCATTGAGCGAACTTCACCGACTTCTGGGTCTTGTAAAACTGCTGCAAGATCTCGACGGAGCCCGTCCATTTGGTGGGCGCTGTGCCGCCCGAGAAATCCTCGGTCCAGTTGCCCAGCAGCACACCATCATCATCCACAGAGTTCACTAGAGCAGATAGAGCACGTGCCACACGCACCGGATCGCCTCGGTAGGCAGGTGGAATGCGTCCCACTGTTCCAAGGACTCGAAGGCTGCACTCCAGCACATGGCGCTCGAATTGGCCAACCTTCCAGACCGAGGGACGGAGTCGATTGTAGGAGCCACGCCAAATCAGGGTCGTATCATGCATCACATACTCCTTGCGTTTATCCCGGTCCTCCAAGTAAACCTGATCGTCCGGACACCAGGGATTAAAGAGTATATAAATGGGCAGTGGCAACGGATAGCTGCGGGAACCATCGCCCAGCAGCTTCGTGTCAATGTCCAGACGCCACTCGGTTACCGGACAAGTGGCCGGCGGCTTCACCAGCACTGTTAATATCTGTCCCTCGTGCGATTCGATGCCGGCGCCCCACTCCAATGGATCGCCCAGAAAATCGATGCCATCGTGCGGCACTAGAGCCGTCAGAGTGCCATGTCCCGGATTCGGTTTGCTATCGTCCGTCACGCTGAATATGAAGCTAATTGCATCTTTGCTGGGGCTGTAGTCCCGATTGAAGTAGATTCGCAAACGAAATGGTTCGCCTCGCCGCACGATTAGCGCCTCCTTGGCAGCTGCCGCATAGAAGTGACTCGTGTGGTGCTCGTCGTGGTTGTCCGCCAGGCAGAGGTCCACACGCTGCACGCCCAGCACCGCCGAGCTGCCGGCATCTGGAAGATTAAATAGGATAAATAATCAAGGCTAAAAAATGAGTTTACTGATGTTGAGGTCTACAAGTTGAGGCTGGCGCGAAATAACTGTTTTGATGATTTTGCAGCCCTGACCTAACTACTGTAACTTGAGCTCCACATCATTCACAAAGGAATCTACAAGGCGTTGATTCGCTACATAAATATTAGTTACTCTTCTTAATTCAAGATGTAAAACTAATAAAATTGTTCTATAAATTTACATATTTGATCAGTGCCTGTAAAGCTGTTTTCACATACTGAGGTTCACAGAACCGATAATTATGATATGTAAACCGAACCAGTAACTCCAATACTGAACTGATAACTACGATTCAATCTGATAAAATTTCTAAAGCGTGTCAACTTTTTGAATCAGTTAGTTCAGTTAGTTTAGTGTTATTTCATTTGCTAATAAGTAACACGGCCCGATGATCTCATAAAATAAAGCTGATCGCTTGTCATGTTGCAGCCGAAACGAATTATTTTAAATAATCGCCTTTGGCCATAAATATACAAAGTTTGCGGCTCTCTGGCCAAACAGTTCAATGCCAAGTCAATTAATTCTCATAGTGGACAATCGGGCGTATGAACGATATATAAACAGAAGACAACGCCTACAACAAACAATCAAACGCATGGGCTATACCCAAAACTGACTGAAAATCGTCATCATCCTCATCAAGAACTGTGGGAATTAGCTGCTTGTGTTGACGGACAGATTTGTATGACAGAAATCAACATTTTTTATTCATTCTTAAGAAAATAAAAAAAATATAATAAAATAAAATTGTCAAAGTATTTTTTAAAAATGTTTACTCATATGTATGCTCATAGTATATAATATGCTAACTATGACTGTCTACAGTAATCCCTCGGTTGTTCGAATTGAACAAAAATATATGAAAATGATCAATTTTTTTTATTAATCGTTCAATTAAAAATCTGTTGAATTTTTCGAGTTGTTATTGTACTCGGTTTATAAATTACTCAAGCAGCATATCTTTATGCAGATTTTACTGTACTTTTTCTCTTTTCTATTAAAGAAACTTCTCCTTGGCGAGCTATTACTGTACTTTTGCTTATATATTAGCTGTTGTTCAGCTGTTGCCCTCTGTATATATTCATGCAAAAGTTCTCTTCAAAACAAAATAATATTATTTCTATGCTTGAATCGAATTTTCTAAATTTATAAGTAGCATTTGGCAATCTGATTCGATTTACGTATGTAGAAAAACTAATAAACTTTAATAAATAGAAAACGAAAATCAAAAACATAAAAAAATAATAAGATCAATTTGAATCTTGTTTCTATGAAAAGCGGATCATTTGATATACGATCCAGCAAGTACATATGTATATACATATATAGACACTCATATGTATGAATTCCATTTCCACATGGCTGCACTTTGGGACCTCAGCTATCAAAGCATTTAAATTTCAATTGATGTTTAACCTTTCGAAGAAGTGTTTTTGGATCGTAGGATGCTAAAATAGACAGTGATAAGATAAGGCAGCTATAGATGTCATCATCAAATTGAAAAGTGATTCATGCTAATGATTATTTGATTTATAAGCCAATCAGGAAATAAATATTAACAACAAATAAAATTGTGTAAAGCCAAATAAAATATGTACAAATATACATAGTAAGCGAAATGCCGAAAAATCGCAAAACGTGTCAAACAACTAACAAAATACAAAAAAAAAAAAAAAAAAAAAAAAAAAAAAATAAAGCGCGTGAAGTCATAGACGAAAAAATAAAAATAAGTGGCATATAGGAGGATTTATAGAGAGAATAATGCGTATACTGAGAGATGATATTGAAAATATAATTGAAATATTTGATAGCAAATCTGCAATATTATTTTTAGGTATAAGCATTTACTACTAATTTTTAGTAATTAGCATTTACAAACAAACTAATTTTCTTTGAAACATTTAAATATATATTTTTTTATTTTTTCGTTTCAACAAGAAACTTTAAAACCTCAATGACTAATTGACAATGATAAAAAAAAGAAGAAATTCTCATATATCTGCAGCATTTTTATTCATTTTCATCAACATATTCATTTGTATTATAATATTGTATATTCTTATGAGATTTTTGTTAAATATTAAATTGTTGCTTTTTAAAGAGAATATACTACTTTTTTCACAGCATTTTATATTATCTTTTTCAACAGTTCATCTAACCAAAAACATATTTAATAGTTTCTATAAGATTTGTTCACAATTGGTAATTTTTTTCACTGCACTTAATTACTTGCAATATCGGGACCGGGACGTATGCTTCGGTAGGGATTTATTGGTCTGGCAGGAGCTGGCGGTTGCCACCAGCGCTGCAGCCAACTGGGCGCATAGCTGCGATACCAATGGGTCATTGTCTCAATGAAAGACTACAACACGTAACGGAAACTGCGCTATAAGCTTGAACTATTGTATTCAGGTGCTGAGAAATTGCGAATCAAAAACCGTACGCCGCGACGCTTCAAATAACACTGATCAATATCGAAGATTGAGATAGTTTATTTGCTGGCTGGCTGGCTAGCTGTTTCTGATGACCTCTCTTGCGCTCTTTCTCTCTCTTGTTACACTCTCGATTCTTCTATTGTCTGTGGCTGTTAGTGCTGCCTACGCTGATGGGAAAAGAGTTAGATTGATACATAAATGAATACATATATAAATCGTAGCAACAAAATAACTTAAATAATAATCATTATTTTTATTAAAATGTTGCTTAATATACAAAAACTATGATAAATTCGCACATGATGCGTGAATTTATTATAATTGCCATCTTTCTTTGCCTGCCAAGCATGTAGCCATAGAAATTAGCTTGAAAAGCGCTATGGTAGCCATCTCTAAAATAGCCGTTAGCTGATCTCTTGAACGTCGGTCTCTCTCTCTCTTATTAATTATGAACGGGAAGCGTTTTTCTGGTGCGTCCGTTGGCGTTGCTTTGGCAGTAGAAGTTACCACCATCTGTTGGGCGACTACGTCATCGACAATATTCAGAGAGACGAATCTGAAATCTTGAATCACAAGCGCAACAAATGATGCCAATGAAATTGATTCATATGCGAGCAGCCAGGCCTGCAGTAGAGCTCAAAATCATCTAGTAATTTGCATGCAGTGAATTAGATTTTTAAATCATTTTAATTAATGTTATTTGCACTATTGTTAAGTATGATCTCCAACTCAAATCTGAGTAGTGCAAAGAGTAAACATATTTGATAGGCCACAGCTTAAATTCACTTGATTATTTCATACAGCCTCAAACAGGTTGTCAACTGATAATACCTGTATAATCATACCATTTAGTAGTTATAATAAATGCGAGAAAAATATTTTCGCGAAGGTCAAATACCCTTCAAATATTCAAACATTTTTAACTAAAATGATAAACAGTATGAACGATACAAATCGGAGACATTTTTTTTGCAGTAGGTTGAACTCTCAGGTATTTTACCTGAAAATGAGCATGAGCCGAGCGACAAAAAATATTAAAGTTTGTGTTTTGCATATACGGAATTCATGTTTTGAAAATGATTAATATAAATAATCACTGTTTCAAAAAGGTTTGGCATCTAAGCCAATTATGGAATATAGAGGCTATTTCGCCTCATGTGCGAGGGATATCTGAATAATATTCAAACATATAAAAAGATAAGGTTATGTAGTTAAAATAATGTAGCTAATAAAATATATTTCCACAGATATTAAACAATAAATGACTCAATAATATGTATTCTATATACATATACATATATAATTATATCATTGAAGAAGTCGGCTATTTTTGAGCCCACTCTCGTTTTCCATTTGCACACAAGCGAGTATCAAAAGAATTTTTGGGAGATGTTGTTTTACGTTTATTTTTGGTGTTTTTTCATTGAATAACAGATTCCAGGTGCTTGATATTTGCTTAATGTTCATTTGCGAGCTATTTAAGTAGAATTGATGAATAAGGCTTGCAGGCAGGCTGCCTCAAGTGTTGACTAGATACTTATGTATGTATATCTATATATATAATGTACATTTCAAAAAAATGAAATAAATGGCTACACTGTAGGCAGCTAGTTTGAAATGTACACGTACGCCCACAGCGAACAGCAAATTGGCATACAAAAAAGGTAAAATCGACATTAGGTAATAATAGTATGCAGTCTCATTATCATTGTCAAATGTAAACAAAGCAAATATTTGAAAAACAAAAACAAAGCTTACCCGGAGCTGTTAAAAGATTTGCATTAATAGTGCGCATACGCAGCTTTGAGTCGACTTCGCTTTTCGAGTGATCGTCGGAATTTTTACTTCGACGCAGGCAAGAGAATTTGTGACCCATTGTAGAATATTTGTTTAGATAAGCTAACGTTGACGAGTCTACAACTGTCTGCTCTCTCACACCACCTTGACTATTTAAATCTAGTATCGCACCCAACGCGCACCGAGCCTGCTGTCTCTTTCTCTCTCGCTCTCTATTTTCTTTTAAACTGGTTTCGAGAGAGCGCTTAGTATTCCCCAAGCTATTTATGTTTGAACATCGATTTCGAACTAAACACGCCCGCTGTCTACAATTAACTGACAATATTTAACGCTATAAAAAATTTAAACAAGAACTGTAACATAATTTCGTTTAAAATATTACATCATCAACACGTACGAAGCGACTGACGCAGCGCATCAACATTTTGCGACTGATCTATGCGTATACTGCGTTTTTTTATTTTTATAAAAAGTATTTGATTTTCCATTGAGTTGACCCTAGCGGCCAAGTGGCTGGCCTCGTCTCTCCAAAAAGAATAACCAGACATGCGTGTTGTAAATTGATCGGCTTTAATGGACTCAAGCAGCAACAGCTCTGATCACATTCTGACATTTATTTGTTTTTTTGATTGAATTCGTTGATAATTTGAATTAGTTAACTAGTTGACATCTAAACTCAGGTGTTAAGTGGGTGCAGAACCGGATTGGCTGCGGCTGCCGCTGCTGCACTCTCTAAGGCCGCTGCTGTCTCCTCCTTGCTGCCTGTTTGTGATAGATGCTTAACAATATCCACCCAATCCCAGCCACGTGCACGTTCGCCCTTATGGTCGGTGCGTTCCCATTGACGGCGTTTTTGTGCTTTCGTCAATTGCTCCTTTTTCGGCTCCTTTTGCTTGGCGTCTGCCGTTGGATCTGATATCTTAAGCGCTCCAACACCGTCGTCTACAACAGCCACAGTGGGCGCAGTTTCGGGCTGTAAGGCAGTTAATTGTTCCAAATTGTCTTTAAGGCATTCGAAGAGTGTATATGTCATGCCACAGCCCAACCATTGTGTTGCCTCTGTTTTGAGTGCTGATTCTATTGCATCCTTCACAGCGGGTAAGCTGAAAGTATAGTGTTCCTAAAAATATGCCCAGCGTAGTGATATTTCATTTACACTCACAGATTGCGATTGTAGAAAGTATTCAGATTGATCGTGGGTGCCTCGTCGGGATAATTTTCGCCCCATTGTAGTTCCACTAAAAATGATTTATAGCTATCTTCTTCGCCATACTAAAACAGAGAAATAAATTATTTATAGATATCTGCTGTGATTGGTGCATGTGGTTCTTACCTTGTATTGAAATGTGGTCAAGTTGATTTCTTTAAAATTTGCATCGCCTTCGTAAATGGATTGCAGAGCTTCGCGCTCATCTGTCTGCTGTTCGAGTGGTGTCGACATTCTGTGCAAATGTAGTGAATGTGCTCAAACAACACACATTTCACAAAAATAATAGAATGAAGCAACAATTTAAACTAAATAATTTTTGGCTTTAATACAAAACAAAGTAACAGCTGAGTGCTGCCGGCAGTGAAAGAAGAACAAGAAAATTACCAATCACACTGAAAGTATAAAATATGCGCACGAGCCATAAAAACACGCGCTTAATAATAAATGAATTTGATATAATATTATTCCAATATACGAAAGTGTATATACATAGAAAAATGCTTAATTTCCTGGCATATGGGCACGAAACTATTGAATACAAGAAAACAACATGAATTTAAAGTACGAAAAAAGGTGGCATCACCGGTTTTGTTTGGTAAAAACGGCGGTAAATTTGCACTTATCAAATGCAGCCACACTGCGTAGAATATATAAACAAATAGAAGCATTGCGTAAAAAATGCAAGTGCGCGGGTGAATCATCGGCAATTACTAATGTACATTAACTCATGTGTCTAGCGCGCCGAATAGTAAGCACAACAGCAACTTAGCTGAGCAGATAATCAGTTTAAAAAAAAATGTCAATGGACGCGGACGCGGATCCGACGGAAGCAGCTACGGAATGTGCGCAATTGCTGGAATTTAAAGAATTTTTGTCCACAAGCAGCGAACTGACCTCTGGCAACGAACTATCTCGCAACATTAATTGTGTAACGCGCAGCAGCACTGACACCTACAAAGTGAATGGCGATGAAAGGCGCGCGGAAATTATTTCAGTCGTTTGGAAATACCTATCAACCCGAGGCTGTCCGGACTCCTTTCAGGTGAAGCTCCTCCATTTGGCCACCTCACAGCTGGAGCAGGAGATTTGTCACGCTAAGGAGCTGGAGCTGAATGAGGCAGACGGCAGCGAGCCACAATATGATCTATTGAAATTACAAAAATTTGTCAACCTCAGGCTAGAGAAGTTGTTGCTTAAGCTGACGGACAATGCAGCCATGGAAAAGCTGCAGACCTATGCAGATAATGGTGCGCTATGCAAGAATCCCTCTAGCTGCGCATGCGCCTTACAGCCTGCAGCAGCGTCGCACAGTGTCGCAGCTGTTAAGAATAAGCCGCGCAAAATGGAAGATCGACATGTGTGCCTGGAACGTTTTGGTGAAATGTATCAGCTAGAGGATCACAAAGATTGCCGTTTCTTTGGCGTCTTCGATGGCCATTCGGGTGCCCTGTCCGCCACCTATGCAACCAGTCAAATACCCCAATTGTTGGCCAAGCAATTGCAGCGAGTGCGAACTAATGGGGAGTGCACTGTGGACTTCTATCGCAATGCCTTCGAGACGTCCTTTTTGCTGGCAGACGAACGGTTTGCTCGCAAACGCATTACCAGCGGTACAACTGCTGTCTGTGCCCTGATCGTTAACGGACAGCAGTTGTATATTGCCTGGGTGGGCGACTCTAAGGCGTTGCTTGTGGGCAAACGGACGCAGCTGCAGCTGGTAAAACCACACAAACCAGAGGCTGTGGATGAAAGGCGGCGCATCGAATTGAGCGGTGGCAGCGTCATTTATGCCCACGGCCAATGGCGCGTCAATGGCATCTTGAATGTGGGTCGCTCCATTGGCGATTACAGCCTGGAGGCTGTCATAGCTGAGCCCGATTTTGTCGATGTGCAGCTAAGTGAAGCGCATGATTTTTTGGTCATGGGTAGCGATGGGCTCTGGGATCATGTGCCTGAGTCCTTCATTGTGGAGACCGTTTACCAGTGCTTAGCGGAGCCGACCACCCCACTCGAAGACATTCCCAAATTGCTTGTGGAGGCTGCCAAGGATAGGGACTCACAGGATAATATAACCGTTATCCTCATTCTGCTCAAGAAGCGCGACCAAATCGTACAACGTTAGGCAATCAAAAGAACAGAATGTTGTTTCCAGATTATTTTTATAGTTATGCTGCATTTGTTGTCTGTTTATCACACACACATTTATTTTTGATTATTAATATTTTTTTAATATTTTTCTTTCCATGTAAATAGCTTTATCACGCTAAATTTTCCTATTTTTTGATTCTATTCAACCACATTCGCCTGTGCCTCTCGAATAAGCTTAACATTTTGATCCAACTATATGTATATCCAATAAAATACATATATACATGCATTTTAGAGATATATCATATATGTATATATATATAGATATATACATGTAAAATCGTACTCACCAAGAAGTTAACATTGTTTTTGGCCGCTTTTTAATAGCTCACAGTGCTTCCACCCGATTCGATTGCTGTATATAAAGCAACCATATATAAAGCATATATATATATATAGTTATAGTTATATATATATATAATCTATATATATATATATATATATATATACTTGCCCAGTTGACAAACGTAACGAAAATCCAACGAATCACTCGATTTTACAAACAATTTTTGTTTAATTAATAATAATAACTAATGAAGAATATCGAAAATAATGAAAATATTTAAAACATATACATTTTAAACTGAGATCTTTAAATTCAAGACCCTTGCCAAAATTTTAAAATTGTTATATTATAAGTATAAAATCTATTGGTAAAGTATATATATACATAGAGTATATATATACATATATAATATATACATAAATTCAAGTCACACAAGCAATATACAATTTTTTAATAATTTATTTTTGTTTATTCTTCAGCAATTACATATTTTAATAAACACAAATTTACAAATTTATTAAAAAAAAAAAATTGGAAAGTTTTACATTTAAACAAATAAAAAAGTTAAAGAGCAAAAAACTTAAAAAAAATATAGTAAAAACTTGTATTGTTAAAAATGTCACAAATATTAATTATATATATTAATAAAATATAAATATAAAATATAATTTTTATAGCAAAATTTTATATTGCTAAAAATCTTCAAATATAAATAATATATGTATTATTAAAATATAAATTTGATAGAAAAATGTAAAGGAAACAAACACAAAATTAATAATAGAGGTATTTAATGGAAACCAGGTTGCTATAGGCCTAACAGAAAATGTATGTATGTACATATGTATATACATATATACATCCACAAATCCATCGTAGATACTAAAATTTGTGTTAAGAAATTATTAACCTATAGAAAGTCTAGCTTAAAAATCCGCTATATTTATTTAAAATCTACTTTTAAAATTTAAGAAGAAAAGTTTGTCAATTGGGTACATATGCACCCATGCATTCACACACATACATGCACACACATTGTTAGGTATGTATGTTTATATCCAGCCATATGTACAATGCGCACACACACCTGTAATCAGCGTTATTGTTGAGATCCCACACAGATTAAGTACCTTTTTATACAACAAAATCTTCAAGCATTTTAACGATACAAACAAAAAAGAAACCAGAAAGAAAACAATTTTTAAACAAATTTTTTTATTGGAATAAAGTGAATAAAAGCGATTCGGTGTTTAATTGGGTGGCGGATGAGGCGGTGGGCCATAGGGCGAAGGATGCGCTGGATACATGTGAGGTGGCATACCCATGGGCATGCCATAGGGCTGTGGTGGCGGAGGTGGTGGTGGCAGCGGTGGTCCCTGCATATAACTATAGCCATGCGGGTGCATGGGGAATCCCATGCCGGGCATCATATTGAAATTGGCAGCAGGTGGATGATAATTGTGATAGTAATTCGAATGCCAGCTGCCTGGATTGTAGCTGGGATGATAATTGTACTCCGAGTCTCTGGACTGCGAGCGTGATTGGCTGTGCTGGCGCTGCGGCTGCTGCTGATTGCCATGGGCATAGTTGTGCGACTGGCGTTGAGCGCGTCGACCACGCTGTCGAGGCGCTGCCTCGCTAGCTTCTGTGTTCGTCGTTGTCGCCGTGGTTACCGTCTCCGCTGAGTCAGTGGAATTGGTGCGTTCACGTTGACGCTTCTTGCGCTGCTCCCAACGCGCTTCGCGCTCCGCCTCATCGTCCGAGTAGTCGATGAAGCGTGCCGGTGGCTCCACGTCGTGCTCCCACGATGCATCCGAGCCACGCACCTGCATCAGTTTGGACAGTATAACGAATTGTGTGTGCTCCGTTTGTGGGGCACAGTAGACAATGTCGCCAACGTTGATGTTCCGATCCTTGATCTGCTGATTGGAATTGAAGCGAACACAGTAGAGTGGATCGGCCACCTGACCGAGCACATCGAAAACCTGGCCAAGTACTTTGCGTCCCTTCTCCAGGAAGAGCACAGTGTCCAAATCGAACAGCATTGAGTTGGGCAGGACACTGACCAAAACTAATTGATCCACTATAGATTGCACCTTGCCCAACTCAATACATTCGTCCTCCGGAACGGTTATCTCAAGCTGTTCAATTGGCGGTAGGTCATCTAGCAGCATCTCGCCCCGCACTCTCGGCGGCTGACGACGGCGCGGCTTAGAATCATCTCCCAAATCTTCATCGTCATCGTCATCACAATCATCGGTATTTAGGCGTTTATCTATTTTCTTCCGCAATACTGTAAGATATTCTGCCTCCGAATCGGAGTCTGATTCGGTACTGCTGTCGCTGCTCGAGCTGACGGGCACAACTTGACGACGCATGCTGGAGGGTCCCGTTACTGGTACTTCCACAATATCATCATTATCGCTGTCTTCTATTGGTTGTGGCTCTTCCACGTCTGAGTCCACATCAGAGCCATAGCCAGAGAGTAAACTTAAGCCATTTATTTGTTTCGCTGATGGAGTTAAGCTTTCATTTGTTGACGACGTTTCACATTCCATTGCACTCACATCAGCGCCAAGTTCCCCTTGAGAATTAGCAGTTATTGCCTCGTGGTTTATCTCTGGTTCAACCACTGCATCGCTGGCGGTTTCTTGTTCCACTGTTAGATTGTCATTGATTGTCGCATTGCTTAGATCTGCTTCAGCTTCTGTAGACGAGCAGTTTTTCACTTCTATTTGAGAATTTGCAGTGTCGTTGCTCATCTGCTCTTGAGTTGATTTTACTGGCTCGATGCTCCGCTCTGTTTCCGCTGATGCTGCCGAGGTTGACATTTCTTCTTGAGGACTAGCAGCATTTGTAGCAATCTCCGTACCAGTCTGGTTCACTGAATGATTAACAGCTATTTCTCCACTGTTCAGCTCTGCTCCCACTGGGGTAGGCTCTGCTGTCTCAGCAGGTGAAGCACAATCTATAAATATAAAATTCAAATTGTTATGCGCACTTTAATAGGATAACTAAATTTACCTGTTTGTGTCTGCCCTTGCTCCTGATTGGTTGCCGTCGCTGTTTCATTCTCTTTGTGTACACTTGCAGTGGTTTCTTTCGGACTTGCTTCACTAACAACTGCTGTTGAATCATTTTCGTTAGTCACTTCGATAGTTGTTGCTTGCACAGTTTCAGCAGTGATGTTTGCATTTGTGGCCACTGCTGTTATTGTTGCCTCATTGGTAACTGTTGCTATCTCCGAGTTGTTACCCGGCGCTACCTCCAGCTCTGCTGCTTCCATAGTTAACGAAATAAATGTAAAGCTACTCCCCAAACAAAAACACGTTCATCAGCCGCACGTGTTTAATTGAAACGGACAAGCAATCGAAACTGGTATCGATAAGTAGCATCGATACCTAAAAGTATTGCACTTGAAGAGTTTTGAGCAGTGCTGCCAACTTGGTTTTAACGTGGAGGTGCCAAATTTGAAAAATTGCACATAAAAAAGCGGTAAAATCAATTTTTTGTTTAAAGTTTTACATCATATTTTATTAAATACTTGTATTGGTTGGAATTCATTATCTTACGATAGATTCATACAAAAGTAATAATATATAGCGTATAGCAACGTTTTCCATGACCTCGTAGTATATGTACATGCTCCAAAAATCAGAGGTTGCCACCTGATTTTTTATAGGGATAAATTTATTTTAAGTATTTCCATTAAGTATATCCTCTAAGTATTTTCTCCAAGAATTTCTTCTAGGTTGTAATAGTCAGCTGAACGATCACTCACTCCACGTTACTGCACTGCACGACTAGGTCTGGGAGACTGAAGAAATGCTGCTGCTGCTGCCCTTTATATAGAGTGACATTCACTCAAGCATTAAATCGTGCTCAATGTTGAGCCCGACGTCAGGTAGAGTTCGTCGCTGCCGAGCTGTATGGGAGCAATGGGAGCACTCTCTGCTGCTTCAAGCATTCTAGCTTCTTTTTACTCAAATATAAATATCAAATGAATACCGATGCATACACATAGACAACTTAAATGATCTTTTGATCTCTTAGGCAGACAGACAGAGCGAAATAAGGAGAGACAGACTGTGAGTCAGGTGGGAAGATAAATTGAGAGACAGATATACAAACAGACATACAAACACATACACAAACAATTTAAATAAATAAATAGCTTATTTACATTATTATTTCTAATTATTTGACAGCAGTCCTTGATGGAAGATATGATTGCTCTTTATAACTACAATATTAACTTTTTTTCTCTTGCTCTTTACTCAAATTCGAATTAATCTAATCCGAAATAAAATGAACAGCTTCAAATTTGAGGCAAATGACATCATGGCCTTTCGCTCGGCGCCTTCGGCTTGTGGTTGGGTATTTGGCTTTCAGCGCTGTCTCTGCCAGCCAAATGCACTTACACATATCACAATTACTGGCATGAGCGCATACTTAGCGCTTACATTCATAAATTAGACAGCAAAAATGGGATTTTACAAAACGCTAAGTACACGCCACACATATGCATGTGCGTATGAGTGTGTGTGCGGGTGTGTGTGTGGGGCCAGGCTCTGGCCTAAGAAAATCAGGAAACGGAAATATGCGACGCGGCGCTGTGAATCGAACATGAAGCAAGACATGGGTTATACATACATACATATATCAATACGGAGCAACGTTTACCGCCTGGGCAGAGCGCTCTGTCGATGAAGAGAGAGAGAGAGAGGGTTTGCTGCCAGCCGAAAAATATGGGCTGACATTTTTCGTTGTGGCCGCAAAAACCGCATTTATTCAAGTGTCAAATAAATTCATAGTTTTTCCGCAACAGCCACGCCCCCGCCTACCCGACTGCCCGCCTGCACAGCTAAAGTGGGCGTCGACAGCAGTGGCGTCGGCCAACTAATTAAGTCAAATGGCGCGCAGTTTGAGAGTGTGTGTGCCAAAAGAAAAAGGCTAGAAAAGCAGCTAAAAATCGAGCTAGCCAAAACCAAAAATTCGATTGCGGGCGCCGCCTGAGAGTATGCGATGGCTTTTGAAGCGCCGACTAAATGCATGCAAAATATTTTGGCAACTTATGCTAAGCACATTTAATTGCTTTTTAAGCGCACTTCGCCTGGCAGTTGCAGCTAATTAATGTTACTCATACGCCACGTAGCACAATGCCCGTTAATAACCTTTAAAGGCGCGCTCAGCTGACTGCAGCTTAAGCAAACAGATAAAATACTGGCGGCCTCCAAGCCCCAAGTCATCTCACTGCACACACACATACTGGGTGTATGTGCACACACATAGACATGGACATGTATATGCCAAGATAAAAGCACTTGCCAAAATATCAGAGGAACTGGCGCAGTCATTGTCAAAAAAAAAAAAAAAAGCGAGTCAAACAATTTGAATTATGTTTTGCAATTTGTACATCCGTTTCTGACTTGAAATCGCCCACACATCCAAATACAAACACACTCTACACTATATCCTGTAGACGCCTTGACTCCAGCCACGCTAGGCTATACTGCTCATTTTATATATGAGGGAAATTATTGTTTGCTTTGTTGCCATTGCCGCTGGCTGCCTTTATTATGTTATATATGTATGTATATATGAGCTATATGCGCGAGCATTTCCGGGCAATGCTCATTCTTATAACATTTTATTGTGGTTATTATTGCATTTACTGTAAAAAAACGAGAAGAATGAATTCATATCAATGTTCTCTAATATGAATTCGCTTTAAACAATATACATATATATATTTGTAAAACTTTGACTAAAAACTCTCAATTAATTCCAGCTATTCCAGCTATAAATGTAGATATCATCAATTATTCCCAAATTAAATGGAGTTTGAGTTTTTGAGAACACATTTTAATATCAAATTGCAGCCAAAAACCGGAGACTCCCTTCCCCCTTTCTCCTCTCGCCTTGCTCATCCTGCCAAATGCTGTAAATTAATTGCTTTAGCATTTTTAGCGCTCTAATCTCTGACATATCGTTAAAGCGCATTTGGCATTGTTGACTGGGTTACTTAAGGATGTTTATGTCATCCACTGAATTTTAAGTAGTCCAAAGGAGGCTGACAATCTGATGCAGCAAAAACCAAGAAGAGAAGGGCAAAAAAATATAATAAAAGAGTTCTCAAGTGAATTCGTGATGCGACAGGCAAAACAGGAGTTAGTTGGATTTGCAAATTGGTCGACTAGGCAATACCCTGTGCTTTAAGCAAAACATATTCAAGCCAAGTTATCGTCAAAATCCGTTATTACAAATATTGAGTAAGCTATACTGAAAAGGTTAGACATTTCTTGAAAATTTACAAATGTTTTATTTTTTTCTCAACGAAAGCTCCGATTTGAAATTTGGTTTATTTTTGCTATATAACAAATTTGATTAGTTATGTCGAGAAAAAATGTTTATTCATTTTTTGAAGAACATGTCAACAAATTTAATTGTTTTTGTTATTAGTTTGTTAATTTAAACAAACAAATGTTAAATGTAAAATTGTTATATTTGACATCCATCAAAATTCGATTATCAATCTGATTATTAGTCGTAATATCACTTGTAATACCCTTACTTTCCAAATGCTGGGTATTCCCACTTTGCCTGCTGGCAAGTGGGTGGCAAATCCTCGCCAGATTTCGTCCCGTAAATGGCGCATGAAAATTAGCAAGTTGTCTGTCTGCGGCTGCCATTATGCGGCACACTTTGAATGGCAGCCGCGAATTGAGCTCATCTCTCTTTGTATTCTATTTCTTTTTTTTTTGACAGTTTTTCTGATTGTCGTGTAGGCCAGGCCAGGCCAGGCCAGAGCAGGGCTGGGTAAAGGCTTAAGCGTTTTATGTCCAAGTTAATTAGCAGTTTGTACGTTATCGTTGTCTATAAATGTCGCCAAAAACTTTGACCGTAAAACTGCAATCAGCGGTAAGTTATGTGGCCAGAAATCACAGAAACGGCCAGAGCACATATGGCCAGGCCAGAAGGCAGAGCAGGGAGGTGGGGAGAAGGGCAGCGAACGACACCTGTTAGACCTGCAGGCGGCAAACGAGAGCCGATACACAGTCAGAGCGAAGCTCATAAAAAATGACTAACAACGCGACAGGGCAGCAACAGCAAAGCGATTAGGACGGCCCCGCAGAAGGAGGAGGAGGCGGAGGAGGAGGAGGAGGAGCAGTAAGAGGACTAGTCGAGGCAGCTGTAGCCTTTCGCCTCTGCAGCGCAAGTGTCGTTTTGAAAAATTCAAATCTCGTTGCCAATAAAAGCCAATAAAACTCGTAAAATAACTCAAACAAAAAAGTGCTGCTCCGGCTCCGGCTCCGGCTCCGGCTTCGGCTGCTGCGGCTGCTCGTTCAAGTGTTTTTTGTGTCGCAATGTTGCGGCTTGGCCATAACCCGAGCAACGGTAATGGAGCTATTGAAGAGCGTTGACTCCTGACACAAGCGTGTCCAAAGTGCAGCTGAGTGTGAGTGTGAGTGTGATTGAGTGTGAGTGTGAGTGTGAGTGTGAGTGTGAGTGCATCTGGCTCTTAAGTTGTCATCTATTTAACTGCTGGCTGCCATTCGCTTCAAGCTTCAGCTGCTGCGCTTCTATTTTTGGCCAACTCAGCAAGCGCGTGCCGTAAATAGCATAGGTAATGAATATAGCTGGCGTCTACACCTGTTTCAAACATGTCGCCAGCAAATGGGGCACTGCCTCAACTGAACGCGGAGTGGGTAAGGCCAGGGCGATTGGGAGTAAGTATGAAGAGTGCATCAATACTATATCTACTATACAAAGAGTACGGCTCAACTGAATAGGTTTGACTCAAATTTGAATCAATTAATTTTTGTTATATACAGTTAACATGTAAATTATCATTAAACTAAAAAAAAGAGAAAAACACTTTCTCATAAATCTGTCGATAACAGGATTTGCATTAATCAAGCGTTTCATGTCAGTCTATTTACCAGTTAGCTCGCTCGCTAGGCTCAGTTCAGTTGGCTCACACATCAATGCAATTGGCAACATTGTGAATGTCGTTGCTGCTTGGTTCGACTTTCACAATTTGCATAGGCAGCTGAAGTTTGCCCTGATTTTTCAATTTGCTGATCAATCAACAGCAGCAGCAGCAGCAACAGCAGCAACAACAATTGCTCGACCATTCAAGCATTGCACACTGAATGCAAAATGCTGTTTAGTTTTTCGCCATAAACAACGCATTCTGCATGCAGAAACACTGGCCCAACCACCCGACAGTCGACCATCCCATGCTGGATTGGAGCCGGAGTCCAAGACAGCCGAAATTAATATGCATGTGGCGTATTGCGTGTTGCATACTGTGCTTGGCTTCTGCTTCTTCTTCTTCTTCTATCAACGGGCATTCCTTGACGCATTGGCCGATATTTGAGCGGAGCTGCAGGAGAGTTGACTGGCGCTATCGCGATGCCGGCAGAGCGCGTCGACCGTCGCGTCTCGTCGCATTGGCCAGGCCAAAAAATCGGCTGGCCTCTTGACAGGCCCGGCCAAGTGGGCGAAAGATGTGGTAACAGTATTCACATCCTTTCCAATGCCAGGATGACTCCACACACACATGCAAAAGAGAAGAAGAGGCGGAAAACGCGACAAAAACAATTTCATGCATTCAAATGCCAGAGCAGTGCACAGCATGACAGCATCTATATATATGTATATGTATATATATATGTATGTATATATATATGTATGTATATATTACATACCTAACAAGGCAGATATATTTCGTTGAGGCAGGTCGCTTATTTAATACTCTTCAATGCAGTTTATACTCAAGGTACGCCAGTATAAAATATAGTAGAGCATAGTAGAGCAAGATATCATATAGAGTATTATACACAAAATATATTAGAGAGCTTTTCGGCTCTATCAGCTGCAGGAGTCGTAGATCGACGCTCTCTCACCCTTCAGTTGTATGCTTGGTTTGCTCTCATTACAATCGTAAAGCTCTCAAATGATTACAGCTGAGCAAGTTGCAGTCGAACCTGATGGAGAGGTTCTTGAGCTAGGTATGAAAGCAACCTGCTCATATGTTCTATGTCAAACACTTTACTATATTTTAATTTTAATTTTAAATATAAAAAATGTATATCCTTTTTTTTTAAATAATTAATTTTTGAATATAAAATATATTATATACATATAAAAATATTCGAAATATATTTATTTCCAAAGTATGAAAAATTAAATTCTAATTAAATAAAATACAATATTATAATTACTATATTTTTATTCGACATTTGACTGTATAATATTAGACGTTATTTAATAAAAAATAATGATTAGACTAAATCGTCTGATCGATCTTGTCTTTTTATTATATCTTATAAGAAATATCGACTATTCGCAGCCAAGTCGAACTCCAAAGAGTTCTCATAGTTAGTATGCCCCCAAAGTTAGTGTACTAAGAGTGTATGAGCATTTCTTTATGGCTGGCTGGCAGACGCAGCTGCCCCAACTCTCCAAGCAACAAAAAATTGTTGTACAAAATAAAATGTCTCTTTGTTTTTGCACTTTGGCCAAGCGAATCCAACAAAACACATAAATCTTAGCATATGTGCATTAAATTGCTTCCCCCCTCCAAAAGAAGTGCAAAAATCAAATAAATAAATATATATCTACATGAAATATACAAATTTATATTTATTTAATTCTTAGCTATCAAGAATGTAGCTTTAATTGCCTCAACTGTTGAAAGCACTTGAATTTTTCATTGTTTTTCTATTGGCATTTCCACGAGTTCAGGTTAATTCTCACCTTTTCTCTAGCGAGCGTTTGCTCTGTCTCTGTTTCTCTGGTTCCTGCCAAAAGCTGTCGACAAACTTAATGACCTGAAAACTTTTCGATAATATGTGTGTGTGTGGATGGGTGTGTGTGTGTGTGTATGTGTGTAGAAGTGTGTGCACGCCTGCGGAAATTATCAACTCGTCGCATTTCATACAAAAACAGAAAAGGGATAGAAGCTAATTTCCAGGAAGGCGATTAGAAAGCGACCAATTTAACTGTGGCAGCAAAAACAAAAGGATTTCCGCTTCCTATGCGCTTGACAAAAAAGGCGCCCGAGGAGGCAGAGATAAGAGTTAATGATATAGTAAATTTAGAATAGGGATTATGCAGTTAGCTAACAGAAAGGGAATGTTTAGAGTAAATGTAAGTTTTACAAAATAGTTTGTAGAGCTGTTACATCAACTAAAGCTCAGGATGTTCGATATGTTGGATCTTTTTTGTGCGCTTTTTATGTCCATATGTCTGTCAAATAATATACAATCGAGGTTCGCGCATAGAGAGATTAGTCATTGGGGGTAAACTCTGGAACATCAATGCTTAAACAAAGCTTACTTTTGACGAAGAAATCTGTTATGAAAAGAGATAGAAATTCACAATCAGAGTTTCAATGTAATTGTTTATATATACATATATGTGTTTATACTTTTTTCGAGTTTTACAGGTTTTTTATTTTTTTTTAAATTTAATTATTTATATTTTTAATTTATTTTTAATATTTTTGTATTTTATTTACATATATATGCATATATATTATTATTATTCTTATATTTTTTATATTTATTTTTTTACACTTTTATTATATTTACATATAATATTATAATAATTTTTTTTATTATATTCAAATTTTTTCCTATATCTTTTTTAAATATTTATTTTTTAATATTTTATTAATAATTAAATTAATATGTATTGATATATTTAAATTCAGTTAAATTTTCTATTCGCCACCCATTTTAATAGTATATAATCTAATATTTTATTAATAATTAAATTCATTTGTATTGATATATTTGAGCTCAGTTAAATTTTCTATTCGCCACCAATTTGGTTATTTGTATAAGCTATAAAATATATACATACATGTATTCCTGCTGTGGCATTTCGAGTTTCATTCTTTCAGTCTACAAAACGCACTCAAAATGATTTCACAGTTGTTTTTCTGCTACCCCATTGTGGCCCTGCTGCTGTCCGGCAATTTGGCCAGCCAAGTGAAAGCCACGTGACTAACATAAGTAAATACAGTTATAGCCAAGGCAATAGCCACTGCTCGAGTGCTCGAGCAATGTTTTGTTTGGCAAAAATCAAGATGTGTGCAGCATCCGAGCAGCAACAGCAAAAAAAGAAAAAGGAAAATAGAAAGGAAAATCCCTTTAGCTGGAGCCCAGTTAAGAGCGGCGGCAAAGCGTTGCCAACAACGTTTGTGGCTGTTAGTCAAGCCCTAAAAAAATTCGAATCGTATGTTTATCTTTGGCGTGGCCTTTGTCTAGCTGAAGTGGCGCTATGTATGTATGTGTGTGAGTGTGTGTGTTTTGATCCTTTTTGCGCTGTTTTTGGGCTATAAATAAACGTTTAGCTGGTGCGGAAGCAACGGCGACAGCAACAGCAACAGCGCAGCAGTCTGTAGTACAGGCAGCAACACAACAGGATGACCCCAACGGGGGGATCAGAGGCAAGGGTGGCAAGGGCCAGCAGGTGCGTGGCAGGGGCACGCTTGTTTGTCTAGCGGCAGCACGTGCTGCTGCGGGCTGCGGTCAACACACAACTGTGTGTGTGTGTGTGTGTGTGTGTGTGTGTTGTAACAGTTTTTGCACTGTTCGCCTGTTAACTAACTCCCATTAATAGCCACATAATCGAGGCTCAATTAACACTGCAAGGTCCACGCCCTCTCTTCCCGCCCACTGGCTACATTGTGGCTTTCATTTAACATGCATTTATTAGAAATTTATTAGGGCATTGCATATTTTTCTACTCTGCACATTTTATGCAATTGCATAAAATTTTTATACTGGCGCCACTCGATTTCATAACTCACACAAAGTATCCACAGTGTCCTGGTAAAGGATATGAATGGGGGAAAGGGCATGAAGTCAACCTCCTCACTTACTCTGATTGGCATCGGATGCTGCCGTTGCGAACCTGTTGACCATTTGCATTTCATTAAGGTTTCGGCTGCTCCTTTGTAAGCATTTTACTGCCTCATTTAAATTCTAATTTTATGTCAGCGTTTATGCTTTTGTCGAAAGGCAAAATACACACAAACACACATACTCCACACACACACACACACACATACACTTACACTTACATGCATTGCTTTATAAAGTTCATTTATCTATTTTTATAGATATTTCTCTGCGGACTTTCCGCCATGCATATTCGAGTATATTCATAATTGTCACAGACAAAATCTACTTAAGATTGTCATTGAGATAGAGCTCTTTCGGCATTTACTTAACTTATTTGTTTCGTGTGCCAAATGCTCAAGTAATCCAATCTTCGGCTACGTGGATGATATTTCTGTTTATATGGGTTTTAATGGTTGTAAAAATAATTTGGCTTGAAAACTGTTTATTTATTTATTTTTTAATATACTCAATTTATTATAATAGAATTGGGTATTGTGTTATGAATTGTTTTTGGAACCATTCAAGCTCATAAATAGCATATAAATTAAGATTAAAAATTTTACACACAAATCATGTGATTTGATAAGTGTAAAATAATCTAAAATATAAAATCTTAACTTTAAAATGTAAAAAAAATGTCAAAATATTTATAAAAAAATAAAAACCAATATTTGAAATGCAAACGTTACGATCTTAAATCTTAAATTTAAAGTACCTAATCTCTTAAGCTCTTTATTACTCCTAAATCAATTTACTTACTTACTTTAAAAGTAAAATACAGATATATATATATAAAACATTGACATCTATGTATAAGAAAATATTAAATAGAAAACCTAAAGAATCTGTACTGAAAGCCAGACAACCTAAATATATTGTATTAAATTTTAAAATCATAATAATGTTAAAAATTTACAAAATTAACAATCTATAATATTTTATAAATCTAACCACTAAAAAAATAAGAAAAATTCGAAAATATTGAAAATATCGACTTGAATCGAATTTGAACAATTTTAAAATTGTACTTTATAAAATCAAATAAATATAAGAATATTATAATCCACATATTATAAATCGATAAGAAAAGAGTATTAAAACTACTTCTATGCCGCATTGCAATCTGCTTGACCAAGCCATTTATTTACAATGTACAAAAATGATATAGTGTAAATATATTAAACTTTTTAAGAGCTAAACGTGCCTTAATTGTTTATCGTTTGGTTTATTATTATTTAAAATCTCGGGGGCCTCGCGCTCGCGTTAACAAGAAATCTAATTCGTTTCCCCTGGCCGGCAGATACTGTCATAAATCTTCTATGGTCAGCGAAAGATTTTTGCGCGGCTAAAAAAGTGAGCTGCACATGTGAAAGGCAGAAATCTGAAAATTTAGCTTTTCTTTGCGTAGTCGGAATGAAAAGAGGAAAATGCTGAAAGCAGAGAGCGAAGAGAGCAGAACGCAGCATGAGAACCGAGCATGCAGCAGAGCACGACGCGACGCGGCAGCGACCGAAGCCAGACGATGGCCAAACGAGTTGCAGGTGCCGTGGAGGGGGAGGAGGCGAATACGCTTGGAGCGCAGCCAGTTGGAATTGCACGCGACAAAGGCGCAGCACGCATGGGAGGGGCGGGCCGGGCAGGGCAGGCGATACGTTGTCTGTGGTAGGCGGCGACGATGACGACACAAAAAGGCAGCAGCGACGACAACGGCAACGGCAACGGCAACGTCAGCAGCAACGGCAACGACAACGTCGACAACAGCAACGACTGCTGCCAGCTGAGGGCTGCTGCTGCTGCTGCTGGCTGACTGCGAGCAGTCGTCAGTCAGTTGGCCAAGAAACTGGTAGCGTCGGTGTTGCGAGCCAACAAAAGGCTGGCAGCTGGCAGCTGGGCAGCTGGCACAGTCACCGGCTCTGCCAGTGCCACGAATGCTGTGTGTGTCTGTTGGCCATAGGGCACGGGGCAGTGCTTTGGATTGGCTTTGGCTTTGACTTTTGAGCGACGCGTAGCCAGCCAAGAAAAGTGGCCAGCCAACCAGTCAGTCAGCCAGCCAGCCAGCCAGCGAACCACCGTACCAGCCAACAACAGCAATTACTGGCCAAGAGGTGGTGATGGTAAAGGTCCGAGATGATGATGATGAGCACGCGCCAACAGACGTTGCCAAAGCAGTGCAGGATGACAGTGAAGGAATATATTTTTTGGCCGCAAACGCAGTTTGATTAGCCAACTCAAACAGTGGTTTGACCCTGGCCAAGATCGCCGCAATGGACGCCAATTGACAGGCACACACTCGCACACACACACCACACACAGCACACACATGGATTGGCACAGTGGTGCAGTGGAGCAGCAGCAACAAGAGCAGCAGCAGCTTCGCAGGATACGTTCGTCTCGATTATACAGCTTAAAAAAAAAGAAAAACAAACAATAATAACAACAAAAACAAATAAAAACGTGTCGCGCCGCAGCAACAACAACAAAACGCGCTGTGCTATATACGTGTGTGTGTGCGTGTGCGTGCGTGTGTGTGTGTGTGTGTGAACCTTTTGAGCTGACCAACGTGCGCCGTCAACTTTGTGGCCAGTGCCAAAAACCGAGGTGCGCCAATGGAGCAACTGGCGTGAAGCCCAGAAAAAAAAGTGCAGAGCCAGCAGCAACAATTGCTGCTGCAACAGCAGCAAACTTTGTTTTAGCTGGCCGCTAATGATTTGCGATGTCAGCGATGTCCGCAATGAAATTTGGCGCTAACCAAACGCGTGCGAAACCTCAAAGGATGCGCATCACGCGCAGAGGTGGCTACGAATATCAAGCATACGCCGCGTGTTACTCAACAACTTCAAATACCACAATTATTCAATATTCAATATTCTTATGTAGTGACTAGTGCTTCAACTTATCAACAATATTTCAAACATTAAACACTAAAAACAAAATAATTAATCAATAACTAAAATATATAGTAGCCAGCGTAGTGTCGAGTACTTCTATGCCAATTATATAATCAATTACAAGCAACTATGATGTAATCCAACACAATTATATAAACATTAGTGCAATATCCATACATAAATAATTAATCGTAATGTATATATATATATATACATACAATTCTTATTGGTACTAATTGGTAACTGACAGCACTCGTAGACAGTTTAAATATAAATCAATGAAATTATCTGCGTGGCCTTTGTGCATCGCTGCGAGAGGATACGTTCAAAGCAACAGCAGGATGAGGAGCAGCAGTAGCAGGAGGATAACTGAGCTGTTCATAGAGTGCCGAAATGGTGAGTATATTTTTATACATGATATAAATGTGAATATATCAATCAATATAGATATAAAGCATATGTAAAGTCTCGCATAAATAAAGAGTCCTGCGCCTCCTTGGCGCTTCAAATTTTCTTGTTGAAGTCAAGATCGTTATACATATAGGTATACGATAGGGCTCAGCTGATTCAACTGTTAATTCTGATTAAGCTTTTTTTCATACCTCACTCGTCACAGTCTTATATACATAGATATATAGTTTATTAGCTCGATCACAATTCGTTTTACATACCTTTCATTTCTTCATTCAAATCAACTCAGTTTGTTTGTCTGACTTTACTCTAATATATTTTCTATATGCAAATACCATTTTTATTGTTCCCTTGTTCTGCTGACAACAAAGTAAGATTTTTTTTATTTTATTAAAAACCCGCACGGAATGGTTTTTGCCTTTGTTTTAGCAGATTGGCTGCTTAAATCGAGTTTATGATCGTTTTTACTAAAGCTAAACCATTTTATTTGAGTTATTGAACTATTTGTGTATTTTTAAAAATGTTTAACATTATTTAAAATTTCATTTTGAGTTGAAATTGTTTTGAAATATATACCTAATGTAAGTAGCGCCCTTAAATACATTTTCTACTTGTTCAATGCATCCATAAAATTTACAGAAAATTCAGATTGAATTATGATTGAATTGTGGAATACAGAAATACATTTATGAGTGTGTGGATTTTTTTGTTATATACACTATTAAAAACTCTTAAGCTATCATGGTAAATCAACATAGCATAAGCCACCTTTGTGCTCACAGCTGTCATCACAATAAGATCAGCCCACAAATGTCCTTAGAGTGCCCGCCCCGCTTCACCCGCCAAACCTCTACTCGCATCTAAGCCAAGTTGGCAAGTGGCAAAAGCCAACAGTCTGGCGCCACATAAATAAGCAAAATGCAGCACAAAATGACATGTTAAATGCGTCATATGGCAAGAGGGGGCACATCGGCTGGTGGGGTAGGCGTAAGACTTGCGTTTAAGACATACAATTTATAGGCTCTGCACACACCACGCCCTTCCTCCCACTGGACGCTCAAGGCCGCTACTTGTATTTTATTGAGGGTTCATAGCTAAGAGAAAGGAGAGAGAGAGAGAGATAGAGTGGCAGAGGGAGAGGGAGAGCGCATTAGAGACAAAGTTCACCCTTGCCTAATAGCTACACTTATCCGCTGTGGTGCTGGTTCAGTGCACAGACGCCGCCACAGAGTGCACAGACATAAGAAATTATTATATATGGTCCAGAACCCCAACAAGTGCCTCCCAAAGAGTACCGAAAGTGTAACCCTAAGCCAAATGAGACCTCACGTAAAAGTCATTAATTCATGGTCAGTGTTCAACAAAGGAAACATCTAAAGAGTAAATCAAGTGCAGACCAATTAATATTTTTAAATACTCGAACATGCGCTTGTTTTTCAATTTTTAATGTTTGAATTTATGAGCGCAAGTGCGGATCACTTTCAATTAGAATCGGACTGAAAAACTTGTACATGTCTTAGATATCCTGTAAATGTGACAAGTGAGTTGTTTGCATTTTCATACAAAAGCTGAAGAGAATTATGGTATTTGACATGGTAAGAAGTTATTGCTGATTGCTTATACTGTTATCGATATTAATTTAGCTATCAATAGTAGATGTTATCGATCAATTCGATAATAGTTTATCTCTCATATAACCTGAAAATATATTTGAGGTATTAAAAAACAACTCTTTCACTGAATTCACAAAATTGTGCACATCACAAGGTATCTGCTCGTCGAGCACTCCACGTCGCTACTTCCATTCCTCTGTCTGGAAATTTCCGAGCCATTAAAGCAATTAACAACAGCGGACTGCACTCAGTAAATTAGCCCAAAGGAGCTGTTGGAACTAAAAGTTCCTCAAAACTAACACGAAATTTAATTGTGCGCGCGATATGCAAAAAGGACATCGGCAGGACAAACGGAATGCGGCGGGCAGGAGTTCGTTCGTTTCTTAATGCTTGCGCATTAATTTTCGATTTTTTTCACATTTCTTTTTCGCTTTTTTTGGCAATAGTTGAACGTATTTTTTTTTGTGTTAGCTGTTGGCATTCGCTGAAAAGGAATTTGTTGACACCAACAATGTTTCGGACATCCTGGCAAATAATTCTTGGCCCCGTCTGCTCCACGCACCCACCCCACCCTACACCTCATCTCATCCCACATTCGCCGGAAATTGGCAACTAAGCCAAGCAGCGAGCGCATTGTGTCCTTTCCTCTTGACTGCCTGCATATGTTTGCCCTGCAGTCTTCGGCTAGCAAACAATGGCTGCTGGTCAGCCCCGGCAAGAGTTCACACTTCCTTTAGCCAGTCCTTATCATTGAAGCCAACAAAAAAGCAGAGATACTGGCCCGTTTGCATTTGAGCACGTTTCAATGAACGGCCCAAAGATTTATGGCCCGCATTGATTTTATTGATGGCAGCCGGTCGCATTTTTAAATAAATCGAAGGCAACGCGCGACGACAAGCAATTAAAACTAATTGAATCGCCCGAATCGAGAGAAAAAAATAGAAATACCTCAAAGAACATGCAATGTGACAAATAGTTGTAAATAAACGACTCGACTGAGAATGGGCATCTGAGTACAGCTAAAGCGCATTTCAGGTTTATGGCGTTCAGGCAGGCTTAATGCAAATTTCTGCCCTGCCTGTGAACGGGTTGAAAGGACAAAGCTTAAAGAGCTTAATACAAACTAAGGTCTATGCTTAAGGATCGAATATGAATCATTGAATGATTTCGTAGATCTGGAAAGAAGTTATACTTAGGGAGAAATAGCTAGAAATAATCAGCTATAGATGAGGCTCATTGTATGTATATCTTTACCTTCATCTCTAGGAACCTGCCAGAAGGATTATTTTTTTTATAATAATATATAGATGATTGTTGATAGAATATGTATTATTTGTGGTATATATAAAGTAAGTATAGATGCAAAATCTAGAAAATAACGTGATAATAAAAATGAAAGATAGGGGTAGAGCTGGAAAATGGGAGTATACATAGATAGAACTACAGATTGTACACAAATAGAAAAAGGGCTTAGAAAAGATGTCAAAAATAGATCAGATTAGCATATGCTGTCATAGCACCTATACGTTCTTTACCCATAATCTCATTTAGTCAACTTTATGTTTTATCTACACTAAAAGATGACTAAATGAGATGAAGGGTAAAGAGCTGATTAAGTGCTTAACTTTTAGTTTGATCTGATTCATCTATAGCTATGTTTTATCTACACTTAGCTATAGATGAATCGGATTAAGTATATATGGAATATTGCCTATCTTCCAAGCTAAAAATTAAACACTTAATCAGTTAGTTAAAGAAACGTTAACTTAATATAAAACTTGCATGTACATATTTAGCATGTCTAATTGTTATGTATGTATTGTAATGTCAAAACTTTGATCCATCAATAACATTTCGATTTCGTTCTAATTCGCAAATACTTAAAGCTCCTCATTGCTTTTGACTGAAATGCAATATCGTCATCAGAGCCAGCAAGTGCCATTCGCACTGTCTGTTGAAATTATGTTTTGGGTGCAAAAGTCAGTTGCCATAATTTTCGTTGGCGTAGACATGGCAAATAAAGCAAACAAACAAATAAATCGCCAAATTATTATTTGGTCCTATGCCTCCTGTCTCTTATTCTGCCTCCCGTCTTCTGTCTGATGTCTGCTGTTGCCTTTGGCGTTAGCCTTCGGCCTGCCTGCCATCCGAAATAATTTTTATGCGGCGCTTCAGTAAAACTTTGTCTGCTGCGCTGCCATTGTCCAGTCATAATGATTTACTCGATTTGCATATTTTTGCACTTAGAAAAATGCACAAACGATTTTTCATTTTCTTGAAAACTTATTAGTGCGGCGCGGCGAGCCTTTGATGACCAAAACAGGGAACTTGACTTTGGCTTTTTATATTTTTTACAAAATATATATTTCTTATTTTGATAATTTTTGTATAATGATGACGATGCTTGGTTATCTATTTGTTATGCATGAGTTTGGTGGCTGCCATGGCGTATACATAATTTGTGGCCAACATTGCGTATACGCCCTGGCGTCGCATCCGTCTGCAATGTGCAGCGCCTACAAGTCTGCTGCAGCAAATTTCTTGGTACAGCTCCAAGACATTCTCACTTCCGGCTCAGCAAATTTGGCACACATTGCCAGCCAGCAACTGGAAGACAGCAGCAGCAACAAAACATAAACATAGACGCAGCTGCGTCTGCCTGCCAACTTGGCAGCAACGCATCCTGTGTGTGAGTGTGTGTGTGTGTAGAATGTGAGAGGCTCGCGTCGAGTTGGCCGCTGGCCACTGTTGGGCGGGAGGCGCCACTTGGCACTCTCATTATGATTTTAATTGCTGACACACACACACACACACACACACATAGATGGTGGTTTTTTGACGAGTTGCCCAGTTTGACAACGTCATCAGTTGTTGTTGTTGTGCCTGATCGTTTATTGGCCAACGGCATTTGGCTTTGGCAACAGGTTTCCAATTATCATGATTATGATTATAAGTATTTGCTAAATATACATATATAAATATATATTTATATGTAATGACGCTTTGATTGGCTCGACCTTGACCAAGAGAAAATTGTTGGCCATCGTCAGCGACTTGTAAAATTTATTGGCCAATATTCAGGCAAATTTTTATGTTTTTGGCTTGCAATTGCTCACTGTTCGCTGTCCGCCTTTTTGGCAGCAGTTAATATTTAAGTTTTGTTTGCCAATTTCCTCAGAATTTGCTATTTGTTAGTTGTTGTTGTTCGCATTTGTTTATTTGTTTTGATTGACATTCGTTTGCCTCAGTTGTTGACGCGTCGTCGTTGGTGAAAGTTGCCGTGCCGCTCAAATTCCGTTAGCCTAACTGGAGCTTACCTCACGCCTCAATGGCACACTGCTGCATACTAACACACACACACACACACACATTCGTTATCTGTCAGCCAATACACAAAACCTTAAAACCATTTGCTTGACATACAATCTTTCTTTTTTTTTTGCTTTTGTGTTTCTAATGCATTTTAGTTTCGCGTAAAAATATCTACAAAAACTAATTAATTAAATAAGAAGATAATGGCTTAAGTGCTAAAAGTGCATCTGTATTCAGTGTGAACTAATTAATGCAATTAATCAAATTCTGAAAAATGTCTAAGAATAGTTTTGTGTTCTTTGTAGTTAAATGGCATACTTATAAGAACAATCAAAAGTTATTAATGTTTGCATTATTTGTTTACGAATATGATTTATATTTATTTTACTTTATAAAAAAAAAACACATTTTTTTATTCAATATATTATTAAGTACTTATTTATTAAAAGAATTAAAGAAAATATTTTTTGATGAAATTTATATTATAAAAAAAAATAAGAAAACGTTAGGAATTTTGTTCTAACATTTACAAAGATTAAATATTATATAACAACAGTTGATATTAAAAAAAAAAAATGGATTTAAAATTTCTTTTTTTAAGATATTCTCATATAAAGAATTCTAAAAATTGATTTTTACATAAGAATCTGTTCATTGAATGATGACAACAATTTATAGATAAATATTCTATTCTTGTTTACATACTTGTCCTTTAACTAATTCAATAATAAAACTAAAGCAATTAATTAAATTTAATTAAGTTGCTTGGCTAAACGTATGTATATATAACCGTATATATATATGTATGTGCTGTTGTTGTTTTTTTTTTTTTTTTTTTTTTTTTTTTTTTTTTATTTGTATCCATTTAATGAACAACTCTCGTATTTTCGGGTGACAGTTTCTGTCTTACTGCATCGCAATGGCATCTTCAAGGTGTACGTGCAAGATGAGAAAAAATCTAATTAAAACTAAGAAAAACTAGCACTAATTACAATTTGTGCTGCCATCGTCGCCGTCGCCCTATAGACAGTATACATAGGATCGGAGGAAAAAAACAAAATACAAGTATACCAAACTAACAAAATGATGAAGCACTGAAATAGATTAGGCGAAAATATACAAACAGACGACTGCACGTTTGCTCTAACTGTATAATCGTTGTCTCTACATCTCTATATGTATTTATGCATATATATGTATATGTATATGTATATACAGATTCGTATCTGTATCTGTGTCCGTTTCTCTATGTGATATACAAAAATAGAAGCGACGGCGACGATAGTCGCGCGTTTTCAACGCGTCTTTGCCCGCGTCAATTGCGCGTCATCGCCTCGCTGCGCCGCGGCTCGCTTGCCTCGCCTTGTGGATAGAAGATCGGTCGGGCAGTATATAGCATCAGGAGCGGTCCAAATACTATTTATATAGAAAAGATATATTGGGTATATATGCGGGCATTTACCACTTATGTGGTATATAAGGGCCTTCTGGCGACAGTTCTGCGCAATTTTTTTTTTCTGCTCGAATTTTGTTTTCTCTTTTTGTATGTGCCTTTCGCTTGTCGATCTTCGGCAGCCGTCAAGTGTGTCCGAAAATAGCTAGATAAATGAGAAATCTACAAACAAATAAGAAAATCGAAAATCAACCAAAATACACAAAAGTAAAAAAATAAAAGTAAAAAGAGCAAAGAAAATCAACCAAGAAAATTGGGAAAACACAAAATCCGCTTTCAGCTGCCGAGCAAAATAAATAAAAGCAAATTTGCAGCGACGAAAAATAGTTGAAAAAATATACAAAAATCCAAATTTGTTTAAAACGTCAAAGAATGGGGCACTTTTTGCGTCGTCCGTGAAACATGCTATATAGAGCACAGAACCCAAACGTTTAATTTATACACAAAAATATACATATATATGTACAATATATACCACATAAGTGTGTATATAAGACAAAAATGCGAAACGTGCGGCATTTTTATTAAATAAAATTGTCTGGGTTTTATTAATAATTATCAAATGTTAGATAAATGCAAAGCAAATGGTTTTCCATTTTTATGACCAGAAAATATTTAAGAAAAACAAAAATTGTTTCTGTTTTTGTTATAGGGAATTATCGCACTATATTGTCCAACTATAATTAACTAATTATTTATTTATTTATTTTATTTAAATTAACTAATTGATTAACTAACGATATTGTTATTATTATTATTATTCTTAATTATTAAATGAACAAAATTAAGAGGTTATATTATAAAAGCGAATATGACAATTTATATAAAAGTTCATATATCAGTTAATGCATCATTTAATAGCTCATATAACAGTTTACATAACCGCACATATAACAATTCAGATAACAGTTATATTTTATATATGTATATATAAAGACGATTTGATTATGAAATTCAGGTTTTCAAATGATATAAGAGCTGTTGATACTTACAATAATTTGTCATAATATGAAAGCTCATGAAATAAGTGTTTAAGTAAATACAATATTAATATAATAGAGCTTTGTGGACTGACAAATAATACACTAAAGTTCAGAAACATACATATGTATATTTTCAGAAAGCTCTAGAACCTCAATGAGTTATATATGCTGTAAAATCTCATTAAATTCACAAAGTATCACACGCTTTCATCAATCAAATCTACTGTGAAATCTGCTCATATGCCACAACAGCGCACAAATGCTCGCACCTGATGTCAGCCATAGACTTTTCCTTTGTGCCGTGTCTTGCGTAATGCCCGAGGGACCGCCCAGCTGGCAAAGTTGTCTGTCATATTTGACACGCTGTTATTTTTAGCCAGCACTTTGCGAATGAGTAATGCGCAAGATGTAGTCGGTTAACTGTTGGTTATCTATACTACACTATATTAAATAATAATCGATCGTAAATCACAGGACTACATAGCCGAGCAGCTGTTCAATTGGCAATTAGAACTAAGTGTTGGCTTTTCCCAGACACAATAAATCAGTTATAATTAAGATGTTGGTAGCGAGCAGGAGGTGAGGCCTGGAATTGGTTTCGATGTCTTGTGGTCTCAATTGGCAGCTGTTCAATAGCACAGTTCCGAGTTGCCACTAGTCAGCAGCCCTGACCTCAGTTAACTATAACCAAGCGAAGTCATTAAGTGTGCGTGCGAGAGTGTGCATGTGTGGGGAAGCCAAGATCGCCGGCCCAGTATTTGTTGGCAGACAGTTTGTCTGCTCATCCAGAAACTTATTGGCAAAACTCCATGATCATAAATTATGCAGTCCAAATTTGTTTACGCGCCAACGCGGCAGGTGGCGCTTTAATTACAGTGTAGAGGCATTCTCTATAGACACACATGTGTGAGTGTGTGTGTGCTTGGGGAAATCCCAGGACGGCTGCCAAGATTCCTCAGCAGTACGCAGCAAAATTACGCAACAACAGAACTTGAGAGTGAAAAAAGTTCATTGCCATTGCGATTCTTTGGAAGCGAGCGTGAGAAAATCTTTCGAGATTTTGGCAAGCTACCATCTTGGCAAGCGCCCATTCCCATCGTTGCGTATTGGCCTGAGAGATCCCCATCCCTCAGCCCCCACAATTGTCGCCCCTTGCCAAGCCAGTCGAGGGCTGAGAAGTCCAAAAGCCGTGACGTATTCGATGCGGCAATACCTTTGCTGGGCGTACTATAAGAATGCACAAAAAAAAGTCAATCTATAAGAAAGTTGGAAAAGAGTATAGTTTTATTTGCCAACTATTCCTTAATCGATCTGTAGGACTAGCTTAATATCTATTAATCTTTAAGTGTGCCGAACAACTTTTTCTATTCTGTTTGATGAAAGTTGTGTAAAGCTATATTTAATATAAAAATAATGAAAACTTTTATTAAGATTAGGTATATATAAGAAAATAATTGTTGAAAAATGTGGTAATTTAGTTCGGCTTCAAATGATATCGTTTGCAAACTTATATTATTGAATTATTATTAAAGTTCTTTGAGGTCATTATTTTCAACATTCAACTTTTACATATGTAAAATAAAACTATACATATTTATGTATATATGTAATACTATTAATATTATATTATATTAATATAATAAATGATATATACATATACATATATTATATTTAACTTCCTCCATTAAATAAAGCCCTTGATTGCATAAACAAATTTCTATAGATCTCTGCTCCTTCTACTCTTATTCGACGACCTAACTAACTCACACTCGTTCTTTCTCTCTTTCTCTTTTCAGCGCTGCGTTAAAGGAGCCTCGTTGGCCAATTGGCAGCCACGGCCGCTGCAGCTTGTCCTCGGTCTGACCAGCCAATGGCAGCGCAGCGGTTGAAAGTTCAAGTCGGCGGCAGGCAGAGTAATGCACTTGGCAAACGTTCAAAGCTGACAGCAAGTGGCATACACACACACACACACATGCATATGCAGAAACACCACTACACACACAGACACGCACACAAGCATAGAGGAAGAGAGAGAGGAAAGGAGCTGCGATTGCTGGGCTCACACGCGCATGAGGAAAACGTTGATAATAAATCACGCATACGCCTGTTGGCACAGCAAGAACTATGCTACTACGATTGTGCTTGTGTGTGTCCCTGTGTGAGTGAGTGAGTCTCAGTGTGTGCGTGTGTGTGTGTGTGTGCCAAGACTTGCCCAGGCAGTTGGCCAACTGCATTGCGCTGCTCGTTTTTAGCCCGGCTCGAACGAACGTTGGCCGCAAGACAATTGCACGAACGATGCCTTCTTTGCAGGCAACGCATTGGCCAGACGAAATGCGCCCGAACGACCAATCAGAGCGCAGCTTGTGCGCAACGCCCTTGGCCAAACAGAATTCGGCGCCAACTAGCACAGCGATGCCAAGAGCCAGCGCCAAATAACATTTTGTACATATATATATAATTTTTTTGATTTTAGTTTTTATCTCTCAGCTATTCTAAGTAAATTTGCCCGAAGCCTGTGCCCATGCAACAACAGCTGGCGTGGGCGTGAAATAGCTTATCTACGAAAATATGATATACGATATATGATATGTAGACTTATTACTTAAGAATTTCAAATATGATGATTGCAAAATGCGAAAGAAAAGAAAGATTAATAAAAACTTGTAAAGCTTCCGAGCGGCACGCAAAAAAAAAAAGAAATAACACACTGTTTGTTTTCTATTTTACTGTTTATACCCTATTACATTGATCTACCAGTTCTTACTGTTGCCATGTAGTGTGCATGCTGCCAGCTCAGGTTCTTGATAATTAAGAAGGCCTGCGTAATGAATACAGCCTTATTGACTGCATGCAGGCTGTAGTTTTTGGGTATCGTGACCAGATCAGACCGTTCGCTGCCAAAGTGCTTGATTGATTGAGGGAAATATTTTGTGGCTGCCGTTGGAAGATATCAGCAAGTCCAGCTCCTACAAGAAGCTGCAGATGGAATGAGCCGTCAATCTAAATTGAGGAGAATACAAACGATGTATACTTACTCACCCACTTGCCAAAGGAACCACAAAAGAAGGCCGTCTTTGCATCTAGCAAATAATAAACATTAAAATCAACTATTTTTGATCGATTTTCGTAGCTCACCTACTGGTGACTTCCACAATAGGCGTATCCTCGGAGGTACAATGCGCTCAGCTGAATTGATCAGTCCATACGAGTATATATATATATATATATATATATATATATTTTTTTTTTTCAATTTTGAAAATGGTCTCTGAACTGTTTCGTATAGTTTATATTTCTGTAATGAATTACATGGTATAATGAATAGGAATCAGTTACAGTTTTGACATCTATTTGAGTTTTTAAATCAATATTCGCTTGCGCCATGCCCAAAAAGTCCAGATGCGCCGACCTTAATTTATTGGACAGCGCATTTGTTATTTATTAAAGTATGAAATGTTATCGAGTATTATAAAAGATTTAAAATAACCTTGCTATGAGCTGTCATGAAAACGAAGAATGGAACGTGGATGTTGATAAACAACTTGTTTCGAATTTTCGTTCCTCCATTTCAAATGCTTGGCGATTAAAAAGCCCTGGGTCAAAAATACAACCAAATTAACAGCCAACAAGCTGTAGTTTTTGGGTACAATAACAACTGAATATCGGGACCAAATTAATCCAGTTGTGGCCAGCACTCCCGACTGATTGAGCGATACATTTTGGGGTGGCCGCTTAACAAGATCTCCAATGCCAGCAAGTACCAAGCCCTGAAAGGAGATAAATATCCGAGACGTAGCTAAACACAGTTTTGTTTAATCTTCACTTACCCATTTGCCAAGGGGACCCCAAAAGAAAACAGTTTTCGGACCTAATCGGTTAGAGATATATTGGGGAAATGTTAACTGTGATCAGTATAAATATATCGCACCTGCTGGAGATTCCCAGAACGGTCGTATGGATTGTGGCACAAATACATCAACAGAATTGATGATGGCATTATACAGTTTTGAAAGGGGGCCTTTTCCTTTTGACATGGCGTTGTATATTTATTTATATATTTGAAATTGAACTTTACAAATTTATTAATTTTGAATTTTGATAAAAAGAAACATCCGATCTGCTGAACACAAAGCCATAACCCCTATTAAGAATTTTTTATAATAGAATACTTATACAAAGGTTACTAGTTGACAGTTTCAGCACGGATAGTTCGTTTTGTTATTATATAAAAAACAGGTTTCCAAATGAAACGTACTAACAAATTAATTTCAATTCGAAAACAAATTCAAAACGCAGAAATGCGATCAGGAAAACGCCAAATTGCTGCTAAGCAAATTGCGTAAGGGTTTTTGGGTCTATGGTCACACTGAATTCGAAACAGCTGTTTGTGTACGCAGCACGTGAATGGCTAAACGCAATTACAAATTTGAAGCAATTTGCAAAGTTTAGAATTAATTTCTTAAATATAGTTTGAGAATACATCAATAATTTCAATTGATAGAAAAGCATATCTGGTGCCGAGAAACAGCGTTCTTTTGATTTATGAAATGGATTCAATTCGGGAAAAAAGTGAAATGTTGTTAAATCCAAAGAGACTAAATCGAATGCCAGTTAATTTGCGCAAAAAAGCAATAAGGGAGGCACGGAACTTAGCGGGACTGCAACAGCCCGTAAAAAGTCGAAGAAGGCTTCGGAAATCAAAGTCCACTCGAGCTCGATTACAAAACGATTTTGAGCGCGCCGAGCATAATGCCATGCTTACGGCAAGCTCAAACGAGTTGCAACAGATTCTGTCGGAGTTCGAGGAACTGGCGGATGTGCCCTACGATGCAACACCGACTGAACTCTTGGGTCTGGTATGTGAATCTCCTTCGCACAGTGTATGGTAGCATTCTCTGAGCGCAACCTACACACCTGACGTCACATTATTTGCATACCTTTTAGCGCCACCTTTCTGCGCCTGAATAGCAACTCAATTAGCATGCTTCGTCACTTTCGTAGTAGGTTGACCTACTCCCGGTAGCAGCTGCTAATTGATGGCTAGAAGCATAAATGTTATGGCAACTGACGCCGTTAAGTGTTGCCGTTAACTGCAATACGTAGTATATATTTCATAATTTCAGATTGCTCAGGCAGAAAACCGTGCCACAACCATCTACGTGCAGCGCGACGGCCTTAGCACACTCAAGATCATGGTGAGTTGTTGGTTCAAAACGAAATCCACCTTTCTGTTAACCAGGCAGCTGTTTGCACTCACTTGCCATTCAATTGATTATTTACATATGTAGTGTGTGTGTGTGTGTGCATGTGGTGCGTATCAATCAATTTGATTCATTTCTAAGTCGTTCAAAGTTCTATCTAGAAACTGGTGAAATTTTCGCTGTCTATTTAAACAGTCTTATATTGACAAAGGGCAGCCATTAATAGATTATCTAGAGCAAAGAAAATGTAAATATCATAGAGATAATCATCATAGCATATGCTAGTATAGTTTGATCTTGTAAATGAAATGCAATTAAATGTTTTATATATGTTATACCTTCACATATATTAGGCTTTAATTAATTATTTTAAATACAGAATATAATTTCTTCTTAATTGAGTTTAATATATGAAGAAGACTTTTGAAATGTAAGCTATATAATTTATATTTTCGTAAGTTCTTTCAAATTGACTGCTTTGATTTCGTTATACTATACAAATATGCTTAGTTTTCTAATTGTTTACAAATCCAACTCTTAGATTTAATGTGCTCTTAACCCCACTCCACACACTCCAAATGCTAATATGTTCTATTTGTTGTTTCTTATTCTCATTCTCATTCCATCTCTCTCACTCTCACACTCTTCGCATTCTTTATGCATTTTAGCTCCATCAACGCTCTCCGACTGTTGCCCAACTGAAAAAGGCAATCGCCACAATCTCGTGCGCTCAGCTAAAACGAAGACAACGCGAGCGACGTCGGGCGGCAGACGAAGACGCCGCCGGCCGTGCCGAAGACGTGAGCCGACAACAGGTTGTGGGATCTGCTGGAGCTAAAGTATTGCCTCGCTCCAGCGGCGAGTTAGTCAATTCGGCGCTGCGCAACGGGCACGAACACCGCGCGTTTGTCTCTTGGCGTTTTCTATGGCGCTGCTTCGCACTGTTTAACGTGGATACCAATCAGCCGATCGATGACAACGTTGACAACGGACGCGCGACCCTAACGGCACTGGGCATTGAGAACGGGGCCAAGCTGAAGTTTGTGCATCGCGTCAAGTATTTTGGCCGCAAGCGGCAGAGTTAAGAACACATACTTTTATGTATAAAACTAAGAGTGCAAATTTACAAAATCACCCAATGAACAAGAGCTTGAATCTTGTTAAAATCACAGCCATTAGAGATAATGGAACATAATGCAATTCAACTATTTGGCATTTTGCTGGTCTTCGCTGCTGGGCAGCTCTCGGCAGCGCCCGCTTTCGGGGATGGCAACAACAACAATGTCAAGATCACCAAACACAGTCTGGAGCTCACTCAGACGATCAACATACAGCGTCAGGAGTATATGCAGCGACAATGTGATCTACTGGATGCCAACACACAGACAGTGGATAATCTTACAGACCTGCAAATGGATCACATGATTGTGGATAAGGAGCACAAACTGCTCTACTGCTACGTGCCAAAGGTACCCGCCATAAAGTTACTCAATTTTCTCTCCTTTTTTGGTTTTTTATTATTTCGCAACGTTAGTTTTAAGTATTAAGTTGTTTTTGCTTTTTAAGCACATTTTGCAGAATTTTATATATTGTACATATATACCCTGTGCAAAGCGAAGGTTAAGAGGTAGCATAGTTCTGTGCGAATATATACAACTTTATTTTAGGGTTTTGACCTTTCTAATATGTATGCTCATTAGAGTCATATAATTTATTTACGAATATTTTACTTGCTTTATATGTGTTTTACCTAAGCTTTGCTAATTACAGGGTATTTCGTTAGTCGAACACCGCGCAATTCGCATAATTTTGTTTATTTTTTTGCTGTTCTGTACGGACTGTCCGTTTCGCCATGTGCGGTTGAGCTCCCTTCCGCTTGCGGCTATTCGGCGTGTTGCGTGTTTAAACGACCCTTTGTCAAATGCCCCTCGTCTCTACATAAAAACAAAATAAAAAAAAAAAACTTGTTTTAGATTTCTGTTACTCCACGTTTTCTCTTTTATGAACTTGCTGACATCTGATGCTTCGCCAGAGGCCGCGCCATAGCAACAATTTAGACCGGCCCCTAAGATAATATTCTTGCAACATGGTATGTGGCATGCTGGTAATCGATTTCGATAGATGCTTGTTGCGCTTTCACCAGACTAGTTTGACTAGACAACTAGACCACAAGTGGCACAACCTGATTGCTGGTATTAATTCAAGTGCTTGTTGGGGCTTATCAGAAGGCAATTTTACTAATCTTTGACAGACAATTCAACTCCTATGTCGATCGGTAGAGGCCGATTTCGCTTAGATAACCTTCCATAAACCTCTGTGCAATTATAAATTATATAGTATTAAATATTGAATTATAATATATACATATATACAATACCTTGTAAATATGGCTTGACAGAGGGTCTTCATACATATATGGCACAGTAATTTATTAATTGGAATATATATAGTATATATGAACAATCCCGCTATTGTAATTCCAAAAACTTGTACAAGAAATTCATATATACATATATACATATATATATACGTCTTATAAAGTAGCTTATCAAATTTTCTGGAAATATATTTATATAAGGTGCACTCTGTGAGGCATTAAATTGTTATATAATTCCATATGTGTATATGCAGTATAGAATTTACATCTAATCTTGAGCTTTAGCTTCAGCTTAAGTTTATTTCGAGGTTCTCTTCTAAAGTCGAGTTGAGCTCATAAAGAAACTGCGCTTCAGCCTACGCTACAATTATCAGTCATAGCTTATAATTAAATATCGAGTTTCAAACATGCATGAAGAACTTCTATATAATATTCTATCTCCACACAGTTGCCTCATATGGGGAGTCTTAAGCTACTTGACTGTCTTGCAGATCATCAAATTTAGTTAAGAAGGGAATTTATTTGCTTATCGGTGTAACCTTTGACTGCCGCTCATTGCGGATTATCAAATGATTTGTCTTTTAGTTGGTTTATTAATTAAATTTCAGTGATAAGCAACGGAATCTCGCCTTAATTCAATTAATAAAAATTTTAAAGAATCTGAAATTTAAAAAAAAAACAAAAAAGAATATACTTTCTCTACCACATGGCTGCTATCAAAACTTATAGAGCATTAGTCGAACTATTTGATTAGATTAGGCAGCCAAATATTGAATTGCTCACCTACTCAAGGCGTAGAATATAAATAGCTACGTTGTTTCATATGTCCACCGCACTTTGAACCTTCCCACAACATAATGAGCTTTATTTTGCCGTAGATTGCGCTTGCCTGTCAGCGGTTGAGTAATGCCGGCCATGACGTATGCCATTTGGTGGTGGCGCCACTTATGAGCCACAACACTGTAACCTATTCTGTTTATACTATAAATTTTATGGACTATAAATAAACACATAGGTAAATGTTATACTAATTGGCTGTACTAACAGCCTGAACATGCCTGTTAACGTTAAGAGGAAGCGAATGAGCCATATTTTTTACAGTAATTGTATTAGCTAGTAACTTGATATTTTTAATATATATTATATTTCCAATTTTGTATTCCAATTAAATATCAATATTTTGATTAGGTTCCTAAGAAAAGGTCTTTAAAGTAAATGTGGATTTATGCATATCTCGAATGTCTAGAACCAATCGAAAATATGTAAGTTCTTTACTCTCTTAGAACACTTTGGGTTTTAAAATGTATAAATAATATAATAATGTAGTTTAGTTTATGATAATTAGTTGTGCTTATCATAATCATAAATTGAGCAGATAGTCTCACTGACAAGTCGGACGCTAATTAGTTGATTGCTATTTAACATTTGCGTGAGTTAGTAACTATATGAGTGGAAGCTATATTGGAAAAGTCTTCAAATTATACAGTTAATGCCGCCATATCGCATTGATAATCGCATCGACTGCAAAAGTGGGCGTAGCTCGTGCTTGTTGGCACGCTCGCGCACAATTTCTTTTATCAGCTGTTATCAGCTATCAATAGACTCGGGTGTAGGCAGATTTTTAGGCTAAGCCTGAAGGGAATTACATATACATATGTATAGATTATATCACATGTAGTTTTAGCGCTTCTCTGGCCTCGTTCCAGTCCAGTTAAATTTGCCTGGCCTCATAGTTTTTATTCGACCATCGCTTGTTGTGCTGGCATTGTAAATTGTGTAAAATTATATTTTACGATCCCTTACGGATTGCAAATATTTTATATTTTTTTTACATTTGCATATTGCACATGAAAAATGCTGAACCTGAACTTTAACCGCAATTCAGCTGCTGTCATTTGCGGCACGCACAGTGGTGCGCTCTCAATTGTTTGCAATTTGAATTTGAAATGTTTATACAGTGATTTGTTTAACAATCAATGATTGATGGATTTTTCACTCTTAACTGACATTGATCTAGGCTCTTAGATATACTCGTTCTGATGCTTCTGAAACGAACTATTGCTTTTTCTCTCATCGGTTCGACTGTTTGCTGATATTTTGTATAAATTTACTATAGATAAATGCTTGAGACTTGATATTCAGTCTAATTCTTTTGAGATTGGTAACAGAACTTCCAACCGAAAGTGATCTAACAAATAAAACTATATATTCCATAGTATTACATATATGATAACTGTGACCTGTGTAGGACTCATTCTAGATTGTTTTTGAAATATCAATATAAATAAATATGCCATACAAAATTCTTAAACCATGAACGAGCATTATGCAGTTGATTGCACTTGATTGGTGTATGTATATCAAAAATTTGTTTGTTTTTCTGATTTGAAATTGTATTTTTTTTTGTTTGTTTTTTTTTTTTTTTTTTTGTAGCATTTAATTACTCCCGACATTGCCTAAGCGGATTGTTTATATGTTTAGTTCAAATAGCTGGTTGCTGCAATTGTTGACGTTCCTGTTGTTGTTGTTGTTTTTGTTGTCTAGTTATAGTTAGTTGATTCGCTAAGTGGCCGTCTCTCAGCGTAATTAAGAAAATTTACATGCATCAATTAAACCACATTTTTCTCTAGCTAAATTACGATTTATAACCATTGACAGTTAAGAGGAAAGTCTGAACTGATATATAAATATATATATATGTATATACATACACATGTTAACTCACGTATATAAATCTCATTCAATATACATACGTTTTGAACTTTCGTTGTTATAATTATCATTTCATAAGCCTTCGCACTTTGCTCGCTGCTCATTTACTTTCTACAATTGAAGTTGAAGGCATTTTGCACAGTCGGCTCAAATTCCAATTAAAAAACAGGTCTCATCATCATATCTATATGTACTTTATAGCTCTAATTATGCCCATTTTTGATTTATGATAAACCATGCATACAGAACGTAAAAGTTATAGGGAAAACTAGGAAAATGTAACTGGTTTTCAGGGGCTATAAAGAGTTTTCAATTGGGTAGTTAAACGAAATCTAATTTGATGGGCCTAGTCTTAAATGATCATATATATATATATATATATATATATATATATATATATATATATATATAGATCTAAAGAATAATTTAATTTATTACGTTACACTCAAATTATTTACTTTCAATGATTTGTTTTAAACTCAACGACAAATCAAATCACAAACGCATTTTCTTTACCCACCTCACCTACTCACTTGAACCTGTTAAAACTATAGCTATAACACTCTTATCATAAGCATGAGCATATTTTTATCTATACAAAAAGTAAAAGTAAAAATAATACCGGAACACAATATGTGAGCCTAATGGGCTCCGATTTCAATAGAAATAAATATACCTAGAACATTCTGATTCACTGACCGACAAATATTTTCAAATTTCCTAAATATGTTCTATAGAAAAAACCAAATATATATTCAGTTTGTGGCCTCGTTCATATAAATGTTTATTTACTTAAGAGTAAACAAGAAAAATGCTTTATTTACCTCGTTCTCTTCTGTTCAGGTGGCCTGCACGAATTGGAAACGGGTGCTGATGCTCTTTACGGGCAAATGGCAGAACGGCACGGATCCGTTGATGATACCTGCGTCGCTGGCCCATTCGGTGGGCATGTTCACCAAGTTCTTTGACCTAAGTGAGGAGGAGCGTGCACAGGTGCTCACCGAGGAGTACACACGCTTCATTCTGGTGCGACATCCATTCGAGCGGCTGCTCTCGGCGTATCGCAACAAGCTGGAGGGAGATTCGCCCAGTGCCCGGTACTTTCAGTCGCGTGTGGGTCGACAGATTGTGCATGAGCTGCGACCGGGCGCTAGTAACGCATCCCTGGAACTGGGCAACGATGTTCAGTTTGGCGAGTTTGTGCAGTATCTGTTGACGCCGGAGCTGAGTCGCACCAATCAGACGGACTACAACGAGCACTGGGAGGTCATGGCCAAGCTGTGTAATCCCTGTGTCATGAAGTACAACGTAGTGGGTGAGTGACAAGCTGGAATACACACATCTATCGCATTACTAATGAATCCATCATATTTATCCTGCAGGCAAATACGACACTTTGCTGGATGATTCCGCTTTGGCGCTCTATCTGGCTGGTGCCAAGAACTTGACATTCCCCACTGGTCGCAAGCCGTCCAGCACGCGTGCGAATCTGAGAAAATACTTTGAGCCTCTGCCAATAGGCGCAATACGTCGTCTATATGAGATCTATGAGGAAGATTTTCGTCTCTTCGACTATGGTCTGGATGATGTGTTGGGCTTTGAATTCGGCTGATAACACTTTGAATATACATATATGCACATACATATATGAATTGTATGACAATGTGCATCAAAATGATTTGAATTTCAATATCCATGTCATTTATACCTGATATGCTTATGAGGTCACTCACTATTCATGTCATTAACCTTTAGGACCATGACGATTTCCAATGGAAAACCTTGTGATTTTAGCATAGAATTAGGGTAAACTCAACAAATACTTAATTCCAATTGTTATGTAATGATTTTGCATTTAATTCAGCGGCATGCGAATATTAGCATATAATATTAATATACTCTAAGACGGCTTTATGTTAGAAATAACTATAAATAACTTTACAAATATTTGTGTTACCAATTTTAATTTGTATATTAAGCAAAATATGTGTTCGACGGGTATCCTTGAAATTTATTGGTTTTGTTTTGGATATCGCTCTATATAAATGTCTCGCTGTCATTATTAGGTATACATATATTAATTTAGTATGAAATATATTCCAAATATATTAAAAGAAATGAATATCGTTTAATTACGGTGCAATTTGTGAATTTTTTGTGAATTTCCCTGTCCTAAATAGTTCACTTTGTACTTTCGATATCTATTATTCGATTAAACGCTATCTAATCTTTGAAATCTATATCTTTTCGGCCTCGTGCGTATCGAAATTTTATTTAAATTTTTATCAATTATTTTGTTTTTAAAATTTGCTACTTTAAATGATAATAAGATGGCAAATTGTAGCCAGATCATCAAACTCTAGTGTAATTTACTAAATACATGTGAATGCTGACAATTTGTGATAAAGTGAATGGAGGAATTTATAGCTTCTAAATAACTTTGAAAATGCAATGATGATTGCTTTTCTCTTTTGGCTAGCTCGATCTTGAAATTGAATTCCAAAAATAAACATTTTCAAGCTTAATATGAAATTAATTTAAATGCACCATTTCAAGTTATATTAAAGTTATTTATAAAAATTTACTTAATAAACTTATACTGCATATGTATATGCAAATATATATATATATATATATATATATAGATTTTTTTTTTTTTTTTTTTTTGGTAACAGTTCGAGTCCCAACTCAGGCATTTGTAAGCTTGTAGATATGTAACTAAATTAATTTGTTAAATGTGAAGGAAAATTAAATTTGTATATGCTATTTCCTGGCTAAGCGCGCTTTACGTTATTTCTCGCGGCATCAATGAACCTTCTTATCAGGTGAATTGTACGTATACGACGTGATAAAAGGCTTTTTATAGTAACATTCCATGATTATTGACGCTGACAAGCTTTTGCGATTGCAAGGCAAGCCCTCACGATTTCACCGGAAGATTACAAGTATTGTAACGGCAACAAGCGTAAATTAAATTATATATGTATGCTTATGCTTGCACATTTACAACCTGTATACATATATTTTATGATATATACATACATACTTTTTCAATACATTCTGAAAGCAATTATTATTTTCTTTAAATGAAACAAATGTTTCCAAATAGCCTCCTCAAGTGTGTGTGTGGATCATGTAGCAAAGAGCTTTTAATAGTGTGCACAGCCGCAGCGATCACTGAAAAAAAGCTACATTTGTTGTTTTCGACGGCGACGGCGTCAGCGTTGTTTATCACCAACACATAGGCAGGCAGACAGACAGCATAGACATACATATGTATATGTAGATGAAATACAACTGAATTTTAAATACGCAGTATTTGTCAATAACAAAGTTCAGGCGCCGTAGGCAAACGCATTCTGCACGTCCATCAACCCGTGGCAATAATTTGGCAACGGTATCCAGAGGTTTAAAAGCAACAACAACCTGCCCCCACGAAAAATCAAGGTCATTTATTAATTTTTTACACATACATATTTGTATGTGTGTGTCTTTCGCTTATTCAATGACTGTTGCTTTTATTCAACAATAACTTAAAGTTAAACATTGACAAGACATTCGAAAATAACAAAGTTTCGCATTTGTGTGCTGTTTTCAATAGGTGTGTGTGTTTGTGGGTTCGCTTGTGGTTATACATTTGGCTTTGTTTTCGAAAAAGCAATATAAAAACAAAAATAAAGCATATTTATAATCATATTCTCTTTTTCAGTCCTTCGATTTGCATTTCCACATTAATCATTATAACGCTGCTTAACTGTTCGATACTTCTTCAGCGAATATAACGCTTCTACCTCTTTGGCGAGGTATCGTCCCTGTGCCAGCAGAGCGACGATCTTTTTGGGATCTTTCTCATCCTTGTTCTTCATGAAAGCATCGTGCACTTGCTTACGAAACTTTTGCGGCCCATTTAGGCCGGGGTAGTCACGGCCCAAGTATTGTAACTGCAATGGAATTTACGCAACGTTATTACCGTTTCCCCCTTCCACATACGCCCTTGCTCCACAATTGCCGCTGCAGCAGTGCAGCTGCACGTGCTTTGTGCTGGCCAATGTTTGCGTTAATACTTACGTGCTTATAGAGACTGATAACTTTCGAGCGCAGCTGTGACATCACCAGTAAAGGTATTTGTTTTATTGTTAAATGCAAAATATAAACAAAATCTTTATTTTCTTTGTTGCTCTACACTCGGTGCTCAGATGACCAATGCCGAAATACTGCCCGTGTGACCGTGTATGAAACGGTTATACTATCGATAGCTCTTTCACGTATATAAGTGCAAGACAAATTGGCAGCGCCGTGCAAAAATTATCAATATATTAATATGTTTATATTATAGAAAATATAAACATCTGGGCTTTTATTTTTCAATAATATAAATATCGTTTGAAGTCAACCCTTCTTATTTGAATATCTATTTTGCAATAAATGACGTAATTCGTTTCACCATAGCGATAGTTCAATAATCGAAGCAACCTTATTATTTGGATTCATGTGATAGTTAAGGTTAAGCAAAAACAAGTCAGTTGGCAGCGCCTATTTCAATGTTCGTGTCAGCCGGCCGGAATTTAGCTGGACTTTTTCGGTAAGCTGCGCAGTTTTAAAAAACAATTATTTTCAATTATATTAATTTGAGATCCCACAGTTATCGCAGCATTTCAACTACCTGCGCCAAAATGGCAAGTGAGGTAGAGAAGGCGCAGAGCGCAGCCGTATCCGAAGACACCATATTCGGCAAGATTTTACGCAAGGAAATTCCATGTAAATTTATCTACGAAGACGACAAAGTAGGTGCAAAGTGCAATTAATCTATTTGGTTATCACTATCTGAATTGCTTTTTATTATAGTGTGTGGCCTTCAATGATGTTGCACCCCAAGCGCCAACCCATTTCTTGGTCATACCGCGCAAGCCGATTGCGCAGCTCTCCACAGCCGAGGAGGGAGACGGCGAGCTCTTGGGCCATTTGTTGATGGTCGGCCGGAAGGTGGCCAAGGAACAGGGCTTGGAGAAGGGCTACCGTGTGGTGATCAACAACGGGCAGCACGGCGCCCAATCTGTCTACCATTTGCATTTGCACTTCCTGGGCGGTCGCCAAATGCAGTGGCCACCCGGCTAATGTCAACGTTTCCTTGAATCAACTTAAATAAAAACAATTTGAAGAGAAATAAATACAGCCTATTCAAATTTAAATTACAATAGTAAAATGTACAAAATATACAGATAAGAGCATATGTAGATTCAGTATCGTCTAGCTGGAAAAAAATGTTTGAAGTCGATGGCATTGTTGAGAAAATTGCGTAATTTGGCCTCGTTACGCGATTTCTCCGCAAAGCTGTCGGTGTCCAAGCAGTTGAGCAGTATCTCATCTGAGCTCAATTGGTCGGCAATGCAGCCTGAACGGCGCAGCCGACGCGATTTCAACATATCCAATTTGGTGCCCACAACTAGGATGGGTACGTGGCGACGCCTCAATATGGGCCGAAGGCGCTTGTGCCGATATCGGCAGATCTGGCGCAATGGATGGTACAGCAAGTCGTGCAGATTGTCGTGTGTGCGCATATCTAACAGATCGTACACTAATATAATGCCATCGATGTTCCGGAAGAGGCGGTTCCTATGCTCGCGCGGCATTCGCATGGAGCTCTTTAGATCGTAGAATTCCACAAAATATGGAATCATCTCGCATGCGCTTGCCGCCCGGCCACGAAACCCCTTAAACGCGTCAAACGGCTCCGAACTGTGCGACGAGGAGCTGGGCGACGAGGACGATGTCCACTCGGGTGTGGGCGGCATTCCCTTGTTGGATGGATACTCGTGCAAGCGCACTTGCACGCTCCACCAGAGGTTGCCGACGCTCCTGCTGGAGTGTGTGGGCGTGTCAATGCTCCTGGCCAGTAGATCTGTTAGTCGCGACTTACCAACACCTGTAAATTACCAAGAGAATTCCAATTGACTTAAAGTTCCATTCATTATGATAAGATGGTTGAGGACTACGAACCTGCCTCGCCGAGCAGCAATATGCGTGCTGTGGATACGTGCTTTACTGTTTGATCCGCCATAATTGTTCCAATTATCTTGTGAATATGTATATTTCATGCCTAGCCGCTGTCAAATGTAATCCAATAGAATATGTAATTGGCCAACTTTGATCATATCCAAAATTTATTGATAGAAATTCGTTTGGCGGTTTGACATTCAATGGAGTTATCGAACTTATTTTTAACATTTCGATTAAAGAATGCCGACAAGTCTCTAGAATTTATAGCAGCTATAGAATTTAAGCGAAGGATTGCTCATGGGATATTATAGGAAGTGAATGACGTCACATTATGTGCGCTGATTTGAGGGAGGGCAAATAAAACGAGTTAACAGAATAGTTTTAATAGTTTCAAACATTTGTTTATTCTTTATAAACGTTCATCATTTCATGTCATTTCATTTGTGTGTTCACATCAGTGTGTTTGTGGTTTAATATATCTACAGACGCCGTTATTTTCGGTGTGCGGCTGGAGCGTCCGCATACATCTGCTATCTGCCTTAAATTCTTTTTTGTTTTTTTTTTGTTTTATTTGGAAATAAAATTATATACCTGTTGCTTGCAATACAGTTGCATCATATATATTTATACGTATATATAATGTAGTATGCAGTTTAATCAATCATATAATTTAATCGTTTTCGTTTTGCAGTTATTCAGATTGCAATAAAGTTTTGGTAAGAGCTTTTAAAACATATACTTGTAAGTATTATGTATACTATTATATACGAGTTTTTTTTTGTTGATCTTTTTTTAGTTTTTTCTTTCATATAGTAAATATAATTTGTTTAAAATTCGAAAAACAGCTATAAACAGTTTATCATAAACAACAAAACTCCGAAACGAGCTTAATGATGGAGTGGTGGAGAGTCCCACTGCGGAGACTGTGGTGAGAATGGTGGTGTCGTGGTGAGTATGAGTAGTCGCCAGTTAGTTGCTTGCGACTGCAGCGATAGCCGGTACACAATGTAACGGTTAAATAGTTGAATTGTGTAAACTAATGGAGATGCCCAATAGCGGACCACACTCAATATATGTATGTATGTGTGCATCCTATGCGTGCATGTACATAGGATGCGGCCCATGCATAGGTGTTTATATATGTATGCATATGTATGTATGTGTGTGGTATGGTTATTCTTCATACTTTGCGGTGCTGTACTGATTATGTATAAATCTTCCATTTCCATTTGCTATTCTGTTATTCTGTTTGTTATATATGTATATATATATGTATATGTATGTATATATGCATATAAAATGATTTGCAATTTGTCGCAGATTGTTTGCCTATGTGGGGTATGTACGCATACATATATGCATGTAAATATGTATGCCACGTATGCTATGTTAGATTCCATATGTATTTGCATATAATGCGCACGCAATGTGGCCTTTAACTTATAATTCAACATCAAACATTTGCCCTATATTTTGGTATACCTAGTTTATACTTATATATGTATGTCTCGCTTGCTCTTTATTCATTCAAATATGTATGTATATAGGCTACATACCACATACACACGCATCGCTACACATGTATGTATGTATGTAAGTGCAATTTCTCTGCCAGCTTCCATTCATTATGCCAATTATTCAGGTGCGCTCTCGATATATATGTATGTATGTATATATTCATGTATATGTATGTATATCGTATGTTTGTTGCTTTCTTATTCATTTGGTTTAGGATTTTTTCTCATGCTATTCGTATGGGGTTGTTAAATGCATTTATGCCTGATTTATCGAATATAAATTACATACATAAATATCTAAAAATAAAAATACATGGACATCTACAGCTTGTGGTATTTCCTTGAACTATTATTTATGTATATACTTTCTTCTTATTTTTTTTTTTTTTAATATTTGCATTACTTTTTGATTTTAGTGTTTTATATTTTTGTTTATTTGTTGTTCTTCCTTTTGTTTGTTTTCATCTACTGATTTGTGCTTTTTGTGATGGCTCCTGCGCTGCTGCTTTTGCTGCGGTTTGCATTGAAAACGTTTCGAAATTAAACAGTTTCATAGACTGAGGTATGCCTAACTGTAAACATGCTACATTAATGTATGCCTAACGGTAATCATAGTACATCCATGTATGTATTTATTTATAGCTTTAGTTTTAGTTTTGCTTTACTTCTCGTTTTTTGGTCAGTTCATGGGTGGCTGGATGTGTGTGTTTGCGTGTATGTGTATATATATGTGTGTGTGTGTATGTACATGTAGTCTGTTAAAATACACTGCTCTACAAAATTGTGAAACAAATGTAACCAAACTGAAGAAAAACGCAAATGAATTTTCTTTTCTTCTGATAATATTCATAGTATATATAAGCATATACATATATATGTGTGTTTTAGTATGTATGCATGTATGTATACATACATACATAAGCATATATATATATATATATATTCATATGTATAACCATATATATATTTATATATATCATTTGCCTTTTATTCATTCATCAGTTTAAATCAATAATCAACATCATTTTATATAATTTCATATAATTTGTTTAATATTCAAGTATTTTGTTGGTTGGTTTTTCATATATATAGTTTGTTGTTGTAAGTTTGTGTCCTTTGTGTTTAGTTTTGATAATTTACAGTAATTATTTGGAAAAGCAAAGTACGTATTCTTTTTTTTTTTTTGTTTTCTTTGGTTTTTATGAACAATATTTCGTTAGTTATTGTGGAATTGTTTTACGGGGTCTTTAAGACATTCATTTATTTATTTGTGTAATTTAGATGAATTATATTACATAAATATTGGTATTGTATTATGTATTGTATTTGCTGAGTGTGTGTGTATTTTTCATTTTAATTTTTTTTTTGTTTTTTTATCGCCTTGGTGAACATAACTACAAACTGTGTGCGGGATCTTGTCGATCCCCAGCTACGCATTATAATTATTTTATAATAATTATTATAATTTTATATATATACCATTTTTGTGTTTATTTTTTTTACAGGAAAAAAACATCTAATTTAATAGTTCAATTTACTTGCAATATGGAAATAATCAATAATAATTATGGCCAGCTCTCAATATTTGGAATATGCTGCAATTAAACTAATTGTTTATAGCATATTTAAGACTTTTGCTTTAGCTGTTTCATATTCTCTGCCAGTTCATTGAGTTGGTATAACATCGTAGAGGTTTATATATATAAATGTATATTGTTTATATTTCACGATATATATACATATATATACATACATATATATATATATATATATATATATATATATATATATATATATATATATAGTATATATATGTTTATATATATGCTTGAATATAATATATAAATAGTAATAACTATTATTGTTCTTAATATTTCTTGTTTTAACATTGTATTTTTTTTGTTTTTTTATTTTCTTTTCATTTTCCATATTAATAATCATTTATTTAGTATGTATATATAATATATATGTTCATTATGATCTAATATGCTTTTCCAAAATTATGATAAATCAAATACGAAAAGTTTTAGAGTATTAGAAACCTTAAGAGTTCGACATAAAGCAGAACGCAACTGAAAGCTAAATCAGCAATTGTTTTTCAAATTTAAAGAATATTCATTGAAATGAGGAGTTAGAGTAAACGTTTGATATATAAGTTAAGTAATTTGTTTAAACTGATGATATATATTCCATTGAAATCACGCTTTAAAGTTAAACTTTTGTTGTATTTGCTTTTATGTTGCTGATGTTATTTGTTTTGTATTGTGTTTTTTTCCTCTACTTATACGTCGGAGTTTTTTACTTTATATAGCTTTTTCCGCCGAATTGTGTATATATAACATAAGTCTATGCAAGGGTTATACATAAATTATTTATATATATATAGTTTACTTTTTTTTTTTTGGTTTCTTTTCTCAATATGTCTGGCATGTTTGTTGTTTTTATTTTTTAATTACTTACACAGTTATAGTAATACATAATGTTCCATAATTAAATATAAATAAATAATTTACATAACAGTTTTTTTCTTTTCCTTTTTATTAATTTTTATTATTTCTAATATTTTCATTGATTTACTAATAAGTTTTAAACAGTTTGCTGGTATTTCTTTTATCCATTCAATTAAAATAAAAATACAAATTTTATAAAATTAAAAATTTAGCTTGTCCTTTCACCGTTAAATCAATGTTTGAATATACATATATTTATATATATATATTGAGTATATAGACTTTTGGAATTTAATTTTCAACATACTCGTAGAATTTGTTTTTTATTTTATTTAACTATATTTTTTATTTTTCAACAATAAACGAATTTGAAATGAAATGAGTTTAATTTAAATGGAATTCTTTTAATAAACATTTTCCTATTGGACACAAATTTGCATAATGTTTTGGTTAGAACTTAAGCGTTTAGTTCTTATTGGAATGGAATGGTTTCACTTTGTATTATCATATATCTCCGATCTCATATGTATGTATGAACTGCACGAAAAGAACATTTTGCTTTAACTACGATATTTTGTATTGATTGTTGTTTGGATTTTTCTTGATTTCTGTAGGTTGTCTGTACTGAGGTTCTTGATGATCCGATACGATTTCAATGTTGACGGTTTGCTTGAGTTCTCTTTGGTTATTTGTTTGCTTCTTTCATATGTTTTATGTGTGATACTAAGGTGTGCTGTTATTCTGAAATGGCAATACAATAGTATTATAGATTGTAGATGCCAACAAGATCTTCTTTTGTTATTTACCTGCATTGATCAGCTATGTAGCGTTTACTTCATATTCTTTAGTATTTCATCAGTTTCCTCGGGATCCTTGAGAGTGTGCCATTGTGCAATGGGTCGACGTGGCGAGGCCAGCATATCGGACCAATGACGCAACTCGGTGCCGGTGGCCATGCAGCCAAGTATACAGCGTCCGATCGGCTCGGAGGTGCCAATACGATCGTAGTCCACAACGGTAACAACAAGACAGATTTTCTAAACAATTCCCAAATTGTTGGCAATGGCAAAAAGCAGAGCGTTAGTTTATACGTATAATCAATCAGGAGTTATTCATCATCTAAACGGTCACTTGAAACGGGGGGATGGAACTGCTATGCGTGGAGCATAGAAATTTGTTTTTGGATGTTGAACTTTTTGCCGAGAGATAAACGTGTTCTGTATTTCCTTCATTGATTTCGGGGTATTGAGTTGGGAGGGAACTGTTTATTGTTGTTTTTGGCAGGCAGACACACACTACAAGTTCTGCATGGGGAAGAAGCATTTTACATAGGCATTGTTGAACTACAGTTATTTGGGTGCTCTGTTGGAACAAGGTGCAAGCGTTAACGGTTATGCAGAGTTTTGGCCAGGAATCCTGGGACAGCCCGATATGGGCCTAAACAGAGCTGTAGAGCTTACAGAGAAGAGAGCGAGTCTCATCAGAGTTGGGGTACAAGCTTTTAAGGAGTTTTATCTAAAAAGGTGGGCGACATATTTTCAAGCATTACAAAAAGCGCCATTAAATACAATTTCTAAAGTGAATGAATTAAAGCTGGGTCCATGTTTGGAATGGATTTGTTTTATTTTATTGTTCGTTATAACAAGCATTGCATGCATTTGACTAAGCTTTCAAATAAAAATGAAAAAAACTAAAGAAAATGAAATGTAGAGAGAGAGAGAGATAGATAGAGAGAGAGAGAGAGAGTTTGTTGAAGTGAAAAGCGTATGAGTTTCCCTCTTAATTGCTGGTGTAATGATCTTATAGAGAAGTGTTTATAGATATAGTTCGCCTCTCTTTAACCTGGGCTAATGAACAAATTACTTTTTATTTGATATATATAGCTATATACAACATTTTGTCAACATTTAAGCTGAAGCAAAAAGAAAAATGTTCATTAAATACGTGTAAACGAAAATGTATAATATTCAATCCCATTTGTCGTACATATTTTCCTAGTCAGAATACAAAAGTTTCCTTTGCGTTGCTACTCAGGTTTGTTGGGGGGGCGCATTGGGGGGCAGGTCTTGGACTAGCAGCCGAAGTTCTTGAGATATGTTTGGTTTTTAACGTTGTTTGGAATGTGGTATGTTATGTTATGTTGATACGCTATACTTCTCTTTGGTGTTCTCATATAGTATATATACAGAGTATATATAGATATGCTTAAGCTTGTACTGTATTTCTTGTATTGTAGTAGTACTGTAGTTTGAGTGGTTGGTGGTTGGTTGGTTGTTGTTGTTGTTGGTGGTTGGTGGTGCGATTGGTTTATTCGATATTCAAATCAGAAGACAGTGTCAAAATAATGTACCCATATTGTGGTGCATTATTGACGCCGCTGACGATAGTTTGCGATAGTTTGTATTATGGAAAGAGTAGTAGTAGGTAGTTTATAGGTTTTTCTTTGTAGTTTCTTTTTGTAGTTAAAGAGTGAGTGTGTTTAACCTCAATTATCGCGAGACAGAAATATATATATATAGAGAGAGAGAGAGTGAGAAAGAGATAGAGATAGAGAGTGCGGCACTACTGCTCGCTGCTTTTATCTGAATCTTTAGCTACATTTTACGTTTGGTGTGTTGTGTTCTCTGAGGTGTATCTCAAATTGTTGTGTAGTTTCAACTACGAAGCGCAACGAAAACCTAAACCTAACACAACATATTGTCATTGTCTGTGTCAAAATCAACATAGAACATATATAAATACATATATATATATATAGAGATAGATAGTTTGAAAAACCAAATCAGAATCAGAGTCAGAGAGCTAAGCAATAAAATTAAAAATTATTTTAAGAATATTTTCACTTAATTTCTCAATCAACTACGAAACATAAAAGCAAATCAGGGCAAGTTTTAAATATTTTTTGGTTTCATATTCGCAAACAACTTGCTGCGCTCAGCATCTTAATTGTTATTATTTACAGCCGGCATGTGGGCGTGGCAGTCGTTGAGCGAAATATACATATAGGAACACAAAACATAAAGCAAAAAGTGTGTAAAATTTTTTTTTTTTTTTTGGTTAAATACAACATTGAACATTGAATACGTTTTCGGTTAAGTTATACAATATATATATTGTTTTTTTTATGGGAGGGGCACACATATAACATTTAGATTAGTTGGAGGGTTCTTGGAGGTATTTCTGGGCAGTACGAAAGTAATTTTGTAGTTTTTTTGCTTTTGGCTAAACAATTGGTTTCAAGAGTTCGGCGGTAGAATACGAGTATTCAATAAATGTAATGTACATAATATACATATATTTATATATATGTATGTATATATATATAAAGATAGTTAGTTAGTTATATTAACAACAACAAATTGCACGAATAAAGGCTAAGTGTGTGTTTTGAGTTTGGAAGGCGGGTTTGTTGACTGAAACTGGTTTTGTTGTTGGTTGATAGTTCAGAAAGGGACAGCTTTTAAGTACAGTTGACAGTAGGTAGTAAGTAGTAGTAGTAGCAGTAGTATTGGTAGTAGAGTAATAGTAGTAGTAGTAGTGGTAGTAGTAGTAGTAGTAGTAGTAGTAGTAGTAGTAGTAGTAGGTTTTTATAGGATAGTATAATACATTCTCGCATACTTGTATTTGTTCAAATGGTACTTCAAATGAGAACGACTCATTATAGTAAGGGTTGAGGGTGCATTTTTTGATACTTGTCTTCTTCTTTTTCAAACGTTTGCCATTTTGCATGATTGCAATTTTCACATATGGATCTATAAAATAGAAAAAATTGAAAGAAAGAAAAAGAAAACATTTTCTTTTATAATAATAAAGTAAAAGTTTGAGGTTGATGAGCAGATTTTTTGTTTTTAGCTTTTTTTTCATAGTTTTTTGTTTTGTTTTGACAGTTTACACACACATATAACGAAAAACGGTACTTGGATTAATAATAATAACATATATGTATATATATTATCGATTATAAGATTAGTGAACAAATTTTACGTCAATGAAAAGAAAAGGAAAAACGATTTAATGACCAGAACAAATGAAAGCAGAAACGTTTGGGTAAAATAAAGGCCAATCCCATAGGATGGGAAATGTGGCAAATATGTTTATATAACTATAGAACTTAAGTTAATAAAGTCTTATATGCTTTGGGTTTAGCATTTAAGGTTTCATCGCATTGAAACGTATCAACATATGGAAAATCGCAAGATTTACAAAGAGCCCATGAAAATAGAATTGACACGAAGCGTTGATCGTTGATCGTTTAGCGTTTATCGATAATTATTGCTATTTGAAGATTTGTTTCCACTTTCGTTTGCCTGCTCATGAAAAGAATTATTAAAAATCAAATATACATATATATTTATTGAAAGATTTAGTTAATTAGTTGAACGATAATATTTTGGAACATTGAAACACTTGAAACTCAAGGCGAACAACAACGAAATCATAAGATACGAAAATATATAGTTATTAAAGTTAGATAGTCTCATCATATTGCAGAATTTCAGATCGAATATCATTAGAGCATGGAAAGAATGTCAATTGTTTCTTCAAAAACATACTTGAAAAATGTTCTGTTGTTTGTAAAAGCCTAGAAGAACTTGAAAACTTCCTTCTTTAAAGGAAGTTTCTTTTGGTTTTTGGATATATTCGGCGGCAACGTTTGCATTTGGTTCCCCTCTAGGTAGAGGAGTTCCGAAATATTTAATGCGAGTGTTTGAATTTCAATTGATGTTGATCGAGTAGTTATTAAATAACATGCAAAAGTGAAGCTAGAAGCAAGCGAATTTAAATGTACGCTAATCTTTGATAGCAATAGCCGTTCGAATTTAGCATTATATACGTTTCTTGTTGTTTTTTTTTTTCTTTTTGGTATTAAAAAAAAGTGCAGTATTTTTAGGTGATGGGAACGTTGCCGTACGAAAATATATCCATTGATTGGTATTAAATGATATTTAATTAATTATTTATTTATTTTTAGCGTACGCAAAATATTACTTAAGACTTAGAGACAAATAGAGAGATAGAGAGAGAAGAGTATTATATAAAAGTATTATGCAAGTCGAAAATTTGCGCTAAAAATTAGTTGGAAAATCGAATATTGCGAATTGACCAAACGAAAATTAATTGGGTAGAAAAAATCATTGGAACTTGAATATTTTGCTCGATGCAAACGTTGCCTTGGCGTTTGCATTTCATCATTTGATCTAGACACGATACCAAAATAAGGAAAATTACTTAAAATCAGATCAGAAACAAAGCAAATACCAAAACTGAAATACACTTGGTTATACAAATATAGATATACACATAGATATAGATATAAGGGAGAGTATTTAAGTAGACACTGAAGCGCTGCCAAAATTGTCAGCGATTCAAATAGGGGAATCGCCGTTCGCATTTGGACAACGCTTTGGTAGCACGCCATATTACCAGACAATCCACCGACGTCCATCTTCTTCAAGTTCTTGGCCTCGAGAATGACAACCGTTAGCTTTCCGGCGGTCGGCACATAGCGCAGCGAGAAGCAGATGTCACCAAGCTTTTCCTGTTTGTTGTGCGACAGAAAAGAGTTAAGAAAACGAATTGTTTTTATGGATTAGTGATTTTGGTTCAGATACAAGATATGGGTTCACAACATTGAACACTGTACATAAGGTCTAAGAAAATTGTTGGGTTACATTTAACACGATTTAGATACGAATACACATAAATATATATATTAACTAGGTTTTATTTTCGAGACGGGCGCAGGGAATGTTCAGGAGAAGCTCTTCAAGCAACATTCCTGGGTGTGAGCTCTGTGATGGAGCTCAACGATACTTCGATTAGAAGTTATCGAATTATATTTCAAGAAAATTTATCGCCCTTGTTCTCGGTTGCGATAGCAATAGAAATTCATATTGAAGTTGGTTAAATAATTAAGAAATACAAATGCATTTAGATTCTTTATTTCATGTTGCAATATCAAAGCTCAGTTGTAAAGCTTTTCAGCAAATAAATAAAAATGGATTATCAATTAAAATGTAATCACGTTATTCGAATACGATATAAGAATAGAAAAAGAGAGGATTGCAGACAAACAGTCTATATATTTGTACTGTTTGCGCATTAACTAAAGAGTTAGACAAATAGTTACATATATCCGCATATAGCCATACAGGGACAGTTAATATAGTTTTTATTTTTAGTTTTTTTTTAAAGTACATATTTAAACAATAGTGTTACATTAACTTGATTTATAGTTTAATATTGACACAAAACGAAAACGTCACAAATAAGTACATGGAAATACATTTACTGCACGTCTTAGAGCTTCGATTTGTTAAAGTAGTATTTGTATGTATGTACGCACACTTGTATATACACGATATATAGTGCATATACATATATAGTGTATAGTAGCATGTATATGTATGTGAGTAGAACTGAAAATTGATTATGAACTAAACCTGAACAAATAAAACAAACTTATTTACTTTTGTTTGCGTGTTATTTGTTTATCTCTTTGTAGTTTTTGTTGTTGTTTAGTTGTTTGTTGTAGTTATTGTTGTTGTACGGAGTTTTGTTTGTTTTATTTTTATATAGTTGAATGTACACAGTAGTTGTTGCTATTTACTGTTCAAAGACACAAAACTTACGCACAAGTCATAATGCTTATAGACAAACTGTATTTCAATTAACCCAGCTCAAAACCAACGGCGCAAAAAGCAAAACGGAGTTTTTTTTTGTTTTTGTTGTCAATATTTTTGATATAAGAAGCGATACGAATATGTGAGAGAGACAGACAGAGAGGAAGAGAGAGAGAGCGAGTGAGAGAGGTTCAAGACAGCCAATTCGTATGATATGTACAGTTTGGCTACGTTTCGTTTTCGATATCTAGGCGGGCCTCAGGGGCCTCCAAAAAAATGTAGTTAGTATTTAGGAAAAAAAAAAAAACAAACAAATTTATATATATGTATATATATATATAGAAAGAGAGCGAGCGAGAGAGTAGAACGAGCTAAAGTAAGTGAATATTATTTATGTCTATGTACATGAAAGGCATCACAGAGTAATTATAGTTATATAAATATATTACAATCGAGAGATAACAAAATTATGATGTCTAGCATTATCTAAGTAGAATACTTTAATAATATTGTATATAAACCCTGAGTTGGTTGGAAACATTTGCATTTGTTTGGGTATCGATTTTCAGTTCTCGATTTTCGATTTTCGGTTTTCGATTTGCGATTTGGATTTCGTTTTCTCGTTAGACAGAGACTCTAATCAATTGCCAATTGCTTCAATTCAGTTCTCCAAAGCCAAAGCAATTTGTACAAACTAACCTGGGATTTTGTTGTGAAATAATTGTTTTTTTTTTTGTTGTTGTTGGTTTTTCAAATTGTTTAACTAAGTGTGTTCTTTGAAAATTTAAAGTTTAAAAGTAAATTAATTTATATAGAGAGCGAGCGAGCGAACGAGCGAGCGTTATATATTAACAGAGTGAGATAGAGAGAGAGAGAGAGAGAGAGAGGAACAGTAATATATATATATTTATATATAGAGAGAGAAAGAGAGAGTGAGAGAGTTTTTTTTTCGAGTAGTCACTTACCGCTACTTTGGTTTGAGTTTAGAATTTGAGTTTTTGAATTGAAAGTTTTGGCTTTGCATGGGCTTTCAAAATGTCTCAAGACTTTTTTATGTCGAATGTTGAATGGTGAATTATGTTTATGCTGACCATAATAAAAACAAATCATAAGCAAAATATATATAGAAAAGTAAGAAATTTAATAATTCTCAAACAAAATCAAAACAAAAGGTAATTAATTAAAATTTGTTGATCATTTGTTTTATATATATATTTGTTTCTGACTGTCATCGAAGCTCTGCTTAAACATTACAGCACACAAACAATTCGCAAATCATAAATATATTGAAATATATGTTTATATATATATATATATATAATTGCAGTATACATTTATCGGGCGAGACAGCGATAGAACATAAAATTGAATTTAGTCTATTAATCAAAATACGAAAGAAGCATTTTAACATTTACCTTAAGGAAAACAAAAACTGTTCACGTTTTAATAACAAATATTATTTTGCATTAAATTTCTTTATTCATTTTTAGGTTTTTTGTTTTCTTTCTTTTGTTGTTGTATTTTTTAACGGAACAAAACACAAACACAACGAAAATAACTTGAACACATTTATGAGGACAACAACCAAAGCAAATAACGATAATTATGAAGTTTCTCTCCCAAGGAGAGTTTCGATACTTACATGTTCGTTCAAGGCATTTCATTGGGTTTTCCAGATGTTGTTATTCGATATGAGTCAAATTTCGAGTTCGAGTAAAGTAGAGTTTTGGATATTGAATTTGATTTCAAAGATTTTTGTTTCAATTTTTGGTGAATTTTGAGTCGAGTTGTATAGATTTTTTTTTTTTTTTTTTGTTGTTGATTGGTTTTATTTTTATTTTTTAGCGATACGTTTAAAAATAATTAAAGAGAAAAATGAAGAGCATATTAAAGATTTTTTAATTGCAGTTCCATTAAAATTTCAATAAGTTGGCAAATTGTTGTTAAATCAAAAATAGTAAATGTTTTGCTTCAACGAATTTGTTTCAGTGTTCAAGTTGTTGGACTTGTGTCTGCGTGTCAGGGTATGTGAGTGTGTGTGTGTGTGTGTCTGTGTGCGTGTTTACAGGTGTGTGTTCAGCTTGCGTGTGTTGAATATAGTCAAAAAGTTTGAGTAGCGCACTAATATAGGTGGCATAAATGTCTTAAGTAGAGTATATAGTCGGAAGATTATAGTTCGTAAGCAAAAACATGCAGCTGATATATACATATATATGTATATATGTATGTATATATATTTTTGTTGTATATATTTATGTGTTTTGTGTACGATTGTGTTTCAATTGCTAAACATAATTGTTTTTTTTTTAATGCTTTTTTTTTATACTGTGTTTATACAATTGCAGTGAGTCTAGGTGAGACAGGTTATTTAATGGTTTAAATACTTTTAGCTGTAATTAGAGCATCGTTAGACCAAAGTATAGGTGACTAGTGGCATAGAGGGGTTATATTTAGATTAGAGTAAAACAGAAGCTGACACAGCTAGCCTAGATGTGGACAGTAAATAGACTATAAAAACAAACTATGGCTTACTATTGGTCTAGCAACAATCTGTTATTAGACAACCGATAGCTGGCTAAATAATCGATAAAGTAAACAATCGATATTCTAAAGCAAGTTTTTGGGTAGGCATTAAGAGTAGCTTTGATATAGTCAGTCCTCATGTGATTTACTTTTAAATTTGATAGTTGTCAAGCTCACAAAAACGTGAAAAACGTGAGAAGGATATCATTTGAGAGCCTTAAACAAAATTCCCAAATATATATGCACCTGATGGACAAGCGGATATTCATTATTATATATTATATTATTATATTTCTATATATTTATGTAGTTCAATATATATCAATATGATATCATCATTATACATATAATATATATATACATGTAAGTATATGTATATTCATTATTCACATTCATTCTATATCACATTATATATCTTTATTCCTTATCATATTCATATATATATTCTGCAATTGTATATAATATTCGGCTTACCGAACAATTGTCTAGCTTTTACTTTTGTATACTTTCTTTAAATATTCCTTGCCGTCTTTCGTTCTGAGGTTTGTTTTGTGGTTCAGTTTTTGTTGTTAGTTGTGTTAGTTTTTGTGTGTGTGTGTGTTTGTTGTTTCTTAGTAATATCTTAATAGATAGGTGGGTTTTGGTTGTTGGGTGCACAAGTTAAAGGCTACTGAAATGCAAATATTTAGCAGATTTTACTTTTGGGGCGGGGCGTTTAGATAGTTTAAATCACAGTGCAAATAGAAAGGGAAAATTTAGCAGACAGGTGTGCGTTGTTGAGTGGAAAATGTTTGGCAGAGTCTTAGGCATTTTTACTAGCATTGCATCTGTATAAGTAATAGAGATTTTCATAGATTTTATATACAGATATACATATATAATTTCGTAGACCATGCTATTTTTGTTTTGTTTTGGTGATTATGCCACAAATCCTCTCAACAAAATAATATTGCAGTGTAATTATTTGAATTTGCAAGTTGATATAAACAATTTGTTAGAGTTATAAAACAATTCAACTACAATATTAATGATGCGAGAAAAGATGCAGACATAACAAGAGAAATTTGTAGAACGATGCGCAAGAAACTCTCTTAAGTATTTAGGATATAGAATATATTTATATAATACAGGTATTCAGAGTGTATAGAGGGAGTGTATCTATATATAGATGTGTGTGTGTGTGTGTGTGTATAGTTCGATGCATCAAAATTGTTATTTAATTAGAATATTATGCAAATATCTAAATATTTGTTGGAGTGTGTTTGTTGTTGTTGCTGTTGTTGTATATAAGAGCGACAGACCAAAGAGACAGAGCAAGTTATATAGGATAAAGAAAACAAATGAAGGAGAACTAAACAAGTTTTGGTATGCATAGTAGGTGTATTTGGTTTTAGGGTATTTGTTTCTTTTAAAACTTTTTAGTATTTGTTTTGATTGTATTTACCTTCTACAAAAGTTCAAGAAAACAAGAGTTTTATATTTGTAATATATTTATGTATGTATTGAAAACAATTTGTTGACGGGGGAATTGGAGAAAGAGAAATTGAAGAGTTTTTTTTATTTCAGTTGTAGTAGTAGTAGTTATTTGTTCTTTGTGTGTGTTTTTGATTAAATTAGTTTTGTTTTTTATTTGTTTTTATAAAGGAAAATCAAAAAGTTTTCAACATGATGTGCAAACAAATCAAATTGAGTATTCTATATATTTGTTTTCATAATCTTTGATCAACTTTGTCCGCATGAAACTGTAAGTTGATCAAAAATTAACGTAGCTTTGTTTTTCCATGTTTGTCTTTTGTTATTGTTGTTGGTTTTGTTATTGGGTTTAATGGAGCATTACAACTGTTATAAATATGTATATATAGAGAGATAGATAGATATGTATGTATATACTTTTGAATTTTAAATTGAGTTGTTATTTAGATTTGCATTTTGAACTGGGTGTGTGAAGAGTAAGTTGAAGAAAAACTTTTGAACTTTGCTGTCTGTCTGTCATTTAATGTATTTACTTTGTTCATGTTGTGGTTGTCTTTGTAAATTGTTTCTGTTGTACTTTCGAGGACATTGAATGGAGCTGGGATGCTAAATACATTACTGGAGCCGACACACATTTTTACATATTTATTTTTGGTTTGTTTCAAAATACGATTAGTTAACTTAGTCTCTGTTGTGGCGGGTCTTAATGTTATATTTGCGAATTACATACACACAAAACACAATTTTGAACAGGGTTTGTTTTTGTTAAGGTAGCTGAGATAATAGTACTCTGTATACTCTGTCTAGATTACATGAGTCAACAAATTCACACGCTTTGAGTTTACTGTTTTCTGTTTGGTTTTCTGTAGTTTGTGGCTTGTTCTGTGGGACAACTTAATCAAACCCAAATATCGAACTCAAAATGATAAGCAACAGTTATTTGTTGTTGTACTTGTAGTTGTTGTAGCTGTAGTTGTTGTTTGTTTGATTGATCCACAGTGAAATCAAATCAATTAAAACTAAATAAATCACACTTAGAGGCACATTTAGTTTGTTAAGTACACATACATACAGAATCGTAAACACCAGGGATAAGCCGCCCTTACCCCCAGATCAAAATAACCAAAAATGAAACGTAAATAACTGATATAAATGTATGTATATATTTTTGTATACATATACATAGATATTTCTGATATACAATAAAGCTGCCATGGGCCACTCTCTACATACCTGTCCACCTTCACCCTCAACGCTGATCAGGTCGCGCCATTCCTCAATGGTCTGTGCCAAGTCGATGGTACACAGTGGCACCTTCACCTCGCCGATTTGGTCGTGTTTCGAGAAGCGATCAAAGTCAAATATAGCAAATACGAGTGTCTTGTTCATGGCATCGGCATAGGGTAAACTCTGCATGCAGACGCCAAGTGAGATGGGCGAGCTTCATTAAATCCACTATAGTCAGGCTTACCTTAAAGGTGAATGTCTCGTTGAAGACGGGACTCAGGGTTTTGCGATGCACCTTTGTCTCGAACTTCTTCTTCTTGTCGGGCAGCAGATATACCTTCACATAGGGATCTGAGGTGCCGCCCATATCCAGGGCGGGCAGCTCTTCGGCCTGTATAACGGTGACGGCCAAGCTATTCGAGTTGAAATCGTATTCAAGCTGCAATACATAGGTTTTAGAATAATAGCCGCAAACGCGGTATTCGTTCCCATAAGCAAGAAAGAGATGGAATAAACGATATTAGTTGACAGGTTAAAACAATTCGGAATTTTTAGTTGGATTAAATGTGTTATGGACTTTGTGTGCTGCATTCTAATTTAGTATAATTTATTGGCACATTTTCTGTATTTAAATTTGCTTCGATGGCATACAATATCATTTTAAATACTTTTATATTTGTTGTTTATAGAAATATATTTAATATACACATACTAGAGACTTAAACAACTTTACGCTGTTGTGCAATAGAAGTCACAGCAGCATCCGACCGCCTCGAGCTTCGATTGCCCACTGCTATTAATCACTAAGCGCATTACAGACAGCAATCGTATGTAGAGCGAGTACAAAGAGAGCAGCTTTCCTACGATTGCACTTCCCACATTAAATGCTCTCACAAAAATGGCATCGAAAGAGCTGGAGTGCCGTTCTGCCTGTCACTGCTTACTCTCTTTCTCGCGCAGTGCGCACAGTACTTATTACTCGATGTCTGCAAATATGCAGGTCTCTTTTACGCGCACTCTAAGAAAAAACTCAGAGAGGAGACGATTGCATCGGCTTTGAGTGCAACTGGTTCGCTCGCGATCGGCTCGCTGCCTTTTTGTTTTATTTCACTGTGGCTGTTCTCCGAGCATTGGGTTGGTTTTTGTGTATGTATTGGTGTCTATGAGAGTACAGGGTCTGCGTTGGCAAGCTCAATGCACATGCATGTGTATGTGAATGTGAAGACCGTTTGCATTGACTTTGAGTTGTTGCTCAAATGCTGTAAATGCTGAGTCTCACTGTACGAACGTCAATCGAGTCGCTACTTTAAATGAGTGACGCACGACGGAAGGCGCTCAACAGAAAAGGAAGACAAAGAACCGACGTCTCTTGCTCAAAGTGAGAGTGAGTAAAAATGTTTTTTGTTGCTGTTGTATTTGAAATAATATTGTATGCCAAATATTTCTTGGCAAAATTACTCAAAGAAATATTCAATGCAGTTGCCAAATTTCAATTCAATGAAACAGCTTTAGCGCTCGTTCAGATCAATACTAGAAATGTTGTGAGCAAGTGATTAAGTTAGGCAAATATTAGCGTAAGGTACATATGTAGCTTAAGGTACGTATTTCTGGTAAACACTTGACGTGACTTGACTTGACTTTACTCGACAGCTGTTTCCTTCATAGTGTACATAAAAAATCATTAAACAACGACAGTGCATTGACAGTAACTAGATCTGGTATTGGATTAGTTGGGTTAGTTGACAGCGTGTTGCAGGCCACTTGCATTTGCATTTGTGGCGAGTTCAGTGGCTTTTGGGCGGCGTTTAGGGATCGAGGCTTACCTTGAAGTTGAGACGCCCCAGCTTCTGTTCGCTCTGTTTGTCCTCTTCGTCGCCTTCTTCGGCATTTTCGGTGAGTTCCTCCATATCAGGCTGAACCTATGGCATACCAGAACCCAATAACTACTAAGATTTGGTGGCATTGCAGATACTTACTTTCTCCTTGTAGGCCGATCCCAACAACTGTACCGATTTCATATCGACACCCTTCTTACCCTTACCATCTTTGGTTCTTCGCTTCTTCAGGAATCTGCGCACACAGAAAAATATGATACCAAAGACGACGAGGAATACGAGTATTATAATCGCGACCACGCCCCATGTGGGCAGTCCAGTGCGTTCAGCAATTGCCTCAGTGACTACCTCGCCAGCATGCTCAATCTTTTTGATAACCGGCACGGATGTAGTAGCAGCTTCTATATAGATTAAGCTCTAATATATCCAATCTTTGGGGATCGTAGTCCATCTCGATTCTAGAACTCACCCTCAGCCTCTGTTGTTGTTTTTGGTGCTATTGTTGTTTCCACTTGTGCAATTCTTTGACTCTCGGCCGCCTGCTGCTCCTGCTGATCCAGTTCCCGAAACTTGGAGTGATGTGTCGTTTCTTCCAGCTTCTGATTGGCCGTCTCCAGCTCGGCCGCCGGCTCAGCGCCTGACACAGGCGCCGGCTCTGGCTCCGTTTCCGATTTTGCATTTGGCGGCATATTGCACTGTGATTATAACTGAAAATAATTTAATTTTACGAAGGAATTTAATTAGACTTGGCTAGAAGTTGTGGTGATAGTTTTTTAATTCGTTTTGGGGATTGTTGAACTTATTTTTACTGAATATCGTAAAATGATGAATATGTATGTTTAAATATGAATTAAATATATATAATGCTAATATATATACTGGACAATAATTAGAAATTTTTATTATTATTATTATATTATTTTAATATTATTATATTATGTTGTTTTATTCTTGCATGGGGCGAACTCAAGTGGAATACACACATGACTAAAATATAAAATAATTAAAATTATATTTATAAATATCAATAAATTATATCTAAATTAAGGCTTTACCCTCTCTCTTAATTTTATTCAAACTATCTATAAAAATTTGTATTGTCGAATAGATCGTATTGTAATGCTATATTATGTATAAATACATTTAGAATCCAAGCGTTGTTATCCCATATATTACATTCCTTAAATATCTAGCAGCTATGTAAAAGTAATCCTTTTCTCAGTTAACCTTCGTCAATTATATTCCCTACTCCGGTTTCTCTGACATTTTTCCCCACTAAAAGCTTAGTTATTACACTATTTTTAAAATAGAAAATTGCTCGAGTTTTCCTTTTTGACTGTGAAACTTTATTTTGTTCGCTAGCAATCGTCGTTGAAGAATAGCGCCAACAAAGTTCAGTCAAGAAATCCCACAAACGTCGCTGGCAATTTGCGCTTGGCATATCCTTGGAAGCACTAGAAATGCCGCGAGGGTGTCGACAATTGGCGCAGCAAGTAAAAGTACTTATGAATAGCATGCCAAGGGCACGCACACACACACACACACACACGCACAGACATAATAATGCGCCCACGCACACACAAACACATATATATAAACAGGCAGCTTAACCCTCGCACACACATATATACACTTATACATTGAAGTATTTCGCTTTACTGCTTCCATTTTTATTTCTAATTAAATTCATTTGTATTAAAACCGCGTTTACCCTCCGCCTCTGCTTCTTATAATTGTTTCCTCTTCCATTGTGTCTCGATATAAGCGAGCATTATTTAATTAATGAAATATTATTTGCGCTAACGCAGCTTGATTCGCGTTTAATCTAAACGGAATTGCGACTCTTTATCATATGGCGTGCAGTCGCAGTCGCAGTCGCAGTTGAAGTCGCAGTCGCAGTCGCAGTTGCCTTTGACCTTTAAGACGGGGTCCTTCGACTGTTCTTATTCTCATTACTTGCCGTCACTTTTTGTTCTTTGATTAGCATTGAGCTGCCTGCAGCAGCTTGATGTAACTGAAAGCCCGCACAGCAAATAATTGGCCAATTAAATATTGAATGGCTTGCCAAGTCTCAAACCAATTTATGAATAAGATTTAAATTTTATTTGATTAGTTAAATTTCTTTGAATTTCGTTTTTATTATATTATAAACATCAATTTAATCAATACAAAATATATTTCAAATTTTTGATAGCTTCTATAAATCAAAGGTGTTTCAAATTTACTCAAACACACACTAAAATGAATTTTAATATAAAACAAATTCCACTTGAAGATTTCTGCTTTGAAGTAGCTCAAGTCAAAGGTAAACCTTTTTGTCTGTATAATATATAAGCTAAAGTGAAAATTCTTGGAAAACATGTTTTCCGGCTGACTTAACCCCTTGAAGCCATTTCGCACTTACAACGCATTTTACTCAAGCCAAGCTGTAGTTTACTTATTTTTAGCTGCATCTACTTGGCAAGAGCAAAAAAATAAAATCAAATAAAAATATATGCTGCCATCGTGTCGTATACGTAATTTAATGCGAATGCGACCACCGATTGCTGCCGGCTGAACTGAGCTGCTGTTGCGGTTGTTGTTTGGACATCAAATGACGTCAAAGGCAATGGGAACCTCAGCATATGAAGCCCCGTACTTTTCGCACTCCTCCCGGCCGCAAATGCAAATTGGTTCCACCCACGCCGAGTCTCGACCGAGTTCGTTCATAAATATGCGTAAAATACAAATGCGTGCTCGCATTTAAATACAAATGCCAGCTGCTTATGTTGACTTGAGCTGCGTTATACGCGGGGTGGTCAATGGGCGCATTTGGCTTGGAATAAGTTATGTTTGCTTCTTGCCAAATATTCGCTATGTGCCTTTAAAGGACACTCGGGCCGCGCTCCGACCACGCCCTGCAGTCGCTTCAGGGCGCATGTGGCGCCACAGAGCGAGCCGCTTGAGTAAACATTGGCGACATTTTTCGCCAAATCAATAACTTTAAATGGCTAGGCCCAAAGACAATTTGGCTCGTGAGTGGTGCAAATTAGGACGTGACGCCAGCTAAGTGGTTTAAGTGAGTTCCAATTGCAAATTGAGTTTGTTCCATGAGAGCACAATGAAAGGTTAACGAACATAAATAAATTGAGTTGAAGGAAATTTTCGAGTGAAGATGCTCGAGAATTGCCAGTGAAATATTTTTCTAAAGACTTTCTGAAGAAGGTTAAATAAAATCGAGAGTATAATTTGGCTAAAAATCTTTAGCTTCTTCAGCTGCCAATCTATCTAAAAAACCCTTTCAAGTTTATTACCTATGCAATTTCCATTGTGCTGTAGCGAACAAGGGTTGAATATCGCATTAGCTGTTGCTGCTGTGGCACTTCAAGTTGCTCGTTTTAGCTACGCAAGCACCTGCCCCACTTAATTTCGACTTATGAAATTTTAATGCAAAGGCAAGGGAATCGACGTGAAAGAAATACGAGAAAAAATAAGGAACTGAGAGAAATAAAAAGCCAAAACAAATTGGGCACACTTCGTACGTGATATTTTATTAATGCCGCAAATCACAAGCTAAATAACGATTTCTATGTAAGACAGGCCAAGAAGATGCCGAGACTACTCCGAACAGCTGTCATAAAACAGGCAACAAAAGCGACAGCACAGCAATTTATGGTGACTGTGATATGTGTGTGAGTGTGTGTGCAACTAACAGATACTTCTTTTTAACAAACACAAGCACGCACACAGACACACTCGCACAGCTACACAACTACAAGCAAACGCATGCATTTTATTGTAGCATACATTTGAGCGCAGCCACAACAATTTTTTGTCATTTTGCCAGCGCTACTCTTGCGCTTTCTTTTCACATCTCTCTCTCTCCCTCAAACACTCAGGTCAGCTAGGTGTGTGTGTGTGTGTGTGTGCGAGTTGCTTTTTATGATGTGCCTGGTGCCCATTTGTCTGGCCCATTCGGGCAGCAAAACTACGCAGTTTTAACTGTCGCGAAACAAATACAAAACTTTTGGCTCGCAAGTCGCAAATGCGCGATATCCCAGGCTCTTTGTTTTATTAAATAAATTGGCTTTTATAATGTGTTTTCCCTAATTGCGTTTTATTTATTTATGCCACTCGAAACACTCGAGTGTCGATTAGTGAGTGGAAACTGAGTGAGCATTATAGAAAGATTTGTATTTGATGACGAATGAGCTAACTTTTGCTAGACATATCTATATTCTGGTATAGGATCTAAAATAGAAGACTTTAAGTTGAGCTGTATATGATTTTAAATGCAAATATGTCTGCACTTTTATTTTATATGTTTATTAGACAAGGGTCTTAAAAGAGTATCACTTATTTCTTATTCCTTATCAGTTATGCGTTGTTAGTTATTCCTTATCAGTTGCTTGTTATTCCTTATCCATTAAAGCTTCTCCCTATTTGTCTCTCATACCATCATATTTAAAAGATTTTGCATGCTAATATATAATATCATAATATCATATTATATTTAGAGATGATATTTAAATCATTATCTATTGCCTTTCCTCATATTCACTTTATTCTGCCTTTAACATTTGCATGCTTTAGCTCATCATGTTTCAGTCCTTCATCAGTTTCACAAAATCCTTGGTCAAATGTCAAATTTCCTGCCGTTTGCTTCAAATTATTTCGATTTCTGCTAACGCAGGCTGTTCTAATCTCTGGCGAGGCGCTGCTAAGTTCGTTTGCTTTGCACCTGCGAGAAGGTCGCACGGAATTGTCTAAAAATAGCAACAATTGGTTGTCATTTGGAGTGGGGCGGAATTCATTTAGCGATAAGATAAATGGAGCTCATAAAACATGCAGCGGGCAGAGATAACGGCTGTAGCTGCTGTCGTTGCCCAGTGACAGGCACTCAAATTGCAGCCTAGCCGAATGTCAGAAACTGACAATCAGGCTGTCAAAACAAATTAAGCTCTGGCCCAGGCGCACAGCGCAGTCAAATATTCGAATACCAGCAACAACAACAACAACAACAACAAATGTGTAATAGAAATGGAATTAAGTGTTTTATTTTCTGGCGTCGTACTGCGCGGGCTGTAAGCAGGAAGGCGACCCTCATCGAAGCTCAACCATTAATTGTTAAGCTTCTTCAGTGCCTGACAGTCGCTGAGCAGGAAACGGTTAAACTTTTCAAGAGAGCGCGCATCGGAGAGAGAGCAAGAGAGAGAGAGAGACATATGTTTTGCCTGCCCCTACGCACACTCTTCCTCTCACGCTCTCACTCTCTCACTCTCTCTCTGCGCTTCCTGCGCACATAACCCAGAGAAGGCAACAAAATAAGCTAAAAGTCGTGGGTAGAGTAGCGCAAAAAAATGAGGCAAGAAGAAATAAATGCAAAGCAAAGAAAAATGAGAAACGGAAAGAAGAAAACCAGACGAACGGCTAACCAAGTTAAGATTGCTTAGGCGACAGTCTCCCACGAGGCATTGATGATGGCGAAACGAAATCTAATTTTCCACATCATTATGCTTTTCGCTTTCATACAATGCGTTCGATATACCGTTATTTCGTTGCACATCTATCTTCGCGAAGCTGCACACACACATACACACACACACACACACACACACACACACGTTTGTTGTAACGAAATTCCTTTGGCATGAGTGCAAGGGGTCAAAAGTACGCACAAATATATACATATATACATATGTGTGTCTGTGTGTATAAGTATCACTCTCTATTGGTGTCTGCGTGTGTGTGTGGGTGTGCGTGTGTCTGCTTTAGCATCGCCGCCAACTTTATTATTGGCAATTATGTGCGGTTTTTATACGCGTTGCCCTGGGAACTCCGCACCATAATTCGTGCTAATAAAATAAACGCTTAGCGTCTACAACTTCGACTGCTGCTTCTACTTCTCTTCTGTTTCACCCCAATTTGTTGTTTTTCTTGTGCGCACATATTTGATGTGGGCCACTTGAAAAAAGAAAAGAAAGAAAGAAAGCAGCGCACAAAGAGATGCTTAATTATGTTCAGCTGGCACTTATTATAATCCGAAGGGCAAAGTCTCTGTGGGCAGGTGGATTAACTTGAGTGCGTATAGATTAAAAGGTCATCAAATTTGTAATGTGAGTGAAGTAGTTGTTGGAGAAGAAAAATATGTTACATTTTATTAAAATTAAAATAATGATTTATAAAAGTTTATTTAACAAAAGCCAAATAAATTAATTATAATTACTATTGATTATAATAAATTTATTATTTATAATTATTTATTTTATAAAAGTTTATTTCCAAAAGCTGAATAAAAATTAAAATAAATTTATTATAATTACCTTAGATTTATTTACTTAATTTCTTTAAAAAAGAAATGGAAATTGTTTTAAAAATAAGTATTTATTAATTTGTTTACATTACTTCAGTCAAATTATTATTATTATTATTTTTTTATTACTATTATTATTATTATTATTGTTATCAAATAAATTTTTGCTGCTTTTGTAGCTATAATTAATTCATATTACTTTACTCAAACTATTGCTTTGGCTAATTGAAAATTTTTGCCCTAAAAAGTATGCTATATTTTTTTGTTGAACTCGACTTTCATATTTACCTCTTAGTTAGACAATGTTGCCAATGTGGTTAGTAAAGGCGCTGCTTGGAATCGTTGGTTGTTATTAGTAGTTAACGTAGTTGTTGTATATGTGTTGCTGTTGTTGTTTGTTAGCTGCGTTGATCGTTGCGTATTTGTGTTCACGTCGATCCGGCAGGAGGGCGGAAGGCTCAAGACGGTCTCAGGCTCGGGCTGCAGGCAGACGAATCATGTGAATGATGTGTGTGTGTGAGGGCTGAATGCGTGTTGTGCTGCTTGGCTAGTGAGGCCTTTGCTTCGCGCTAGTCACACACATGTAATTTGAACACTTCTGTTATCGATTGGCAATTATCGATTGGCGATTAGCAGTTTCCAGGATGAATTTGCGAAATCGGGTTCGAATTTGTTTTTTTTTTTTTGGTTGTTCGGCGCGTGGTTAATGTAATTTTGTGTTATTTAGTTTTTTTTTTATTTAATATTCGTCAGACGGTTAGCGTAATGCAAACGGCATGTGCGATAAACGGATGAGAGCGCAAGAGAGCGGGAAAGAGAGGGAGCAGAGCGCGTATACGTAATATTAAAAATACAATGGTATGCGTAAATATTGATAGAGCGAATCTGACTGCTTGTGTTCTCTGTGTGCGAGAGTGTATGTGTGAGTGTGTATGTGTGTGAGTGTGTATGTGTGTGAGTTCGCTTTTGCTGCTGCTCGCGCTGCTGCTGCTGGGCACGAAGACGTTGGTGAAAGCAAATTCAGGATAGAGATTTTCTTAGAGCCGATTTTTTTTCTTTGTATTTTTTTTTCGAGCTTTTCTCTTGTCACACGAGCGCACACTGTTTAAGCTTGCGAATTATTTGGGGTATATTAATTTGTTACTGAAAGAATTCCATTACATTCTCAATTCGCTGGCCACAAATATGAATTGAATAGTAATTTTAATAAAAAGCTGTTGGATTTTCTTAGTGGGTCACAATGCGTAAAATCGTGTGGAAAAATCAATATTTAAGCCATGCACTTCACACGCGCTTTCACTTTCAATACAATTTTCATCTGATAAGCCAGCACTTCCTGCTTGCGTGCCTTTTCAGGAAATTTTTCGAATTATTATTGCAAAATTTTCAGCTAAACCAAATTCGCTTAGGTAGCGCTACAAATTCTGATACACAAAAAATGTTCTGGTTTTTAGCACAGCGCGTGCCACACACATATATGCAGAAGGGGAGAGGGAGAGCGAGAAAGAGAGTGAGAGAGAAAGACACATGCACACATACACACACACACACACTTGAGCACACGCACAACACTTTTTGGGCCTTTCGCTTGTATTTGGTTTTATGTAATAACTCAATGGGCATTCAATAAAAAATACTTTGATTATTCCAATTATATATTCATTTTAAGCACACTTTGAGTGGGGGATTATCTAGTGCACATTTTGTTGCTGTTATTTGCCGTTGGGCTGTGCAAACACTTGGCCCTTGTTGAATTTATTTCTTTTTTTTTTCTATTCATTCACCTTCAGCACAGCGCTTTTCACTTGCAGTCAACTTCCACGGTCGATGTTCATTCGCGTTTTGGTCTACACAGCCAAGGAGCAGCCAGGAAAAAGCCCACAAACGTTGTTCAGCTGCCAGCAGCAGGAGAGCGAATCGGGTCAGGCATCGATTTTGTGTTGGTGGCCAGCGGCTGGGGCGGCGCGTCCATTGCAGACCAGAGCAGAGCAGAGAAGAGCTTTTGCAGAGAGTGTAGACTTTGACGAGCATGGGCGAGCCGAGTGTTGGATATCATTCATTTAGTATTTAAAATTATGAAATTTCATTTGAATTTTCATTTGATTTAAAATATTTCCAAAATAGCTATAAATTTATATATATTTTATATATAAAATAAAACAAATAAGTAATTAAAATTAATAAAAAATAAAATAAAACATATTAATAATAAAAAAAATATACTAATTATATAAATATTTAGTAACAATTTTCAGAAATAAATGCAAATATTGGTATAAATTATAAATCATTAAGTATAACAGCAATAATTTAATATAAATAATAATGATATTGAGAAATATAACAAATATTTATAAAATATTATTACAACAATGCTTAGTCCAATGCATTTTTCACCAACTAAAAGCTCAAATATTACTCTGAATCTCATCCACTCTCTCTCTCTCTCTCTCTCTCTCTCTCTCTCTACGTGACTTGCTCATTGAAAACATCTGACACGCAGCCACATGTTTCGACACTAATGGAGTCATATTATGAAAAAGTTTCGGTGCATGCGTACTGCCGCGAATATTTCTCAATGACAATGGAAATAGCTAGACGCATGTGGGCGGAGGTGGAAGTGAGAGGAACTTTTACCCTCACGTAGGCAAGGACATTGCTTATGTGTGGGTGAGATGCGTACAATGGCTTTCTGTTTATAGGAAAAAGCTTAGCGAAGCTTTCTTATTGTAAGCTTTCCTTGTGAGTCTGTGCTGCTGCTGCTGCTGCTGTTGCTACTGCCGTCCAATAGATGGCGCCACTGCGGCTCACACTCTTTGGCGGGCGTAAATCAAACAATAAACAAGCGTAGAGTAAAGAGATGCGAGAATTCTAATGCACAGACAGCATCATTAATGGGCAGCCGGCACTTCCGATGCGCAATTACGCATGGCAAACACAAATCAAAATCAAAATTCAAATGTGATATGAAAATCATGTCCTGGCAGCAGCCGGAGCGAGCCGAACGCACGTGATCCACTGCAAGGATGAGCCAACAATTATAAATTGTACATAATCAAATGGATTTGCCCAATAATTTCACTTATTTATAAAGTCAAAACGACGCACACATTTGCTGTGCAATATTTTGTGCTAGTTGGAAATTGTAACGGGGCTTGGGGCAGGCGGTTCGGGATGGGTGGGAGGGGTGGAGCGCCCTCTATGCACATCCATATTTGCATTTCGTGCTCAGGACATCAGCGCTCAGCAAACAAATGTTCAAGACAAATAATCTATAAATATGCCTGGGACTTGAGCGACGCATTGACAAGGATCGAGGTGCGGGTCTGGGTCTGGGTCTGGCTCTGGGTCCTGAGCTTGGGCCTTAGCCAGGCACTGGCTGTGCGCTCGACTTGAGCGGTGCCAAGAATTGTCCTTATGCAACGACTGCTATTTGCAGGAGTTCGTGCTGAAATCATTATCCAGTTACTTGCCATTAATTCAGCATATCAATTTGTTATTGTATTGTTGTTGTTGTTGTTGTTGTTGTTGTTGTTGTTGTTGTTGTTGTTGTTATTGCCGCTCAGTGCGCCCAGCCGTTAAATTGGCAGCTTATAAATTATAAATTTGAATTTAATTGGCCAACTAACAGAGCTCGAGGCAGTTATTGTTCTGTCACTTTACGCATTGCCTTAACTTGCGTTTTTCACATTCGCATTGCCATTCGGGCTAGCTTAGAGACTTTTCAGTCTAGCCGGGAAAATTTGAGTAGAGCATTAATAACTAATATTGTCAAGAGCCCTCAAGAGATCATTTAAGGTCTGAAGATTTTTTTTTTTTTTTTTTTTTTTTTGAATAGTTCTCATTTGTATGTTTTTTATACCCTGAACCCATTGAAAATGGGAAATCAGGGTATAATGGTTTTGTTAAAAGTATGTAACACGGAGAAGGAGGCGTGGCAGACCCCACAAAGTATATATATTCTTGATCAGGGCGACGAACTGAGTCGATTTAGCCCTGTCCGTCTGTCTGTCCGTCCGTCCGTCCGTCCGTCCGTCCGTCCGTATGTATGAACGCGTCGATTTCAGAAGATATAGAAGCTAGAGACTTGAACTTTTTTTTAAAATGACCGTAAATACAGCGCGCATATCGAGTTTATCACCAAACATCGATAACTCGTCTAGTTATTTTTTTATCGATAAAAAACCTTATCGAAAGATAGTTATAAAATTATATCTCCTACATCTTTAGAGCTAGAGTATCCAAATTTTAAATGTAGATTGATATGCACGTTATAGAATTTCGATTTTTGTTCAATTTTACCTCCCACCCCTATATCCACCCCCTCACCCATAAGTTTGTAAAAGGCGTATTTCAAATACTAGAAACTTGAGCTTTGGCACATACGCGCATATTAATGATATAAACACAATCTAAAAGTTTCATGAAGAACGTACGTCCAGAAAAAAAGTTATTAAACAATTAAGTTCCCATAGTGAGCCCACACTGCAGCCCATGCGTGCGCGCCTATGGGTGTCTATGTATGTGTGTTGCGTGTGTATGTGTGTGTGTTTGCTGTTGCTTGAAGGGTTCAGGGGATCTCGTAGTCGAGCAGTCTCGACTAGAGCTTTCTTACTTGTTTTAAATTTAATTTTTTTTTTTTATTTTTCTTAATCTCTAATCTCAAATATACTTTCAGCTTCTACAGCTGCTCATCTTGCTGTGCATTGATTGTCCATCACTAAGAACAATTTGCATTCATTTCTAAATAAATCAAATAGATTTTATGCTCAAATTTCGCTTTTTAGTGTAAATATATTTGTTTTGAAATTTATTTCAGCTGCACCGCATGCAGCCAAAATGATTAAATCAAATGGCTTTCTGCGGTTGCCGGCAATCAGATTTAGTTGGTTGTCCGCTCGGCGGCAAAGTGGCAACAGACAGACAGACGGACAGACGGACAGACACTCGTTAACAGTCGGAAAAGCAATGCAAATGCTGGCCAAAGAATTTCTAGTACATTTAATGCTTTATTATGAACGCACTCAAATACGGCATCGCTAGTTGGCCAACAACAACGGCTATAATGCTTATGGCCAACTGATTTACGCGGCTTTAGTTGCGGTTCGGTTTACGCTTTTATGAACGACACTTTAAAGAAATCGCTGCTTGGATTTCAATGCAAACACACAAAACAAACCAAAAAAAAAAAAAATCACTTGACATCAGCTGCATATCAGAAGCAGCAGCAGCAGCAGCATCGACATCGGCATTGAAATCATCATCGGAATGGGATGGAAATGACCACAGAAATGCATAAACCGCTTCAATTGTAATTAAACGATTTCATATATTGCCTCCAACGAGAAATTACAAATGTGACCAGCAACAACAACAGCAACAACAACAACAACAACAACAATAACAGGAAGGGTAACACAACAATACCAATTGTAATAATCATAAAAGCTGCCAGCGCCGATCGCTCACTCAGGACAACAACAACAACAACAACAACAACAGCAACAACAAGAGCAACAATTAAATTAATGCTGAAAACAGAAAACAATTTATTTTGTAGAAAATGACGCAGCGTACAATAAATGAGTGTGTGCATGTGTGTGTGTGCATGTGTGTGTGTGTGTGGGTGCGTGTGTGTGCATGTGTATGTGTGCATCCCGCACATTATTTCACATACACACATACATACATATATCAGAGAGCTGCCAGGCAAATAATCAAATCGCACAAATTTCAATTTCAGCCGCTGCAAAATGCAAAAAGTAAAAAAAAAAAAAACAGAAATAACCAAAACTAACAACCATAACAATCTGGTTATATTTTATTTCCTTTAACCAGCTATTATAGTTTTGACGTCGCTGATTTGACCACAGCGCCTGAGGCGCCAAATTCAGGCAAAAATTTCAAATATGATTTTTTATAATAAAATTTTGCTACAAAATGCAACAAATTTATATAATTTTGCACACAGTTTTATTTATTTGCATTAAATTTTATTTTTCATATTTTTAATTTTAAATAATATTATCTAACAAAACAATTTTGCTCCAAAATAAATATGTAATTTTAGTTATTTTTTTTATTTTGTTGTTGCCAAAAATAAAACTAAATAAAAACGCTTATAAATATATATATTTCTGTCTTCTTTAATAATTTTTTTGTATTTTTTATATCAACGAACAAAATGTTGCCAAAAAATAAAAATACATAAATTTTACAAAATATTTTTTGTATATATATTTGCTTATGGTAGTAAAAATGATGTTTGATGTTTATGCATGTTAAATTTAGTTTGTAAAACAAGTTCTACAACTATATTTGGCATATAAATATATTGATTTGCTGTGCTTTTGATGACTGATTGATTGATTGATTGTTGGGGGAGAACATAAATAAATAAAAGAAATTAAAGTTGTAGGCAAAGCAACTGACATAAATCAAAAACGCTTGGAGATATTTGGCTAATATTATTTGTATTCAAAAAAAGATTAACGAATGAATTTGTTTAATATGCGGACTGAAATATTAAAATTATTCGTATTTTTATGTTAACATTTTAAAATGAGTCAAGCAGCTCAATTTTAAAGTAAATAATCATGTGTTTTGGTATAATTAAGTTATACTCCGATCTCTTAAGCAAACACATTCATACATACAGTCCCAGATATATATCCTAATATCAATTTTAGTTTACAGCAATTTAATCAAACACTTGTTGTGTTTCGCTGCTGCGAGGCACAAATCAGCCGAGTAGCAAAATAAATGGAAGCCTACCTAAGTTGCGTAGCGTCAATTGCTAAATCCTTTAATGCTACACACACACACATAGAAACACACACAGAGACAGAGTGACACACGCATGGAAGAAAGTCTGTTTTGGTTTGGGGCGCGTGTAACACGACGAAGAAGTCAACTTTCGATTGGGGCAAATATAAATCCACTTTACAGATTGAGGCACAAGGACACGCAGCAGCAGCGGCAGCGGCAGCGGCAGCCCTTGGGGGAATTTCAATTCCTGCTAAGCACGACGACAATAAACTCATTGAACGGCAGCAAAGACAAACACGTGCCCCGCGCGCCAGAGTGCGGCGAGCGAGATAGCGAAGGCGAACATGTCGTGCTCGAATAATTGAATTCATCAAAGTTAACTCGCACAATTGTCAAATGCTTGGCTGGGTCGCTAGACGTGGGCGGTGAATGGGGGGGGGGGGGGAGTGGCACTGCCTTCGACTACGACTACAGCCTACAGCTGCTGCCGCACAACACTCGTCGAGTTAGTTTTCTAAAGTTGTTGCCTTTGATGATGGCGCACAAGGCGGACGGGGGACGGGGGATGGGGGACGGGGGACGATGGCTATGTCTATGGCGGCACTTGCCCAAAAGAATAGCGTATAAAAAAGATTTACGAATTGACAAAGTGCAAGTAGGTTTTAGGGCACGACACCGGCAACGGCTACGGCGTTGGCGGCGTCTATAGATGAGCCTAAGCAGAGCAAGAGCAGCCAGCCAGTTGTCGCTACACATTGAGGACATCCGCAGGCAATGACACATACGACAAACAACTTGAAAATCCATGTCAGTGTCACGTACCAGAGTGCCTACAACAATAACAATGCGAGAGCAGCACGGAACAAGATGTAGGCAACAGCAACAACAACAACAGCAACAACAACAACAAAAACAACAATGCGCAAAGCACTCAAACTCAATATATCGAAGCGGGGATACACTGCGAAGCGAAATGAGTGAGCTAGGAATACATGTTGTGATATTATAATATATATATATATATATATTAGAATCTGGATTGTATATAGAGTGAAACATATGTTTTTATTAAAATTGAAAGAGATTTTTTTTTTTTAAATTTAGCTTAAATACTGAACTATTGAATAATCAACTATACAACATGTATATCTAGCTAACTGCATATTATATAATATATAGAAATAATTTATGTACTCAAAAATATATTTCAGTTGCTCTCAGAAGCAGCTCCACAGCTTTTTCGGCTGATAAATATTCTGATAATATTTTTCCAAGCTGTGTAGCATTAGTCTCAATAAATTTGGAATTCAATTCAAGAGAATCTATAAAACTTTCATGCAGCTCAACGAAAGATAAATATGATTCATTATAAATAATTTTTGGCATAATTGAAGCATATTCTATACATAATATCTAGAAGCGAATCTATTCGAATTTATAAAACCTATGATTATAAATCATTATTTTAAATCATTTTAAAAATAATTGAAGCATATTCTATACATAATATCTAGATGCGCAGCTTTTCAAAATAATAAAACTTATGATAATAATTTATTATAAATAATTTTTAGAATATGTAACTTAAAGAAACATACCTTTTAAAAATTCAAAAAATTATATCAAACCTTTTTTGTCATATCTGATATAAAATTTTTATTATAATTTTTTTCTTTTTTATGTAAAGCGTTTTACTGTTTAATATTTGAAATGAAAAAAAAAAAAAAATAAATAAATAAATAAAAAAAAAAAATAAAATAATGAGATAATTAATTAAAAATGTCAATGAAATAATTAGAATGAATTAGAACAATTTAAATTTATAATAATATTTAACAAAAAAAAAAAAAATGTTAATATAAAAAATGTATAATAATATTTAACAAAAGAAAATGGCGATAGAAAAAATTTATGAGAATTATTAACGAAAGTAAATAATAATAAATAATTGCAAATACAATAATAATTAATTATTAATAATAAATTCATATATATACAAGAATTATTATAATTAATTATATTCAAATATATTTACTTATATTTTTCTTTTCCCCAGCACCAAACATTTTCTAGATATTCAAACGTCACAAACTGCTTCGCATAGCGCATGGATGTATTCAATCTCTGTCGAATAAGACACGTGAGGCATTCTATCTGCTATATCTATAAAGATTCAACTGTTTTTTCTGCTGCTTCTTCCTTCTTCCACTTCCGTTTTGTTGTTTTTTACCAGTGTTATTTTTGCTGCTGATTGGTGTCTTTGTTTTTCTTGCAGCTTTATTTGCCGTTGTTGTTATTGTTGTTGTTGCTGTTGTTTATTATCATCGTCAATGTCTTCATCACCATCAGCATCAGCATCATCATCGTCATCGTCATCGTCATCATCATTATCTAGTTCATCTGTGTTGTGTAGCCGTCGTGTAGCACTTGTCACTGTGTGCGCGCTCGCATTGCGTATACGCCACGTGACACACACTTGATTAAGCCATTCGATTTGAATGTTTAATCAATTATGCAACGCTTGCACATTCTGTAGTAAGTAGACGGTAAGTTATTTACGCTAATCACTAAAGCTGCCATCGATCCATCCAACCCAAACGAAAGTCACTCACTTCATTCGCCCGGCTTACGGCAATTCATATTGGTTCTGTAGCTGTCCATTTCGGACAACTACTTCGACACGGTGCAGGTCATTTTTCATTCAGATGAAAATATTGATTTTGGCACGAGTTGGCGGAGCTGGCTGCACCACTGCTGTTGGCCAGCCGGCTGATGTTGATGTCTGTTTGTCAGTCTAACGATTTCTTACTGCGGTCGCTCATCCAGCCCAGGTAGAGTCGATGCCAAATAACTTTCGTCTGGCCGGGCGAGGAGATTTATGAGTTTATGCGAGCCAAATGAAATATCGCCGAGCGGCAACACAAATATTTGCTCAGCATTGGGCGTGGGCGAGGGCGAGGGCGAGGGCGTGGGCGTGGGCGTAGTCTTGGTCTTGGTCTTGCTCGTTGGCCGCCATTCAGGCAAATCAGTGGCCAAATCCATGACAACTTGAAGTTGCAGCTGGTCGCTGTTTAAATATTAAAAACCACTGACACCTCATGGCATGGCTGAGTCGAGGGAGAGTGGAGAGGGTAGAGGGGGAGCGACAAGTTAACCGTAATAAGGTCATCAACAGGCAGCGGGCGGCACTCGATGCGGTTAGTTGGCTGATTTATGAAGTTGTGCGTGTGTAAAAGCCAGCAAGAGAGAGAGAGAGAGAGAGAGAGAGACAGAGAGATGTAGTCTTGATAACTCAATTGAGGACAACAAGCATACGCCACGTTGTGACCAGCTTTGGGTCAGTCTTTGTGCTCTTTATTCGCTTCTTTTGCGCTTGCCTTTTCGCTGCGTTCGTTTGCTCGCTTCTCTTCACCTTTTTTTTGTAGTTTTGGCCAAGCGATTTATAAACGTTACAAGCATAAATAAACAAGCAGCTGTTGAAAAATTCAGAAAAAAAGGAGAGAGATATAGAGAGGCATGCTGTCTGTGTGTGTGTGTGTGTATGTGTGTGTGGCTGACTGGCAACATATGCTGTGCTGCGTCGCTCGTTGTATATTTATTTACTTTTGCTCTTTTGTAAAATATTTTTTAATGCAGCCCACAGAGTGTTGCCAATTTGTGCAGATTTATAGAGCCAGTGCAGCGAGCCGTCTGCCCGCACAGAGCGCGAGAGAGACAGAGAGAGCGAGAGAAACAGAGAGAGAGAGAGAGCGTAAAAACAGCGCTGTTGACAATCGCCACAGGAACTGAATGGCCAAAAGGGGAAACCTTGTTGCACTGACTTTGTTGCTGTCATTGTTGTTGTTGCTGTTGTTGTTGCTGTTGCTGGCCCATAACTGATTGCTGCAAGCACTTACGGCTGTGTGGGTGGGCAGCTGCATGCAGTGGACATGGCAACTCAATGCGTTATGGCTACTCGCGTTGCAGCCATTAGGGACATTCACGAATTGCAAACTTATGTATGAGAATAGATAGACTGAGAGGCGGAGAGGTGGAGAGTGAGACAGCGGGATTTCTATAGAGTATAGTAGTCACTTATTCAATAAATATATAAAATAGCTTGCGGATTAGAGTCTAAATTTGCGATGGATTGACTTAAGCAGTGGCTGAAAGTGTAGATTATTATCAATAGTCGATTAGATGAATATTTCATCTGTGCTTATCTGTATCAACAGGCAGCAGTAAGGGACTTTACACCTAACGATTCACGATTCTCAAATGATAATTTGAATATGTCAGGTAAAAAACTTTATAAAAGATTATTATATACATACAATTATTTTTATATATGTATATATACTTTAATTTAAATTTTAAATGAAATATTATAAGAGATAAAAAGACAATAATAAATAATATAACAAATATTAGAGATATAATATAATTAAATAAGAATAGAAAGTAATTTAATATGAATAAAATTATTATGAAAACTCCATTTAATATCTTGATGAATTAAATAAAAATATAAAAATAAATAAATAAAAAACGTAAAAAATAATATATAAAAAATAAATAATATAAAATAAAAAAAAAATAAATCTATATAACATATAAAAAATAAATAATATAAAATAAATAAAATATTAAATAAGATTAAGAAAAAATATAAATATTCAGCTTACAAATTATTATTATTATTATTATTATTTATTTATTAGATAATATAAAAAATATAAATCTAAAAATTATTAAACGTGTTAGCTACGAGGGCCATCGACGTATATACAAATTATTATTATTATTATTATCACTAAATCAATTTAGTATCTAAATAAATTATAATAAAAACAAAAAAATGAAATAATTGAAGCCTAAATAGAATGAAAATAAACTGCACGTAAAAGCTATTATAATCAAAGTGAACACCCCTAATGGATGTCATATGAGAGTGTGAGTGGAGCAAATAAAGAATCGAGTTTTGTCAATTCTACGGGGTAATAGATTTAGTGTGTTTACAAGTCTGTGGCAGCCTCTGATTTTAGATGACATTTCGATAGCGTTGGTCATGTCACAGTCGATGCGCTTCTTTGTATACCCTGCAAATATTGAAAGTAGGCCTAATCACACACGGTACGGTACGGTAATATCGTGTTCTATATTATATCATTACTAATCACAATCCTTTGTAATCCCATATTCCCTAACCAGAACATGAGAAGATAGGCTATATCATCGTTTCAGATCTTCGTACAGGGTATCTGTTTATTCGACACCTTTAATTGTTGTTGCTGCTGTTGGGCCCGTCAAGAATGCAATTGCTGAATTGAATTGCGTTCACTCCCAGACAGGATGTGGTGCAATTTCAACTGTTTGTTGCTCATGCTGCCGCCTCCTCGCCTCTTCGCTCATTCGAATTGCCGTTGCAGCTGCTGTGTGCAAATGGGCGTGACCGTCTGCCAAATATGAGCACCGGAAATTAGCAGAAATCGTCAACACCCACTCCCCAGAGCTGCTGGGCCCACACAAATTGAATGGACACTCGAGGAGAGCGCTGCAAGCTAGCCGTGTAATTACTTTCGTCGCAGGACACAAATTTGTGCGCATTCGGGCACTCAGGCTAAGGATCGAAATGTCGCCGGTCTAAATTAACAAAAGGTCCTCAATTAAACACTAATCAGCCAATTGACCATTGCGTCTCACCGCATCGCCGTCCAGCGGGCGTTCGGTTGAAATGGATTTATGATGCAATCACCAGCAGCACTGCATGCTGGGCATACTTGAAACTTCTCGCTTCGCTTCGCTCGCCTCACAGCAATCTGCAGAATGTGGCCCTAATTGAAAATCAGGCAAATTCTACTGCAAACCCAACACTGATTCAATTTTTATGCCACATACTCTGCACGGCATTGTGGGCATTCTATGTTGAGGGTGAGAGATGCCATTCAAAGTATTTTTAAATGCAAATTTCTGATGAAAATTGTATAAAGAATGCAGAAAAATTGGCGTTGAATATCGCATGAAATAAATGAAGAAAACGAGAAAAAAAAAATAGAACTTTATGCTGGAATTTTTATTCGATTTTAGTTTATTTAGTTTTTTTTTTTTATTTATTTTTTCTGATTTTTTGTTATTTTATGTATATAATTTATATTTACATACTTATTATTTTCTTTATATTTTCTATAATTTGTATTTATTTATTTTGTTCTTTCTGTAATTTATTATCGCTTAATCAATAATAATTATAAATACTTTAAGCCGACTATTTCACTCAACACCTTCAACATAATTATACTTCTTTAGAATTTGCTAGCCCGTTTGCAATTCTGTTGGCTTAAAAAAGGTGTCATTTGTCTGATTTTATTTTATGGAAAATACGAAAAAGCAGGGTAAGAAGAACAACTAAAAATTAATCCGCATCATCTGCAAAAGGGGCTTACGCATTTCGCTGTGGCAAAAAGGGTTTTTCTCTTGCCCAAGCAGCAAAAAAAAAAAAAAGAATGAAAAATAAAACTGCTCCGTTGTGGTTGCATAAAGTTTTGCACAAACGTTGCGCAAATCGAGCGCAAGCTGAGTAAAGGAGAAGCAGGAAGAGAAGGAGAAGAAGGAGAAGGCAAAGGCGAAGTAGAACTTTGCTTGCTTTTGTGTTGCATACTTTTGTGCGCTGCAGCTGGAACTTCGTTTGCGCCCATTTGAAATTCATAAATGTGTGAGTGTGTGTGTGTGTGTGCATGTGTGTGTGTAGCATATATTAGCATGGCTTGCGGTGAATACATTTAGGCGCAGGCAAATGCACACACAATTGCTTATGAAATTGAGCAAACGAAATGGAAATTCAAATAGCAGCTAATGAGCCGCTGCCACACTCGAGCAGAGTACAACAACAACAAAAAAAAAAAAAAAAAAGAAGAAAACCTTGGCAAGTTAAGTTGTTAGATGTGTTAATTAGAAGTTTGCCCAGCACACGCAAATCAACATGTTAGCCAACGCACAGGCCATCACGTGGCCAACAGTCCAGTCAATCACTCAACAGCTACAGCAACAAAATGAGCCATTAAATAAAAAAGGTAGTAAGAGTGGGGCAAAAAAAAACACAGCTGAAATGTATGTAAGCTGGAGTACGCCGTTTGGCCGATAAACTGAAACAACAAAACTGCCAAAACGGTTGGGTGGGAGGGGAAGCGTAAGAGTGTAAAAAACTGACAGTAAAATTGAAGGCAAATGTTTCGGGCAAGCACAACAAAAAAATAAAAAGAAGAAGTAGAAGAAGAAAAGAGAAGAGCAGAGCAGCGCAGAGCAGAGATGAGCAAACGCATCCCTGGGGCGCTTTTGGCTGGCTGAGCATGAGGAGCAGCAGGCGTGTCCGTGCGCCCATCTTTAAAGCGTTGCTGGCACCTGGCAGGAGCCACGTGTAAAATGCAGCCAGCGGCAGTGTGACCTCTCTGCTCCACTCTCTCGCTGCCCCACTCACCCCTCTCTCTCTCTCTCTGTGTGCGTGTGTGTGTGTGTGTGTTAACGTATGTCCTTTTGTGTTCGCATGTAAATTGAAATGGACCCAAAATGCCATTAAGAGTGGCCGTCGCTGCCAAGCGTCTGACTGAATGAGGCTGCCCAGTTTATGTGCATTAAATTAAAAATTAATTGTCACCAGGGACATATCGGAGCTGAGCAACAGGCAATTAGCTTCAGTACATCAAATTAAACCAGCGGAAATATTTCGGTAGAGTTGCGGAGCTAAACTCTTGTGTTTTACAATTGCATTTTTCAGTTGTTCTGCTCTAAACTTTAGTTTAGCAGCCGTAAGTTGGATTATATTAACGGATTTCTTATTGCAATTTTTTGTTATATTTGTATATACATATATATATATAAAAAAAAAAAATAAAAATAAAATAAAAATACATATATCTTGGGTATATTCTTTTTTGTATTTTGTATTTTATATAACATATTTAAACAAATTTTTTATTTTGTGCATTTTATTTTTATAACGTTGTATATTTGATGGATCATCTGTAAAAATCTATATCTTTTGATAGAGATGGACTCAAGGCGGCAATTTGAGAGATATGATATTCAAAAATAAAAAAAAAATATAAATAAAATCTACCTGAGTCAAATAAAATTAATATAATCTTTTAAAAAAAAATATATTTATATATGGGTTCTACGAATATGGACAATATTCTTTTTAAAATATATTTTCTATTATTAAAAAAAAATATATATATATATATATTTTTTACAAAAATTCGTTTTTAAATATATTTTTATCTTTTTAAAACATATTTTATTTATACATATATTATTTTCGAAATATATTTACTTATTTCTCAATTAAAATTTTGAGTAATTTTAGTATAATTTTTGCAGTCAGCAGAGATCAAGATATGTAAATTAATTAATTATGTAATTAGTTATGAAATATGCATTTTAATCGACGCGAGTTCAATATATTTCAGAGTTTGAAGAGCGAATGAGAAGAGAAAAGCTGCAAAAAAATGTTTGGTGTATTTAATTTTCATAAACTACCGAGGGGATTCGCTCTTCATACACGAAAATCTAATTGGAAGCAACGCATAAGTCCAATTAGATTATACATAATGAGTAATTTGCTTGTTAAACTAGAATTGCAAGCTTGGAGAGAAATTGAAGCTCAAGTTATTTAAGAGCAATTACGATGATAGCCACCTTAAATCAAGCAGAGTTCAATGAGGGGCATTTAGGGGGTCTGAGGAGTAAATGAAGATAGGGTAAGATAGGGGATGCAGCTTGGTGTATTTAATTATCAGAAATTACACAGCAGATAATCTAATTGAAAGCAAAGCCCGACTCTAATTGGCCTATATGTAAAGCGAGTTTCGTTTGTTAAACTTTAATTGTATGCTTGGTGGGAAATTGCAGCTAAGCACTTGAGCTCCTCTTCCCCATTCGGCTGAATCGCTCTTGGGTTGCATGACCAACGGCTGTGTGCCCCTTTGCTGCGCAGTCTCGCTTACATTTGATTTGTTGTTAAGAGTTAAATACCACATGGGCAACACTTTGGCCCATGCAGCAAAGTAAATAAATTTAATTTTTACTTTCGGATTGAGGTCTGTAGAGGGGCGGCAACCGAAAAACTTTCAGCATGCCTCCCAACTGTTGCCGACTTGGACAGTTGGCTGTTGGCTGTTGGCGCTGCTGCCGTGTTGCAATAACAAACTCATGCTAATTGCTTGGCTAACAACTGCCAACGACAACTTGGGCTTCCACTAAGACCAATGCCAAAGCGTTGCAACAACTATAAATATTGCTAAAATGTGGCAACAGCAACGGCAACAACAACTAGCTGCAGTGGAGGCACGCGCCCCTGTTCCGGACGGGCCCAGGGCAACCTTTAATTACGACAACAGGACACCGCAATGCTCAACTAGTTGCACACACACACACACACACTGCACACATACACACATTTATATATATATACACATCTGGTAGAGTTGACCAACGATTGACCTTTGGAGCTTAGCAGGCTGCCACAGGTGCGACTGCGGCGACAGGTGCAAGTCGAGCCAGTAGCTGGAGCTTATAAATTTGAACACGAACCAGCGATAATTGCTGGGAAATGAAATAAAAATGCAATTAAAGTCGACTGCGACGACGTTGGCAACGCTGCCAGCATCGTCCTCTTTGAAATGAGCATTCAATTAAGAGCCAAGCTGTACACACACACATATATATGTATATATATATGTATATATATCTAAGCCCTGGACTCGGCTGTCAGGGGCATACACTTGATGGCAACGTCGTCGGCATTTATAAAATGATTTTTATCTTTATCAAATTAGAAAACGACAACAGCAACAGCAGTTGAAGCAGCAAGTGGAACTCCCCTCTGCCCTCCGCTGCCCTCTCAGTAGTCTGACCAATTTCCAGCTTCAGTCAGCCGTATCTGCAGTGTCACAGCAATTAAAACTGTGCTCTGGCATTGTGCAGATTACATCGTAAAATGGCTGCCCGTTGCCCTGTGGGCGGTGGTCGGTGGTCGGTGGGCGTGGCGCGAGTGCCAGGACAGCATTGTATTGGTCAGTGAACAACTGTTAAATGCTTTGAAGTTTATTTCCCGATTCGCCAGACCGACCAGTGAATATGTATGAGTGGGAAATAAATGCAAGTTACCTAAGCAGGTGTAAGTCAGGTGTGACTCAGGTGTACAGTAATTCTTGGTTAGCATTATAATATGTATTCACTTCTAATCTATTGACATTCGAACTGCATTGTGAAGTAGTTAAAGCAAGATCAGAAAGCGTGAATATTTTGTTTATTTATTTATTTATTTACTTTTTATATATTTGTATTTACTCATTTAATTATTCAATTATTTATTTATTTAGTATTTTTTTATTTATTAATTCAATTATTTTTTCATTTATTTATTGATTTATTGATTTATTGATTTATTTATTGATTTATTTTTATTTTTTTAAATTATTCAATTACTTATTTATTCATTTATTTAATTAATTATTAATTTATTTATATATTTATTCATTTATTTAATTAATTATTAATTTATTTATATATTTATTTATTTATTTATTGATTTATTTATTTATTTATTTATTTAGTTATTTATTTATTCATTTAGTTATTTATTTATTTTTTTTTTATTTATTTATTTGTTTACTTATTTATTTATTTATTAATTTATTAATCTATTTAATTTTAATTTATTTATTTTGTATTGATTTGGGATACACAAGAATATTCTTCATTTATTAAAGCTAAAGCAAATGAAGCAAATAAATCAATAAATAAACAAATAATTAAATAAATAAAATAAATAAATAATAAAAAACAAAAGCAAGTAATTAAATAAATAAGTAAAAAACAAATAAATAATTATATATATATTAAATGAATAAAATGCATATTCAATCAGGTCACAAAAATTAAGAATATATTTCCTTAGCTTTGCTTTAGATCGACTCTGTATATATATTATAGCAAATAGCTCCTCGTGCTGTTCACGTATGACAAACTCGACTTGAGAACTTTCACCACATAATTCAATTACATTTTCCCATTTGTTCTACTCTGAGAGAGTCTTTAGTGTGTCTGGCTCGGTTAACAAATTTCAACTCTTCTTCTTGAATATCTTTAAGTAGAGCTGAGCTTGCTCTACCTTGACATTTGAGGCTGCTAACCTAAACCTAACCCTTGGCATATTTGATAATCAGTATCAGTTTGACGAGCTGCTCCTCACCCACTCTTTTCTCTTTGGCTTAACCTTCGCAGTCTTTTAAGCCGCTTGGCCTTCAGTCGGCAAAGCTGACAACCGCATAACCAACTCTCTTTGCTTCTGAATAGCTTAGCCATTGAATTTGAATCACCTTTGCTGTATTTTCTTCTTTCTTTTCTTTTTTTGTTTTTTTGTCTTTTTTGGCTCTTTAGCGTAAAGTATTTTAGTTCGGCTGAGTGTCTGCAGCCAATGGCATTGGCTGGATTTTCTAGATATTTTGTTGGGTTTGTCTGTCTGGCCAAAAACTCAGCCCTAAGCCCCAGCGACACCAGCAGCAGCGGCATCCGCTGCTCTTGGATTATGCAAAAAGTTTTTCATTAATGTTGGATTTAGATATATATATGTATATATGTATATACTTTTTTTTCACGCTCTGGAACATTTGCTCTTCCCGCTGTTGGACGTTTTTATGCCCGGTTGGCTTTGCTTTTTGCGTTCGCTTGTTGACAACGCAACTTTGGGTCCCAGGATACGTTAACTTTTGTGCTGCACAGCGCTGTGCAGCACAGTGCAATGAAAGCTGCCACAAACAACAAACAGCGACAGTCAGACAAACCTTCAACAGCAACAACATTACCGGAGCCACAGCCGCAGCCAGAGTTGCCGCGAATTTGGCAACAAAAACTTTTTGAGAGGAGCAACAGGATGGGAATTTTTAAAATTAAGAATCGATCTAGATATAGTCTAAAAATGATGAATATTTGATACATCAGCTTTATATTCCATTGTGCCTTTTTTGCATATGCTGTGAGCAATTCGGATTAATATTTCATAGAATATATGCCGGCATTAATTAAACCTGACTAATTTGGGACACTTTTGGCATTATATAAATGGTACATGGGCTGACCTATAAATCTGTTTCTTACGTTTTGAAAACTCTATTTAGGCCTGAAAGGAAATGTTTAGTTTGAATTTTGTTTGCTTGTTATTTTTTAGTGCAAAAATTAGTCAGTCTAACTTTACATTTGAAATAGGCTTAACTTGTGGTAGAAAGTCTGTTTTTTTTAGAAAAAGATAGAATTAGAGAGTGCTCAGGTGGTAAAAACATTAGTTTTGGGGTATGTTTACGAGGGCATTTTATAGATGTATTAAGCTTAAAATATTTCTCTCTTAAGTTGCCTCTTTGCACCTTTACATACATATATAAATATTATAAATATTTTAATAGACATCTAAGGCCCAAAAATAAATTAAATACATATTAAACTAAATACTCTTTTATTTATTATACATAATACATAATAGAACATAATACAATATTTAATTAAATAAGCAGAAACTATTATTAAATAGAAAGAATATTTTAATTATTTAAAACTAATATATAGACATAAAAAACTACATATTTTAATATATGTATGTATGTATATATTAAAAAACTAAAATGTCATAAGCAAATAAAATCCAAATATTTTTCCTTTATTTTCTGCTGATTATAGCCTTTAATTATTATGCAAAAATATATGTTTAAAAATAAATGTATACAGTAAAAAAATTACATATTAACACACTAAAATGTCATACTCAAATATCATAATAATTAATAGAGGCAAAGTTGAGTTTATAGAGTTAAATTTATAAAGGTAGCTTTAAAATAAAATGAATAAATAAGCTATCAAATTACTCTAAAGCTACATCACTTTATCAGGCATAGCATCCAAACTAGCAGAGTATCATGCAGTCGGCAATGCCCGACCAGATCGCTCTTATGTTTTTTAATGGTAGCTTGGTTAGTTTTAGTGGTTGATTCTTTTGAGACACTTTGGCTGCTTTTGCAGTGCAAATTGTTTGGTTTTGCCCAGTTTGCAGTGGGGCTTCTTTTTTATAGTTTTTGTTTTTATTTTTTTTTTCTTTGTTTTCTTTTGTGAAGCTTTCGATTTGTCTTGCCACATCCGCTGGCTGGGCGACACCCGCTTCATTTCCGGCCCTCTATTGCACACGCTTCACGCTTGCATTTATTTGAGTGTGTAAAGTTTTCCTACTTGAAGCATTTTAGTTTTTTTTTTTTTTTTGAGAATTTCAGGCGGGGGTGATGGGTGTTGGCGGGGCATGCTGCAGATTTGGCTGTGGCAATTTCGCAGTCTCTTCCTGTTCCCGTTGTATGCCAACTTTGATAGTTTTGTCAAAAGTTTTTATTGCGATTTGTTGCAGTCGTGTAAAAGTAATGCCACCAACAAAAGAAAAGTCCGAAGGAATCCCCAATTGATATTTTGGTATGAAGCAAAAAGAAGAGACATATAAGAAGAAGAAGAAGAAGATGAAGAAGAAGAGGCAGGCTGTCGTAAACTATAAAGACGTTGCCTTAATTCGTGCTTAAAGATTTATTTGATAATGCCTACTGTGTCTGTATGTGGGTGTCTGTGTGTGTGTGTGGGGGGGGCTCAATTTATTCTATTTCCTATCACAATTCTCAATGACCACCACATCGCCGTAGTTGGGTGGTGGGGTCTCTGGCCGCGCTGCGCCAGTTTCCACAACATCTGTGTAGAATCTCGCTGTGGCCGCTGGCGGCGTCTCTGGACTGCTTGGCTGCTCCCGATCTCGAGTGCTAAACAGATTACTGCGACTCAGACGTCTGATTAGCGTCGCCGTGTTCTGGTTAATGGCGCGATAGTACTGATGCCTGGCCGGACGCCCAAACAGACGCGACACAAAGTTGTCATCGGGTCCATAGGGCTGGCGGACCAGAGCTCGCGACGGCGCATTCCGTGTGCGCTGCGGATTGGAGCGACGCGGATTACGCGTGGGCACCGTGGGCATCGTGGGCGGGGACCAGGTATGAATCGTGGGCAGCTGCTGCGGCGGCAACGATTCCACTGCGGCTGCAAGAGACCAAGAGCAGAGTTAACACTGAGCTGTTTCAAGTGAAGAGTTGCCGAGCTATTGCAGGGCTTAGGCAGGACTGATAAAGCGGGAAAATGAAGAAAAAAAAACAAAGAAATATGCATAAAATATGCAGGATTTGTTGAGGTATTAAGAGGAGTCAAGTGAAGGCAAATGAGAAGCAAAGGAAGCGGACACTGGTTTCAAGTAATCTAAACAGTCTACAGAGGCTAGAATGTTCTTTCCATTATAATTGAGTAATTGTTGCTGTTGTTTTAAGTAAATGGTGCCTAAGATATAATGAGACATCAATTATGTACATAAAAACATATGTACATACCATACATACATATATATGTAGCTTTTGCTTGCTTGAACACAAATTGTGAGTAAAGAAACGAAATCAAAGAAGAGAAATCATAAGTTGCATCTGTATGTGTGTGTGTACTAAGCTTGCTCTTGAGCATGAGTGAACTTGGAGTGAGCAAGTGCAACGCATGGAAAGAGAATAGAAACTGAAGAGAGAAAAGCTTTTAGCTTTGAGCGTAATTATTAACAGCTGTGTGATAGCGAGAGCTCAGCTACGCAGAATTGAGCTGAGCATGCAGTGCGAATCTGCAAAGAGCTTTGCTTAGATTAACTGAGCTTTTAAAGTTGACTGAGCTGAAGGCGCCAGTTGCTAGTGCCTGATTTTTAAGTTAATTGTATTCTAATCTATAATAAATAAATAAATTACTACTAAATTTGCTGTTCATACTTCAACTCTAACCAATAAAAACAGATATTTGATAAATTAATTCCAGCTCTAAGCTCGTTGCTCTGCTGACTGACAGCTACTTAACCAATTATGCCGGTCGTCTCGCTTTGACATCGCATTAATCTAATGGCAGAGCTTTGGCTACATTATGCTCAACACAACTCACATGGCTCTCCGTTGGCTGAGGGCTGGCGTCGCTTCTTTCGCAGCTCGCAGCCGCTCTTAATGCACAGGGCAAAGCTGATTATGAAAATGACCATGCAGATGCCGGTGGCGCCGCCCACTGCGAAGGCCAGCTTCACATCGTCCTCGTCGAAGGTGTGGGGGCTCTGCACCAGGTCGGGCGGCTGCCCGGCGTTGCCCGCCAGCAGCTCGTGGCTGACGCGTTCCAGGCAGTTGCGATAGCGGAGGCAGAGCTGCTCGCGATTTCCCTCGCACACATCGATGAGCGTTGATAGCTGCTCCTCGGGCTGCTGCTCCGGCTGCTCCGACTGCTGCTGCTCTTCCGAATCCGAGTCGGGCAGCTCGCGCCACACTTCGGCCACCGACTTGGGCTCATTCGCGATGCTGTCGCTGTCCAAATGCTCCATGCGTTCCATTTGCAGTGTTTCAGCAACTGAGGCGCTCCCGCTCTCCTCCACATCGCCAGCCGCCTGCACGCCCAGCGGATGGGTTGGCAGCCGCTCCTCCAGGCACTCGCTCATGCTGACAGCGACGCCACGCAAACTCAGCCAGGTCGCGACCTTAATTAGCGCCCGGTCGCAGTTGAGCGGATTCTCGTCCAGGTTGAGCGAGGCCAGGTACCGCGGCGCATGGAACACATGAATCTGCACTGTAATCAGCATATTCTGTGCCAGATCCAGCTGCCGCAGCTGGGGCAGCGCGCTCAACAGCTCCGCGCCCAGCTGATTGATCTGGGCATTGCGTAAGTTGAGCGAACGCAGCGAGCTGCTGCGCAACAGTGGCCCGGGGCCCAGGCTGGCCAGCTTATTGCCCTCCAGATTGACGTGCAACAGATGTGTATTGGCCTCCAGCAGATGCTCATCCAGCTGCTCCAGGCGATTGTAGGAGAGATCCAGCGAGCGCAGGCGGCGCAGCTCACCAAATGCATTCACATGCAGCGTCTGGATGGCATTGTGAGCCAGCGTCAGATTGATCAGATGCACAGAGCTCTACCGGCATGAAGGGGAATCAATTAAATGCAAATAAAAATATATATAATATATAATATATATAGTCTCAATTAGTCAGACATCAGCTGAGTAATTTACCTCGAAACAATCGGCGTCAATGTTGGTGATATCATTATAGCTTAGGTCTAGTAGCTCCACAGATTTGGGCATGTTAATGCTGGCGCTTATCAGGCGCTTGGCTCTAGATATATCAATATATATATATACAATATATAAGATAAGCAATATGTAAATAAAAGTAAAAGAAAATGTATAAATTCGCTCACCTGCAGATCGCTCGATTGCGCTGGGCGTAGAGATCGCACTGGCAGACGGTGGGGCAGTTGAGCTGCAGTTGGGTCTTGCTGCGACACACCTGGAGCACCACACAGAGCAGCAGACCCACATAGAGTAGTATTTGCTTAAGGCCCAGCCACATTTTTGGCTTGATCACGCATTGCAGGGCCATCGAATTGCTCGAATCCTACTCAATTGCTGGACATTTTGCAATGCCCTCGTTTTATTTGGATTCTCTTTTCTTTTCGTTTCGTTTCGTCTCTTTTCGCTTTTATCTATTATCTTGGTATAGTTTATTGCGAAAACACCTCACGTCTGTCGGCCAACAATAACTGAATGAAGAGCTTGCGTTCACCCAATTCCCGAATCATGACTAAGTGCGGCGCTGCTTCCAGTGCGCTGAGCTTATGCGTCCGTCACACCTGTTAATTAACGCGCTTGCACCGCTGGACAAATATGCCTCGCTCAGCGGAGTGTAGCGCACGGCCTTCCAGTGCGATAAGATAAGCGAATCGGTGCTTATCGATACAGCTGGGCCAAATGCAAGCAAGTGCTTCCCAACAGCTGCCGAGGGCTGCTTTGTTTGCCATCAAATTTTGAAGTTTGTACGCAGGTGAGCGGCTGGAAAGCCCAGTTGTTAAGGCAACGCTGATGCATAGATGGGATTTTCTAGAGATGACACTGTGCCTGATTACACGATAGTCATTGCAATGCATATAATATGCAATATGTGCAATGCAATCTGAGCAATACAAGGTTGTTGGATATACAATCTTATATGTTATTAAGACTCAACGATGCAGGTAAAAAGTTGATTGTCTTCAATAGCAACAAATGTTTTTTACATATAACAACTAAACAAAATATTAGTAAGTAAAATAATCAAAATCTCACTTGTTAGCATTTAGAAATTGTTGCTGGTTTTTCCTAATCAATCATATGATCATAAAATTGAAGTAGCAAAAAAAAAAAAATATATATATATATATATATATAGGGTATAATAAGTAGTAAATCGACAGCTGATTACCTTTATCAAGCCTGAGATATTTTTTTTATAATCCGCGAGCAAAAATGTTATTTGACGGCCAATTAGCTAATTAACTAGCAGCTGCTCAACGGATCAGTTAAAAATGTTTGCAGCTCGGCCACGCTTTGTGCTCCCACTAGTCGCTTGCCTTTGCCTGGGCGCTTGGGCGGCACCCGTCAAGGAGCAGGAGGCGGAAGTTGATCCGGAGCTTACGGCTGGCTACTTTCAGGGCGACATGGATGTGGAGTTTCAACGAAATGGAGAAATAGCACCGGCACGACGTTGGGCCAATGCCACAGTCCACTACAAGATAGACGAGGCTTTCAGTAGGTGCTCCCATTCAGATATTCCCTTTACGATCTCAATGTATTTCGATTGTCATAGACTCTCAGCAAACGGAGCATATTAAGCTGGGAATGCGACGCATCGAGCTTGTCTCCTGCATTCGATTTGTGCCTGTTCCGCCGAAAATTTTTGACTATGTGCTCATTACTGTCTCGGAGACCGGCTGTAGCTCCAAGGTCGGCTACCTCGGCGGCGAGCAGACCCTCAAGCTGAAGCCGGCCGCCGTGGACGTCGGTTGCTTTCGACTGGGCACCATAGAGCACGAGCTGCTGCACACTCTGGGCTTCCATCATCAGCAATCCAGCGCGGATCGCGACGAGTACGTGAAAATTATGGAGGAGAACATAACCGAGGGCAAGGAGGGCAACTTCAAGAGGTACGAAGCGGACCGCGTGGAGAGCTTCGATGTCAAATATGACTACGGCAGTGTTCTGCACTACGGCAGCAAGGCCTTCTCAAAAAATGGCGAAGCCACAATTGTCGCCCTGCAGCCCGAGGGTGAATTGCAAATGGGCCAAAGGCTTGGATTGAGCCAAGCCGATATACTCCGCCTCAACACCATGTACAAGTGCCCGTTGCAGGTGTAAATGGCAGATTTATCCTGAATTTTCACGTAAATAAAACATTACAGGGTATTATCCTTTATGCTACGCCTTTTCTATTATAGGGTATTGTTTGTTAATTCGAAAAATTCAATTGGTTCATTTATTAGTAAGAGAATTTCAGCTTAGGCAATGATCTATATATATTTATTCAATGATAATTAAACAAGTGCAGGGTATTTGCTAGTCGCATATGCGCCATCAAAGCACTTGAGCTCACTCTGAGATGCATATTCAAGTTAGGACAACATAGCTAGAAATCGCTAAACGAAAAGTCCCTGCAAATCCAAATGAAGTGAAGAAGAGGGACAGAGAAGGACAGAGCTGGATAGTGCGAGGGCGAGTAAGAGGGAGAGAAGGAGTGCGAGTGAGAGAGATTGTTAGAGAGGGAAGTCAGTTGCCGCTGGTGGAATGAAACACTTGCATCCGTTGCATCTACATCCAGCGTCAGTTGCTCCACGAAAAAACTTCCAAGTCCGGCCTGGGGCCAGTTGTTACGAGTTGATCGTTAGCCAGGACAACGACGACGACGACGACGACACTGAAGCTGAAGCTGAAGCTGAAGCAGTGGCTGACTCGAGGCTACTTAACAGCACAGCTTGCGCTTCCTCACAGCTTCAGCTGCCTGTCCGAGCCGGACAGTCGGTTGTGTGGTTCAAGATGTAATGGCCACAAATCCACTTGTCGGCGCTCCAGCCACGCCGCCACAGCGCACTGCACCGCACTGTAGCAGCAGCAGCAGCAGCGCTGTCTTTGCATTCGCCATTCGTCCGTTTGCGACTTACTTCCGCCGTCGGTTTGTTGCCTTTAATTTATGACCATGACCTGGCGCGACGCAGCGACGCGGCGTCTCTCGGCAGGAGGAGGAGGCGCGACCAGTGCCCTGCCACATCCGCTGTTTGTTTGAGCCATGTTAGTGGCCGTCTGTCGCCCCACTCGGCCCCACGCGGCCCTCGATCGCCACGACGAATGCAACAAGAACGAAAGAAAGAAACTTGATATAAAAATAAAATATAAAAAAATCAAACAAAAATAAAAATAACAAACTTTTTACACACATTCAGCTTTTGCAGTTTTCGTTCGCAGCGAGCGTCGGAAATAGTTAACTTTTATATGCATTTCAAATCAGAAACTTTTGCATTCAAACTTTATTAAAATTACGTTTGATGCTCGTCCAATTGCACAAAAGCAGCCCCCAAATATCGCCCATCCCCAACCCCAACCCCAACCCCATTCCCATCTCCATTTCTGTTCGGTTGACTTTTTGCAATTTCTATTTAGAGTATTGTTAGCCAAAATGTTGGGCGCCATCGCCCGACTTCGTTTAGTAGTTCTTTGTTTGGCTGCGTTGCTCAAGGGTCTTGAGACCGGGCATAATGGCTCCTTCATGGGATTACTTCAAACTGCATCAGAGATTGATTGGAAGAAGAAGAGAAGTTTCGTTTGAAATATGATTAAATATGTTGAAAAAAGACAAATCTGACCGGAAAAAAGCTGATATGGCATTAGTGAGCTTTAGCCATAACTGAAAAAAGTCAGATCTGACCGGAAAATGGCTGCAAAAAGTGAGCTTCAGCCATAATTAGAATATTAAAGCAAGCAGACTTTGAACGATGTTATATTTGACGGGAAAAAAGCTGAAATGGCATCAGTTTTAGCTATGAGTGGAATATAAAGCGCATTTCGAGTTCGTGGCTATCGAATGAGTTTTCCTTTGCCTTTTGGTCGAGCTGAACATTTGCGTTATTGTTTTGACTTCTGGCGCTTTTTTGTGGTATCTTCTCTGAATGGCAGCCGCAGCAGTTGCCGTTCCCACCACCCACACTACCCACACCACCCACTCCGCCCACACCACCCACATCCATGCATCCTACTCCGCACTCGCCTCGCTCTGCTAATGACCGACATTGCTTCCTAATTACAAAAGTTTTGCATGCACTCGCTGCACTCTGCGTGGTAGCGGGGTATCGGGGCTCCAGGACAAAGGGAATCGTTGGCCAAAAAACTTTGCAGTTTATTCGATTTGCTTTATTTAATGCTTGAGCTCTTTAAGCTAAGTATTTCATTTGGATTTCGGGTTGACACCACGGCTCTGCGACTAACTAACGGCTCCATTAACCGAAAGCTGCAGCAGCTACCACATGAAGATGGAATCGCGCTACACATGTTTGGCCAGTTGGCCAGAGAGAGAGAGAGAGAGAGAGAGAGAGAAAAAAAATAAATAAAGAAAGAAAGAGCCGCTGGCACGCACAGCCCTCTGACACATATGTCATGTGCCACATGTGGCAGCAAGTCGGCCCAGGCAGCAGAGCCCTGGCCATGGCCACTCGACGCACAGACAGCCGAGCTCCAGTGGGAGTGAGGGCGGTCGGCCGGAGGGGAGGAGGGGCTGGCGGGCGGTCGGTTGGCCACACTTAATGATAAACAATGCTTGCGGTCAGTTTAACATGCCGCGCTATTGCCCCAAACACTAACCTCCCTTCCCATCAGCCGCAGCGGCAGCAGCAACAGCCTCAGTCAGCCCCATAACGAGGGGACAATTTACACACATGCTGAAACTAGCCAACAGAGGGCGCTGCAGCAACGGCAGCGGCAGCGGCAGCGGCAGCTGTATGCACATTTAGTAAAAAAAAAATGTAAAACAGACGAGTGACAGCTGACAATTGAATACACTACACTGATTAGGAATTAACATAGAAATTAAAATAAAATAAAATTAAAATTAAACCAAAAAATTATCATTATATAGTTTTTTTTCTAAGTTTTGTTGTATATGAATATAAACAGATAAAACCAGAGCAATGGAGCGAATGGAATGGGGAATTAGAGAGAGAGAGAGAGAATGAGAGTGAAAAAGAATAAGTGAGGGAGAGAGCTAGGGAGAGGAAAAGAGAGAGAGAGAGAGTGAGGGAGTGAGAGATAGAGGGTTAGATAGAGAGAAGGGGAAAGAGAGTAAGAGAGAGAGAGAGAGAGAGCTAACGGAAAACCAGAGATGCAGTAAGCCAGTTGAATAGAGAAAAATGTTGAAAGCTAATGGACCCAGCTTCAATGAGGAAAATTTAAATCTAACTGCAAAGTGCGGCCTCACCTAACTGTCTATCAAACAGAAATATGTTATAAAATATTTTCTATTTTTTATACACTTCTATACAAATTTATGTTTATTATAATATCTATTTAAATATTATTACACGCTATATCTATCGAATCATTAGTTATAAGAATGCTATACTTGTGTAATTATCCCTGCTGTTTCCAAAAGTTGAGTCAATACAATTAAAATCAAAAACTTCAAGACCTTAATGAAAACACTATACTAATGAGTTTTAAGGTCTATCAAAAAACTCGCATACCCCGCCCGTTAGTAAGGGCATTTCAAGCTGACAAGCAAAGCAAAGAAAAAGCGACAAAAACAACGTGCTTAAAAGAGCAGTAAATGAGAATTTATCCACTTGCTGACCAACGAGCACACACAAGCACACTTCCATTTGCACACACACACACACACACACACAGGCAGAGACACATACTCCCACGCACACACACACGCACACACACAGAGGGACGTCTGGGATACACGCACATCGTAAAGTTTTAATCGGATGTTGTCCAGCTTTACATGACGCCATCTACTGGCTTAGAGTGCAATATCCTGTGGCACGCGATAGCATCGCACACAATGCCAAAAGAGGGGCTGCCACACACACACACACACACACACACACACAGACACATTTTCTGCCCTGCTCTCTCACTCACACACAGCGAAAGGCTAACTCACATTTGTGTTGTTTATGCCGCCGTTTTGGATGCCTGTAGAAACGCTTTTGGCCCTTTGCCGTTTGATGGCATTCGGCATCGCAATGAACTCGCCCACGCGATGCCACATGGCAAAACAAAGCCCACGGCCGGACAGCACGACGGACTAGACACAGTTGCTGCTGCTGCTGCTGCTGCTGCTGCTGTTGCAAAACAGTTGCCACAAAGGCTTGAAAAGCGCTAGAAAAAAATCAGTTGCTTGTGGAGTGCGGCTGGGGCTAGCAGAGGTGGAATTGAGGGCTTCTTTTTTTCTACGGATTTTCATTGTTGCCACACGCACTCTTGGCCCGGACTGGCGTTCAGCGTGCCGGGTCTGAGCAGCGGCAACGTCGTTGTCATTGTCGTGACAGGAAATTAAGATGAATGTGGCGAGCAAACTGCAGCTCCAACTGGACTTTGGACACACACACACACACACACATATACATAGACACAGTGGAGTGGACTTTGGGCTGGATGAGGCGAGGGGAAGTCGGACTTGGGTTTTGTCGCTTTTTCCCGCTGTTTGCGCTGTTTGTCTCTGTTGCTTAACGGTCTCTTAAAATATTCATAACACAAACTGTTGCCACTATCTGCAGATGCCAAGCCGCAAATGCGTCAGACTGCCATCAGCTGCAGCAGAGTGGCGTCAAGTGGAGTGAAGTGCAGTGGAGTGGAGTGGAGTGGAGTGGAGTGGAGGGGTGCTACAGCAAAGCAAGGGTAAGTAATGCCATTGCTGGGTGCAAAAGTTGCGCTTTAGAGTTAATTGATTTTTATGAATTACTTAAGTGACTTTTTTATGCAGCTCCAACTGAATGAACACATGGGGGATTAGTGTACAGCGTTGACTTAGTTGCCTTTGGGGGCGTTAAGGCAGCGGACTTACATTCGACAATATTAGCTTGAAAACATGGTGAATGCTGTTGACTGGACTGGAGTAGCCCTGCTGACTGCTTTGGTATTTTGTGCAGAGAGATGTTCGTTGTTCGGTTAAAATATAGCTGGGTCTGAAAAGAAAAGTAATTAGCCAAAGAGGCTTCACAAACATTTTATTTAATGAATGTAAACTCTCTTAAATTCTTGTCTTCTACTCAACTCTGCGAAAAGACTCAAAGAGCAGCCGATGACTTTCAGTTGGAGTGCGTTCGTCTGCGATCGGCTGGCAGCTGTTTTGTTTTCGTTTTATTTCACATCGGTTGTTCTCCGAATGTTGGATTGAGTTAAAAAGTCTTTTGTGTATGCATTAGTATGTGTGCGAGTACAAGCTCAACATATCAAATTGCGTTGGTTGATATGTTGAGCGTGAAGCTGATTACCGTTATTTGCTCACTTGCTCTCATTGAGCGAACACCAATCGTGTCTTGTTTGTGAAGAGAGCAGCACACGAATAGCTCAACACAAGGCACTCAGCAGAAAACAAAAACGAAAAGAACTGAAGTCTATTGCTCAGGGTGCGAGCGAGAGAGAATGATCGTTGTTGGCTGATCTCTGCTATTGCGCGAAGAGAGCGAAAAGAATCAAACAATTAATAAAGTTGTGCATATAAATTCTTTAGTGTTTTTAACGAAATAAAAATAAAATATAAGTTGATCTATAATGGTAAAATCATTTGAACAACTGTAGCTCAGAAATTAATTATTTAATATATATGAAAAAATAAATTAGTCCAGTTCTGATCCTTTTATATTAGTGAATTTAATTAGCATAATCATATTTATTAGCCTCCAAATAATGAAAATTAAGAAACTCCAATAAAGTCCCAGATAACAATTTCACTTAGGCTAATGTCATCAGCTTCTGCTATTGTAAGCCATACCCCTCGAAGTGGGAAACTCTACTTAAATATTTACTCAAATATTTGAGGACAAAACGATTACATAGCAAATGAGCCAAAATTGTTGTTAAAGTTTGAACTGTTTCCGTTGCTCTGTTTTGGGCTAATAACTTAATTGAGCCATTGCACGCATGGGAGAGCTCATTAAAAAGTTGCCAACTGTCAACAGCGAAGTCCCTCAAGCGAATGGCTACTGTATGTGTGTGTGTGTGTGTATTGATACTGTGGTATATAAGCCAATGTCTGCTTAAGAGTCACTTATAGTCTGGATTATGGTTCGTTACGTGCCTCGGCTGGCTGATGGCCGAAGAGTGAAGCTCTCCTGGCCATTGACTATTTACCGCTACAGTCACATCTTCTGGCCCCTCGATGCGTCCACCACGACCTTTTGGCGGCGCTTTGACTATGTCTGTGCCTGGATTGGCTGCTTGGTCCTGGCGCTGCATAACGATGCTGAGCTGCGGTATTTGCGCTCGCCGGACAACAGTCTGGACTCGATGCTGACCGGGATGCCCACCTACCTGATCCTCGTCGAGTTTCAGTTGCGCTCCTTGCATGCTCTGATCTACAGGGAAGATCTGCATCGGCTGCTGCAAACGTACTTTGCCTCGATCTATGTGGATCGTCGGGCACATCCAAAACTCTTTCGGCAAATCGACCGTAAGCAGCTGCCCAATCGACTGGTTGCCTCATTGTATCTCTTCGCCGGCTTTGGCTATGTGATAGCGCCCATCATGATGCTGATTAGGAGGCGAAAGGAATTTGTATTTCCAATGATTCCAGCCTTCGATGTTGAGCCACTTTACCTATTCGTTCCCCATACCCTGAGCAGCGTCTGGGTGGGTGTGATCATTGATACGGCGGTGTTCGGCGAGACGACGCTCCTCTGCGAGCTGCTCACCCACCTGAAGAGTCGCTACATACTGCTGCAGCAGGACATGGACGCGTCCATCGAGCAGATATTGGCCGCCCGGCAGCGTCCGCTCATGGCACAGCAGCTGCGCGAGCTGCTGATCAAAACTCTGCGCCAAAACGTGGCCCTCAATCGATTTGGAGAGCAGCTCGAGGCACATTTCTCATTTCGCGTATTCGCAATGTTTGCTGGCAGTGCGCTCCTGCTATGCGTCCTGGGCTTCAAGACGATTGTGGTAAGTGTGTGTGTGTGTGTGATAGTCGAGAGTCGACCATTAACTGCCTTTAACTGATCGACAGAGTCCAACGGGCAATTTTATATATCCGATGTGGTTTGGCGCCAAGACCATGGAGCTGCTCACTTTGGGTAAGCTGGGCTCCGACCTGGCCTATGTGGTAAGAGTAAGAGATTGCCTTAGTTGAGTTTGAAATGTAGATTCGATTTGTTGCACTCTGCAGACAGACGCTCTGAGCACCATGTACTATCAAACGCAATGGGAACAGGTGCTCTATTACTCCACCAATCCGCGTGAAAATCTGCGACTCATGAAGCTCGTTGCGCTCTCAATCGAACTGAGTTGCAAGACCTACTATATGACGGGCTTAAAATACTTTCGAGTCAGCCTGCAGGCGGTTTTAAAGGTAAGCACGCACGTCTTACGTTTTTCTTCTCTACAATTATTTCATTTCTGTCTGTCTGTCGCGCTCCCTCTCTCTCTCTGCAGATACTACAGGGCGCCTTCTCTTACTTCACGTTTCTCACATCGATGCGCTGAGCGTCTGGCCCCAATTGCAGCTATCAGCGTCTGCACAATTTAATAAATCGTAATTTGTTAATGATGCATAATGCGAATTTTCAGAATTGGGCATTTCGCAGAGGAGCTATCGCAGCGCGCTCTCATACAAATGATTGCATATTAAAAGTCAATTATTGCTGAATTAATTTTAATTAAATTAAATCGATAAATGGAGATGTTTGCGCATCGCTGCCTGCTGTCAACGCCACTCAATATGTATGTATGTATGTATGTATTTATGTATGTCTGTGTTTCTGTGTTAAGCGTGTGCATCTGCCCGAAAATAGGCAATAAAATATTCACGATTTCTGCAACAACTGCCAAAAGCTGTCAAAAACTTTTGCCTTTGGCATTCGAAATTGAAATTAGAAGCGCCCCAAGGCAGCTGATCTGCAGCCTTTGTCATAAATCTTGCACTTTTTCTTTCACTAGGGTCTTTGCTTTTTTAAATTCTCCCTCCCTCTCTCGCTCTCTCTTTCTCTCTTGTTGGTTTCAATTTCCTGCAATGCGAGCGCTTTGCTTAATTAATCTATTAAAGTTTTTCCCACCAAATGCATAAAAGTTTTCACATAAAAATCCGAGTCTCTCTCTCCCGCTCCCTCACACTGATAAGTCGTGCTGCTCGTGCTCGTCGTGCTTGTGGCACGACATTTGCTGCCCTCTCTGATAGTCACACGTAACACCGCACCGGCTCAAACGCGTAGCCAATTTGCACTTCATTTGCGACCAACATTCGCTGTCGAAGTAGTTAAACCTTGAATGGCTTTGGGGCTATCAAATGGAATTTCTATAGTCTTGATGAACAGAAATTGCACTGCTATCGACAGATGAGTTCATATAAATTATATAGAACATTTATATAACATATATAATGATTATAAAAGTATAATAACTAATTTTGTTCTGTTCTTCATCTATAAAATTTAGATTAAAATGGAATAATAGTGTTTACTTGTTTTAGATATCACTAGCTTAGCTTTTTCTTAACCTAAGATTATACGAATATTATATTCTGTAATATAAAGTAAGCAAATCTATATATAAAGTATATTAAATATTTAATCGATTTCTGTCTACATACACATATGTGTTTATTTATATTATTATTTACAAATTTAAGCACGTGTTCTATCTATTTTAAGCAACCCTTTGTAATGTCTAAAAGCTGAAAAATCAAACAATCTATATATAATGTATATCAAAATATATTTTTAAATATAAAATATCCCTAAAAAAAAGAGAGGGTCAAAACCAATCAATCTATTTATAAAATATATAAAAATACATTTTTGAATATAATATATAATATTTCTAAAAATATGCAAATAATATCCAAAATCCCAATATATGGTTAGCTAAAAAATGAGAGGGTCACGTCGGGAAAAGCCGCTATTATTACCATTTATACACGTTTATTTTTATCACAGCATATTTTTAATATTCTCTGGTAATTTCCACATTTTGCTGAGCTTTTGCGTAAAGCAGTGAAAAATTTTATATTTATGCTTTGGTGTTGCCAGCTAGAAAACAAACAAAAGCACGGAGTGTGAGTGCGTGTGTGTGTGTGTGTGTGGGTCGTGGCAAGTGGCAAAGGACTAGCAAATGTTGCAAAAGTTTTAGCTTGTAATTATCATTAGCGATATTGTGCCTAAAGTTTTAGAAGCCGCGTATTAGGCGGCCTGCGGGCCACAGAATGCCAAATGGATGGCAGATAGTGGGCGCTAATATGTGTGAGTGAATGAGAGAGAAAGAGTTTGTGTGTGTGTGTGAAGCAATGCTTCAAAATGCTGCACATACATTGAAACTTTTGGCTTCATTTAACTTGGCATTTTGATTTGATTGCAGAGACACCATGAGCAAAATAGCGAGAGGCAGAGAGAGAGACAGAGAGATAGAGAGAGAGAGAGAGAGAGAGAGAGAGATAGATATAGAGGGAACGAGAGAGAAATGTAGTGTGAAAACTAGACAGACAAAAAGTGAGAGAGTAAGAGAGAGGGAGATAGAGAGTCAAAGTCAGGCGTTAAATCAAATTAAGCGTCTGCAAAAGTTTTAATTGCAAACTCCATTAGCTGCATAGTTTTACAATTTTATTAATTTAATATTTTCGGTATTTCTTATGTTATAAATGGCAAATATATTTAATAATTTATGTGCTTAAATTTTGTATTTTTATTTCTTTTTTCTTTTTTTGTTGTATTACTTATTTAAAAAAAAAAAAAAAACAGAGAAATACGTATATTAAATGCCGATTAGCCAGCGCATATGTTATAAATATATTTTTAAATATGTATATTTATACACAGCTGAAGCTAATCACGACTATAATCGTCATTTATAACTTGTATAGCATTTGCTAAGCAATTTCTTATCAATTATTCATTGCATGGTTTTTAGGTTTATAATTATATAAGTTTTGCATGTCGTAATATCTATTTATAGAGTATATGAGCTTTGACTCACACTTATTAGACAGTTTGTCTAGTCGCGCAGACAACACGTCGTATGCTTAATTAATTTTAAATGCACTTTTAACAGTCGCTTGACGCAAAGTTTCGAAACGAATTCCACTCAATGTGTAAGTCACACTGCGACCGCGCCCAACCTGTGGCACCTTTAAGGCCGACATTAATGTAACTTTCGCTGGAACTGAAAAAGCAGCTACAACAAATAAATCGCAGAGAGATAGAAAGCAAAAATGAAACCAGCCGGCAGGCAGCCCCATTCATGTGAGACTGCATTTGTCAGGCTCTGTCTGTCTGTCTGACTGTCTGTCTGTCCGTCTGCCTGTCTGCTTGTCTGTGTGTAATTATGTCTGAGATTATGCCCAGAGTCATGGATGTAGTAGCATCTCTGCGTCTTTAATGCCCACCTCGCACTGCCTTCGCCCGCTGCTTGTCCTTGCGGTCTTCCTCAACGTCAAAAGTTTCTGCGGCTTTCCCGGGTGCGAATCTCTAAGAGTTTCTCGCTTCCATCGTGTTAATGTGCTGATTTCTTGGCATTTGCCTTAGCTTTGTGTGCGAATGACATTAGCTGCAAACACAAGTTAATCGAGCTTTAAGTTTTAAGTGCGCTTTTATAGCTTTCAGCTTAAACAGTGGATTTGAAGCGATTTTTTACATATTTATATATTATCAGAAAATGTATTACCTTAGATATATAGTTTATACTTTAATTGTATAGATTTAGTTGGGAATATAATCATATACCGAAAGCTTTCATTAGATTCACTGCATCAGTTCCTATAAATTAATCACCTTTTGAAGCTTTAAGTAAATATAAAAGGGAATTAAAAAGCTTTCGATTCAGATGCAGCTTTCGTGTATAGTAATATTTCTTTAAATTCATGTGCTTTATTTAAGTTATAGGCATTTCAAACGTCTTTTACTTGAATTGTGCTGGCAGCCTAAAGTTGATGGTGCTTGAAAGCTCAGCGAGTGCTGCATTCAAGTTCAAGCTTACATCAAGATTAATTGTTGGCCAAGAACAATGTTTGCATCTTGTGTCATTCAGATGGTTGTACGCTAAGTGCGCTTTAAGTGTGGTTCCAAGATATTTTGTTCATATACACTGCGCTCACCGACTTGAGTATTCACATTTCCCCTTGGCTGTTGCTGCTGTAGTTGTTGTGGTTGGCTGCTGGTTGCTTGTGCTGCTGGGTTTTGGCTTTTGCTTGGCTCGTAAAGTCGCAGGAAGTTATTATCCTAAAAACTTTACCCCTGAGGGCAATACAAACAAAGGCGTAGCACAGCAACAAAGCGCAGCATTCATGTCTGACTATGAAATGGCTATGCCTGCACTCTCACACACACACACGCACACTTTACTTTGCCTATGCATGAAAATAGAATGTCATAAAATTAGAACGATCATCAGCAGCACGAATCGTCTCGAGTCTGGAGTCTCGAGTCTCGAGTCTCGAGTAAAAGCCAACAGCAACAGCAGCAGCACACAAAAACTTGGCCAACGCGCTGACTTTTTTACTGCTCTTGGGTAATAGTTGATGGCCAGGCGCTCGCCTATCATCCGCCTCAACTCATTAAATTCCATTTATATTATTTTCAAAATATATATTAAAAGCACGCACAGCACTAAAGAGTCTTGAATGCACTTAGTTTGTGCTTGGCTTGTGATTCTGTTTCAGCTCTTAAATTGTTCAGCGAAAGCTCTTTAAGATAATACTAAATAGATTTAATTTTATTTATTTATTTTTTCTTTTTGTTGATTATTTTTTTCATTTGGGTGTACAGAAAAATAATAATATTCATAATATATATATTTTTTTTATTCCTTACGAATATCTATTATCTTTATGCATTATTTATTTAACATTCCATTTAGCCAAGAAGCATGAATGAATGCGAGGGATTCACTTTACACTAATACTGTAGAGTGAGTCATTCTAAGATCAGTTATTATGATGGATTGAATACTTCGATAATCTGTATCTGAGCTCTGTGCATCGTTTATAGAAACTGGCAGCAGCTCTTGTCTTCAAATAGTAATAGTAACATGTATATACATATATTATGAAATTTTATATAAATATTATATCTATATACATATTCTTATACAATTATATATACAATATATTCCTCTTCTCTTAACATGTTAGAGTATCTGAATCAAAGTAGTTGCAGTGCTTTTCTCTTGTCTTCTGCCACTGTGACTTTACAGCTTTCCTGTTGCCCATCCTGTTGGCCATCTTTAGTTGTAGCTAAAAACGCAAATGCATTGCCTGCATAAATTAAATGCTTACGACTTCCGTTTTATATATATGTATGTATGTGTATGTGTGTGTGTGTGTGTTGCCATTAAAAAGCCAAATATACGCGCATATACGAGTCAGGTGCATACAACACCCAGAACGACACACAATGAGAGAGAGCGAGAGAGAGAGAGTCACACAGATAACAAGCTCGTGCTGGTATTATGGCCATGGGCATTGCTTTCAGCTTTCAGTTTTTAGTTTTCAGCTCTTGGCTTTGCCTTGCTTTGCCGCTGGTGCGCTAATTTTTAATTACGACCACTAAATATTCAATTTTTAGTGCCTGGCAAAGCAAAGCCAAATGCGAACATTTCCTTTACCGGCTCGGCTGCAAGGCTTTTTGTTTTGCGGATTAACAGTCAGCAGGAATCACAAAACTCAGTTGTTGGCGAGAGGAGACACTTGATTCCTGTTGCATGCAAATGCAAATGCAAATGCAAATTTAAATGCGACCAGAACTGCATTATATTCATTAGGTTGTACTTTAAACATATTAGTCTCACACTAAAACTGGTTAGCTTAAACTAAAGTACTCCAAAACCAGCTTCATGCTTGAGCTTCAGCTTGAGACTCCTCTTCTTTCTCACACACTCTGTCTTCTGTCAAACGATAAAATCTGTGAATCAGTGGTGAACATTTTTTTACGTCATTAAAATAATAATAAAGTCAACACTTAATTCAAGCCGGCAAAAAACATTCTTTATAGGTCGATTTTTTTGTATGTCTGGCAACACTCAATTATATGTATGTATATATGTAAAAAATATACCAACTGCAGCCAACTAATATTCTGTATTATAACTACATGCTAATGTCTTTTACAATTTCCATGTGACACATTCCCCGAGGTGGGCGAAAGTTCTTTTCATATTTAGTCAACTTAATGATGATAAATTTCATTGCCTTATTGTCATTTAGTCATCCGCCTTTTCACTTCCCCATCCGTGACCGAGCGCCCGACTTAATCCGTTTATTGTGTTGGCAAATGTAATTAAATACACTCCGCCTCGCTGTCGTTAGGCTCAGATTTATTTTGGCAACTGATTGTGACAAGGCTGCTGATAAAAGGTCACGCAGACAGCAGGTGACACACACAGTAATACTTTGGAAATGGGATAGCTGATGATATTTAATTTGGCATTCACTTAATTTCTAGTTTCATTAATTTTACAATGAAAATCGATCTGATTACTAACTAAATATATATTATTAACAAAAGTAGAGCTATGAAATTATTTTATATAAATTACAAAAAAGTAATAAATTCGAAATGTTTGAAATTCTAAGCTACATTTTAACTACATAATTCTCACATTTTATTTAAAGTTATTTCAGCTAAATTAAATTAAAAGTTTTAATTTTTTTCAAATTTAATAAAGATTTTGTGTATTCTGGTGTAAATATGTACAATTATATAGTTGTGTAAAAAAAAAAAAAAAAACTATGCCAAGAAAATGTTCAGATTATTACGACAATATTGATACAGTTATCTTCGAAATTTAAATGGAAAATTCCTGCCATAATTACGTTAAAATTAGCTGCAAATTGCGAATAACTTATTGTGAATGGATTTTCTAAGCATACTTATTAAAGGCATGAGGAGAATTCTCACAACAGTCGTTACCAACCCATCCAATTGAGAACATGTGGAGTTTTCCTAAAATACTTCCACTGCTTGTGCTGATGAAGAGCTGCTATGCAGCACCGGCAGCATCAGCAGCACCTGCAGCAACTGCAGTTCCTGATGAAACCGATCCCGAGCTGATAGGTGGCCATTTCGAGGGCGATATGATCCTGGACGAGGGCAGAAATGGATTGATCGATGAAACATATCGCTGGCCCAACGGCATTGTCTACTATTATATCAACAGCGACTTTGGTGAGACTTATTTTCAAGACATGAATTGTATTGTAGTTTGTTTTCCCTTTTCCAGATCAGGAGCAACGGAGTCTCATTCTTCGTGGCATTCGGACTCTCGAGGCGAGTGCGTGCCTCATCTTCAAGGAGGCCTCCCGCGATCAGCCTTACTATATAAATGTCACATCGGACGGCGTGGGATGTTACTCCGAAGTGGGTTTCCATAACGGTGTACAACGGCTGAATTTGCAGATATCTCTGCCGCGCTGCTTCCGTCTGGGCACTATTATGCATGAGTTTTTGCACGCCTTGGGCTTCTACCATCAGCAAAGTGCGTGGAATCGTGATGAATACGTTCGCATCAACGTGGAGAACATAGAAGAGGGCAAAGAATATAACTTCGGCAAACGCAACAGAAGCGAGGTGTCCAATTTCGGTGAGGGATATGACTACGGTAGCATCATGCACTACCCCTCCACAAAGTTCTCAAAGAATGGCAAACCGACCATTGTGCCGTTGATCGCTGGCTACGAGAAGTTAATCGGAAACCGACGAGCATTGAGCATGGCTGATATTAGAAAATTGAATACTATGTATAAGTGTTACGGAAATATTTGAGTCCCTGCGCAATTATATGAGCTATATTGATTAAGAACTGTGTTTTATTTCGAATGAGAGTGAATATGATGTAAATAGTTACCGTTCCCAGTTCAAGTTCGTTTTTTATCAGGTTACCTCGGATTCCTGCTGGTAATCGTGGGTATGACTGACGGGTGTGGATTATGCCTTTTGACTTTAACTTTAACTCACCTTAGGGAAATATGACAACGCAAGAATAAATATAGTACGAAAAATTAATAAACAAATTTATTATTGACAAAAGTTATCTATCTGTGCTAATGGATAATAAAATATAATTTACTGACACTGCAAGCATTCCTTCATTAATTAATAATGAAGCAAAAGATGTTCTGAAACCATATTAAAACAAGTAAGAAAACTCTAGTCGAGAGTGCTCGACTACGAGATCCCCTGAACCCTTCAAGCAACAGCCATTTCAATCATTTTTAGCGTCTCTCTGCTTACACAAACACACACATACACACGCAAACACACATACATAGACACCCATAGGCGCGCACGCATGGGCTGCAGTGTGGGCTTACTTAACTTAATTGTTTAATAACTTTTTTTCTGGACGTACGTTCTCCATGAAACTTTCAGATTGTGGTTTTATCATTACTATGCGTATAATTGCTAAAGCTCAAATCTCTAGTATTTTAAATACGCCTTTTACAAACTTATGGGTGAGGGGGTGGATATTAGGGTGGGGGTAAAATTGAACAAAAATCGAAATTCTATAACGTACATATCAATCTACATTTAAAATTTGGATACTCTAGCTCTAAAGATGTAGGAGATATAATTTTATAACTGCATTTCGATAAGGTTTTTGATCGATAAAAAAATAACGGGATGAGTTATCGATTTTTAGTAATAAACTCGATATCCGCGTGCTATATACGAGCATTTAAAAAAAAAAGTTGAAGTCTCTATCTTCTATATCTTCTGAAATCGACGCGTTCAAACATACGGACAGACGGACAGACAGACGGACAGGGCTAAATCGACTCAGTTCGTCGCCCTGATCAAGAATATATATACTTTATGGGGTCTGCCACGCCTCCTTCTGCCTGTTACATACATTTCAACAAAAACATTATACCCTGATTTCCCATTTTCAATGGGTTCAGGGTATAAATATATATTATATTAGCTACTTTACAATAATCGTAATTATTTTCTCACACAATTTTGTTTTAAGATAAGTCTGAATGAAAATTAGCTGCAAATTCCGAATAACTTATTGAATTTCAGAAATGGATGTTCTAAGCCCACTTATAAAAGGCGTGAGGAGAATTGTCGCAACAGTCGCTACCAATGCATCCAATTGAGAACATGTGGAGCTTTCCTAAAATATTTCTTATCCTTGTGCTGATGAAGAGATGCTATGCAGCACCGGCAGCATCTGCAGCACCTGCAGCAACTGCAGCACCTGCACTTCCTGATGAAACCGATCCCGAGCTGATAGGTGGCTATTTCGAGGGCGATATGATCCTGGACGAGGGCAGAAATGGATTGATCGATGAAACATATCGCTGGCCCAACGGCATTGTCTACTATTATATCAACAGCGGTTTTGGTGAGTTTTATTTTCAAGTTTATGAATTCTATTGTATTATAATTTGTATTTCTTAATCTAGATGAGGAACAGCGTAATCTTATTCTTCGTGGCATTCAGACCCTCGAGGCGAATTCGTGCCTCATCTTCAAGGAAGCTGCCCGCGATCAGCCTTATTATGTGAATGTCACATCCGACGGCAACGGGTGCAACTCCGAATTGGGTTTCCGAAACGGTGTACAACGGCTGAATTTGCAGATATCTAAGCCGCGCTGCTTCCGTCTGGGCACTATTATGCATGAGTTTTTGCATGCCTTGGGCTTCAACCATGAGCAAAGTACGTGGAATCGTGATGAATACGTTCGCATCAACATTGAGAACGTAGTTGAGGACATGAAAGAATTCTTCGGAAAGAACGAGAAAGACGAAGTGTCCAATTTCGGCGAGGGATATGACTACGGCAGCGTCATGCACTACGAATCCATGGCATTCTCCAAGAATGGCAAACCGACCATTGTGCCGTTGATCGCTGGCTACGAGAAGTTAATCGGAAACCGACGAGCATTGAGCATGGCTGATATTAGAAAATTGAATGTTATGTATAAGTGTTACGGAAAAGTTTGAGACCTTGCACAATTATATGAGCTATATTGATTAAGAACTGTGTTTTATTTCGAAGCGATTTAATATAATGTAAATAGTTGTATAGCTTTCAATTCGAGTTAGGTTTTTATCAGGTTATCCTGGATTCCTGCTGGTAATCGTGGGTATGAGCGGAAAATCGAATTTTGGTTTGCGTGCGAGTGGGTATAGATGAGACCTTTAACTTTAACTTTAACTGACCTTAACGAAATATGACAACGCAAAAATAAATGTGGTACGAAAAATTATATTGAAATATGGAACAAATAAAAGCCAAACCATTTACTTTAGAGAAGCGTTTTCAGTGTATTTTAATATATAAACAAATTTGTTATTGACAAAGATATCTCCGCAATTCAAATGGAAAATTCCTTGTGTAAAGTGAGCTACGTGTGCTAATGGATATTAAAATAGAATTTATTGACACTCCAAGCATTCTTTGATTAATTGATAATGAAGCAAATGATGTTCTGAAATCATATTAAAACAAGTAAGTAAGCTCTGGTCGAGACTGCTCGACTAGGAAATACCCTGAACCCTTCAGAGAACTGATATTTAAATAATTCTTCGCATCTTTCTGCTTACAAAAGAAACACACACACATGCACATGCGAAATTCTATAAAGTACATATAAATCTACATTTAAAATTTGGGGACTCTAGCTCCAAAGATGTAGGTGATATAATTATATAACTGATTTTCGATAAAAATAACGGGATGAGTTATCGATTTTAAGTGATAAACTCGATATGCGCGCTGTATAAAGACGGAGGGACTGACAGACGGAGGGGCTAAATCAACTCAGCTCGTCACCCTAAACAAGGTGGTTAACAAAACCATTATACCCTGATTTCCCATTTTCGATGCGTTCAGGGTATAAATATATATTATATTAGTTACTTTACAATAACTGTAATTGTTTTCTCACACAATTTTGTTTTAAGATAAGTCTGAATGAAAATTAGCTGCAAATTCCGAATAACTTATTGAATTTCAGAAATGGATGTTCTAAGCCCACTTATAAAAGGCGTGAGGAGAATTGTCGCAACAGTCGCTACCAACCCATCCAATTGAGAACATGTGGAGCTTTCCTAAAATATTTCTTATCCTTGTGCTGATGAAGAGCTGCTATGCAGCACCGGCAGCACCTGCACTTCCTGATGAAACCGATCCCGAGCTGATAGGTGGCTATTTCGAGGGCGATATGATCCTGGACGAGGGCAGAAATGGATTGATCGATGAAACATATCGCTGGCCCAACGGCATTGTCTACTATTATATCAACAGCGACTTTGGTGAGACTTATTTTCAAGACATGAATTGTATTGTAGTTTGTTTTCCCTTTTCCAGATCAGGAGCAACGGAGTCTCATTCTTCGTGGCATTCGGACTCTCGAGGCGAGTGCGTGCCTCATCTTCAAGGAGGCCTCCCGCGATCAGCCTTACTATATAAATGTCACATCGGACGGCGTGGGCTGTTACTCCGAAGTGGGTTTCCAAAACGGTGTACAGCGGTTGAATTTGGGGCCGCGCTGCTTCCGTCTGGGCATTATTATCCATGAGTTTTTGCACGCCTTGGGCTTCTACCATCAGCAAAGTGCTTGGAATCGTGATGAATACGTTCGCATCAACGTGGAGAACATAGAAGAGGGCAAAGAATTCAACTTCGGCAAACGCAACAGAAGCGAGGTGTCCAATTTCGGCGAGGGATATGACTACGGTAGCATAATGCATTACAACTCCACGGCATTCTCCAAGAATGGCAAACGGACCATTGTGCCGTTGATCGCTGGCTACGAGAAGTTAATCGGAAACCGACGAGCATTGAGCATGGCTGATATTAGAAAATTGAATGTTATGTATAAGTGTTACGGAAAAGTTTGAGACTTTGCACAATTATATGAGCTATATTGATTAAGAACTGTGTTTTATTTCGAATGAGAGTGAATATGATGTAAATAGTTACCGTTCCCAGTTCAAGTTGGGTTTTTATCAGGTTACCTCGGATTCCTGCTGGTAATCGTGGGTATGACTGACGGGTGTGGATTATGCCGTTTGACTTTCACTTTAACTCACCTTAGGGAAATATGACAACGCAAGAATAAATATAGTACAAAAAACAATTAAGAAAGCTCTAGTCGAGACTGCTCGACTACGAGATACCCTGAACCCTCCGAGCAACAGCCATTTCAATCATTTTTAGTGTCTTTCAGCTTATACAAACACACACACACGCGCAAACACATACATAGACACCCATAGGCACGCATGCATTAACAGGCATGGGCTGCAGTGTGGGCTTACTATGGGAACTTAATTGTTCAATAACTTTTTTTGTGGACGTACGTTCTTCATGAAACTTTTAGAATGTGGTTTTATCATTACTATGCGTATATTTGCCAAAGCTCAAGTCTCTAGTATTTGAAATACGCCTTTTACAGAGATGAGGGTAAGGGGGTGGATATAGGGGTGGGGGGTGAATTATAACAAAAATCGAAATTCTATCACGTCCAGTCGAGTCTACATTTAAAATTTGGAGACTTTAGCTTTAAAGGTGTAGGAGATATAATTTTATAACTGGTTTTCGATAAGGGTTTTGATCGATAAAAAAATAACGGGATGAGTTATCGATCTTTTGTGATAAACTCGATATGCGCGCGCTATATACGAGCATTTTAAAAAAAAGTTGAAGTCTCTAGCTTCTATATCTTCAGAAATCGACGCGTTCATACATACGGACAGACGGACAGACGGACAGACGGACATGGCTAAATCGATTCAGTTTGTCGCCCTGATCAAGAATATATATACTTTGTGGGGTCTGCCACGCCTCCTTCTCCCTGTTACATACTTTTAACAAAACCATTATACCCTGATTTCCCATTTTCAATGGGTTCAGGGTATAAAAATTTACTATTGACAAAAAATATCTCCGCAATTTAAATGGAAAATTCCTGCCTTAATTACATCAATTATAAGAAAATTATTTGTTTAAACTGAGCCTCGTGTGCTAATGGATAATAAAATATAATTTACTGACACTGCAAGCATTCCTTCATTAATTAATAATGAAGCAAAAGATGTTCTAAAACCATATTAAAAATATATATTATATCAGCTACTTTACAATAATCGTAATTGTTTTCTCACACAATTTTGTTTTAAGATAAGTCTGAATGAAAATTAGCTGCAAATTCCGAATAACTTATTGAATTTCAGAAATGGATGTTCTGAGCCCACTTATAAAAGGCGTGAGGAGAATTGTCGCAACAGTCGCTACCAATGCATCCAATTGAGAACATGTGGAGCTTTCCCAAAATATTTCTTATCCTTGTGCTGATGAAGAGCTGCTATGCAGCACCGGCAGCACCTGCACTTCCTGATGAAACCGATCCCGAGCTGATAGGTGGCCATTTCGAGGGCGATATGATCCTGGACGAGGGCAGAAATGGATTGATCGATGAAACATATCGCTGGCCCAACGGCATTGTCTACTATTATATCAACAGCGACTTTGGTGAGACTTATTTTCAAGTACATGAATTGTATTGTAGTTTGTTTTCCCTTTTCCAGATCAGGAACAACGGAGTCTCATTCTTCGTGGCATTCGGACTCTCGAGGCGAGTGCGTGCCTCATCTTCAAGGAGGCCTCCCGCGATCAGCCTTACTATATAAATGTAACATCGGACGGCGTGGGCTGTTACTCCGAAGTGGGTTTCCAAAACGGTGTACAGCGGTTGAATTTGGAGCCGCGCTGCTTCCGTCTGGGCACTATTATGCATGAGTTTTTGCATGCCTTGGGCTTCTACCATCAGCAAAGTGCTTGGAATCGTGATGAATACGTTCGCATCAACGTGGAGAACATAATAGAGGGCAAAGAATACAGCTTCCGCAAACGCAACAGAAGCGAGGTGTCCAATTTCGGCGAGGGATATGACTACGGCAGCGTCATGCACTACAACTCCACGGCATTCTCCAAGAATGGCAAACGGACCATTGTGCCGTTGATCGCTGGCTACGAGAAGTTAATCGGAAACCGACGAGCCTTGAGCATGGCTGATATTAGAAAATTGAATACTATGTATAAGTGTTACGGAAATATTTGAGTCCCTGCGCAATTATATGAGCTATATTGATTAAGAGCTCTGTTTTATTTCAAATGAGAGTGAATATGATGTAAATAGTTGGGAATGACACAAGTTGGGCTTTTATCGGGTGTCTACTCTAGTTATAGGGCCAGGCAGAAAATAACCAACCGGCCTATATCGACTCACCTTGCCGTTTTCATCAAAATAAAGTTATGTAAACTTTATCAGATCCATTTATAATGGGAAGTTATCTTAGGAATTCCAATTCTCGCCTTCTGTCGTAGTTACTTCAGTTTAGCAACATGATTAGATTAAGGAGAGCCGCGTGCATATGGATATATAATGAAATATATTAATATGACAACAAACTCTGTCAGAAAAAACTATTTGTAAGCTTTTTGATAAAGCTAAGCAAAGCCTAATATTATTTTGTAGACCCTTTACAATAATTATATATGTTGTCTCCCGCACGTCTAAGCCTCTGTGCGAGTCTTAAATGCCATTTGACTCTCGATTAGATAAGCCACTGCTCATAATAATGAGTTGTAAATTTCGAATCAATTAATGAATGTCATAAATGAGGCGCTATTAATGATGTTCAAAATATACTTATGAAGTGCTGTGGAAATAAAATGTCGCAACAGTCGCTACCAATGCATTCAGCTGCCAACATGAAGAGCTTTCCGAAATTATTTCTACTACTTGTGCTGATGAAGAGCTGCTCTGCAGCTCCTGCAGCCTCTTCAGCTCGTGTTGAGACCGATCCTGAGCTGACGGCTGGCTATACCGAGGGCGATATGATCCTGAACGACGACAGAAATGGAATGATCAATGAAACATATCGTTGGCCCAATCGCATTGTCTACTATTTCATAAATAGCTATATTGGTGAGAGTTATTCTGGAGTTTTATTGATGAACTGTATTTTGATTTATATTCCCTTCTCCAGATCAGGAACATCGTAATCACATTATTCGCGGCATTCGCATTCTCGAGGAGAATTCGTGTCTCATCTTCAAGGAAGCAACCAGCGATCAGCCTTACTATGTGAATGTGACCTCGGAGCCCGGCGGTTGCTACTCCTACGTGGGCTACAGAAATCGCGTACAACAGTTGAATTTGCAGAATAATGAGCTGGACAAGGGCTGCTTCCGCTTGGGTACGATCGTGCATGAATTTCTGCACGCCCTGGGATTCTACCATCAGCAAAGCACGTGGAATCGTGATGATTACGTTCGGATCGACGAGGAGAACATCCAAGACGGCATGGAGCACAACTTCAACAAGTACGACAAGGAGACTGTGGACAATTTCGACGAGGAGTACGACTACGGCAGCGTCATGCACTACGGACCCAAGGCGTTCTCGAAGAATGGCAAAATGACCATTGTGCCGCTGGTCGAGGGCGCCGAGGAAATAATCGGACAGCGCCTTAAAATGAGCGATGCCGATATTAATAAACTGAATACTATGTATCGGTGTCCCAGGAAAGTGTGAGCTCTTTCAGAATTACATAAGCTAAATTGATCAAGAATCGTGTTTCATTTCGAATGCGAAGTAACTAGTTGGGAGAGAAGTACGAGAATGAAGTCTGCGCGGGTTGCAGTCTGCTGCTAGTCCAATTCATATGGTCAAATCGAATCGAGCTGATAAGATAAAATCTAGCTGTGGCCTATGGGCTATGCAGTCAATACACATTGTAAATATTCGCTATAAAGATAAATTACGAGGTTATCAAATTCCACAGCTAAGCGAGTGAAATCGTCGCCTCTGTTATTCATTCCACCCAAGTCCCTTCAGCGAGCATGAGGCAGTTTTTGATAATAATCCGTCTAATCCTTTTGCTGTCACTTGTTATCAGTGCAGCACCTGCACCTGCACCTGCACCTGCAGTTCGCACGGAAATCGACCCGGAGTTGACAGCTGGCTATAGCGAAGGTGATATGATTATCAGTGCTGAGCAGCGAAATGGACTGCGCTCAGATAGCTATCGCTGGCCCAATCGGACTGTCTACTATTACATTAACAGCAACATTGGTAGGTGGCGCTTTATCGCGCGATAATTCAGTAATAATAAATCAACATCATAATTCAGATCAGCCACATCGCGAGCAAATACTTGCCGGCTTGCGAAAAATCGAGGCAAGTTCCTGTCTGACCTTCAAGGAGGTCGCCAAGGACCACAAATACTACGTGAATATAACCTCGGAGCCGGGCGGCTGTTTTACAGCGGTTGGCTTCCAAAATCGTGTGCAGCAAATGAATCTGCAGGACTTTCCGCTGGACGAGGGCTGCTATCGCATGGGCACCATAATGCACGAGATGCTGCACGCCCTGGGCTTCTATCATGAGCAGAGCTCGGCGGATCGTGATGAATACGTTCGCATCGCCTTCGAAAATATTCAGGAAGGCAAGGAGCACAACTTCGACAAGTTCGACATCGATACAGTGGATAACTTCGATCAGGAGTACGACTATGGCAGCGTGCTGCACTACTCGCCCTACGGCTTCTCCAAGAACGGCGAAATGACCATTGTCCCCTTCAAAGAGGGCGCCGAGAAACAAATGGGACAGCGACTGCAAATGAGCCAGCGGGATATCAATAAATTGAACATCATGTACAAATGCCCCCAGCAAGTATAGTGCAGATAAGCAAACTATATAGTATAAAGATCATATATTGTGATGTATAACCCATTAGCTGCATTTTATAGTAACTAAATAATTTGGAAACCATGGATATCACTATTTCACGAAAACTCCTAAAAGAATGCAACTGCATTTAAGTACAGGGTGCTTCATTCGTCAAAAAAAAAAAAAAATAATAATAATAATAAATGAGTATAAAAATCTGAGATTATATGAAATCGTTATCGAGCTACCTTAACAAATCTCGAAGTTGAATTTGAATGATAAGCTCAAAATAGAACTTTGATTTTGATATATATATGTATGTATATGTATATGTGAATTGGACAAATGTTACCATCTGTCCGAAAGATCCGAGAAAGATTTTTTTTTTTTTTTTTTTTGTTTATTTATTAAGTATAGAACCGGTACATCAAAAGTATAACCATAACAACACAGGGATGATAAATTATGAAAAGAGCCGAACCCCATAACTAGTTATGAAGATTTCAAGTTGGGGATTTTTTACTATTGTTCAATAGTTCTGGCAAAGCCTTGCCGTTTAAGTCTTCTCAGTGGTCTGGAAGGTAGCAGGGGGTCAATTATGGCAAAAATAGAAATCTTATAAAATAACGACGAGTCTATATTTAAAATTTGGCGACCGTAAATCAAAAGATGTATGAGATATCATTTTATCTCTGCTTTTCGATAAGGTTGTGTGTGATAACAAAATAACGGGAGTAGCAATCAATTTTTGGAAAGAAACGCGATCTCCGCAATGTGTGTACGGAATTACCAAAAACAATATAAAATTCCCTAACTTCTTCATTTAATTAGCTAGGCTAATCTGAAGTTAAATTAAAAATTATATTGCATCAAGTACTTTACAATGATCATAAAAGTCGGAAATTCTATTAATTTTCGATTAGATTATCCTATTTCCAAATAAGAATTAGTTATAAACTTCGAATTACACTTAATGAATGCCATAAATGAAGAGTTAATGATGTTCGAAGTCTATATATAAAGGCGTGGGAAAAGTATCGAATCAGTCGCTACCAATGCATCCAGTTGAGAACATGTGGAGCTTTCCTAAAATATTTCTAATCCTTGTGTTGATGAAGAGCTGCTATGCAGCACCGGCAGAACCTGAAGCACCGGCAGTTGATGTCGATCTTGATCCCGAGCTGACGGCTGGCTATACCGAGGGCGATATGATACTGAACGAGGACAGAAACGGATTGATTAAGAAAACTTATCGCTGGCCCAATCGCATTGTTTATTATTTTATCAATAGATACATTGGTAAGATTTATCGTCAAGTGCTTAAAGATGAATTTTTATATAATTTGTGTTCCCTTCTCCAGATCAGGAACATCGTAATCACATTATTCGCGGCATTCGCATTATCGAGGCGAATTCATGTATCATCTTCAAGGAAGCCGCCAGCGATCAGCCTTACTATGTGAATGTCACCTCGGAGCCTGGCGGTTGCTACTCCTACGTGGGCTACCTGAACCGCGTACAACAGTTGAATTTGGAGAATTATGCGCTGGACAAGGGCTGCTTCCGTCTAGGCAGCATTGTGCATGAATTTCTGCACGCCTTGGGCTTCTACCATCAACATACTACGTGGAATCGTGATGAATACGTTCTCATCAACAAGGAGAACATCAAAGAGGGTGACGAGAGAAACTTCAACAAGTATGGCCAAGAGATAGTGGACGATTTCGACGAGGACTACGACTACGGCAGCGTCATGCACTACGGACCCACGGCGTTCTCGAAGAATGGCAAAAAGACCATTGAGGCGCTGGTCGAGGGCGCCGAGCATATGATGGGACAGCGACTTCACATGAGCGAGGCCGATATTAACAAGTTAAATAATATGTACAATTGTCCGAGAAAAGCTTGTCCAAGAAATGTGTGAGTCGTTGCACAGTTCTTGATCAATTTAGCTTCTGCTAAGTCTGAGCGGGGTCTGTGCTGGTTGGTAGCTCATTTCATAGGGTTAGCTGAATTGAATTGAACTGATAAGATACAATCAATTGGGTATGCACTATGTGAACGTTGTAAATATTTGCAATAAAGATCAATTACGCGGCTATTAAATTTCGACTAAGTCTATTCAACGAGCATGAGGCAGCAACTAATAATAATCCGCTTAATCCTTTTGCTATCACGTGATAGTGCAGCAAATGCACCTGTACTTGTAGTTCGCACAGAACTCGACCCGGAGTTGATAACTGATAACTAAAACGAAGGTGATATGATTATCAGTGCAGAGCAGCGAAATGGACTGCGCTCAGATTACTTAATAATAATAAACTAACATCATATCGGCTTGCGAAAAATCGCCCACTGTGCAACTATCAGCAGCAGAGCTCAGTAGATCGTGATGAATACGTTCGCATTGCCTACGAAAATATTCATACGGGAAGCGAATGAGCCAGCGGGATATCAATAATTTGAACATCATGTACAAATGTATAAAGAGAGATACATTGTGATGTATAATCCATTAGCTGTAATTTCTACCAACTAAACAAACCTGAAATTATGAAAATCCCTAAAAGAATGCAGCTCCATATCAGCACAGGAAGCTTCATTTGTCCAACAAAAATATTAATAAATGAATACAAACATCTGACATAGCATGAAATTGTTATCGAACTACTGTTAAAATATGGTTATAGCTTTCAATCACTATGACACGTTCTCCTATCGCTGTGAAGAGCGAGTTAAGAAATCAAAATAGAACTTTGGATTTGTGTGTGAACAGATGTCGCCATTTCTTATAATGTCGCCGGCTCTCGTACTACAAATAGCGCGAGAAACACTCTGAGAGCCTGAACAGCTTGTCGTCTTTTTCTGTTCCCCTCTCTCTACTGTTCTCCATGTAGCCATCCCGCTCGCCTTTAGCCGTGTGAGTGCTGCTGATAAGCGGTCATTCAAGACAATCGTTTGCTTGTTCAGTTCGGTGATTACGCGTGTTTTCGTATCTGAAACTTGGACTATAACAGAAGCATTTGTCGCAATTACTCATCCTGTTCAGTGTGCACTAAGTCGATTCTAATATCTGTTTCAGCTTGTCGAGCACTTGAAAATCCAATCAGACCATTGATAATAAAGATACCATTTCAATTAGGCCACAGCAATGATAATGCTCATTTGCACGTGACGTAGGCAGGGAAAGAGTGGGTGAGAAATGAGAAGAAGACTATTTGAATTAGTAATGCTGAGCTGCCTAGGCGCTTGTATATAACGGATCCAGTTGATAAAAGAATAGAAGAACGAGTGATTTGCTAGAGAGGATTAGCTACTTAACTCACTATAACTTAGTGGAACTAACTCTAGAGTTGATATCGTCAAGAGAGAGAGAGAGAGAAAATGAGAAAATATATAAATATACATATCATAGGCCTTTCCTTGGGTTTCTTTGACATATTTAGGGGTTTTTTGATTGTTTTTCACTTTAATCTATTTTGCCTCAAATTAACTGCAACAAATATTTTTAATTAATTATAACTAAGTAAACCCATTGCAAATGAGCACATTTTCTGCAACAATTCATAATTGATTGTCGAAAGTCAGGGGAAACCCTCTCGAAATCTGGCAATCGCATTGGCGATTTCGTTAAGCCCGCTTTTAGAGGTGTCCAGCGGCATTATCTAAGCGCAATCGATTGCCTGTATCTAATCATCGGACCCAACTTGTGATTGCCGCATATTTATGCCCAGTTGAAACGACGCACATGCGTCAGTTAGAATTTAGCAACGTCGCGAACAAGATGCAATCCCATCGAGCAGTGCTTCTCTTATTGCTGTGCGCCCGGCTGCTGCTGTGCAGGGGCATGCCGCTGCCCTGGACACTTCGGGCCGATCCCGAGGAGTCGGCGGGCTATGCGGAGGGAGACATGCAGTTGACGGAGAGACAGCGGCAGCTGCTGGAGCATGGCCCCAGGGGTCGCAACGGTCTATTGGATACCACAAGACGTTGGCCCGGCAATCTGGTCGTCTACAGCATCTCCACGGACTTCGACGCCGCCCACAGGCAGGCCATTCTGAGGGGCATGCAGACGATCGAGGAGACGACCTGCATACGCTTCCGCGAGGCCAACGAGCAGGATGTGGACTATGTGAGCATTACGGCCCAACCCGGCGGCTGCTACACGGCCGTGGGCTACCTCGGCGGAGCGCAGCAAATGAACCTGGAGATATATCCCATCGGCGAGGGCTGCTTCAGGCCCGGCACCGTGCTGCACGAACTGATGCATGCGCTGGGCTTCTACCACGAGCAGAGCTCGGCGCTGCGCGATGACTACATCGAGGTCATCACGGAGAACATTGTGCCCGGCAAGGAGTTCAATTTCCAAAAGTACTCGGATAAAGTCGTCACCGACTTCGATGTGGGCTACGACTACAATAGCTGCTTGCACTACCGTCCCGGCGCCTTCTCCATCAACGGCAAGGACACGATTGTGCCGCTCGACCCGACAGCTGTGATCGGACAGCGCCTGGGCCTAAGCGACAAGGATAAGGACAAGATCAACATCATGTACAAGTGCCCCATTTTGATATGAGTCGTCAAAACTTGGCCGCCACTTTGTATTATTCTTCTTAAAGTATTAGATCAATGTGATATTATTGTGCCTCATCCATCCAAGCCATCCAACTCCATAAGCACTCCCTGCCGTTATTATTATTATTATAATTATTATTAAACTTTACACACATTTCGTTATCCTTGACTTGCAATGTATTCACAATGCGCATCTGACATTGCGTAAATTAAAGTTCATATATTAACAATAATCGCCTCTAAGTAGTTTCTCTTGTCTTTTTTTTTTTTTTTCTTGTTGCGGTTCACTCGCAGTGCGATAAGCGTTTGCTTTTGCCTTATCTCAAGTGGGGCTGGCTGGCCAAATGAAGCTTGGACAATGCTTGTTTAGTGCCGTGTCAGGGCCGCAAGTCTGTGCCACACTCACACACACCCACACAAGCGCACACACATACACATAGTACGTGCATAATTTTACCTTCAATTAAGCGTGGAATCGTTGTGCTGCAATCTGAATCTGAAAGATGCAGGCAGCTGCCTGTGCCTAGGCGTAACCACGTGCTGCTCCATGCTCGAAACTCTGTAATTGCGTGCTCCTAATGCGATTTATATGCGAGATGCAAATGTCGAGCAACACCAATAGCAGCAGGAGGGGGCATAGAAGCCATAGCAGCAGCAGTTGGATGCATTTTTGGCTGTCTGACTGCCTATCTGTCTGTCTATCTGTCTGTCTGGGCTTCTCGCATTGGCACTCAATTCTCGCATTTTGACAGCGCTTGTTAAGAGCATAAATTTGATTTTCGTTTTCGACGACATCTCGCCTAGGCTCTCACATTGTCCCATTTGAAATTAAGAAAGCAGCCCAAGCTGTGCCCAAATTAGCATAACCCAAGCACGGCAGCAACATCAGTCGAGAACGTGCCACGTTTATCAAAATTGAAACTAATAAGCTGTAGTAATAAATAATAAAGGCCGTACGCATGGGCGGATTATATGCTTCCTTCGCAACTAGATAACTAAGGTATAATAAACTAAAAACAAAAAAATATTTTAGACATATTTGTGAAATAGAGTGCCAATAAGGGTTACTCATGTTACTAGCCAAAGTTCCTAAATTACTGTCATACATGATCGATTATTGGACTTTAATCAGTTGGGTTGACGAGTGAGGCGAGTGATTCCGGAAATTCGCTATGCACGTAGACGGTGAGTTCAGTTCCTTCTAATTTGATTTTTGACAAAACTAGCCTTGATACTAATTTGCAAATAAATTTCTGTAGTGATAGATTAAACTATATTCTGATTTGGATCAACTACATTTATAATTGATTATTGCCTACGTGTGTGTAATCAATCAAAGAAAGCAGTAAATTTTTTAGCATTTTTTACCGATAGACTCTTCTAATTGGCTGCCATTGGATCAGCTATCTTATATATATGTATATATACTATACTTATGCATATGTATATATAGAAAGTTTTAAAAATAAGTTGCAGTCTATATCGATTAACGTTTCAAGGCAGCTTACCTATGATATCACTCCCGACTCAAAATAACGGTCATAAATACTTTTTTATAGACAGAGTGAAATGCGCGAAATGATAAGCAAATATTTCTTATATGTACATGAGCCAAACAACTGTTCGAGGCAAAATGAATAATAACAATATTCCATTAAGGGTAACAGAGCTGCAAAATTCTTTGTTGTTGAATGTACTGAAAATAGATTCTAACTTGATCGGAGTTTTATATAGAACTTCTATAACACACATATATAACTTTTTGAACTCTCAAGAATGTCAAACTAAAGCTGGTAATATTCTTGAGATTTTTTAACAATAGATTTCAAAATTTTGCAAAAATGTATATAGCACGAAACTGTACTAGCTATATAACTGTACACATTTTAATGTCTTCTGACACGGCATACGTTGTTAGTCAACTGTCAGATAATCTATCTATTAATCAGGTGTATGATATATGTGGCGGTGAATATGAACAAAAATACATACATATATATGTATGTACATATGAGGCTTTAAACTATTTCCTTTTCAAAATTTTGCTACTTTGTGAGATATGTTTCGTGCGTCTTGCTTGAAGCGTAGAAAGTGAACATGGTCATAAAACGATAAGAGTTTTAAGTACTTTATAACAGTTTAAATTATAATTGAAGACTTGTTGAGATTACCATTAAATGCCAAATTTTGGATTTTTCGCTTTATATTTAGAATTACAGCTAAATGAAAACTATAAAAATTATAAAACTAAATTAGATAAACAAAAATATTTATGATTTCAAAGAAAAAACGGCTTCATTTGGATTACGAACTGACTGTAATAAAACGTATATGCTGGCTATATATATATTGATTGGATTGAATTTAATGTCAATAGATATTGACAGATCGACTTGAAAAAAATTAACAATAAAATAAGTCTTGGTTTTGCATTTGTCTAAAATCTAATGAAAACTTGGGCTATGGAAATATTACTAAATATAATTGTAAATATTCAATACATACTAATAGCTATGCACGCCCAATAGTATGCAATATTTCAGCCAAATGCCACGCCTCTTAATTGCCACGCCCCAAAAGTATGCATCGCCAGTGCAATTTATAAGCCAAAGAGCCAAAAGAAGAGAAAAAGAAACGAAAATGGCATTTGGTATTGCATTCTATATGCAAATCAGGCATTTGCTTTGTGATATTTCCAGTTGGCTTTGCCACAGTGCCAACGCGCGCCAATAATAATTCAAATAAAACTTCTCTTTTTTTTGGCTCCTTTTGGCATTGGCGAAAAACCGCAAAGTGGTAAATTTTCGCACAGAGCGACGGCACATGAAATATGAAACAAATTGTAGCAATTTCCCAAAGGCGGCGGACACGCAAATGTGACCCAAGCAGCGAGCGCGAGCGGGCCACACACAGGTCCAGGTCCAGGTCCAGGTCCAGGACATGACCTGAAGCACAGCTCCTTGCTGACTGCTGCTCGGGCAGCTGCGGCGAACGCGATTTATTGCTGACGAATGCTTATTCAATTTTAAAGCATGGCATAAATGATTTATACATTTGATTTTATTTTACTTTCTTTCATTTTTATTTTTCACGCCCAGACCAGTTCCGGTTTAGCGCAAATGGGAAATCCCTTGCTCAAGGACCGGGCGTCCTGGCTCCTTTGCTCGTTTCCATGTTGTGCACAATTTCGCATCGTTCATATTTATGACTATGACGTCGTAAAAAATTATGCTTTAATTTGATTATGATGCTGAGCAGTAGGCACACACACACGCACATACACACTGTCGTATGCATATACATGAGTGTTATTTTTTTCGTTCGAGTTTCCCATGGCGTATACGCAACGCGGCTTCTTAAAAATTCGTTAAAAAGTTATTGACAAGCGCATCGAATGGCGAATGATGCGTGCAGAGCGCTGCGCTGACTCTGCCTGACTCTGCAGTTGACGTCAGAGCCCGATAAGCCCGACATCAACTTCTGACTTGCACTTAAATCTGATGGATAGGCAGCTTCAGCAGATATCATTTTTCAGATATCATTTTTCATTTACGCTGTTCGCTTCAGCTGACTGCGCCGATAATAAGCAGCGCGCGGATTGCTGAGGAGAACGCTAACCAAGCACTGCTTACGCCAATGTTGAAGTATTTTTATGATTTACCAGGAACTAAACATTAATGTGCACATAGGCATAAATCGATTCATTAAACGTCTATAATATAGGTGTTTCTTTCAGTTTGCTGATAAACTTGTATTATGTATTTTTTATAGGGGATTCGGGTTTTTGTATAAAAATAGCACAGCTTTTGTATTACGGTTGAATCGTATTGATTATTTAAAAGTTAGCAATGAAGCAAGAATTCGAATACACCTGAAGGCTATGAATACAAATAATTCTTTATACAAATATAGGTATAAATATTTACTCTTGATTCTATTGTCATATTCAATGTCATACTCTTTCAGAGATTATGAAGCCTAAGTGAGATTTGCTCTGATACAATATAATATAAGAGTATTTTATCAAAACGTTTGCAATACCTCGATATAGCTTAGAGCTGACTAGAATTAAATGCGTTAAAGCCTCGAAGCTAACAACCTGCTGCAAATGGAACAGTATAAAAATCGTGTAAAAAAAAATACAATTAATAGAATAATATATATATAAATATAATTATTTAATCTTGCCTTCTTCCTTCAATTTAACACTCTGTTTTCGCTTTCCGACTAATTAAAATTAAAAATTGTTGTAATTGCATTTTGTAATTTATTAGCTGCACTTCAGGTTTATCGCCGTCCATCATCGCATTGCGTGCTCAAACTTTTCCACAAACCAAATAAATTCTTTGATTGCCCGCAAAATAAATAGTTGGATAATTATATATATAAAAAGAAAACCTATTACATCAAATTAAATTGAAACATACCTTAAGCTACTTAGCGGTAAGTTTATCAAAAAGCCAACTAATTAATTTGATATTAAATGCCGTTGCTCCACCCACCGTCCCACCGTTAACCACCTGCCGCATTCGCAGTCGCAGTCGCAGTCGCAGCTGCGGTTGCCTTTCGTATGCGCATTAAAATCTTAATTTAAATATGTAACTGCTTGTCTATGCCACTATAATCACTGTAATCGCCATGTGTGTGCGTGTGTGTGTGTGCGTGTGGGTGTTGCGTTTCTAAAATGCAATAGGAGAAGCAGCAGGAGTAGCAGCAGGAGGACGCATGCACGTTTTGTTAGAGAGCATCATGTTAATTTTAAAAGGTAATTTTGGTGCTGAGCTTATTATGTTCATTAAGTCATCAGCAGCCGGTGCCGGCTGCACTGCGCTGGGCTGGTCTGCTAAAATAAAATGGGCCACGACCTGTGCCCAGCACCTTTGTCCAGAGTCCCCATCAACTGCTCATATGCCCGGCACAACAATATAAAGTGCACAGCAGTCCACCGCAAACGTGTGTGTGCATTCATTTGCTGTTGTTGTTTAGTCGCAGTCATTGCTGTTGTTGTTGTTGTTGCTGGCGGTGGTGGTACTACACTTCATTTTGAATATCCTATAAATATACGAAATGGGCTAGCCTCAAATTATTGTCAGCTTAACAACAGCCACAAAGTGTTTTTTGATAATGATTATTTATTTTATTATTAGTTCAGCTCCTTAGCTTTACTATTTATTATAAAATTTAAGAAAAATTAAAATAAATAAAAAAAGTTTGGAAAAAGTCTCTATCTACTTGAAGAATATTTTTAAATTCTTGTATATGTTTTTCAATTATTATGTTAAAGCGCAGAACTAACAATAATTCATCTTAAATTAAACCAATTCGAATGCTTATATCTAAAATATTTTCAGCATTTTTTACTGCAGCTTCAGTTATCTAGTTGTTCCAGGGTATCTTTTAGTCCAGCACAAATACTGCAACATTCACAAAATCTACTCTTTTTTTGCTGGCAGGAAGAGCATCAGCAACTGGTCCCGTACATCGAGCGTGAATTAATTTTTAATGATGTTGTGAACTCTACTGCGGCGCGAAAGCGACTCTCATTTTGTCTATCTTTGCTCCGCTGAATGGGTGTGTGTGCGTATGTGTATCCGGTGGACAACGCCCGGATGTAGGTCATTTCAAAAAATGTTTGCTTTAAATTGCATTTGCGTTCGCCACGTGATGACATGCAGCCAGAGCCGCACGAGCCACAAGTGTTTTAACGCGCACCACGCACCACGCACCACGCACCACGCAGCCAAGCACAAACCATGTCATCAGCGAATAAGTGGGCGCCCAGCTGTGGGTGTGGCGGTGTGTGAGTGTGGGTGTGCATGAATGTGTGTGCGGTACATAGGCTGTGCTTGTTTAGCCATTAGTCAAGGATCGCTGCAAATACGCCACGAGTGGGTCAACTGCCTAATTAAAAATAAAAATAATAAAGACCGAGGCAAATGCGCACAAAATGCAGCAGCAGCAGCTGGGAAATTGCATTTTACTAAAAAAATAAAAACAAAAAAAAAAAAAAAATAAAAATAAAAAAAAATAATTGGAAAAAGAGATATGCGCTTATAGTTGAAATATTTGGCTTATATACTTGATTTAAAGCTGTCTATGATTTTTTTTTTGGGTTTGTCTAGCAGCTTATACAAATTTAGAAATTTTTGTTATATAATAATAATAAATTTTTGAAGTTCAATGAAATTGTTGAAGAGCTTTTGCTTGAAATGAAGTTTTATATAGAATAATTTTGTAAGCAGTTGAAAATTCTCTAACAAATAATAATTCCAATGCAGTGCTGCAGTAGATACAATATTTACAGTTATGAAATGAAAAGGAAACAAGAGACTTTTGATACAGTTATCAAAGATCAACTCGTGCAAGTGCTGGACAATGCTAATATACTCATGTCTCATGTCTCGTGTCTCGTGCGTCGTGTTTCATGCTAAAAACTCTCTATTTGCTTTTCACTTCATGACAAGTCCGACTCTTTTACTTCCTGAATACACAGTGTCTTCATAAATGTTTTCATACTCTTCAAATAATCTGCTCTACCCAGGGGAATCTCTGTTAGTTTAAAGTTTACACAGCTTTACTTTAACGCTCCTCACCTGTCTGGGCTAAAGCAATTATCCGATTAATTTGCATACTCCTTCATTTGCTGTTGCTTCCGTGGAACTACCATGCTCTCTACCTCTTTCTCTCCCTTTTTCTCTCTCTTTCTGTGCATCAGCTCGTTCAGCTTATCCCTCATGTATGACAAGCGAATATAAATCAAAAGGAATTTTTATTGAGGACGCCGCCGGCGATTGCAAACAGTTCGATGGCCATTTTATTGCCTGAGCCGTCGATTATATTTTTTATTCGTATTTTTCTTTGGCTACTTTGCAAGTTGGTGTTGATTCAATTGTGCTCTCTCTCTTATGCACACACACTCACTATCTTTCTCCCTCCCTCTCGCGTTCAAAAAAAGGTTTATGCAAATGCAATAAATTTTATTTTATTATGAGTAAAAAATAAATACGCTATGCCCTTGCCGTGCTGCAACGGGGCGTGGCAGACAGCCATAAAAAAAAAGAAGTAGAGGCCAGGAAAATCCAATTAATTGTTATTTTATTTGTTTATTGTTTTCTGATTACGCACCAACAACAACAACAACACAACAACAACAATAAAAACGACTTCAGCTGAATTTGATTTATTGTCACATTTTTTTAATAATTTAATTAATAAATATTTGAAGTAACAAATGACTGTCATAAAAGTTATAAAAAAAATTATGTGTGTATATAATTATGTTATGCGGTCTAAAACAAGTAAAAGAGTATGGCTGAAGGGAGGGGTGGACGGGGTGATACCCTGCAGCTTATGAAAATGAAAAATGATTTTTAAATGAAATATTATTTTTATATGATTTTTGTTGTTTAATAAGCTTTTTATTTTAGATAACTTTGTTTTTTTTTTATTAAATTTTGTTTACTTTTTCAATTTTCTTTTTTATTATAATAGTTGAATAAACATTAAATAGTTTTTATTTATTTTTAAAGCAACATATGTCTATATATTTCTGTCTCTTTTTCTCGCTGTGGGTTTCATTTCAGTTGGCAGCTCGAGTATCTCTTGGACCATTTGTCATGCTGGGCATACAGGACTGTGCTACTTAATTGCAAGCTCTATAGAAGTACAGTGGCTCTCGTATATATGTGTATGTCCTACGCGCTATTTATTTCTCTAGCTTTGCGGTTACTATTTCACTGTCTATTCAACTCTGCTCTCTGCTTCTTTCCATTTCTCTCTCTCTCTCTCGCACTCTCACCTGTGAGCAACTGTTGAGTACCTTCATTTGGCTTGTCAGTCAACGCATTGTTCATTTATCACCGCGCTGAGCTTGTTTATGCCCGCTCAAACGGCGAGAGCATAGAGCGTATGTGATGATAAGGCTCCTCCTGCTCCTGCTGCTCCTGCTGCTCCTGCTGCTCCTGCTGCTCCTGCTTTCTACTCAATGCAACTGGGCTTGTTGGCGGCACAGGTGACAAGCGAGCGAGTAAGATAAATTATTATTTTAATTGCATTTAAATTACACGTTGCGAATACAATTTTAAAAGCCTGCTGCTGCCATATCAAAAGCCTGGCCATTGTGGGCGTGCCGCTGTCAAAGCTCACCGGCTGGTAGATAAAGGGCCACCCACGAGGGCCAGCTGGGCTGACCAGCCAGCATTTAGGCCACAATGTCAGTGCGATGAAGTCATTTGGGAAAGTCTCAAATTCCTCGAGCATTTTTTGTTGTTTTTTTTTTTTTTTTAATTTTTTTTTTTATAAAGCGAGAGCTGTTGGGTGTCCGGTTTCTGGACTGAGCTCTGTGTAGAATCACCTGCTTTTTTCTCCTCTCCTCTTTCTGTTAGACCTTTTCTCATAATTGCCAGCCACCCGCAGCGCGCGCGCCTACCAACAGTTGCTGCTGGTCTCCAGTCAGCAGCAATTTATATTCATGAGTTGTTGTTATGTATTGTAAGTTGTTGTTGCTGCTGCTGATTCCCTTAAGCATGCTTATTGTTATCCGTGAATGAAGTTCTCTTATCGCGGCCCAAGCCCCAGACAAGTACCTCTGGGTCGTCTGTGCAGATGTTTTGTGCTTTGATTTCAAGACTTGACTTTTGTTGTTATTCTTGTTACGTTTTTGTTGCTCTTGTAATTTGTTGTTGCTGCTGTTGCTGCTGCTGCTGCTGCTCTGCATATCAAAAATTGTTATGGGCGCACGCAAAATGACTTTAATTGTCATGCTGATAGCTGAGCGCTGCTGATGATGGCTGAGATGTATAACGATCTAAGCCACAAATCTTGGCTGGCTTGGAATTTGCTTTTATGAAGGACGAGGAGGAAAGGCGGTCGGGGTGTTAGGACCTCTCCGGAAATAATTGCCAAAATATAAACTAGTTAATTATTAGCATGCACATGGATGAAATGGCAGGCAAACGGAGCTGAATCTCTAAATGAAGGCACAGACAGCCGAACACATCCTTTGCCAGTTTTGTCTGTAGTGGATAAACGCACACACACACACACATAAAGCTGGCATATTTTATAAGTCTGCGCTGTGCAGTTGAAAATTTAAACAAAGCCAAGCCACAAAATCACACAAGAAAACTCCCTGCCTTGCCATGAATAGCCTTGAGCAACAGCCCGAGGAGCAAAGGAAGCTGGCACACGCACACACACATGCAGAGAGAGAGAGAGAGAGAGAGGGACAGTGAGATGGAGAGTGAGATGGAGAGAGAGTAGATGTGCCACGAAAATATCGAAGATATAATACTCTAACTCTTATGTAGGAGTTGATGAAGAAAGACGTAATATAATAATAATTCTTCATAGAGAGCCTTTTTGCCTCTTCAGAATAAATGGATGTCGCTTGAGCTACGCTGTCAGCATTTGAGCGTATGCTGATTAAACTGAAATTGATTTGTTAAAACTATTCTATTATCCGTAACTTTTCTCAATTTTAGTTTCCATATATCACCAAGAAAAGTTTTCTTAAAATACAAGTGAAATGGAACACAGGTCGACCTATCGACCTAGGAATAAACTAAAATCAGAGTCTCACATAATACCAAAAACCACTATAATCCAAAATGTTATGTTATTTTTGTATTTATCATATACTTATTTAAATTATTTTCTTTTATATAATTAGCTTTTATATATTAACTCTATATCTCTTATACATGTATTTGAAAAAGCTTTCCCATACCCTTTCTAAGTGTATAACAATCAAGAATGCTAGCTAGGAGGGAAGGGGCGTGGGCTACATGTTAGCAACATTTTCTCCCTCAAAGTCGTCGTCAGTAACACATTAAAGCAGCTTCATTGTCCTTGGCACTTTTAGCTGTCTCTATGTGGGTGTGTGTGCGTGTATGTGTGTGTGTGTGTGTGTGTGTAGAGTGTATGAGTAAAGTTTGTAAGCAGATAAAGTCATTTGCTTTGATATCTTTTACTAATTATTGCCAAAGCAGCGTCTAAGCCAGTTTTCTACACAGCAGCAACAGCAGCAGCAGCAACAGCAGCAAGAGCAACAACAACTGTGCACCGCAGCAACATCGTCAGCGGCAACAACAAGCATAATAAATGACAGCAATTCAAGCTAAATGCGGCTGCTTGAATCCTTTTTTTGAAGCAAACACACACACACACACACACACAGAAAACCAGAGACCACATCCTTGTCACTCACACAGAGACACACATACATATACACACTTAAATAGAGAGCGAGAGAGAAAACATTAACAGCATATTATCCCTGGCAAAGAATTTAACGAAGCGTAGCGCCAAAAACCGCTTCAGCAAAGCCAACAAAGTGGGCGTGGCGCGCCAGTTTTTAGCTATTGAAGTTCACAGCTTGCCATCGCAACAGAGTGAAAAGTGAAAAATATGATCAAATTAATTTTTGTGTTTACATTCAAGCGGAGCAGTTGCTGCCGCTGCAAAAGGTTGCCGAACTGAAACGCTTGAGATTAAATTAAAGGTGCTGAAATGTTGTCATTCATAATTTACACAATTGCCGCTAATCAAATTTTCGACGCACTCTCAGGAAAAACGGCAGGAGTCGGGCGCGTATCCTTAAACGTATTTGGATACTCATTTTGCTGGCATTGGAGCTTTAAGTGTCGTTTGGCAGGAGGCGATAAAGCAGACAGAGGCTCTTGGCCCGATTGCAGCCAGAGCGTAAGCGCATATGCATCGCAGACATGGCCAGGACACCCCACAGCAGGCAGCTATTGTATCGAATCTATTAAGTGGAAATTTATTAAAGCAACAGAGCCAGAACCAAACAGGCAAAGGAAGTCAAGTTGAGCCATAAAGTGCTGCCTGTTTGGGCCCAGAGTAGTACATAAAAATATTAGAAAAATGAAGGCGAAGCGGCAGCAGCGAGACGGCCAATAATAATGGCAATGGCTGGGGCTGTCCTAGCCGAGCTGTATATCCTTTTTCGTTCTGGCGTTGATATTTTTATTGCTGCGGCGGCTTAGGACGACAGCCAGTTCCTTCCTATTCCCATCGAAGCAGAGCTAACTGAACATGCCCAACAAAATTTGCAAAGCATAAGGATTTTGGTTTGCTTGCCTTTATTTTTTTATTTTTATATAATTTGTGTTGTTGTTGTGTGGAGGCAAAGCTTTTTTAATGCGCATTTATTGACGATTTAGCAACTGAGCTTGTCAGCCCGGCGTATGCGTAATTTTTTGCGTTTACTGCTGAGAGTATTGAGTGTGTGTATATAATATATACATATAAATATATTTTTTGCATGCTCGTGTCTATGCTGAAATTGGCTCTTCCATTTACAGTGGATAAGCATTTGCATTCGAGCTTTGCTCAAACTTAATGCGTTGAGATCTGAATTGTAAACAAGTGATACAGAGCAGAGTAGACGAGAGAGGGTCTGTGGTATAGTAGAGAATATGTGAGAGATCAGAGCTTAACTTAGTTTTTGGCAAACTTAAGTTTAAACTTAAACTGAAATCAATCTGAATATTTATTTAATTGTATTTGTGGGAAGGAATCATTCAGACGTGTAAACAAAAGTTCTTCCATAAAATACAAATTTAATAAAAATATGTAGATCATATTATATATAAATCAGATAACCTAAATCTCTGGTTTAAGTAAAGTAAGCTATAGATATGGTACATTGATTGCGTTCTCCTCTCGCTGACTTGGCTCATACAATTCCATAAGACTCTTTATATATACTATATCAATCTCTATAGCAATTAATCTCATATTAATATCTGTTTCTCCAGAATAATATACGATAAAACTTGTGCTCTGGCTTCCCATATTCCTATCATTTTTGCTCTGCCGACTTCCCTCTGCTCTTGCTCAGCTTTTATTCTGCTCTCGTTCTGTTCTTTCTCTGCTCTCACTGTGCATTTGCTCTGTGCGCTCCATACTCAATCCCACAAAACTATAATATAATACCCCAACACGACTTTTACATCTTCAACTCTCCCTCTCATACAACCTTATATTAAATATATAGACTTTCCTTCATATACACCTGCATACCTGCTGCATGCTGTCTGGATCTTCTAATCAACTCTTCAGACAACGTAATCAAGCTAATTTCCGTGGCTCACATCAAACTCAATTATTTGCCGGTGTCACACTTATGTCTATCTATACATACATATATACATATACATATATAGAGGATGAGAAGGCTCTCTATTCTGTTGCTCATCTATTGGCCAGCGCAGTCTGGTGTCTGGGGAAAACTGATTGCAGAGCGTCTGTCCATGCCGAACTGAGAAATTAAACAATTTCCTCTGGGAGCAACACCAGATAACTTGACATTTTTTGGAAATCAATAAAAAAATCTGTGAAATTAGATAGATTGATGCAGCGAAGGCCTAGGGGAATATTCAAGCAGAACGAGAAACTCGTCTGTCACAGCAGGTAAATCAAATAATGAATGTCAAATGGCAAATGATAATTGAAGAGATGAAGAAGATAATTTATTGAAAGTGAGATTCTATTATTTGCTGACATTAATTCGATTTCAAGGGGGCTAAGTCAATAAAAAGCTTAAGCTTGTCTATGAAATTAAATTCCTAATTAATATGAAAATTGAGTTCATTTAAATATTTTTATGTTGGCTTTGATTTTTTTTTTCACTCTATACAGTATTAAAATGTGTAAAAATGACTTTAAATAATTTAAATGAGTCTTATATAATTATTTATTTATAATTATACATTATCAACATAATGCCAATTTTTTCTATTTTTAAAATCGATAAACATCTATTTTCTATATTTATATATTTTGAACTATATATATTTTGTTAACTGCAAATATTTGATGCATTTATCTCTTCATCATGAATCTACCTCACTCATACCTCAATCACTCATATAACTCATAAGCTTATGCTTTAAATTCTCCACAATTTCTCATTCATTTGTATTTACCGAAATCGCAGAGCTCCTTTTATTTCTGATGAGGCTTATCCCAAGAAGAATCCTTGCCACATTTATGTATTTTATTTATATACATATACTCTTTTTCCAGCATTGTACAATTTCCTTTTCATAAGCCTCAAGTCGGCTCCCAGAAGGATCTGGCGCGTCTATGGAGGTAATTTGCCAGAGTCAGAGCAGCGCGGATGCTTGGTAAATGGCGTAGACCATCAGCAGGGGACGGAGGAGGCGGCGGTTGGCGACTGGCGGCGGCTTGGCTGCGGTGTAAGTGAGAAAGAGACAATTAAAAATCCATTAATTTGAGTAGCGGCAACCCATGTAAGGCTACTTATACTTATATCACACAGCGACGCCCACTCAGAGGACTCGGTTCGTGCGAGTCGCAGTGAATGGAAATATACATTACATTATACTCGCATTTAAATAAATTTTTGCAAAATTAAAACGTAATGCATAAAAGAGGAGAGTCTCCCAGTAATACACAGAGACAGTATGTGTGTGCGTGTGTGTGTGTGTGTGTGTGTGGGTGCATGTTTGAGTGCTGGCAACTGCATGAGCGCATTGTTGATGCATTGGCCCTGGTCCAACGTAGTACAAAATTATTTATGTGTCGCACATTTAACTTGTACATGGCAAAATATATTTTGCATTTACAGAATGCACTTCCATCATTATCCAGCAGCAGAGACTGAGGGACAGCGGGAGAGACAGAGAGACCAGGCATCTGGCCGGATGCTGGGACACAGGACACAGGACTTGGCATTGTTTTTGGCCAGATCAGAGCAGAACAGAGCAGAGCAGAGCAGAGCAGAGCAGGCCTCGCCGCGTCTGTTCGGATTAAAATGCATGGGTTCATGAAGTGGTCATCTGTCATCTTTGCGGTAGGAAGAACTTCGCATGTTGACATTGTCGCAACAGTTTATACTTACATACAATGGACGCAAGAGCAGCAGCAGCAGCAGCCGCCGCAGCAGGAGGAGCAGGAGCAGGAGACGCTTTCACCCACCCATTGACACCCACTCAGCTGGCAGCTTGTTATGGTGTTTTGACTTTTTTTTTGTAGTTGTTGCTGCTGCTGCTCAGTTTTCTGGTGCGCATTTCCCCTTGAAGCCGGATTAAATATGGCTTAAAAGTCAGTTGACACGAGTTGGCCATTTCTCGATGCCTCGAGCCAAAATTGCGCACTGGTGTGAGATAATAAAACATTAATGCAGATAGCCAGGCCAACAACATCATTGAAATTAAGTAAAACACGTATACGCACTGCATGCCAGGACGACTAAAGCCAGCGAGAGAGCGAGATGGACAGATGGTGGAAGAGAGAGAGAGAGAGAGAGAGAGAGAGAGAGAGAGACAGTGTAAGCGAAAGCGAAAGATAAAGAGCCAGCTTCTCGGTCTTCCTTCCTTGAGCGCTATATCATGCTCGGACTGAGTGTGATGTGTGGAGAAAAATGTCTTTAGATGTCATTAAAATTAATTGCAATGGCCCTGACTGTCGCAGGGACAGATAGACAGAAGGAGAGAGAGAGAGAGACAGAGAGACATGCCTGCGAGTTAAGAGCTCAAAAATTAATGCATAATATTTGTTTAACGTACGACGCACGGTTTTTAATTGTGGCCAGTGTTGGGCGCTGCCAGCAGCGGTTGCTCTCAGATTGAAACTTAAGAACGACAATTTGCATAACAAATAATTTGTGTCAGATTTACATATATGTATTTGTATAGAAGCCGCAGCGGTCACTCGTTGGGTTGTCTCTGTATTTGTTGTATGTAGTTCGTTTCGCTTTCTTCACAGTGCTCATTAGTTTCGATTACTCTAGATGCCTTATATACGTTTCGTTCCGTTTGTTCCCCTTTCCTTGCAGGCATTGCGTTTCCCTTTCTGCGCAATTGTCATTCGTTCCATTTACTCTCTATTCATTACGTTTGTGTTGAGGCTTGCGAAGCTTCAGCTTGATCACTCCAAGTGTCGGCGCTCGCAATACGAGCAAAATGAGAAACGGAGCTTCGTTCGATTAGTGTAGAAGCAAGCAGATATAAAACATTTAAAGCATGATTAAATACTAGAAAAAAAGCCTTTGACATGTTGCTTATTTAAAGCGTGACTAATGCAACCACTCTGCAAGCAGTTTACAGGGTATAGCACAGTTGACTCATCCATTTCATATATTTCTGCTTCAATCAAATATTGGAAACTGCCTTGGCATATTTGGTTAAATATTTTAGTTATTAACAAAGTCCCGGCCGAGATTGATGCATCTGTGATTTGCTCTTTACTTTGCGGATCGGTTTACCAGCCGTCTGCACATCTGGGGCACATGGTCTCTGCTGCTGCCTGCTGTCGGCCATGTGGCACAAATGTTGTATTACGTCCTGACATGCAACATGAATATTCACTTTGCACTTTGGGGGCAATGCCGGGACGGATCTAGGATACAGGTGTTTTGCTATTGCATGCCACTCTCTCCCTCTCTCTCTCTCTCTCGCACTCCCGCTTTTGTCTGGCTGCTTGTGTTGTTGTTGCATGTACCTTACCCGAAATTTGCATCTTAATCTCTGCCGTCAACGCCACTGTTGACATGCAACAGCAGCAGCTCTGGTAGCAGCAAATCGTCTGCTTACGCATAAACTTGCAGGACACGCTCCTGCGTAGGCCATGTAGGAGGCTGAGCGAGGCGACACACACACACACACAGTGACATTTGTGGCTGATTGTTGTTTAGCTTTGCAATTTAAATCACAATTTCAGGTGCAATGCCGGACTGTGGCTATTGCCAGGATAACACATAATTGGGCAGCCTTAAAGTCGGCGGCCGCATTGCCATGTCTGATGTGTGCTTATCCCAAAGGACATTGGCCGGCGATAGAAAACACAAGCAGAGCCGCCAAAATGCGGCTCGTTGGCCCCTTTTGGGCCAAGTCTCTGCTGGCTCGGTTGCCTTGTTCTGTTTCCGTTTTTTTTCTCATCTGCCACAAAACAAATGAAATGAAATGAAATGTGGATGCATATCCTTTGCCTAACATCACACATATACATGTGTGAGTGTGTGTATAAATGTAAATTGTATAAATGTGCGCATAAATTTTCGTTGGCAAAATTTGAAATTCCGATTTTCGACCAGATTGGTAAACAATTTATGTAAACAACAACAAAAGTAACATTGAAATCTGTTTCAGATATCTCTCAGCTGCCGCTTCGAGAGTCCTTTGGCTTTTGTTGGTTGTCTCTCTCTCTCTCTCACTCTCTCGCTTGCTCACACTCTCTCTGTCTGCTGTCTGCTTGGCAACATGTAATTGCGTAACCCTTTAGTTAATAGCACCCTTGAGTACTCGAATACATTGTTGTATTGTTTGTCCTTGCTGTCCCCTTTGCTGCTTATGGCTATGACCAGGACAACAACAACAACAACAACACCACTTTTGCTTATCTTAAGTATTTTACTTATGTCCCGATGCCAATGACGCTGCCGATGTCTGTCTATCGTCGCAATTGGATACTCTAGAGACTTTTTGGTTCATTTTCAATGTTTGCATTCACACATTTTCCATTTCCCTATGCCAACTGCAAAGTGCGTGAGTTTCTATAAATGATAACGATGCCATTTCTCCATTTGTGGCTTGTTTCTCTGATAAAATGGCTTTCACTATGCATAAAACCTTTATTGAGAACTCTCTCAGTCTGTTTCTCTCTCTCTCTCTCTGTGATTTGCTCAACTAGTTCAAGTATTGTTATTACTTGCCTTTTTTCAACAAAGTATTACTCTACCATAAATCTACGCTCTATTTACGTTCCCAAAACTTGAACAATGAAATTGTGTAGAAAATGCCTTTGGTCTTAGCACACTTTGGACATTTTGGGCCATTTACTGCAACATATTCAGCTGTATTTCCAAACCATTTTGTTGTTTAGTTTTGCTTGCTCTTTGTTTTAGCAAAGCCAGCCAAAGCCTTGCACAGTTGTTGCTGCTGCTTGCACGGCTTTATGTGCTCGACAATTTGCCATTAATTGAAAACAGATTTGTCGCCGAGATTGCATTGTCAACAGCCAACTGATTTCCGTACAAATTAATTATAGCTGCCATTGACAAGCTGCCGACCAACGGCAATCCAGATTGAATTGAAAATCCGAAAAGCTGGCGATAAAACGCATTCCAAAATTTTAAAACAATTTTATCGAGTAGCTGTAGTGAAAGTGCTACTAATAATCAACAACAAAGAAATGCGAATATGTCATTAAATCATTGGCATAACCAGCTGCATAATACTTGTTCACTCATCAAGAAATGATAGGTTGAATGAGATTATATATGATATATTTTAGTTAATATATAATTTTTCGATCTATAGTTTGTCATTTAAACTATTTATTTAAATATATTTTACATGTTTTTTTATTTTGTATCGTAATGTATTTTATATTATATATTTATATTTTATTTAGATAAAATTCGTGACTTATTCATCTGCAAGAGTTCTTGGTCTATGATCATAGCAAAAGATAGATATGACCACGAAACATTGCACAAAACCCAATATACTCACTCCACTCACATCGCAGGCGAGCATTCAAATCTAATTGAGAACGATTTTCCACGGCTCAGTTAAATGACGCATTAAATGCAGTCGGCCAAACAGAGAACAGAAAAAAAGTTCGAAAAGGTAAATAATAATTATTATAGCCGCGTTGGCGGAAACGGATATGCCAGCGACGGAAATGCAGGCCAATTGGGGGCAATGGCAATCGAGTGTTGGCTAACGCCATTTGCTTGACATATTCGGCCTGTGCTCACGTGTTAGGCAGCGCATCCTGTTGCGCACTGAATGTGTTTGCTCTGGCCAACGGACCGACGCGACGGACCATATGCTCTGACACTGGGCAATTGCTCTCAGTTTATTGTAATGCTCCACTAATATTTGCACACAATTAATTTCAGCAATTAACTATTTTCATTTTTATTGCCTGCTGCTGGTATATAAATTAACATTTTGCCTTTTCCATTGTATCATTATATAGTTGCAATATAAACAATAAATAAATATTATTCATACATTCATTTCAATTCATATGGCTTAATGTGTGCAAATGCGAAAATTTATTTCAATCATACTCTATATTTATTTATTATATGTTTATATTATAATTTATTTTTATATTATGGAGTATCAATAGATGCAAGACTGACTTTAATAAATTGATGTGGTATTAGGAGATGTAAAATAAATATTTTAAATTGAAAAGAAATACATTAAAAGATATAGATTATTTTTATTTATAAATCAAAATATAAAATAGCTTAGAATTTTTGAAGTGACAGAGAGAAAATACAAAAATGTATAATAAAAACATAAATTATTATTTATAAAATGACTTGAATTGCCAGGAACAAGGATTGCTAGGATTGCGTTGGACATATATAATGCATAATTATCTCACAGACACTTCAAGGATTTACAGAACTCTGAGCAAAATTCAAGAGACAATTAAATTACACATTTACAGCAATATAATATTATACTAGTATTAGTATATATATAATGCATAGCTTAAATTTGAGTTGTTATTCAAATAGAATAATCATGGCATTCAGCTGGCAATGCGTGAACTGAAATGGAATGGATTGGAAAGGATAAGCGGATAGCCTGATGGATAAATAGATGGATGGCTGGACATATTGATTTGTTTGTGAACGCCTGCTTAACCATGCCCCCGAGGCCAGAATGCGAAACCGAAAATTAAATTGTTTGTTTGACTGCTGCTCTACATGCGAGTGTGTGTGTGAGTGTGCTTGTGTGAGTGTGCGTAGTTTTAATTAAAAATTGATTTAGCGCAATTTGCATAAATTATACATTACTCTACGGTAAGCCAACGAGCAGAGTCCAAACCCGTTTCGCATTTGTGCGAGTGTCAATAAATTAGAAAAGATTAATTGAAAAAGAAATCAAATCTACAGAGTTTTCAAATGGACGCACTAAGAGATACCCATTAAGTCAAAGATGTGGGCTAAAGTGGGACTTAGAGCTTAACAGAAACAGATTGGAAGACAAGGCGATTCATGAACTACAAACAGTTGGATATCGAGTATACCCTATGGCAGTTTTACAGGGCATCAGCTGGCAACAGAGTTTTTAAATGGATGCACTAAGAGATACCCATTAAGTCAGAGATGTGGGCTGAAGTGGGACTTAGAGCTTAACAGAAACAGATTGGAAGACAAGGCGATTCATGAACTACAAACAGTTGGATATCGAGTATACCCTATGGCAGTTTTACAGGGCATCAGCTGGCAACAGAGTTTTTAAATCGATGCACTAAGAGATACCCATTAAGTCAGAGATGTGGGCTGAAGTGGGACTTAGAGCTTTACAGAAACAGATTGGAAGACAAGGCGATTCATGAACTACAAACAGTTGGATATCGAGTATACCCTATGGCAGTTTTACAGGGCATCAGCTGGCAACTTGAATGCCAAACACTTTAAAGCTCGTTTCAATTGCAAGTGCCATTTGAAATGGCTTAATTCAATATTTATCTTTATTTCGAATTGCATTACCAAACTACATTAAAAGTGCTGGCCACTTAAATTATTGATATGTGAAGTTTGCTTTGCGTATAACGTTATATTAAATATATACTCTGGGCCGTTGCATAATTAAAAATCATTTAAGTTTGCCATTTAAGTCTGCGTCTGCTTCCGCTTCGGCTTCGGCTCACAAGTGACTAAAATGTACCAAAAATATGCAAAAGTTGGCATCAAATAGATGAGACGGGCCAGATGATGGGCCCACTCGGAGTGGTAGGGGCAAGGGAACGGCATTGGGGAAGCGGGACCCAGTGAGAGGCAACAATTTATTGCGGTACCGTGAAATATGGCAAAAGTTTTCAAATGAAGTCAGTTTGGGGGCACAAAACCAACAGCATAAACAAATGAATGAGCAACTGAGTGAATGAATGAGTGAATGAATGACTGAATGAGGGCGAGCGAGCGAGCGGGTGAATAAGTTAACAATTGAAAACTTGTTGTCAGCATGACGAAGTTTTAATACACTTGTAGATCTCGCCCAACAAGATTAATTGAATGCATATTCTAAAAACCTGCAAAAACCAACAACAACTTTCGAAAATGAAACAAAGTTATGACTGAGGCTCAGCATCGCACGTTTTTGTGCGGAAATAGAATTTGTTCTCGCATAGACTGAAATTTTTTGCTGCAACATAATAAAGGCAAGGACCTTAATCGATTTTTGGTTATTAACAAAGCGAACTGAAATTGTGAATGGAATAATAAGTGAAGAGAAAGCAGAATGCAATTTTTATTGGAGTTTATTTATAGAAAATATATCCATTATGAACATTTGACAAAATACTTATTCATAAAAATTATTCATGCTTGAGACTGCCCTCAATTATTCACAATTCGAGTATTTTCTTAGCTTTAAGCAACAACATTCTCATTTTGCCTCATCCGTTACGTATTTGAGGCCCTTATCCTCTGCTCTTCCGATAAACTCATCTAACTTATGCTAATGGTGTGATGAGTGTCCGGCGCTTAGAGGGGCAGCGGTTCTTCGGTTTGGGTTTGGATTTGGGTCTTTGAGTTTTGGGTGTTGATTCAATTTGCTCCCTTTTGACGCCTTCCAATTAAGCCATTTGCCGCTGCACGACTTGTGTTTTGTCCGTCGACTGGATTCCCTTTAGCCATTTGCATTTTATTTCTATAAAAGATAAAAAAAATGTAGAAATTTTCTTGTATTTGCCAACATTTAATTTCGCATGATTTTCTTGGTTTCGTGTAAGCATTTTTCTCCTTTACCAATTTCATTTGCCTCGCACAAATATTTATAAACACTTTGCATGTTGCTTATGCTGTTGCATGTTGTTATGCTAGATACCCTGTATGGATTCCGAAGGGGATGAATGGTTTGAGTGCTTGGTTTGCAAACTTAAGCTAGAAATTGATGTGGAGAATTTGTTAATTTCCTACAATGTTCTACATTATCTCTTGATCTCTTTTTATCTCTTTTAGTATTATCAATTGAGCTTCATGTCTTCTCTCCTAAAAGAAACTTCTCTTCTTCAACTGAAATTGGTCATTTGGTCATAGCAAATCTGAATCAAAATTCTACAGTAATATTTGTAAAATACTAAATTTTGCCAGGGTATTCAATCCGCATCAATTCAAATGTTAGTTTTTTAGAAAAATAAAAATAATAATAAATAGAAAAAATAAACATCACCTTTGGCTATTTTGATGCTAAACACTGAGTGCCAACACCTCGTGCCTTGGCCTTCTGCATTCGCTTTGCTGTTATATGAAAATGGACTTTGTTAGTTTCAGCTAAACAAACTCTACGCTCATCGATGCCAAAAGCAATTTAAAATCAAATTTTTCTCTTTACGCAGCAGCCAGCCAGAGACTGCAGGTGATAGCGAGGCGATGTTGTGGAGTTGTGGGTGGCGGGTGGGGGTGGATGATGCTGGGTGATACCAAGCTCTCTTCTTGACTATGAGTGCAAATTAAATAAAATCGAAAAAGTGGCGAGAGGAGAAAAATGTTCAACTTGGACGTTGGCTTCATCGTTTGCTGAACAGCTCAACAGATCCTTTGCCTGGATGGTCGACGGACTCACTCTCTCTGTCTCTCTCTGTCTCTTTCTCTCCCGCTCAGTTGAAGATGTTGTTGTTGTTGTTGCAGTTAGCTGGCGCTGATTGTCTGTGATTGATTTTAATCGCCTCAAGTGATTTCACTAAACGATTCAACTTTGAAATTGGTTACTTTGCATTGTGTGCGACAGGGACAGACAGAGAGAGAGAGAGAAAGAGAGAGTGAGAGACTCTAAGGGTGGTAATGCAGGAGATGGGCGCTTGAGTGTGGTTGGTGTTGCTTTACTTTTGCTGCTGAGTGTGGCGCTTGCGGCGTATTTTCTACCAGCAAATACAACACCAACACCAACACCAATACCAACAGCAATATCAACACCAACATACAACATACAACATTTTGCTGGCTAGCCGCAATCCATTTACATATGAGCACATCAATCGCTCTATAACTGTGGCTGCAATCATTGCTGTTGCTGTTGCTGTTGTTGTTGTTGTTGTTCTATTTATTGTGGGTGTAAATATGATGTGCACATAAATTGCTATAGAAATACATCGACAGCAGATCTTTATGGCAAGTTGCGTTAAAGAGCATAAAGAGATATATCTTATATGTATATCCTTGAGTGGTTTAAGTCTTATCATGCAACTTTTACTTGAGTAAGCTTTCAAGTTAAATAATGAAGCGAATTATATTTCACTCAGAGATAGTTTGGTTTGCGAACTTGGATTTTCCATTATTTAATAGTTTGCTGGAAGAAAAACAATATGCTTTCGCTCTGAACACTCCACGTTGGCCAGCTAATATCGTTGCTTCAACTCTGTGCAATATCAAAGTTGCTATCGTCCCATTTAACCAATAGCCAGAAGGCACTGCTGCAGATTGGCTTACGCAAACTTGGCCTAAACATAATTGAACCGCTCCACTTATCCATTCTAGTCGAGCCAGCTGTGTCTACTCTAAAGCCCTTTCAGCTACTCACACTGAGAATATTTGATCGAAGACTGTAAAGCGCCTTGACTAAAGCTCGTCAATGAATTGCTAAACATGTTAAGCAGCTATTTATGCAGAAAGTTGATTAGATTGTAATCCCTACTAGTCGTGTGACACATTTGCGAAAGTCGCTCAACTTGTGATCTGCAGCAAGGCAAGATAGTTGAAGCTGCAGCTGCTGAGCTGAAAAGCGTTTGCCAATTTTTCCCGTGCTGGGCAATTACAAAGGCCAAAAAGTTAAGCGCCAGCTGTCAAGTCAGGTGAGAGCTAAGTGCAGTGAGCAAAAGACTGAGCTGGCTGGTGCTGAGGGGCGGCTGGCTGCTGTGTGGGTGTGGCTTTCGTTGAGGACTAGTGGCAGTTGCCACTTTAATGAAAACTTTTGCTGGGGGCCGCTTAGCGGTTTTGGCAACTTCAACGGCTTGCGGCGGCAACAGCAGCGGGTAATCAGCCATGTTATGGCAGTTTTTGGCAGTCTCGTATCCAGGCATTCCGGCCAGCACAGCCATCATTGTATGCTGTGCATGTGTGTGTGTGTGTGTGTGTGTGTATGTTTGTGTTTGGCCCAATCTGCGGACTGTGCCGTGGCCCTGTAAAGCGGTTACGGTTACGGCTCTGTGGATTATGGCCTTGCGATGCACTTGAAATCTTTGTTGTTGTTAGTGCAGTTGCTGTTGTTGCTGCCGTTGCTTTGTTGTTGTTGTTAGTGTTGGACAGCAACAGGATAATCTGCTTGGCGTGCATCCGTATACTCATCAGCCACATCGTGCTGTTTGCCTAGCTCTGCCTCGCTCACAGCTCACTTAGTCTCACTCTCTGCCTCTCCCTCTGTCACTTTGTCTATATACATATTTATATTTGTTTGTATTGGTTTCGTCGCCTTCGTTGAGTTTTCATTTTTATTTCTGTATTTTTTTTAACCACATTTTCTTTTTTTTTGGAGTGGGCTTACCAAACCCCTAAAGCCCTTCACGAAAATACAAAAAAAAGTGAAAAACTTTGTGCAAGGTTTCACTCGGTTGCATTTTTCTGGTTTGCAGCTGCTGTTCCCTTTGCTATTGTTGTTGTACTATTTGTTGCTGTTGTTGTTGTTGTTGTTGTTGTTGTTGTTGGCTTTGTACTGCAGTGCATTTTATGCTTTAGCGGCCGTTCTGTTTGGCAGCTTTTAGTGGCTTCATTTGTTTTGCGTTTGGTCTCTTTAGGCAATCAAATCGAGTTTTCGTTTCGCCGGTTTAAGTGGGGGCTTTAATTAACCTAGGCTAAATGTATTTGTTATTTACTTACGGTCTGACCCATTTGATTGGGCAGTGCGTACATACATATAGAACATTTTTTTTATATTGATTGCATTTTTGTTGTTGCATCAATTGAAAAATGTCACTGCCACAGTGGGAAGTGAACATAGCAGAGCTCCAACTCATCCAAACTAGAAAGAGAGTTTATTTAATATTCCTTTTTTACGGAGGTTTATAGAAAACTTTCATTATAGTATTTTTAAATTGTTCTAATAATCTTAAAGCAATCCTAAAAACGTTTTATTATGACTATATTTATATTTATTTATTATTTATATTTATTTATTGGCATTCCAACTTGATTAAACTAAATTGTTTTGTCACTCGTTTAATCACCAAGTTCTCTGACTTGATTTAAATTCCATAATTGACAGCGGCTATTAAGAGATATTTAAATATTTAAATCCAGAGAGCTTGACTCGGTCAAGGCAGCCGTTGCATTTAAGCCAAAATAGTCCGGCTTCATTTAGTTGCGCTTCAGTTTATTTCCGGCTTTGCGCATTATCCTTGACACTGTCAGCGGCCATTTGCAGAAAGCTTTTCATTTACTATGGTTTTTATTTTATTTGCTTTTGGCTAAAAATAAAAGTGCGCTCATTACGTAATAGTAAATGGAAATATGAGTGAAAATTCAGCTGCAGTCACTTGCTGTTTGCTCTACTTAAATTCCGCTGAGCTCCTGGCTTGAGGGCTTTAGTTTGGCTCATAGCCGTATCTAATTTGAAGCAACAAATTGTGCAGAAAGCTAATCAATAATAGCCTTTTACATTTTGCAACTTTGTTTCGCGAAGCTGGGAAAAACTATTTTTCAATTTGTATGCTGGCAAAAGTTTTTCCCCTCCCCCATTTTTTTTTAGCCACAGCAGTTGCCGCCACTGACGCGTGTGCAACGCCTTTGCGGGTAATGCAACATCCATTAAAATGTGCGATGGCAGCCAGCGAACGGCGCATTAAGCAAACACACGAAGCACACGCAGAGACACACACACACACACACATGCTCAGTGAGACAGACACACACACTCACGCATCGTCACGTGAATATGGCTTTGCACGCAGCTATTAGCGCGCATATCGATTGCCAATATTGGCAATTGAGAAATAAAAGTCATGTTACGGGGGGGCGGGGCGGGGTGGCTGCGGCTGTGGCGTATGGTCCAAGGACAACAAAATGGCGGCACGTCCCGAGCCGGGCTAAAACAAACGCAGGCAGAGGCCAAAGCTGAAACTGTAACTGGAAACAGGTAACTGAAACAGGTAGCAGCTGCCTCCTGACGCTAAAGTGCCAACTTATGCCACACACAAAAATGCTTGAATATAATGGCCCAGCAACCCAGCCAGGTGTGGGCGTGGCAGTGGCAGTGGCAGCGGCAGGGCGTAGCTGTGGCATGCAATTGTGCGACGCAGTGGCCACAAAAGGCCGCGGCGCAAGGCGAAGACGACATGCAAAAGTGGAACGTGCAGCGTTGGCATTAAGTGGCATGTGGCAGCAGCAGTAGCAACAGCAGCGGCAGCAGCAGCGACAGCGGCAGCGACAGCACTGCTTACAAGGACACTGATAATGATGAAAAAATTCCCAAGCACACACACGCACACACACGCATATGCAAGCAATGTATACACAATTTATCTGCTGCCTCGGTGGGCACACACTGACGAGCATAAAAATTGCACTGGCAGCCCGAAGACAGTGACAAAAAGCCACTTGCCAGGCAAAATATATATACATATACAAACATATATATATATTATTTTATGTATATATAGTGTAGGTGTGTGCCTGCTTAACTGTAACCCTTTGCTGATGTGCTGGCATGTTGCACAAGGCGCATAGCTGCCACCTGGACAGGGGCGACGGCAAACGAAATCGACCTTGACTGACAGCTTGAACAGCATGAACTCGACTGTGCTCAACGCTGCCAGCAGTGCTTGCTTCCAGCTGACACACACACACACAGACACACGCACACAGAGTCATATATACACACACACACACACACTCTAGTCAGCTACATTGGGCTCATTATTTTCCCTTTAGCCGGTCAGCAGCAGCAGCAGCCGATGCCACGTGTAGCCCGGCAAGAGAAATGGGACAGGTAATGGTAATGTAAGCATATTCCCGTATATGTATGTGTGTGTGTGTGAGCATTAAAGCCGCCAAACCGCAAAGAGCTGGCCGAGCTTGTGGTTAGCATTTGCTGCAGCCAACTTAGCCAACTTAGCCAACTTCCCTCAGGCTCAGCTTAAGAAAACTATGCGCGTGTTAGCTTTAAGAATTATGCCAAAGTCTTTTTGCGTAACATGAGATATTATTAACATATAAACGTTGTTAACTTAGGAAACAAATTGTGCTGATTTGAGCTGAAAGCAAATATTGAAAAGTAGCAACAAATTCGAATAACTAAAGTGAACTATTGAAAAACGTAAAATTAAAGGTGTAGACTGACCCAGTGAGAGTAATAATAAATTAAATTGATATAAAGTTTATATAATTGAACCTATTATATAAATAAATAAAGTTTTATTTGGTAGCTTAATTAATGCCATTTTATATAGTAACCTGATATATGTATGTACATTATATCTATATATATATATTATATATATTTTAAATGTTTTTCATTTGCTTAAAGAATTTCTGATGTGAATTTGCTTGAACTATGCATATGATAAACAAAGATTACATTTTTCATAAATTTGAATAAAATTTAAAATTAAAAAAATATACTTTAAGCTGCATACATTTTAAAGCATTAACCAATCAGCATTTAGTTGAGCTGGAATTGTTTGCTTGCGCATTGAGAAAAGTTAAGAATTTAAAGGAGAGAGTTGTTGCATGCGAATGGCGATGGGAATTCACTGACGACACAAATTGTTTCAGTTATATATATATGTATATAAATATATAATATACGTGTGTATTTTTTTTTTATATATATACATACCTACATGTATGTGTGTATATGCATGTGTAAAAGTGGGGAGAATTTTGTATTCAAATGCCTGCAGGTCAACAAAATGTCAGCTCTGGCTCTGTCCCATTGTGTCAGTGTGTGAAACGTGAATGAGTGTGTGTGTGTGTGTGTGTGTGTGAAGAAGAAAGAGTAGCAGCAGGAGAGCCGTCGCGTAGGGGAGTGAGGGAGAGGCAGAGCGAGGCCCGCATGTGTCCGCTATCATGTCGACGTCGTTGTCGCCGCTGTCGTTGTGGGCGCTGCGACGGGGTTGCGTCCGTGTCAAAGGTTCATAAATTCCGTTTAATCCTGCTTTATGGCGACATCACATCGAACATGAACTTTAACGCGACAACGACGACGACGACGACGTTGAGGACGTCGACTTCATTTGCATTTTACAACTTCATTTGAGCGGCCAAATGTGAAGCGAAATGTTCCAAATAAAAGGAATAAAAGAAATGTTTTGCGATTTTCACACAAAACCAATTGCCGCTATTTGTACAAGTGTGTGTGGGTGTGTGTGTGGGTGTGTGTGTGGGTGTGTGCGTGTGCGCCATCAAAATTATTGTTTAATCTTGCCAACTGACCGGGGCGTGGCCGCCAGCAACACACGCCCATCCGTGCGAATGTCGCGCGACTAGCGACAATTACTTCGAATCGAGCCCCAGCCACGCCCACTCGCTGATTAGGGGCGCACGCCGGAAACGAACATTTGCACGGCTGTCGACTGGGTTAGCCAATAAACCCAGCACCCTTCACCCCCCTGCCCCATTGGTGCCATTAAAATGCGCTTTGACAATTCTTATTTTTTTTTTCTTTTTGTGTTTCAATTCTCAACTAATTTATTATTATTTAATTTTGTTTTTGTCTTTCGAGCTTTAGTTTTGTGACACCCTAAATTAAATTGTTGTTGTTATTATTACCGTTAATTACAATTTATTTCGTTTGAATTGAGCTGGCGTATTTATTCCCATATTTCCAACTTTGATTTGATTTCGCTTAAACTTAAAACTCTAAAAAATGTCTAACAATCAAACAATACATCAATCAATCAATCAATCAATGCCTGCAGTCTGTGCCAACTCAATTCCGCTTAGTCTATACATATGTAATTTAATTAATTTATAAATATTAATTTCTTTATTGATATATATATTTTTTCATTTTTAATTCATTTATTTTTGTTTTCTTTTTGGTTTTTCTGAGATCGCTTAAAGTACAAAAACACTTTTAGTTTGACTAACACGAGAGCTTTGGGAACTTGGATTTTCCATTGTTTAATTTGATTTTGGATTGGAAATTGTTGGGGAGGGGGGCGGGTTATCTGTCTATACACTTACAATGTGACTGCTGAATATGCGTAGCGAGTAGAAAGAGTGGAAAAGTGTGTGTTCTATATTACAATAGAGGGGCTGGCATCCTATTGGCCGGTCAAGAACCCCCAGCTAACTAAGCCTAATTAAGAGAAATTTCATTTAGAGTGAGAGAGACATGACCTTGCAGCAGGCTCGAAAAGGAATTTTGGAATGGAACAAACATACTAAAAAAAAAAAAAATAAAAAATAAAAAATAAAAATTTGAGTATATTCATTGAAATAGTCAATTAATATAGATATAAATATATATTTTAAATAAAAATGTCATTAAATAAAACGAGTGAAATGAATAAATTTTATTTATAACATTTGTTAAAAACAGAAAAAATTAAAAAAATAAAAAATCTTGAAAATTTGTTTACTTTCAAATTAGTAGTACAGAAAATCGCAAAAAAATAGTTCAAGAATTTTAAAATGCGTTTTAAAATTTAATTTTAAGTTGATCAAATTTGTTAAAATATTTATTTAAATCAAGATAATATTAAATATTGGTTTTTAATTTAAAGCAAACTCTCAAAATATTTATTGTTTTCATTTCTTGTCTAAGTCTTTTCTTATATAAAATAAATAAGTAAAGTTCCGCATTTGGCTCCAAATTGAAACCAAATTGAAGTAGATCTTTAAGCTACCGCTGCAAGGCTATGTAGGCTTCGGTGCACCGAAGTTGGTTCCGGGTTTTGGGCTTATTCATCGACTGTACACGAGTTCGATTAGCTCTTGAAGATGTCCTGGCCGGGCTGTGGCGAGGCGGCGCTGGGCGAGCCGCTGCCCGCGCCATTGGCATCCGGATTGAGGCGCTTCAGCATGGCGTTGCGGTGCAGCCAATAGGGCGGCGGATCGGGCGGCTGGCCGGGCAGCAGGGTCTTCGCCTTGAGCGTCGACGTTGGCGGCTTGGGGCTGTGCGCGGCAGTCGCTGCGTTGTACATCACAGGATCGGCCAGCTGGGCCGCCGACTGGCCGATGGCGACGCGCAGAGGCGTCTCCTTCTTGCGTATGGTGTCACAGGTCTCCTTCATCTTGCACAGCTGGTCCTGCAGATTGCGATACTCCTCCAGGAAGCGCTCCAGCTGCGCCGCATGGTAGTCGTAGGCGGCCGCCGAGGAGTTGGCTGCCCCGGCAGCTCGCGTCGCCAGCGCCGATAAGTCGAGCAGCGGAGTCGCCGCGCTGCTCAACGAGCGCTGGTGCTGCACCGGCGACGAGGGCAGGCTGGGCTTCTGGCCCAGGAGGTGGCCGTGCAGGCCGCCCTTGTGGGCGCCGCTCTGCACCAGATTCAAGAAGCTATTGGCACGCTGGCCGCCGCCCGTGTAGGTCGTGGTGCTGGCGTAGTTCGCATAGCTCGACTCGGCCGAGTAGCGCCTGCCCAGGCCCATGGCCTCGTTCAGGAAGCTGCCGTCGCCCAGCGTGCTGCTGCCGTACTTGCTCGAGTTGTCCGCCAGCAGCGGCGACTGGCTGTCCGAGGAGTTGCGGAAATACTTGCCGCTGTGCTTCAGCTTGCGCGGCAGCGTGCAGAGCCCGCCGTTCGCTGTGCCCGCTCCAGCCGGCGGATAGGCGTGGCCCGTCTGCGCCGCCTGTGCCACGGCGTACTTGGCTATGTCCAGCAGATCGGGATAGTTGCTGTCGAACAGATCGCTCTCCTGGCCATCGCCATTGCTGCTGCAGAACACCGACGTGGCCATTTCGTCTGTCCCATGGCTGCCAAAGTGGGTGAAGGGCGTCGCAGTGGAGGCGGTGCTAGTCGCTTGGCTCGTTGCGACCGGCTTGCTGTGCGGCGATGTGATCTTTGTGGTTGCTATGGGCGTCGTCTTCCAGGTGGCTGCGTGTCCACCATAGCCAGCGAGGCGAGCAACTGCATCTACCTGGCTGGATATTGAGCTTGAAGCGGAGTCGGTGCTGTAGGCGCGTGAGAATAAAGAGAATGTAGATATGTTGAGTTATAGATATATTGTAGATTCGAGCAGATGAGAGAGAGTGAGTGAGAGAGAGAGAGAGAGATAGAGATGGAGAGACGGAGTGAGGCAGATAGAGATAGAGAAAACATTGAGGTTATGTAGGCCCTAACAGAACTTGCCCACCTAGCCGATAAAGAAATGTGATTACTACATATGAGAGGCACTTGGAGTATGAGCTATGCTGGTTAAATTAACTGAGAATAATATTAAGCCCAGCTTCTCTGTAGTTCCATCCATCCATTCCATTCCTTGATATATTTATACACTCTATATACTCAACGTAACTCTTTCGGCTATCTCTGGTAACATATTTTGTCAGAGCTGCCCATTGATTTGTGCACTCAGCGCGGCTTCTCCTTGGAATCTATTTGTGCTCGGCACCTCTTCTCGCTGCATTGTCGTAGAGAGTGAGGAGAGTGAAGAAGAGAGGGGGAGAGAGGTGCACACATTCCGTATTCATTATATTCCATATGAGAGGCACTTGGAGAGCTGCCCATGCTCGTTTGCGTTCGACATGAGAGTCGGCAATCAGCGAGGGGTGGCCCAAAAATAAAATACTCATGCGAGGCGTGGCCTGGCCTGGCGTGGCGTGTCAGGCAACGCATATTTTGCGCGTCATTAGCACGCGTCCTCGCAGAGATGGCGGGTGCGGGGAGAGGGGCGCAAAGGGTAATGGGTGGATGCAGCAGCAGCACTCGAGCAGAAAGTGTCAAGTGTTGCCCATAATATGGAACGGATCCGGGCGTGCAGCGCACTAGAGCATGACAGCTCTTTGATGGGGCAACTGCAACAGGACAATTGCCACTCGAAGTAACGAACCGCAGAGAACAAAAGCAACAGCAACAGCAACAGCCACAGCCACGGAGAGGGCTGCTTGAAGTGTGGTAAGTGGGGTGAGGTGTAATGTGGGAGGTCAACTTACCCGCCGATGTCAATCAGACGTGGTATGTGCAGATCCGTCTCCTCGATGGCCGCTGCTGCATTATTCGCAGCGGATGCGGAGGATTTTCTCGTGCCCGACTTGGACTGCTGCAGCTGCTGCTGCTGCGCCTGCTGTTGCTGTGATGGTTGCTGCTGCTGCTGCTCCTCGTCGTCGTCGTCACAGTGCGTGGAGACATGCAGGTAGTCGCCGTTGCGTCGCGTGGCAGTGCCAGCGCTCGGATTCACAATGGCCGACTGCCCCGCATCGTGGTCGTTGAGTGGGGTGTGCGCTGCCCGCAGATAGCTCTGCTCCTCAGCGTCCTGAAAGAGACCCGCGCCGGTGGCGCTGCCGCCGCCGCAGCTGGCGCCGCCGCCCAGATCCGGTCGCACGCGCGCGGACATCTCAATCTTCTCGTAGCTCTCGCTGCGCCGCACCGGCGGCACCGAGTTCCAGAGGCGCAGCTTGCGGCGACGCCGCAGCGAACAGAAGCAAATGGCCGCAAACGAGGAGCCGACCACAAAGAAGAGCGCCGCCAGCACACCCAGCAGCACGATGCGCACGCCGAGCGGCGCCTCGGGCGGCCGGCGGGAGACGGCGAGCGTGACGCTCGCCTCCACCTTGCCGGCCTTGTTCTCGGCGGCGCAGGTGTAGATGCCCGCATCCTGCATGTCCGCGGTGAGTATTGTCAGATTGGAGGCATTCCTCAGCATGTTCACCACGTAGGTCTTGCGCCCCTGGGTGGCGGCCGCCGTGCGCGGCTCATCGGCATCCTCGCCGGCGCCCGCCGCACTCAGGTTGGCAATCAGCCGATTCTTGAGCAGCCAGCGCACCGCCGGCTGGGGCACGCCCTCCACGTAGCAGCTCATCGTCACGTTGCGCCCCTCGACGCCGTGCGCGGTGGTGTCGGTGGCGACGATCTGCGGCACGCAGGCAAAGTCATCCACGTCCAGCTTGTCCCAGGCGCGGCCGGCCAGGCGCGGCGGCGCATCACATGTGGGCGGTATGCCACTGGGTATATTCTGCTGGAGCATCCAGGCGCGCAGGGGCCGCAGCGAGCAGCTGCAGTTCCACTCGTTGCGCGCCAGCTCCAGGCCGTGCAGCGAGGCCAGCGATGTTATGGTGCCCGATCTGATTTCGCTGAGCCGGTTGCCGTCCAGCTTGAGCCACTCCAGGCTGCTCTCGAGGCCGGCGAAGGCGCGCACCGCCACGCTGGACAAGCGGCAGTCGCTCAGCTCCAGCCGCACCAGCTGCGGCACATGGCCGAAGGCGTCGTCCGGCACGCGCGTTATGGGATTGCCCGAGAGCCGCAGCTCGCGCAGCTCCGAGACGTGGTAGAGCGCCAGCGAGGGTATTGCAGTCAGCTGATTGTGGCTCAAGTCCAGCTCGACGAGATTGATCAGCTTGCGGAACGCATGGCGCTCGATGAGCCGCAGCCGGCACCGGGCCAGATACACCTTCTGCAGATTGAGCAGCTGCGCCGCGGCGAAGCTGTCGTCAGGTATGGTCTGTATATCGTTGCCGCTCAGGTCCAGCAGCTGGGTGCCCGCGTCGAGCGGCTCGGGGATATGTGTTAGGTTGGCGTTAAGGCACAAGACGGACTCCTTGCCGCTCTTCCACTTGCACTCGCACACCGACGGGCACTCGGCGCGCAGCTGGCTGAGGCAGCACAGCAGCCAGAGCAGCTGGCCCAGCGGTATGGGCGGATGCAGTCGCCGCAGTGGCCGCCTGTCCCATGCTTTTCGCCGCACCTTGGTGGCCAGCGTTCGCTGTTGGGCGCTGTTATCGCTGGCTATATCGCGGGGCCGGGCATGATTCTCCTCCAGCGTCGCTGTCGCTGCTGCCATCGCATACTAGGACAGTGGGATCGCAACCAGAACTGCTAAGATCGGCTGTGGACTGTAAACAGACAGAGAGAGAGAGAGTTAGAATTAGATAAAAAGTTATTTTGTAGTGGAATATCAATGTTTTGTTTATATACATTTAGTATTTATATTTATATTATATAGTTAATTATTTATTACTTATGTTATTTATACTTTGCCAACAGTATAACAAAATAACAAAAATAAATTATCTTTTATCTATCTTTATTTTTAGACTTGTTATCTTTTCATTTAATATGTTATATTTTAGTAATTAGAGCAAAAGAAAGCTTTAAGCTTGTCAACAATTTACCCAATTCCACTTTAATAACTAAATAATATCACACACAAATTGTTTCACATATGTTTGCTTAAATATTTATACATACATACATTTTATTAAATATGCATATTTATTATCTATATGAAATGTATACAACTTCATTTAAAAGTTGCCTATTAAAATCTGCCAACTTATGTAATTACTTTCACATACATATGTATTGTAGTGTGTATGTATGTGCATATCGTGTGGCCCTGTCCATTGGCTTGGCCATGGTGCGAGCTATGCAATGCAGCTGCCATAAACTTTGCATTTGTGACATTTTAATAAGCCCTCCGTTCTCGGTGTACTTCCATCATAGCTGTCACTTGGCGCAGCGACATTAAGTCATAACAACACCAGCAACAGCAACAGCAACAGCTCCGACTCCAACTCCAGCTCCAGCCCAACTGGGCTGAGCCTAGACGTGGAACGTGGCACTCGCTTCAATTTGTGCTCCAAACCTTCACTTGAGCCAACCAGTTGACTAGGGTTTTTATCGTGCGGCCCGCGGCTTTTATTTGACTTGTCTGGCTACCCTCTCGCTCTCTCTTTCGCCCTCGCCCTCGCTCTCCCATTCCCCCTTTGCGGCTTGTGTTTGCGGCATGTTGCAATTATGGACGAGCAGCATGCAAGTAAAGTAAGCAAAGCAAAACACTGCGAGGCACTGAGCCCCGTTGCCGGTTAATATATAAAATTTGCATGCAGCCAACGGGGCGTATGCACAACATTTGAGGAATTCCGCTTTAATATTTCAAGTCAAGCGTTGAGCAAACGTCTGCGCACGGCTCACAGAAACTCGCAGAAACTGTTTAAATTGCTTCAATGTGCAATATGGAAAAGGTCTACGTATATTATCAATAAATTAAGAAACAACTTAACATGCAGAGAAAGAGATTTTTTGAAGTGTTTCAGAAGAGTAAATAAAAATCTGCAGAAAATGGAAATCTTGCCAGAGCGAAGGCTAACTGTTGGTAGAAGGCTAATTGTTGAACAAATTTATTGCTCAACAATGATTTAATTTGTTAATTTTGTCAAATTGGAATGCTTAAAAAAAAAAAAACAAATATAAGTGAAAACCTTAGTTCGAAAATTTAGAGAAAACCCTCTCAGTTCAGATTGATATTGAAACCTGATCCTCGACAAAGAGTTCGTATAAAAATAAATTAAAATATAATTGCGAATATAGAACCATATCAATTTTGTCCCTCCCCCACTTATGTCTTCTATAAGAGCTGTTATATCGTAAATAAATACAATTTATATACATTCATATGTATACACATATGTCGGTGAATTTCAATTGATATTGATTCGCGCCTACTTAAAGCATAGATACATTTTCATTGTACGGAGCATCAGATACCCTGAATATAACAGTCGAAAATAGGTATGTATATATCCGAGCAAACGTTGTATAAACCTGTCTGAAATTATTTCGGGAAAGAACTTCAGGCAGCATAACCTTAACTCTTGCTATTTTTATAAGAATGCACTTATATTTATAATAATTGCATTTATAATACTTTATATCTACCCCTCTTTTTATGCATACTCCTTGCATATATCAAAATTTAGATATATGCAGTTGCACTTGAATACGTGATTAATCAAATGAAGACATTTTAATTGACACTACAGAGCAGTTGAATGAGTTTAAGTTGGGTTAATTAAATGCAAATCGGCATGCTCCGAATGCACTTGGGCAACTTTTGAAGCACCCGCAGCTGGTGACATTTTAATCACTTTAATTCTCAATTTGCATGCCGTGATAATGCGACACGCAGTTCGAGCCTTCAGCTAGTTAATTACGTTGATATGAGATATTTTAATGCGGCCCGCGCGTTAATTGAAACGTTGAGCACTCGGCGCAGTCGGACGTAACTTTGGACAATGTTTCGGGCTGCTCTTTGGTAACAGTTGTGTGCGAGCCCCACCCCAAAAAAAGAAGGAGAGAATGGAAGTAAAGGGGAAAATGAAAATAGAAATTGTAGGAAAACACAAACAAAAATATTTTAAAGCGGTTATGCAGTTATCCGTAAAACGGATTCGAAACTAAACCGGAAGCCGCAAAGCAAACAAACGCTTTGCAAAAACCGCGACAAGTCAGCGGGACGGGTGGGCGTGGCCGGGCATATGACTAATGCACATGTGTGCTACTGAGTGTGTGTGTGTCAGGAGGGGGAAGGGGGGGGGGGGGCTTTGAGGGTCAATACACTGGACGGCGACGTCGCCGGTGCACGGCATAAAGTTTTTGCATGTTGCTAAAATACTCAGCCGCATTTTTCTGCGCCACAGACAAGAGCCATCGAGCGGGCCACAAACAGACAGAGAAAGAAAGGCAAGCAAAAAGAGCGAGAGAGAGTGAGAGAGAGAGGGAGAGACAGAGAGTCAGGCAGACAGGCGAAAGACAATGGGGCACATGTGTGTGGCATTGTCGCTGGCATTCCGTTTATCATATGAGCATGACGACGCCGTGAAGTATGCAACATGCAAAATGCAACATGCAAATGCTGCTTTTGTTGCGGCCGTTGCCGCTTTGCTACTGCTGCTGCTTCTGCTGTTGTTGTTGCTGTTGCTGTTGTGCATTTACTGCAGACACTAATCCTATTTATGTTGCATTGCAGCGATGTTAATAATTTTATTTGCCAACTGCCAGTGGCACGTCCCATACAGTTGCCAACTTGCTGTTGCAGTTGCAGTTGGCGTTGCAGCTGCAGTTGCCGTTCCCGTTGCCGTTGCCGTTCGCTCCTTAAGCCGCTTCTGCTTATGACACACGATACGTGCCGTGGGTTCGAGAAACTTTTTGCGCTGCACCAAAAGAGATTTGTGGCAGACAGCAAGACAGGCCGCAGCACTGCTTGCACACTCGCTGCCTGTGCCTAATGAATTGCGTATAAGTATTTTCGGCTTGAGAAACGACGTACTAGCCATATACAAATGGGTTTGCTGACTGCTGAACTGTTTACTGTGTGAGCCAGCTGATTGATAATTAAAGGTAGGCCCAGCACAGCAGGTTCTGAGAAACGGGAAATAAAGAGCGATTGTTATATCTACAGAAATGTAAAAAACAACAATAATAATAAGAAATTGTTCAAATGTTTTTAAAATAAATCTAAAATTATTTTATAATAATATCAAATTATTTTCAATAAGCTAAATAAATAATATATATATATTTAAATATAATAAATAAGTATACTATTTTATAATAAATTTAAATCAATAAGATAAATCTAAAAAAAAAAAATAAAAAATATTGAAATATATGTATATTAAATTTAAATTATTTTTAATGTATTTCAATATGTAGAGACATATTTTAACTTACATAAACTACAGGGAAAGGGAAAATAATGAGATCCTAGTCAAGTTTCATTATTTTCCATTTTCCGTTGAATATGCTAATCAAAAAGTTTTGATTTGGTTTATATATAAATAGTCCAGTAAGTAGTTGAAATTCGTCTAATATAAAATATTTATTGAATTTTTCATTTTTGTTATACATACATATATTTCTTTATTTATAATTATTTGTTCTTTATTCATTCTCTATTGCAGTTTTATATATAAGTATAAAAATATATTAATATAAATAAATTTGATAAGCATCGAGACGAAATGCACTTAAAAATAGTTTACTCAAATAGTTAAATGTTTTTAAGCTCGAGTTGTTATATATTTGGAAACTATTTCTTCAACTTTAAGAATCAATTTCACATCGGACTTCACAGTTGAGCTTACCCCACTAGTAAAAAGCAATTTCTAGGGTATGAAAAAGTATTAAGTGACAGCTGCCAAATGTTTGCTGACAAAGCTTTGGCAACACGTCCACTCCTGGCACATTTACGCTCACACACACACACACATACACATAACGTACACACACTCCACAGTGCCACAGCTCGGCTATAATGTAAAAATAATGTCCTTTCAGGCCGCATTGATTGCAAATAAATTACACACATTTGCCAGGAAGTCGAATGGCCGAATGGGCCAAAGGAACTATGAATGAAATCGAGACGTTGGCCAGAGGAGAGACTCCGATTAAGTGCCCGAAGAGCCGTTGTTGAGTTCATAGAGCCAAAACAGCTTAGTGGGGCGCTGGGAAGGGGACGACGGCAGGGAGCAACAGCAACAAGCCGGCAAAAATGGCAACGCCATTAATTTCACTTTGGCGCCGACGCCGTTGAAACTTTAATTAGAAAACCCTGGCAGAGATTTTGTGTAATTTTCTTTTGATGCCAACGCCGCTGCTGTTGCTGCTGCTGCTGCCATAGATAATGAAGTTCCCATTTCTTGTACTTTTCTTGTTTTTGCGTTCACACTTCCGGCTTCATTATGCGCAAATTATTTTAACTGCACTTTTGGCTTGCCCACTCCCATTTTCTTTCACACTCACACTCACTGTGCAAATATTTTCTCTAGCTGCAGCCACAGCTGAGACTTTGATAGCGAATTCTGTTGGCCAGGTCCTTAGCGAGAAGTAATCTGCCCGCCCGCCAGTCGCCAGTCGCCATTCGCCGTTCGCCGTTTCACTGTCATTATTCATTTTTGTGTGTATTTCTTTTATGCTGTGTAACCTTTGCCGCATTGTTTCTAGCCGCTGCCGCAGCTGTAAAGCAATTTTCGCAAGCATAATAGACTTTCCCAGGGAGGCGAGCAGAAAAAAGAGAACAAAAATACTGAAGAAAGAAAACAAAATACCATAAAAAATGACCGGCATGATGAGGGGCGGCAATGAGGCGGTGGGCGGGCTGCTGGCAGAAGAGAAATTAAAAACAAAGTAAAAATGCTAAGCATTATATCTCAAGGGGACCCGAAACAGGCGCATTATGCTCTGGGCTTGGCTTACTTTTTGTCGTCCCTATCCCTGCTCCCTGCTCCTACTCCCAGCTTCCTGCTCCCCCTTCCATATGCCTGTGGTCAGCAGGCGCTGCATTTGCAGTTTGGCCTACGGCAAGCCTAACTGGGCTCAGCTCTCAGCGCAGAGCCACTATTTGCTCTGCTCTGCCCTCTTCTGGCATAGAGCGTTTACTTTCAGCTCTCGGCCCCTCGCTTTCGTTTTCTGAAGCACACACTTCAGTTGCTGTTGTTCCTGTTGCTATTGTTGGCTTTGTCAACAATTTTTTATTACCATTTGTTGTTGATTTAAACGGCTTGAGCAACGGTCGCCAACCCGCGCGGGGAACTCGCTTAAAGCATTTGATGCAATGTGCAACGCGGCGTATACGCATTAAGAGCCCAGCGCAAAAGTGCGCTTCGCATTATTGTTTTGTTTTGCTATTTTACTTTTATTTTAGAGCATGTCGTTGCAGGCGTTTTGTTGATTAAATACCCTGTAAGCATTATGAGTGGAAGCATAAATAATACGAGAGATAGAAATTGTTCTCTAGCTTATTTTATGCATATTAAATAATTGGAAGAAACAATTGGCAATACGACAAAATTAAATTGTGTTGAAAGGGACAGAGAGTAAGGCTGTGAGGGAAACACAGCGATGCAAAAAGTGTGTGTGAGAGAGAAAGAGAGGGAGAGAGAAAGAGGGAGAAACTGAGTGACTGTGAGGCAAGCTAGCAAATTTGATTGAATGATGGAAAAGAAGAAGAGGAAGGGAGATCTAGACCAACAGAGATACATAGAGAGGGGAGAAAGAGAGAGAGAGAGAGTGAGAGAGAGAGAAAGAGAGAGAGAGAGAGAGAAATCTTACTGGGGGAGACGGAAAGAGAGGAAGTTAGATCTAGACACAAAGAGAGATAGAGAGAGAGAGAGAGAGAGAGAGAGAGAGAGACTTAGTGGGAAAGAATATGATACAGATGATGTAAGTAATACAAGCAAGTGTTGAGCGATTTAGAAAGAGAGAGGAATAGAGAGAGATATATATATACTTAGACAGAGTGGAACACGTGAGGAGGAGAGATTAGTTAGATAATAAGAGAGAGAGAGAGAGAATAAGAGTAGGAAACATATGCCCACATTACATCTCTTTACAAAAAGTTGTAATCTATATATATTTATATATCAATTGTCTTGAAATTAGTAAGGTTTCATTTAATTGAGCCTTGATTAAATCCTGCCTACAAACTTTCTGCAAAGCTCCAACTTTTTATTGATATTAATTAGTAATGGGAAAGAAATATATAACCTCGGGAAAGCTCACTTAATAAAAGCTCGACTTCATATGAAAACATAATATAAAATATATCACATCAACATTAATTCAACATTGAATATATTCCCATATTTATCAACAGATATATTTAATATATTCATTAAAGCTCATTGCAAAGACAATAATGCATTTTGTTGTCAATTCTAATCCTGGTTAATCCAATCAGTCAGCTGTAAATATTTGACACAAAGTAATGCATTTCATAAAGTACATTAAAATTGATGAGTTCTCAAAGGTAGCAGAGCTCGAAACGAAACATTTTCTGGGGCGATTAAGGGAGCGTTTATCTTTCGGTTGCGCCTCGAACAGACGCATAATAAATTGGGAAAGTGCTTTTCAATATGCGGACTCGATTGGCAGATAAATTAAACAGCTCCTGGCAATGCCGAGAATGTTGCTTTCCTTTTTATTGGGCTATAAATGTAGAAATAAAAGTTAAATTATATAATCAGCCATAGACTACCTTCATTTTTGCCTAAATGCTATGCTCCCCTCAGCCCCGCAGCTCCTCTGCAGCTCCTCATCTCAGCTTTGTGTGCTCGGCTTTGTTCAACCATTTGATATGTGTGAGTGTGTGTGTGTGTTTGTGCCTCGACGCAATAACCAATAATACCGAAGCTAATAAAAGTAAACAACCCAACAAAACAAAGGCGAGTCGACCACATCCACAAAACGCTTTGGGGGCCCGCATAAACCGTTACGCACACTCACACACATAGTCAGTCACACATACATGTATTCGCATACGTTTACAATTTCTAAACATAAATATCAAAATACTGTGGGTGCTTCAATTTTACGACAAGGACAACAAGGACGAGTGGCAACCTGCTCGTCTTTCTGACTGACAAACGTGTTCAATTGCCGCAATAAAACTTCTTGATAATATGTGAAAATCATACAAAGCACAATATTAAATTAGCTCCAAAGATGAGTGTGTGTGTAGGTGTGAGAGTGAGGGTAAGTGTGACTGGGCGTGGGATAGGTGTGTGGGCGTGTCTCTAAGGGCAAAAGCAATAAAATGTTAGCCCACAAGGCCCAAGGCTTTGGGCTTGGTTGCCCGACTAGATGATGGGCACTTTGTGCTATGATTGTGCTTCTTCTTAGATATGGCATAGGAATTATGTACAGTAATTTCAAAATGTAAAGTAAATGCTAAACTGTAGAGCAGAGTTTATGCTTAGCATAATCTGCATTCATGGGGCAGTTATTTCAACTAAGATCTTATATATTTAATAACAAATCTTTCAATTCAATAAATAATTCGATCTAGCTCAACAAAACATTATATATATATATCTGATCTTCCCTGAATCATCGCTTCTTTCGCACAACTGTTACAAACAGCAGCACAACTCTAATATACCCTATGTCAACCAATTCCACTCAGCACTGAGAGCAAAGAAGGGGCCGAGAAATGGGCGTATGGGCGTGCTTGCAGGCGTTACGCCGTCAACATTCGAATAGATAAGCGAAAGCCGCAAGCAATGCTATAGAAATATCCATATAAAATAATGTCTCTGCAAATGCCTTTCAAATTCATAAAGTTTTTGCTGGTTTAGTTTTTGGCATGGCAATTGAAATAGATGCACATACATATATACGAGTATATATACTATCTGATATACTACCTAATATTTTTGGTAGCTTTTTTACATAAATACGAATGCCCTTTTCTGAGTTGATTGTTTGCAGAATAATATTAATTTTAGCTTACTGTTAATTAAATTCAGTTTTTCGACGTACTTTTTGTGCTGCTTTTACAAATAAAAAATTTGTTTTAGAAATGCTTTTTTTCAGAATATGAAGTAAAATTATGAGCTCTGCCTAAAGAATCTAACGAATTTTGATTTTGTGTGCTATAAAATAATGTATACATGTATATCTAAAAATAATAATATATATGAAAACAAGTAAGAAAACTCTAGTCGAGAGTGCTCGACTACGAGATCCCCTGAACCCTTCGAGCAACAGCCATTTCAATCATTTTTAGCGTCTCTCTGCTCATACAAACACACACATACACACGCAAACACACATACATAGACACCAATAGGCACGCACGCATGGGCTGCAGTGTGGGCTTACTATGGGAACTTAATTGTTTAATAACTTTTTTTCTGGACGTACGTTCTCCATGAAACTTTCAGATTGTGGTTTTATCATTACTATGCGTATAATTGCCAAAGCTCAAGTCTCTAGTATTTGAAATACGCCTTTTACAAACTTATGGGTCAGGGGGTGGATATAAGGGTGGGGTGTGAAATTGAACAAAAATCGAAATTCTATAACGTACATATCAATCTACATTTAAAATTTGGATACTCTAGCTCTAAAGATGTAGGAGATATAATTTTATAACTGCATTTCGATAAGGTTTTTTATCGATAAAAAAATAACGGGATGAGTTATCGATTTTTAGTGATAAACTCGATATCCGCGTGCTATATACGAGCATTTTAAAAAAAGTTGAAGTCTCTAGCTTCTATATCTTCGGAAATCGACGCGTTCAAACATACGGACAGACGGACAGACGGACGGACGGACAGACGGACAGACAGACGGACAGGGCTAAATCGACTCAGTTCGTCGCCCTGATCAAGAATATATATACTTTATGGGGTCTGCCACGCCTCCTTCTGCCTGTTACATACATTTCAACAAAAACATTATACCCTGATTTCCCATTTTCAATGGGTTCAGGGTATAAAAAAAAACTCACACACACACATATGGCTACTCAATCAATTGCATTTCAGTTAATTTTCATCTCTTTTTCAGAACGAAAAATCCGTCTCTTTTCATTTGATTGCAGATATGTTTGCTTTCGGTATTCTTTTAGCAGCTAAATAATGCAGCTGGCGAATATCTTTTTTGTTCAAATAGATTTTTACATATATGTGCTATATAAATATAGATATATTTATTTACTTATTTACATTTATATAAACAATATTCTCTTTGTGAGCGAAAGTATGAAAGCAATTTTGCTGAAATGGAGCCAGTAGATAGTGAAATAAATGCATTCTGCGAGTAAAATCTATTCTATTGCCTTTTATTCTAACCATTGTTTAATAGCTTTCTATTGTATTGGACGACCTCAAGTCCATATTCAGGAGCAACCAGCGCCTCTGTGTGCGTGTGTGTGTGTTTAATTGAATATTCAATTCAAATATTGAATTACACATTCGACTGATGCATACACAATGCCATTTCACTTTCTCTCAAAACGATAGCAAACGCCAATCAAAGCGAATGAAAGCAACGCATCAGTTTTGTATCCAACAACTTTTGGGGCTAACGAGATAAGGGACGGGGAGTGTGTGATGGTCAGCAATTTGATTGTGTGACAGTTATTGATTATTTGGGGCAAAAGTTGGCTGTGCAAAGGCTGCTGGGGAAATCAGCGAAATTGGGGCGCATTTCGTTAGGCAAACTCAGCAGCTAATTGTTTAGGTCCAGGTGCAGCTCCAGGTGACCATGGCAACAGTCAACTGGGCCAGCTGAGCCAACTGGGCCAACTGCAAATTTAATGGCCTAGCAATGGCACTTTAAGAGATTTCGCTTTGGGCGCTGCCAAAGTGCTTAAGCGGTGCTTTAAAGCCACCGGAAATTAGATTTGCTTACGCTGCATATTCCCCTGCACCTTCCCGTAGTTGCCTGCAGTTCGCATGCATTTCAGCTTCCTTCTCTCAGCGTCTGGGCTATAAAAATCCATTTGACGCTCGCAGTTTTCTCATTGGCGTCGCGCTGGGGCGTGTCATGCACTCGTTAAATGCATTTCGCTGTGTGCCAAGGCTTTCACAACTTTCGACGCTTTCAACGCGCTCGCATAAAAACTCAATAATATCATAATAGATTCGCGTCTCGCGAATGTTGACTCGATTTGCACTTGCATACTTGCATCGAGAGCAGGCAGAAGAATAGAGCTCGCTTCGGGCCTGATTGCCTCGTCAACGAAAGTTCCAATGCCACATCTATTATTCCATTTATTTTTACTTCATTTTGTATATGTGTGTGTATTTGCAGCGCAACTATTTGCAAAATGGAAAGTTACGCAAACTATTTGCAGAATAATGCAAAAATAAAATACATATTTGAAATAATAAACTTGTTTTATATGCTTGCATGCAAAAGTCTGTATGTAACAGAATTTGTTCAGACTGTCTGATTGACTGACTAACTGATTGATTGATTGACGGATTGCTAATTAATGCATTTTAATGCCAACGAATCAAACATTTTTATTCGACTTTACATTTCGTTTTGAAGCTCGAACTACTGCAATAAATATTTGATGCGTAAGTTGGGCAACAATTCTTGAAAAAGGATGTGGCCAGAGTCGATTTTCATCCTATGTGAGCTATTGATGTTCCAGAAATAGGATCATTGAACTGATTTGCTCACTTATTTATATGATGTGGCAGCTGTTAAGGTCTATGTGGCCTGAGTAACTGAATTTTTAATCGCTCTCTGTCTATCTTCATATAGAGCCATTGATGCTGGGTAAGTTTCGAGTTCGCTGTCAGTAGAGCATTTGAATCCCTTGAAGGCAGCTCATAAATATATACAAATGAGTCTGCCATTTATGAATACACATATAAGTATTTCAATTAAAGATTTTTCAGAAGCTAAATAATAGACAAAGATGTCTGATAGAATAAATACAAGCTCCCCAATAAATGCATTCATTTATAAGTTTCTGATTGACACTTATGCAAATTATAAAAAATATTTAGTATAAATACAAGTTTTCATAAAAAATAAATTCTATTGAATTTCCATTCTATCCAACAAACTCTTAGTATCCAATATTAACTGCAAGCAAATATTTGCGTATGCAAACTATTTATGGAGCTCATAAAATTTGTGTTATGCAACGCATAGTTTGAGCAAAATCGTAAGAATCTTTTGCGAAAATCTAGAAAATATGTTGTGCAGAAAACAAAATTAAAATCACTTGATAGATGGGTCAAGGGCAGAGGCAGTGGGTTGTAGTAGAGGCAGGAGCAGCAGCAGAAGCAGCAGCAGCAGCAGGCGCAGCAGTGGGAGCAGCTGCCTGATTGCATTTCCTTCTCGCACACCTGCCTGCTGTTTTCAATTTCCCTGTGCGCCTGGCGTCAGCTCCTTGAAGGAGAGACAATATTGCCGCTGGCATTGAAAGCAGCCGTTGACTTTTCCAATTGCAACATAGCTGCGGAGCTGTCTTAGCTGATTGCTTCGGGAAACTTTGAAACAACATCCCAGCTAAGCTCACAGATGGATGGCTGCCTGGCGTGCTTTGGATTTTGTTCTGGAAAACTTGCACTGATTTCTTTTCCATTTACACTCTGCGCTCGCTGTCGCGCTTTCAGTTCAATGACAATAATCAGCCAAGTGAAAGTCTTTGTTTATTAGCGCAGCGCTGATAAAACATCTCCTAAAGGTAAATATTGAGAAAATACGAAATTGGAAAAGAGCGAATAGCACATCAACTGATTGACTTTACGCTTAGTTTTAACCAGAAATATCACAGTGTTCAAACAAAGGTTCTCCAGCTCTGATTAACCGCAGGAGCAGCGGCTGTAAATGATATACGGAGTTCATAGCTGACATAAAATAATTGCTTAAAAAATCAATAGTCTTTTGGCAGCTTTTCATTTTAAATATAATTAAGTAAAAATTAGTTTAGATGCCCATTTTTCGCGCCTCCTTTCCTTTTTTTTTTTTTTTTTCATAAAAGATTTTTAAATTATTCTGCCTACTTGAAAATGCGGCCCTGGTAATCCAGATTAACAAGTCTAAATGTAAAGCATTTAATTCGACCACGAATAAATATAGAATTATAGAGTCCATGGAGCCCATCCCTTTACTATAGATTTGATTAAACTCCTCCCTCCTTACACCTATTCAAATTGAATATATGAATTTTATTGGACTAATCGAAATATTAAATGTAAATATTCTCATATGAGAATCACAATTAAAATGAAAACAATAACGGGCCGGCGGCATATTTATGTATACATATTTGTTGTTGTTATTTATTTTTTATTGCATTGATTACCCTAGACCCCATGGGGTTTCTGCTCACAAATTATGGCTGTACATATGTGCACATAACTCATTTCGACTGTACTTAAATTTTATTTTTATTCCATATATGTTTTCAAGCGTTCCACATTGACCCACATCACGTTTTAGCTGCAGTCAATTAAATGCAGCGGATTATAACAAAATCTTTTGCTATTTTTAATAAATAGAATAATATTTGAATGGAGCATACCCCCACACACACACACACACACATACACATACGAACACGGAGTAAAATTTACATAAAAATACATTGAAAAGGAACATGTTTTTTTATTGTTTGCACTGAGCCGAGAGCAATTTATAATAACTGGGCAGTTTTATGGATTTTATGGTGACAATCGACAGGATAAAGCAAAAACAATCCACGACATGAACTAAGCCCGCATAAACCTCATTTGAAAGAGGCGCAAGAGCAGGAGCAGGAGCAGCAGCAGGAGTCGGACCTGGAGCAGGGTAATATATTTAATGGCATTAGTTTGAAATAAATTTCAGGGCTATTCCCCTATTCATGTTTTCTAGCGAGCGAGCGAGTGAGAGAGAGAGAGAGAGAGAGAGATGAGCAAAGAAAATTTGTATAATAAAATAGTTACGGCGGAGGCAGAGGCATTTACAGTGAAGCTTCTATTTATAGAAATTGTCATTAAGGTCATTTAAATTTTCAGCAGTCTGCCCTGCCATCATTGACCAATTATAAATAGTTAAGTAAGTGCGATGCATCAGTTACAGACAGTTGCACTTAGCTGACATTTACTGTAGCTGCATTTATGCAAATGCCAATATGTATATATAGAAGCATTTTTAATACCTCCAGAACACACCTGGCCATACATATACATATATGTATGTACGTATGCTTGTACGTACATATATGTGCATGTGCAGTCATATCATCCGCCTGACCATACATCCCCTCTGTAGCTGCCCAGCCGGATAGCCTCTCAGTTATATGGGGTATGTGCTATTGTTGTTGGCTTTTGTGCTGCTGTTGCCTTGTTGTTATTGAAAGGCATTTGGTCATCAAAAATGTACCATGCCATATATAGGGAATGCATATGTATATATATATATATATCTATATATATATACATAGCTATTGAGCTGGTTGGCCATTCAGGTCAGTGGATCAGAAATTGCAAAGACAACTTGCAAAAGTTAAAAACATGCGGCCCTTGGACTCTGAACCAATTGGCCGCCTCCTGCCTGCTGCCTGCTGCTTGCTGTCGGCTTTGCTCCACTTTCTCTTTTTGTTTTTTATTTTTGGGGTTTCTCCATGTGTGTGTTGGCTTGGAGCTGTCAAAGGTCAAGCTGTGACTGCACTAAGCGCAGCACACACAAGTTTCACTTCGAGCCACACTAAAGGGCTTTAAATTTCTGTTGGCTAACGATAAAAGTCAGTGGCCAAACGCAGCTTCTGGCTAGCATCATTGGCAATGCCCCAATCGCCGTCGCCATCGCAATCGCATTGCCAATCCCCAATCTCGCTTTTGGCCCCATCAGCTTTAGCAAGCGGCATTCATTCTGCCGCATTAGGTGCAAATTCTGCCCACAAATGAAATGCATTTTTGTCGAACAGCAGCCACATTAAGGCGAAAGTGTTTTACGAGTGTATGAGTGTGTGTGTGTGTGAGTGAGCGGAGTATATGCTGAGAGGTTGGCTTGTGGTGGTGGCTTCCATATGCCATTATGCAGTCTGAGCGGGCGTTAAGTGCTTTTTCCTTCTGCCCCTGAAAGACGAAGCAAAAGCAGACGCAGAGCGCATTGTTTGTACATTATGTGGTTAGTATATGAGTGTGCGTGTGTGGTTGGGTGGTGCGCTCCTGCAGTGGCTGGGGCATGTCTGCAGCTAAGCCCTTGACTGCTTAGCCCGCGCCTAATAGATTCGAGCTGAGCGCATGGGCAAATGCGCTTTAGCTCTGAGAAATTATTGTCAATTTGAGACTTTGTATCGAATAAGAATTTACTTCACTTTAATGGAAACCGGGAAAGGATATGCAAAATAAATATATAGAGGATGAGATGGAAGTCTTTTACAGATTCAAGCAATGCAAAAATTTTAAAAAATTTTAAAAATAGTTTTTAAGTCATTTAAGAACTAGAAAAAATAAAAACTAAAAGAAATTCACTCAACTTTTGTGCTGGGCGTGAAATTGAAAGACTTGCTGTGTGCCATAATAAAAGGCACTGAAAAAGTAAACAATTTGTGCACATGAAAGCCGAAAAGTAAACAAAGCCATTGCCCAAATCAGGAATCGGGGAGGAACCAATGGAACCAGCAGTGGAACCGGCAAGCGAACCACCAGCCGAACAATGCAAATAAAACAAAAGCGACTCACGCCGTTTGCAACAGATGCACTGAAATGCAAACAGCAGCACCCATATTTTAACGCCCAGTCACACGCCCACATTCACACACTCATTCACATTCACACTCACACACACACACACACTCAAAAGTCCCACCTGCGGCAGGGCGCTTTGTGTGTTGTTTTTGCTGTGTTGGTTTAATTTTACATTGGCACACACGCGCCGCAGGCAAATCTAACAATTTTTAATTATGATTATGGCCAAACAAATACAAACACCTACTCACACTCACACGCATACAGACACACACACCTATAAAGAGGCAGCCACAAAAGAGCAAGGCAACAAAAATTTCTTCTATTTATTTTTCATAAACAATCAAAAACAAAATAATCAAATAGATAAACAGTAGCAGAACCAGAGTTAAGCTTAACACGATTCGATACCCTATATGCAAACCCCTATATTTGAATATTTAGGTATCTACATCGACTTTCAAATCTTGAAACATTTACCTTATACCTTATACCCTACAATCTTTAAATCATATAGTATAAATCCTATGTATTTAGCTATTTACCCTATATTCTAAGTATGGCATGGGGTAGAGCCCATAGATATCCTCTAATATACCATATGCTGCACTACAAACCATATACTTATCTTTTATTTTATATACAATATATAAGGCTGTATTATTCTATTTTGAATACCTTATAGTCATTAAGTCTAATCCATAATTTATGAGCTATTTTCTTGCACCTTTTGCTCTATAGCCTACTCTTGTTAGGCGTTTAGCCTATACCCTATAATCATTAAGTCTGTTGCTCTGTCCTATACCCTATACCTTATACCCCTTGTGCTCGTGCGTGCTATTTTTAATTGTCTGAATCAATCCGCGCTCAAAATTTTAATTAAATATTTAAATTAAATGTGCAAACAAACAAAGCACAGAAAGAACATACATAAGCTCACACGCACACACACACACACACACATGTAAAATGCAGTTATGCTTTGAGCTGTGTGTGAGTGTGTGTGTGTGTGTGTGAGTGGTGTTTGCAATGAAATTTAATTTTTTGGTATTTTTGTTTTTTTGGCATAATAAATATTTTTAGTAGTTAAGCTTGTTGTTTTTGCCTTTGGCCGTGGATGTCATTCATTTGCATTCATTAGGACTGCTCGCTTTCCATGTGCATGTGTGTGTGTGTGTGTCTGTGTGTATGTGAGCAATTAAACAAACTCTCAGGGGATGAAGCACCCGAGGTGCACGTACACAAAGTCAAGGACAATTTTCACATTACACGTGCCACACACACACATACATAAACACACACGCACACACATACACACTTGCAGAAAACTTGACAGCAACGGGAACAAAATCAGGACAATCAAATGCTGGCACTCAGTGTAAGTGTATGGGTGCACATGTATGCGTGTGCCTGTGCGTGTGTTTCAGTCTTTTAAAATATTCATAGCAGTGCACATAACAGAGAAATGCAATTTAAACGACCTGATTAAACAAACGACCTAAAATACACTAATGTACATTGGCATATGACGCTCACCTGCTGGCTCACCTGAGCTGAGCATGCACATAATATAAAGATATATGTATATACATACATATATATGTATGTGCATAATGAAATTCATAATTTTGATACAATTTTCCCTGATGGCTTAAAAACTTTTAGCGTCGCTTCATTTAAAAGCAAACAAATAAAAGACGCAAAGTAAAACTTGAAATGTTGAAAAATTCTGAAAAGTTCTGAGAGCTCTTGGCTTTGTGTTACTTCTTCAGAAACTTTTCAACTTTTAAGAGTGTTACGCACATTACTCAATTTAAATCAAAATAGTTGCAAAAAATATTTAAGAAATTATTAGAACATGATACAATTGTTTTTCTTACTTCTTCAATGCAAATAAAACTTGGTTAAGTTTCGCTTGCAGTTTCAAAAACTTTCGACAGCTTTATATTAAGTATAATTATAGAAAAAAAAGTATAAACTATAGTAAATAGAAAATAAATAGAAAACATTTATAAACAATAGCAATATGTATATATTTTTAGACACCATACTTTCAACATATTAATTGAATAAGTTTATCATATCAGTATATTAATTATATTATTTTATAAATGTTGTCCTCAAGCTTAGTGTATTCTGATTACCTCAACTGTCCTTTTCAACTCGCCATAATTTTATGCATATAATTCATACGCCATTTTGTTTGTGTTTGATCAAATATGCGTGCCGCACATATTTATGAAATCATAATTAAGTGCGTTAATAATTTCATTTGGGTCACAATGAAAAATCAAGTGGATTTCTCAATAATCCACTTCTACAAGCTGCTTGCAAATATTGTGCTATAAATGAACGTTCATGCCCATGGGGGTATACGTATATTCAATATTTCTGTATGTGTGGCTAGGTCAAGTCGAATTCCAGGTTGTCACGCATCCACAATTTCGCACACATTCGCAATTCCCATGGCATATGTTGGCCTAATTCGAGCGAGCCGGGCAGCAGCTGCTGTGCTTAGCCTTTGACCTTTGCCACTGTATCTCTGCGCCTTAAATCTGCCCAGTCATGATGCGGCACTTTAATAAACGGACCCAACACCCGCCCACGGCGAAAGTCGCCGAACCTGCTGACCGGACGGCAACTTTTGATTAATGTTTGCCCGTTCGCCTCGGCGGCGAATTCATTTGTTTAAAACAAAATGCAGACCAAGAACAGAACGAAACGGAAGGGAGCGAGAGGGTAAGTGGGGGCATTTGTAGTTGAGCAAAAAAAATACACATGAAATTCCACACATGAAGCTTTACATTACTCTAGCTCCATTTTACACAAAGCAACTGGCACTTAATTATACTGCGTATTTGGCATGTGCATAGGGTATAAGAGACTGTCCTAAGACACGCAATTGTTCTTGGCATAGAAGCGAATAGATACTGTTTATTATATATTGTTATATATTTATAATTATGTGTAATAATTACACAATTTTTTATTATTTGTTTCATTAGCCTTAACATTAAGTTAAACAATTAATATTTAGTAATTAACTTAGCTTCGAGGGTATCATAGAGTTGACTATTTATGTTAACTTTATTTCTACTGCATTTTTTGTTTTTCTGAGTTTTCCCGCTGAGTTAAAACTGTTCTATTTCTTTGTCCCACTGACTCTGTCTTTCTCACTCAATCTCTCTCTCTCTCTCTCTCTCTCGCTCTCAGTTTGTTTACCCGCCCGTTTCATATTCATATTCCTCGCACTCTCTTCCGCCATATACACACACAAACAACAAATTCGGATGCTCATTCATCTTTGCATTCAGCAAACGCGCCAAATATTTTTTTGATATATTGACTTGCAAAATATTTTGGCTTTACACGTGTCTAAACACGCACACACACACGCACATATGTATATAGATATACATGATTCATGTATTAGTTTTTGGATACGTATTCAGTTTTGTTTTTTTTTTTTGTTTTTTCATTCATTTTGCTTTACTTATATTTTATATGTCTATGCTGCGCTATGAAAAATCAAACGACCCACTCACACACACATACACACATACAGTAACGGGGTGTGTGTGTGTATGATGATGTATTCAAGCGTAAAGCAAAAGATTACAGTTTCAAGCAATTTTTTTCCAATGTTGTTTTTTTTATACTTCTCATTGTTGTTGCTCGTGTTGTTGTTGTTGTTGCCCTAGTCCAATTTGTAAAACTAAGCAGCTGCCAAAAATGAGTAGCAGGAAGTAGCAAGAAGCAGAAGAAGCAATGGGAGCCGTTATGAAATTATTTTCGGCTACATTTTGCGAGTATTTAAAAGGGCATCATCAATGGGCAGGCAATAGCAGGGGCCGAGCACAAAGGCCTTAAAGGATGCTGTTGCTGTTGTTGTTGTTGTTGCTGTTGTTGCTGTTGCTCTTGCTGTTGTTGTTATTGGCGGGAAACGTGCCAGGATAATGGCAAGCAAAGATCCGAACGGTCTTTAGCCCCAGGAGGGGGTTAATGAATGCGCCACACGAGTCACGAACACGGTGCCTGCGGGCACTTAACCCATTGTTGACCCCACTGGGATGCCATTATGTGATTGCTATGTACATGTATACGAGCTGAGGAGGAGTTGAGTGGGAGAGGGCAAGCATAAGACAGAGCAGCACAGCATTTGAAATTATAAAAAAATATGTGCGATAAGATAACAATTGCAAGCAGCAAACGCAAGTTACTCTCTCTCTCTCCCTCTCTCTCTGTCTCTCTCTCTCTCTCTCTCTCTGACTTTCTCTGCCTCCCATACACACACGCTCGAATGACTGCATCAATGTGTGTGTAATGAATGGCCGGGGCTGACAAACCACTGACAAGGAATAAACTAACGGAGCGTTTGAAGGGTTCCATTGGGTGTCATTCGAAAATTGAATTGCATGGCAAATGCGAATACCAATTGCGAATTGCGAATTGCGAAATGCGAAATGCGAATTCGAATGCGAGCACAAAATACAAGCGAAACACGCGAAAATGTCAAGTTCACACGGCGTGTCAAATGGAATGACGCCAGGGCAACGCAGGCAGTGGTGGCACAGCGGGCAGAGGGCGGGGTGGTTGTGTAGAATGTGCTGCGATCAAGTGGGTGGAATCTGGCAATTCTGACTGACTAATCAGACGCAACGTTGTTGTCGCTCGTTGCCATGTAAAACGATATTTCAGCTGTCAGTTTATGCTTCAACTATTTCAAATCAAATCAATGCCAAAGGACCTGACGCTGAGCTGATGTGAAGGCGTGTGAGCGGCAGGCCGTGGCAGGGGAGGACTGCCACTGTCAATGATTTATGTTAAAAGGCTTACTAACACACACACCCACAGCTACACCTTCTTGCGAAGCCATGAAAATGAATGCGTAAAGTTTTAGCAACAACAACAACAGCAAGAAACTAAAGAAAGAGAATATGAGAGAAGGCTCCGCAACAGAGTCGACCTATGAATGCCCTCACTGCAGTTGGCATGAAAAGAAAATCCCTTAATAAATCGTTAAGTGTCCAAGGCAACTCAATAAGGAAACAAGAATCATATAATCTGTACATTTTAAGCCAATACAATGTAAACGAACATAAAACTCAACTTATTTTACACTTGAAGGTCTCTCTCTAATCACGTCCATAGCTCATTCCCTACGTAAACGGCATATAGAGTATAAAGCAAGGGGAGCTCTGCTTGAATTGGGTTTACCCCCGAGTATTCCTTGAACGCTCAGCCCAGGCAGACCTTGCCCTCTCGCACGGCGTGTGAGTTTTTCCACCATAAATTCACAAAAATGAATCTACATTGCAAATGCAAGCAAGCTGAGAGTGTGTGCAGCTGTGTGTGTGTGTGTGTAAATGAAGAAAAACGAAAAAACAAAGCATAAATGTAGCTCAACGCATTTTGCTGCACACGAGTGGCACAAAAGAGAACGTAGCTGCTGGGCGGGGGGAGAGGAAACTGGCAACTGGCAACTGGAATTGGTTACTGTTAGCTGGGAGCTGGGAGCTGGGAGCACAGCGAACAGAAGCTAACGAAGCGTAAAGTTTGCCAAGCGGCTGCCATTTGGAATGGCAAGCGGCCAAGCGGGCAAAGCGCTATACAATTCGCCGCCAAAACTACTCGTGCCGTCTCGCTCGCTCCTGCACGCTTGCTGGCCAGCCACTCATCCGCAATTCCCTTTTCAGCCTCTCAGTGTTTGCCTTGTGGTATTTTTTATTAAATATTCCTAATAAATTATGCAAAATTCCTGTATTGCATGCAGAGACAACAGAGCGAGAAAGCGCGCGTGTGTGTGTGTGAGAAAGAGCAGGACAGAAAGAGAGCAAGAGTAAACGAGATTTTTGGTCAAATCAAAATGTTTGCGCAAGGGGCAAGGTGCGGTGGCGAGGGACTGGCTGTGCGTGTGGGCGTGCCGTAACTATCAATAACTTTTTTCTCAGCTGGCTTAAAAGCCAGCCGCAGCAGCCGAAGCAGCAGGCGCCACAGCCGGAACAGCAGTGGATGCCTTGGCAACAACAAAGGCTACTGTCCAGGCGCTTGTCGGGCTGTCCCTTTAATACAATGTTAAGCCAAAGGATGCACACAGGCTCCGTATCTGTGTATCCTTTCGATACAACTCTGTCGTGTATTGCGATAATAAAATAAAATTGAAATATGGTTGGCAATTGACTGAGCGCAATGAGTGGAAATTGTTGAATCGCTTGCGTTATGACAGCGTGACGGCCGACAGATTGCTTGGGTTGGGTTGGGTTCGGTTGGATTGGGCTCAGCTGGGAGGCGTTGGGGCTGCTCGAGCTCGAGCTAAAGTTATAGTGTTGCGGTGCAAAGGATTTGCCAGCGTGCAGCATGTTGTAAACTGTCAAATGATGAATGCCCCAATAAGTAGGCAATGGATTTTTTTACGACTCAACAACAGATGTCGAGCTCCAAAGAAACTTTTATTCCAGAGTTGAGCGTGGATAGAACATGGAAAATGCATGGTTAAATGCCATAAAAAATATGGTTTCAAGTGCAAATGGAATTTTTGGGGAAATTGAAAATGGAAGGAAAACGGTATTAATCTTTGAAATTAAAATAATACTCTATGATGAATACTTCTACGAATAAATACAAAATAAAAAAAAAAAATTTAATAAAAATAAAAATAAATATAATAATAATCGTTAGCTAGAATAAAATATATCAAAATAAGTGTTAATTAAAATAACAATGAATAATAATTTGTATTTAAAAATCATTAATATATATGCAGTATTTAATTTAAAAATTTAAAAATTTCAAGCGCAAGTATAATTGTGCAAATTGCAAATAGAATTGTAAGTTGCACTAAATCTTTTTTAATTTTTATTTATTTTTTGATATATTTTTGTTTTATACATATTTTCTCTACATGATATTATTATTATTTTTCTCTCCACATTTCATATTTAATGCATGAAATCCTTGAATCAATTGAGCACCTCAGGCTTAAATTGCGCAGCGATACGATTGAATGATTTTAAAGCGCAGACAAAGTCACAATTTTGGAATTATTTGTTTGCTTGCGCACACTCGAGGGCGTCGGGGCTGTTAGAGTGAGTAGCCAGAGCCATTTGGGAGGTGTGTGGGTAACCGGCAGTTACAAAGAATTCCGATATTTAAGCACAATTTCGCTTTGTTTTGCTCCACCCTAACATGCATATTTATTTGCTGATGTTAAAAAAGAAAAAATATATACGAAATTATTGCAGAACAAAATGCGCTTATGAATAAATAAGAGCACGAACACACACACTCGCGGGCAGAATGGCACGCAAACACGCTCGCTCGCACACACACAGATTTATGATGTGAAACAAATCACTCATACGCCGCATTGGACCACGGGCATACAGTCCGTGTGTGTGTGTGAGTGTGGAACGTGAAACATGAAACGTGGAAGTGACTGTCAGGGATTTTCATGAGAATTGCGTTTATTTTTAGACCAGCAACAGTATCAACAACCAGAACACACATGTGGAGAAGAAGAACAACAAAAACAAAAACAACATCCAAAGCAAATGTCTTGTTTATTTGAGCTTCAGTTTTCTGACGGGCGAGAGAAAAAACTCAACAACAAAGAAAGTAAATAACAAAAAAGAAATTAAGTTGCTGCCTGCAGGTTTATAACACCAACAAATGCCACGACACCACGCCCCCAACTTTCGTAAGCACAAACAACAACAGCACGAAAATGTTTATCTGATTTAAACGTTAGCAAAAGTCGCCTCCTGCTCGACCCACCCCAAAGGAATGTCGCTTCAAAGACATTGCTGCCCACAACCCACCCACCCTTCGCTGGACAAACTTATGCTGCCTGTCGCTGGTGCCCAGCTTAATTTTCACTCTGTGGCAACTTTAATATTAATCATACGACCCGCATGCCCAACAAATAAAACACAAACACACGCGCGCAACTCCAGCTTGTTGCGGTAGGTTTTCCTGCCGTGTGCCGTATGCCGTATGCCCACTATTGACTCACTATGAGGTGACCCACGAGAGTGGGTGTAACGGTGGACGATGGTTGGGGGACGGGCAGCGGGCCGGGTCGACGGACTCTCACGTCTGTAGCAACCGCAGCGCCAAACGCCAAAAGTTCTTAGTTAAATTCATCGCACTAGCAAAAGTTTTCTCAAGTGGCTCATTGTGGTTGCCAGCTGAAATGTTGACCCACAGACAGGCAGTGGGACAGAGAGAGTGTAAGAGAGAGGGAGCGAGACAGATATAGATAGTTGACAAGGACACGCAGCAAGAGCGACTCATGCTCTTTGCGGTCTTTAGCGCTGCAGCAGACGCCAAAACTTGCCACTGTCCAAAAAACAAACAAACGAAAATGTTGCAACTAACAACGAGCGAAGGGAAAACCGTTGGTATGCAAAAACTTTTCGGATGCTGCAGAAGAAAACGCAAATGATTAAGTGCGTCGTGGCATAATTCAGCAAGACAACATTTCGGTTGACACAGCGGAAGGCACGTCTGCAGCCAGAGACGTTGGCAACCCACGCGCGGAAGGGGGCTACGATGCCAGCTAAATGGCAATTGAAGTGACATTCGCCAGCGTAAAGAGGAACAAACAAAATGAGGAGAAATGTGGAGATGGATTTTAAATTGAAAGAAATGTGAGACTAAGATATAGTATATGAGCATATAATACTTTTAGCTAGCAAAGCATAGAGAATAAACAGAAATTGCGAAAGCACTCAATTATGTACTACAATTATAAAGTGTAAGAAACTGAAAATATTTGCTGCTTACGTCTTATTTAATACAAAACAATTAAAAGGTAACAAGTATGATATGATTACAGTGGAAAATAACAAGACAAATATGTAATACACTGATGCAGAACTAAAATTGGTTTAGCTGAGTTTTTTCTTGTCTTATAAACATACAAAAATATAAAGTTTTTTATAAGCATATAAGCAATAAAAATAAATCTTTTTCTAGGTTTATAATATGTACATATTTTAGCAATATAATTTTTTTTTTTTTTTAATTGTTATAATCACATTAATGACACTAAATAAAAAGTACTGAATATTTTGTAAATTAGTTTTTATATATCGCTTTATTTAAAATTTTATATTATAAATTTAAAAAAAATTCTAGAAAACATAATTAAATGAAAATTCTAAACTATTTTCAAATGACTCGTTTTGACCGGATTCTATTGTAATTATAATTATTTTAAATTTTTTAAATAATTATTTATAATAATTTTAAGTCTATTAAATTATTATTTATAAAGAAAATTGATAAATTTAAAAAATTACATTTTATTTTTTAAATGTTAGAGAAAAGGCATTAAAAAAATTATTTCCTTACAAAATTATATTTTCAATAATATTTTGTTCATGCTAACATAATACTATAAAAAGTTAAAAATATAATCATTATACTAATAATAATTAAAAAAGTTCTCTTTAGCTTCTCATTTTAGTCCCACTTTCGCTTTCCTTAAAGCTAATTAAATTCAATAGCCCAGTCGACGACGCCTCTGACCAAATGGAAGCTGCCTTAGAAGCTGCTGCTCAGACAGCGCTTGCCAGACTCGCCCATTGCGCTTGTTAGTTTAGTTCTTTGGGTTTTCGGGTTGCTGGTGTGCTTGGGCTTGGTTTGGTTTGCTTGGGTTTGGTTGCGTTTGGTTTGGCTCGGTTTGGCTTGGTTTACTTTACGTAGCCGTCTGCTATTTGGCTCTGCGTTGCCATGTTCCTTGCGGATTAGGAGCTACGGTCATTTGTTAGGGACTACGACCAACAGAGGCAGACAGAACACGAACTTTTGCTGTTTAGCATTTCAGCACACACACACACAAACTGCAAAACAATTAATATGTATCTTTTACTTGGCACGCTTTATCGCTGCAATCCAACCTCTTCCAACAACAACAACAACTTTTACAAATCTTTCTTTTTTTTTTTGCTGTTGTCGTTTTGGTATTTTTGGCTAAAATTTTGCACGTTGGCATTTTATGTGGTCCTCGGGCATTTTGCGCAGTTACACATTATTGCCACGCCCCCCCGGGCAGCAACGAGACGCACATTTCGCAGGCGACTCAAGTGATTTATGACAGCAAGGCCGAGTGCCGAGGCAGCCGAGCAGCCGGGCTGCATTGCGTATACTTGACATTCTCTTGCAGGCGCAACGAAGGCGTCTTTTAAATCAAAAGTGGCTTGAGAAACTGGCAGCAAGCAGACAAGCGAAATGGCACAGAGAAGAAAGCTAAGAAAGAGAGAGAGAGAGAGAGCGAGTGAGCGAGTAAGCGTGTAAGCGAGCTGGGCTACAAAATTTAATTAAAATGCACATTTGTCCTTGACAGCGTTTTATATTTTTGCTTAATTGGAAGGCAACAGCGACTGTAACTGAGACAGAGGCTGAAACTAAGGCTGCGGCTGTGGCTGTGGCTGTGGCCTGCATGGCACACGCACACACTCACACACACATAGATACACGGGCGTGTTTTGGTAAAGTAAAGATGCGGTTAGATATTCAAAATGACGAACGCGACGCAGAGCTTGGCAAAAGGGTCTAGCCCAGATGATAGCTGCCTCCCTCTGCCCTACTTACAGCAGCAACAGCTAGGCAAATAGCACGCACAACCTGTGTATGTGTGTGTGTGTGTTACTTAGTTTAGATAACTACATACATGCGAGCCAAAAGAGGCGGGAGCATTGCCTCAGCTGACAAGCGTCTGACAAAAATTAAAGTTGATTACGTGGCAGACTGAAACGAGTTGAAACTCTTGTCCGGAACGAACGAACGAGCGAACACATGACTATAAATTCTGAGAGAGAGCGCTAATTGAACTGAGTGTGTGTGTGTGTGTGTGTGAGTAGTCTAAATGCTTAAGCAGCTTAAGGCTAAAAGAAAACATACTGTAGCAGAGCGTAATTGAATAATTAAATATAAATGTTAAATAATTTAGATGAAAATACCTTAATTTGCTCAGCAACACATAACAGCTAATGTCACTAAGTTCAAATCACGAACGGTGGCTAAAAAGGATGTGTGGCAAATGAAATTTAAATGAATCGAATGATTAGGGCTGTTATTGAAACTATAGCCATTTTATATCAGAGAGTTTGTCCAACAAATAATTGCATGGATTAGGTTAAAAAAAAAAAAAAAAAAAAAAAAAAAAAAAAACTATGTATATATGTATACATTTTTAATGCACGCTAGATAATTTTAATTTAAATTACAATTCTTATCAAAAATACATGTACCAAAATGCTATCGATAAATTTATAAGCTGAAACTAGTTTCACATTTGTTTGCTCAATCCAGATTAGTTGAAATTTTGCCTAAAAATTATATCAGTGATATTAAAAATCAACTAAAATCGATTGAAATTCTGAAAAGCAGATCAAGACAATGTGTTCTTTATTTTATTTTTAAATAGACTCTCACATGTTTCATATTATATCGATAGTTTACAATGCTTTATATAGTTTATTATATATCAGGATTTAATTAGCTGACCAAAAGCTTTTTAGACAAAGTGGAATAGAGTTGCATTGCATATATTATTCAAAATGATTTGTAATAGGATTTTAAATATATATACATATTTATATTTCTATATATATTCTCCCAGCAATCTATATAAATATGAATTAGGAGTTTGCTGTTGTCTCTATTTGCTTTGGGATTATGGTGAGAGCTTGTCTGATGCATAACCAACTAGAAGGAATGAAGTGTCAGTTGTGAGCTCTATGACAACTAATATCCATTTGGATGTCCTAAGCCCTCTGCTGGCCAAAACAAAATGCATTAATGCGGAAACGCATTTTGTCTGCTTCTATTTGCATATGAGTTTGAACTAGAGACAGCTCGCACGTATTCAACTTTAACTACTAGCTACAGCAAGACAAACAGACAGAGAGAGAGAGAGAGAGAGAGAGAGAAAGAGAGTGAGATAGCAAGAGAGGGGCAAAGGACATGTTGTGCTTTTTATGCGTTGGCATACACAAAAATTTGTGCTAAAGGACTTTTGCTTACAAACGAGCGAGCTGGCAAAAAGTGTGGAAGAATTGCATTGTTTTTCGCAGTCAGGCAGACCGAGCACCAGGACCAGGCCGAGCACCAGGACACACGTGCAAGGATGTATGCATATGTCTTGGCTGGGATTTGGGTTCCTTGGCCCGCCCTCCGCCCAAGCATTCACCTCACTGGCAGCAGGCAGCAGGCAGACAACTGCAGATGATGAGCCTCAGATTATATGCACTCACTAGCGTTTGCTTTGTCTCCTGCTCTCGTCTTGGGCTCGACAGGTTCTGTCAGCTGCCGCCGCTTCTGCCGTTGCCGTTGCCGTTGCTGGGCCGTCTTTTGGGCCTTTGTGTGGTGCCAACAGGACATGCATAAGTGGCCTGTCTCCTCGTTCCAGGCTCAACAACTTTACTGCATTTTTATTTATATTTACTCTTGATTGTTGCAGTCGCTCTGCTGCTGCTGCTGCTGCTGCTGCTGCATTTAAAACAACAAATCCTCCCAACTGCCTGCACTTTTTACTCTCAAAACAATTAAACCCAACAAACTATTCGCTGCAATTCTCTCTCTTTCTCTCTCTCTCTGCCTGTCTCTTGTTCTTTATCTATGCCTTTTGCCTCTCTCACTTTAATTTAAGCTGACTTTTCTTGCCTCTTTGTTTATTTTTATGTGCCAAATGTGCTTGGCCTTTAATTTATTTTGCTTTACTCTCTTCGTTTTTTTTTTTTTTTCGGCAATTTTTAATACAATTTTCATGTGCGCGTGTGTGCGTTTCCTGACATCAGTCACTGTAAAATTAACTGTCACATCGAAAAGCTTTACACAATGCCAGCGAATAAGTCTGTCACTGGCTGAACGATGCTTAAATGGGCCTTCAATATGCCCAGTGTGAGTTTTTAAAATGTTCAAGCTGTGAGAGGGAGATAGAAAGAGAGAGGGAGGTAGAGTGAGGTTGCACAAATAGGCGAATGTGAAATGCGAGAGAAAGAGAGAGAGAGGGATAGTAGTATTAGAGAGTCTAGTAGACTAGACTGGGATTTCATTAATAGATAATGATGAATATGGAACGATGAGAATATTGAAACGGTGGAATCTGTGCTATGATTTGTTATAGACAGTAAGAGAATGCATCAAACATGTATAAAGTGATCAATATTCATTAGGTCTAGTAGAAATATATTCTAAGAGTATGCAAAGACCAATATTTGCTTATTTTCAGGCAGCTGTTGGGTTTCTCTAGCAATCTGCTCAAAGCTTTTCAAATGGATTTCCGTTTTTAGCCATACAAACATATGAGCTGCAAATTATAAAAAATGGAAAATAACTCTGCTGTAGTACTTCTTCAAAGTATCATAGATACATTGAAAAATTGACAGCTGAAAATCAAACAACGAATATCTGAGCTTGAATATAATTCATGTAACTCTTCATAAATGCGAATTTGAATTTACTTTCTAAAAAGTCTTTTTTATCAGCGTACGTTTGTAATTGTGCAATCAAAGCTCTGCAATATTTCACTCACAAAAATTATTTAATCAAAGCCAATGTTACTAAGACTTTAATGATTTAGAAGTCAGAGAAAAACATGCCAACTAAGCTGTGCAGAATTAGAGCAGGGCGACAATTACTGTTGACTCTCTGTTTGCTTGCAGCCTGTGACGTCACAAATTTGGCAAGGTCTGAACGCTGCCTGGCTCTGGCATTTGCCTATTATTCAATGGCAAACGCAACACAAATAGCATTTTGTGTCTATTTTAGTGTAATTTTCCGCACAGACGACGACCCCAACGCACACGCAGAGCCCCAGTCATCGAAGGCCCTAGAGTAGAGTGCCAGCTTCCACGCAAAGGAGTTTTACGGCTCCTGCTGCTGCTGGTGCTGCTGGTGTTGCTCCTGCTGTGCGTGGCAGCCGCCAAAAAAGCTGGCAACTTAAAACAGAAATTATTGGCCAGCTGCGACGCCCAAGTTATAAAAATAGCAAAGGACAGCCAAAAAAACCAAATTGCCGCAAATTGAGTTTGAACCAATTTTATTCGATTTGGTTTTTCGGTTTTTGTTTTTTGTTTGTTTTTTTTTTATGCGCTAAGACTTGTTGAAGCGGCTCAAATGTTTTATCAAGCAAGAAAAGGCGCTGCTAAAAGCATGCTATATTTATTTTATTATTATATATATATTCTTTTATATATATTTTATATAGTTTAATGATTTTATATTGTAGTTAAACTATATACATATATTATGCATATAAAATAAATATTAATACATGCTTTATTTGTATATATTTGTATTATACAAGAAATACAAATTTCAATATTTACAAAACTCTCAGAAAGTTAGCAAAGTTTATATATACCTATAAAAAAACTATCCGAATTGCTTACCTCACTCCCTCAGCTATCAAATATCAATAGTCAATACTTTCTAGGTATTTCTCAATTGATCACATACATATATATTTACTCTTCGATATATTTTGTGGCTTTTCAGTTCTCAGTTCTCTTCTTTTTTCAGTTTCCTCTCAATATGGTTTGGCTTGTGAAATGTCTCCAAAATACGCCCCATAGTTTTTTCTCATCTGTTTTTTTAGCATACTCATGCTTTATGGCTTGTCTGCTATCGATTTCAATTGTGTCATGGCACATTGTGCAACCCGCCAAACTCCAGCAGCCTCAACGACCGAGCCACTCCGCCCCCCGCGCTCTGCTATATTTCATTTGCTTTGCGGGAACTTCAAAGCGCGCAATGAAATTGACACCCGCAGCGCCAGCTACGCTCCAAATTGAAACTATGGGCGAGAAAATAAATGTGTAGCGAAATGGAAGCTGCAGTTAACCCGCTCGAGCTACCCAAACCCCACTCCCCACCTCGCACTCCCATTGAAGCACCACAGCAACCCCAAATGCAACACCCCGCGCGTGCCCCAACGTGGCAATAAAACCATTTTAATGAGATTTAAGCTTTAAATTTCGCGCTTTATTTACGTGAGTGGTGACAGCCGGAGTGGGCGTGGCTAAAAAGGCAAATTTACGCCACAGCACCATAGAGTCTCGCGGCTGCCGTAAAAAAATAAACTTATACATTTATATGTATGTATATATGCATAAAAGGAGTTAACTTCATTATGTAACTCAAGGGAAATTTTAATTAAAAGCGTGCGAAAGATTTAATTGATTATACCCAGTGCTAAAGTCAAATAGACGGGGTAGTCAGGGGGTTGGGGTTGGTGTAGGTGCTAACGAGCTAGTGAAAAAAAAAAATACATATAGAAGGGAAGTGAAGCAAGGGGAATGATAGGAGAGAGTCTGTGATGTCAGAGCTGAAGTAAACTGCGATATTTTGTCTGCTAGGAGCGATTTGTAGATTAACAATTAATTAAGTTGCTCATGCTTAATTGTATTAAAAAAGTATACAAAAATAAAATGTGCAGCACGTTTTTTCAATCTCATTAATTTATAATAATGACTTCAAATAAATTTACAGGGTGTCACAGTCAATCAGCTTTTATATAAACTAAAAACTAAAAACTAGCATAATCATTTAAGCTCTTCACACCTTTGGTTAAACTTAAAGCTGCATAAATCAATACCTGCAACTTACAGGGTATGTATTAGCTCATCAAGACTATATGCGCTTCAATTGTCAGCTATAAAAGACAATCGTTTCAACTTGCATTTTCTGACTAGAGCTAAAGCACTGCTCTGCGCTTACAGGGTATGGTTGAGCCCATCATCGGCGCAGCTATTTGTATTTTTATTGCGCACTCAAAACTGACCGCTGGCCATTGAAAATGATCTTAGCCCCAGCGACTTGGCAAATATTTTAACAAGTTTGTTAAAGCATTTTATGAAAATTGCGGGCACACTGTCAAGGAGGGGAGGACGATGCGGAGGGGCCCAGTCGAAAGCTAACTCCAAAAATAAAAGTTTACACAGTTAATAATAAAACCATTTACTATGCAAATATTTTGCCAGTCCTGGACGTGCGGGAGGTGCGAAGAGGGAGGCTGCCGGTTGACCCCAGCGCAAGTCATTTTTCACGCTTAGCATATGAGAATTTGAATTTGGGAATGCAAAATGGACGCAAGTCGAGATGTGAGACGTGAGACTCTAGCTCTTAGCTGTTAGCTGTGAGATGTTAGACGTTAGGCAATAGACGAGAGGCCACAAACTTCATAGCCCCCCAAGCTCCGCAGCTGGAGCTCGAGTTGAGTGCATGCAAATGTGTTTGCAATGGGTTAAATATGCTGCGCAGACCCCCAGCTATATGCATATGCATTGTGTGTGAGTGTTTGTGTGTGTGTATGTGTGTCCTGCATGACTCCCTCTCTGCCTGCACTGCGCCCACACTCTGGCTTTTTGTTTGCGCTGACTTTGAGTGAATGAAGTGCAGCAGCAGGAACCGAGGGGGGCCAGGCAGCCATGAAAAATTAAAAAGGGATTTTGGTGCGGCAGCTGCTGAAAAGCGTTTGAATAGTAACTTGAACAAATTTTTTTCTCATTCCCCTACATTTTTTGTATGTGGAATTTTTTGTGAGTGGGAGCCGGGCAGAGTCGACGGGGGGTCTGTCAGCGTTTTTCGAAAGTGCCGCCCGAACCACATGAGCTGAAAGATGATATAAACCAGCATATTGGACATGTGCTTTGCACTTGGCAAGCGGCAACGAAGTGGCCAAAGTTGGATGCCAAATCAAGTGGCGGAGTGGGGGTGTGGGAGAGGGGAGAAAGAGACTAGGTTTTGTTTTTTTTTAGAGTGCAAAGTTCGCTTAATTATGTGGCCAGACCGATTGAGGTTGAAGTGCAGCCCTATAATTGAGAAGCATACTTTACATAAACTGAAAGATAATGAAGATGTGCCAAGCACTCGCAAAGAGCGGAGGCATATTGACAAGTTTGGAGTTAGAGCCGGAACTTGCAACGTGTTACAAAAGTCAGCTGGAAATGGACAAATAGAATAGGCAACTAGAGAAAGGATTACATTAGGCAACGGCTCTGGTTGGATTGTAATCGCTGAGCATTATAAATGCTTTGTAAGAATATTTCTTAAATAGGCTATGGCATAGCATCCTTAATACTTCACAGATATCCATTTGATATAAAGTACCTGTCGAAAATTGTTTCTGCTTTCATTTTCACTTTGGCAACTTGATCAAATTTTTTACAATTTAGTATATTAACAATAAATTCTTTCATGGACTAAATTGCCCCCAAAAATTAGTCAATGAAATGCTGGCATTAATTTTTCTTCGAGAATAACATTTTCAAGTATATAATAAAAATAATTAAAAATAATAAAAAAAAATGTAAGAAAATAATAATAAATTCACGCTTGCATAATTGTAAGAATTAACAGTTACTTTATATATTTATAAAAAAAAACCGTATTCATATTGATGAATGAAATGGATGGCCAGAGGAAAGAGCTGGCCAATTTATATTTATTAACAAACAGCTTAAACTTGATATATTAGATACTTCTCAAGATAAAATAATAACACTAAAATTTGTATCGTAAAATCGTCAGTAAAACATTATTTTTCAGTTATTATCATTCATTAGTTAATCTCATGAGCTAACATTGGCTCATTGTTATTTCTGTTTTGCTAAAAAATCCTATTTAAGCTATGGATTTTCCGCTAAGCTTTATTGCAAGAGATTCGCTTTGAGTAATTAAAAAAATCCAAAATCTCATATATACAGATATTTTCTTAACTTCTTGTTGTTTATAGTAGCCTTCGTAGCTCTTCAAATATAATTTTATGAATGCACTGCAAATTTCTTTAAAGCCGAGCAAAAACTGTTTTGTTTTTGCAATTTGTTTGGGATTTGATGCTTTGATTAAACTTTAACTGTAGTCTGTGCCGGACAGAATACAAACTAATGTTGAACTTTTCCGCTGCTCTTGTAACTTTACACAATCCAATTGGATTTGTGCAATGCTTAAGGTCCGACAAATGCTTAAACCCAATAAACTGCAGCTGAGTGACAAAGGCAAAAAAAATGGAAAGAAAAAAGGAATGAACGAAAAACTGGAAGGAAACGGAAAAGCTTACCTTGTGCAATAATGAAAATTCGTTGTAAAAAGTAGCTCGCGACTCGTAAAATTGTTGCCAATCGTTACACTTGCTTTTCCTTCACCTCAGTGTCTCTCTCCCTCTCTCTTGCCCACTCTCTGCCTCGGTCTCTCTGGTGCTCACGTTTATTATTACAGCTCTTGTTGATGTTTTGCTGATTGTTGTTGTTGCTGCTTTGATATTAGCAATTGTGGATGTTGTTGTTGTTGTTGCATTTGTTGTTGTTGTCGTTATTTTAGCGTTGAATTTTCGTGCTTTTTTTATGACGTTTATTGTTTTAGTCACTGGACAGCGCGTGAATGCGAATTGAAATGAATTTCGTTTTAACCCTTTCAACAATTCGGTTAAATTGCATTGCGGGATTTTTGGCCTTAAATTGTTTATAGGCTTTTGTCAGGTTTATTGTTTATTATTTGTTTAACTGGCAAAATGTCGAGCGTGAAAACAAAGAGGGGCAACAATAAAAATATTTTTAATACGCATTTTTTGCAGCTCGTTGAGCGGCCACCATGGCCTTTATCCTTTGTCCCTTGCCCCCAATCGTTATGGCAATGACAGCCCATATGTCTGAAGATTTATGACCATACCAAATAGCAGGCGGCTTTCTTGCCACGCCCCCCGCAACGAGCCCGTTTACCCAGTCAAATGCGTAATGAATTATGCAATGAAATTTGTTTCATTTTTCCAACACACACACACACACACACAGGCAGACACAGACACACCCACATAGACACACAATTGAAATTTTGAAAGATTGCCTGCAATTCGCTCGTTGTCGTTGTTGTTGTTATTGCAATAAAACTCGAGAAAAATTATTGTTAAATTTATGAAACGTATTTGTTGATCTTGGCACATGAAAATCTGCTGAATAATGTGTGGGCAAATGGTGGGAACACATTTTTGGATTAGCAGCTTGTTCAGCTTTAGTAGCTGCACTCATTTGTGCCTGGAGGTCAAACGCGCTGGCGCACCCCTCCCCCCGCACTTGGCCCGCTTCACTCGTAGACACAGCATCCTGACAGCCTCCTGGGAGGGCGCGGCTGCTTCCTGTACGTAAGGTCAGGCTCGAGCGCTTGAAGGACTTCCCCTCAGTTGGCCTCACACCATGGCTATGGATGTGGCTTCTGGCTTTGTCGTAATCTCGTAGTCCCATAACCTCGGCCCGCTTTTGTTTTTTCTATTTTTTATATTTGTTTATGCCTCGCCCCTTTTTCTTTTTTTTTTTTTTTTTTAGTTTTTGTTTTTATTTTTCGTTGGTCTCCTTTTTCACTTATTAGTCTGCGTTTTGCACACAGACAGATATTTGCATACGAGGCACGTCTCTGACATTTTTCTTTTCTTTAACTTATGCTTTATTTTTGCCTCTGCGCTTCGCTCATTTCATTATTATTATCATTATCATTATTATTTTTATTACTTTTACTCATCTTGTTCTTGGCACGAGTTGCCTTCAAAGTGCAAATGCGAGATTTCTTAGCACCACATTAAAACAGACGACAGCGAATAGCAAAATAAATAAGAAGCAAATGAGAAATGGAAAATGTTTTAAGTTTTGTTTCTTAATAGGCAGAAGGAAGCGACTAGAACATTTGTCATTTGCCATTTGTCATTTGCCATTTTTCATTCGAACTTTTCCCTCTCTCTCTCTGTACGCATTATGAATGCTCCCATGGGGTTAATTACAAGATTGGATTGTATAATTTTTAAATGAATATTAAAAATAATTTATATTTATTTGTAATATCAAATATTGTCTACATTTATTACATTTATCGTATTAATTTGTAGTCTTTGACGAGCGGAAGCTTAAGGTCTTTATTTATATCAAAATTGGCCAAATACCAAGCAGTATATATTACTTTTTTTTGTAAATTTATTATTGTACTTTTTGTAATGTAATAAATTTATTTTGCACAAATTAAAAGAGTTTTATGCGACAATTTTTTTTTTTAATTCTCAATTGACAATCAAAAACAAAACAAAAATGTTTGAACACAGTATATATATTATAATCTCAGTAAAGTAAGTATATAATAATAATTTACAATTTATTATTATTATTTATTCATTTTTTTTTTCTATAAGCCATGAGATTTGAGCAAAATGGCTGGTCTCAAATATATAACAGTTGAATATAATTGTGAAAATAAATAAAACATATTTCTAGCACATTAATCTACCTGTGACTTTTTATCTCAATTAATGTTCTACAAATTTAAATAAAATAAGTTAATCTCTTTGCATAAAGCATGTTTTTTAGTATTTTTTTTTCATGATTTTTTTAAATTACAGTCATAAAGAAGTTTTTTTTTTTTATCTAGCCAAAAACTATTTAGATACAAGAACAATCAAGCGCTTCATTGGCTTGCAGTACTTTTATTTTCAATTTGGTTCACATTGAAATCATTTCTGACTAATTTAAACAAAGGATGATTAAAAATGTTTTAAAAATCATTCAAAATTCCTTTCATTCCATTCATTCACTCAACATGCTCACTAAATTGGCAGATCAGCAACTAAAAGTAACCAAGCTGAAGTTAGCCAATTTAGGCATGGAGAATTTATTCCTGGATTATATACGTCTCATTGTCTTCATTTGCATGCAGCACACAAAATAAGTGAAATTCAGGGGGAAAAAAGCAAAGTCCCATCGTTGTTTTGGTTTATTTAACACCTGGAAACCCCATTCGATACACTTCCAATAATAAGTTTATTCGCTGATTTACCTGGCGACCCAAATCATTTCTCTCGCTTAGCCCTTTTTGACGGAGGCTGCGCCCATCAACTTGTAATTTGTAAATTAAATTGCTTTTGTGCAGGCTTTCCCTCCTCCGCGGTTACACCAGCCCCCCTTCTGCTTTGCCTTGTTTGCTTTTCTCGTTTTCTTTTATTTTTCATTTATTTTTGTATTTTTTTAATTTTTTGTTTTTTACAAATGCAAATTTATCAAATTGGTTGAAGGTCTGGATTTTGATGGCGGCCAATTGAAATGCCAAAAATTAATTACACATGCCTGCCACACATACGCATACACACGTTGTTTTTTTTTTGCTGCTGCTCGTGTTACTTTGTTTGTCGTTGTTGTAGTTTACACCTTTTAATTGATTACGGCGACACACACACACTCGCACTCACATACACAGACGCACACACCTTTGCGTTATTTGATTTTGATATATAATCGGAATTTGGCCGCACACACGATTCGAGACGAGCACGAAACACAAACTTTGTTGGCAATTGGCGCTTGTCATTTGGCTGTGTCTACTGCCAATTGTTGGTGGCCAGGCTAAAAGAGCCGCAACATGAACGCCGTTAAACGAACGTGGCCACGTTTCCGAGTTGACTGATTCCAGCCACCGCCGCTGCTGCTGCTGCTGCTGGCCAAGGCACGAGCCGTGGCCAACACCGAGGCGAGCCTCTTATCACAAACGAAGCCTGCACGACGCGACGTGCATCTGTGTTGAGTTTCAGCTTCGGCTCCAGAGCGCAACGCAGACGCCCCAAGCAGACATACACAGTGATGGAAGGAGGGAGTGAGAGAGGGGGCGAGAGAGGGCGAGAGAGAGCGAGCGAGAGAGCGCGATTGCCGGCTTTCGTTGGTGTATGGTGAGTTTGGAGCGTAGTACGCATTGGTGTAAGCTTGTTGAATGCTGTTGCACGCGGTTTTGTGGCACGTTGAATGGGCCAAAAATACGAGGCCGCACGCTGTTATCAGTTGTGCGTAGCACTTGTCATTGCTGAGGACTCTGTCAAGCTGTGATGTACGAAAAATTAGCTGCTGGCAGACAGTCATGCGATACAAGACTGTTTGTTGGGTTCAAATACATGACTTTATGCTGGCAATTATTGCAAAGAATAATCAAGAATTGGCTTCATCACCTGCATAAGTACAAAAAATTGTATGGCAACATTCAAAAAATATGAATTGCAAACAGGCAGACTTCCCTTATTTCCTTCCAACCGCTCGCATTCAAAATAAAACACAGTACTTAATCAATTCAGCTCATGTAATTGTGCAAGGACTCAAACTTTTCTGTGACACTTATACATTGCATTCAATTTTCTAATATCAGCCATGCTCAATTCTTCTCGGGTTCCGATTAACTTCTCGTAGCCAGCGATCAACGGCACAATGGTCGGTTTGCCATTCTTGGAGAATGCATCGGAGCTGTAGTGCATGATGCTGCCGTAGTCATATCCCTCGCCGAAATCGGTCACTATGTCTTTACCTATCTTTATGAAGTTGCTTTTCTCCATCTCTATTACGTTCTCCATGTGGATGCGAACGTATTCGTCACGATCCCACCTAGCATGCTCATGGGTGAAGCCCAAGGAATGCATAATCTCATGTAGAATTGAGCTCGGAGAGTAGCAATGAATATCCAAATTCAACTTTTGTACACGGTGTTGGTAACCAATTTCGGCGAAACAGCCGTTGTTAAACGAGGTGATAATCAAATAGTAAGGCTGATCGCAGGTTGCTTCCTGGAAGACGACACAAGAAATCGACTCGAGAGTGCGAAATGCGTTCAGAATACGTTTACGATTCTCCTGAGCTAGATTCGGGAATACAAATAACAAGACTTTTCATTCAACTTGAGAATAAAACTCACTTATGGTGCTACTGAAATTATAGTAGACAACGCCATTGGGCCAGCCAAAAATTTTTTTGATCAATCCATTTCTGTCCCTGCTCAGGATCATATCGCCATCGGTGTAGCTAGCTATAAGCATGGGATTGGTTTCAACACGCTCTGAAGAGGCTGCCGGTGCTGCATAGCAGCTCTTCATCAGCACAAGGATAAGAAATATTATGGGAAAGCTCCACATGTTCTCAACTGGATGCATTAGTAGCTACTGTTGCGATATTTTCCGCACGCTTTTATATTTACGCCGAGAATATCTATTTATGTCATTCACTTTAAAATATAATGGCGTTGACTTATCTAAAATTAAATTGAATATAATTAATAATTATTCTATTCTAATATATTATATATTTTATTTCAGTTCATAATAACTGTACAGTTATCATATAAAGGAATTTTTGTAATTTCTTATCTATGTCGTTACAGAATGTTAAATTTATGGCATACTTTTTTTTATTTTTTTAATTATATTATATATTAGTTAAAAATAATTGAGTTACACTTGAGATAATATTGTTAAATTGAATTGTTAGCATTTCCAGCTTGAAAATTATTGAAAAAATCCAAATGAAGTTTTTATTACTTTATTTTATTCGGTAGTCGAAAAAGTCTTTTCGTATTTTACTAATAGATGTAGTTTGAGTCGTATATCTCCAGTGCTACCAATCACATTGTGTACTACCATATGGTGTTCGATTGGTAGCACTTCAAGCTTCATTTGCACAAAAAAAAAAAAAAAATGTATTTCATGAATTTGAAAAAAAAAAAGGTTAAAGCTGTTCAAAAATGAGTGAAAATAAAGAAGAAATTTGCAATATTTTGAAATTTTTTTATAAAAAAGGGAAGAGTGCCACGCAAGCCACCAATGAAATTTGTGATGTTTACGTTGTCAATGCTGTATCAGTTCATGTAGCACAACAATGGTTCGACACTGACTTTAGTGTACTACCAAAAATCCACATATTTTCAATTGAAAGAATATCAGACTGATATCATTTAATACCCATAGCATTTTTATAATATATTATCGAATTTACAACAATTGTATAAATAAATGTATATATATATAACTATAATCCAATAGCAATGTGTGTGGTTAGATCGAACCATATGAATTGCAAACAGGCAGACTTCTCTTATTTCTTATCCAACCGCTCGCATTCAAATTAAAACAGAGTACTTAATTCCGCTCATGTAATTGTGCAAGGACTCAAACCTTTTCGTAACACTCATACATTATATTCAATTTTCTAATATCAGCCTTGCTCAATTCTAGTCGGCTTCCGATTAACTTCTCGTAGCCCGCGACCAACGGCACAATAGTCGGTTTGCCATTCTTGGAGAATGCATCGGAGCTGTAGTGCATGATGCTACCGTAGTCATATCCCACGCCGAAATCGGTCACTATGTCTTTGCCATACTTATCGAAGTTGTATTTCATGGCCTCTTCTATGTTCTCCATGTTGATGCGAACGTATTCATCACGATTCCACGTGCATTGCTGATGGTGGAAGCCCAAGGAATGCAGAAGCTCATGCACAATGATGCCGTGGTTGTAGCAGCCTTTTGTTGACAAATTGATCGCTTGTGCACGGCGTTGGTAACCCACTTCGGCGAAACAGCCCATGCCGTCCGAAGTGATATGCAAATAGTGAGGCTGATCGCAGGTTGCTTCCTGGAAGACAATACAAGAAATCGACTCGAGAGTGCGAAATGCGTTCAGAATGAGATTACGATGTTCCTGATCTAGATTAGGGAATACAAATAACAAGACTATTCATTCAACTTGAAAATAAAACTCACCTATGTCGCTATTGAAATAATAGTAGACAATGCCATTGGGCCAGCGTTCAGATTTATTGATTAATCCATTTCTGTCCCTGCTCAGGATCATATCGCCTTCGGTATAGCCAGCTATAAGCATGGGATTGGTTTCAACACGCTCTGAAGAGGCTGCTGGTGCTGCATAGCAGCTCTTCATCAACACAAAGATAAGAAATATTATGGGAAAGCTCCACATGTTCTCAACTGGATGCATTAGTAGCTACTGTTGCGATATTTTCCTCACGCTTTTATATGTACGCCACGAAATATCAATTTATGATGTTATTTTGAAATTACAATGGCATTGACTTATCTAAAATTAAATTGCATTTAAGACTCACACACAGGCGGAAATGTGTATAATAATTCTAGAGTAATATATTATATATTTTATTTCCATTCATAATAACTTTACCTTTATCATATAAAGGAATTTTTGTAATTTCAATATAGTTCTATGTCCACATGCAAGAGCAGCTCACTTTAATCTAAATATTTAGCTAAAATTAAAGTAATTGTGTCAGGAATTTTCTATTTAAATTTCTGCGATAGCTTCTTAGCTATGTCGTAAATGCATGATAAATATATGGCATACTTTTTTTTTATTTTTAAAATTTGATTATATATTAGTTAAAGGTAATTGACTTACACTTGATAATATTGTGAAACTTAATTTTTGGTACCTCAAGCTTGAAAATTTTTGAATATCGTGAAAGTGAATCGTATTATACATAACTGTGAAAACTCATAATTAAAAAATGACATTAGATTTTTTACTTTCTTCATAAACATTAAATTATTATTCTGGATATACTTTATAGTACATCTATGACAAAATCCAAATGCACTTATTATTACTTTTTATAATATCTGCTCCAATTAAATTTAGTATTTCTCATCTCATCTTTAGCCTTTAAGCCCTTTCTCATAAAACTGTCGTTCACGCAAATTGATTCGATTGAAATGGGTAACTTGAACTGTTTGGAAACCTTTTTTGGACTGGAGATAAGTCTTTTGTTTAAGCCTTGGCTTGTGTCAACTCTTGTCTAGTCTCCTTTTCGAACGCTAGGTGTCGCTTTGATGTTGTTGTGAAACGCTTTGGTGTCGCTGCCGGCAGTGTGAGATTGAAAACTTAGCAAGCTGCTGCTTCCTAATTGATGTATTGTCAGCAGCCTCCGCACAGCATGTCCGTGTTCTGTTTGCCAGTCAGGCACCAACAGCAACAACAACAGCAACAGCAACAACAATGACGACATCCATTCGACTATCAAGCCACTGATGCTTCCACTACGACTACTACTGCTACTTCTTGTGGAGGACTCTGTCATTTGGGAACATTCATTTTGACTTTCATGCGCTTGTCAACTGTTGATGGCTAAGAGTGTTTTGTTTTTGGTCACTTCATCGTACTAGCCAGCCCCATCATCGTCTCATTGCTGTTGTTGTTGGAAACTGTTTTTATGGCCGTGTCATCGTTGCCAAAGAAATTCGATGCACTTGCTTTGGCATATCAATGCGTCCAGCTCCTGCTGCTGTTCCGGCTCCTACACAGACGCTAAACAGGCCAAACTAATTACCGTGCATAATAAATCAGAGCTGTCATAGTTTGCCATTAGCTTGACAGCAAATGCCCGAAGCACAGGTCCTGCTTGCTTATTGGTTGCATTTATGCAAATTGCCACAGCACTGAGAGCGCAGAGCCAAAGTATTGGACCTGAACATGCTATGGCCATAGACTTTTGCATTATTAATTGCGATTCGTTAGCATTTTCCGAGAATTTGCAACAGCTTTAACCTAATAAGCGACACCCAAAGCATACAACATGATTGCTTGACATATATAGTTATAGTGAAAGCTGACGTGGGTGGACACTGTATCTTCTACTAATAGGATGAGATTATAATGTGGGGCATACACTCAAGTAGTCATCTAGATTGTACTATGTCATGAAGAGCAGCCTTGCCTACACGCAATTCGACATGCATTCAATGCAGCTGTCCGTTAATAGAGTTTTCACTGTATCGCACCGACTTCAATTGCTTTCTTCCCCAAGTAAGTTCGCATTTCTATGCAAAATTAATTGATTTCCTTTGAAAAGGCAACAACTGACATATTTTTCTAATAGTGGGGTAATTTATAATTGTGGAGTACGGCGGAAGCTTTTAAAAATAAGACTGGCCTGATGATTGAGCCAAATTGCAACAAATTGTCAGGCAATTAGTCTCAATTGGAATATGACTAGCAGTTCTTTAATGAATACTTCACTTATAGCTTTCGATTGCAACAACAACAACAATTTCTACAATTTTATTTCGTGCCCATTTCCAGGTAGTAACAAAATGAATAATTTAGCTGCTCTCAATAAAGCAAAAATGATTGATTCCTGTACAGAAAGAATATAAAATACAAATATCAAATAGAGAATCGATTGAACGCACCTCAACTGCCTGAAAAAGTTGACCCTTTTGCGCACCTCGGGTATGTTGTGCATGTGATCATCTAGAAATTTGTAGTAGGTGCCCGTGATCGGATCAAAGTCGTTCTTTGGCAAACGATTCCACATAAAGTCGGGCGATTCCCCTTTGGGCTTCAGTGGCTTGCAGCGCGAGGGATAGGGCTGGGTATACTCGCGCATATAGCCAGATTTCATGGGCTGTATGAGTTCCTCTTCCTGGTCCACAGGCCCATAGCGAGGACTGTGGCAGTTATCTGAGTGAGCTATGAGAGAACTACAATTACTCAAGGTCACTTACTCCTCCATGTTGAACGACTGAAAGTTGACCAACTTGTGATCGGTGGTGCAGAGTGTGCGCTGTGGCCGAGAGCCCTCCTCCTGCATGATTTGTGTGGTGGTCTTCATCAAGGAGCTATCGTAGTGCGGCTCCCACAGCATCGTCTTCTTCTTAGAGGCCATGTTGGCAGCGCAATGAACCAACGCGAAGTATTCACTTATGTATTTCGAGTCTCGAATGTCGAATCTTTAAGGCAGTCAGCAATTGTGTAATTTCAAAAGTTTTCATTTGACAGCAGATGTAGAGTGAAATTGAATATGAAACGTACTAGACAAAATGAGTAGACTACGTGAAAATATATTGAAATTGCGCTTAGTTGCCAAATGTTAGTAAATGCAATTGGTAGCCTCAACACAATTCGGATATATAAACCAATTAAATCAGATCATTAAGCAACAAACTCTGTATGTGTTTGTGTGTGTGTATGTGTGCGTGCATTCCATTCAAAGCACGAGCGGATTTATGGCAGGCCAAATGGCCGGAATGAACAGACAAATGAAATGAAAACCGAACAGTCAGTGGGTTAGTGGGCAAAGCTCTCTGTGCATGGATAAGCGGGCCATCCGAAATAGGGACAGGGTGTATTGAACAATTGCAACTGGAATTATAATAAAAGAACAATCGCCCATAACAATGGAGCTGGTTGCAGTTTTCATTATTCTATGGCTACCTTGTTTGCTTGAATCGGCATTAATACGGGCTAATTAAACAAATATTGTGCGTGAGTGTGTGAGTGTGTGTGTGAGGGTGTGAGTGTGTGCATCATATGGCTTATATCAACAAACGGCATCGATGACACCAGAAGGCAATGTTGAACAACATAATGCGATAGACACCGCTCAAATGAGCAGCACTGAGCGAGCGAGAGGCAGCAAAGCCGTTGGCAGGGGTCGCAGCAAATGGGGTAAACAGGCGCGGGGGTGGGGCGTGTGCCATGTGTGGCATAAATTATGCGGCAGAATTTTGCATGCGTTGCATTTTACAGCGCATAATTTGCATTTTTAAGCATTTTCACAGTGCATTGGGCATAATTAAAAGCGACGGCAAACGGGGACGGCGCACCGGCTGGAATGTACTTTTTCGGTTTCATTTTTGTTGGCCCTGAGTGTGTACACACTGAAATGCAATTAAGCCAACAACACATCACAGGTGGGCCAGTGGGCGTGGGCGTGAGCGTGTGTGGAGCGAGCAAAACTGTTAAACTGCTCAAGTTGCTCACCTTAAAGATTACACAGTTGACTAAGCGAAAGGCAGGGCCGTCTGAGGTCTGAGGGCTGAGACTTGGCAGCTGGTCGGGTGGGTAGCTGGCGCACTTAACAAATTAATGTCAAGCCACAATAAAAGTCAACAGCTGGTTTGGCTTGCGGCACAGCCAAAGGCTGGGCGGAGGCAGCTCAGGTGAAAGCATAGTTGAGTGCAATGTCATGCTGAGACTTAGTGAGAGTTTGGGCCGAACAGTGGGCGGGGCGAGGGAATAGATGGGACAGCGCGTGCAGCCAAGAATGGCAAACGGAAGCTCTGCCACTCGCAAAGCAACATCTACAAATGCACACACACACACACACACACGCACTCACGCACACTCAGGCAGCGGCAGGCACTCGCGCATGTTTAAGCGCCCGAGATTTTGCGCTTGACATATAATCTTTATGTTGCCATTCGCTTTGCCTGTTATGTGTCTGTCTGTCTCTCTATCTGTCTGTGTATGTATGTGTGTGTGTGTGTGTTGCATCCTACGCAAATGGCAAAAGTTTTGCCCAGCACGCAGCACTTGCTCAACTTTTGATGGCTGAGGTGTGAAATTTACGAGTTGTGCGTTTCGCGAGTCCAAATAGGCATATAATTATTGCACATATACATACATATGCAGCTGCACGTACACACACACACACACTTACAACAGGACTTTAAGATTAAAACTTGCTTGTGTTTAGAAATTCATTTAAATGATGGCATTACTGCAAGATATGCAAAAGCAGAGAGCGTATGTAAATGTAAATATAAATATATATAAATATAAATAAATAGAAATATAAAAGACTAAAGACTAAAAGACTATATATGTACATATGTTGTACTCTTTTATCTAAACAAACTCCATGGCTTATATTTAGCGTAAACTTATATCATAATTAAATTAATATTAAATAACTTCGGGAGCAGTTAAAATATCAATGTAAAATGCACCAAATAAAATATCATTGCATAGTTAAATTAAGTCGTGAATAATTTAAATTCATTTTTTATTTGATTTATATAGAACGAATTATATCTATATATATGTACATATATTTTTAGCATCCTTCATGTCCAGTTCCGCAAAACTTTATACATATATATTTACTGCTGAGTGGAATTTCATGAGCTTGACCTCCTGCGCCAACATTCATTCATATGCCGTTGCGGCTGCTCCAAATGAACTTCCTGGCCAAGCTGTAGACGGAAAAACAACTTCACGGTATTTGAAGCCGGCCACAATGATGCAAGAGTGAGAGAGAGAAAGAGAAAGACAGATGCAGAGACAGTGAAACAAAGTAAGAGTAAGAGAGTACCGAAAAAATGCAGTTAAATGAGCGGAAATGCAAAATTAACTCGCTGCGAAAGCACAGAACAAACAAAGAAATTGTTGTAAAACTAAAAAAAAAAAAATAAAAATAAATAAAAAGAAGACAATGTAAAAGCAAAATGAAGAGGAAATAGAGAAAAATAATGGCAAGTGGAGTGGCAAAGGAAAATTCAAGTAGCGCAAAAAACAAGTCCGAATAAATGTTGCCACTTGGCCAAATTTAATGCAAATATTTGGCCAACCGCGAAAGCCTCGCGCAACAAAAGCAAACTTAAATGCAGCTGAACCTTGCTGCAGTCGAACAGATATGCTTATATCGATAGGCGAAAACGAACTTTGATCATGAGAATATTTCAGATTTCTAGCGTTGAGCATATACAGTTTCTTTTTATTAAAAAAAAAAAAAAAGATTTTAGTTAAACACTATTTTTGTATATAATGTGTTAACCTTAATACTCTTTCTGCAAGTCCTTTAGCTGGAGCGAAATTTAATTTCGTTAAGAGTTGTTCATAACCTTTTGTAATTAAATATTATTGGACTTCGTTTTACTTTGAAATGAAGTTATGAATTATTTAAAGAGCAACCCAATCTGTCTCAATTAACTACTATGAGAGAAATACAATATATAGAACTGCTTACTTGTTTGTTGCAAAGTCTCACTAATTTATTTCCAAGACGTGATATCACTCATACAGCTGCTTCTCTACGCAGTCTGTAGCTTTTGCTCCATTCGATTCCAACGGAGTTTTGCCTCTTCGAGGAACTGCAAAAGCTGATACTCTTGCAATCATTCGCTATTATTATCGATACTAAGAGAATTTAGAAGCGCTGCTCTTTGATTTGTTCTTGCCTAATCAGGTTATTCTCAGCATACTCATACTCATACAACTCATGGAGCTACTTCTTCAGCTACTTATCAGCATTACAGCTTTACTTTCAACAACGACTAAGTGGAATTCTCTCTCTTCCAGGCACTGCCAGACCTAATGCACTTGTATTATTTCATCGTTCACTCTTACTTTTGATCTTAGCAAGCAGCAGCTCTATAAGAAAATCTATCACAGTTACTTACAGCACTCATAGTACCTCATGTCTGATACTTACTCTACTTATACTATACCCAACTGATACCTCAATGAAACTCGCCTATCATTGATTTCAAACCATGATTTGGCATTGCCTATTTCACATCAATTTAGACAATTTATGTTTACATTTTACGTTAACATTACGGCAAGTAAATCTGAATTGTTTTTGCGCTTGACACGTAAGCTAGCTCCGTAATATGCACGTCTGGCCACCTTAAGGCAACTGAACCTATCTACTCCGTCCGCCTTCTCACCCCGCCCCTGCTTGGCCATTATCTGTATATTTGCCAAGGTAACGAGCAGTTTGGGCCATATAATTTGCAGCGACAAACCTCGCAATCGCTTAAATCGCAATCCCCCTCCTTACTCTAACGGCTCTAGTATTTTCGTGTTCCATTTTCCGCTAGCGAAAGGGTCTTTGAGAATATCCCTTAATGTTGAGCTTGATAAATAGAAAATGAAAATTGTAAATGATTTATTTTGCAGCGCGTCTCCTTAGCTGCTGACGCACTTGTCCGTATTTGTACTGAACGAAAATTGTATTTAATTGTCAGGCTAACAATTCTCATAGCGAAAGAATGAGAGGTGTACAGAGAGTGAGAGAGATAGAGAGAGAGAGACTCGTAATTTAAACAAACATTTTCACAGCGCCCATTGAAAATGACAATAAAAATAGCATCAAATTTATGGCATACCAAACGAAACGGAATGGAACGAAAAACGAGTCCAACGGGCGAGCCCACGCCCACAGCCACACACACACACACACATACAGTTGGCAGCAGGCAAGGAAAGGCAAACGGCATCTGGCACTTGGCACTGACTTCTGCCTGGGGCAGACAGAGAGACATACAGCTGCCAGGGGCGACACACTCAGTCCCACTGACTTTGCACAATTAATGGCGGGCAGCCTGACACGCCTAACCCGCGACTGCCGCCTACACGCCCACAAGACTTGAGCAATTATTGCGCCATTGTGTGTGGGAACCTTTGCCAAGTGTCTGTGTCACCGCTAAATTTAACATAATCCTGGAACGTGGCCGACGCTGCCGCCGTCGACTCATTTAATGCGCTTCCCTTTTCGGCAGCTGACGCGGCATAGACCGTCGCCGTCGCCGTCGCCGCCGCCGCCGCCCACCCGTCCCGACCCGACCCCCTTGACTGGCTGCATGCGGTGTCTTTGTCCTGCGGTAAGCCTTTCTTTTGCCGCGCATAATTAATTTCACGTTTCTGCCAAAAATATGCGCCAGAATCTCTCGTTCGTTCTGCTCCACTTTGATTTGATGTTGTTGTTGTTGTTGCAGCTTTGCTATTTATTTTGTTCTTGGCAAGCCGCCTTGAAGTCACAGCCAGCGAACTTGCCAATTGGCGTTTCTCAGTTGGCCCACAAACGGAAGAAATTTGTTCGCTAAGCAGCGCTAAGGGCCGAGACAAATTTAGCTGCCAAAAGATGGCCAAATGCCATCAAAACGTAATCAGTTTATTGTTAAATGTATTTAGGTATGCAGAGGTCCTTCGCCACTCAGCCCAGCATGCTTCACTGAGCGGAATCCTTATCTGTCTGCCATTTCGCAAGCAATTAGCTAAGCATGCCTCCTCATTGTAGAATATTCTATTTAAATTATCATGGCGAATATACAAATATTTTATTTATACAATTTCTTTAAAATGGATTGAACTTAAGACTGGAAAACAAATTGAATTTCTCAGCTATTTAATTTGCATGTGCTTTTAAATATATTGAAAAGCTAAAATGTCAGCTGGCATAAAAATATTGCAACAGGCAAAAGTTTCAGGCAAGTTAAGACAGTTGTTGTTCAGTCAAAACAGTTCTGGCAACTTGATCAATATTAATAGAAAACTTTTGTGTCCCGGCAAACAGAAACATTTTTATCTCGCTGTGTGCATCGACAGGAAACTAACGTGTTAAAGGCAAGCGAGAGAGAGAGAGAGAGAGAGAGAGAGAGACGGAGAAAGAGAGAAAGGCGACAATGTGTAAAAATAAAACTAGCAAATGTATTTATAAAATGTATTCATATATACTCGCATATATATTCATATATATTCATATGTATTCATATGTATTCATATATATTCATATATATTCATATGTATTCATATATATTCATATGTATTCATATATATTCATATATATTCATATATATTCATATTTATTCATATATATTCATAAACATTCATATATATTCATATGTATTCATAAATATTCATATGTATTCATATATATTCATATGTATTCATAAATATTCATATATATTCATATGTATTCATGAATATTCATATGTATTCATATATATTCATATGTATTCATATGTATTCATATGTATTCATATATATTTATATGTATTCATATATATTCATATGTGGAAATGGCAAATTATTATTATTTAATAGTTTTTTTTTTTTTAATTTATTTATTTTATTTGCCGTCTTCTCCTTCAATACTTTTCAGTATCCATAGCAAACTTAATTACCGACATTTCATATGAACTTTAATTGCACTTTTAAGCTGTTAAGAGCTCTCTCATACTTCCACTCATCTCAGTTGTGCGAGATTTAAGAATTTAATTTCCAAATATGATAATATTTGCAATTTATAAGTGCGCAATTCAATCACACTTGATTCACATGATTCACTGGATTCATTCGCTCGCTCGCTCGTTCGCTGGCTCCGCATTCATAATCGTTTCACAGCTGCAGTCGATAACAATTTAAATCCATTGTTGTCAATAAACAATTATTGCAATTCATGCAAAACAAAACGCAGAGCACACTTCATGCCCCGCCCTTGGTCATTCACTCCCCCCCCCCCCCCTCTCCACACCGCTACGATGCTCCATTAGCCACTGGCGTCAGTCGGGCATAAGCGGCCCTGAGCCATGGCCTAGACCACTGCCAATGCTGCTGCTGCCGAAACGCTGAGCTTTTTATCTTCATAAAAACGCGGCCAGACAAAGCGACAGACAGACAGTCGTAGGACGCTCTACCCAAACGAAATTCATTGCGAAATGTTCAAAAATGGCGCGCGGAGAGCAAAAATATACAAAAATGAAATATATATATATAACTGTTGCCGGCAAAATTGAATGGAAATGAAAGGCGGTGGGCGTGGCTGAGTGGCGTGCAATGGGCCATGTCATAGACAACGGGAAGAGGGTTGGCTGCGTTGGCTGCAGGCGCACTAAATAAAGTTGCAGTAAAAACTATTAGACAGCCGACCGCGCGAAAAAAAAAAAAAACAACAGCAAAAAACAAAATAAAAAAACATTTACTAGCGAAAGAGAACACACAAAAATGTTGGCCATATTTGCAATTGGGGGGAAAAGTGTGGCGACAGCCGAGGGGGCAGGGAGCGATAACAGAGCAGACTGAAGCCGACGGCAATCGCAGTGGAGAAGCTATAGAACAGAACAGGAAATTAAAAACGAATCGTATGAGTGTGTGGCGAGTGTGTGTGTGTGCAAATGTCCAGCATCAAAAGACAGAGCTGAGGCGACCCAAACACAAAGTGTTTAATTCAATATGAGGCCAGGGACACACGCCAATGGCCAGTGGCAGGCAGCCAACGGGTGGGCAGGGGGTGGGTAGTCAAAACTGTGCGCTCTTACCTTGACTCTTAAATTTATGTGCAAACTTTTGCTGTGCGTGTACCTCAGTGTCTGTGTGAATGAGTGTGTGTGTGTCTGTGTCTGGAAATTATGCAATTTTAACGCATAAATTTCACGACTCAGCCCGAGGCGAGCAACAGCAGCAGCAGCAGCAGAGAGTCAGCCCATAACTTAGCCAACTTCACGATTGTCTAATTAAAGCCAGTTTAACGGACGTAGACCCTTTCCTGTACGCCAACCAGACAATACAAATGCCTTCCGTATACCATTTTCGGCGCGGGCGAAGGCTACTAAAAGCTATTTGATCAAGGCTGGCACTGAAGCAACTACTCCCAACTACTCAGGCTAAAGATTAGATATAGAGCTGCATAAAGTTGTTGGAATAAATGTATGCTAGCTGAGGGCCTTTTCATTTTGAATAAGTTCATTAATAACTATGTATTCCAGACATTCCAGAGGAATTTTGAAAAACAATAATGTTAAATAGTTTTAACTTACATATATTGTTTATATTTTATATATATTGTATATTTTTCTGATATATATATTATACTTAGGCCTCAACAATATTAATTAGCTTTAATTTGTACGAGCTGTATTTATTTGAATATATGTATGTGATATATATATATTTTACACTGATGTACGATATCTCAAAGTTGCATTTTAATGAAAGATTATTATCTAAAAAATTTCCAATTTGCAGCTCTCTGAATCTTTCTCTCCCACTCTCTCTCCCTCAGCCCTGCATTGATCACTAATTTTTCCAGCACTTAATTATTCAGTCAGATAAATTAGGCTTAAACATCTATATATAGATAGCATAATTAAAAAGTAAATAGCTAAAAATCATATTCAAAAATTCAATTACAAGCATAATAAACACATTGATTATGTATTTATTCATGTAAACGTTACGCAAATTTCGGCCCAAAGCCACAAAAATAAAATTCAATCAATTATTCATACACAGATATTTGGCTCTATAGATGCAATCTAAGCTAAGCTAAGCACAATATGCCTAAAAAACATAATTTATAAATTGAAAGCGCTTGCAAATTAATAATTTGTGAATAATATTTTGGAGAGCTGCAGCTCCAATCTAATTGATTAGAAAATTTCAGTACAGGGTATCTGTAGTCCATGCACTATCTGGAAGTCTTCATGACCCGCTCGTAAACATAAAAGTTGGCAACGCTCCCCGGAGACAAATCAGTTTGATTTTGATTGCATCTTTTATGGCCTTTGGCACCTTATAACATTTGTTTTTTTACTCCGGCCACGCCCAGCGCAACCTGGGCTGCTGCAGCTCAATACGGTATCTTTCGGCTGCTCGGCCGGGGCATGTTTTAATTCAGCCCATCAGAGTTGTTTGACGATGTTGTTATGGTTTCCGGTTGGCGGTCGTTGCTTGTTGCAGTCAACGTTATTGGCACGTGTTTTTCTCTTCTCTTTCCTTTGTCTTCTTCTTGTTGGCTTTTGTTTTCGTGTGTTTTTCATCTTGTTGCAAACTCGCAGTTCTTTCTTGGGATAAGCTCGTAAAACTTTTGCCCGAAAGCAACAACAAAAAGAAAAACTTGACTCGTATTTGTGGCATTTGTAGGTTTTATGCGTGCTTCGTGCCGCAGCCATCAAAGGTGGCCAAAGAGCACAGGCTCAAGCACAAGCACAAGCACAAGCCCCAGCCGAAGCACTTGGCCCAAACACCTCAAGAATTTCTTTTAACAATTTAATGAGCCCTACGGGGGGGTTGCCTCTGCTGCGGCAACAGGGGTTGCCCGCTAACGAATCTACGACCTGTTTAAACGAACAGCGCGACAAAACAGACATGCAAATATTTAGCACGCAAAAGCGGCGGGGTATGCTCGACTAAAAATACCTTGTAAATTGCGAGTAGTTGATGGGAAAAATATGTGAGAATAAAGTGAATATTGATTCTATATTAATTTAAATAACGAATCTGGTATCTTCTGGACTTGGTTAGAAATTTAAATCTAATCACATGTTTTCTTCTTTATTATTCCTCGTTTTCTTCTTCGTTATTCCGTTCAAATTGATTTGGCTGGCCTTCGATATTTGTCACATGGAAAGCTTTGCAATTGAAATGTCAATAATGTTATGTAAAATTGTAACGCAAAACTAAAAAAAAAATTGTATATATAAAAAAATTTTGATTTCGCATGGATTGCACTTAGCAAAGCTCGAAAAAGCGGCTTTAAAAATTTTTTTATAAATATATTAAAGCCCTAGTTTGTAATTTCAGTAATTATTCAGTGATTTTTTTGTTTTTTATACTCCCCTTTTTTCCAGTGTTGCAACAACAAAATATTTTCATTTGACTCTGAAAATCTTTGACATGCAACAGCAATCAAAAGCGAAGGACGGAAAGGGACGGGCAAGCGGGCGGAAGGCGGGCAAGGGCACACGGAAATGGTCGTGTGGTTGACCGGGGGCCAAAGCTAGGACGCCATTTTGTGGCCTGTCTTGTGGTGTCGCCTGAAATTGGCCAACAAACACGGCAACAAGCACGAACAGACCGAAAAAGGAACATCCGACTGAGCGAGAGAGAGAGAGAGAGACGCAAAAAAAAGAAAACAAACGTCGAAATCCAATTCAAAATGCCATCAGACATTCTAATTTCATTCATTTCTCAATACAATCAACTGAGCGAGAGGCCGGCCTGTCGGTTGCCTGGCTAGAACAAAGTCCCCAAATTTACTTCCTTATGTCACATAAATTCTGATTGTGATAAAGCGAAACAGCAACAGCAATAGCAACAACAACTAAATCGGATATGCAGCAAACGGTTTTTTAGTTCACATCGGCATAAATTGCGGCAACAAATTGAATTTTGCTTTATTGCCAAAATGGACACGTGACCCTCGCCAGTGACCTTTTCTGCAATCGCTTACCGTTAACTGACGTACCGTTATCTGTGGAATGTTAGCTGAAGGAACTGTAAGAATGAAATATGAATTTGAGATCTTGAACCAATAGGCCTTAATGCCTAAGAGTAAAAAGGAAATTGTAAAATAAATTATTAAATATATGAAATCGACTTTTTGAGCTAAAACTTTTGCATTTATACTAAATCTATTTAAATTGAACAAAATAAAGATTTATTTATTTATTGTTTTTCGTTTTCCTATATACAAATGAAACTGTCTTAAACATTTTAAAATTCTATTTATTCATTGAACAAATGATTGAACAAAGAGCGCATACTGATGTAAATATAATGTAGCTTTGCATGAGTTTTTCTTCTTAGCTAAAAGGCAAAGTTGAAGTGCTAGTTAAAGAATACGTCTAAATAACTTAAGAATATCTTTCGTTTGAGGTCGCAGCTCAAGCTCAAGAAGGCTGCCTTTCCTGCTTCGTAGTTCCGATTTGAATTTAAGTATTGTGTTTCGCTTCAATCCCCCATAAACCAAACTCGCATTCTCTCCAGTTTATAATCATGCCATAACACGCTTCTAACGACTGTCCAGCTCTCAAGCGTTCATTGTCCGCATGCGAAGTACTTAACGAACTTTTCTTTTTCAAGCATTTGGTTGCGTTCATCTTGTTGCATTTACAGCTGGGTGATAAAAATGCCAGCCAACAGCATAAGAAGTGCGGGCCAACGAATACGGAACGATGCAGAAAAAGAGTCATTGGGGATATTTGCAGTGGCTGGCGGCATTTTAAGTGCCTGGGACGGGGCTGTCCTGGCCGAGGTCTGGTCTGGTGTCGTGTCGCTCATTTTTGTGCAAATTGTATAAAATAAATATGAATTGGCTGTCATGAGGGCAGCAGCGGGGTCTTTAGCGCAATGCCCGGGGGATCAATTTGTAGTTTGGCTGTCGCTGCAGGGGATTTGCATTAGAATTTCAAGTGGGGAAGTCAAAGTAAATTGAATTGCCACACAGAATGTTAATTGGCATCATAAAGCAACTGTCCCAGACAAGGGTAAATTAATTAAAGTTGCAACAGCAACAGCAACAACAAAACAGCCAGAGTCAACAGCAATATATGGAGCCGTATAAAATAGCTGATACGCGTCTCGAATGCAATCAGAAATTAATTGTGGCAATAATTGCTTTATAAATAAATCCAAGCAACCGTCTTCGGTTGTGTGCGTGTATCTGTGTGTCTGTGTGCGTGTGAGTGTAGTTGCTCGTGGTGTTTGGGTGTCTCAATCGCTGCACTGCAAAATCAAACTAATGAAACGGCAGTTAAGCTAATCAAGCAGACAGTCGGCAAGTTGATTTAAAGCCGCAGCCAACGGCGCGTATGATTGATTTATCAATCTCAGCTCGACTCAACTCGCATTGACTTGCCGTGAGTGTGGATGTGGGTGTGGATGGCAGAAACGTGTGTGTTGCTTGAGGCGTAGTTTTCTATTTGCATAATTTAATAATTGATTTGCATTGTTGTTACAGCTACACGCCTCTAGCTCGTTGCCTTTAGTAAATCGCGTCCGGGTTGTACTCATACACTCTGCTTAGCGCCCACAGACAGTAACCTGAACAAGAGAAGCTCTTTGAATCGGACCAGACATGGATGTTGGCTAAACTCACTCAACAGCGACACCAAACCTATCAGAAACGGCCACCAGAGATGCCTTAGCTTGTTGCGCTTCTTCGACGATTGCTGGAAGCGCTTCATACTGCATTTGTGGCACAAGGGCTGATATTGCTTCTCCATGATCTCGATCAGGTCCTTGGTCTTGCCGTCGATTTCGCCGAACATATTGAGCAACTCCTTCTCATTCACCACAGAGTCCTCGAGCGTAATGGCAACCACAGTTACTCGCGCATCCTGCCAATCCTCCAGCGCCTGTGGACCACCTGATGCGTCCTTGACCCGGTGCTTCACTGCCAAAGAGCAGCCCGACTGATCGCCCTCTACCGGCTGCATGATGATGTTCAGCTCGATGGTGTCGAAGCCCGACACGCGGCCACAGGTGGGCTGTACTTGAAAGAGCACCTCGTTGTCAATGGCTATGGAGTACTCGACGGGCTGGGAGCCCAGATTGAGCAGACTCAGCTGTCGCTTCTGTATGTGCGGAAACGGAGCTTGGAACTTTACGTTCAGCGGCGACACAATCAGGACGTCGTTGGCTGCCATTTTCTACCAAATCGTACTACAAAGTATGTTCGAATATAAATATTGAGTTATTATATATTAAATTGAATTTGGAAATGAACGAAGGCCTGCTTGAAGCTTCAGCAATTTATACAAAGTGTAGTACATATTTTAAGGGCTACGAAACAAATTGATCATATTAAACAAGTCCAGGCAAAAACTTTCGAAATGAATCCTGTAAGAACGGACTTAGGGCACTCACGCATCCATTGCTTAATACATTGTGGACCAAAGACAACTTAGACCACATTGAAGCTTAGCTAAACAGTTTTAGTCTCAAAGCCATATCCCAATAGTGTTCAATAAGTTTAGCTGTTTATATCTTCAAGGATTTAGCGAAGTCCAAATCCTGCTCAACAAATAAGAGCATTAGGAAATATTGCCTGACAGCAGTGCATATATTTAAATATACTAGTTCCATCAGTCTTGTTGGCATGTGCATATATACGAAATGGGATTAGCTAATCGTCAGATATTGAGAAACGGTCAATATTGTTGGCGCAGTCATTATGTGTATGGCATGGGCTTTGTATTAGTATTTGTCACATCGACAACATTATTAGCAACAAATGCCCGATAAACGCTTGGGGGTACTTCAGGCTACCGCAATTTCGTCAGCTTGGCCAATTTGAGGCTACCCTCGTCTTGTATTTTTTCTCCATTTTATATATATGTATACATATTTTTTTTCTTTTTCCTAAATGGCCAGCTTTGAAAGTGTCCTGTAGGGTCCATTCGTTGTCCGCTGTCCGCTTGTCTGTCGGTCCGTTTGTCCGCTGTCAACAACATTTGTACAACGCATTTTTTCATCTTTCTTTTTGCAGATTTATGAAAACGAAGAAAACGTGAAGGACGGAGACAAAGCGAAAGCATTGTTATGCCAGCAGCCAGCTAGGAGCCAGCCAGCCAGCAGCCAGCAGCCAGGACACTCGTTGACAGCAGGAAGAAAATGTTGCGTAGTCGAGCACAGCTGCTTCAAAAATATAATAAATAAATAAACATAATTTATAAGTAGCAGATTTTTTACGTCTGTGTTGGCATAAATGCTTCAACACACTCACACACACACACACACACACACACGCACATCGTGAGTTTCATTTTTTGTCTGTCTGAATAGCTGAAGATGAATGCGAGTTGCCATCTTTGAGGGTATTTACCACAGCAAAGCGCTGAGACAAAGCGGCGATAACAAAGAATTCTACTGGATAGCTCAATGCTGCGACGTATGCGTGACGTAGCACGCTTACGTTACGTTAAGGCAACCATATTTAATGAGCAGCTATACAATTGATTGTCGTCTTTAAGCTGACGCTGCAACAAGTGGCCATGGAGAGAAAATTGATAAACGCCAAGTGCTTTAACTACTGAACTAAATATCAACTTACTTTAGTCAAATAACATTCACAATTTACAGTCACATTCATGGAAAAATTATAAATAAATTTCTGGTATTCATCCAGTTTGCTCTATTTGTATAAAACGAGCCGAAGGTCCGATCATTCATATTGATTTGTATAAATACTATAAATACTTTTGCATTGAGTAAAGCTTTTGCCTTTGACTGCTGCTGCTGGCCCATATAAGCAGCTGTGTAGCCTTCATAGTGTGCTTTGAGTTGTCAAAAACATGTACACTGCATAGACGCCCACCCTTAAGACACGCCCACTGCCACTGCTGCTGCTGCTGCTGCTGCTGCCTTTTAGCCCATATAAAAGAAATCAAAAGCGAAAACAAAGACTTTCCTAGCCGACAGGCTAACCGGAAGTCAAGAACACAAACGAACTAAAAGCCGCACTCTCAGCAACAGCGCGCATATACTTATGATGAATATATATATGCACATAACTGTATATATATATATATGTATGTATATATAAACTCATTCCGCTTGGCACTCCCACGCGCTCACGCTGAAGTGGAGTCCGTGGGTGGGGGCAACACATTCAAATGGTTCCATATTTCTTGACAATTTAGGACACCATTAGCGAGAAATTATTACTGTGCGCCTCGACGGGGCGGGAAAGCAGACGCCGGTCCAGGCCAGGCACTGGAGTACGCATAGAAGCCGTCGAAGCAAACGGTACGACAAAATTGGAGCCTAGAGCAGAGCGGAGCGGAGCGGAGCGAGAGTCCGTTTGCCGATTTTGGCGGGTAAAACGACAACACAGTGACACCCACAAGTCTGCGACGCCTCTAAAATGTAATGGGCCAAAGAAAAAACCAACAAAAAAAGAAAAAAGAAATACCAAATATAAACGAAGAGAGCTTCAGTTGAGGGTGTGTGACTAGAATATACCCTACATAAACAAGTCGTTAAGAGTGTAGAGTATATATGCGTCATATATTATCCATAGAAGTAGTTGATTTTAATGTATTTATTTAAATACAGCATAAAATAACAGAAATGAACTTTGCCCTGCCTGACATGATGCAATCGCATATAAATAAATAATTGCCAAGATTTATAATCATGTGTGCATATATTTTATATGAAGTTATATGTTATAATGAGTAATCCTGTTGTGCTTGTCCTTGTCCAGTTATCATCATCATTAAATTCCAGAACGATCTACATATACTCGGATATATACTCCACTAATAGAAGAAATGAAAATCTGAGAAAAAAAACTAAAATATCTATGAGTCAACTTTAGAAACTATGTAGCAAAGGTGATGGAAATATATGTGCAGCTTAATACTAATAATAATAAAAAATACATAAATATAAAAGATATAGATATATAAACAAATATCAACAAATCTTAAAGAGTATTTGAGCTCTTTGAAATTTGATTAATATTTATTAAATCTTGATTATTAATTATATACATTAAATAAATTTGTCAGCGTATTCATTTCGTCATATCACTATAACTCACTCTCTACACTCCCTCTTCCACGTGTATATATTTTCTATCGCTCTGTTTTTGGGAAGCGAGCGGGTAACTTATGTGGGTGCTTAAGTGAACCATTAGCGCCGCGCGTCATTAAGTTGTTTCCGCTTGGCGCATTCCTTCCACTGTTCGACTGTTCCACTGTGTACTCGATGGGCATAGGCATAGGCAGAGTTCTGCTGGCGTCGACTGCAACAGCTGAGAGGCGGGCAGCAGCGACCACTGTGGCATTGAGGCACGTATTCGCGCCCGTATCGAGGCTTGTAGGCCACATCATTAATGGCTATAGACCGGAGCAGGAGTCGCCGGCACATAGATTTTTTTATTTTCACTATTCTCATATTCTTTCTAGCCGTGTTGCCTACACCCAGTGCGGTTCATTGAGCAGCCACTGAGCAGCCGTCTTGATTTATGTATATCTCGAGAGAGCGCATTCTGCGTTCGTTTAGGGCCAGCTCGTAATCATTTTAAGTGGGCTCAATATGCTCGAGGCGAACTTCCTCGTTTCGGCGCAATTTAATGTACTGTGCAAATCGCGCAGGGGAGAAGGTCAAACAGCAGCAAAATTCAATTAAACGCAAATCAGTGCAAAAATCACATGAACCGTCGCGTCGGCCAGCACCCGGCGAGAGGCAGGACCACGTCTGCAACTGCTCCTGCTTCTGCTTCTGCTACTGCTGCCTAATGCAGCCCGCAGCTGGCAAACAGCAGGAGTCCTCCTGGCTATCGTCGTGCCGTTGCTGCTGGCGTCTCTCCGTTGCACCTTTGACTAGGCCAAGCGGCACTTAAATGCCACACCAAGCCAGGCCCAGTCAAACACACACGCACTCCCAGTGGGTGCCACAATCAGCTATGCAACGGTGCAACGCGTCGTATGCGTGTTTTGCTGTTAGTTGACAGCAAATAAAACCAATTGCCGGGCTGCTGGGCTGTTGGGTTGCTGGGTTGCTGGGCTGATCTCTACGGCAACGCACGTCCATTACCAGTTTAAGTGGATTTGATGAGCGTTTATGTGTGTGTGCACAGTGGTGCTTTGTGGCGCACTGCCTTCCATCCTTGTCAGCGTGCATAGCACGTTCTAATTATGACACCACGGCGGATCAGCGGGCCAGCGGGCTAGCGGGCCCAAACAGCATGAGCTCAATTTCAGGCTCGCGTCGATGGTTCGCATTGAACCCAACAAATTTGCATAATTTAGTGTAATTTATAAACAAATTGCTTAGCTTCACTAAATAGATTTTAATTACCATTTATCAATTTACATTGTAATATGCATTGGGCAATTGCAAAGAATTTAACGTTTACTCTGATTTTGTGGAATGCGGAAAAACGTATTAAATTTCTAGATATATAAAATGTAAAATATATATATATTAACTTAATATACCTATTCGACATTTTGAATGCCGTTTCCTTCTCATTTGCCTTACCTTTAACTACCCCAAATTATATAATAATAATTATTTATTTATTAGAGTTTAGAATTAATATAAAATTGAAGCTGATTTAAAAATGAGCCATACAAATACATTAAATTGAAATGAATATCCAGAAACCCATACGGATATTAATACAATATATTATTAGTGTAGCTCACCTATCGACTTAAGGCTAATACCAATACCTGCCAGCCGGCTAATCAAGTTAACAAAATCACTTCTTCGTCATTTCATGCGGTGTTCAGTATTTGTTTTGAATAGCTAGAGTAACAGCAGCAGCAGCAGCAACAATAGCAACATCAGCAGCAGCAGCAGCAGCAGCATCATTTGCCACAGTTGCTGCAACAACAGAATTGGCTTATCGCACATGCAACGCCCACTGCATTTGCATGTTTATTGTGTGGTGGCTTTATGGCTGTGATAGCAATAATTAAGGCTTATTTACAAGCTCACAATCCACGGCGCACAGTCAATAGCAACACCAGCAACAGCAACAATGCGAACAACAATTAGAGCGCTTATAGCAAAAGCAATCGCAATATGGACGTTCAACAACAGCATCACCAGGAGCAGCAGCAGCAGCAGCAGCAATAGTAGCTCACCTGTCCGGCAACATATTGGTAAACTGTGTAAACGATACAAAATTTCCTAACGAAGGACATCAGTTGCTTCTGTGTGCGAGTGTGTGTGACTGTCTGTGCGTGTGTGTGCATGTGCGTGTGCTTGTGGGTGTGTGAGCATTAGACACCTCATATTGGTAATTATTTGCACTGGGCCTGGACGTACTATAAACAATTGATATAAGCAGAGGAGAGAGAGGCAGAGAGAGGCAATACAATATAGCTAGATAGAGAGAGAGAGAGAGAGAGAGAGAACGACAGAGGAGGAGAGACAAATAGAGAATATAGCTAGATAACAGGCAGAGTAGGATCAAGAGAGTGTAAACGAATGTGCTGGAAAAGAAAGAAAAAAGATCCAAGGATACATTCAAATAAATAGAGAGAGCATTATACATATAAAAAGTATGCAAGAATGCGAGGAGCGATACAACAACGATGAAAATACTCTTAAAAATATAGAGAAAAATACGAAAATATATTTCTTAAAAATGTAATATATTTAAATGTATAAAAAAATGCCAAAAAAAACACAAAATACGGCTAAACGTAAAATCCTAATCATGGAAAAAAAAATAAGAGAGAGAAACATAATGAGAGATGGATCAAATGAAAGCCATAAGTAGGGTACAAACATTACACTAAGTAGAAAATTACACAAAATTCAATCCGTCAATTAGTTGAATTAGACAGAGCCAAAGATCTGCAGAGAAACGCTGTTGAAGAAGAAAGAGAATAAATAAGTCTATGCAGCTATTCGTTGGATTTCCGCTCAACTCATGTCTGTTCTCTATATCGAAAAGGAAAACACATCGAATAGAGTGATTGTAGAGGTGTTTTCGACGCTGCTGGTCAACATGTCAATGGCTTTGATTAGCTGCACTCTCGGCGTTGGGGAATAGAGGATTCGTGCGTGGTATTCGCCAAAGGGGTCCACGCCCAGCTGAGCTGCATTCCAGTGCAGCGAAATGCTAACATTCACGGATAAAGAACTGAAATGCGTTTCGCTTTGGCTGCAAATGAAATGAAACGTTCGCCAGAGAGGCACTTCCAGGATTGAGAATTGTGTGGATTGGACTGAAGCAATTTGGTTTATATCTTTTATGGGTCAACACAAACAATTCGCACGTAAAAGCAATAAAGTGTGCACATGATTTGGGCCCTTTGTGTAGGTAAATGCAAAATAAAATAGAGCCACTTGGCGGCAACAGCACTGAGAGACTGACACTGAGAGACTGAGACTGTCTGAGTCAGAGAAGCAAATCGAAGTCGAAGTCGAAGGCTGGAGGGAGGCTGGGAATGAGTGCGATATCATTTCAAATTGTTTTCAATCAAATGTGACTTGCATCTGTAATTTGTATGCAAACGAGCTGGCATCGATGTCGTCGTCGTCGTTGGCGCATTGACTGATTTGTGATTGACAGCGCACTCCGGAAAGGCGCCGAATGGCCCCGGATGACAGCCGGGGCGTGGGAAAAAAACGCTGATGCAAGCACAGCAAAAAAAGTAGAAAGAAGAGAAAAGGTAGCCGAAAACCTTAATGCTGATTTGTCTTTGAACAGCTCGTCAGCTCTCAAGTGTAACATATAAAATTTCAATTTCAATTTCAATGCGAGCAAAATGCGGCTTTAAAAATGTAAACAAAATAAAATCGTGTTCAAAATATATGTACATTTTTTAGTTAACGTTGCTTTTCCTTAAAGAACAGACAGTAAAATGTTTCATTGGTTTATCTGCATGAATTTCACTATTTGACCTTATGGGAAATAAAAATGTTCAGCTTTGTTGGGCTGTCCGGGCGTTGTTCACTCAATTTAATTAAATTATAATGAACGCGTAAATTACTTAATGAAGCGAATCGCTGCAACTTTTGTGCTGTGCATATGTCAGTTGCAACGTTCGTAGATTGTTCACTGACAGACTCAAAGGAATTCTCACAGCTATGCATGCGCCATCACGCCCACAATGCCAGTGCTGAAGGATGGGGTAAATTTGCAGTTACAATCTGCTATCGGCCAACTGGATAGATAAAAAGGAAACCTTTAAAGGAGAAACACTGTAATTTCACATACATAAATCTCTGACTCCGCCAAGCTGCTTGACAGACTCAGTAATCCACGGAGATTATTAAAGAATGAAGTGCTTTAATATTTATTGAGCTAAAAACCAAAGAACCTAAAATAAATTGGGAAAAGTCAAACACAGCTCCTGATACAGATCTATTTGACTAGAAAAAGAGGTGAGATAACAATATCAAGACTAAATCATGTAAAATTCTCTTGACCAGACTCACACAAATGCCTCAAAAGAATAGGTTTAAGAAACAACAAAAATAGCAAAAAATCGACAAAGACAAAAGAAGGAAGAAATAAACGTGCTAATACTTTTTTGATAGCAAACTCAGCAAGGCAAGGCAATGTTTGATTTTTATTTTTATTTTTTATAATCTTCACTTAAGGCCCTTAAGGGTAGTCCAAACAGCCATAATAAGAATCGAGCCAGGTTGGCCATGCACCGCATTTTTAATGCTCTTTAAAAATATATACTAATAAGGTATAAATGAGAAACTTTGTATACTAATTTTCTTCTTAATTTCAACTCTGTTACTTTACGTATATATGTATATTTATGTATATTTGTAAATTACAGGTCACATTGTTTTATAATTTGAAAGTATCCTCGGTTGGATTATTAAAAGTTAAAGTGTGCGTAAAATTGCATTAATGTTTTCTACCCACAAAGCAAAAGAAACGCAAAAAAGGGACACTTTGCGTTGAAGGCTTAATTTTAGCTACTGCTCGGTGTCCTGCGACTCCCAATTGCTTTTGTCCTGCTTGCGGTTGTGTGGGCAAAGTTAAATGTACTTAAAAAAAGGGAAAAAAAAACTGGAAAGAAAAAACTGCTCTTTCAGTTGTGGCATTGTAATACAAAGGGACCCCAAAAATCAAATTGCTCATCTTACCAAAACACTGAGAAAAATGCTTCAAAATATGTGAAATAAATTAATTTCTAAGAAATTTTATAGACAAAAAGGAGAGCCAAAAATGTTAGGCTAGCTGTTGCTAGAAAAATGTGACTCTTTGTTCTTTATTTCAAAATACTTGTTTTTAACGAGAATTTATAAATATATATCGTATAAAAATACAAAATATTTAATTAAGTTGAGGCAGTAATTAAATTGCAATAAATTCATTTTGTTTTAAATGTTTCTTTTATATAAATTTTCATTACCTGAGAGCTTTACCTATTACTATATAACACATTCAAATTACATAACAATTCTATTTCTGTAATATTAAGCCATATTTTAGCATCGAGTGCAGCATATGTTTATTTATAGCAAACTTGTTTATTTTTATTTTTATGTATATATGCATAAAAGCAAGTCCAAATGTTTACTAGAGAATATCACATAAAATTCTTATACCTAAAAAAGTAAATAAATAAATAAAAGCACATAGCTGAGCAAAAGTCTTGAAAATCTTAAAAAATAAAACTTTCTCATAAAGACTCACAAAAAAAAAAAAAAATGGCGTTCATAACTCAAGGACTCACGCCCAGACGCTGGCAGGCTAAGGTAAACACAGATAACTGTTTATCAGCGCTAGTTCCACCTGCTGCTACGTGCCACACTCAACACTCAGCCGACCTGCACTCCATTACCAGCTTTGGATTACATGTGTAGTCGCACATAGAGCTGTGCGGAGAGGGATGTAGTGGGGCTGGAGTCAGAGGCATTCGAAGTGCTCTTGGCCAAAAATCTACTCGCACTCTTGTTGATTTAGTTTCCCACTTGTTGCTGGCTAACAAATTGTTATCCTTTATTTATGGCGGATTTTTACCGCCATGTAACTGAATTTGCTGCCCCCTCTCAGAGGCTGCCCCGCTGTGCGTTGCCTGCGCAATGCTTTAGCCAAAATGTCGCAACAAAGGCGCTAAGCGCATTAGTCGACTCCACTCGACTGCGGACCGTGTGAGCCCCAGGCTAATTTATTGAAAGTGTGCCGAGTGCGGTGACAATGCGCTAATGTGCGCCGCACAGCATATAAATTTCATTCGCAACTGCATTGACCAGCTGCTCGCTCCAACTAAAGATTTCTTTAAGGACTTGCAGGATTACATCTACATATATACACATGTGTATGTGTAACTAGATAGGCATTCAATTTATGCTAATTAGAGCTGACTTAAATATTGTAGTAATACCTATTTAATGGGAGTAACTGCTGGCTTAGTAGAAAGCAACAGATAAAGGTCTGTTTAATTTTGACCACGTTAACTAAATTTATAATGTGGAAACGCATATATTAATATATTGGACTTTTACCTCATTTCATTTTCCCTGACCGTCTCTAATTTGTATATTTAAGAATGTTGGCTTTAGATATATTATATACATTTTATAAATTACTATATAGTATCCATGCTGCTATAATTTATCCAACTCTGCTTGCAAGCAAATCTAATTTCACTCGCGACCCTTTCAACTCTGTGCTCAACATGTGGCAACTCTGTCACGCACATCTCGTTGCATGTAAACCTGCATAATTTTATGGCAATTGCGCTTAAAGCCAACATACAAATGCACAACGTGGCGTATGCGCGATTTGATCAAATGAAGCGATGTTGATGCCAAGGGCCAGCCATGCCGTTGACATGGCGACGTGATGAGAGTGAGATGGAAACGAAGAAGAGCTAAATAAGAGAGGGAGAGAGAGATAAATTTATAAAAAGAGAGAGAGAGAGAGCGAGAGAGAGACAGAGATAGAGATACAATAAGAGAGACAATCGCAGCCAAAAAGGCGCTACGAATGCTGATGAGAATGCAGCAGCAGCGGCAGCGGCAGTCAAATGCGCATTTAAAACCAAATTGAATAAAAGCTGGACAACTCCCTAAAGCCGCTGACCATCAAATAAATCCCAAACAAACTGAAAGCACTTGAAACAAACTGCAAAAATCTGTGCAGCAAAATAATGCATGTTGAAACAGAATCTAAACTTTACATGAGTTATGCGTAATGTTTATTGCATTGAGTGCGGTTTCTAATGCTAAAAGTTAAACAAAAAGCACGAGACTAAAATATACCCTATAGCTACAATATATATATATATATATATATATGTACGTACATTAAATATATAAATCTAAATACATATAGAAATATACTTATATTAAGAATCTTCTTGAATAAAATCAAATTCAAGGACCATCTGAGTGTGGCATGGTGGATCAATAACTATAACCTATAGTTGCTTTATAGACTGGCCTAGCAGCCGTGAGTTAAACACTATACGAACAATATATATGAGGTCTTAGTATATAAATCGTTGCCACGCATCGACTGAGGACTGAGGTTCGATTACCGCACTCGTGTACCCCCGAGGCGTGCCATAAATAAGTAAATGTGCAATAAAAAGTCCTGTGACACACAATTATTAAACTGTTTTATATGGAAACCACATAATTAATTAATTGTTGTGCCAACATTATAATAATTTCGATTAACTTTTTATGCACAGCGAATGGCGAACAGCCCACAGAAAGTGGGCGTGTCACGTATAGCTGGTTAGCTTATATTTAAATTGCTTCGCATATGACATTTTTATGGCGAATGCGAGTGTGTGTGTGTGTGGGTGCATACAACATATACATACAAGTTGCCGTTAAGCAAAATTGTTTTTCACCCTATTTCAATTTGTTGCAACCGTCACATCGATCAACTGTCAAACGACAAATCCATTTCGCGTCTGTTAGTTTCGGATTATGTCAAAAATAACAACAACAAAATAACATTTGAGAATTCTACAGCCAGAGTTTGATACAGTACTTGCCTGACTGCCAGCCAGACAGCCAGCCAGCCAGCCAGCCTGCCAAATTGCTGTGCAAATAAATGAATTGAATTGATATTTGCCGTTCGTGTTATTCGAAAATTGCATTGTATGACAATTCTATTTCACCCTCCTCCCTCCCTCTCTATCAATGTCTCTCTGTGCGCCTCTACCCCGTCCACTCCAAACACTTGACAGTTGAAAGGCTGTGGTACTTAATTATATGTAAATATGCCAATGCAGCTGCACTTTAATGTGCTGCACGAGACACAAATTGAGCGTTTGACAAAATTGAGACACGTTCGCAAAAGTACAAATGAAATTTAAGTGATTTCATGCGACATTTGTATACCGACTGGCATCGTTATGATTATGACAGATATAACAATACATACTATACAAAATATCTCACATTTGCAATCAGTGGACATCAGCGAAAATCGTGTGTGTTTACATAAAATGGCAGTTGAACTAAAATATTTAGCATTTCAACTTCAATTTAATTTAATACAAATATTCACATATTTGTGAATTTGGCCTCTGATGAAAGAGAAACTTAGAGTAGTGCCTACTCTATGAAATGAGATACATCAGAGTCTTTCTTCAGTTGTTTGTATATCAAATCTACATCATAGAATACACTCGTACTGAGATATAAGCAGAGAGTTAAAGTATAGCATAAATGTGGCCAAGTCTTTAGACGTGAAGAATATATAATTTTTCACCTAGATCTTCATTTTTAATTTGAGCAAATAAGTCTCTTTTACTCACACTCGGAGAAAAAACTCAGAGAGCAAACGATTGCTTGGGTTCTTTAACGAGTTCGTTCGTGATCGGCTCAAAATCCGTTTTGCTTCTCTCGGGTTGTCCCACAAAAAGTCTTTTGTGTGCGTATTGGTATGTCTGCAAGAGAGTTCGTTAATCAAGCGTGTGAATGTGTTGGTGAATGCACTCACTGTGCGATCGTCAATCTTAACGCTCCCTAATCGATGTTCGTACAACTTCAGGCGCACAATATCATACGAAAACGAAAAGAACCGAAGTCTCTTGCTCAGAGCGAGAGCGAGAGCGAACGAATATGATTACTTTGGTTTTTCGAGGAGTCAACAGCTATATTTTTTTTCAATCTGTGATTGCCACAATAAGTTTGAGTATTTACTTTCTGAATTCCTTTTGCTCTATTATAAATATTTTATTTTATTATATTTCTTTTCAATATATTTGCTTTCGTTTTTCTTTTACACTAAGAATGTTTTTCTTTAGCACTTAAATCGCCAACAAACTTGAACAGCACAAATATTCAAATAAATATATTTTCCGTTTCATATTTAGTTAAGCAAGTTTTTATTGCTCAAGAATATTTTTAAGCAGCTTATGTAACCGAGCTTTGCTTTCCGTTCCTTCGCTTTCGTTGACTTAACCCAAATTTATTTGATTTAAAATTGATTCATTAATGGGTCAATTTGGCTGGCGTCGTGTACATCTGTTAGCCATGTACATACATGGATGGGTCGAATGGTAAATTTATCGCAATTAAATATTTAAAATGTAAGTTCGCTCATATTTCTGTGCCAATTTCAATTTGTCTACATTTTCCACATTTTTTTTTTTAGGACATGTTCGTATTTGTATTTTATTTTGCGGCAGCTTTTGCAGCTGCGAATCGAATTGAGGCTACCAACTGTCAGTAATTTGCATAGTTGAGCTGAAAATTGCCACCCACACTCACCCACACACCAACACACACACACATACAGAGAGAAGACGGCGAGCAACTCTATCAAATGCTGGCTGAGTGATTGAAGGCAGCTGGCTGAATACAAAGCTAGGGGCAGCGGGCGGACTGGGGGGCGTGGCGTATTGAAGTGGGCGCTTTGCAAATTCATAGAACTCAAAATTGATTTATTATGCGGTAATTGTTTTGGCCTAGTTTGAGCCCTGCATACACAATTAAGTTGAGCAGCCGCATAAATGGAACACTTAATGACTGCACCGTTTAGGCCACTCCGCCAAGGCATGTGGGCGTGGTCGCCTCTTTGCCCACCCCCGCCACAAATTTGGGTTAATAATATGATTTGAGCCGGCGAGCATTACAATAAGTGGCACTCCCGGCAATTGCCAACATAATACAATAGTTAAAAATTGACAACAGGCACCAAAACAATGTCTGGTCCCAGGTCTTGACTGGCATTAGCAGAAAGGTCTTTGGGTACAGCTAGAATCATGGCTAAGGGAAAGTACTGGTAAAGGGTATTGATACTGTCTCTTACAATATATTCATATACTTCCGCTGGAGAATACTTTTCATAGATGATCCTCATCTGATCGGCTTAATAGGACTCTGATACAGTCTGGTCGAAAAGCATGCTAATAAAATTAACTAATCATTGGTTTAGATTATATTTATAGATTAAATGTATTTATAGATTGAAGAAAGAGTTTATCTGAATTGGTAGATATGTTGAAGCTATAAGGAATGAATGAGTTGGAGGAAGTTAACCAACATATGGAGTGATATTTAGGTTTACTTTATGATATCACTTATGCTAAATGAGCAAAGTAAATTTAAGATAAATTTTCATTTTCATTACATGCTAGGGCGTCAAGTAATGTTTATTTATAACCAGTTTATTTGTTTCTAGCTATATCAATTATACCCGAAAAAAGTGTAATTCAAGTAGATAGCAAATGCCAATTATACTTTTCCAGCTTAAAGCTCTGCCAGCAATCTCAACGTATATTTGCAGAGGGAACGAAACGGGTCTCTCTTTTTTTCCCCTCTCTTAAATTGCCAGCAATTAGGCACAGAGGAGACAAAATTTCAATACATTTATTGTGTTGAAATTTACGGCACAAAGATTGACGAAGGCTCTGAGAGGGGGACGGCGGAGTTGGTGGAGCTGGCGAGGTTAGCCCGTAAAATGGCAAAACTGTCTGAAAAGTTGCCAGAAGACAGCCAGCTAAAAATAAACAAAATGAAAAGTTTTTATATATTTATAATATGTATTTCACGTAGTTTAGCAAATGGAAACTCACTGGGCAGCATTAAAGTTTACATTTAAATTGAAAATTTTAGCGAGTTTTTAGTAAAATTCCAACTCTGTTTCTTTTTCTCTTTCTCTCTCTCTCTCTCTCTCTCTCTCTCTCTCTCTCTCTCTCTCTCTCTGCACTGAGCTGACAAGGAATGCTGTTCGCTCATTCAATTTGCATATTTCATTTCGCTTTTATGGACAGTTTAAATAGAAAGTGCAGCGAGCAAACAGAATCAGACAGAGAGGAAAACAAAAGCCAAAGCAAATTTGTTACACATCCAACCATAAACTCCCCTCCGCTCATGCACAATTCGGGATCTCAATGCGGAACGCGGAAAGCGGAACGCTCAGCGCTCAACGCGCGTCATTCAATCCGAGATCAATTGCTGTAAAAATGACAAAATTATGCTGGGCCACCAAATAAATTCGTGCAGTTGCTGTCAAGTGTCCAGGGCGGAGGGTCGAATGAAATTTGTAACAGCTCACAGCTTTGCTCGATTTCAATTTGGCTTAATCTGTTTAAATGACCAGCGGACAAAAAAGCAAGGGAAAGCAACGGAAAGCAAACAAAAAATAAAAACAGCATTACCAAAAAAAAAACCTTCAATTTGACAGATTCAATTTGCAGAGCGTACGCGCTGAATAGAGAGCAACAAAAACAAGAAATAAGGCAACTGGCGTCGTGGCCAATGAGTAACGCTAAAAAGCGTGTTGAACAAGCCACGTTTATAGCTGCATCAGTTTAAAGCCAGCTTGTAAATCAATATGATAGATATAGGCGAAGCTTAATGAGACAACAATAGGTTTGTATTAAGTGGATACAGCGAGTATATTGTGAAAGAGATCCGCTGTTGGACTGTAAGAGCTAAACAGCAATGCTTTATAGTTATGAATAATCTGTATGTTAGTTTATCAGCTTTAATGCTGTCTATATCTCTGACAGCTTACAAAAAAATTAATAAATAAATAAATAAATAATAATAATATTAGATAAAAAAAAATAAATAAATAATAATAATATTAGATTGAAAAAAATATATATATAAATAATAAAATATATAAAATATAAGAAAAAGTTTAACTAAAATAAAAAATGAAAATAAAAAAAGTAATATATCATTTTAAAATTCTAAGCAAATTTAAATTAGCTTATCATACGAAACCTTAAGCTGAATCACATTAAAAATTTAATACTTTATAGATAATCGACTACGAGCCTAAGAGTCCTAATGTAATGACAGTAAAATAATGAACAGCTCGCCAGAAAGTATCAAATTCATTAATTTATATGAAGCTAACAAATATAAAACATTTCATTACTCAAATTATAAATAAGTATACTGCACTTTATAAAATATGAACAGATATATACAAAATATATCAGCGTATATAATTAATTTATAGAACAATAGGGAATCCATAGCTCTTATACAGACGGCCAAAGGGATGAACAGACAGAAGTAGATCGCCTCGCCTGTTGATCTTCATCAAGTTTATATATACTCTATGACGCCTCTATTTGCCCGCTAAATAAGTTTTTACCATTAGTTTAATAAATACTTGTAATACCTTTCAAAAAATCCTGAGGCGATGAAAACAAAATATTAAATTAAATTAATGTTTTTTAAGTAAATAAATAAAATATCTATACGCTGAAACACTTAATCTTAATCTTATTCCGCGACTTAAAATCAAAGCTTGTTGTGCATTCTCTTGAGTCCTTATCTAAATTATGAGCTTTGTCGCAGGCAAATTACAATTTTCGCGCTGCAGTTCTGCAGCTGTTGCGCGCCTACCTGGGTAGCTGATGCTGATGCTGATGCTGATGCTGATGCCTGGCTGCATAATTTGCTGCTGCACATCAGCGGGAAGACATTATCTCGCTTTATTTTATGTCTGATGCCAAAAACTAAGTGCCAAAAGATGCTGCAACTCAAATTTTTCGCTGCATGCCTATTCCCGCTCTCCCGCTCTCTCTCTCTCTCTCTCTCGCTCTGTTCGTTTCCTGTTCATCCTAGCTTTATTTGTTTGTCTTGCTCGCGCTCGTATGGCACAAATTAGAGCGCTCTTAAAGCAAAAACTTTGTTGGCCCTAATGGCTTCATAACATGCAACATTACAGGGCCATAAGCAGTGGATTTGTGGGCGTGGCAGACGAAAATGTGCTGCTGCTGCTGCCGCCGTTGCCTGCTAATATGCAACTATATATTATGCGAATGTCTTGCTCTCGTTGCCTTTTCCTACTCGCTCTCTCGGTCTCTCTCTCCCTCTCGTTCGCCCTCTCTCTCGCACTCCTTTGTTAATTTCGCGCTGTTCGCCTTTGTTTGCCTTTGACGGCACCTGGCAACAGAGCGACAGCAGCAGCAGCAGCAGCAACAGCAGCAGCAACAGCAACAGCAACAGCTGTGCCCCACTATCAACCGTTAATAAATGTTATAGTTGTAATTATAATAAAACTTGACTTTAAGCGTTTACCTACTTCTCATACAGACACACACACAAGCAGCACAGCTGTCAGCTAACGATCTCAGAGCTCGTTGCTGGCGGCCATTGACAAGGATTTCGACAACTGCCCCAACATCCATGGAGCACATGTTGTGCGCCAGACGTCTTTGAGTTAAATTCGATTGCATGGCATCGAGCATGTCGAGCTCTTAACACTCGTACACTCGTAAAGGATAACATACGTTAGTTAGTTCGAGCACATCTACTGTCGTCTACATTCATACTGCAAGTGATTCTACAAGAGAACATGCGAAGCTGTTGATTTGCAGTGGAAATGACGCCAAGTTTTAAGAAGTTTAAATTAGAGTGCGGTTACTATATGTCACCCAGGAGGCCTACGCAATGGCGGGGGAGGCAATATGAATAATGAATACAGATTGCGGTAGACAGAGCTGGGATAAGTGAGTCAGGAATGAGCATAAGCATATGTCAAGGAAAGTTTACACGAGTTGGAGAAGTGATAAAGGTCAACAGCTGTAGCTTACTTTAATGAGCATTATGTGACCTTGGGGAGTCTATGTAAGAAAAAATGTTAAAAATGTATTTACAAAAGAATATTTTCTTATTATTTATTTATATAGGTATTTTTTTTAAATATTTATTATAAATAATATATTTATTTACATTTTTATTAATTTTATTATTATTATATTTTAAATGATTAATATATTTTTATTTATTTATTTTTTTTTTTCATTTATTTATAATGAAATTTATGAAAACCCTTATGAAATTAATTTCGAAAAAATTCAATTAAATTAAATCAACTTAGCTCGAAAATGTAATATTTATAATAATATCAATCGCTTTAATGAATTTACCTGACAAAGCGAGCGGAATAGAACGTGTAGCCTGACGAGTAACACACACACACACACATTTGTATTTAAAATATGTAGTTCACAAAATACACGCGCACTTCAGCTGCTTTGTATTGTCAATATTGTTGAAGTGGTTGGAGCTGAGAGCGTAGCCTAGTTCCCTCAATTATTCAGTGTGCCGTATGTGGTTTCATTTTAACAGTTAGCAGTGATGCAACTCTTGGTTTGCGCTCGCTTCCGGTTGCGCTGCCGCCATCTTGGCCAGTCTCAATCTAAGATTGAGTGTGTGTGTGTGTGTGTGTGTGTGTGTGTGTGTTTCTAGTATTTCTATTTGTGGCATGTGGGAAACGTTTGCTGCTGCTTGAGCACACGACAGACGCACTTCAGTTGCAATTGCCGTGCCTCAAAGATCTCCCGTCTCTCCCGGCCACGCCCATTAGCCCAGTGTGGGTCGCTATCGCTCGTGCTCTGGCACTGTCTCAGCATTTCCTTTTGTGTGTAATTGTCTAGCGTTTTAATTAAAATTGTTCCAAATAGTCGCAGCAGCACACACACACACGCACACCGAAGAAAAGTTATGCGCGAGTGCAGCGCGTGCTGAAAACTTGGCCAAAAGAACCGAAATGCCAACCGGCAATTTATGGCCGGACAAAAATCTCTGCAAAAACTCTCTAAGCTGCCATGAACGAAACTTTTCGCTATGCGCTGCAAATATATATATACATATATATATATATATATATATATCGATGGCAGCTAGCGACCACGCCTTCCACCGCCGGATCCATTTATTTTCTACTCCTTTCTTTTTTCATTCTCAACTGGGCTAATGAATATTTTCAAAGTACTCCGTAGATATGTAATGCAATGGAGCTGCGGTTGTTGCTTTGTCTCATCTCTACACTGCCCAGAGCTGCTCCAGCTCCAGCTCCGGCGCCTTCTGGTCGATTGCTTGCTGTACGCCCGCGCCATTAATGCCAAATGCCAAACGCGATTGCAAAGGCGTCGAAGCATGAGCTGAAATGCGCCTGGGACATTTCGGTCGAAGCCGCAACGCAACAGCAGCAGCAGCAGGAGCAGGAGCAGCAGCAGCTGGAGCGGCAATCCCTTGTGTAAGTGTTGGCGGAGTGTTGGCAGCCGAGGGGGAGGGGGACAGTGGCTGCTTCAAAGCCGCGCAATTGATGGCATCGATGGCAGCGTCGTCCCTTGTCCATGTCCGCGTTCATAGACACGTCCGCATTCGCATCCGCGTCCATGTCCTTGTCCATGTCCATGTCGATGTCAACTGCTGGCTGCTGCGATTTGAATCGCAATGGCGTAACGGGCGCAAACCCAAATTGAAGTTGGCCCCGCCACAGCTTCTTGCACTGCTGCAGCAGCTCCTTCATCTGTCCCGCCCTCCGCTTTGTGGCTTTTTGCATTTCCCTTTTGTTTTTTTGTTTCAGTCTCAGTATCTTTCTGCGCGTTTTTTAACGCTCATTGGCTTTGGCTGCCGTGGCTCATCCTTTTGCTGCTTGTTGTGGCGACTGCCTTTGGCTTTTCACCATTCACGTCCTGCAGCTACATATTCCCACTTCTGCCTCACGGCCATGCGTTTTTTCCTATGTATGTATATATATGACACGCTTTAGCCATTCTCTTCAGCTCTCTCTTTCTCTTTCTCTCCCTGTCTTTCTCTGGTTGCACGGGCCACTTGTCCTATTTGACTTTTGGCCGCTAGCCTCAAAGTTTAATTTAGGGGTTTCACATACACGTCCGCGGCTAAGTGCTGCCAGCTCTTAACTGTTGCGGTTCGCGTTGCTTTCAGGGCTGCGCTGCACAATGCAAAGGCATTTCATGCTCCCCCATAGCAAGCATTGCTCAACGATCACTTGAAATAATGAAACTGCTTGTCGAGCACTCAAAGAGCACCATATATGCCGAAAGATTTGATTTATTCACTTAGATATAGTATATAGACAGAATCCGACTGCTGAAAGGATTTCAATTATCTAAAAGACTTTTCTGAATCTATGAAACATGGCGTATGAAATGCGACCAAGCTAAGTGAAGATTGCAGTGAGTTTCATAATCGAATATCGATTATCTATAAGAATCGATGACAGATGTAGGCAGATGCCTGTTGCAGCCCTGATTTCAGCTGTGACTCACCTGCAGGCGCTGGCATCTACCTTGAGATGCGTTAGCGCTGATGCCGCTGACCGCTGGCAAAGTTCTTTTTGTTTTTCTCTTTTTTGACTGCGACTCAGCCATAAAAAAGGCCGTAAAAAGGCTGCCACAAAGTGCACGCGGGGCGCTCATAAAGTTTTTTCGAGGCGAGTCTAAACTTTTTCAATTCGCCGCAGCAACACCTACAATAACCCAGACGCACACGCACACACGGTCCTTAAGAAAGTTTCGTACTAGTCTGACTCGTCAGTCAATGGCTCAAGCTAAGCTGCCGCTGCTTCTTCTTCTTCTTCTTTCGACTTTGGGAACAGCCGCTTTATGGCCACAGCGGAATCTCAGCGGGCAAAGGTAAGAGCGAGAGGGTGATTGAGGGGAAGCCATGGCGAGTCTCGTAAATAATTTTTAAGTGCAGCTTCTTGTTTTTGTTGTTGTTTATCTATTTTTATTTATTTATTTTTTAAGTCACTTTTTTTACTTCGCTGGCGCTTTGTTTTGTTAAATGAAATTGTTTCGTCTTCGCAGCGCCAAAAACTTGTTGGAGCAACGAAAATTTAATTTGTTTCTATATAAATATTGTGAAAGCGAATTTTAATCGCCTTGCCTGACTCCCAAGCTCCTTGCTGAACATTCTTTGAAATTGAAAACAATTTCCTTGGCACTTTTTTCGAGTTATCAACGAGTGCTGCTGCTGCTGCTGCTTCTGCTCCTGCAGCTCCTGTCGATCCCCACTAGCTAGCTAGCAATGGGTTATTAGTTTTCCATGTTTTTGTCTTCAAGAACGGAAATTGGTTTTTAAAAATCCATTACATACAACGGATATACCATCGCCTGAGGCACGTTCACTCTCATGACTCCTGTGCTTGAATTCTATGTATTTTTTCATATTTTGTTTTTATTTTCTTTTTTTCTGGTCTCTGTTTAGCTAACGGCAATTAAACCGAGCCACAAGCAGTCGGCGTATCCAAATTGTCGCCCAATTAGCAGCCGGGCTTAGCTACGATTTTAAGTCAAGAAAATCAACATAATTGCTTCAAGGTTTTTCGCCTAAAACAGTTCAAGCAATTTCATTGAAACTTCAAGTATGGCGCAGGCATTGCAGCATTGCTGAATTTCACATACCCTAAAATGAAAGCCAAGAGGGTGTATTGTTGGTGAAACTTAGCATCTGAAAATAAATAAAAGGAATAAATGTGCTCATAGCTGAATCCAAAATATCTTAAAAAGAATAAAAAAAAATAAATAAATAAATAAAATAATAATAATTTTATATATATGTATAAAAATAAGCAAAAAAATAAATAAATAAATAAAAAATGAATTTGAATACATTTAATTTAGTAAAGATTATATTATAAAAATAATTTCATATTCTGCCTATCTCTGAACCATTTTCTGTTTATATACTTTATTAATTTATAGTTAAAAAAATGTATTTTTTTTTAATATAAGAAAAATATAAATAAATAAAATAAATAAACCAAATAATTAAATAAATATATAAAAATAAATAAACACGTAAATAATTAAAACAAATATAACTAAAAAATAAATAAATAAAAAATAAAGAAATATATAAAAAAAATAAATAAATAAATACAAATATATTCAATATATATAAAATCTCACTACCTCTTCTCTAAGTCAGTTACAGGGTATCTTGCTTTTGACAACTCTCAGTGTTAGCAGTCTTACTTCTTTATTTTTGACTGGTGCTGCCACTGCTGCTGTTGCTGCTTCTTCTTCTTCTACTTCTGTATTGTTGTTATTGCTTGGCAATTGCATTTTTGCCTCATTGCGTTTGGCTGCGGATTTCCGAGTCGTCTCTCACATCTGCTATAGCCTGCTGCAAGCTGTGGCTTGGTCTGGCTGCTCGGTTGCCGGTTGCTGGCTGCCGTTGCTGCTGCTTGCCACACACGACTGCAATCGATATCAAGATACACTTACAAAATTAACTATCGTCAACATACGTGCTTGGTAAATGCAATTACTTGACGATTGACAAGGCCAACGCGAAGCATGGGCGTGCACTGTATGTGGAAGCCCTGAGCCGGAGCACAGCCCACACACACACTCACGCACACGTACACAGACATACATGACAAGGATGTGAAGGGCATGTGCTGGCGATAGCGTCAAAGGATGCGCTCATGGCAGCACAAGGTCGTGGTTCTTAAGCTCACACAGTCAGCATCAATTGCAGAATGCATTGCAATTGCATTAGGTCTCGGAATACTCTCTAACGAATGAAATAACAAGCATCGCCACATAGAACAACTGTTGCTCGGTTGCCGGTCTAATGACTTGAACAATTTAATTAGCATACGCTATTCACTTAGCAAGTTTCAATGCTCTTGATTAGAGAAAGAGAGAAAGCGCAGTGCATGTGGGAATTTAGCAATTGCAGTCTAAAGTCTCTAAGGCTGTCAAGATGAAAACATTTGGTAAAATTAAGAATTGATACTCTAAATATATATTAAATATTCCTTATAGATCCATTATAGTGTATAAATATATCCAATTTGCAAATTGAAACGTTTTCGTTTCGTTTCGGAATCAATAACATAACCCGCTTTTGCTTTCAGTTTAACAATCCCATCATTTACTCAGCTGCGAACGCACGCAGAATAAGCACTGAAAGAGAGAAAGAGAGAGTGTGCTTGAGAGAGAGAGGGAGAGAGAGCAAGCGTAAGCCGATCGCTTCAATTGCTTCTAGTGTAAAAGAGATTAAAAACATATAGAGATTTTCCCTCAGTAGCTGGTGCATATGCTTCTATTCATAGACAATGAAAAAAAAAAAAAAAGAAAAAAAAACAGGAAAGTAATATCTCCATTCATTTTGGACTATTTTCAATTTCTTTTCCTATATGTTCTCATTTGCTTATTGCCAAAGCTAATGCATTGCTCTGACCACAACATCACTGGCCCGATGCCCACGCTCCCCAAAAATTTTCCAACTTAAGCCCCAAAAAATTAATGAGAAACAAACACGTAATATGTTCGACTCCAGCGCTTTGACACACAGGCGCACACCAGGTTGACGAAGGTTTCTGTAAACAAACCCAGCCAAAAGTGAGAAATCATTTAAGGTCCTGTTGGCCCCGCTACGCCCCCTTCAGTCTTTCCGCCTTTTGTATGCACACAAAGCATGGCATAATATGCTTTCACTTGGCCCAGTCTGATGTATTGCTAGCTAATACATCACCTAGATTTTTCGTGTCCATTGCGGTCAAGACTGAGAGCTCACATTCTCCATTTCCATTTCTCTTTCCCCTTTCCCATTCCCTTTCCCTTTTGCTTTCAGCTTCAGTTATGCCCACAAATGAAAAAAGCTCTTGAAAATTGTTGGTAAATAAAAGCAAAGAGAATCGCTGCGCAGCGGCTTCCGTTGATATTTTTCGCATATTGCATTATGCATTATAAACAGCTAAGTGGGCGGGGCAACACTCAAGCCACACTCCCGAAGTAGCCCAGCTTCGTGTTTGTGCATAAGCAAATTAGCTTTGAATGCGTAGACGAACTTGTTGGCAAATCGGGCTGCTGGCGCTTGTTTCTGTTAAATAAGATGCCAGCGATGAGTGCGTGCAAAGCTGCGCCAAGTTCTAATTAATTATGAAAAGTGAGAAATCCAGCACACAAGCTGAGCCAGCGGCACACAGAGCAACACACATGGGCCTCCCTTATGAAGAGCATAATAAAGTTGCGGAATCCCTTCGTTTAAAAGTGAGACAGACAGAGAGCGAGTGAGAGAGGGAGCGAGCGGGCGAGCGGGCGAATGAAATAAAGAAATTCAAAGCACTTTTGGCCTAATGCGAGCTGAGCTCTTCACTGGGATTCTCAGGCGCTGAATACAAAGCAAATTGCTGTAGTCAATTTAATTAAATTTGTTTGTTGGGCGAGCCCAGCGAAGCGCGTCTCGATGGCAGCAGCATTGCTTCAGGCAATAGCCCGCCAGCTGCCGCACAGCTACCAAACAAATTCCCCCGCATCCCAATCGAATCGCAAATCCAATGTAAGCTAAAAGCGGCTAAAATGCCCGCGCATCGATACAAAAGGATGCGTTTATCACAATTCTATTAACGCACCAAGTCAGTCAGATATATCCAGAGGCAGCAGCAGCGGCAGCAGCTTCGCAATCTATGGACAGCAGCAACAGCGCCGACAGCAGACAGAAGTTATAGCTATGTGTGTGTGTGTGTGGGAGAAAGAGAGAGAGAAAGAGAGAGAGAGAGATAGAGAGAGATAGGGGGGAACTGTGCGCTGGCGGCTGCTTGGGGGCGTTTTTCCAACCGCTTTTCATGTTTGCATTGGAAATTTGCCAGTGGCAACAAAACCGACAACAACTACAAATACCAGCGAGTGCTGTCAGTGTGCGTGGGTAAATAGAGAGGGCGCCAGAACAAGAAGTTGGATACAGCCTTAGAAGCTCGCAAACAAAATACCCACTACTATGGCTGTGCAATATCCGAATATATGAACTAAATTTTCACCCACTTCACAGCAATGCACTGCACCAAAAAAAAAAAAATGTTAAGTAAAAAAATTTGTTTTTTAAATTTTAAATAAAAAAAATTAAAAAATAATATATATTTAAATAAAAACAAAAATTTAAATAAAAAAAATATTTTAGAAAACAAAAATTAATATAAAAAAATTTTAAATAAAAAATATGTTCAAATAAAAATACTTTAAATATATAATTTTTGTTAATAAACAAAATTCAGATAAAAAATTTAAAATAATGCAACGTACGACTGACCCCACCGGGTCTGGACGACTGAATAAATGCCGCAGCTGCTGCCCTTTATATAGTGCCACTTCCACTCAAAGCTTGAGTGGCACTCAAATTTTGAGCAGGGCGCCAGGTAGAGATCGTTGCAGTCGATCCAATGGGAACAATTTCAGCTGCTGCAGGCATTTTCTAAATGATCTCCTGGGGCTCTTCTGCATCCCTTGCTCTTCTTAGGCAGACGGACAGAGAGACAGACTGTGGAGATGGAGGGGGGATCGACACAGAGACCGATATACGAAGAGATACATATGTAGGTATGCAGGCTAACAGACACACGTAGTTAAATTACCTCATTAAACTGCTTAAGAATATACATATATATATATATAAAGAAAGCGCTCGTATTTAAATAAATTCCTGCTGCAAGTATTCCTATTTTAGAAAGTTGATTATTATGAAACCTAAAAGCTATTTTGATACTGATGTAAAATACAGGGTATTAAGTTATTATGATTATTAAATTTCTTGGTTGACCTTGACAAGTTCATTCATAAACAATATTTGGAGAAAAAAGAAATAACAAAAACTACCCTAAAATAAATAATAAAATAAAAACTCAAACTTTATTGACTTGCCAATCACAACATATCAAGGGTATATTAAAATGATACGTAATTCCACACTTCGCCTGTTGTATCCAAATAATATCATTTATATATTTGCATCGTATAAGTACAATAGCCGAGCAAAGCCGGGTGCTTTCTGGTAGTGCCACTGAAATGGTAAACAGTAAATGTAATTAAAATTTGTGAAGCAATGAGACGACTAGAGACCCTTAGCATCAATAGAGCCACAGAGAGACTTTTGCATTCGAAATCAAATAAAATTCTGGCTTCTTTTAATTTACAGCGTCAAACAACAAAATCATAGAGGCAAGCAGGGGACAGTTCATGGGAGGGAGAAAACTAGAAACTAAATGCTTTTGATGTTTCATTGCTACAATATTTATGCTATTGCAAATGATTCAATTGCAGCATTTATTAAATTCTGTATTAGTTTGATAATACGCACGCAAAGCCCGGCGGGATGATTTAATGCGCCAGCCAGGAACAAGTGCGATAACATAATCCCAAACAGCGAGCCTCAATTAAAACACGCTCAACAAGTTGGCTGGCGGTCGAATAACTGAATTTGCAACTAATCCTGGCCTAAGCCTAATTACATTTTGTTTGCTCAGCCCGAACCTTTTTTAGTGGCATGGCCTGCCTCTGATTAAATCGTCCAAATAAATATCACAAACCGGCATGACGGCTCATCCAGCGGTGCGGGTCGGGGCGGAGGGGAGTGGCATGTAGGCGCATAAATAATTGCACGTGCTATGGCATTTATTTGTTTAAATGACAAATAAAATGCAGAAATCATTTTTATAAACATTTTGTCGCTTCTGTTATGTTTTGTTGTTGTTTTCACTCGCGTTGTTTTGTTTTGGTTTTGTTTTGTTTCCCATTTGCTGTCCTTGTCTGGTTGCCATTGGCAAATACGCGGCGTATGCGCAATTTATTTACAAGCATTTATATTTGCCAGCCTGGTTTTTATAGCTGGTTAGCATTGGCAGCAGTTGCTTAAACATTTATGCAACGTGGGGATTTTGTTTACATAGCCTGGCATTTGCCCATCCAATTGATGAATCCAGAGCTCAGAAAGAGATAGAGAGAGAGAGAGAGAGAGAGAAAGATGGCAGAGGGCGCAATTCAAATGCCGACAGTCAAAAACTGGGATACATTTTTAATGATGTACAAATATTTGCCTTGCAGCACGATGGCATTTGCACATTTGAAAACTATAGAAAATGCGGTATTAAAGCAAAGATTGTGAGAGTTAGAAAATCAAAACAGAAATGTCAGGGGAATAAACAAAATATTATCAATAAATGTGCAATAAAAATATTGAGAATGACAGACAAAATTCAAAATTCAATTATGAATATTAGAGGGATAGCGGAAAAGATGCTGTGATATATATTTAAAGAAATTCTCTAGAAGTTTTATATTTATATTCAGTTAAATTTAAAATAGAAAATAATCTGTATTATTTATTGAAATATACCTCGAATAATATGTATAAAATTTAGCGGATAACTAATTTTCTTTGCATAAATATTTGTCGAACTTTTTAGCCATCAAGTCTAATAATCAACCAACTGTAGTTAGGCTTTAAAATTTAAGCATTAGGAGACTCCTTAATCTTGTAGCAAACCTACTTAGTAGCCCTGCTTACGTACAAAACATAGTCAAGCACTCGAAGGGCTTCGACAAAGTAACCTATGGAGTCCATCTGCAATCCCAACATTGAAGCTAATTGGCTTAAGCTGCTTTAGATCTTCACAAAACAGTTTCTCTTCTATACGCCCACTCAACTGTTACGTAACTGCTAACTTGTCTCTTATAGCATTTAGAGCATACGTTTGCTTCTGTTCTCTGAAAGTTGAGGGAGCTGTCTGCAGAGTTTAGATCTGGTTTGCAAGTGGCATGTAAGCTGCGCTCTCCTTAGAAGTTGACGTTGAGTCGCTCCACTTCTGTGGCAATTTCTGCAGGGCAGCCGCAAATGGCAATGTTTATTAGCCATAATGATGCTGCGGCCCTGTCAACAGAGCGCAACAAACATGGCACAAAGAAAATATGCTCCATTCGCTGTTCTCCACCTATCTTTCTCACTCGCTCGCACCCTCGCTCTTTCGCTCTCTCGCTCTCCTTTGCTGTGCTGTCTGACCTGACATTATGTCCGAGTAACCAAATCCGGCGGGCAACTTTGAATAAACTACAAGTTTTGTGTGGCGCCCGGTGCAAATAGCAGGCGGAATGAAAAAGAAGCTAGAAGAAGCAAGTAGAGCGCGGCACAAGGTATCGCATCCAGTCTACGTCCGCAGCCCCATGAACTCTCTTACAGATGTCGCGTCGACAATTTTACTTGGCTATTTATAACTGTCGCGTCTGTAGACCTCAACCCGCGCGCCATGAACATCTTTATTCCATGGTGTCTATGTGTGTGTGTGTGTGTGTGTGTGTCTGAGGTAGGTGCACAACGTCAACAGCTGGCTAGGCAGCATCCTGCGCGTCCAGCTGCATGTCCTTGTCAGGCTAGCCCACCAATCACTCGACGCTCTCACAAATTGCGGTAATTTCTTGTTGTCGCCATCAGGCAGCAGCAAACAGTCGCTGAATTATAACCAAAGTGGCTAATTTGTCACGCAGAGCGCCTGGAGAAAACCAAAGAGACCAAGCAGACAGAGCGAGAGGGAGACAGAGTGAGCGAGTGTGTGAAAGGAAGCATTATACTGGCAGACAGTGCCTTAAAGCTCTGTCTGCATAATTCGATCATCTGTTCAATTGCTTATGATGATACGCCTTAGCTAAGCTCTCTCTGGGTCTCGCTCTCGCTCTCTCTCCTTCTCTGTACAATATCCAAAGCCAGATGATTTCCTTGATATCCTGTGCAAATATTTCTGAAACCTAAAAGGCAGCACACAAAGGCAAAGGACACACAGCATCGCTCAACATCGATTTGGCTCTTTATTGCTGTTTTATGGACCAAATACAAGTTGCGAGCATGCAAAAATATTGTGCTTGCCGCACAATGGACAATTGTTGGCTGCCGAGGCCATCATCGTCTCTGCTCCAAGAAAATATATGCATGTATATATGCGCCTGAGTGGGAAATGCAGGGAAAATACTTATATTGAATTGACCGAGGCCAGAAGTTGTTGCTCATCTCTGCCGCCTCCGCCTCCTCCTCCGCCCCGCACCGCCCAGGCTCAGGCTCTTGCTGCTGCTGCTGCTGCTGCTGTCTGTGTGCAAATGCCTCTCGTCTCTGGCAATTGGATTTGCGTATTCGGATAAACATTTCAATTGGCCGCACGCTTCATTACCCGCCGGCCCCGCTGCGGAATGCCAGGCCAATCCAGTTCGTTGTTAGCCAACTTTTTCAATCTGGCTGCCGTTGGCAACTGGCAATGGAGAATCAAAACGAAACGCAACGAAAAACTATTGAAAATTAATTTCGAAACAAATTTACAAAATGCAACCGGCAATTGTTGCTCCCAACAGTTGAAATAATTTTACCCCTCACTCGACTCCAACTGCAACTCCAACTCCGATTCTGATTCTGATTCCTATTCCGATTTCGACTCGACTGTTGTTGGTCCATAATGCAACGCAGATCTGACATGAGTTACTAAATTATGCAAATTAAAATATGTACACATAATTACAAATGTAAATCGCATTAATTTTACAACTCGAATAACTTTTCCAAAGTCGATATATGTAAATTTGTGGTTGCAAATATCACAGAATACTTTTTACCACTTATTTTTGTGTGCACAATTCGAATCAGTTGACTCCTTTTTTTATTTTAAATAAAATTTCAGCTTTGCTAAGCTCCATGTGAGTTCATCAAATATTTCATAAGCATAGTACATGCATCTGGTATTTAAATGAGAAAATTCCCTTATGAATTCCATATTCATTCTATATTCATAGTGAATATATAGTAGCTGGCTGATGTAAAATGAAAGTAGAGCTCTTATTATATATTCCAGTAGTTATCTGAAAATAATTTCTCAATCCAATACTCCATTTACTGTGGATACTCATGGACAGAGTATTAATTAGTCTGGCTTTGTTGACGCTTTCGCAATGCAAACACCAAATGACCGCAAATTATTTTTATAGTCGAGTTAATTGAGGTCCACAGCGCGGTTTTCATTTGATTAAGTTTAATAATTACAACTGCATTTAATTCACAAACATTTTCGACGCTGCCTCTAATTTGTGCCAGCTAATATATAATTTAATGTCAAATACAAAAGATTATTTAAAATAAAACTTTTTAAATTAACTCGATATTTGAAAAAAAAAAAACTTTCAGTTCATTGATTAAAAGCGAACAAAATTAAAATTATAAAAAAAAAATCGTGAGGATATATCGAGGATAATACATACCAAAATTATTAATATATAATTTGTAAAAATCTATATTCTTTTGGAGTCATATTTGGGTTAAAAAACAGAATAAATTATTTTTTTATATAATTTGAAAAAATATTTCTTTTATTGGAGTAATATTTGGGTTAAACTGTGTGAATTTTGAATATATTTGAAATGGCCAAATGTATGTTGTCCGATTAGTTAAAATTGAATGGGGCTTATGGGCGATGCTTTGTGGTTGTTGGGCTTTACTTGGAGGTCATCATTTGTACAAACTCCTCGTAGCTGATCTTACCGTCGCCATCGACATCGTGTATCCGAATCATTTCCTCGCACTCATCATCCTGCATTAGGATATCCAGATCCAGCATAACACGTCGTAGCTGTTCTGCGCTTATGAAGCCGGTGTTCTCTCTGTCAAAGACGCGGAATGCCTCACGAATATCATCCTCATCGGGATCAAATGTCATGCGCATCGTCATCGACTGCAGAAAGTTTTCAAAGTCAATGAATCCGTTGCCATCCAAGTCCATCTCGTTAATCATCGACTGCAGCTCCTTCTCGGTGGCACTTTTTCCCAGAGCAGTAACCACCGTATCCAAATCCCTAATGGTGACACTTCTGCTTTCGTCCTTCACTAAAATGGCAAAACCGCGCCTAAACTCGTACAGTTCCTCCTCGGAGTACTCCATTGCAGACGTCAATTGAAATTTGGTAACTTTGTTAATTTGTGTTAAATATTATTTACTACAATAGTCCGATATGTGTATAAAACGAGTATAAAACACAAACTGAGCTACAAGGCAAGTACTTCAAGCCTTTTATAAAATTCATGGCTTGCTGAGGCTTTAATTTTAATCACATACATGTGGAATATATGGCTAGACAGGTTTGTCAGAGATGAAAATGTCCTGAGAGCTCTGCCAAATTCATTAAACAATCTATTTTTGGCTTACAGCCGTGTAATATCCTCTACAATAATCTCTGGGGTATCGTCTTACCGAGGATTTATAAGGGTGGAAGGCTTGCAGAAGTGGAGCATGTAGGCATTGAATTAATCTCTCCAGCATCTACCCAAATCGCCTTCGCGTGAAAGAAAATCACATTTAATATTTAAATCATCAAAAATATTGAAAAGATTGATTTCTTAAATTTGAATTGTAATATAACTAAAAATTGTATAAAATTAATAATCAATATAAAACCCTTTCTAGCATATGTTAATATATATTATATATTTTGCCGTAACTAAATGATGATCGAGTGCTAAGGCAATTACTGTGTTATATATTGTTGTCGGCATCTTTGGCTGCCTCAGTAGCACATGCACATGAATATTTTTCCGTATTTTATTTGTGTTTTTTGTTTGCCACTTTTCCAATGATATATTAGTTACAGTTGCTGCCCTCAACCTTTTCTTTTGTCTTTTGATATTTTAACGCGAAATGCAAACGCAACAGCAACAGCTACAGCTACAGCTACAGCAACAGCAGCAACAAATTTTGGCCGCATGCTGCGGTCAGCCGCACACATCAACAGCCAGGCCCATGGGCCAGAGCAGCTGCCAGTTGCCAACAACAATAACTGAAACAGCAGCAACAACAATAAAGGAGTAAAAAAAGAACAAATTTGGTTGACCAGGCGAAAGTTATTTACTGCAAATCGGTCGACTGAAACACGGATCGCTGCTGACGACGCGACAGCTCGCAACTGGCAACTGGCAACTGGCAACATTTGGTTAACTTGGCTTTAAACGTGCTATTCAATTAAAATTGCAAAATATTTTTGTAAGCTAACGACAACCAGGTGAAACTTTCCAGCTTCAAGCTCAATCGTATTGCAAGCCCTGAGCCAATTACACGACTCCGCTTAATCGCAACGTTTGCAAATTTCATTTTGAATACCTTTTTGGAGTTACCAAACATAACTTTTGCTCTAACTGCAATTCATAGAAACTTTTTTTTTTTTTTTTTTTTTTTGCTTTTGGCTTTTGGCAAAGCTTTAATTAATAATTAAAACAATAGATCAAACACATTTTAGCTAACGGCAAAAAATGTGCTACTGAAAAGTTAATTTGCAAAGCAAAAGTTGTGTATTCAAACGATATTTGAGCATTGTTAGAAATTTCATTTAGAATGATGTTTCTGTAACGATGCTATTTTTTCGAAACTAATATTTAATTGAAAGTTGAGCAGAAAAATTGTAAATCACAAAAATTTGCTTAGTCTCAATTAAGTATCAAAGCTGTCAAAGTCCAGATAAAATCATGAACGTGGATCAGCAACAACAATTGATATAGCAAAATAATTATAATTAGAATTATATAATTATTACACATGAAGGCTTTAATTGAATTTATTTTAAACCAACTTAAAAACTAAACCAACTAAAAAAGAATGCAAATTTGATCTAGAGTAACCCCAGGCCTGCTCTAAACATTGCTCAATTTCGATAGCTCCCATTTATACACCCATCATGCCAATGCAAGTGAAATATTATACACTCCCCGTTCCAGTTCTCAGTGTTCAGAGTCAACTAAATACCTCTTCAAGCTATGCAGTTGTTGTTGTCGCTCAGTTAAGCGGAGAATTGTGTGTGCTTTGGCCGAATATATTCTTCCAGTGACTATCTGAGCCGTATTAACTGCTTCAATTGCCCGAATAATTCAATGGGCCAACTCTTCACCTCTGTGTGTGTGTGTGTATGTGTGTGTGTATTATCCGTTAGGCATGCTGACGACAGTTGTTCACTTGCAGCTCGTTAGAGACGACTAAATCGAATCGTCTGCCCCATTGAAAGCATTTTCTGCTCTGCCAGAAGCTAACTGCGCGCCATTGTGCTAAATGCTCGTTTATTTGTACGCAATTATAAAGCATACCTTGGGTCATATCTTTTACCTTATCTGCGCCACTCAAGTCAAGCCGCAAATGTGCTCGGCGTGCTCTGTGCTCTGTGCTACGTGCTACGTGCTGGGGCAGCAGCCATTGGCGATGCTGTAAAGTAGGCAACAATAAATTATTTCATTGCTGACCACAAACAGTTAAAAGTGGCGGTTGTTGTTGCTGTTGCTGCTGCTCCCGCCTAGGTTGTTGTTGCTATTGCTCACGTCTGCCATTAAACTCGGCGTAAAAATAGCTTGAAATATGTAATTTTCCGGTTCAATTACAACGCCACATCAGCAGTGAACTCAGCGCAGAACGCAACGGGCAAACGATCCAGGTTATCAGCATTGTCAGCCATCCACATCCGCATCCGCATCCGCATACATATCCACATCCGCAACATCGCGGCCAGCAGCAGCTAAGATCCATGTACGCAGATAGCGAGTGACCAACGCGCTTGTGCGATATGCGGCTCGGATAACGTTCAGTAATTTGTTGTAAATCTCTGGAGCACGTAAAACGAGTGATACAGCCAGAGAGGGAGGGGAGAGGGAGTGGCAATGTGCAGGAGAAGGAACAGGTATAGTAGCTGCAGATTGAATGCGATTAGATACACTCGTTGGCTGCGTGCCGCATTTTAATAAGAAAACCATTTAAGTGAATCGCTAAGCCTGAATGATATTTGCCAAAGCCTATCAAAGATGAAAGCAGCATACGCAATTAGTGTTCTCATTGGGAAAACAAATAAAATATTATTAAAATATATTCTTAGACTTTAGTAGCACAAAAACTCTATCTGAAACAATTGACTGCTCAGTTCTTGCTAGTAAAACGCGCTTCATATGTAATTTAAAAGACGTAAACAAATACTTGAGAAATAAAACTAGATAAAGCTGCTAGACTTCAGCTTCGACTTGAGCTAAAGTTTTTTCCGCACAGCACAAACTTTATGGCCTCAACATAATATAGCTAATTAAATTCTAAATCAGTTTCACTTGATTAACTATTTTTATTACAATCTGAAGCTCGCATGGCTTAAATCTCAAAAGCTGAATTAAATTTCTCGGTGGGTTCGTGCTAGGAATCTCATCTTCAGGCTGTTTATACAGCAATAGTTAAGCAAAGATTTTTGTTTTATTTGCTTAGACGAATTTACAGTTGATTTGCATAGAGCTTAAGATCAACAACAGCCTAGGCGAGCAACTCGTGTAAAAGATGCTGCAAGGCAGAGGAGGAAAAAGAATAAAATCGATGCAGTTACGGGACGAACGAGAGACGAGGAGTGGTGCGGAGTGGAAAGCTAAGCAACTTGACTGCAAAAATGCCAGCAAGTAAATTTTAAACATCGCACGTGGCCATAAAAACCATGCCGGGCCAAAGAGCGGGAACGAATGCTGCCAGGAGCAGCCCGGACTGTTCGGCAGTCACACGGAGCAGAGGCGGAGGGTGGATTGTGGGGAGAGGAGAGAGGAGGAAGAGAGCAGCTGAGAATGGTACGTGTGGGGGAACTGCATTTTAGCGCCATATTTTATACACACTTAAAGTCACACACAGAGAAAAGTGGAAGTCGCCAGGGGGAGGGGTGCGGTGGGTGGGTTGGGCGAATAACGGTGCAGTCGCCGTAGTGTCAAAGCAAGAAAGGCAAACGGCAATGCGGGCCAAGATAAACGCGGTGTGCAGAGCTAAGCCGAGCAGAGCATCAAAAACAAAAGGTCAAAAAGTTTCTCCGAGAGAGCGACAGAGAGAGAGAGAGAAGGAAGAAGCAGATATAAAAATATATAAAAATGTGTGAAATACTATGTGAAAATGGGTTAAGCAAATGCCAAGAGCACAACAAAAGAGGCCGCAAATAAAATGCAGGCCATAGCCACGCCCACCAGTCAGTTAACTTTAATCAGAGAGGCAGGCAGAGAGAGAGAGGAAGAGAGGGAGAGCGAGAGAGAGTGTGATTGAGTGAGATGGAGGTAGAACAACATTGCGTTTAATGAATATTAATAAATGTGCCACTGAATTAATTAATGAAACGCCGCATTTTCAATTAGCAACAAGACGCAAGCAACAAGCAACGAGCAACGAGCAGGCGACAGCGAACAAGACATTTCACAAGGCCATCAAAAATTGTTGGCTCGGCCGGTTCAATGGGGCGCGGGCCAATCGAGCTGGTGGCTAATTAAAATTTAATTAATTAACAATGCGCGCCGCCAAACGGGCCAAAGCAGTCGAAACTCGACGAAATTGCCGCCATCTGGCCGAAAAGATTTGCAAGCAGTCGGAAATGAAGATGGATTTTGAAATGGCCAAGCGCCACGTGCCCCATTCGCCGTGCAACACATGGCCAGAAAGCAAACAAAAACTTGATATTGATTCGAATTGCTGTTTCTCTTGTAATTGTTGCCTCAATATGCCACATCATTTTCGGCTCATTAATCATTGAAGCATTTTCATTAGCCAGCGGCAAGCTGCTTGGCTCTAATTACTAGAAACATCGGCCTACAATTAAATAGATGAAAGACAAAACGCAAGGCTCAAATATTCCTTGCACCACAACAAAGTGGCCAAGAGAGTGCGAGAAAGGGAGGTGCGAGGGAGAGAGAGAAAGAGAGAGAGTTTCAGCCATTGACCACTGCAAAGCCGGAAACAAACTCAATAAAGCGGAAGACGATGCCCGAGCAAAACTCATTCAATAGAAAATAATATAAAATCAATTCAATTAGCAAAGATATTAAATATATGTTTAAATGCACATTGGGGAAGGCAGAAGGCATCATGTTTTTTACACTCGACAGTCAAAATGTAATCCCGAAGCTGTTAATTCGATTTGCTCCTAATTCGATTTAATTTGAATTTTATACATATTCAGATTATTTGAATTTGAAAAAAGATGTGTATATAAGTATATGTATAAGAAATAAAGCTGCTAGCTAAGCGCATAAATTTATTCATTGCCAAGTTTGCTGAGGAATAGAAATTTCATACTAGCAAAAGTGGTCATTAGGGTGGACCTAAAAAGCAGTTTGAAGAGCAGTGATATTTATTCAACTAACGTTTTGATGAAAGTCTTGCCAACTCTTAGACATATTTGTGATAATGGCTTATACTCGCAAAGGTTCATAGCGAATTGAGCATAAATTATACAATATGAAGAGATCATAGAATCGCATAAAAAAAGAAAGATTCAATTAATTAAAGAGAGACTAGTGCTTGCACTACTTTTCTTATGACTTTTAGCCTATATTCATGTCAATATACATAATGGTTGCTATATGTGTAGATATACATATGTTAGAGAGCTGTTTGAATGCCAGAAAAATGGTGCGCAATATATGTTGACTGACATCGAAGCAAAGAAGAATATAGTTCGAGTGGAAGAGTCTTCTCGTAAATGACGCAGAGGCAGAATATTCAGCCGAGCAAAGAAGAATTGAGTTAATAAATGAGTTGAAAAGTTCGCATGCTCATACATACAGCACAGGGCTAAGCTTTCATACCCCTCCAACAAATAATCATGAAAACGCAAATCCTTGCCACAGTTCGTTTTACTCTTATCCTGCCCATATTCATCTCTGCGAGCCGCTCTGCACCATAATCGAAAGACTTGACGTAGCTTGACGTACCCGGAACACTCGGATATCAATTGAACAACTCAGCTTCACACTACCATGCACTGGCAGTCGTGCATAGACTTTGATATTGTTTTAATAGTATCACATCATATTATTTCAACAATGCAACATTGATACATGTATTAGGTCAAAGCAACATTATGATGTTTAAGTCCATCTTAGGTCAATTGACAATTTGAGCAATGCATAAGCAGCTGCTTAATATGCGGCGCTCCATGCTCATGGCTGAGATCAATCGATGGCAAGGCCCATTGAAAATGTCTGGGCCACAATTACATATAGGGCAGTCGGAGCTGTGCGCCCAAAAGGCTTACAAATTGATGGTCCACGAATGGGCAGTGGAATGCATTTCGCATGCAACTAAATTCCAATCAAACTCATCTCAATATTTGGCAACAATTTGTCGCAAGGCGACGCAAGGCTAACAATGTTGCGGCAAATGTTGCAACTGGCAGCACAACAGAGCTGAGAAGCGGCAGGACAGAGTGAGAGAGAGAGAGATGGAGCTTGGCTGCTGCTAGCGGAGATGCGCCCCTCGCATGCATCCGTGGGCACGTCGCTGGCCATTTGCACATTTGACGACAGTGACAATTATCGATCAGAGGCACGCACAATGCCGCTTAAATGGGGCAGCGCTGGCCTCATTTGCATAAACGACGAACGCCGCCGCCCCCAGCTCCCGCCAGCCATTATCCCTTATGGCGAACGAATTGGCACAAAAAGTGCCGCATACATCAATACGTATGTATGTATAGATGGGTTCGTGCTCAGCTTTTTCTGGCAGCATTCGCGTCGCAACAATTGTTGCAATAATAGCCCTTAAACATTTACGGGCAGCGGCAGGCAATCAATGGGATTTTGTTGCAAGTTGTGCTGCAGCAGCTGAGCAGCTGAGCTGTTGAGCGGCTTTAAGCTGCATTAGCCGAGGAAGGCCGGACGGACAGAGTGCGGACCGGTTAAATCAAAGCCTCTAAATGAAATGTCTTCATTAAATTAAACTGGCGACGAAAGTTAAAATGACGCAAAACGAACGAATTGCTTGATGCCATGTTTTATGGGCCGAGGCAAAAGAAATATGCGACGATAAACAGTACCGCAGGGGGCAGAGGGAGAGGGGGAGGGCGGTCTAGAGACTAGCAACAGCAGCAGCAGCAGCAGCGGCAGCTGCACAGCCTTGCCGCGTGGCCTGTAATTGCCGAGTGTTTTATTGCCAAATTTTAGAGCTCGAACGTCTACGTCTAACGTCGAACATTTGTCAGGTCACAGGCGCCAACAGAGACGTTCGCTGTCTCTCTCTGTCTCTCTGTCTCTGTCTCTATCTGTGCTGCTGCTTGCTTTGCCATTTGGTCATAAATTTTGGCACTTGACTTTTCGCGTGGAATTCATTAGTTTTGCCTCAGCTGAAGTCAGTGCTGAGGCCAAATTAAATTACATTTAATTGCTTGCCTCATAATTTGGCGCATGGCCCACACAAGACGCCAAGCTGGCCATGCAGCCCTTGGGGGCGTATGCGCAACGTCTGCGTCTGCAGCACTGATAATGCGTCGCCCGCCCACATCCCCCAGACCCCTGCGCGCACTCTGCTCGGGCAGCTGCTCTGAGGTCCAGTCAACTTATTTGTCATCATTAGACAAATATCCAACCACATCTTACGAGTGTTCTCAACTGGCCGAAAATTTTGTTGAAACTGCTTGGCCGGCAGGCTTCTAGCTGCTTGCTGCAATCTGCAATCTGCCGCCTGCTACTGACAGCTCAAATATTTATTTTTGTTGATTTTCAAGTGAACTCAGACGCCTGCTGACATCGGTCGAGACAAGCTGAAGATAAGCATCCAGGAGAGAGAGAGAGAGAGAGAGCGAGAGAGGGAGAGAGAGGGAGAGAGAGCTGCCAGCGATAGCTAATATAAATGCATGTAATACATTCCGGACAGGGCCCAACACTCGACTCGAGTCTACTCAGCCCGACTCAACCCGAGGCACGCTGCCGCAAACACTGTATGGCCACTCAAGTGGCAGCCATTTGTTGTTGCAAGCTGCTGCAAGCGGCATCTGCAACTTAACCAAAGTTAGTTTTACACCTTCAGTAAACTCCATTTACCAGACACGCTCCTAATTTGAGGTCAGGCACTGCAAATGCACCCGTGTGGGTGTGTGTGTGTATGGATGCACAGCTATTGTTGTCGCTTGTCCTAAAAGCTTTGGCTGTTGAGCTTTTAGTCGAGCTTTTTGCAAATTCAGCTTGTGTGTTGTATATATAGATAATACTTGTGTAGGTTATACTCCTAATTGTAATCTATTAGTTGTTTTTACGTTTAGTTGTATTATACACACTTAAATTTATACATTTTTACATTTATCATAGCTCGCAATGTCTGCCAATAGGTCTGTTTCACTCACACTCCAACATAAAACCCGGAGAGCAACCGATTGCATCGGTCCATTCGCGATCGGCCGATACGTTTTGTTTCACTCTCTCTCTCGCTGTTTCACGGCCGAAGCGGAAAGCCTTTTGTATATGTATTGGTGCTGTACTCGAGAAACAGTGTGAAACAGTGTGTGCATGTGTATGTGAAGAGCGTGTTCTCATTTACTAAGTCTCCTTTGTGCGAAGCTTTGTCGTATTATCAGATTAAACGATCACATTAAATATTTATATGTATATATTCATAAACAGACATATAACCATATAAATATAAAAAAAACATAAAATATAATTAAATTAATAAATAAATAAAAATGAAATGAAAAAAAAAAAATATATATATATATATATATTAATAATAAGATCCATAGCAGCCATCAAGCGAAAATGTGGTGTCAAAAATAAATATATAAAGCTACACGAAAAATGTTTTGAAGTACAATTTATTTATAAAATAATAATATTTATCAAATAATATTTTTACCAACATTAAAAATATTTTAAAAAGCACTATACATATTTTAGTATATGCAAAATATTAAAAGTTATATTTATTTAATAATATTATAATTAGTCTAGCTTTTAAATATATATATTATGCGCATATTCCTCTAGAAGTTTACAAATATTAACTATTTAAAAATAAACAAAAAATGTATACATTTTTTATTATTAATAATAAGTAAATATGAAAAATTAAAAAATATAATTATTATATTATATGATAATTAGTTTAGCACTAAAAAAAATACATAATGCGCATATTCCTCTAATTGTTTTTTTTTTTTTTTTTTTTTTTGTATTCGGCAGCAGCAGCTGCACTTGGTATAATGCAATTTGCAGCTGGCAATTTGTGTTTGTCAGCAGTGACATTAAATCTTGCAGTGCCTTGACTATTCCAATGCAAGCTGGTGGAGGCAAGGCGGACACTTTATCATCATCATAGCAATGGCTACTCCAGTCGAGTGGTGGCCATTGTGAGTGGTGGCTCTTGGTGGGGCCCTTGACAAACACTTGCCAAAAAATGAACTTGCTGTGAAAATTGCATGCAATTCATAAAAATTAATTAAGAACTGAATGTTGAAGAAGTTGCTGCTGCTGCTGCTGGTTGGTGCTGCTGCTGCTGCCACAGCTGCTGTCAAACACTTGACCACGCGCCAAGTGAGCCAACACAGCTTGAGACAAGCTATGCCATAGCTCCTATATCCACAAGCCCCGCCCCCTTCACCCAGTACGCCCTCATAGCTACTTGACTGCTACAAGTTATTGCCAGTGTTATTGTCTTCTTGTTATTTCAGACTATTGACCAGTTCACACTCAAGTTGTTTGCGTTTGCGTTTGCTTTTGCGAGCAGGCCATGCCCTCGCACGCCGTCCTCGACTGTTTTGTGTCTCCGAGAACTGCAGTCTGTCTGCGACTGTTGTTGCCTTCAACAACTTGTACATTATTTCATCTGGATTTTTGTGCTCAGCGTCTTTAGTTTGTTCAAGTTGTTATTTCATTTTTCACTTGCACTTTGCTCAGCCACCCAAGCCGTTGTTCAGATAAGCCAGCTGATGTTTGACCGCACTACAGTCTAAAGACTCCAGTACACGCCACGCCACGGCACGCCCCACCCATCCCAGCCACAATTTTCCGGACTTGCATCGTTGCGGTGATAAATTTTCGTACATTTGCTGCTGCTGCTGCTGCTGCTGCTGCAGTCCCTGCTGTTGCAACTGTGGCAAGTTTGTAGCATAAATCGCCGTCAAGTGTATTTAGATTCGCATTTGGACAGTTTTCAATTGAGTTTCGTTTGGCTCTCGCGTTGCCCACTCGCCTTAAAGTATGCAACACTAATTATAAGTTGGAAACTGCTACACTCGGCGCCCGATTAGACAATTTGGGCATGTTTGATTAAACAGCACTTACCTCAGCCAAGTATCTTCGGGCCCTTTTATGCCAGCCAGCCACTTCTCGTGCCCCACGCCATCGCGCCACACTTCAGCTAAGCGATACGGCTAAAAGTCAAAGGGGACGCGACCCGTCGACACGAGTTCTCTATGTCAATACACAGATCAAGTGCGGGGCGCTGCAGATGCGATTGGTTTGAGTGTCGCGAAGTCAAGTTGAGAGTTTCGAGTTGAGAGTTTTTGCTGCTAATGAAATAAAGATGCCACGCCTCTCCTCATCGCTTTGGCTTGCCAGGAACGAGCAACCCGCTCGCACAGGATTCATTTGAAAAGTTTGCTAATGGCTTTAAGCGTAATGAAGCCGGAAATTAGTAAACATTTTGCACATTGGCACGAGAAACATTCTAAATGGATTAGGAAGAGCAAAGAAGAAACTGCAACGCAGCTGTGAAATGTGTCTAAACTCAGAGTGAGACTGGAAGCGAAATAGCTGCAGGTAGCAGAAGAAGTTTAACTGATCTTAAGCTTTAACAGATCACAGCAAATAGCAATTTTAATGCAGAATTAAAGCCCATAATTATATGTGAATACTTCTTTACCTTCTACAGCATTTTCATTTATATATTATTTTAAGCTCTACACTCAGCTCTTTTATAACATCGCTCTCACGCACTTTTCCATTTTTATTTTAAAATTTTAAAGTTTCTTGTCGAAATGAAACCTTATACAGTCACGAAATATTTTTTATATATATTTTTGTACACTTTTTATTTTATCATTATTATAATATATATATATCAATATCTTTTAAATAAAAAATAAATAAATAAAATATTTATACATTTATTTTTATTTCTTTTTATTTACCACCGGTTTTATAAAAAATTATATAAAAAATAAAAATAAAATTATTATTTTATTTACTATATATTTAAAAATAGGTCTCCATTATTAAAAAAAAATATATATAAATATAATTTTTTATTTAAAATTTAAATTTAAAAAATTATTTTATTTAATTAATGAACAAAATTATAAAAATAAATATATAAAATTAAATAAATATGTTATTTTATTTACTATATGTATGTACTTCTTACTATTTTTATTTTACAATTTTTTTTATATTCGGTAAATTCTGTTTTTTTTTTTTTTTTACTATATGTATTTTTATTTCTTTTTACTTTACCACTGTTTTTTGACTCGTTTTCGTCTACCTCTCTAGCTGCTTTGCTTCGTCTTGTCCGCTTCGTCTTCTTTTTGCCAGCTTTGGCGTACACTATTGTTGTTGTTGTTGTTGTTGTTTCTATTGTATTTTAGGGCCAAGCCACCATGAAGTATTGCCTGGTAGCGGTAGCTGTTTGCAGCTACCCTCTAAAATTAAGGATCGTTTGCTATTTGCTAGCCGCAGCTCCGGCGCTGCGCGACTTTGGCTCAACTCGACCCGACTCATTGTCTGGACGTTGCTTTTGTTAGTTAATTCATTTGCGAGTTTGCAACGAAAAGTTTTAATGTTGCCGCTTTGAATTTGGCTTAAATGGATAATTATTTAAACAAATTGTGCAAAATGCTTAACAAAAACTTTCGCAACTAGACAAAGTGTGTGGCTGTTGCTGTTGCTGTTGCTGTTGCTGTTGTTGTGGCAGTGGCTGTGGCTGCCTAAGCAAATGCCAAGCGAAATCCCAGCCTGCCCAGGTGTCTAGAGTGGCAAGAGTTCAGCTACAGGCTCAACAGTTAAACGTTAGACAACACGCAGCAACAGCAACGGCAACGGCAGCCGCCATGATTCATAACTCAAAACTCAACAGGCCGCAAAAACTTTGAAGATGGTGCTAGCTGCTGCCGCATTGCCACGCCCTCGCCAGCCCACATTTTAATTAGTCGCATTTGTTGCAAAGCATCCAATTTAATGCACTTGAAATCATTTCGCTAAACTTTTCGTGAGTGTGGAGATGTGGAGGATGGCGACTTGTGGGACTCTGAGCAATTTCAAATCCGACTCGCAAATGAAATAATTGCCAAACGTTTTAAGCATGCAAAGCGACAGCATTTAACAGAGATACACGAGTGTGTTCCACCATAGAGAAACTCCTGAATTTCGCCAAACGCCAAAATGTTATAGCTAAAGGGAGATTTGAGAATTCAAATTTCTATTTGTTTTCAGCAAGATGAAATCAGCTGGAATTGGATTTTGAGTGCAGAGAAAAGCTTCATCTCAAGGGCAGCCTGGGGGGAGCTGGCAGTGGGCGTGGCACTCTGTGAAATCAGCGACAAGGACTGCGTCAGTTGTTGCTGCTGCTGCTGCTGTTGCTACGTGCATTGCATGGCAATTGTTGGTAATTTTTTGGCAATGAGCAGAACTTTTAACACAATTTATAAACGCAGCGCAATTTATAGAATTTGTGAATTAAATGTAAAATATTTTCACCCACATGCCAGCATAAAAGTTGACGCCACAAGCCATACACTCACCAACACGCCCACCCGCACACACACACACCCGCTTCTTCCCCCTTCCCCTTCCCCACAACGCAAACAAACAGCAGTCGCTTGTGGCAATTACCGCAGCAAAAGGCCACTGCAAAAGTTGGCCAAAACTCTTGGACTCTGTGCCGAATTTACGAGTCGAGCCTAAGCTGAGCGTGTTTTAAGCATTTTAAATATTTATTTACATACACATACACACACATATACATACACACATACATACAAACATCTATGCACGTATATTTATTGCGGGCGCCCCTTAAATAGCGCTCGCTATCGAATATGGAATTGAAAATATTTGCAATTTACATAATTAAATAAATTTTGTTATCAAATATAAACCATTTTTCAATTTATATTACCTTCAAACGTGCTCTCCAAATGGGGCATACTAACTATGTTATCAAATTTGCAATGTTTCTTAATTTGTATAAAAATATTTTATAAACATTACATGAACTTATTTCAACTGAATATTTTTTTTAATTATAAAATATTAATATAATAATAATAATAAAAATTAGAATAATAATAATTAAAGCAAACAGAAATAATTTGCTCAATCTCAATAAAATAATATTCAATAAAATATATTTTTTTATTTATATATATAATATAAAATATATTTATATTTATATATATAATTAAAAGGTAAAGAAAAAAAAAATATATATATATATTTATTTATTTATTATTATTTTTTTTTTACCTTATAATTATTTTTAGTAAAAACAGAATAACAGATAACATTCTAAACTTGTTATTATATTCGATATTATTGCAATTGAAATTTAATTAGTTTTTTTCTCCTCGAAGTTACAAAATATTAATTACATTGGAAATCCAATAATGAAAATAATTGTGTTGCATTTGCAGTAAAACCGAATAATTCGCAGATGCATTGCAAATATAAATTGATTTGGCTAAATGCAAAAGCAAACCGTAAAGCACTTCAACACCTCTCGATTCAATTTGCCTACGCACGAATATGCAAATCGATTGCCGTATATTTCAGATATATGTGTTACTCTATCGAACCGCAATAAGAAAATTCATATGTTGCAGCTCTTCTGAAAGCATTTAGTAAAATATATAGATATGTATATACACACATACATACGCACGTTTCCATTTGTTGACTTTTCTTTTGCCTGCTCGAGATTAATTTTTTCATATTGTTTTTTTTTTTTTCGATTTTTTGTGTTTTTGTGCTGCCTGTGTTAACAAAATTGTGCTCGTCCTTTTTTGAGCCGTGCAGCACCTTTGTGCATTTTTCTTGTTGTTGTGGCTCTTGCATATTTATGCAATTAAAATTGCAAATATGCTGTGTCGCCGCAAAGCCCCGCACACTCAAACACACCTCTTCCTGACAAAATCACGCGCCCAACGAGACGTATGCGTAATATTTGGGCTTATATTCCTTTTTTTTTTTTGCAGTGCATCCACCAATTATGAAGAATATTTTTACTTGGCAAACATTGAAATATAAGATAAAATAATTAAAATTATTATAGGCTGTTTCAATATAGAATACAGAAACTGGCCAAACAAGAGAAATGATATTTTCGATAATTTATCGTTAAAAGCTTTATTTTTCAGAATTTAGCTAGATTTGCCATGGGATTGTAAATAATTTTTTGTATATCGAATTGTCTGTATATTTATACTTAAAATATTCTTTATTCGCTACGTAATGTATTTTTGTATATAATAAGATACATTTTTATAATATTGTATTGTAATTGTTCTATATATCGTTCGTCACATTTCCGCCCAGTCATTCCATATATTTTGTTAGCTTCTCCACCTCTTTACCATAATCAGTGAATGGCAATAATATAAAACGATGATTTCTCAAATCGACGACAGTTTCAAATCCAATTTGAACTGTTTAAAATAGCTTGCCTTGCTGCTTGCCACAACATGTTGCACTCTTGACATAGATTGAATGCCATTCATTCATTGAAAAGAAGCAAAAAGAAGAAAGAAAAACAGCAAAGCGAAGGCAGCAACACGCTTCACGCGTTGCATTGACAATTGGATTTGCATTGATACAAAACGTGTGGCAAAAAGAGAGAATGAGAGAGAGAGAGAGAGAGAGAGAGAGAAAGGGGTAATCTAAAGGGCTTTCAAAAGGTCGTGCAGCTTCTGGTTGTTTTGATTGGTCGTGGCATAAATTTGCAATAAATTGCAGCGCTGTATACACAATGAAGACATTACGTATACGCCACGCTGTGCCAGCGCCACGGAACGTGCCACCGACACGCAAAATGTATTAGAAACGGAAACAGCTCAAGGGAAACACTTGAGCAGCAAAATACGATTACGATAAAAGGGGCAGCAAACCCAAAATGGTGCGAGACTCTGGCCCCGGCCAAAAGGGTGCTCACAACAATTTGTTGAGTTTGCGGCGTGCAACAAGTGCGGGCAGCGCAGGCAGCCCGAAAAGCGCAACTATCGAAACTAGGCAACATCAGCCAGCAAAGGCACAGCGAGGCCCTGGCCTGGCCTGGTCTAGAAACATTGCTTGCAGACGGCGCGCCGCATAAAAATTTATGATTATGTTAAAATGTAAAAGTGCCAACAGGGCAGAACGAGCGCCAGACTCAGCAGCGCAGCAGCGCAGCAGGTGAGCGAATTTGTGTTAATGCCCCGACACTGCCAAAGGAATCGCCCCAGCCCCCAAGGCGCTGCAGATGCCTTGGCCCTGGCAGACGGTGTCAAAGCAATGGATAGCTCGACGCCGCCCCGTCGCTCCTTTGCCTTGGCACATAAAATATGATTTTTGTGCTCGACGAAAAATGCGACAAAACTGATGACGACAACGTCGCGGGTATTATGGCAAATAATGACACAGCAACAACAACAACAAAGCTTCTAAAATAGCTGACAACAGTTTGCTGCAAGTTGCTATTTCAAATTTTTTTTTTTTTTTTTTTGCTTTCCTTTCTTTGCCCCATACTCCAGCTGCGTTTTAAAGCGGGCTTGATCAACTTATTTATAGCTAATTTGCGGGCGTTAATGTGTGAGTAAATGGCAAGCAAACAGACAGCTGTAGGTCGATAGGCTTATACACATAAGCCTATACATAAGCCTATACACATAGGCCTACATACATATAAACTAATTATACAATAGTGAGAAGGTAAGCCATCATACTATCATTCTGATAAGCAAGGCCCAAACTTAAATATAACTAACTGTTGTTAGCCAGGGCCATGAGTGGTCCAAATGAAAGCCAAGTGCTACTCAGGCAGCCAGCGAGTCGTTGCTTAGACAGACATACAAAATGACATAAAAATGTATTAAATAAATAAAATAATAGCATAAACTCCTTTGCATAACAATAATAAGCAGGGTATTTTCTAGTCACATGCCCGTCATTTACAATGTTTTTGTTTTCCTTTCTAATATTTGTTTTCTTGTGCGCCACGTGACTATCGTCTTATAATAAAAAAAATAAAAAATAAAATAAAAAGAAAGAAGAAAGAATGACAGCAAAGTGGCAGAAAGAGTGCTAGAGAGCAAGACATTGCAGTTTTGTTTAACTTTTAACTTGGATGGATTTGTGTCACTTGATGTTGTTGAGGAGACTAGATGGCTAAAGCTCTGCGCTCCAGACTCTGGGGTTCTGGGCTCCGGGCTCCCGGCTCCGGGCTCTGGGCTCTGCTGGCTGCATAAACTTTGCCAAATGGCACTGCCAACAGATGTGGCATCAAAAGTCTAGACAACTTTGAGTCTGATTTGTCTACGGTTGTAAATTACATATCTGTTTGCATTATCTATGACAAATTGCAGCTCTGCCTGCACAGCTCAAGAAACGGAAAATCGTCAGCCACAGACTGTGGTGCCGAAACTGAACCTTTAGGGTCACAGAACCCTAGCTGAGTTAACTTATGTGTTCAAGTGTGTGTGTATGTGTGTGTGTGTGTGGGTGTATGTGTTGTGCATTCATTAAAATTTCGTTGAATGCCTTCTATTAAGGACTCCATAGGGTACATTGTGAACAAGTACAGCTAGATAGCTCTACCATCCAGGGCGAGTAGAGGTTGATTTGTCATATACTTCATATATGTGTGAATGTATATATGACACTAACTCGGACTTTACACTACACAGAATCTAGAAATGACTTTATTCATAATTATTTGGCATCCATTTAGCTAATTATATTTTCGCTTTGCAAAAACTCAGCTTGGCAAACCGAATTTTCTAATCAAACAAAGTATTTCTCGCCCAGTTCTTAGCTCCAGCTACAAGTTTCTCTGGGCATGAGCTGCTGATACTGTTTAGTAAGTTCTTGATGCAGAAATATAAAATTCCGTTTGTAGTAAGATTTTGAGCTTTGGCAAGAGTTTGCTCTCTTACATATTGCAATGTGACTGCAGCAAAATGACTTCCTGCTGAGGGTTGCATTCGTATCCGCATCCGTATCCGCATCCGCATCCGTCAACCAACCTCCAACCATTGTACGGTCCGCCTTGCCTTCCCAGCCAGCGGCATCCGGCCGTAAACTGCAGCAGTGGCGGCATCAAATCGATTATGTTGCTATTACTTCCGGCAGTTGTCGCTACCAGATGCACATATCTTCGCACCAAGCTCGATCCAGCAGCTGCGCACCGACTCAGCGCTGCATAAAGTAGATGAAAAAGAAGAGCGGAGAAGCCCCTTCCCACTTCAGCTTGCTGCTGAATGAATTTCCATGCTTATTTTATATGATTTAGTTTTTTGCTAGCTTTGTGGCACTCACAGACTCAGCCCGAGGCAGCAGCTGTGGCAAGCAGCAGCCAGCAGCCAGCATGCGGCACTCGGCACTCGGCATGTGTTGCCCCGCTTTGAGGCAACTGCCTCCAATTGTCGGTATTTGGCACATTCGCCCCAAATGCTATTAACAGTCATCAACATTATCATCAGCGCCTGTTGTTGCGCCCGTTGTTGGCCATTTAATGGCAGAGTGGGCAGCGGCGGCAGCCCGGCAGGTGGCAGCTGCGGCTCTGTAACGCATGTTGGTGCAGCCAATTCAATTGCCAACTCAATTGGCACTGGCCACAGAAGTGCGCTACATGATGCTGCAGCGCGCCTGCCGCTGCACGCCTCCGGCTGTTGCATGCCACGCGGGCCGCGTTAGCCAGCGGCTAATTAGCAGCCAATGCGCTAAATGCACTCGCACATAATTGGCCCACTACAACATGGCCAACATGGCCGACAGCCCACTGATTGATAACAAATTTTTGGTGCCTTTGCACCATGGCAAACGCCGCAAGAGACAACGGGACGTGGGGCGTGGGGCGTGGCCAGTGTGATGAAACTGGAACGTGTGCCTAATGAGGCAACTTAATTAGGCAGCATTTTCCTTTTGGCCAAGTCTCGTGCGTGCCATCTTACACTCAATTGATTTAATAGACTTGGGTCACGGCTCATTGTCTGGGGTTTGGGGGTCGTAAAGCGGAAAGCGGAGAGAGCGAGTGTGAGAGAGAGAGAGACTGCCCCAATTGTCCCTATTTTATGCGTGTCACATAATAAATCTTATTTGATTTGTTTACTTCCGTTGACCAAGTTAGCTGGCCAGGCCCAGCAGACCTCATCTAACGCATTGTCCTTGTCATTAGGAAACAGCCATTGTTTTCCTGTCTCTCTCTCTCTCTCTCTCTGTGTGTGTGTATAGGTGTATGTGTGCGTGTGTTTGTGTGTCACAGCAGCCCAGCTAGCTAATTCGATTGAGTATTGGCCCATTTAAGTGCCGAGGTTCAACGCACGCCAGTTGCTCATTTAATTAATAATCAAATTACGCATACGCCCAGTTGACGTGCGCCACTGTCATCAATATAGTGCAGTCGATTCAATTAAATATGTACGCATCAATATCGACATAAACTTGTTATTTGTATAATATACATTTATTATATATATGTATATATGTATATATATTTATTTATTCTCACACACGGACTAATTTAATTCAATTAGGGTCGCAGCATCTGTGCGACAGTTGCATTAGAAATCCAATTAGCTCAGATTATACATAAGTTAATTTTGCAATTTGATGCGTATGAATATCGCATCGAATGCGCATCGATTTTAGTCCAATGCATTGCACTAAATCAAAATCAATGCCAGCTGCGAGGCCTTTCGCCTGCAATTAAGGCTTGCCGAGACACAACCAATCGACTTTAGACGGCATCGCAGCTGTTTGCCTTTGCAGCAGATTCTCAATTGAGCTGCTATACATCGCATTTGCGTTCAATTATTAAAGCTGACTTAAATGTCTAAGTTATTAAAGGCAGTTCTGCATAATTCTGCAAATTTTCTATGTTTGGGGAGACCAAAACTGATGATGTTTCATTAAAGTCTGAGCTGGTTTTGTAGCTGTATAATGAAGCTTATTTCTTTAATTTTGATTTTTGAGCCATTTTTTGATTGCTCGTTTGCTTGGACTTGATTTGAGGATTGCTGGTTATGAACTGGTGAATATTGTTTATTTGATATTTTTAAGCGTATGACATCATAGACCTATCCATATATTATTGAGATTGAAGACACAAAATGTGAGCATAGATATGCCCAGAACCTGTTGGATAGAACATAAGAGCTCCCCTTCGAGTTGAAGACAATCTTCAGAATGTTGTAAAGCCATTTGAGAACTTTGTGAATGCACATTTAACAAATGGAGTCAAAGAGGGTGCGGTCAACGCCCACTCTTTGTGGGTTTTCCGTATTTTATAGGAAAGTAAGAGCGCGAACGTATAAATCTATGAATTTATACAAAATTGTAATGGAAAGCAAAGTCACAGAGACTCTCCCTCTCTCTCTCTCTCTCTCTCTCTCTCTCTCTCTCTTTCTAGTAATATATTACTTTCCATATCAAAAGTTATATCCCATTATATATTTATATACCTGTTTTCATTTACATCTATCAAACATCAATCAGAATAATTCTCGCACTTTCTGATCTATATGAGCTAGGTAGGTAGGTAGTTAGGTAGGTAGTTGTGTGTCTGAGTCTGATTTGATGATTTCTCATGGCTTCACTTGCAGCATCCGCACGCTGGCATTAAATTAATCTTCACCCTTTGGCTGGCACTGGGGCAATCTGTTACATGACACGAGGCGTCAAGTCAAACACTTCAGCTGGATGCTATTACTTAAGCACATGTTTTATAATAAGATTCGAGGCGAACGGAAACAATTTTTCATGTGCCTGCTCGAACGTGTCGCTAGGGTAAAGTTTGCCACCACTCCCTTCTCTCTCAAGCCTCTCTCTCTCTCTCTCTCGCTCCATGTTTTGGTTGCATTTATGGATGGTTATCCCACTCAAAGTTGGGCGAGCAGCCTCAGCTACCAGGACAATCAGTCATTCGTCGTTGGGCACGCGCTTCAAGCGCGTTGGCAAATGTGTCCAAAGGTTGTCCATGTGTTTGACTTTTGTTGTGTGTGCGTAAATGTGTGTGTGCGTGTGTTGATATTTGAAAGTACACACACACACACACATGCACACACATACTTTTGCACCTCAGTGTTACTTTCGTCAATCCATCAAAGTCGCTGCGTCTACGAAGCGAGACGAATTTAATCAAGGCATTGCAAGCTTTTGATTTTCCCCAGCAAAACTTAAATGCAAAACCTTGGAGCTTTTACAGTTATGTCCTTGCATTCTCTGCCTCGCCCCCTCTCTCTCTCTCTCTCTCTCTCTCTCTCTCTCTCTCTGCCTCCCTCTCAAGCAAACTGACCGCAAATTAAATTTACTGGCAAATATTTCATTCGGAAAAGGCAACCACAGTTTTCTAATTAATGCCAGAAACAGAGATACAAAAGCAAACCCAGGCATGCGACAGGCGACACCTTAACACCTGTCACAAGGACACACACACACGCAAACACGCAGACACACGCAGACACACGCACACAGGCAATATATGCCTTAATATGCTGTCTATGTCTGCCTTTGCTGCCTTTGTTTGCCATCATTAAGTTTTGTGGGCGTCTTGTTAACATTTATGATTATTGTCTTCTGGGCGTGGTCATAGCTAATATCTTTCTCTCTCTCTCTCTCTCTCTCTCTCTCTCCGTCTGCCTCGCCTCTATTAAATATGCAAGCTATTAGCTGGGGCCCATCCTGCCCTTAATTAGCATCTGTTGTTGCGCCGACTCCTGCAACATCATCAACGGCCACACTGGCTGGCAGAAGTATGCACATAATCCAAGCTGACGCGCTTTCGGATGCATCAAATGCACGCAAATCGGATTTACTCTGTATCTCACTCAATCTCAACTCCTCCCCTCGCTCCCTCCCCCGCCCACTTTTTGGCTGTTATTTAATATTGCTAAGGTAGAAAAAAAAGGCAACTTTGAAACATTTTATCAGATTATGGATACAAAATGCAACTTCCTCTGGTTTATACTTTCTTCTTCTATGTTTTTTTTTTTTTTTTTGTATTTTTTCCCAGTTGCCATAAACGAAATCCGTGGCAGCTTTCTCTGTAACCAATACTCGAGTCTCGAGTGTGTGCGGCGAAGGCAAGCAGCAAAAGTTGCAAGAAAAACTAGCAGAAAACTCATGCATACATATTTTCCAGCAGGTAAGCGGAAACATTAAAATTGTATTTGCTGAGCTTTTCGCGCTACGTTGCACTAGCAACAACAACAACTATTCATTCTAATGCCACAAGCTGCCACAGCAATCGACTATCAAAAGAAACTCGTAAAGGAGTCCAGTTAGAGACACGCAAAGTTCAAAGCGAAGTCGATTCAATTCTCAAAACTTAAATGTATTAACATATTATCTAACTGAATTATCACTTAAATTTACTATTTTGCTTACTCTTTCATTAGAAATCATCTGAGGAAACCTTTGTTCTATGCATTCATATTCATACTGCGCTCAAAATTTTAAAAGTTTGCATCCTCACAAAGTCTCCCTCTCTTTCTATCCCTTTTCATCTATCACTATCTATTTAACTCTGTCTCTCTCTCTCTCTTTCTCTCTCTCTCTCTCTCTCTTTCTCTCTCTCTCTCTCTCTCTCTTACACTCCCTTCCCCTTTATCTCTTGCTCATATATATGAGAGATTAACAGATTCAATCTGTCGTCTCCCATGACTTAAAATTAGTTCATATGAGAGTGTTCATAGATTAAATAATGTTCATTATTATTAAACAATAAATGCATAAAAGATTATGCACACATTATATAGACTTTAAAACACATATGGATTGTAAAGTAACTTTTCTATAAGCTATGCTACAACATATTCGCAATTATACTAAAAGGAAATATTCCAATTGTGTATTGGATACATTAAGTGGATGTTAGCCATGCAGCTGGCTGAATTTAGTAACTCCGTGCTCCTGGCTGCTGCTCATCCTTATCAATCTCTATTAAACTGCGCTTCAGCCTGAGATCACGAGCTGCAGCAGTTTTGTTGTTTTGTTGCGGCTAGGCTCGGGCTGGGCTCGTGTTGCTTTGGTCTGAGCAAAAAAGCCATGACAAATGGCCAGTATAGTGCATATTTATGAGAGCACACACACACTCAGACACACTCTTCCACACACACACACACACACACACACACACACACACACACACACTATCAAGGCCAGCTGCACTCGCTGTGCACTCGACGCTCGGTAAAATGCCAGCACAAAGTTTATACGCACGTAGTCAATTACTCACACCAGCAATGCAATGCGATGCAGCTAAGGGGCCACGCCCAGCCGCCCCTGCGCCATGTATATATAGGCATATATGTATGCATTTAGCAACTGGCGAAAGCCGAACCACACACACACACTTACACACACCGAAAAGTCTTTCAAATCGATTTTTTAAATAACCATTTTTAAGAAATTATTTCCGAAACGCCTCCCTTTCGACCCCCTCGCCGCCTAGGGAAGTTGTGGCATTGAAATTTCAGCTTACGTGCTGCCCGCATCTGGATTTGCGGATGCCGGACACATGCAACAATTCCATAAATATTGCAAGTGCAATAAAATTGAAAGTAATTTCTATGCAACAACAGTTGACTTGGCCACGTTTGTCGCCCAGTTTTGGCTATCGAAAAATCTATGACAATTACAATTGGAATTTATTTATCATTATGGTCGAGTGCCAGACGCTCTTGAGTTACTGTTAATTAGAAAATTGTTAAGCTTCGACGACTCATTCGATTGCAATACAATGCCAACAATTTTGCCAAAATGCCATTTCGCAGTGTTCGCTTGAATGTGGCTAAAGAAGCTGTAGAAGAAACTCACAGCTCAGCAGAAAAATTAAAAATAAATAAATAAAATTAAGATAAAAAATGCAGACGTGGCGAAGACGTCGTATAATGTAATTATACATTTTTGTAGTATATGGAAGATCCAATATATTTCAGTGAAACATTTTATATTAAGCTAGAGTAGCTTATTTCTATATATTCCTAAAAATATTTCGAGCATTTCCCTAAAGAGATTATAAATGTAAATATATTGAAATTCAACTAAAAATGCATTTTAAAAATCGCGCGCTATGGGCTTTGCAAAATGCGAACTGCTTTGAACTGCTTGATAAACTGCTTTCTTCTACACGCAACGGATTTAGTTGAACTTTGAGTAATTTGTGTACATAAATTTAATAAAATTAATATTAATAATAATAATAATATACCTCCTATTTCCTTTTTTTTAATTAATACTAAAAATATATATAAATGATTAATACACACATTGCATATATAAAACTAATAAAAATATATTTGGTTGAATAGACTGACTACACGGAGCACTGGGTGCTTTACATTTAAAATAGATTTCTGCACATTTTTCATTTCACACAATCTCCCTTGTTTTCGCTTCTATGCTGAATCATCGCTATCGGAACTGACTATCATGTGAAGGAATGATAATACCACCAGCATGGAATAACACTTGGTAACTGTTGAAATAAGCAAAATAGTAAAATATTACGAAAGCTTTACTCACTTATTGTGCCGACGAACAGGCCGAAGAATAACGCTACAGTTATCCTCTTCGTTTGGAACATAATCAAATAGAAAATACACAGGAATATTGTTGTGAAGATGCCCCACATTAGATATGTGAAAATAATACCCGATGATTCCTATATTCATGGGTGATCAAATATTAACTGTTATGTGATTAATAGTCTTTAAACAACACTCACATGCTCCTGGAGAGTGGAAACCATCATCAGAACGGTCAGAAGACAGGAGGTGCCCAATGTTATGGTAATCATCGATTCTAGCATTTCTGAAAAGCCTAAGAAATTGATGAAATGATTTGTAAATAAAGGTCAGATATGGAACATATTTTACATATTACCATAGTTGGCAATCAAATAGTAGAATCCATAGCCACATAGGGCAATCTCAACAAAGCCTATGATACGGCACCCAAAACGTAGGCTAAGTACGAAAAAGAAACTGTGCAAATAAAACATTTTCATCTTGCCGATACCTTTTTGAGCAGCCAACTAGAGAAAATTAAAGATTATTTATTAAAAGTCCAAGAGATCAAATAGTCAAGTTCTATAAATATAAGATATGTGGAAGATTAACCTTCACGTATCAATAATATTCTATAGGGTATGTTGAAGTGTAACCTTCACTTATCTACGGTTTTCAATGTGCCAATGTGAACCGGCAAATGCATTGCACTGCTTGTTGCACTGCTTAACTTACATATGTTGCAATGCTTGCGAATGTTGGCATACAGTGAATTGGGTCAACTGCTTTCGGCCCTGTTTCCATTTGTCACGTTTTTTGCTTGATTCTATCGAACTAATCTTCTAAATGTTTCAGTGTTTCCACATTAGACAATCAACAAAATTACCAAAAGCTACAGGAATTTATCAATGTGATGATAACTAAAGAAAATATTCCAAAAAATTCAATGATTACTAGATAATTTAAAAGTTAACAAATACATATAACTAAATTCATATCAAATAATAATTTTTACAAAGATAACAGATTAAACAATTAAAACTATAGCACATTCTATTGGATTTCATTAGGCATATTTATTGATTTAAAAAAATAGTGTTTAATGCATAACATACAATTACGTAGAAGCATAATGCTTATATCTATTTGGAACTGTTTTTGCAGTTTATTATTTATTTTTTTATTTCTTTACATTTTTTGAACTTAGCATTGGAAACTTTAGAAGCGAGTTAACGTTATATCTGAACGTATTGATAAATGTATAATAAAGATCTGCCCAGCTTGGACTAGACGAAATTGTCTATAGCTATAACCTGATGATCATAATACATATCTGATTTACTTATAACAAAATATGTATGTATGTATGTATGTACATATATACATATATATGTGCAGCAGCTGAAGACGTTCGAAGGTTTACAAAATACAATAACAACTACGCAGATGATTTAAATGCTAAATACACATTATTTATAATATTGTAATATTATTATTATTATTATATCATTATAAAGCTATGCATGTTGTTGCGCTGTTTCATTTCATTTCATTTCTTTCTTTTTCAATAATCGTTCAGGCAGAGTCCCTTGGGGATTAGTCAAAAATAAAGCCTCAACAACACGACGACTATATTTAGGTATATATAGCTTTACCATCTCATAATCAACAACTCGATTTGTCGCCCGAAGCTCGATTTGTGTTGGGTCACACAACTGAGGACAACTTTCTGCTTAACGTGCTATGCGTGTGTGTGCGCGGATATTACGTATACATATACGAGCGTGCCTGCCGAGCCTAGTACTCGATCGGATGGGGATCACGCGGCTTGCGTGAGTACTTCAGGCCCAGGTTCTCGCTAACGTCGTCGATGACGTCTAGCGCATAGTCCAGCTGTTCCTTGGTGTGTGCGGCCGACAAACAGAAGCGAATGCGACCCTCCATAATGGGTGTGGCCGGAAAGCCGGCGCCCACAACGGCAATGTGGCGCGTGGTCAGCGTGCGAATGACGGCGCTGAGTATATAATAAAAAGCATTATTAGAACCGTTACGAATCAAAGTTTAAAGTGGCTTACCCAATCTTGGAGAAAAGATAGACCAGCATGGGCACGACCGGCGAATCCTCGTGCCCGTAGGTAATGACGCCCATTTGGGCCAAGCGCCTGCGGAAGTAACGCGTATTCCTGGCCAACTGCTGCACCTTTTGGCGGCCCGTATCCGTGTTATCCTCGCCCATTATAATGCTCATCGAGGTGTAGATCTGCTGCACAATGGGGGGCGAGATGGAGCCGGCGTAGCAGTGGGCGTGACTGTTCGTGCGCAAGAAGTCAATGAGTTTCTGTGCGAGGCGAAGAGAAGACAAGCTGAATAACATGTGAAGGAGCAGCCATTGAGTAGGTGCTTACCTTGGAGCCCGCTATGTAGCCGCCGGCACTGCCGAAGCTCTTGGTGAACGTGCCCATCAGAATGTCCACATCTTTGGGATCGGCGCCGAAGTACTCGACCACACCGCGTCCAGTTGGACCCATGGAGCCAATGCTGTGCGCCTCATCCAGATACAGATACGCCTTGTACTTTTTCTTCAGGGCAATTATCTCGGGCAGGCGCACAATGGAGCCTTCCATGCTGAAGATGCCCTCGACAAGGATCATGATCTTGTTCCACGGCTTGCCTCCCTTCTTCGGATTGCCATAGCAGATGCCGTTGCGCAGCACACGCTCCAAGTCTCGCATACTGTTGTGCTTGAACACGCGAGTCGTGGCGCCCGACAGACGCAGACCGAGGATGATGGAGGCATGATTCTTCTCGTCGCTCACCACCAAGCAGTCGGGACCCAGGAGCGATGGCAAGTTGAGGGCGTTCGTGGCGAAGCCCATGCCAAAGACGATGGCATCCTCGACGCCGCAGTAGCGGGCTGTCAGCCGCTCCAGGTCGATGTGCAGCTGCGTATTGCCCAGCTCAGAGCGAGGACTGCAGTAGGCCAGACCCTTCTGGCGCGCACGATTCTCCGAGTCATCCGCACAGGGCCCTGTGGCAGCAGCAAAGCCCAGGTAGTTGTAGGAGCCCAAGTTGAGGCAGCGCGTCTCGGTGCCCGTGAATCTAAAGCTCCAGCCGTAGTCGTCCGTGACCCGATCCTTCAGCACCAGCTCGTCGCCCGGCACACTGCAGATGGGGCGATTCCAGCAGTCGCGCACGCGACGGTACACATAGCGCGAGTAGAAGCTCTCGAAGGCATCGTAGAGGGCCACATAGCCGTCGCGACCCTTCTCCGTGGCCACCTTGGGCACGAACAGCAGCTGGTTGATGTAGCCCAGTATCATGAGCAGATAGAAGCCCAGGTAGGTCAGACAGGCCGTGTACAGCGGCACATCCTCAAAGGATGTCTTCTGGTAGTGCTCCTGCTCCGCCGAGAGCACGCCATCCGCCCGACTGGGCTTGAACTTGTCGCAAGAGCTGCCCGTCTGGCTCACGTAGCCATTGGCCTCCGCCTGCTTTGCCGGATGATAGCTGCTTTCGCTGACGCCCTGCGAGAATAGAGATTAGACTTTATCATTTTATACGGCTATGCATGATTGATGAAATAACATATCTTTACAACAACTGTTGCCAGCTATCGCAATGCAAATGGACAGGACGTTATCAGCGCCGGTAAATAACAGGTGCCTGACACTAATTAATCCAGACTGCGAGCTGATTAAAAAGCAATTTTCAGTGACTTAACATTTGAGTGACTACATAAGAGAGCGAAATCTAGATCTAAAACTCTCCCTCTCTCTCTTTCTTTCGTTCTCCTTGTTCGTTCGATTGATAATCATCATAATCATAACTCAATGAGCTGGCCATTCCAACAGTCCCCATTCCGAATCTCTCTTTCTCAGCTGAAACATGTTAACAAGTCTATTAGATAGTTGAGCGACCTTATGGCAATCAAGCGATGACCTGCATAGCTCAAAAATCTGTTCATAGTATCGAACGCTCATTTGAAACACCTTCGTGTCTCCATACCCTGTACTCAGTGTAATTGGGTACAAAGGGTATGCTGAGCCCACTTGACTTGAAAGAAATGAGATAAGATAAAATCAAATTAAGTATAAGATTTGAATTTGTTGCAGCTCGAGTTTATCGTGTGTTCATATAGATAACGTCGTCCATTTCCGCAATATTAATAGATACTTAATATATAATATATATTCTATTTAGACTCTTTTAAGTTGCCTATATACTCATAACAGTTATCAGATATAATATATGTAGGTCTAACTGACTTTCACTTTTTGCACTCGACAAAAAATCTTGAGAGCATTTGCCAGTCGTACACTCCCCACTGAAGCACTCTGTGTTGCTCTCGTGTCGTCAATCAGCCAATTAACAGTTAACTGCCAGAATAAAAGAGAAAAAAACAACTACCTTCAGCCCCTTTGGCCACTCGTACCCTCTCACCTTCAAAATCATTCCGAATACCTCCCTGTGGAAGCCATAAAAATACTCTAAAATTACAGTCATGTGTATGTGTATATGTGTATATGTATATTAAATAGATTTAACTAAGTAGAGCATTACGCAACCGCGCACTGCGTGAAGTTATTTGATAATATAGTATATACATACACACATATATGACAACTACGACTAGATATTGCTCTACATATTCGGATACTCTCGTGGAGCAACTCGTGTCGTCTCCGAAAGATCTCACATTATAAACAAGTCACGGCCCCCTTTATTACGGTTACTGAACGGATATATATGTACGTATTTATATATATCTGTATCATCAGATATAGCTCAATTGTATAACAATAAATTGCAGACGGCGACAATATGTCGTGTTTATTATTATTTGATTTGTTTGCAAATTTCCTCTTATGCGAGTTAATGCGAGAAATTGGACACGCAACAGCAAATTTTTAAACGATTCGTAAATTAGTCGTATACTATATATAGTATGGGTACTACAAGTGTATGCAGAGTTCATGTGTAGCTCAGACGACATAAATAACTATCTACTATTATTAGCGGCTTGTAAAGCTCGAGTACAACAAACCACAATGCTAAACAACTATTTCAGCTATCTGATAATAAATATCTACACTATGCAACCCAATATGACATTCGAGTGTAATGTGAGCGAGTCAAAGTCAATAAATATTTGTGATTAATTATTTACTGATTTATAATAGTTGTTTGAGTTCCCAAAAATATAAGAATAAAAAGAGATTTCATAAAATTCCAATTATAATGTACAAAGAATATGAATTCGACAGAAATACTAATTTTATAAATATATTATAAGCTGATATTTGTAATTTTATGGAGGCTTTAATAATATTCTCTTCACGTATTCAAGTCTATAAAAACAAAGAACTCAGCTTCATAAAACGTTTTCTATGAATTACAATAAAAATAAAAAATTGTAACATTTAATTAATAAATACATCTGCACGTTTTTTATCAATTTTTAAACATATATTTACTTTATTTAAATAATCATAAAAACATTCGAGTACCTGGCAGAACACTCACTCTGCTTTCTATGAGCTCATAATGAACTAAGAACCTTATCAACAAAAACAAAAGCAAAGCAAAATAAAAAATAATAATAAAAAAAAAAATAAAAAGACATTGATTCCAATCCGAAAAACCATCCGACTAACGGTGAGTCACCCCATAACGCCCCAATGGCGGCGTTGGAGCGCATTTTATGCGAAAGCTTTGCCTACTAAATTCTTGTGTACTGAATGAGTGTTTGGCTGATAAGAAGGTGGAATCACGACGGCCCAAACCCACCAGAAGCGGGTCAGAGGTGACCGCAGGGCCGGGACACATGTACCTCTGTTGCCGGGGCAACACACATACATATGCAATGGAAGCAAATACCCAAAACAAATGCGGCGAAGAAAACTTAACAACAGAGGAGAGAGCGAGAGAGCGAGGGAGAGAGCGCGAAAACACTGCATTTGGCACTGCATTCGCGTGGGGCGTAAAAGCGGCCAACAGCTGGAAATTGACCCATAAAATGCGCCAGTGCAAGTGGCGCCAGCTACACTCATTTCCCACCTTTTCCCCATAGCAGCTGACTAAGGCAATGCACACACATTCACACACACACACACAAGGGCACACAAGAGCATACGTACGCGTGGATTACTCTTTTTGTTTTTTCTTTTTTGGCGCGTTGCTCTCTTCGTACACACGCCAGCTTATTCATGGGCTTGCTCTCTCGCACTCTTACACACACACACATGCACGCACACATACTTGCAAGCAAAATCAATGAAGCACCGGCACGAGGAGAACAAGAAGCAGAAACTGTAGCAAAAGCGTGAAAAAAAACTTCCAAATTTGCCGTGCCTCGCCCGATTGTTTCATTTTTTTTTTTTTTCGTTTTTTCGGTCAGCTCACCTTGAAATTAAGGCCTCCAGAGCGTGTGCGGATTTCGGTGTAGGCCGGTGCAGAGAATTTCAGTTGTTTGTTCAGCAGCAGCTGCTGCAGCTCCTCCTCCTGATCATCTTGCAGCACCTTCTGCTGCTGCGGCGGCTGATGTTGCACATCTCGCCACGATTCAGCCGAATGCTGGTTGGGAATGTGTCCATTGCTGATTGGAGTGGAAGCCTTTATAGTGCCGTTGCTGCACTTGACATAGCTCTGCTGGAAGGTAGCGCCGTCGTCGTCCACGTTGCCCATTGTGGCTAATATAAGCGGTAGCGGTATTTAAATGACAGTATTATTTACACCGACAAAGCAAACTTGATTGGCCCCAAAACCGTCAACCAGCGCGCTCGAACTAGAAGTATTTTATGGCAATTGAGTCTTTGCAGCACGTAGAGAGGAGAGTCCCCACACTCTGTCAAATATGAAAGGGCGTGTGGTGAGTTTCGCTCAGCTGATATCGGCTTATGTGCCGCCATGTTAACAACGGACAATATCTATCGAACATGCACGGAATATACATGAAATGCGTTCTACAATTATTATTAGTTCAAAGAGAAGCAGTCAGTGGTTATGTTTATTGATTGTATAAAAAAAGGTAGTAAACACAATATATATACATAAGTATCGCTGTTATGATAATGTTAATTTGGAACTGAACTGCCAAACTGGAACTAGTTCGTGTGACTACAACAGCGTAGTTGGCAACGCGCTAACAATTGATTGGCAACTCTTGTCTTAACAGAAGCCGTTGAATGGTTAAATATGTAAACAAAAAATATCTAAAAATTGTTGATTTTAAATTTTAGAGGCTTTTAGAAAAAACATTTAATTTTATATATTGTACATATTAAATAAAATTTTGCTGGCTTAAAAAATATAATCAGCTCATTTGGCAAGCAGTTGTAATCAAGTAGTTCAGGCATTTCAATGTTTCAATTCGCCGCAGTCATCTAAAAGCAGTTTACCGTTAGTTGAATGCAAGCAGTTCAAGATTTTTAATAGAGTTTTCAGATATTTCGAAAAATCCTTTTTCAAAATAGTAGATTGTTATGAAAAAAACGGCTAAAAATGCTGAAGCATTTTCAAAATTCCTCAACTTTTATGTTAGCTATAGAAATGCAAATTCGATTTGAACTATTTATATAATTCCTCGCATGAATAAATTGCCATGAAAAGTGAGCAAAACTTTAATGAATCGAATTGAATTTTGATTAAAAGCACGTAAAAATACGAAAAAAGTGCGTAAAGCGGCAATTGTAGTAAAATTCATGAGGCCCCCGCAAAGTGCGTTGACTTGGGCAATAGGCCTACAGTCTAACGGAATAATAAGACGCGTCTGACCGAAGACTCCCCAGAACAACTCAAAGCAAAGAAAACGAAACTTTTTGCTATTTCATTTGTTTTGTTTCGCGGAAGAATTTGAACAATTTGTAAATGAGATGAGCTTGCGTTGGGTTGAGTGGGGCGAGTGGGGGATGGCAGATGATAGAGACTATTGACTCATTTCAAGGATTTTGTAGACGAAAAATAGATGTTGGGGAGAAAAACATTGAACTCGGCATTATGCGTCGAATTTGTTAAAGTAAACAAGATAAAGACAACAACAGACACCGACAGAGCCACAACCAGAGCTACTGTTAGTGAAGACGTCATCAAAAGAGAAAACAAACAACAACAACAACAACAATAACAATAATAACAATCAATTCCACATGCAATCCAATTGTAATTAAGTTGAAATCTCGATTCGCGCTTCTTTATCGCTGGCAGCATATGCAAAATGCCAACACGTTCCCTTCCGAGCTGCCAATGATCATTACAACGATATGCAAATGATTGCCAAATTGTTGCTGCTGCTGCGGCTGCTGCTGTAACTGTTTCTATTGCTGCTGTTGCTGCTGCTGCCACTGTCTAGCCCTAGCCCTTTGCTGCCTTGCGCCCAGAAATCGGGTCACGTTGAGCTGCGCTGAGCGTGGCGGCACCCTAAAAAGCCGACGAACAACTAAAGCTAAACACGAATTTGTTATGCTCTATTTTAACACAATTACTGTAAACTCAACATAGGCTCTCCCTGGAGCAGTAACATTGCCGACACTCTCTCTTCTTTGACGTAACATTACCTCTTCCTGCTCTCACTTAAAACTCTCTTCAAGTCCAAGCAAATCACTGTTACATGTTATTTTGCTTCTGTGCGCGCCTTGCGCTCGCATACGAATTCCAGCAGCAAGCGAATGTCCGTTATATATTTTGTCTCTGTTCCTTGCCTACTAATATGCTATTAACAGCCTACGACAGCTTACAGAGCTTAAATTTAGGTAACTATAAAATGCAAATTAACATGGATATTTAAAAAATGTAAATGTATGTTGACTTATACATAAATAATAAGCAAATTATTATTTTTGATTTATAAACAAATTCAATAGTATACTTATATGTTTGTTATTAACAACTTATATCTGCTCGTGCTAAACAACTTAACATAGCTGTTATACCCCACTGTTAAATGCAAGCCGCGCTTCGTGTTAGCCAATAGCTGACAAAGATTCTGAATCTGGCTTATCGACAGACACCAAAAGACAAAATCAGCGACTTATTGCAACTTATTGTCAACGGAATTGAATGCCAAAATTTGTGTTTGTTGCAACCATTTTGTTGTTGCTTTTGTTTCCATTTTATTTGTAAGTATGTATGTATGTATTTTCGTTTCGTTTCTTTTGCTATTGATTACATCGTTTGCCCACGGTTCAAGTACATTCGTTTTGTTTTCCATTTTGGCAATTAAAATTTTGGCGAATTGTGTAAGCAACACGGGCATTAAAAGTGTCGCACTGTGTCGCAACAACAACAACAACAACAACAAATGCCAACAGCCCATCAGCAGCAGCAGCAGCAGCAACAATTGTTTGGCCCATAAACTTTTGTCGCTTTGCATAATTACGACTTTGTGCGCTTAATAAATAAGAAAGGCGCAGACTTAACAGTTGTTGTCTTTACTTCCTCCTCGCTCGTTCCTTCACTCACTCTCGTTCGCTCTTTTTCAGACACATCACTCTCTCTCTCTCTCTCTTTCTCTCACTTCTGCAATCCCCACCCAATTTGTAGCCGACGCGGGCGTTGCTCTAACAAGCATAAAAACGCGCTGAAATGAGCTTCGTCTAACGGCAACAGCAACAACAACAACTGCAGCAGCAGCAGCTCAGCATTTGCATACGTGTGTGTGTGTGTGGGTGTTTCTGTTTGAAGCTATTGTTGTTGCTGCTGTTGTTGTCGCCGATGAATCACGCGTGATATTTGCGTTACATTTGCTGCCGCTGCAGCGCAACTGCACTTCTCTGTCTTTTATATATGCGCTATGAGTGTGGGGTACATCACTTTTCTCAGTCAGTTTGTAAAAGAGGCACGTGCATACATATGTATATCTGTATATAAATTAGCAAATATGTTTTATATGTATTATAATGCATATATAATTGTTATATAATAATATAGTAATATAGTTTGAACTATTATTATTTGCCTTAGCATTAGAATTAATATGCGTTTTTATTATCAGGAATATTACACGTTAGAGTATTGATATAAATCTCATTGATAGTGTATCAAATATTCGTTGCTCGTACCCTCAATATTTGTTTAGCCTTATTTATTTGCCTGCCTGGCTGCCTGGCGGCGACTCGCCTGACTCTCCGAGTGGACTTTGCGCCTGGCTGGCAGCGTAGTTGACATTTTCATTATGCGACTTGTGGCTGGGGGCCAAGTGTCGGTCGCCATTGCCACCGCCACCGGCAACGGCAACGACAACGGCAACAACAACAACATATAAGCATGGGGCGTGGCCTGGCACTCAGTCAACTGATTTTCAAATGCGTTGACAGCTTTGGCTGTCAATCGTTTTGTGTGTGGCTGAAGTCGGATTTCGCTGTAGGTGTTACAACTGCTGTAGAACATGTGATTAAGCTGTGAACTGTAACAGCCCAATGAGTGCATGAGCATTTGTCAATTATTCAGAATGTCATTAATGAATTAAGCCCATCCCCGACTCGAGAGTAATTGAAACAATCCATTCAAGTGGTTGAATAACAAGCAAGAAAACCATGAAGTTTAAGTTCTGGCAGAACCTGATGATCTCACATAACTCTAATTGACTTTAGGTTTCATGTAAAAAATAAACCTAGTTTTTATAATATTTTTTAATTTTTTATTTAATAGAACTTTTGAGATATCTTGATGATGATGATGATTTAGTAGTAAAGAATTGAACTAATGCTCCCCTTTAGACGGACTTCTCAGATTTTTAGATACAAATTAATTGAATACAGATATCAAATGCTATTTATCTTTATCATTTTCTTTATATTATGTTTATTGAAAACTTTAGTATTCCGTAACTCACTTAATATTAGCTTAAACTCGCAAATTAAACACACACACACACACTCGGTCACCCTCACCTTAGGCATACGAAACACAACATCAAATTTCAATTATCGCAAAAGGAAGCAAAAACTAAGCAAAATAGGCGACGACCCCAGCAAAAGCAACAGCAGAAAAAAAAAAAAACTTTAACAAGTGTCTCAGCAACACGAGAGGGAGAAAATGCAAATGTGAATAGCAGCAATAACAACAGCAGCAACAACAACAACAACAACAGCAGCAGCAGCTGCTTGAAATGTTGTTGAACTATTCGAAAGTGATTTTCACAAGGGCAATTAATGTTTCAATAAACGATATTCTAGCTAAAAGCACAACAACAACAGCAGCAACAGTCGCGAGGCATCAACAAATTTGTTGCAACTGTTGCCAGCAACATATTGCTGGCTGCTGCCGTTGCTGTTGCGCCTCATGTTGCAAGCAAAAAAAAGCAAATGTTATTGAAATTGGCTTTTTATGTTTATGAAAACGTTCGCTGAACTGCACATGTGTTAGGCGGGGGCAGCGGCTGGGGGCTGGGGGCTGGGGGCAGGGGGCGTGTGGCTGATGGCCAAAGGAAGCTAGGCTAAAAAGTATTTCAGTCTTCAGATCGGTGGCGGGCTCGAATTCGCAGCTCGGCGTTAATTGCAGCCATTTGCAATCGTATTTATGGCTCACGCCTCGCTCACGTTTTGGCCATCAACAGCAACAGCAACAGCAACAGCAACCGCAACAGCACAAACAACAACAGCAACAACAACAACATCAAAACATTTGCAGTGCGTACAAATGTTTAGCTAATTGCCAATTTTATTGGCCAGCTAATTTGTGGGCGGCAGCCATCTAAAAAGTCAAGAGTCGACTCCGACTCCACTCCAAATGCATTTCTATGCAATGCTCTGGGGGCTGGGGCGGGCTAGGTGGGGGCCCACGCTGATCTTTGATTCTATGAAATCGTAAAACGAACTCTTTCCATGAATGGAATCGTATTACAAGCAAGCTGGACCGTTGCAGCCGAGGGCTGAAGATGACTCGTTCATAGCTCAATGGAGTGAATTCAAATTAAGACGAAGTTGAATCAACTGATCTCTTCTCTTCACAAAATCAATATAGTCACCTTATGAAAATTGTATCGAAAGACAATATATTATAAAATAAAACAAATTTTTAAATAATGTTTCACTTCATACTGCATACCATTGATTCAACGCTTTTAAATCCAAAAATACTATGATTATTTTCAATTATGCTTAGCCATAGATCTAACAAAATTCCTTATAATAAAAATAATATATACATATATGCAACAATAGATCTAACAATTATAATAGGTATAACAATTATTATTATTATTTATTTTTTTTTTTCATTTTACTTCAATTCATAGTCTTAACTTTAGATCTCACGAACTGCTTTAAAAACCAAATAATAAGTATTTGTTTGGCAATCAACAATAGATTCAGCTCCTTTAAAATCCAAATAATATTTGTATTGCAGTCCCCTTGGACACTTGGTGCACAGCACAAACACAGATTCCACATGTTGTTGGGGCTCAATTAAATTGTCTGCTCGTTTGATGGGGCCAGCGACGAGGAGCAGCTCGTTTGACCTATGGTAGCAAAGGCTGCCAAGGCTGTACGGCAGCCAAGAGCTTTGAGTGGAGTGTATTGTATTTATATAGACCCAGCTCGGTTCTCTCCCTCTCTCGTTCTCCCTCTCGCTCTAGCTCTATAATTTGGCTGCATTCCAAAGTTTTGCCACATGCAAATCGCCCCGAAAGACTTGGGCCCTTTTTTCTAACACTTGAAGGTGGTTAGGTGGCTCGGTGGCTTGGTGGGGAGCTTGGTAATCGCCAAAAAAAAAAAAAAAAAAGCCAACCACAACTAGCACTTAACTTGGCTTTGATTTGAAGTTCGTGTCCCTATGCGAACGCTGTGGCACAGCTCTAACACCTTGCCACAGATGCCACAAACAAGATAGAGAGAGAGAGAGAGAGAGAGAGAGGGAGAGAGAGATGGCATCTGCTGTTTGAGTGAGTGATTACCGTTGTTATGGCCGTGGGGCTCAAGTGGAAGTCGGTCGCAACAGGTTACCCATGGGAAAACCTGCACAGGCAGACCAATTACCCAAGAGCCGACACCAGAGAGACCCGCGACCCGCGAACCCGAGAGTCGGCTGCCTGATTTTGATTTTCAAATTTGAACTTGAGGCTAAAGGTAAAAATTGTTTTGCCAAGTAATTGGCACATAACGAGGCAGCGCTCTAATGCCAGCGGCGGGCAGCGCGACTTGCCCCGGCTCCAGTTGCCAATTGCCCATTGCCCATTGCCAATTGCGCTTGCAATTGTTCAATTGCATTTTTAGGCCAAGAGTGCGTTAGAACGTGGAACGCCAACGCCCCAACTAAAGTTACGCTAGCTGGCCAAAGAGTCGTGCAACAACTGCAACAACAACAGCAACAAATCAAGCGTCAGGTGCATTTCCATCTGCGATAATTCCCTGTTTGCTGTTGCTGTTGCATCGATTGCGCAGCCGCAGCTCGCAGCTCGTGTAGCTATCGCAGCGCATTGATCAGTTGCAGCAACAATTGTTGTCTTTGGCTGCAACTGCAACTGCAACTGAGGCATATTATTTGCACTTTATTATCACGTTAGTAAAATGAGCAAAACGTGCAGCAGTCGTCTAGGAGCGGAGGAGTGGACCAATGCGCCCACCCACCCAACAACAACAGCAGCCAAAGCAACAGCAACAGCAACAGCAACAATTGCAACAACAACAACATAAGCCAACAGCTCGTTTGTTGGCCACATGTTGTGGCAGGCGGGCGCTGCACCATTTGGCCGGCTGCTTGGCCAGTGGCTGGCTTCACCTTTGACCTTTGCCTTTGCCTTTGCCAAATTTAACGTCTAATTTCATATTTTCAAAATGAATGCTATCAATGAGCGAGGCTGACTAAACATTTTCATTTATATTAAAATGCATTTTTCATAGCTCTTTAAGGCATTTGCACAGGTGAAAAAGGTGGGCCAAAGAGCTTTTTCCATCGAGTGCACATAAATTGCAATTGAAGTGAGAGGAAGCATTTGCAAGGGCTGTTGAGAAATGATTATGCTCATGGAAAATATATTTTTTAGGTTTTCTTATTTGAGCTTAGAATGTCCATATAGAGTGAAATTAGACAATTAGCTTAGCTAATGCATTGAAACTGCATTAGCTCGAATGAATTGAATCTGCAGAAAATATGATCAAAAATATTTCATAAATCTATATATATAAAAGAAGAGCAAGCGATGCAGAAGCACTCCAGGAGATCATGTAGAAAATGCCTGCAGCAGCAGAGAATGTTCCCATTGCTCTATCTGGCGCCCTGCTCAAAATTTGAGTGCCCCTCAGGCTTTGAGTGGAAGTCGCCCTATATAAAGGGCAGCAGCTGAGGAATTTATTCAGTCGTCCAGACCCGGTGGGGTCAGTCGTACGTGCAGGGCGATTTTTTTTTTATTTTTTTTTATTAATTTTTTTGTTATTTTTTTTGTTTTATTTTATTTTTTTTTTTTTTTAATTTAATTTTGTTTTATTTTTAATTTAATTATTTTTTTTAAGTGAAAAAGTTTTTTATTAAAAATTTTTTCATCTTAATTTTTTTTTTTTTTTTTTTTTTTTTTATCAAACAACTGCATTGCCCTACACGTACGACTGACCCCTCCGAGTCTGGACGACTGCATAAATTCCACAGCTGCTGCCCTTTATATAGGGCGACTTCCACTCAAAGCCTGAGTGGCACTCAAATTTTGAGCAGGGCGCCAGGTAGATATCGTTGCAGTCGATCCAATGGAACATTCTCTGCTGCTGCAGGCATTTTCTAAATGATCTCCTGGAGTTCTTCTGCATCCAGTTAGGTGCATCAAAATTGCAAGAGGCACGAGATGAGCGAAACCAGCAAAGAACGAAGAGAAGCGCGCAGATTCGTAGTCAACAGACGTAGAGGAATTAATGGATAGGGCAAAGCAACGTTTGCCGGGCCAGCTAGTAATAAATCATTTAAATTAAATAATACATAAATAAAACAAGTCCTCAGACTCTAAATAAAACTATAAAGATTTCTACTCTTAAATTTAAAATATACTTGGAGATATATACGTAATATACATATGTATATCTAAATAAGAGCATGACGAATGGACTGCCTGTAGAGTAATACATAGCTAAATATACATGCAGGTTATGCCAAGTCAGAGATATATCCTCCACAGCAGGTCCTTTCAATATTCACTTGCAATATTATTTCTTCTCTCTCTATATAGCACTCGCTCCCGCTCTCTCTCTCTCTCTCTCTCTCTCTCTCTCTCTCTCTCTCTCTCTCTCTCTTCCTCACATAGACTCACGATTCCAAACAGTTACATCTTTTCCATATTCCACATCATTTACCTACTACACACTTGCCGCATAGGCAATAACATTTCAAGCAACTGTTAGTTAACAGCCCGCTGTTAACTGCTAACATTTGCGCCCCTAAAAGCACGCAATGAATTTTTGCATTTGCTTACGTCTTCTCGTGCTTTCTGCTCGCCTGACAACTCAATCGAATTTTTGTCTAAAACACGCAAACGAGCTGACGCCAACGGCTGCCCTTACGGGCTAGACTAGATGACTAGATGCAAATTGATTGATTGCTATTGAATACACGATATTCAGCATTGTGTGTGGCAGAGAGATAAAAGAGTATTTTGGGTAAAGGAAAACTGTGCTTTAATATATATTATATACAAAATCTGTTTTATATAGATATCAATAAATATTGACAGCGAAAGATAAATTTATAACTAGGAATACATGTACTATTGAAAGTTTGTCTTTGTTTACCTTGACAAAACTAATAGGTTTATTTACTTTTTATTCTTATTACTACAATTGATGAAACTAAAACTTCTGTTTCATATACATAAAAAAGTCTGTATATATACATATATGCTTATTTAAATTAATTTATTGAGAAACTAAATCGAATTTTAATTTGATTAATCGACTAAGAACTATGCATATCTGCAATTTCAATTTGTATTAAGTAAAACGTTCATTTTTATTATTTATCATATCATGTCAATCAATATCATATCATATCAATTAATCAAAATATCTATTCTCTCAATCTTATATAGAGATGTACTCTATAAGTCTTACGTCGCTAGGCAAGACGTCGCTTACCCTTCCTTTTTTCTATATAGCGAAAGTGAATGCGTGTGCTTAGTTACGTCAGCTGTTTGGCACATTTTCTCATTTCATCATGCCCCGCCTCACAGCAAGTGACGCAAGTGCCGCATGCAGGCTTCAATGCTCTCTCTCTCCCTCTCTCTCTCTGTCATCTACTTCTGCCTGATGTGGCTCAGCTGTTGCATTCCATACGCTCCCGTTTTCCCGTTAGCTCACACATTTTCGCCATAGCAACCGTTTCCATCAATCATTATATTTGTCCCTGAAATCAAACGCAAAAAGCATCCTGCGTCACAGGCGAACAGCAGCGCGTGGCAAGTGCCACTTCCGGCGGCAGCATTCCAGCAAAATTCAATTGGCAGCACGTTATATAGAAAGGGACGGCGAGTGTGACAGAGAGGAAGAGGCAGAGGGCGAGTGAAACCAGGTCAGGATATGCGCCAGTTACGTGAAAAAATTTGGCACGAGCAGCGGCAGCTGAGTCCTTGAGCCAAAAACGTGGCAAGGACACAAACCAGTTAATGGATACACACACACACACACACACGCGCAGTGAGAGCAACATGCCAAAAAATAAGGGTAGAGAGAGTGAGTGAGTGTGCGAGTGAGAGTGTGAGAGTGTGAAAGAGAGCCAATGCTGCTGCTGCTGCTGCTGCTGGCTGTCATGGCAACAGCTGAAACGCATTCGACTCTCGCGCTCAGCCGCTGCTGTTGGCTGCTGCTCGCCTGGTTGGCGAAGGCGCCAAAATTCAACATTTTTGAATGTGTGCGTGCAACGCGGCGTCGCCGTCAGCGCCACGCCCGACGCATCGGTCAGCCGGCGGCTCCGGCTCCGCCTCCTGCCCGTTGAGAGTGGTGGATTTTTTGGAGTTGGGCTCACTTGAGCTTGGGCTGCTCCTGCTGCTCCTGCTGCTCCTTCTGCTGCTGCCGACAGGATAATCCAATTTTCCAGCGCCTGGCTCAAAGCGACTTTTTCAGGATTTAATATCCTATGCAGAGATGTTTTGTTCCATTTACATTTTATATTTTATATATAAATTGAGAGAGATTTTGGCTCAAGTGCGCGACATGGCGTAGATTTTACTTCTCAAATGTATTGGGCGTGCAGCAATCACAGCAGCCTCGCCAGCTCTCGCGCTCTCTCTCTCTCTCTCTGTGTGTGTGGGTGAGTGTGTTGAATTTTGGGGATGTTAGTCACAGCACACAGGCACACGCACACACTCGCCGTGGCACGCACACAACTAACGCGCGTCGCACATTATCACAGCTACACGCATTTTAGTTGAACAGGCAACCAAAGCAACGCACAGCGTCACGCGTACTAAGAGCTCAGTTCGCATGTGTGTGTGTGTGTGTGTGTGTGTGTGTGCAGCATCCCCACTTGCCCACTTGGCAACAAACACGCCCACAATTCACGCACACAACAGAGCGACAAACTTGCGGTTCACGTTCCGCGAAAAACAGAGGCCCAGAGCCGAGCAGGCAGCTGCTCCGGGAATACCGAATAGATACAGCTACAGCTACAGCTACAGCTGCTGCTGTTCGCTGTTCTCTTCCTCTCTCTCTCTCTCACTCTGCTGGCATAAACTATCATTTTTGAGATAAGTTTTCTAAGCGCAACTGTTGCGCGTGCTGCCAACTGCTCCAGCTGCTCCAGCATTTGCATCTGGCTTCGTTTTATTGTTGTTGTTGTTTTTGTTTTTTTTTTCTCCACAGACATCGATTTTCACACGCCTCTCTTGGGAATTGATAAGAATGCCAAAAGTTACAGGCAAACATAAAGTGTGTGTAGCTGGATGCCTGCGTATCCCAAATGGCACGCACACACACACATATATACACATACACATACACTCCCGCATCCCAGTTGGCTAACGGAGGTGCCACCCGCTCGTATGGATACACACGAAAGTCGATCGATGGAAATTTCTTTACACATTTTTGATAAGAAAGCGTACGACTGACGTAGTTAGACTCATGTGTATGTGTGTGTGTGTGTGTGAGCGAGTGTGTGGCATAAATATTGACAGTTGAGTCAGACTAAGCCGTCATCAGTTACAGTAGGCGGCCTGAAGTGCCCACTTCAGATATGTCAAGTGCTTTTCATTGTTTTGATTTCTTAAATAACAGCTGGACGTAATGCTTATGATATATAAGTAATAGTTCAGACTGAGAATGCCATCGAAGATAAGAAACAATAAATGTTGATTAGCCCATTGTAGGTTTATCGTAGTAATATTATAGTAATAGTAGTACTGATATGATGTATAAATAATAGCAATGGCTTTATCATAAAGTAAATCAATTTTATAGATATTTAAGGTAGCCGAAAAATGTTTTTTAAGTTAAATATAAAATGAAAGAATTTGTATTGTCTTTTGCAAAGGTCAGCTAATAAATTTATATAATTTCATAATTTTTTAAAATTTATATTTTATACATTTTTTATATATATTATATGTTCAATTATATTTAATTTAATTCTATAAATTTATTTAGATTAAGCAAATTTTTTTCTATAACTAAAAACATAGCTGCATCAATTTTAAATCAAATCTCTCGAGATTTATTTTAACTAATTTTTTTTTAGCTGAAATTGGGCTATAATAAACACAATTTATATAACTATATATATGCCAATATATTTATATATCTATATAAATTCATATACTTATTTAAAACACAACTACATCAACTCTAGCCGCGCTGTATCATAATAAATCTGTAAAATCAGTTAAAGCACAGTTTCCCTAGCAGCTTAAACGCCCCTTAACTGCCTTTAAGTGAGTTGAATCACTTGCAATTTGTTTGCGAATGCAGCTGCTGCTGTTCGATTGTATTGTGTGGGGCAAGGGCTTGAAGCGTTTTGATTTGCGCTTTTCAAAGTCATTAAAGCGAATTAAATGGCCGAAATCAACGCAGCACGGCGAACACACAAACGAGAACGCTAAGCTCAACTCAGCTCAGCTCAAATGGCAAATTATTCACTGTCAGGCAGAGCAAAACGCGAATGCAAATTGCGGATTGCGAATTGCGAGTTTCGAATGTTTCAAGCGCAAGCGAACAATTGCAGCCAGCAAAATATTATTGCCAAATTGCAGTTGAATCGATGAAGTTGCTGATAAGACGATGGTGTTCAGGCGCAGTTCAAGCTTGCAAGAGATAGAGAGAGAGAGCGAGAGAGTGAGCGAGTGAGACTAAATCGAACAGTCAATTCAAGGCGAGTAGCTTCAGGTCCTAACTGCCGTCAATTGTTGACTTTAATTTGTTTTATTGGCGCAGACTCTGAACGATGCAGATAACGCTAACTAAGCGGGTCAGGGCTCGACTAGGCCAGCCTAACAGACGGACTAGCTGACTAACTGACTAACTGACTGACTGAGTGCTCATATCAGCAGCAGCGCTAACAGCAACAGCAACAGCAGACACTTCTATTGTCTCTAGACAAGGCTTGTCCGTCTCTCTGTCTGGCTGCCTAGAGTTCACACATGTTATGGGCACAGTGCACACGGCGTATACGCAACCTGAGCTAAACTCATATGCATAACAATTGATATGGCAACAAGTAGCTAAATATTCAATTTGAGTTTTTCTCATTTAATGTTTTTAATACCTTTAGGAAGTCTGAGATCAGCTGCTCTACAGAGAGAGAGCAAAAAAAAAAATGAAACTATAACAGACAAAAGCCAGCAAGTCACAAAGTGTATTTACGAATAACAAAAGGCGCATTTCGTGGCGAGGTTTTTCCATAGCTCGCACTACAATAGACAGGTCTCTCTCTCTCCCTTTCTCTGTCTCTCTCTCTGGCTAATCAGAATTGTAAGTAGTGCTCCCCGGCTCTTCGTATTCCACTTATTTTTATGTAAATTACCTGCCATAACAATTTCAACCGACTCCGCGTGGCTGTCTCCGCCACGGCCACGGTCTACGGTCTACGGTCTACGGTTACAATTCGGGAAGTTGGCGTAGAAAATGCGAATAAAAAATGATATACAAATACACTTAAGTGTGCATATAAATACGAGCACAAAGCAAATTATTGTCGAAATGTTTAATGACAAACTGTTGATGCCATGTCACGAACTTTTCTCCTCAACTCTCAACTGTTCGCCCTCTCGCTCGCCCCACCTCTTTCGCCCCGCCAGTGCAGAAGCTGCGCCACGGCAGTTCACGAGTTTGTAACGGATTCACAGACACAGACACAGACACAGTCGGAGGCTCTGCAGCCAGCCAGTATCAATATCAGGTTCATGGCGCGACTTTAGATTGTGTCTGGAGACCAAGTGCGGCATGATGAGCAATGGCCCGGCATCAGCGGATTGTCTTCTGCAAATATATTTTTAGGAAAGTGCAACTGCCAAGATTAATTGCGACTTTCAACTTGTGATTGAAATCGTTTATTCAACTTTTGTCTCTCAACTGCCAAGTCGGGAGAGTGTGCGAGTTATAGAACAATAATAAATGTTCAAGTTTCCTATATAAGGCAAGACCTTTGGGAAAGCATTTGGCTTGCTTTTACTTAAGTCTGTTCAAGTGCCATTGACTATAACCGATTATGAGCTAACAGACTAAATAAGACTTGACTGCGTTGCATCTATAATGAGAAAGTTAAAAATTTCATATGCAATTATATGCCACCTTCAGTTTAGTCTAGTTGCTTCTGGGGCAATTCCGATGCGAAAGAGCTTCACTTTCATTTGCCGAGGAAAGTCCCCAGACCGTATCATTGGCATTGGAAATGTCGCAGTTTCCAAGAAACCGTTTGGTTATGCAGCTTTAGCACACACCTGAGTCTGAGTCTGACTCTGGGGCTGAGGCTGTGTCGTGGTATTTACATTTTCTTGTTATCGAGTAAAATTAATGTTATATTGATGAGTTCAATGGAACTGACCCACAAATGATGGTTGTAATACTGGGCTAAGGTCAGAGCGAGCGCACTTCAATCATCGAGCATCAGACGAAGTGAGCGCGGGGGATAGAGTGACAAATGACTTCATTGGTTTCATCAGCCAAAAATACGCAAATTAGCTTTCGGATGGCACATTGCATGCATATGAAGCGGCAGTCGAAAATTGAGAAACGATTATCGATGCGATCGACTCAGATCGGAGCAGATCAGATCAGATGCAAATTAGAAGTCGCCATGCGGACGAGTATTTTGTCACAAAAAGTCATTGCGCCGCTAAACTATTGCAATACGAATACTACTCTACTACCCTCCCTGTCCAGTGTGTCCCGGTGTCCAGTGTCCCGTCTCCAGGCGTGGCTCCAAAGCAGGGTGCATTGCACCGAGCGCTATTTCAGGGCCAGCATTGTGTAGTACAGTAGTCGCAATAGCGAGCCGATCATAACAGAGATTGGTTCAGGCTGCGACGCCTTGAACTTCCACTGACCGGACCGCTGGCGCGAAGTCGGTTAATTTATGCGCTAAACACTTAAGATATTCTAAATGCCCAAATACACAATACGCGAATACGCGTAATCAATGCATTCCGCTTGCAGATCTCCCAGATCTCAGAACTCAGAGCTCTGGGCTCGCTGCTTAGAACTCTGGAGCTATACGAAATGTGTGTCATATATGCATGAGATATTTGGCGCCGATTCTCGAGCATACGAAATGCGTACAAAATGCAAACACAATTCTAATGCAAGCCACATCGAAAGGTGCCATCAAGTCGGCGAAATTCCTTTAATGCGCATCGTTCGATTCGAATGCGGTTCAATGTTTGGCATTGACATGTGCCAAGGCTAGCTGCGGGCTCGCCCATCTACAGCCAATACACGCACACTCACACTCACACTCACACACACATGGACATCTCGGCTATCTCTCAGCGAAATCTCACAGTAAAAACAATTCCCAAACCTTTTGTCCCATGCCAAATGGCTTGCATTTAGCGCCATGCGGGCGCAGCATGCAAAAAAAAAAAAAAAAAAAAAGATTGCCAGTCTGAGCCCATTACCAATCCCATTTCTAGTTGCTGTTCCAGCATCTTCTATATAATGTTTCTGTTCCAAGGTGTTGTCGCTTGGCTAGCACATGTCCAACATGTGTACTCTGTGCACACTGCGCCTGCCCTGACGTCCTGCATGCCCTCTCTACTCCGCCCTGCCCTGCCTCATCAGGCGTTGCCATAGGTGTGAGAGCAGAGCTGGCAATGCAATGCTTACTTCATATTATTGGCATCTTCTAGATATATTTTTTTCATGGATTCTTGTTGAGGTTAAACGTATTTCTATATAGCTTGATTGTGTATATCAAATATTTCTGAAATCTCTTTTTACCTAAAGCTGTTGGAATAGACTTAATAAACGCTATGATAGACAAAGCTTTGCTTTCTCAATATTAAATAAATACATATAACAAATCTTTTATTTTATATTAAAATACAACAATATTTAATTCTTTATCATTTCTAGTAATTAATTTAGAAAAGTGTTGGTAAAGAATAATTCCCATTGCGGTAACTTTTTACTCTCTTACAAAACTTTAAATAGATTTGAAATACAATTTCAATAGCTTGCATAGTACATAGGACCATAGATTATATAGATTCCCTCTACATTTCTAGATCTTTTAGTTAGTACACCCCTGTAAGAGGCTCTTCGTATATTTGGTTACCCATATGTGTTGTTCTACCCTCTTCGACTTCTCAGGCTGGTTCCCATGGCACGATGTGAAATGTGAATTTCCAGCAAATGTAAACTCCAGCAGCGCCTCGCTAAACAAATTCTAGCGCCTTTACCTTTTTGGCCAACGTATGCTCACAGATAATTGGGAAAACAAGCGCAACGCCACATGGCCAAAGGACGTAGAACGTGGCACGACGTATTTGAACAGAGCCTCGTCGTCGCAGTGGCAGAAAGGCCAACTTGAGGAACCCGTCAGAGCACGTACCAAGGTGCGATTTGTGGCCACCATTGCCGCTGTTGTGCCACATGATAATGTGAATTTCAACGGTACATATTCGTTTGCTTTGTGCTTTTCCCGTAGCGCCGGTTCCAGGCGTGTTCCATGGCCAAGGGATTTCACAAGGAACACAAATTTCACACATTACGCGAACACCGGCGCTTGGCTAGAAAATGAGAACGAAATGCAAAATGTCAAAAGAAAAAAAAAAAAAAGAGAAAAGAATAGCAGAAAAACACACGAGTCAGAGTTGCATATGTTGCGCCGTGGGTTCGCTTGTTGGTTCGTGCTATAGGATCTTCCCACAGTCGTCGGGCACCAAGCTGTCTGCGGGCTATTCAAAAAATTTCCATGTGGTATTCCCTGACGTCGCTGCCTCTCGATATTAGCAGCATTATCATAAAGAGCGATTTTATAACTGGGCTGGACAAAGGCGACTTTTTCCCACCGCCGCCCATGTGTGAGGGAAATCCTTGCCATTGGTTTTTTGCACAGCCCCTGGGAAAACTGTGACTCTCCACACACGCGTAATACCTGAAGCTGCCCACGGAGCTGAGATGAAGCTGAGACTGCGGACAGTAGCCGCTGAACGGTGATCACAATTAGCATCTCTCGCAGCATCAGTCAGCTCATCTGTGGTCATTTCGAGTGCACAGGTTGTAAAAGCGAATGCCACACCCACCACCAATAGCGAGCCAATGAGCGGCACTTGACTCTATGCGCCGGCGCAGGCGCATGCCCTAAGACTCGCCGACAGGTAAACACTGCGACAGCAGCAGCAGCAGCAACAGGTAAACATTTGCCAATATTAAATACAGCCTGTTGCCCCTGACGCGTGGCAAGTGTGTGCGGACCAACACACATCCAGTTAACTACCTGTTGACTTGTCCTTTGCATACTAGCAGGATACCTTGAGAAGCTGTCAAGCTAAGTGGGAGATGCTCGAGTGGTGATAATTGGAAAGGAATATGCCTCACTATACAATATTTGCCAACAGAAGCACATTGTGTTGATTATATATGTATAAACTCCTATTGCTCTTGAGTTATTTTTCTGATCAGCGATTTCTTAGATTCATAGAGTGAAATGGTTACATAAAAGGCGCATTTTCTATAGATATTGGATCAACAACATAATTGTTGTTGCTGGAAATCTCCTGTAGATAAATATATATAAATTCGTTAGCTATATTCAACTCTCTGCTGATCATATGAGACACTAGCTAAGAAGTTAAGCTACAAAATGTCTGTAGAAAACTTCACCTTATCTACTGCTAAGTCTTTGTAGTAGTAAACGTAATTCTTTATTTATCCTTTTCTTATTCTATTTTTCCAATTCTTTCTTTTTCTTTCTATCTTTGCTTCTCTCTCTCTGTCTCCCTCTCAAACATTCTTATGCTCATTCTCATTATTTCCATTTCTTTCTCTCCCTTTCTCTTTCTCTAACATTCACATTTTACAGAAATCTTCATAAGATTAAACCACATTAACTTCTGATCTCTCCAGCTTCATGAGGTAAGCAGACTACTACGATGATAGCTGATTTAGCTGCTCTTCAGTATGCCCACTAGAGAAGTGCCTTAAAACTGTAATGAACGCTCTGCAACAAAGATAGTCTCTAGCATACATATGTAATTTTCGTCTGATGTGGATATCATCGTGTATTATACGTTAACCGAATGGGTTTAAAAGTTAAAAATAATTTTGATGGATAGCTTGGTCACATTTGTCGGGATGTAGGAGGTCCAGGGTGTACAACTGTCAACAAATTTTTGTTTAGGAATGAACATTCGGTGTACGGCTGCGAAAACCGAATCCCTTGGATGCATCCGGTTCCAAAATGTTCACGCCAGCATCTTGGGGATCAATGGGAGGCGCAGGATTTCGAAACTGTTCGGCCGAGATGCGCGTCAGGAGTATGCCAACGCCCTCGATCAATGAGAGCAGAATGCCGCCAATAATAGCACTGCCGGCCATGGAGGCCAGGCCGTTTCGTGCTGCCAGAATGCCGCCAGTGGCCGCACCGCTGATAATTGAGTTCCAGGGGTCCTCCTTCTGCCTAAAGTGCACCAGGGTGCAGTCGATGGTGCTGAACATGCCGCCCCAGGCAGCAAAATTGCCGGCTATCACGGGCGAACGGGCCTTCACGGCTATCATGCTGCCCGCCAGGCGACGGCTTAGGCCCTGCGGCGCATTTCTGAATCCCTTCATCGCTTGAAAGATGCCACCGCCAATGGAGCCCATGGCAAACGCACCGCCAGAGTCATCCACAATGCGATAGGGGCAGGGTTCACGTGAATATTCCTCCATAGTCGAATTGCCGAAACTTGGTCGATTGATCGATCGTAAGACTTTCTCTTGCGAAATTGAATTTATACGAATTTTCGATTATTCTATGTGTTTAATGATTTTGAGGGGCCTCAACACAGGACGTGCATGTAAATTAATATGCTAAAGACTAAATAAATGAGAAAAACTTCCAAGCCTGCCCAACTGAGAACTAACTAACTATGTAGATAACCCATAACCAGAAATGCTAAAACTGAATGTATTCTCATGGAAGTCTATTTAAGAACACAAATAAGTAAGTAAATAAGAAACTATATATACAGTATAATGATGTATTCGAAATAGTATCTGTGATGTTATGGCATATATGATTCTTACAATCATTTTCATTTTAAATAATATTCATTTGTAGACTATTCGGTGCATGGTGAAAAGTCTAAAAGAAATATACATATATAAATAAATTCCTTTATGTATATACATATTGTGCTGTATTATATTGTTAACTATCCTTTCGACAAATATTACCTAAAATTTCATCACTTCAGTCTTAAGTAATACTTCATGCTGTTATTTAAAGACTATGTGAACCTTATCATAATATTGTGAGCGACAATCAGCTTTACCCTCAATAACGCGGTCGATTTTGAGAAACGGACTCGCTTATTTATTATCGGAATACTTGGCATGAATTAACATATACACAAACACACACATACATGCGCTGAGATTCACTAAAAACAGGGCCAAACCCGAGTCAACAGAACGCACGTGGGGCAATCGTTGATGGGCAGGGACGGGGCTGGCGGGGGGTTTCGATGCGGAAAGGTTTCGTTAGAGCTTCGATAAGCATTGCACAAAAGGTTAAATATCAGAACTGTCGAGTGTAGTTAAACCATCAAATTTACTGCCAGCCGCACGGTCTGCCATGCAGCTGACTGTCTGGCCTGGCTGATCCGGTTGTCGAATGAGACGTTGCGACGCGTCGCAAGGGAGACGGACGACGGGGGATGGGGTGGGGTTCTATGGGGCCTGCCAAGACCTTTGCAAAGACGCAATTTATACAGAGCCGAGTGGTGGGAAACGGAAACAATGAAACCGATTGTCATCGGTAGATAGTAGACGCAGCCCAGAAGCTTGTGATGCGATTGCCCCATAACTTGCCGTGCATAATTATCACGCGAGCATAATCAAAATTTTGTGGATTGCACACGGCGTCGAAGGCGAGCAGGAGTCGTGGCAGGGCAGCTTTGAAAGCCGACACAACTGTGTTTGCACAGCACTGAGAGAGCGGCTAGGTGGGCTTCAGTCTCCACCCTTTAGATGGGTATCGCAACTTGCAATGGCACAATGTACAACAAGGTGTCAAACGCCACTGACAAATGAAAGTGAAATTCATGCAGGGACACCTGGACACACACGCTGCGCCAGCACATTAAGTATATCTATATATGTACATATATATGCATATCTGTCTATATGTTTAGGTAGCGCCAGTCTCCAAATGTCTGACCATTGTCTCAGAGCTCACTCTCTGTCCATCTGTCTGTGCGTCGGTCTGTCTGTCAAGTTGACATGTAAATCGTTAGAACGTGCTGGATTGATTGTTCTCACTTTAACGCGTTTATTGATTATCGCATGGGCTGCCCTTACCTACCCATCAAAGTGCGGAGGCGCTGATCATTTGTCAGCCGACTCATGATCGATAAACTTGTGTAATTTGTAATTGTAAATGCGCGAGTTTGTCAACTGGGCTCATTGTTGTCTTATTATAATTTTCTAGCTGCATTTCCCTCGAAATTTTCCATTTTCGTGTTTGTTTTCTATTTTTTTGTCGGTAAATGTCCGGCTTGTTAATGTGGGCACATTATGTTAACAATTCAAAGGATTGGCAATTTCTACGAAGGATTCTTTGGATTTCTCGGGGTTTTCCCACGAAGCAACTTTGGGTTTTCCTCTTTTTTCATGAGAATAGATCATTCAGCAATTAATCTAAGCGACACTTAATGGAAATCAATTCTAATTTATAGAAATAAATTTTAGGTTATTTTTATATGAATATATCCTCGTTTTATTTGCCTAGCGATAATTTCTGTTCGGTTTGAAGCCACCTGCAAAAATATTTTGCAAACAGCGATGGGGCAGCTGCTGCTGTTATGCAATTTGTGTGCCATCTATTCAAATGCATCTGCATAACAAGAACGAGAGCAAATCGGAACAAAACTCATTTACCTACCTTTGTGCGCATGCCAAAAAATGAAAGAAACGAAGCAAACAATTGCGGTTGCATTGCCCTAGCGGGGGCTTATGCCATATGAAGTTCAACAAATGCAAAATCGAAATCAAAAGGCAGCCCAGGCACAACAAAGGACTCGGCTCAGGTACCATGCCAAGGATGCCTTCGTGGATGATGGCGGCATGCCGCCAAAAATCTCGCAAGGCGCTGGCGCGACTGCCAAAGCTGATGATGATGGCGATGATGATGATGATGATGGTGCTGATCGTGGTGGTGGTGGTGCACTATTGTTTGTCACATGCTTCTCTCCGCTCCTCTGCTCGCTCTGGCTGTGATTATTTTGATGACGATCCTGATGTTTTGTTCCTTTTTGCTTGAATTATGCTCGGTGTGCCCATTGTGCGTCTGCAGATGCAAGTCAACGTCCGAGCACAGCGCTCTCGCTCTCGCTCTCTCTCTCTCTCTCCATCTCTCTCACTCGCCTGTGGCTGTGCAAACAGATGCACGTCTTGCCAAAAAAAACTGTAGAAATCCCTGGCCAAGACGCTGTCGCAGACGCTGACGAGACGCGCCAAAGGAGCAGCTGTCAATGCCAAGCCACCAACGCGCCAGCCAACACCCTCAACAGCATTAGCCGAGCATCCGACTCGGCCCGGTTGACAGAAACTGATTTGTGCTGCCTGCCCGAACGACGCAGATGCAATCCTTGTGCCGCTTCCTTGCCGTTTGCATTGTTGGGCCCGTCCCGACCGGTGTAATGAGTTTTTTTTGCTTTAACGTACTTTTGCTTTTGTTTTGGGTATTTCTGTTTTCCATCTAGCTCTGATTTGGCATAAGGTCCTGCTGCAGCCGACGAAAGGTGTTAAAAATTCTGTTAATAGGGGCGTAATACTCTGTTTATAGTAACTTTGCGATTGCATCAGCTGCGGTTCTCTAGATTCACTAATGAAGGCGAGACTCTAAAGAAGTTGTTTCATGGTTTTTGATGAGAATCTGTTTAGACTAACTATGCAGTTCTATTGCAGCTATTTGTGTCTGCAACTCATTTAAAAATAGCTTATCATCCTCCGAAATACTAAACATTTTTTCTATATTATTTTATTATTATTAGTATTATTGCAATTTTTTGTAAATTCCTACTGAGCTTGAAGCTGCCAGCAATATTATTGCTTCGATGTGCCTACGATAAATCGCATTGCTAGCCAATAGCTTAAAAACTTGCTATACTAGAGTAACTTCCTATACAAAGTTGAATATAATTGATCTAAAATATAGTAATTATAATAATAATAATAATAATTATAATGTTCTAAAATATAATTGATCAAAAAATCGCTTTTTACTTATTTGTACTATTCATCTTAATACAATATAAACTTCCTCAATATCCCTATCATTACTTAACTTGGCTCTTTTTGGTAAAATGATGCATTCTTCCTTTTTTCTTCAGTCATAATCACCGCAACATAATTATAAAATATTTATACACTTCATTTGGGAGACACGTTTAATAGGCTAAACAGCACGCTTAGTATAAGCCAGAGCAGGACATGCTATACGAAATCAGCTTACTAAAATAATAAAAAGACGGAGATAAAGGAGAAGATGTGGCATCAGGAGACGAGGAGCTCGATTTAAGGACGGCGTTGACGTACAATGCGCATAATGCGGACGCATTGACAGGATAACGAAGCGTGAATAGGCACGTAACCTGCGCGAATGCGTCGCGGCAGCGGGAGTCAAGGCAGCTGGCAGGTGACAGGAGACACAGCGCACAGGGGAGAGAAGCTTCTTTGGGGGTTGGCGTCCTTTGCGGGGTCATTCACAATTCACAATTTGGCGAGAACAATGGATCACAGGTAGCAGCCAAAACATTAAGCGGCACCCGCACATAATCGCAGACAAACAGTCAGGCGGACAGACGGACGGACAGACAACTCGATGCGGCCAGGTGATCCAACTTTTTGATTTCTTCTGGCTAAGGACATTGATACGCCGCCGGCAGCGATAGCAGAGATTCCTGGAAGCAATTCCTTTCGCTGGCTTTTCAAAACATTTACTCCAATGTGTCTGTGCAGTCGGTCGATCTTTGGCCGTCTGGCTGCCTATCGATCTGTCCTTTATTGTGTCATGAGGTCCTAAGGCCTATTGATTGTGCAATGCACCCGGTCCTAGGCCCGTGGCAGTGATTTTCTTCCTTCTCTATTTCTTTCATGCTCAACGCTCAGTTGTTGTTGGCTTCGATTTCGATTTATGGATTGGAAGTTCTTTTGTCTGTGCAAAAAACAACAAAATACAGCAACAACAACAACAACTGGCATCAGGTCTGCAGTTGCTCTGAGTATCTGGCCTGGGGGTAGTAATCAACCATTCATTGTCAACGACATCACACATCGTATATCTTGGGCCATAGTTTGTGTTCTTTGGTGGTTTTTGTTTTCTCCAGTTCCCTTCTTTCTATTTTTCTTTGCTCTTCTGATATTTTTTGGCAAAAGGTGTGCCAGTGCACCGGGCCAAGCTGCACTAACTGAGAGAGTAGCAGAGAATGAGAGCGAAACGGGAGAAAATGATGGGAGAGTGCCAAAGAGCATCATATACTACGGAAGTCTCCTAGTTTAATTGAACCTAATATATGTATTTTATTAAATGAAATTAAATTAGTTTGTAGTCCGGATTCATCGTGCTTATGCTAAACTTAAAGGCTTCAGCTGAAATTTGTCTATAATATCATATCATATTATCTTTTGGGAAGTTGTCTTCATACTCCTTCTATACTCCTCTCTTAAGCCATTTTACTCTGTGCATCTTCTGCTCCATTTTCGCTCCATTTATCCTGTTCATCTGTCGATCTCTACTCTGTTCTCTCAACAATACCAGCAATACCCTATAGAATGCATTGTGCACTGCAACAAATGCAGAGAAGACAAGGTGCAAAAATGGGACGGGCCCATTGTCTGCCAAAAAAAGCAAAAGAGAAGCAGAAAATACAACAGGATCTGGAAAACCGTAGGCGCACCTGCGTATATTCTAACGGCATCAGGCAAAGATCGTCGTCGGCCAAAAAGGGGTTTTTCCAGCCGCGCTGCCGGATGAATGAAGTGCGGTTGGCGGAAACATCGCGATGCACTGATCCCAGGCTAATGCTAATGAGCGGCCTAGTCCCGGCCCAAATCCCAGCAGGTACTTGACAATTGCAGGACGACAAGTGCTAGGGTTCTCGAAAGGCGAACAAGATTCCCGGGTTTCTCCGCCTGATGAATGAATCGGGTTCGAGCGCGGGTTATTTCGCGGTGTCCTGCTGGCAATTCCGCGCCGAATATTAGAATAGTGATCATTAGGTAGTTGCCTGTGGATGCCATGGCTGGTAATTGTGCGGAATAACACACGTAATAACCGAAATGGCCGGGAACGCCCGTCAGGTAGGATCGGGAGGCATCTTCGCTGGGCGAGCAAGAAATTCCGAAGTTGCGATGCGCCGTCGCTCGGACGTTGGCCAATCGTGGCTTGTTTTGCTTGAGTTTCGCTGACTGCGTAATTGGATAACCTGGGAAATTACTTTAAATCCATAGCTGATCCATATCCGGACGTTTGTTCGCGTATGTGATTGCCTGTCCACAGAGGAAAATCCACCATAGGGAAATACAAAATGGAAATACGTTTTCCTTACTTGCCGCATCTTCCATCACACCCATGGTCCCGACGAGAGTCGAATGCGGCGATTGGTCAGCCTCAGCCTCAGCCTGGGAATGCGATCGTCTTTGGGAATTGGAATTTTAGCACTCGGAAATTTGTACTTTTTGTCATCGGTTGGGTTTATCAAAACTTTTGGGTTTGCTACATTTGCTTTGGTTTTTTCATCGGTCTTCACACATTGCCCTGGGAAACGGCGAGGAATGGGGAAAATGCGTGTGATTTGGTTTTTTTGATGGCTGGGAAATCAGTTTACAATGTTAGATTTGGGAACTTGGCTATGCGGGCTGCACTGTTTTCCCAACCAGGAAGTCTCTAGGATGTGCGAGCCGAGCCTCGCCAGTGTGAATAGCGTGATGCGAGGGGATGTGGGTTCGTTGTTTATGTCATATAATGAGGTAAGCTCAAGTCAAAGGTGGGATATACAGACATATACAAATACGGAGACTTTTCCCAACTAGTCAAACAATCCCTGGAACTTGAGCGATAATAAGTTAGCATAAAGTGCACCCAAGAGCAGCTAACATACTCGATGAGGCGTCGCATCATCTATTTATATACATATACCCATACATAGGTGCAATGTCAATTGTAATGCCGGCACAGCTCAGGTTCAATTTGCCGCCCCACGATTGAGGCACCGGCACAGTGGCAGATGTGCCTCAAAAACTACCCCAATGCGTCGTTCGGGAATCCAATTTGACTCGTGAAAAATGCCAACGCCTAAATATAGAAACTCAATGCACGGAGCTGGCGAAACGAGGCGGTTGAAAGCGAAACTCAAATTCCGTGGATGCTAACGATACCTGCTAGAGAGATTGACATGGTGCTGGCACCGGGACTGGGACTGGGACTGTGCTCGGGGTTTGACGAGTTATTACAGCACGTATGTGCATGTGTGCGGGGTAACAGGAGAAGCTCGAGAAAAGTCGACGAGACAGAGAGAGGGAGAGGCAGAGGCACTGTAAGCGAGAAGCTGTCATAAGTTATCGAGTGCTGATCGTAGCGCCTGCCAGGGAGCTTGACACATTAACTGAGGGTGCGCCTGCGTTGGATGCTCTCAGTTCCGAAGGAACTCTCTGTCGAGTGTAGTCAGGTAATTGTAGTCAGGTAGTGCGAGCGAGAGAGCAAGCACCGTGAGAGAACAGCAAATGGGAAACACGCAATAAGGGTATGGGAAAAGTGTCGCTGTGTGTGTGCGTGAGTCGTCGATGTTGTTGTTGTTGGTGCTGCTGCCGCTATTGCTACCTAGCGACGTACACGTGCGCCCTGCGTCGGCACATGAGTGAGTGTGTGTGTGAGTGTGTGAACTGAAGAAGAACCACCACCAAATGGCAGGCAGCAACAGCAACAGCAGCAGAAGCAGCAGCAGCAGCCCCGAGCATATAAAAGAGCTCGCTCGGCCCTCGACCTGTCACAGCAACCTCATCGTTCGTTGAGTAAGCAACTCGCTCGATCTCGCATCAATCTCTCTCTCTCTAGTGCTACGGAACTACGCGTTACCGAAAAACGATCATATCCACAACTCAAACATTAACATTGCATACAAAAACACTCACACAATCGACGACATGGCCGCCAACTACAAGAGCTGCCCGCTGAAGAAGCGCCCCATCGTCTTTGTGGAGGAGCTGCCGCAAACGGAGGCCTTGGCACTGACCAAGACCTCACAGTTTGCCCCAGTGCAGCAGCCACAATACCAGGAGGAGCAGCCACAGGATCTGTCGCTCAAGCGCAAGGCCAGTGACATTGAATTCGAGGATTATGAGCTGCCGGCGAAACGTGAATACGTGCTCAATCTGTCAAAGACGCCAGTGACACCACGTCGCGCCAGCTCTCCGCTCAGCTCGGCGCTGCTCTCGCCGCCCGCCGAGCCCAGCAGCCAGGATTACCAGCCCACTGATATACACATGCGCGGACTGACAGCCGCCACCGCCGGCTACACAACAAATCCGTATCAATCGGCCTTTGTGCTGGCCGCCGGCTGCAATCCGATCTCGGCGCTGTGGAATAGCTATCAGCCGCATCTGAATGCCGCCGCATTCCCATCGCCGGCCAGTTCATTGGCCTCGCCGCACTCGGTCTACAGCTACCAGCAGATGACGCCGCCTTCGAGCCCTGGCTCGGATGCCAGCTCCGAGCCGGAGGATCTCTCGGTGCGCAACGACATTCCGCTCCCAGCACTGTTCCACCTCTTCGACGAGGCGCGCAGCAGTGCCGGCAGCCAGAGCAGCAGCAGCAGCGTCGCCAACTACTCCTATGCGGCCAGCATCGGCTCCGTCTCGAGTAGCAACAACAACAACAACAGCAGCTCTGGTGCCTCGGCTGCTGCCAAAAACTATCGCTACAAATGCGACAACTGCCAGAAGATGTACTCCACCTCGATGGGACTGTCCAAGCACCGGCAGTTCCACTGCCCGGCCGCCGAGTGCAACCAGGAGAAGAAGCAGCACTCGTGCGAAGAGTGCGGCAAGCTCTACACCACCGTCGGAGCACTCAAGATGCACATCCGCACCCACACGCTGCCCTGCAAGTGCCCCATCTGCGGCAAGGCCTTCTCCCGGCCCTGGCTGCTGCAGGGCCACATTCGCACCCACACGGGCGAGAAGCCCTTCCAGTGCCCCGACTGCCCGCGCTCCTTTGCCGATCGCTCCAATCTGCGTGCCCACCAGCAGACGCACGTCGACGTCAAGAAGTACGCCTGCCAGGTGTGCCACAAATCCTTCTCGCGCATGTCCCTGCTCAACAAGCACACCAGCTCCAATTGCACCATTACAATTGTCTAGACTGGTGTAGACGGGGGGAGCAGGAAGCCACCAGACGCAGACTCAACACACACATTCCGCTGGCGAGGATTACACCTAACCAAACCAAACTCGTAGACAATAATCTAGGCCCAACTCACTGTTAAATTAAGATCCTATCGGTTTTGGTGCTATACCCCTAGACTCTAGATCTTAGCATACCATATTTATTTCATTTGTAGCTCATAAGTTCTTGTAAATTTGCCACAATTATCAGACAGCATTTGACCAAATTTATGCATTTAGCTCATAGTTTTTATTGATCTTATATTATTTATCAAACATTTTTATTACGTTTAGCCAATGTTAATGTTAAGATCTTTTGATAGTTCTTAAGCCATCGATATATATTTTTATAAAAATAAAAATTCAAACATGACAAAAGAAAATTCCAAACTGTTTTCATTATTTTTCCTCTTCCTTCCGCTGCTGCGCTCATATTTCAAAATCATTGGACCCTGCTCGATATTTCTATATTTGATTTCAATGTCCTCAACATTATACACTATAACAATATCGAGTTCAGCATGCTCAACGTACACCTTTCCATAGGTAAACAATGAGTGGAAGGCTCCACTTTCAATTTCAAAGGACTTCCTCTTAACCCGCCCCTAATATTTCATCAATTCGTATCAAAGAAAATTTTGCACCTTTGGCAAACGCAAATATTTAATTAGCTGCCATAGAGGACATTATCGAAGCACGTTTCCTGCTCTATGCCCTTTCATTTCATTTTCGTATTTTTTTTTCTGTCATTGGCAGCAATCCTTTTGGCTCGATTGTTTGCTCAAAGGATCTCGGCGCATGCGTCCTGTCGCAGGTGATAGACGTAGCCGTAGCAGTGACACCGGCTGCTTATCGAAAACTGTTTGAACTAGCTGATTGACATGACAGACGGTTGAATCTGGAATCTACAGTAAACACTCAATACACAACACTCAGACACTAGACGGTAGTTTGTAGTGCATTTAAGCCATATCAATAACAACAATAGGCGCTCTGGCTCTTATCTGGGCACATTTCAGCACTGCAGCGGCATTTGCTGTGTACCTTCTGCTCCGAGAGCTCGATAATGCGAATGGCACCAAGTCGTTTATTGTAATTACCTGTCCGTGTTGATAAGCAAATGGTGTCCTATCACATGCAGGTTACAGTCACGTACTCTCTGCGATATTAACTACAAGCCTAACTACTAGACCATAGAAAACTAAACTGAAGCTGATTTCTCTCGGGGTCTCATATTAGTGTCATTTTGCAGCATTGGCAACACCTTTTGGCCATAAATCATACTCAATAAGAGCACATTCCGAGAACGACACTTTAGCCACAACAAAGGACAATCATGTTTAGTACACTCTTTTCTTCCTTTCGCGGTAATCAGAGCGCGTCCCTTGTGCAACTGCAAAAAAGGGACAAAAATATAGTAGAAAACTGCAAGACATGAACAGCAAGACTGTGAGAAAAACACCTTGCATACCTTTTTGGCACACAAGGAATGCCAAGAAGTTAGCCATAGAGGATGCACTGCAAAAAATTAGGGAGTCAAAGAAGAAGATGAGCTATATTCATAAATAATATCTCGGTTGTATATAAATGCATATAAAAATGTTCCATACACAAGAAATAATAATTCTCTATATAAAATTTGTAAATGATAATGGAATATAAAAATGAAATTTAGTAGAATTTTCCATAAGTTTGTGAGTTTCTTTAAGCAAGTTAAAATATATTTATCAAATATTTTTCATAACATAAAAAATAAAATTGTTTTGTTTGCAGATTCTGTAAAAGTCATCTCAAACACTTTTCTTTACATTCTTTCCATAAACAAAACTTTCTTTAATAGATAAACAATTTTAATTATTATGGTTTTAATTATTAAATGAACTGAAAAACAAACAGAATTATTCTATACAAGCTTTACAAATGTTTTATTTAGATAAAACTCCCCATAATTATTGCCACCTAGCCTAATTAGACTTGTGCATTTTTTCAAGTGTATTATACCTGTCGCCCAGTTGTCTGCCGCGTTGTTGCCGTGTCACCTAGTGACCTAGAAGCGAGTGCATAATTCTTTTGGCTTCTGGCCGTATGATCTGTGCCGCCTTTGTGTGTTGTTGTCTTATTGTTGCGGCATCCTTTTTGCCAGGCTGCAGGCTTGCCATTGTCCTGCCGCCGCAGAGCTCGTAGCTAATCATTGCTGAGCCATCGCAGCACACACACACAAATCCTTTTGATTGAATGACTAACAATAACAGCAACAACAACAAGAACAGCAAGAACAGCGAGTAAAGCCACCTGAAGCGGCAGCAACTTTGTGGCTCAGATCGATGCGGATTGGAGTCTCAGCTCGAAGCGGAGCAGATAACAAATTGCAATTGACAAAGCAACCCGAGTCGAGTCAATCGGGTACAAGATGCGATCGAATTTGCAAGCAACATACGAGTCGCTGCCATACAAATCGATGGCTGGCCATGATACAAGTCGCAGCATTTGTAATTGCCTGCCATGGCTGGGAGGAGAAGGAGGAGGCGGCGGCTCGCAGGAGGCATTTTGGGCATCACGGGATCGGCAGACAAAGTCGGGGCAAATCAGTGAGCGGCGGCGCATGTCACACAACTGCAGCAACAACAACAAAACAAAGCTCATGCAAAACAAACATTAGGAAATGCAATACGAATCCGAGTCACAGCCACAGCAGCCACTTAGGCAGTCACTCAGAGCGGGCCAAGCCAGGCCGGGACGGGCTAGGCCAAGCTGAAGCTGGAGCTGGAGCTGGGAGTCGTGGTTGTCGTCGTTTAGGACGTCTGAGATTACGACGATTACGTTTTACTCCAAATTTGTATGCTGCCAGAGTTGTAATTGAAAAAGCATCAACATTAATCTTGGTAACTCTCGCGCAAGTCAGCGCCGCGATTCGCATTCGCATTCGCGTTCGCGTTCGCGTTCGATTTCGATTTGGATTCAGATTTCGTAACCCCCACCGATGCAGATCACATAGATAAGGCAAACCAGTGAAGCGGGTGTCTCATGTGGGGGCTGCTGCTGCTGCTGTTGGTGCTGCCGCTGCTGCTGCTGCTAAATGCCAAATGCGGCCATGTTAAGGCCAAAAACATATTGCTTAATCGCTGCGCGGATGTGGAGCAACAGATATCATCTGGGTCGTCGTCTCGCTCGACAAGTGAGCCAGATGATGATCGTCAACGATTGCAGCGCATAAATCAAATGCCTGAGGAGAAATTGCAACTGACAGAGCAGCCACGACGCTTGACGCTCCACGGATCTACGCTCGACAGTCGTGGACAACTGTGCCGATATTGCGCGGCTCATCAGAGCGTCGAGCATGTAAACTTTATGGCTTTGCCATATGCAAAATGTGAGCGATCGTGGCCAGCATGCGACACCCAATGCCCCTACCGCAACCGCCTCATACGGCTAACAGTCTCTGCCAACCTGTCAGCGATCTTAGCCAGTGTCAGTCAGTTAGTCAACCAGCCAGTCAGTGTGAGCGACCTTAACTGTAAAACCCATCCACATCCACATCCACAGACCGCATTCAGTTCTGGGCCCATGGCTCGATCAAGTTCTGCGCCTCGAGTAACATGACCCAACAACAAGCGTGGCGTTAGTTGTCGCTAAGTGCAACTCGTTGAGTCAGTCGCAGTCTCGTCACAGTCCTGCCCCATCAACTTGTTGCCAGCTTAATGGCAATAGAGATGAACGCGTGCTAACTGAATGAGCAGCAAGCATTTCGAGGGGCTTATTAGATAATTATCTCTCTCACTATTATTATGTATTTTCAAAATATACTTTTAAGTAAATGGAAACTCTTAAGTAAAAATGGGTTTTAGAGAGCATTCAATTATCTTAATTGAGTGCCAACTCAAGTCTAGAATTTCTGCATGTCAGATCAAATAACCTAATCAAAATATTATAGCTTTAATGATAAACTAGAATTAAACTGAATTTTATATTATTGTAAAGCTAAACTAGCTATGTATATGTGCATATATATACATATATATATATATATATATAAATATTTTTTAATTTTCACGTCACAATCTGTTGACAAATAGGAAACTAAGCCATAGTAGATTTGAAGTATAAAAAGGACACGATATTTATATGAGGTTATATATAATTATCATGTCATTATTATTATTGATAAAATAGATTACAATTTAATACTTTTTTATTTCCATACATTTTAAATCCCAATTTATTTGTTCTCTAAGTTCATGGTAAATTTGATATGTGTTGACAGATAATCGAGCATAGCAGATGCCCTTGCTCATCTCTAGCAGGCTCTCTAGTATTATGCATTCCTTTCTCTCTTTATTTCTCTATCTATTGCTTCCTCTCTCTCTTGCTCTTTCTCTATCTTAGCTCTGCTCTGTCAAAGCTAAGCATCGTGCCTTTTGCCTTTGCTGTAGATCGCCAAGCGTTGATAAATGTTGTTACTTGTCGTTGCTAGTTGTTGTTGCTGTTGTTGTTGTTGCTAGCCAGAGTCGTTGCAAACGTCGTCCGATCGATGGGTGGTTATAGTTGACATGTCGTTTTGTGTTTCCTATGCTCATCATCGTCAGGGACGCGCCGGCAACATGATCAATGAGCCACAAGCAGCAACAGCAACAGTAACAACAACAACAACTGCAACAGCAACAACAACAACAACAACAACAAGATACGAGTCTAAGGCTGTACGATCGTGGCCTGGCTCTGCCACACTGATTGCCCTTGACAAGTTGGTATTTTCCTGAACGGTTAATTGTGGCTATGATTTTTGTCAGCGGCATCAGCGGCATCAATTTAATTAGTGTTTGGCCGCCTCCTCCCATGATGCCCACCCAACAGATATTGCTTCCTGCTTGGCAAAGCGGACGCATCTTCAGCAACGGATTTGAATTTCATAAAGCCCAAAAGTAGAATTAAATATTGCATATATCACACACAGTCAAAGGGTAGAAAGTAGCGACCGCTACAATACCCAGCACATATCCGAATCGTTAATTTGCAGGCAAATCGATTCGATTGCTGCCCGGCGCGATTGCATCTACTTGACACACATCGCACGCAAATCAAATCGATGCGGTAGCATTTACAGAATATCGTATCGTTTATGGAGTGCTCGCTTACAAGCCGCTAAAAGATGCGATCCGAGGCGCTCATCCAAAAATAACTAGCAATCATCATTGCTTCTCGGTCCGCACACACAGACACACGCACACACACAGAAAGCACACGCCCAAAGGCAAAAAAAAAACCAACTTCAATAAAAAAATTTACAATTTATGTATGTGACTTTCTTCATGCAATGGAAAACAGGCCTACCTTTGAAAAGAGTTTTCGGTTCTGCTTGGCGACAGTGAGCCAGGCAAGGGATCTATCTATGTCATAGATGCTGAGGAGAGATGATCAGCTGTGTATGCGTGTGTGTGTGAGTGTGTTGCTCAATGCTTGAACTGTTCTTTCCATCTGCTGAGCATTGTGTGTGCTCTGCAAGTGTTTTGCAATTTCTTGTTTTCCAATTGCTGTGTTTATTTTCACTTTAATCAAAACCGCAAAGAAAGTGCATAGAACGGTAGTTCGGGCCATGCAAACCAACCGAATTGCTATGAAAATATATGCTAAAAACTGTTGCAAGACATTCACGTGTTAAGTCGAACACCACGCCACCGACCGCAACATGCAGTGGAAAGCAAAAAGAAAGCATCACATTCGCACCACCTAGACAATTTACTTACTATTCAAAATAAATCTGAACTCATGTTCGATGGAATCCAATTGGATGACGCGCATAGCTCTGCTGGATCTATTGAAATATGCATGAGCCAGCAGCGATACCATCAAGCAAGTCCGAAGAAAGACTTTCTTCCGTTTCCGCTGCGACAGCAATTTGGCAGAGCAATGACGCACTGCCCCCGGCCCCAGCACTGTTTCTATTGTATTCGCTTCGAAATGCAGTGAACGCTGCCGCACAGAAGTGTGTGCCACACATCATAAACTAACAGTTTGTAAAATGCTCGAAGAAGGCGGCCGTAATTAAATTGACCGGCCGGCAGACGGCACAACTGTTTCGTCCGGCTGTTGGCCCCGTTGGCTGGTTCTATTACCTGTTCTGATTTCAGCGCTGAAAGTGAAACCGTAAATTCTAGGCTCGGCTCAGGTCCGGGTCCGATCGCCTTGTGGCTATCAAATCAAACATCAGGTGTCGGCATCTTTTTGGCCTCAGGCAACATTTCATTCAGGCCATTCGCTGAGAGCCAGGCCCGGCTGTCGGCGGCCTCATCAAATTTTGGTCAGCTTGTAATTAATTTCATTGCAGCCAAAATAGATACATCTTCCTTGGCCGAGTCAGCAGCACGCTGTGCTGCGCCATATGGCGCTAGTTGAGGTCCTGGCTTCGAGGTCCTGCCCCACACGCCTACCAAACAACGTAGATAGGGTTCGCTCTACCTCATAGTCGCGCTCAGTCTTTCATTCCCCCTCTCACTCTCTCTCTCTTTCTCGACCCGCTTAGTTAGTTGCAATTAACACGCCACGCTCCGGTCCTGTGCCGTTCGTGCGCCGACTCATTCGTATAGCCCGGCATTGGAGTGGGAGTAGTACGAGCTTGGCCAGGCATTTGGCCATAGCTCACTTTTCATCAATTTCGAAACAAACAACAGTTGGCCAAATGCCTTCGCCCGTAGTTTTCCCTAATGAATTCATTCGCTTCACTTTTCGGTCGTAAGCCCGAGTTCATTATCCCCGCGATACACAATTCGATGTGGGCAGTTGTTGGCCGTCTCTGTCCGTTCGCTGGAATTGTTAAAAGGATTGTGCATTCTACAGAATTTATTGGGTGTGTCCGACATATATTAGTGGCCACTCGACTTGCTACCTCTCCCTCCCTGTCACTCTCTCTCTCTCTATCTCTCACTCTCTTATTGTATATACTATATTATTTTTTGATGGTGTTTTGATAAGCGGTCGAATGTTGTTGGGTTCCTGCCCTCTGCATAATATTTAATTAAAGGGTTCACAACGAGAGCGAACATTGTTCCAAAATGCTCAAAACTATTTCAAAACTGCTGTCATTATGGTGGCTAATTTAAAAAATATACGAAAATCATTTAGACAACAGAAGCCTAGATGGCTTATCTAATCCTGTATCATTATATCTTTTATCCTTGATCTTAAATACCATATATGTATATCTATTAAACGCTGGCTGTCTCTGCTAAAGTTAGGAACTTATTTAGATAACACATCTAACAATGATGCTGAGAAATTGTATTTGATATATGGAAATTTGAATATAATTCAATATAGTCGTCTGCTGGAAGGATCGTAAAGAGTTCTAATGTTTTTCAACTGTATTTAAGAAATACAAAGATTCCATTAAAAATTATTTTACACATTTCTGGAAAAGCAAAGATTAAAATAAAAAATAAATTGCTATAGTGTTTATAAGTATAAGCACATATTTAAATATCTTTTTTTTTATAATAAATAAAATATAAATATACAAAATAATAATAAAAGCCTTACTATTACCACTTACAATTTCCTTTGGCACCTTTGCTAAGTTTTTTGTTGTTCTAATTATGATTTGTGTCGACAATGATTTCCATAGCAAAGGTGAAGGCAATTAATTATCAAACAAAATGGAAAAAATTTACATTTTCACAAATGGAAACAAACGCAAATTAACACCTTAAACGCGACTGTAACCTGTGTCAAAGCGGAACTGGCAATCGAATATTGTAGCATAGATCGAGCTATATCGCTGCTATATATCCAATTGCACCCACATGCCACTGCCGCACGCCACACAAGCTGGCGCCAGATTCCGGGGCGAGCTGCTATACATTTGTTGCTGTTGTTGTTGTTGTTGTTGCATGCATTCGACAGACTTTTCAATTAAAATTCAAATTGATGCAAACAAGTGGCCAAGCCCCATTCCAGTGCCCAATCCCCAGTCACAATTGCTGTTGTTGCTATAGCTGTTGCTGTTTGTGTTGCAGTTGCAGTTGCAGTTGCATTTGCCAGTACCAGGCCAAGTCCACCAACTTCACAAGTCCAGGTTCAGGCCGCGCATTAACAAATTGAAATTTGCTCGCGCCGCTTTGACAATGCTAACGCCCCCGAGCCAAAGCTCACAGCTGAATTGCCTGATTTCTTTATTTCAATAATTTTGCATAGATTGCCCATAGAGCCATAAACATTATGTGAATTAGAATGAGAATGAGAATGAGTCTCGGTATAGCCAAGCGAGAGCCAAGAACCGTCAAACTGTCATTTGATGGCGTCGCCAATGACGCCCGATTATATCGCCAATAATTGGATTTGCCTTTTGGCAAAGCTTGTCCAAAACTTAAGATTTTCAGTCGGCTGTCTGCTAAATATATAGTTCAAAGTCAAAGTTATCGTATCTCCTTCACTGATCGGCAGCGGCTGTTGATTAATTGCCAGGGTGAGTGTCGCATAGCCCGAAGGCAAGTGGGAGGGCCTGCAAAGAGACTAGGTGCATATATATATAAATCTTTTCATGACTTGAAAGTAAGCAAAGTTTTAATTTTATATAATATACTGAATTATTTATAGAACTATATATATATACATGTCTATTCATATATACTCTAAAGAATAAATCGAGCAAATTATAATTGCAAGATTGAAGGACATCAAAGAGGAAAACCAATTGATCTATGTATGTGAATGGTGATCAGACTGAAAGTCAATAATCTTATCATTGAAGTATAAGAAAAAACTTAAGCCTTTTTTTATCATTAAGCTAATAATTTATTTTAAAAACATATTTTTCATTATTAAAATAATATTTTATCATTAAAACATAGTTTTTATTATTAAAACAATATAAGATATATATGTTATATTAATTTTTTCCATCTTCCAATTATGCTCTCTCTCTCTCTCTCTCTATCTCTCTCTAATATACCTTTATCTCTAGGTTGAATACCCCAGTTGCCAGTGCTTAGTTCTTAGGATAGTCTTAATTTTATATTAATTCTACTCTCTTATAAAGAAATATCTTTATCTCTATCTAAATTTCCCATCTTCAACTCCGTCAACTTCATTCCAATTCCATCTTCAAATAAGAATTGAGCTGGCTATCAACTCGAATCGTTTAGCCTTTTGCATGTTCTACTTATAGCTCGTTTTTTGGAAAGTTCTGTCACTTCCGCTTAGTCATGGTCAGGCGTTCCACAGGCAGTTGCGACATGCCACACATATTTGCATGCCACACATTTACGCTGCCGTTTGCCGTTTTGTGCTCGAGCAACATTTCCTAGTTTTGTGGTCGGTCAAAAGTCTTCCTGGAGTAGAGTTACGGCAAGTGCAGAGGCCCCCAGCTCTCACTGAGTGTGCTGCAACAGCAACAGCAACAGCAACAACAACAACAAGCGACTCTTAACTGGCAAGCATAATGCAACATGACATGCGCCGCATGTGCAACACAACAGCCGAGCAAATGTTGCAAATATGAGTTCATTATTTAAACGTTGACCAAAAACAAATTGACAAGTAAATGCGGCACATGGCTGACTTTTGGTGTCCAGCTGAAGTCTTGGCTTTACGTTCCACTTTGGAGCTTGGCTCTATGGTCATAGTGGTTTCTAGGTGGGTTCGTATTTCTGCTCCAATAGATGCCGCTGATATTGTGCGCATGCGACGACGCTCTTGTTATTGTTGCACACACACACACACGCACACAGAGAGACATAGAGCGACACAGGCGTCATCAACGCGCACACATTTTGCTCTTAAACGGACGACGCGTTGGCCGCTCCGCGTGCCACTTCAAAGGCCTGAAAACCGACAGAGCGCCAGCACCACGCACCACGCCGCACCACAAGCTCGTTGCCTGGCTATGGCTAGGCTAGGCTGGCTAGGCTGGCTGGCAGGCAGGCAGGCGCCTTCTTTGGTGGCTTGATCTTTGGCCGGGGCCAGGCCGTTGCCCAGTTGAGTTGCGCTTGGACGCACTTCCCACTTGTTTGGTCGCTCATTCGTTTTGCAGTTATGAGATGCCAGCAACAAGAACAACAACAACAACAACAACAGCAACAGACCCAACTTGTTAACGCTTTGGTCTACAGTTGAAAACTTGCGCCTCATCCTCTAAACGCCAAATGGCTTGTTGTTGCTGCTGTTGTTGTTGTCGTTGTTAATGATGCCTTATAATGCCAGCGCGCCTGATTTGCCACAATTTATTATGAAAATCGTAATAATCTGCAAGATTTCTGAACCCACAAGACGCATTTGTCTTTGACGTCGGCGGCGTCATTCGCTTATCTTCTGGTGGCGTCCTGGCCACAGTTCCCATCCGTCAGCGTCGGCGCGTCGATAGCTGGTTAATGCTTTAGCCTGGCCAAGAAACACGATACGCAGCCGCCGCCCTCCCTCACCCAGCGACCACCCTTTACACCCACCCAGCCAGCAGCTGCAGTTGGAGCTGCAGTTGGAGCTCTCTCGCTGCGCGTGTCATATTGGCATTTCCTCTTTTGGCGGGCAACGCCTACGTGACGTTCGACGAGGCTCCGCGGCGTCCAGGGAGGCGGCGCGTCTTAAATCGTTTTCGAATTGATTTTTGCCGTCAAATTTGCACAGCCAGAGCCCAGCCGCATCCCACTTTGGCCATTGTGGATGTCGTTCGTTTCATGTTGCGCTTGTTGTCGTCGCAAAATGTTACTAATAGTTCGAAATTACAAGCCAATAGTCGTTCGGTGCCCATTGACTACGCAAGAGCACGAGCTCAGCCACGAGTAGGTGGTGCCGCAAGTCGCATTGATAAATGATGGACAGACGTCAGCTAAATGCATCATATATAAGACTTTATTTGACATGCAGGCAATCAAATGCTCGAGCTGAATTATTAACAAATAAAGCATGTGACAGCTTTCGAAGTAAATAAAAATATGCATTGGCCATTTAGTGCGCTTAATGAATGTAATTTGAAGTAAATCCATTTACTACAAATCCATCAATTATAAGAGAGTCGTGCAAAAAGTCTGATAATAGAGATTAGAAAGTTTTATATTGAAAGGCATCTATGTGTCAATTTAATATTTAATTATGTTAATGTACTAACATAGGGCAGCAGAAAGCATTCGCGATATTTTTTTGGAAAAGCATATTATTTTAATAAGAATCTATTGTAGAATGACCCATTTAAAAATCACATTTCTGATATGTTTCATTCTAATAAATTTATTCTTTTTATACTCCTTTGCATGTATATAAAATTAAAATTAAAAATATACATATTTATTAAAGTCAAATGATAATAGTAAATTATTTTAAAAATTATATAAAATTACATTTTTTTAAAAAGTATTATAAATAATAATAAAATGTAATTTTCCCATTTCTAACTTAAAGAGTGTAAAAACACTTGTATTCACAGAAATTGATAAGTCTTTTCGCATATTCAACGCAATCAGCTTAATAACCATCTATATCTCCATGCTCTATCGACAATATAGCGTTCGGCTATTGAATTTCCCATAAACAATACTCAAAATACAATTTAATCGATTTAAGACAAATTGAAATGCCAACAAGCCAGCGATAAATAAAACAGAAACGCTCGAAGTTCGAGCAACTGATAGATAACTGGAAAACGCAGTTAAAGCGCGCGTATAAAATGCCAGAGCCGAAAAATGTTTATCTCTACAAATGCAACAAAGGTGTTTGCACATGTCCAAGTGAATAAAAAAATAAAAAAGAAAAAATGTTGCTCCAGAGCCGCAGAGCCAGCAGCGTTTTATACAGGATAATGCAAATAAATTCAGCGGCCAAAAAAAAACTTTGGCCAAACAAATTGCCAGCCAGACAGGTCTGAGCTTGCACACACACACACAGAGAGCACATGGAAAATCAAGATAAACGCTCTAATTGAGATTAAATTCATAATTACGATCGCACGGGCGACACTTTTATGGTGTTCTTTAATTAAAGTTTTTTCCTGTGCCGTACCGCAAACGAACCGGCAGGCCTCAGTGTAGCTGAGCTCTGCTGCTGTTGTTGGCGTCGCCTAAGCCAAGAAATTTGAAACGCGCTCGAACGGCCAAACGGTTGTACTACACACACACACACGCACACACACACACAGAGTTGGGCTTAGTTCTCTCTGGGCGAGCGGGCCAAGAAGGTGTTGAGTAATTTTCTGGAAAAGTGTGCGCCTACCCTCCTGCCCCCTTCCGCTGCCTCCTGTAGGCCCCTTGGGTTACCTAAGTGCTGATTGAAATCACAGACGCTGATCACATAAATTGCCAGATTTTCGGTATACATGACAGAGGCCCAGTTGCTGTAGCGCGAACTGGTCCAGCCCCAGATACGAAGTTCAGTATCAGCTCTATGACGAATCCGCTTTCGGTACCCCTTGGACACCCCCTCGGACACCACCTTTATTGCAGCAGCTAAAATAACGCATAATTGCATTGTACGCTGTGTGTAATTGAAATTAATACGAGTGTATTACACCGAGCGAAATGACTTATTTCATATGGGTTAATTTGACGCCCGTGCATGTACGATAATTAAGCAATTTAAGCGGCTTGTATATTGATTTACGATATAGCGATAACGACAACGATAACTGTTGGCTTACCGTGGAGCCCGATTCGCTGTGATATAAGCAAAAAGTAAAACTCCAAGTTTAGCAAGACTCCAGAGCCGGCGTGGGCCTCTGATATAAGAGTTGCGCACTAATCGTGACACGAGCAGGCACGACTGCATACCATGTCGTCGTGCGTGTGTTTGAGGGGCTTAAATATATGAATGAAACTAGCTGATGTGGTTTTTGAGACTCTTTGATGTGGTTCTTAGAGTATAAAATGAAAATTGTTCTGTTTATATTGCTTCAGTACCTTTGATTTTTCCATTAGCATTAGCATTAGCATTAGCATAAGTTATCAGTTCAGCTGGCTTGCATCATCAGCATTTGCTACCAAAGCATTGGGATAAATCTGTGCGCATGACAAATACAACACACACATTCTCTCCCTCTGTCTTTCTCTCTCTCTATCTTTCTCTAACGCACTCTCCTACCTCCCACCATTAGCAATAGCTTCACACGCGCTGGACAAAACCCACCAGAGCCGATAGCATCGCCAATGGCGCATTAATCGAATGCGTAAATTCGTCTGAGATCGTTGATAACACAGCAGCTGTAGCTGTGTCCCAAAGAGGAGCGATTCAAGATGCTATCGAAAGCTCATTGAAACAATTAAAAGGCGCGCGTCTAATAATGATGCGACATCATTTCCAGTCTCTGCCCCTGCCTCATCCCCCCACTCTTTCCCTCTCGGATCCAACTCAGGCCCAGACAGCCCGGCTGTGGATAGATAAGGCATTAAAAAGCAATTATGACGACAAATCTGTAAACATACGGCAAATCGTTTTAATGGCGGACTTAACGCAACATTTAGAAGGTAATAAAAACAAAAGGCGGGCGCCACACGGGCCCAGCCAATGTTGCATTAACATAAAAATGTCATAAGGTTTATGGGCGATGCGTTTAGCCAGATCGATCGTCCAGATATATGTATATATATAGCATGCTCTTATATAGACAGATCATTTTGCAACTGTAAGTGTGTGGGGTAGGGGGGTGCGGGGAGGTAGCTCTATGCATGATAATTGCCTAGGTATTTGGATAAAGCGACTCGACGAGATGCGACGAAAATGTCTCATAAATTAGAAAATTCGATCGTTAATCTTTGACTTGAATCATGGATCATTGGGCTGCTGCGACACTTAAAATGTAAGTTTGGAAATAGAGTGCAGGATGGTTAGAAGTATGTAGAGTGAGGAACATATAGTGAGAGGAAATGTGAGCTTAACTAGACTATTGAAGATATATGAGATATACTATGCCACATGCAAACATCTATATTAATATATATATATATATATATATATTATTTCTCTAAAGTATAGAAGCATAAGTACTTTTTCTTCACAGTATTCTCGCACTCCATACAATCAAAGTTTATTTCGACTTCCATTTAATTGTAATTGATTTGAAAACCACCTGATATTAACCCATTAGTCGGCACCGGAAGTGTCAGTAGCTGCATTAATTATGTCTCCGATTCGCGGAAATTGAACTTCCAACCACCTCGGCAAGACACATGTTGCACAAACGAAACGAACACAGCCGCAACAACTGACCCAGAGACAAACTAAATGCGACCCGCCGCGTAGCGATGATTCAAGGCGCTGGTCAGAGTGAGCAATATTTCAAGGTAGAGAGCCTACAAGGCATACTACTTATATAGAGAAGATTCACAGAATGAACGAAAGCTAAAGAAGAAGAAGAAGAAGCAGAAGCAGAAGCGCAGACAAACAGATCGCTCATTGAGCGTAACAAAGGTGCACCTTCAATGAAGCCTAACCAAATAAGGCAGGCCACGCAGAGCTGTGGACGACGACGACGACGTAAGGAATGCTGGCACTTTTGGGGTGTGTGCTCCATGCGATGGCGGGCAGCGGGGCCCGGGAGGCAGACGTCGGGGCAGGAGCACCCATTTTACCTGCAACGCGTTCTCTGGGTGACTAAACACTTGTTTCGCTTCAATAACGCACCGGCCAGGCCGCCGTCGCTGTCATCTTTCGCGCGAGGGGCTTGGGCGGCTTGGGCGATCAACGAAAACATATTTTAACAACAACTACGCAATGCCACAGACACATAAGAAACGCTGACAGTACAGCCCCAAATCCAAATACAACTCAGTTTTATTTTTTTTTTAAGGCGCTGTCCGTTCAATTCGTTGACTTAAGGTGAGGATCGGTGATCTTGCAATGGGCATAAGGTTTTGAGGTTAGGCGCGCGGCGCGGACTATAATGTAGCAGGGCGGCGGCGGCAATGAGGCATAACGGTGCTGGGTGCTCGTGTGCCAGCCCCGTGAGTCCCGGAAGCGTCACCGTCATCGTCATCGTCCGGTTCTTATGGGCTGTGCCCAAGACAAGTCGCAGGTTAGTCTCGATTGCGTATGCCTTTCATCATCATCAACATGATGATGATCATCATCGATATCGTGTGCGATTTGTTTTTGTATTCACGTTTGTATCTTATGTATATAGAGTATTAAGTATATATGTATAAGTATGTATGTCGTGCGTCTCGCTCTCGAAATTATGGGAAATTAAAAATTGTGTATGTATATATGTTTTATTTATGAGCAGCAGGCAGCAAGTCAAGTAAATCGCCTTCGTTGATTCTGAGGTGTGGCTTTTGGGTGCACAGCGTAACAGATATGGAAATTATAATTGTGCTTTATGAGCTTTTAATGCATCTATCAAATGGGCGGCCTCTGGCGGGACGGAGTGCTCGCTGCGGCTTTATGATCCGCATCAACTGAAAGTCAATCAAATGTAACACAGGTTGTGCGATAACTCGTAATTCTATGCCTATGCCGTGTACGTATATCCACTCAATCAACATCAAATGGTAAGGCAAATGGTAAAGCGAATGCGATTTCCAACCCACCCGCCTGATGCATATGTGGATATGTGAGTATGTGCTACTATCTGCTAAAACAACTTTCCAACATTAATGACAATTTGTATTGTAATTGAAATCGAAATGCCGTGAATAAATGCCGCTTTGCACTAAGCCTCGCGGCACGAGCGGAGGGAGAGCACTCTGGCACCTCTTAAAAACCAGAACCAGTTGGCACAGGTGCCAGGCTAAAGCCAAAGCCAAAGCCAGAGCCTGCCCCGGCCTGGGCCTGGGCGAAAGCGCAGGCAACCAGCAGCATTTCAGTCAGTATGTAATCCATTTTAATGCCAACACCATTACGAACAGTAGCCTCAGTGTCACATTTAGCAAAAGCAACGCAACCAAAAAATGCAAACCTGCCATCCGCTTCAATGGACACTCGCGACAGAGACTGTGACAGCCCAAAAATGTTTCCGCTGAAAAGATTTCATCTGCTGTTAACGGAATTTGCAGCATATTCCCGTAAATCTTGTAAATTATACAACGAAATTTATGGAAAATATAACTGCTGTAATGAAAATTTAATTGTGATTTATTTAAATAATTATAAATTTATGAAATATAAACTCTAACTCAAATGTATTAGGTCTCTAGAGGGCAGCTAGACTTATTTAATTCAAATTTATGAAATACTTACGTCTCTATTTACACAATATTACACTTCAACAAATATTTAAAATTTTGTGATATCCAATAACTCATTAAATAATTAATTTAAAATTTAATGCTTTATGTAGTTTCAATCAAAACCAGTTTTTATTTTTTGGCAAATATTGATTAATCAATAATTAATTGTATAGATCTACCAATTTAATTGAAGCCAATATTTAGCATGCCACAGCCCAAAAAAACCCTTCCTCTACATGCAGAAGCTGGCGACCTTAATACGGCGACAATTGATTAGCGAGCGACAGAGCAAGGCGCGTATGCGTTAAATGAGTCGAGAATTCGTTGAGTCCAGGCGGAGATGGGGGCATCAGGCGCCAAATGCGGGCAAACAGGTTAGCCGATCAGACTGCGAAAGAAAGATAGAGAGCGGGGGAGAGGGAGAGATGGAGGGGCGGAAAGGAATGATGCTGATGAACCATCGGCGTTCTGGCCAGCCTTATTAATCACGCCGATTGTCCGATATTGCAGCGATATGTTTGGAGCAGCGGAGCAGCCTGCACTTTGCTGCGGCCCGATAGCAGGGCGCATAATTTATCAAATGGCTGAGCCTCGCCTGAGCAGAACTGATTCAGTGGCTCGGCATGCCATAATGAACCTTAGCCTACTTACAAAGGCCGCTGGTTGTTTCCCACAATTATGCAAAGCAGGAGAAAAATTGTGGAAAAATGCACAGTGAGCGGTGCGCAAGAAACAAACATGCCTCTCCGTTCGACTTTGGATAAGGTGCATCTGCGACTGGCCAATTGCGCGGCCAAATTATAATGCATTACTTCATAACTCCCCGCCAGCAACTTGTTTGAACTGAGCCAACCCAACGAACGAACGAACACCAACAACAACAATAACAGAAAAATACCAAAAAAAGATTCCCTGGGCCAGTGGGCAGTGGGCAGCAATCAAATCACTTGTTGCCCCAAAGCTAGCCACAAGATTGTTAGACAACCAGCGAGCAGCTAAGCAGCTAAGCAGCTAGCAGCACCAACAATTGTTGCTGTGGCCTACATAGTCCTGACTTAAGCCTGATCGCCACTCGCCCTCCTCTCGCTGCTGCAGTCGGTGTCCCCTCTGGTGCTCTTCTCCGTGGCAGTTAATTTGATTATGTTTCGGCTGCATTGATTAACTGCCGCCTGACATGACAGCTCAATTCCAAATCCCTACACCCACCCCCTGCAGGGTCCATGATTATCGATTGCGCAATGTCCCCGTCGCGTCGTCATCATCAACATCTTGGCTTTGGCAAACAAGCAAACGGATTGGCCCTTCAGCCAGCACTTTTCCTGGCCAGCACCAGCACTGTACTGTACTGTACTGACAACAATCGCGTAATCGCCCTTAATCCATCAATAAAACGGGGCCATCACGATATCGTTGCTCCCCAATTGTTGCCAGTTGCCACCGTTGCCCAAAAACCAAAAACCGAAAACAAAGAGCCGAATACTCGTAGCGACTCTTGTCGACAACATCAACAACATTCAAATTTGCCAATCGCAACCTAGAAGCGGCCCAGCAGAGCCCAATGCAGCCCCAAACACCATCAGTCAACACAATCAATCTTTTGGGTCCACAGACCTGGGCAAGACTTCGAGTAGTTTGCGGTTTGTTGTGAAAATATTTGAGCTCTATTTCCCCTATTTTTTATTCATTAAGTGCTTTATTGGAGCTTAACGAGCTGCGCGATCGATCAAGTGCCCTAAAACCTTTCACTAATGATTTGATTATGCAGCATAAATGCGAGTTGCCCCACAGCTTCCCCTCCCCTAACCAACCCACTCCATTGTTTTCCACAGCTATGTGCAGCTGCGCAGCTACTACAAATTTGTGAAAATCTCGCAAAATTTGTTCGACAAAAAATCGTTGTTGACAGTCGCAAAATTGTCTTCAATTAGTATTTAAAGGAAGCTGTTGCTTGCCAAGATTGCAAAGCAATTTAATAAATATTAATTATTCAATCATTTTTGTGTAGTTTAAATTTAATTTTGGTTGTCAAAGGAGACTTTTATATATTTATATATTTATATATTTAAACAAAATTTAAGAGAAAATTGTTTTTGACAATCTTCAAATTGTTTTCAATTAATATTTAGATTAATATATTGTTAGTCAAGATTGCGAAGCAGTTGAATATATATTAATTTTTACATAATTTTTGAGTAGTTAAAATTCTATTAAAGTTTCCATAGTACAGTTATACATATTTGTATTATATTTTATATAATTTAGGTGATAATTTATATCAACTCTCTATTATAAGGCAATGAGCCTTATAAAACTTTGACAGTTGATTCAAAGCCGCTCTGACTTTATTCTATATAAATAGTCAATAAGAGATATGCAGTTTTAATTGAAAATAAGTAAATAAAAATAACAGACTAGTAATTATAATTTTGACATTTAAATTAATTAATATTATAGAAACTCACACAGATTTTGCCTCCCTTTCGCATTTTATCTCCTGCCCGACTTTCCTCAACTACCCTAAACATATAACACCAATTAACATTTATTGGCAGTTTTTCTTGCCTAAAAGAAAGTATAAATTAAATAAACTCACAGCAGAAAAGTGAATAAATAAATCCTGATGTGGTTAAAGTCCAGCTGAGTAGCTCTAACAATAAACCTCATCAAGCTTAAGCCATACTCATACTACATACTCGTTCATTTTCGGCATCGCCTTGGCTTGTCAGTTCTCACCTCAAAGTTCAGGGAACGATCCGCAAAGGGGATAACAAATGTCCTACAGACCCAAAACAAACGATGCGCATTCACTTTTATGGCTTTGCATATGCTATAAATAAACAAATTAACTGATGATCAGTGTCAATGGAATGCAACCATGTAAATCGCAAACACACACACACATACAGAGAGGGAGAGGGAGAGAGAGAGAGATTGGTAACGGTGACTGGTTGAATCATGTCGTGATTACAGGTTGTTTGGCCTGGAGGATTGGCCACGAGGCCAGAACTATGCGAGTGTTGTCGCTTTTTAAGCGATGAATTAAGCGATATTTGCAATTAATAACTGTCATGCTGAAATCTGTTCGAATATAAAAATTTGCTTAGCTCAAATCAAAGCGCAGCGCAACGAACGAAGCTGAACTGAACTGCTGGCACACCTCCGCCAATTGTGGCACCTCTTGTGCTCCTCCTCGCCGGGGCACTTCCTTGACGATGGCCCAGAGATTCCGCAACGACTTTCGTGTTAATGGTATGCAGGCAGTGCCATTGATTTCACTTCGATTATGGGGCACATAAAGAAACGCTTATGGCCCCATAGTCGAGGTCGTCGCTGGCCCGCGCCACGTGCGCGCAGAAGGCGGCAAAAGTTATTGACTGATTATGAGATTTGGCACGCCATGAGGCACAGCCTGTTGCGGCTGCTGCTGCTGCTGCTCCTGCTCCACAGCCGCCCAACACGGGAAGGCAACACCGGCCACCAAGTGAATGCAACTTTTTGGCGTCGTCTTTGCGACGCGTCGGCAGATTATGTTTTGAAAGTGCAGCCAGCGAGTGATTTCTTTATGAATTCATTAAACTTTAAATTGGTTTTAAATTGGCCACAGTTGTACCACGAGAGTGTGTGTGAGTGTGTGCGAGTGTGTGTGGAATTTGGCACGACCTGCTTGCCAAAAAATTATCTGGCAGCACACATCTGCATTGAGCGCCTGCCTGCCTGCCGGCCTGCCGGACAACCGGACAGCCGTACAGCCAACCTCACTCGTGTGTGGCCATAAGGAAGCTGCCTTTGGGCCAGGCCAATAATATTAATAACACGCACTTTGTGCTGTGCCCCCCAACTGCAACTGCTGCTGCTGCTGCTGGACAGCTGCCTGCTTGGCAACGCCATCGCATCTTTTGTTTGTTTTCATTAAGGAAATATTGCAGCGTCAACATGAAATCAATACCGAGGCCAAGGTCCACACCCGCACTCGCACCCGCAGCAATGCAGCCAGCCAGTCAGCCAGCCAGCATCAGTTGCAGATACAACAACAACAACACACGCCACGGCATGCCACGCCACGCCTTTTGTTTCACGGCTGCCTTTCTGATGGGGGTGACTGATTGCGATTGTGCAGCAGGCAGCCAACTAGTCCGTCCGTCATTCCGTCAGTCCGTCAGTCCGTCAGTCAGTGCGTCCAACAGTCGCCCAATTTCAGTTATTGTTGTTGCTGTTTGCTGTTGTTGTTGCAGGACATGTGCAATGTGCCGTTTGTCAGTGGCGCATAAAAGAAAGGAGTTTCGCTTGGGCTCATTGTCGTGGCTGCTGCTGGTGGTGGTGCAGCCTTCTACAGAAATCTGATACTTTCAGCTCTGCTCGTAATTGTGCAGATGCATGGCTAAAGGTGTCACTTGAGTTGTTGTTCTGCTGCTTCTTCTACTTCGTCATGTTGTTGCTGTTGTTGTTGTTGCACAGCTATTTTTGACTAACGACAATGGCACAAGTTGGACACGCGTATGAGATTTGAGACAGAGCCTAAGTGCATAAAAGGGAACTACATATATGCGTATATGTGTATACTTTGAGCGCCTGTACAGCTCACACCTGTTCTTGAGCTCCGTAGGAAGTATTTGGGTTGGGGCAGCGCCAGCCTGGAAACTGGCATCGGAAGTGTTTATGGGTAAAGTGTTGCTCCAGCTGCTGCAGGCTTGAGGAATAGCTGTGGATGCTGTGTGGGTTGACTTGTATTTGTATATGTATGTATGGATATGTATACATATAACGGCTGGAGTAATATGAGCAAGCAAAGGTCTATACTCTGTAGTCTCAATTGAAAATGAAGAGGTTCTTAGGCTCCAAAGCTGCCCAAACTGAATTAAAGGCAAGTTTTGGCTGTTTGTATTTTTCTTTGCATATACATATATGTGTTGAGTAGTATATATGTATGTAGTGCATATATATTCTTGCATATGTACGAAAGCTTAAACTGATTTCACCCTTGAGCTAAGCTAAGCTCTGTTATCCTATGCATAGTTCACATTTGTCAGGTTCACAAATCATTACACCAAACTAAACCCAACTATCTTGAACTAGCAGAACTCTAAATCCAAACCAAATTCAAGTAATTTGTACTAGAAGTCGACTAATTTTATTTGACTTTCAGTTAATGCACAAATTCGTTTGTCGTTTCTCACGTTGGCCAAGGCAAAGCAGGCAATTAAAATGATCGAATAATCAATAATCGATTGCATTTAGCAGCAGGCACAAAACGTGCATTTAATTGCGGCTAGCAGCAGCCGGCAACAGGCCCACTTCATGATTACATAAAATTATAATTTAAATCAAATGGCGCAAAAAGCAAACAGCAAATAATAAATAAGCAAACCAGCCAAAAATCAAGCTAAAAGCTACAACAACAACTATACGTATCTATCTATACAACCACCCACTCGCCACGAAGGACGTGGCGTTTGCGAATGCGCCGCCGCGGCGCCTCCGGCCAAATTATAACGATCTCTTTGGAGTCTCTTTGCGGCTGCCAGTTCTATGCAGACAGTTGGCCAAAAACAATGCCAAAACCACAATACCAACAATTGCGAGTCGATCAAATGCGGCAACAACAACAACAACAACGGGCCGGCTCGCTGCGACAATCGACAATCGATAGTCAAGTCGAGTCGACATAACCCGCAGGCGCCTCAGACTTAAATGAAATTGAAATGGACACACGATTATTAGCAAGAACAAGAGTGGATTGCGCTGCCTAGAATAGCGCTAACTAAATGTGCTTTTAGATGCTTACAATTTATAAGAGATTAATTTCAGATATGGCTGCTGTTTAGCTGCTTGTTCATAGAACTCTATAAATTAAATTTATTTTTATTTTTATGTTACAATATTACTTACAATATTCAGGAACTTTCAGACTACGTTATACAATATAATATTTAAAATATTTAATTGACGATGCTCTAGAAGAAACATTCACCCCACTAGTCCACAAGATATTATATAATACATAAATAGCCAATTTATAATATATAATTGTCAATCCTTTAGGGACTCTATTAGCCTATTCATGCAGCACAGCTTCCTCTGCGGCACCAAAAATATCAATCGAATTTGATTTGTCATCCCATTGAGCCTAATTGTGGATTATGCAACTGCAATGCGCGAATACAATGGAGAGCCGAGCACGTGCAGCCGCTCAGTGAGTTAGTCGAGCGAGAAAAAAGTCTGCAGTAGATGCAGCCGCAATGTTTGGCAACTCTGGAAATGCATCGCGTATCTGGTTTGCAGCATCTGCGCAACATTTTTGTTTTTGTTAGCGATTATTATTATTAGTTTTATGTATTTGCCGTCTCCAGTTGGCTGTTTCTAGAGTCGTGGTCAGACGAGTGTCAGAGTTCAATCAAATGAATGGCACCCACAACATTTAATGTCTTTGATGGTTTTATTAGCCGAATGCCGACAGACACGGGCCAGCAGATATTTATACATATATATATATATATATATATATATATATATATGTATATAGATAGAGATATATGCAACCGACTGTCTATTCGAATACTTATTTGATCACTCGTACTCGTATCTCTATTCCACTGACTCATTAGCCATTGTTGTGTTGATGAAGTTGTTTGGGCATTGTTTTTCCGTTTTTCCATAGTTTGGCCAGCCGGCTGGTGATTTCTGCAGCTGATTACTGATATTTGCAGCCAGACTATTTTATTTTTATTACAAATATTATTTTCGCAGCATGCAATTTGCAAGAAGAGGAAAAAGTTCAAGGTTCCGAAATTAAAAAGTAGCGCAGCCAGCCAAACTAGTCAATGGCGATAATGCTGATGCCGCTGCTGCTGCTGATGATGATGATGATAATGATAATGATAATGGTAATGGCAGAGAGCTCCACTCAAGGTTAGAAAACATCCTGAGGCTCATACCTAAATCGCTGGGCGGAGTAGCCAACAAATGGCAGTTAAATTTTACTTCTTTATCAGAATTTGTTCTATGAGTTAGAATTGATAAGTAGATAAATTCTTGAATGAATATATGAATATAATGTATGTATATATCAAATTATTATTTTATTATACTTTTAAATTTATTTTTTCATATATGTATATACTTTATTAAATAAATTTAGTATTATATGATTTTCTCTTCATCAAATTCATAAGTAAATAAATATAATTTTTTTATTTAAAAATCTTATATATTTCATACTTAGTTATTTCTTTCTAACTTAGATTTTACTTTGCTCATTCGAATACTTGCGTTGATATGCATCTATTATTAAAAGTCACATCATTTATTTATATATTTTTCATAATTTAAGGGTTTTTTCTAGTCCATTAATTCACCCCATAATTTCTTCACATACTTCTGTTCACCTTTCAGTTTTCTATCACTGCTCAAAATAAGTTTTTTCCTAGTCAAATTTCTCTCTTCATTTCTGTGGCTCATTTGTTGCTGGTGAGCCTTGTCTGCTGCGACTCCCCACGCAGAATCGCAGCCCCCATGCGATTGCCCAGATTCTCCCCTCTCGCCGCTCCGGGCATACATATATTATTAGCTTGGCCCTGGCAATGATCGCCGGCAACAAGTGTTACGCCCAGCCAGATGACAATAGCTTTCAAATGTTTCTAATTAAAAAACGACGAATAGACAAGGAAGGGAGAAGCTGCAGGCAAAGGTACTACAAGACCTGTACTATATATAGAAGACGCATTATCTATCAGATATATATATGTATGTGTGTGTATAAGTATGTATAATACAACTACAGCTGCCTCTTTACTCGCCGCGCAGTGTAATGTGACCGACAGCAACAACAACTACAACAAATAACATTGAAAACAACAGGAGAACCCGCATAAAGCGAGCGTGTCGAGCCAATGGGACGCTAATCATAAGCATTTGGCTATGATTTAGTGTCGCCAGCCTGCTAGACACGTGTGTGTGTGTGTATCTCTCTCTCTCGCTCCCTCTCTCGCACTCGCACTCGCTCTCTGCATAGGTGTAGGTGTGCATGTGTGGAGCTATTGTCGCAAAATGCAATCAAGCGGCTTCAACGTGGTGTGTCGGCATCCTTTCAAGCTGATTTTTCACACGCCGCACGTTGTTGTTTATGCGACGTCAAAGTCTCCTCCACTGAGCCACACACAGCTCACAAAGTGATTACCGATTACTGGAGCCCAGCCACCGCCACCCCTTGGGCGTGTGTGAGTGTGTGTGTGGAGCTTTGTCAGTTTTTTATTTAGGGCCCTGCTCGAGTAACTGGCAGTCAACAGGCGCGTCATTAATTAACGTCCTGCAGCCCCGTGAGCCGAGTTGAGCATTTAATGCTATTTGCTTTAGACGGCGCCGTCGCACCACAGCAATGCACCCACCCAATCAGGCAGCCAGGCAGGCAGGCAGCAGTTAGACCACCCTTTGCCCACTCTCATTCTCACTCTCTCACTCTCCATTTCGCTTTCCCTTTCAATTGTTGTTTTTCAATTTCAAATTGCTCGCTCACTTGGCGCACTTTGACTCAATATATACCCTGTAATTACCCTTGCACTTCCTAGCACTTTTCACTGCTTAATTGCGTCACCCTTTCCCCGCGCCTGAGCCTTACTTAACCCTACCCCTATTAGTAGTACAGCGACTATTTATTACTTCCATTTGGCTGCCAGCGGGTTTATTAGTGCCTCACTCCAGCCACTTGCCACACTCATGCCACATTTGGCTGCTGTTTGTTGATTTTGGCAACTTTATTGACGTTTAACACGTTGCGCGTCTCGCCCGAAGGGCAACAACAGCCCTCAGTCATGGCTCTTACATAAATGAGCTAACAACAACAGATGTTTGCATCGTTATTTTATTATGTTTATTAATATGCTGAACAGAACACAATGCTTACTAATTTTTAGATACAATAAGAGACTTTAAATAAATAACATATATTTCTGTAGAGTATTTGCTATAGAAACTGATTCTAATGCTGGAAATTATTTACAAAGAGCATTTAATAACAGCTGGGCTGAAAAGTTTATAAGGATTATTTAAATTTCTTAAAAAGTTCTTGTCCATGAAAAAAAAAAAAATTAAATTATTGTATAAATTATATTAAAAACTTTGCAGACGGGAAATAGAATATTTTAATATTTTCTGTTCATTTATTATATTTTTTTTACTATTTACTGATGCAAGTCAAAACTTTTGCCTAAATTAAGTTATATATCATTCATTTATATAAAATTAAATTAATTTTTTATTGCTATTTTTATATTTCTTTGCTTCACAATAGACTCCGCTTATGGGAATATTTTTAATTTAATTCCTTACTCTTTATTCTTTACTAAATTCTCATGCCAAAGCTTTTGCCTAGCTTAAATTAATCTCGATCACTTTATGACTATATCTACAACATAAAAGTATTCTGCCTGAAGCTGCCCTCTCTCCATGCTCAAGCGCATCTCAGCAATCAATTTCGACTTCGTGTGTTCAGATATAAAGATATTTTGGGAATGCGCTTGCGCTCGGCCCCAAATGAATGTCATGTTTGACGTACGGCTTATGGCCATCGCGGGGCTTTATTCATATATGTTTTGTTATGTTTTGTTGGCTGCAAACATACCGATGATGGGCCGTAATCGCCGAAATTGGCTTAGTTGCACATAAAACTTAGTCCAGCGCCCCATAATGCCCCAGCCAGCAAGCCAGCAGCCATCCCGTCGGCCGGTGCACATACATAATAAAACAATAAAAACAACTTTTACGATAGCTGCCGGATTCTTTGTGCTGCGCTCGACAAACGCATTCAAGTGCAATAAATGTTGCACGCAACAATCCGTCAATGGGCAACGGACTCATCCCGGCCGCTGTCCTCGTCGCCCCTCTCCGGCAGAAGGTGACAAAGCCCCCAAAGATGAGACGCATATAAAAATCAAAGTCAGATGTCGGCGATTTGATGGCATTTGGAAGAAATCAATTTAATCGCATTTAATGCCAAACGATAATGCCAATGCCTTCTGCATCAGATCAGCTACCTCTCGCTCCCTGCCCATCTTCCCGTCTATCGCTGTCTCTTTCAGCTTTTCAGCGTTGATATAAAAATTTCAATAATTTTCTACGCCCAGCCCAAAAATACTCGCAATGTGTGTCAGAAAATGGGGAGCGAGTTAAGTGCGACGCCCAGGGAATTGATACAACATTGTTTTTGCTCTTGTTCTGAACGTGTTCTTGTTCTTGTTGCTGTTGTTGTTGTTGTTGTTGTTGCTATTGTCAATGGGGCGACACCTTGCCCAGCAGACAACAACAATGGCAGCAGCTCCAAACTCAAGCATTAGTATGTCTACCCCATTCGATGGCAGATATTCACTAATTAGTTGTTGCCTGCCAGATATTTATGCGTCGTTGGTGTCACTTGGCACATAAAGCGCCCAGAAAAGGGGGGAGTACTTCTGGAGCGAGAAGGGCCGCGGCGGGGCTGTGGGCCGTTGCAGCTGCGTGTGATAAAAAGGCCCAAAATTAGGCAAAAGGCGTGTAAAGTGCACACTGGAACGATTAACGGCCTACATTAGTCGGCGGCGGCCTGATTAATACAGGGAATTAAATGGCACTGCACTCGGTCTGGCGATGCAAACGTTCCTCAATGCACTCGACTCGTGCGTGTTCAATAGGCGCGCCGAGCTAAATGCGTACACAATTTTCAAATGCAATTCGATGTCAAATTGAATGAAATTTCAGTTCTGAGAAAGAGAGTGAGAGAGAGGGAGAGATGAAGAGGAGTAGTATATGATGCCAGCAGAAATGCGAGGGCATGATGTTACTTCTATATTATGTAGTCATTATATTCAGTCTGCCCAATACTTGTTGGGCAATGTTTGTCCTCTAGATATCTGGTGGCACGCCCCATCTCTAGTTTGGTTAGTTGGTTTTTGGCTGTATGCACTGATAATATGAAAATGAGACTCCGCTGGCAACGGAACTAAGGGAAAACTCAGCAGCCAAAGCTAAGGTAAAGCGAAGACGTGAACGCAAATGCAAACGCAAACGCGACGTAGCCTCGCCTGATCGCCTCAATGTATCACGATGGATTTATAGTTTAGTATGCACGATCAATCAAAAATCGTGAAGAGAACGAGACAGAAACCAAACGAGAGGGGGAGAACTCTTTGGCAGCAACTGCAGCAGCAGCAACGTCTAACAGTAAACGATACGCGGGGCATATTAAAAGAAAGTCGACGTCTCGACTTCCACTTGGAACTGAGTTTGAAGCGTTGCCAATAAGAATTATTACACCTGATTGGAATCTGCAGCCGCAGCAACAGAAATGAACTTGACCAGAAAGCAACAACAGCAACGACAACAACAACAACATGGCAAGAGCAACGCCCACGTACTTGTGGGTGGGTTGCCGTCGTCATCTCTAAGAAATTCAGCATTCAGAATCCGAATGCCCCGCCAGCCCTGCCAAGCATCTGCTCCCTGCATTTATTAACATTTTGACTTTGTGACCAATATACATGGCCGAGCCGCGGCAGGAGAAGGCCGCGGCAGGAGGCGGCGGGCAGGTTGCAGACAGCAGCTTTTGGCCTGGTAGGCGTACTTAATCGATCGCTTGTTGATAGGCAAATTGGCAAAATGCAAAATGCGAAAAGCAAAAAGAGAAATATAGAAAAGAAATAAAGAAAAAAAAGAAAAATACAAACTAAGAAACCTGTTTCAGTTTTCGGCGGAGCTTTTCTAACGAACTACTCCCTCAGCGGCAGCGACTGCGGCTGCTGCTGGAAAATTCGTGATGCGCCATGGCAAAGGCAAAGGCAACAAGAAAAACATTCATTTGGCCCAACTTTGGTTTAGTTCTTGCGGTCCTCGTCGTCCACTGTGCGATCTTTATCGCAGAGCCAAGAAATTTTTAGGGCTCCATTCCACGTCCCGCCAGTCATTTACATTTGGCTCAAATGGGAATTTGCAGCTCGAAGTTGGGAGTTTGCGCTTGTTTTTCTTTTTCGTTTTCTACTTTTTTCCGTTTTTCTTTTTTGTTTTCGGGGATTTGGCGACCGCCGCCATCGTCGACATCGTCTGACAGTTGGAGCATTGCAAAGTGATCGTTAAATCACGAATATTTAATTGTCTTCATCACCTGAGGGTGGTTGAAATTAGTTTGGACTTGGCTCGAAACATTTACCTCTTGTTGTCCGTTTGCTAGTTGCTCCATTTGCCTGTGTCGTTAGTTCTGCCCTGCTGCCTGGACTCTCCACGTAATGGCTTGTAATGGCCTCAACTTTCAGATGGGGCCATTTAACTCCGTCTAGCGTTAGGGCCCTGGCTTGAGCCACATCTTGTTCAGGGTTTTAGCCTCAAATTGCATGCATAGATTTGGCCTCTAATGAGCGCTTAGCCAGCGACGTTAAGTGCTAATTTTATGGCCATTGATTGCAAATCGAGCTAAGGTCAAGGGATGCCCGAGCAGCACCACGAAACGCTGCCAATGCCAACGAGTGATTGATTAACCGATGGACAGCTAAGCTCAGCTCTTTAAATGCATTGTAGAGGTAGTGAAATTTGAAAAGTAAGGTTTTATATTGGAATATAGAGTCAAGTTATATTTAAGGGAAAATTTCAATGTATTTAATTTCATTGAGTTTGATATTTATTGGTAGGGTAATGAAAAGAACTATTTGCTGAATTAGAAGTTAAAAGGAATTATCTAAGCATGAGTTAAGTTATGATAATGCTCATTAGCTCCTTCCGAAAACTGAAGAACTTAAGATATATTCAAATAGACAATCTCCAATTCCCATACTATTTGGATTCACATGCTCACATATCCTGTGAGCACTTAAATCACACTTCCGCTTAACAGTTCCCAGTCAGACAAAGTCATTTTATTTCCCATGTTGTGATCACACCTTTAGTGCCTCATCCATTACAAATTGCTCATAAATTGATACGCAAGAACAGTTCAATAAACTTCCCACGCAAAGCGTAAAATGATTTGTGCCTCGCATTGCACTTCACTTACAAACTGATCAAATAGAGGCAGTAAAACAATTAAGAAAGCCAAGTGTCATTAGTGTTTGACCCCTCGTCGTTGGGTCGAAAATCGGGCAGTGACTAAACAGTTATCAATTATTACGAGTCGTCGCTGCTGAATGTCAACAATTGGAAAATGTATTTGGGTTGCGGGTTGACTGTCGAATGCAAACAACAATATTGAGATGGATAGATCATCTAATGGGTTCCCACACACACGCACACATAGAAACATAGACACAGCGGAGGTCACAGGAAGCAGAGGCTATGCATCATTGCACATGTTTCACATGCTCTCGGCCAGGGTGGCTGGACTGCAACTGGACTGCTCGGTGACATTTAACATATTGCAGCACAAAGATTCCCACAATTGTCAAATCACAATCGCAGAGGGTGGGGCGGGCGGCGAAAATTCACCAAAAAAAAAAAAAAAGAAAGAAAAGAATGAATGAAACTCGCGCTGATTGGAAGCTACCCAAATTGCTACCAGCAAAAATTAAATTAGGCCAAATTAAATGGCAAGACTGATAAGAGCGCGAGGGTTGAATCATTAACGAGCGACAAACGCCTGCCTGATGATGTTATTCCTACTTGTCGACGTCACAGCAGTCGCATAATTTGCTGGCTGGCCACACTGGTCGAAAGTCAACGAGCGGGCGGACTGTGAGGACTGTGACGACTGAGAGGGTTGCAAGTTGCACGCGTCACGGCTGCCTGCACACCCTCAGCGACCTGACCCATGCCACACCAATACACACACAGAGCACATACATAGTTGACATACGTTTTGAGCGGCATTCAATTCTTAATATGCGCCACGCGACCCACACTTTGCACGTTCGCTGCGCCGCCACCTTCCTGCGTGCGTGCAGTGCACCCGGCTGGACTGCAGGTCCTGGCTCAGCTCGTCTGCTTTCCGGCTTGACTTGTTGTTCTCTGACACGCGTTCCCTATCGCCTGGCTGCCATCTCCAAAAGTTTAGTTCTTCTGCTTCTCTTTTGTGGGCTGACCAGCGCCACGCGTTCTGCGATTGCATGTGATGTGGGTGTGGTGTGTGCCTGTTAAGGGTGTGTGTGTGTGTGTGTAAGTGTATATGGGTGGCGTCATGTGGCCAACTGGGGTTGATATGCTGATCTTTCATTCGAACACTTCATGTTTTTACTGCTACTATATCTTTTGTCATTTGGTTTTTTGTCACCATGCGCCTCTCTACGTGATACTCATTTAACTTATTTGAAAAAGGCAGAAAGGCTAAAATGAACCATGATATTTCAAATGTGATAAATAATTCACACATGAAGCTCACACACAGTTGAACTAGGACTTGGCTCATCTCACTGTCTCTGTATATGCGCCCCTCTACGTGCTTCTCATAAATTTCTCACTGTGCTCGCAGCAATTGCAGCACTTTATTGACCCGATTGACCCACAGCACGAAGCACTTATTTCCGCGGGCAGTCAGCAAAATTATCACAGGCACAAGTACAAGCGGGCAGGGATAATGTTTCTACATTATTTGACCAAATTTGCCCGACAAGTCCAAGTTGAAGGCATCGTGAGCGGATTTGTTTTCTGTTTCTTTCTCTTTGCTTTACGTACAATTTTCTACACGTTTCTTGTGGCTGTGGCTTATGTTTTTTTTTTCTCTATAGCTCTGCAGATCGGGCGGCGAAAATTGCTAAACAAATTAAGTGATTTGCTATTGACATTTCCGCGAGCCTTGAATGGCGCACGCGCGTGAATAATGAAGTGCCAAGATCGCTTACAATCCACAGCAAAAAAGACAGAGTTGAGAGAGAGAGAGAGAGCGACAGAGGGAGAGAGAGAGAAGTCGTCAAGTCGTGAAATTGATCTTCTAGTGCAGCGGTCATTTTCACACAATTCACATTGACCCCGCGCACTGAGCCTGACCCTGGTTAAGGCTGGGCCTTCGCTCCACACAGCCTCGGAGCTCAGGTTCACAGTTATGGCCACAGAATAGCTGCAGTTGGGGCCGACAATCGATTTTAATTTGTTTAACTTGTGCATCAATTTCTGCGCTTGTTTGTGCAGCATCCTCCTCTGGCCAGCTGCTGCCCCCTCCCCCCCTTCGATTGCAGCATGCCTTTGTGCATAAATTACTGACACTTGTCTCCATTAAAAATGAAGGTGATTCAACTGTCATTCGCAGCATCAGACTTGGCTCTGACTGTGACTTCGTCTTTCGACTTGTAGCTGGACAGTTGTTGTTGTTGTTGTTGTTGCTGCTATGGCAGTCACGGCTCGCTTTTCACTTGGAATCGGACATGGATGCGGTTGCTGGAACTGAAATGATGACGGCCTATTGCGAATCCAATGAACATCAATCGCTGGCAATTTTCTTGTAATTGTGCGATGTTGTTGTTCACTCATTGTTGTTGCTATTGAAGAGCAATTGACAAGCCGATCAGCCCGTTTTGTGAGCACATTTTAATGGCCATGTGCCGCACGGTGAATCATGTTGGAATTGCCCCCAACCGAAGCGAACAATACACAACAGCTGGCATAGGCTAAATATTCTAAATTAAAACGTATGTTTTATTTGTTATTATTGAAAGTTTTGCTGTTCATTTAATGCGATTTTTTATCATTAAAAAAAGAGTTGTAATCAATTGTTGTAGCTCACTTAGCTGAGTGCAGCATAGATCTCTGTTTTCATTCCTCCAAGCATGTTTACTTAAATCTTTTTCTAGAAGCAAATGACAAAAGCAATCCCTAGCAGGGACTGATAAAAGGTTATGAAAATCACATAAAATAAAATAAAAATTTCTAAAAAATTGCAAAATTCAAATTAAGCTGAATCGGAGCATATGCCAGATTAATAAATATATAATAATATAAAATATTAATTTCATAATATTTGCAAAACTAATTTATAGGTATATTATTTATATATTTGTCTTATTATCATACAAAGTATCATCTACTATCTAAGAATAAATAAAAATATGCTTATTAATATAACTAAATAAATATTTCTAAATAACATACTAAGCATAAATCAAATCAAACAATTAAAAAGCTAACCAGAAGCATAACTCTCAAAAATTAAAAAAATAAGTAGAAATAATCCAAAGAGTTCATGAATGTGATCCTCAGCTATTAGGCAACTATCAAATGGCAATTGCCATGGAACTCGTTAGATCAACTTTCGTTTTTATCATTTGCCCAGTTAAGTCTACGCACACAGACACACACACACACGCACGCACAGTGTTTGGTGGTGGTCCAATTTTGGTCAATTCGCTTTTCGCTAAATGTGTCCTATAAATTAGCTTTGACGCATTTTAAAATATTTTAGCACTTTTTTGTTATCGCAGCGACAAAATCTATTACTTAATTTTTTATTTGCGCCTCGCTCGTACATGTTTTGCAAATAACACTTGAAATGAAATATGAAATGCAACCGGCCACAGCTCTGGCTAAGAGCCGAGAGTCGAGAGTCGAGAGTCGAGAGGTCTCCGGCATTTAACTGGCCATTTATGTGCGTGATTATTACGTGATATCGCGCATATTGGGCTCATAAATAATATTAAGCCAGTTTCAGGCACAGCTCCGCGTTGCAGCCATCGCGGAGTCGAGCTTGAAGTCAGAGTTCCATAATGTTTTTTATATTTTTTTCTTGTCGGATTCGGTGCCCAATTGCCTACACCCTCTCTATAGACAGGCAGTCCATATAAATGGCTGGCTGCGGATTGGGACTACGATTTTCTTTCTTTTTTTCTCATTTTCATTTTCATTCAATTGATTTCTGTTTGTGTTGGCGCATTGGCAAGCTTTTAAATCATTTAATATACCAATTATAACAAGTCGAGTAGTTAACATAAATCTGCAGTGGACTCAAAGCAAACTTAAGTGATTTCTTGCACTTAGCTTAGGCTTAAAATACCCAGCAGGTGAGATGTTCAAGGAAAGGGTATCATGCATTTATCCACAAAGACAAACAGAGAGAAGTTTTGCTGAATTGAGATTTTGAATATAGAACGTATAGGACTGTATTTAATACATATTACTTGAATAAATATTGTTTTAGATAATAATCAAATCTCAAAGCCTTATGGAAATACATTTTTAAGTCGGGCGAAAAGAGTCCTCTTCGCATTATTTACCTAAATGACAGCACCATTTCATACAGGATATCTCTAAGTCGTTCAAAATTATCATTTGCATTTTTGTATTTAATATTTTTGCTGCACTTTTTTTCGGCTGGCATTTTGACGTCGCTAAGAAATCAAAACTCATGCATTATGAATGCCAAAATTTTCTGACGTAGTCAATTTCAATTTTTATTTATTTTATTGCCTTTAATGCATTGCGCGAGGCACTCGCAAATAAATAAATATTGAAACCGGCAACAGCAACAACAACAACAACAACACTATGACATTATGGCAGTCCCCGCATTAGGAACCCACAGTCATATGTGTATATGTACGTATGTATGTATATGCATATGAGTTGCCGGCCAAATCGAAGGCTTTTCATTTCTTGGGCTGACAGGTAGGTTAGTTGCCTCATTCGGGCCGCTAGGTGGCGTCTCGGCGGTGGCTGCTGTCATTGGTAATGCAGTAATAACCAACAACCTCCTGGACGTATGAGTCTACCCAGTTAAATATATATACAAACATATACATATGTATGTATATATGTAAGTCTGTATGCGTCTCTATGGATATTTCTTTTTGGCTATTTTTACACTGAATCATGGCTTCCACCCAGCCGCACTCGCCCTCTTCCTCGACCATTTGACTGTCTGCCCCAGTGTCTCATATTTTATCACAACAGCCGCCGCCGCCGCCGCCGCCGCCGTCGCAAACGTCGCTGTCGACGTTGACGTTGCCGATGCCGGCGTCTCGAGTGGCCAAGTGTCTCTGTGGCCAAGAGGCTTTGGGCCTGGTCTTTGGCTTTGGCACATGCTGCAGCCGCTTTTGTTGTTAAGGAGCCGGTCGAATGGCTCGGCTTGCATTTGGTTTGTGGCCGGCAATGCTTTTTTGGCACAGATTTACGACTTTTAATGCTGTTTTGATTTGTTTTGCATAAGGGTGTTCACGTGGCCAAAATGAATGAAAAATAAAAAAATAAAAAATAATAATAATAATAATAAATAAAAATAAAACAGAACAAAAGCAAAAGTAAGCGTCGCAACTGTTTGGCCGTTTGTCTTGTTCGCCGTTGTAATTGGGCTTTCAGAATATGACGGAAAGAGTGCTGCTAATCAGCAAATCACACTCTGGCGTTGAGTAGACGAATTACAGTGCACCTTTTCAGCGGCCAGCAAATAAATGTGTGTGTGTGTGTGTGTGTGTGCTTTGTCTGGGTGAGTTTGGATTGGGGGAGTGCAAAGAGTAAGAGGCACAACCTGTATTTGTTTCCAATTAAGTAAAAAAAGGTAAAATATTTGAATGTCTAGAAATCTAATAGGGGGCATTCATATAATATTCATACATACATACATTTGTATATGTATATTCATATATTTGTTTATGCATACATTCAATGACAACATTACTGCTCGAGCATGGGGCCAATAAACCTCAATCTTTGGCCATTTCACTAGGCTTTTAGCAGCACACTAAGCGCACCTTAAGCATAAACCCATATTTTCTAATCTTCATGATGCTGTTTAATATCCATTCGACTTTAATGTCATTAAAGTGAAATTTCATTAGTTTCATTTGCATGCCTTTGAATGGTCAGCGAATGGTTTCTTTTAGCAGAAAATAACAGATGTTGTTTAAAAAAGTTTAGAATGATGGGCAACTGTTGTGGGTTTTCCGTAATAGAATCAAAGTATTTCGGAAGATTACTCATAAAATAATAGAAAAACGCATCTTAAAATTAATAACAACAAAATTGTGGAAGGAAAAGAAACCTCTTAAAAAATTCATATATTATTATTTTTATTAATTTAATTACATTGTGATTTAGTTTATGGGTTGGTTCAGAGTTGATCTTGAGAAAAATTAAAATATTTATAATTTGTTCATTTTTGAGACTAACTAAAAGATATTTCATATATATATTTTTTTATTTTTATTTTATTGTTATTATTATCATTATTATTAATTTAATTTCATCATAAATCAGCTTCAAGTTTTAACTAGAGTTGGACTAGAGAGAAATGAAAGTGTTTACCATATGTTCATTATTGGGACTCAAAATTATTTTATTTCTTAATTTAAATAAAGAAAAGAATCTATTTAAAAATTCAAGTATTTTTTTTAATTCAAATTCATTGTGAATTTTTTTATTTTTATTTATTTATTTATTTATTTTTTGGGTAATATAATTAATACATATATGTACATATAATATATCCAAATTAAAAGACTAAATAGCTAATAAATTCGTATGTTTAATTATTTTTTCTTTTCTAATCTAGTTACATAACAATTATTAATTATATTAAAAAAAACATACAAAAATATATATATATATATATATATATATATATATATATATATATATATATACATATATATATATATATTTATTTTTTATTTTTATATCTATATATTTTTGTAAGTTTTTTTTAATATTTAAATATATATATGTATATTTAAGCAACGCATTAAAATACTGTGCATAGAGAAAACAGAAAGCACTGGACATACAACTAGGACTGGAGTGCGCAGGGCGGACCAGACCAGAGCAGGGCAGGGCAGGGCAGAGCAGGGCAGAGCAGAGCAGGATAGGCAGCTGTCTGGGCTGGGGCAGTTCGTTGCGAGTCGTAAGTTGGGCAGTTGGCCAGGTGCGGGTGCCACAAACTGGTTGCTCAGCGATGGCCAAACGGTGATCGGCCGGCTGCCTCACAGTCCGTCTCTCCGTCCGTCTGCACTGACCAGGCTGTGCAGGCTGCCTAGGTTAGAGTTGGGTCTGGCTCTGGCTCTGTCTCTGGCTCGAGCTGCGTGGTACACACCCGCATCGTGGCAGCGCTGGCTGGCGCAGTTTAAAACCAGATTAGCGCCCAAGTCGATGGCTAATTTTTGTGGTCTTTTGGCTCGTTGGCCGGTGGCCGGGGCGTTGGGTTTTAAGCAAATTTGAATTTGAATTTTAGCGGGTGATAGTCGTTTGAACATACATATCTACTACTAGTTGCTATTGCTGTTCCTATTATTGTTGCTGTTGCTGTGAATCGGCGGCCACTTGGTCAGTTGGCGAATGTATGTTTTTTTTCTGTCTTTTTTTTTTTTTTTTTGTTGTTGGCCGTTGTTCCACAATCGTTGCGCTGTCCAGTTGACAGTGCCATTCGCCCGTGCCCAGCCTCAGCCTCAGCGTCAGCCTCAGCTTCAGCCTTTGAGTGCCCGTTTGGGTCTCAGTTTTGGTGTCTCGCTGAAATATAGGATGACATGGAGCCATGCTTATGGTTACGTGTGCACACACCGAGTAGCCACTAAAGCTGATTACGAAACGCTGACCTTTTCGCCAGTTGCTCCGCTGGCTCCACTTGTCAGCGCCTTTGGCGGCATTTTTCGTTTTGCTTTGGCGAAAGGTTTATGTCAACTGCCGATTGAGCTCCTCTAGCTGCTAGCTGCTCAGCCGCTGATTGTGCTCCCAGTTGTTTCCATTTAATTTGAACATAATTTAGGCACAACTTGTGCCTTTGATAGCCCAAGTGCTGACTGCGAGCACACATCGAACTTTCCAGCCACTCATCGGGTCGAGTGTCCCAAGCAAAGGTGCACCGTTGTATCGTGAAATTCACAATGCATTTGGCAAAATATTTGCTCAAACGATATTTGGATATGAGTGCGAATCGTGACTCAAAATTGGGGTTTGCTTTACTCATCCAATATTTACATATAGTGTTTTTTTTATTTATTAAATAAATTCTACTTTTTCGAACCTAACATATTCATAATATTATCTAGATATATTTAGGTCTTCATGGTCATACTTCTTATATATGTTAAAATAAATTGTTTCTTTTGTTCGACTATATGAAATTGAGAGTTTTTCAAAGTTGTGTTCATAAAAATAGCAGTACAACTGGGAATACGATTTAAGAAATGTTGTTGCTCAATTGAATAGTTTGAAAACAGTTTAAGAAGAATTTATATTTTTGTTTATATAAATTTTGTTTTTTGTTGAGCAATAAAAATATGTACAAGATTAAATATTAAATGAAAATAGTAGAGGAGAGTAAATATTAAAATAATTAGAATTGTAAATTATTAATAAATAAAATAAATATACAAAATTAATATGATTAGTAAATAACAAATAAAAGAATTTATATGTAAATAAAAATATAAAAAATTATATAAATAAAAAAATATATATAAAAATATACAAATAAAAAAAATAATAATTTATAATATATTAATAATTTAAAAAAGTATATATATTTTTATTTATATTTTTATTAAAATATAAATTATTGCATTTTTTATTTATTAATATTATAATTATATTTATTAATAAATTACAAGTCACTTGATATCAGCATGTATATATAATTAATCTCTTCGTGAGTTTCAAAGAGAGAAGTTAATACCCCACTTCATCGATATTTTCTAAACTCTTTATAAATATAAAATGTGTGCGCCAATTTCACTTGAATCGTTTACCCATCCACCAAACATTGCCCCACCAAACTCAAGTCGTTTCCATGCCGTGCCCAGCTCTGGCAGCATGAATCACTCACTCGATGCATTTGGTTTGCCCCAATAATTATTGAGTATTTAAAGGCAAACATCGCAGGCACTTGTAATGCTTTGGCATCCGGTCAACTATTTTGGGGTGCAATGTGACTGAAGCGAGTTCTATTGATTGCCCGCTGTGTGAGTATGCGAAAATACCGTTCAGCACTCGCACCTTGCGAGCAGGCAAATAAAACTGAGAGCTTGGTAGCCGGGTGGGAACTGCAACAGCGATGGGTAACAGCTCCATTCCGAGCAAAACAAAGCTAGGCAAGAGTCGATTGTGATTGAATCCTGTTTTGCCAGCTGGTTTAGGAGCGCATACCTGCGCGCTTAAAGCTGTTGAATGGGTGGTGGAAATCGCGGCTATAATCATCACCTGGCTAAGGCAAGCAACCCTCCCTTTTGCCGACATCAGACAAAAGCACCAGCAACAGCCGCAGCCAGAGCAACCTGGCGGCTGCGAACTGGTGAACTGGTGAATGGGACGGGTACACCAGTTAACCGTAAGGTAGCCGGGTGCGATTTTCAAGGGCGCATTAGCACTGGGAAGCGAACGACACACCAGCCCACCCCATGCCAAGCCGAAACCCAAACCAAGTGGACAGCAGCCAGTTGCTTTGATTGTAGGGAAGCAGAGGCTTTTGCTTTCATTGCTCGATTTCGGTTTTGATTTGCAGCTGCGCAGTAGCTGAAACTTTTGGGGTGGATTTTTCGGTGGGAAAATATTTGCGTGGTCCGTTTCCAAGCGCGTTCCACTGCCATTTCGTTTCACGCAGCATGAGGGGAATGTGCGAACTGTACCCGAGAGTCGATGTGTGCATTGGAATTTCTCGATCCAACTCGCTGCGGCCCCATGTGGATTTCGCAATTTTGGCAGCCTAATAGTTGTGGGAATGCACACTTAATATTCCAATTTCAATTTCAATTACAATTTATATTTGATTTTCTTTGGCCATTGTGCGCTGCTCATTTGAGAGAGTTTCCTGGGCAAAAGTGCAATCAACTAAAAGACTTTGATTTGAAGTCATTTGCGATAAAGATTTGATACTACTTTTATATGGTTTCGTGTTACTGAGAAATCACCGAGAACAATCACTGAGAACACCTACGGCTACAGCTCTATTCAACTGAATATCTGGGAAATGGAGTGCTGCACTTTTTGAATGAACTGACCAGCCAAGCGATATTAATATTGCATGGGAACCAAACATAAATCAAGTCTCTTGAATAAATACAATCAAATTGAATCTATTTGAGTTTCTTTAAGACACAATGCATCTGTATGTATGTGCAATGAAGTGGAAAATTTAGTTAGAGTCAAAACATAATGATAATAATACATAGATTTACTGTAAACCTTATTCAATAACTTAATTTCTCTTCAGTAAAAATCTCTAAGTTACAAAATTTGATGACCGCTAAAAAGCAGTTCTTTGCAGAAATGAAAGCCATTTCACTTGAATGCATAACACTTTTTAGACAGTCCTCCGATAAACATGCTTTGAGCACCACTCTCGACCATCTCCACGTCGCCACATGTTGATTTCCACAACTTTCCATTTCCATTGCCAATTGGTCATCCGGAAGGAGTCGCAGCGCCGGCAGCCTCTCGCATACAAATGGCCGCGCATGTGCGCCACATCAATAAAACCAACAGCATTAGTCACTCGCCAATTGGCCAATTGGCCAATGGGCCGCCGGCCAGGCGAGATCGGCAAGATCGGCGAGGCGCTGGCTAGAGAAATGCAGGTGGCAGCCACGCAGAGCTGAAGGCGGTCCAGGCTCGCTCGGTGGGCGTAACGATGCAGCTTGATTTGGGCACAAAGTGCGCTGACAAATTTGGGCTCATTTATTAAAGGCACTGCGAGTTTTCTTCGCTGGCAGCGCAATGCAAATTAAGACATCCGATTCCCTCTCACCAGCTGCTACTGAGCAATCGGAGCACAAGCACACATCCACCATTTATACCTCACATGAGCTTGCTGTGCAGCGAGCACAAAGAATGCTGAGCCTCGCACTTGCATTTGAGGCTATCTGTGTACTGGATAACGCCATAGTAGCCAGATATCATCCAGGTGGGATCGGTCCTCATCAAGTGATCGGCGGTACCCTCGGGCAGGCCGCAGATCACCTCGCACTTGACATTGCGCATGGCGCACATATTGGTTGGCCGAAAGCCGCGCAGGCAGGTGATGAACTCCTCTGTGGAGTCCCAGATGTAGTCGCCGAGCAGCTTGCGATAGTTGAGATCTCCCTTGAAGATCGCCAGCTGGGCCTGCGAGATCATTCTGTACAATTCGGCATTCGAGTCGACCATAACGAAATAGGATTGTGGTCCCGTCCAGAAGTGCGAGATGGGTGCTATGACGATGCGCTCACTCTCCATTAGGGACTCCAGTTTCTTGCCCAGCATGGAGACATGCTCCTCCTTGCTCTCCTTCAAGTACTTGATGGTCCATTCAATGTCGTGTTTCATTACGTCCGATATGTACCAGGGTATGGCCTTGACATGCATCCGCACCCGCGTCGCCAGCTCCTGGTCCACCAAGTACTCGATGAACAGTAGGTCCGTAAATAGCTCGAATCCCGCATTGTCGCAGATATAGTCGACAATGATCTCCTTCTCGGCCTGGGCTTTGAGCAGGCAGTTCCAGACCATCAGGCTCTCGTCGACCAGCACCCGACGATCCAGATCGGCCACTTGGGCAAGGATGTCGATGTTGCTGTGATCATTGGGCGATTCGAAAACGAATGAGGATAGCTGAATCTCAAAATGATTGCTCCACAAGTTGATGCGCATCAGGCGGCTAAAGGACTGGAAGTCCTTCATGAGCCCGCGTGTGGCTAGGGTGAGGCAGCTGATTGCCTTATTACTGACTATGAGATCCTCCTGCTTGAGGTCCTGAAAGTAGTCAAAGTTGCTCAAGCACTTGCTATTCTCGAAGAACGAACTGATGCGCCTGTACAGATAGCACTCGGCGTGCAGCCAGCCCGCCCGAAAGAACGATCGCTTGGGGCGTGGCAGCTCGCTGATAAACGCATTCCACTCGGCCTTATCCGGCTCATTGCCATGGAACAGCTGAAAGTTGCGATCTCGCAGCAGCTCCCTCTTTAATCGCTCTATCGACTCAATTATAACATGAAAGTCCTTATCGACCTCAATGCCATATATCTGCTGCAATCGCGACTTATTTGAGAGGAGCGTCATGATGATTTGCGACATTATACCCGGCATTCGCGTCTGGAGGGCTATGTAGGCGAAGCTCTGCTTAAACCGCCCCGATAGCAGCGAATGTCGCGGAGTTGTCACATCGAGCAAATCCGCTCCCATGCTTGATGAAGTACTTGGCGGCATTTCGCTACTATTTGTGCATTTGAGGTTGCGTGAAATTCACCTAAATTTTGGGGGCCGAAAACCTAAAAGAAAAAAAATAATACAAATACTCTTTGATGAAGCTACTGACAATAATGACAAATTAATCAAAACTAACTGCTACGGCGATTTCAATTCGATACGATTGACTAGATTCTTCAGTGCTATCAATAATGGATCCATTAGCCTAGACAACTGTGGGAAAGATCTTCTTAGTCGGGATTCGCTTTCGTTTCCTTCCGTTGCCCAGGTTACCCATAGGTAATTTGCATAATTCTCAAATGCCTGGGATAACACTTGCGTGTCGTCGGCCATCCGTCGCCATCCGGTTAAGCCGAATCATAGCACGCCAAAAAGGGTTCAAGGAAGTGGATCGCATTGCATTTGCTGGGTAAGACGACTATGATGATGTTCCGATTGTCATTTGCATGCGTTTACCATAATTGTCACATGCTCGGCTGCGATGGGAAACTAGAAATTGGTATCGAGGTGCTGCGTTGTGCCCCGGCTAATGTTATGCAAATGGGGCAAGGTGTGCACTTCCTCTGGCAACCCCTGAGCGAGAGCTGAGCCAAATGGATTTGTATTTTGTATTTTTATGAAATGCGGACGACGCAAGTGTTCATTGTGGATTTGGCAAGAGAGCAGTCCGTACCGCACTGATATGATTTTATGTTCTTTAACCACGCACACACATGCATACACGCATTCACCCCCTGCCCCTCTGGCAGTGGTTGCCCAGACATTGCTGCGTCAAAACATAAAGTTGCGCCTTTACCTCCGAGCTCATTAGCTGTGCACCTTAGACGCTTCCACAACGCCGTCCAGGTGTTCCATAGAAATCGAAAACTTCCCCCCGTGGCATACCAGTTGCGGCTCACCGCTCTTTTGCCGAAGGTGCCTCGACTATCTGCTACTTCCTCGAGCACTTTCAAGGTGCTGCGATTGCGCTTCGGCTCAACTTCAGGTCTGACTCGTTACTTTTTGGACACAGGGGAGGCAAGGGCGAAGGCTGCCTGTTTGCTTTATCAATGTGTGCGTCATATTCTCAATTGCTCAACCTTCTGAAATAGAACAGCAGCAGCTGCGCAATTTTTGTGGCAAGTTTTGGCATGTGCTCTCGCAATGCGTAATAAAAAGTGTGTATAAAGACGAGTGCTGAAGTGAAGAGAGGTGTAGAGGGGAAAAGAAGCAATGCCTAGTTCCGTTCCCAGAATTCCCAAAGCCCAAGCAGGTCATCGAGCTGCTGCCAGTCATAAACTAGCAAAAGTTCTCAATTTATAGATAACACATACTATACTTCAATAGCTATCGAACGACATATTTCTTTATGCACTGAGCGAAAATGAGCTCAGATTGATTTTAAGTAAAATATAATAAATAATAATAATAATGTTTTCTGATTATTTTTCTCTTTTTTTGCAGTTGTTATCCTTAAAAAAGATCGTTAAATCTAGCATTTAATGAAGAAGATTTCCCTCTTTAGGTGAAAGCTTGTGAACTCGCCTCTGAACTAGAGGCAGCATAATGTTCAGTGCAGCTTCTGAGGAGTTATGTGTGCGTCCATAAGAACGCCTCAACTTTCACCCAGCGCAGGAAATCGCAGCATATACAACGAAATGTGACAAAATACGGCTCACCCGGTAATTGCTGCCGCCAGATCAGCGGATATATTTATGTTATTGCAGTGCCCCTCGATGTGGAATGACTAAAAAATTGCATTATCGGAGCCATAAACAAATTAGGGGGAGACCTTAAAAAATATATATGAATATCTTTGAAGAGAAATACGAGCAGGAGCCGGAGCAGGAGCAGGAGCAGCAGCGGGGCAGCTGCCGCAGATACAGAACGTGGCTCAAGTGGCGGCCCCATTAGCTGACACCGGGACGAGTGCATACAATATTTTAGAAACAATGTAGGCCCCGGCTAAGCTCGCCAAGATTAATAACTCGCTGGCGCACGTTCAATTAATCTTTCGTTGGATGAGCAGAGGCTGTGTCCAAAATGTAGCGCTGCCACATCTCCATTTCTCCAGTGCTCCGTTTTCTCTAGCTGACAACTTAACGGCACGTCTCATGTACCTGCCGCATCGTCAGTGTCAATTGTGACAGGGCCCTGCCAGACGACAGACTCTCGGCTGTCTGCCCCTCGATACGACAGTACGAAAACAAACAAACGGACACGTTCAGTACAGCGAGGGGCAGACAGAGAGAGAGAGAGAGAGAGGGAGAGGGAGAGTGCGAGTCGAATAGTATGAAACTACTGGAATATCATGCCCATGAACGTGACAAAATTGAAGAACACAAAACTTTACAGCGCCCATCTCTCACTAGATTAGTTGTTTTAGTTGTTCGCTCGCTTCTAAATTTAGCCAGGCCAACAATCCATTGGCCATAAATCAATTAGATGGTTTTCCGATGCCAAGCCTATGCACAATTCCCAGCAGCAACTACCGCATCTGGCGAGGGTGCTTCAGGTGCAGCGCCTCTATATCCACGGATCGCTTTCCATACCCTGTACGGAGAAACTTGTTTGAAGATGTTGTTAAGGAAAGAGTGAAATATAAGACGTAATTCAGTTCTATAATATAGTTTAGACAATGCAATTCATTTAGTTGTATTTTATATCGCCTTTAATTTTAATTTATTTTTTCAAAAATATTTTAATTACTTTTAATTTCGTATCAATTTTGTTATATATTCAATTTAAAGAGTTTAACAATGTGAAATCTCTGAAACCCAAAGTAATATATTCCCGTCAATTCTAATTTTGAATTTAATAATTAAAAGGTTTTTAAAAAATTTAAATTTATAATTAAAAATAAGAAAAAATTAAAGCTCTATCGTTTTATATTAGCAAATTATTTATATTAATTTATTATTATTATATATTTCTTTTATATGAAATGTACATTTATTTCCATCGAATTTCCTTCTTTTCACTTTGCTGCTGGGTATCATTGCGTACAGCATTATCACCTAACCAACGCGGAATATTTTTTAAAGGCATTTATGGTATTTTCATAGCTGAAACTTAAATATACAAAAAAAATCCAATTCTATGCTGACAACTGAAATTAACATAAAATATAAATATGAGATCATTTGTAATAATTAGGCAGACATTTGCAGCTATTTTTACAGCATTTTGCAGGCTCGAAAAAGGTAGATAAAAATTAATTCTCTCTCTCTCGCGCAATCTCTGGCTCGGCTGGGGAGTAGAACGGGGCACTTGAGTCACTTGCTTAATTTGTTTAATTACGAATCCCCTGAGCACGGAAATGCAAATGCTTTTCGTGACTTTATTAATGCCAACAGGCGCAAGCTGTCACGGCAATTGATGCGACCCCTCGCAGCAGAAGGCGTAAGTTAAGCTCGGCGAACAAAGCAAATGTTTTGTAATGAGGCTGAAATTGCACCACCACCACAGCAACATAACAACAACAACCAGCAGCAGCAACGGGTGGCTGGAGCTTGCAGCTCAGCTTACCGCAGGAAAAACAACAACAACAACAAACAAAGTCGAAGTTGAATTTTATTTGAATTAGCAACGCACAATCAAAAACATTCAAACACGCATAAATTGAATCCCGTGGGATGATTTCTCTGCCGCTTTCCCAGCAACCCCCTCGCTTTTTTTTTTGGCCAGCAACTTGTCACGTGATTCAAATAACAAATAATGCATCAAGGATCATCCCTTAGCTGTTGCTGCTGCTGCTGCACTGACCCTTCTCTGAAATACGAATCCACTGAAATCCGCGCCCGCATCGCTACCTTCCTTTTATTTATTGGTCAATATGAATCCTCCTGCTGAGCCTGCGCCCTAGCCAGGCCACCCTCCCACTTACACTTCCACTTCCACTTTTATTCCCACTTCCATTTTCCTTTCTCACGCACTTGGCTGCTGCTGCCGCTGCTGCTGTTGCTGGTCGTCTGCAAGTGTAAATTTGTCTGGTCATGGGAACATTCGCACTCAATTGAATTGTTCAATTGATGGCCTTTAATCGACTATTGCATTGGCTAAGGAGTGCCAGCTAGCCAGCTATTAGTATCTGTTGCAGTTTGGCTTTAATTAATGAGCATATGTTATATCAGCGGGGGTTGCGTGGCCTCTCTCTATATCTATAATAAGATACTAATAATAATAATAAATATATATAATAAGATATGTATATAGAAATATTGGAAAATAAATTAAAATTAATATTTCACTTTAATCATGGGCAATTAAGACCTTTTCTTGACACAGATTAAGTAGTTAAATATTATATTTTATATTGTCGTTTTTATTATAATTATTATTATTATTATTATATTTTATTATTATTATTTATATTATTATTTTTATTATACATTTCATTATTAATTTTATTATTATTATTTTGTTTAATATTCTACTTTAATATATGAATATAATAATAATATATAATACATACAAAAATATATATGCAAATTACTGAATTAAAAATAAATAATTCCTCTATAACATGCATAATGATATTATTTATATGAATATTATATTCAAGATTCTACCATAAGATATATGAAATGACGCATCTTTTTTATATTCTTATTTAACTATTACATGAATAAGTATATATACCTTCTGAATAATTCACTTTATTATTTGTATTATTCACAAATTTTTTAAAATGTAAATTCAAAGTTTTGAAACCTCTTTTAGTCTCTGCCAATCCAAAGACGAACTTGAACTTTGTCGCGCCCTTCAACTTGATGTGAGCGAGGGCCAAGAGGATGTTTGCTCTCGATAAGGAAATTAAAGACATCAACAAGTACAATAACCCGACTGGGTAATAATTTGGCAATTTGAAGTGAAAAAGAAGCAGAAGCGAAGAGCAACAAGATAACACTTGGCATATTTGCAAGTGAATCAGCGCCGAAAATGCGAATATATCATATTTATTATATTTTGTATTTTTTATGATATTTCAAGAGGCATTAGCATAAACGCTGATGTTAATCTCTTTTTCCCATGAAGCTCTCGAAATAAAATGAAAGAAAAAACAACACAAAAAAAAAAATATACTAAAGCTTGCCGCAGCATAAACAATTCATTATCGTGATTCATTTATGAACAAAATTAAATAAAATCACTAGCTGAAAATTATAATTCGTATTAGTCAAGATGAGAGCTACCGATGGACGTTGACTGTCGCTTGGCGCTGCCCCCCACCAAACAGCAGCCGCAGCTGAGCGGGTGGTCCCCCATGCCCCACACACCCCATAGAGCTATATGACAGTAAGCTTCCCAAGCAGATTAATATCTCAAGAGGCAAGAGCGTCGCGACTCGAAAAGCGTATTTTAATTAGTTAGTTGGTCAACAAATTTAATTTATTGTCACCCCTCCCCCTACCACCCTGCTAATGAATGCTGCGGTTAGCTGCGAGTCGAGCGTCTTCTTAGACCTGGCTCAGTTCATAATTGACCAATTTGTGTGTTCGCCTGTGTGTGTGTGTGTGTGTGTGTGTGTGTGTGTGTGTGTGTGTGTGTGTGTGTGTGTGTGTCTGTGTTAGCCTTATCGATGACTACACACGTTGCAGGGGCACACGCTGTCAATAAAACAAATTAGTTTGAATTATAGACGTAGCTTCTAACTTGGCTAATTTATGCGGCGTCGGAAGCCGGCCAACGTGAGATTCTGGTTTCGGTGCGGCTGTGTGTTCCTTTCCATTACAAGATTGTTGTTGTTGTTGTTGCTGTTGTTGTGCTTTTATTTGTTTATAATTACCGTTAGCTTTGATAACAATATCAGATTTCAATAGGCTGCTGCTGCCCACCGCGGCGTCATTTATGTTCACTGACCTGGACATTCTGTTCATTGGTCTCCAACTCTGTCTCAGTCACAGTCTCCATCTCCGTCTCCATCTCCGTCTCCATCGTCGTCTTCGTCTTCGTCTTGCTCTTCGTTTTCATCTGTATCTATTCAGTGTCTTTTGTGTCTCCTGCCTCTGTGGCCAGCTGCTCAGCTCCAACTCCCGCTCCAACTCCAACTGCAGCTCCATCTGCAACTCCCGCTCCAACTCTTTGTCTGCAGATCAGGCGCCAATAGTTCTAAGATCTTGTTTTGATTGCCGTCCAGTTCGCGTTGCCGCCATGGTCGGCGCATTCTTTTGCTCAGTGGCTTGAGAAATCTATAACTCGTGACATTGTGCGGCGGCGTGTGGCATGCAACGACTGACCAACACCACCCCACCCCCCTAGCCCTCTCGCACTCTCTGCTCTCTCTCTCCTATCTCTCCTCTGTCGATTGCCGGCCAGGTTTTGCATTTCTGCATAGTTTTCTTACACTTTTCCTATCCATCCGGCGACTTTCTTTTGTTGTCAGTCGCCGCTGCAGCTGCAGCAACGGCAAATTAATGACGTTTTGCACTTCATTATGCGACTTTGGCGGCTCTTTGACACTTTGAAGTGAGGCACTCAGCTGCATCTGAGCCGCGTCTCAGCCAACATAGTTACAGTTCACAGTTTGCGGTTTTGCTGCCAGGTGATGTCTGCAGTGCTGCTCGCTTTGGTGTCTGCTGTCAGGCAACTGGAGCTACATTTGGTTAGAAATGACGGAGAAATGTTATCATTGACTGAATAGGAGACAGTTTCAAGCTGTCCACAAAATCACACATCTTTTTTGGGTCTCTAATAATGTGTGTATGGCAAAGGTAATGGCAGATATACGAACGTGAATTCACCAATTGTAATATATCCAGTTCGAAATCCATATATGAATCGATCATTCATTTTCCTTATAATTAGTTCGTTATTATTAGATCGCAATGAAGTCGAAAGGCTTTGATGTGTGCTAAATATTGACAAATATATTGAATCAAACTCTTTTTGATTATATTCTGAAATCATTGTGATATTTAATAATAATTATATATATATTTAATATTACCTGAATATGAGGGGAACATATTTTAATAATCTTATATATGTATATTTCTTTTTATTTTATATTATCCCATTATCCTCTCAGTAACTTTTTCCAAGTATGAATGTCCATTAAAATTTACTTCAAATTAAGTAAATAAACTCTATTATAAATTATAAATAAAATAATTTCATTTAAATCTAATAAGCTACTTCAGCTGATTTAACTATCGCAATCAGTAGAAACGTTTTGTCGCCTACAACAAATTTACATGAATTAATAATTCTCACAGCTGATTTCGAATAGCTTTCAAATGACTAACTAATTCCCAATTCAAATGTTTTCTTCCGAACATATTAAGACTCATTACTTAATAAGGCGATATGCTAATAACTCACTCGATTCATATTGAATTCTTCAGAAACTACACAAAGCTGATTAATTATGATAAGTCATTATATCGAGCCATCTCAGTGGAGGTCTCGCTTCGCGCAGCAGTCTTTAAAGAGATCGTTACATTTGCCTCTGACGTGCAGCATTGTTATTATAACGGAGATCACCTCCGAGGCGCAGGACACACCGGTTCCTTAACAGCAGTTTGGCGCCAATTTTTGGTAAGACGTCGCTGAGTATAAAAATCAGTTGCTTGGTACGTGTCAAGGATGCAAAGGCAGCTGTACGCCGGGCAGGGGCAGGGGACAACCCTCTACAGTGCCGAGATTTCTGCCAAGATCAATGCCAAGACCAAGACGCTGTCTCTGGCTAAGGGTTGGCCCGCTGAGTAACGCACGAAATGCAGTTTCACCACCACTAGCAGCAGCAGCACCACCACCACCACCGTCAGGCGGCTGGCTGGTGATGCTGCGCGTTCCATTGGGGTGGGCCAACTGCAGCACGAGGCACAGGCGCAGCGAGCACGTTGAAAGGTGCCAGGTAGTTTAGCGCGTACCTTTTGGCGCATTCCAAGGTACTTCATGGCAAAAGGATCGGCCAGGTAAGTGCGGCGGCGCAGCCACCCCATGAGCTGAACCCTAGTGGAGATTTGCTCGGACCGGCAGCTGGCTGCCAAAATTTCAAAAACAAATTTTCAAAAAATTTCATGACCGTTAGGGATTGATTGTTGTGCGAATGCACCTAGGCGGAGGAGCGAGGGCAAAGGCTGTGAACAATAGTTGTTGATTTACTTTCGTTGCTTGGGTTGTTTATTTGTGTGATTAATATTTGTGAACCGCTAAGTATTTCGTGCATTGTCTTGCCTGCCATCGAAACTGCACTTTGATGACCAAGTTGTCGCAGCTGCGGACGGTCTAAGACGATCGCTGCGTCACTAGATGCATATAAACGAAGAGGATCAGCCAGATCAGATCGGAGATATGCTCAAGTTTAATTTAATTTAATGGAATAATTTAATTGAGTGGAATAGCTAAGCTTAAAGCAAACGCATTCGAGCATCTCAACCATACGAAAGCTGCAGCTTTAGCGAGCTCAGCGAGGACCATTGACTTAAGCTTCTTAAGGCCTGCAAGAGCACTAAAACCGAACGAAAACACCGCGAGTTTCAACGCTGCGCTCTCGCGCTCTTTGGACAGCGCAACGACTGAAATGTGAAACAAGAGCGCCAACAGAAAAGAGAGTCAAAGCAGAGCGCCAATTGGCTGCGCGCTCTATAGCTTAAAGCTTAAAGCTACTCTTCGCTGCCAACGAAGAGCGAGCGGCGAGCGACTAGCGATGAGCAGCGAGCAACGAAGCAGCTCACCTGCTCGCAGAGCGCCAACTTCGTGTCGCTCTGTGTGTAGTTCGTCGTGTATATAAACCGAGGCAGCCGATTGTGTCGCAGCTGAAAGAGACAACACCTCGCTGCGAGTTAAAAATAAACTTGCGCTTCAAGTTGTATATAAGCTCCGCAGCTGCTGCTCGCGCTCACGATCACGAATACACACACATACACACGTGCACACGCACGCATAGAGTAGGGGAAATGTGAGTGTATAAAATTGAATCTCAGTGGCAGCTGGTGGCGATCGGCTTCGCTAGAGGGAGAGCGACGCGCCGGTAACCGGTGTGTGTGTTTGTGTGTGTGCGAGTGACTGTGTGTGCATGCGTGTGTGTGTGTATGTGTGTGTGGTGTATGGCACGTGCTCGCTTTTTGAGCTGAGATTTGTTGGCGGCAGCTCTCTGTGCCTCGCCGATCTGCAGCTGGAGCAACGTTCAATGAACGGCACAGCTGTTGCGGCAGGCGACAATCCATGTCTGGGCAGAGGGGTGACTGCAGATCATTGAATGTGTGGCTCGTGGTGGTTGATTTCCGTACAGAATCCCCCGTAACGAAAATCGGAAGTAGGTAGCAGCAGCAGCAGATCCTTTTCTGGGCAAAGGGGGTTGGTGTTACTTTTGGCTGGGGGTTGATCCTGCCTCGTGAAGTCTATATAAAATTAAAGTGATCCTCGCCGGTTGCATCATTCACATACGAAACGGCCAGCGATCGAGACGCGTGCGAGCAGCCAATGAACTGCTCCAGTGATTCAAAGTTCAGTTTTACAAATCAAAATTCATAGAACACGATCGTGTTGATCCTCCTAGTGCGACAAAATTGTGATTCCTCCAGCTAATATGGATAAACTAAAGTACAGCAAATGCCCGTTGAAAAAGCGGCCCATACAACTCGAGGAAGAGCCGCCGCTTGAAGATCAGTTGTGTCATGGTAGGTTCCGAGATTTCTGCAACTTTCAGCTTGATAGGGATGACCAGTAACAATCTCTAAATTGCATTACCTTCTCTTCCTCTTCAGATGAGGGACCCGTTGATCTTAGCGTGGCTGCCGCTTCGGTGCCCTTGGAGCCGGCACAGTGGTCCGTCAAGGCGGAACCCGAGCCACAGCCCGTTACCACGGAGCTGCGTCGGCGCTTCGATGCGGCCATGACACAGACCAAGGAGCAACTGGCGCGTCGCATTTGGGAGGAGACACGAGAAATAGCGCGCGCCTTTCCCGATGTCTTCACACGCGAGGAGATCGCCAAGAGCCTGGCGCGCCTGGGCTACGGCGACTTTGAGCTGCCGCCCGAGGACGAGGTCATGGAGCCGGAGAGTGAGCGGGACGCCGAAATGGTTGCCAGCTATGCCAGTATATCGCCGCCATTGCCGTTGCCAGTGGCTGGCTTCGTCAAGGCGGAGCAGCAGGAGGAGCAGCCGTTCGGTCTGCGCAACTACAACAACAACTTGCTGAAGAGCATTGCCGACTATGAGGATTGCATGAAGCTGCCACAGCAGGAGCAGCAGAAGCCGCAGCAGCAGCCGCTGCCACAGCCGCTGCCGGCAGAGCCGCAGGATTTGAGCGTGCGGCCCGAGCAGCAGCGTCGCGGCTTGACGGAGAATGTAAATCTGCACAATGTGGCGCGTGCGCTGCTCAGCATGCAACATATGGCGCCGCATCAGCATCAACATCAGCAGCAGCAAAGCTTCAAGACCAATCCGAAGCACGCGCCGCCGCATCCGCTCGAGCAGGTTGATGACATGGAGAATCAGGAGAACAGCGAGCATCAACTAAATATGAAAATCAAGAGCAGCAACGATCTGTACTACCAGTGCCAGCAGTGCAACAAATGCTATGCAACCTACGCGGGCCTCGTCAAGCACCAGCAGAGCCACGCCTACGAGAGCACCGAGTATAAGATCATACGGAGCAATCCGAGCGGTGGTCCGATTGTGGACCAGACCGAGTTCTGCACCGATCAGGCATCGGCGCTGATACAGGCGGCGAATGCCGCCTCCGCGCAGTCCATGCAGAAGCCGGTGGGCGTGCCGCGCTATCACTGCAAGGACTGCGGCAAGTCCTACTCGACCTACTCGGGCCTCAGCAAGCACCAGCAGTTCCACTGCCCCTCGGCGGAGGGCAACCAGGTGAAGAAGGTGTTCAGCTGCAAGAACTGCGACAAGACGTACGTCTCGCTGGGCGCCCTCAAGATGCACATCCGCACCCACACGCTGCCCTGCAAGTGCCCCATCTGCGGCAAGGCCTTCTCCCGGCCCTGGCTGCTGCAGGGCCACATTCGCACCCACACGGGCGAGAAGCCGTTCAGCTGCCAGCACTGCAATCGCGCCTTTGCGGATCGCTCCAATCTGCGAGCGCACATGCAGACGCACTCGGACGTGAAGAAGTACTCCTGCCCCAGCTGCACCAAGTCCTTCTCCCGCATGTCCCTGCTGGCCAAGCACTTGCAGAGCGGCTGCCAGTCGGAGCAGGGTGGCTCCGGACTCGGTACCGGCTCCGGCCCCGGCGCAGCGGTCTTCAATCACCACCAGCTGCAGCAGCATCTGCAGGGCTACGAGGAGTCCGCGCACCAGCTCTACTATGCGGGCAGCGCGGGCAGCAGCGGGGGCGAGGAGGACGATGCGCACGAATTTCAAATGCCCACACAGCTCAGACAGGGCATATACTAAGCACGCTCTATATATACATACATATATATATATATAAATATTTATAATTAATTTTATTTCAGTTTGTTTAGTCACATCTCGAATTGTAGCCAAAGCAGGTAAAGAAGTCAGGAAATCAGTGCCAAAAATTAGTCGGGGCAATTTTATTGTCCATTAGGAACGTTTCTAGTGTAGGTAAAGCAGATCATATCCCAACCTGTTTATAGAGTCATAGATTAGCTAGTTAAGTATTTATTCCAGGGAGTTTTGTTGTTAACTCTTGTTTTGTTATTGTTACTCTCACTCTCTCTGTACAAATCGAAATGGTGCGAGCTTATTTATATAACTAGAAGATATTTGAATATTTATGTATTTATGCGAAATTTTATATTACGAAATTTTAATTTATTTTTGTATTTTGATTTAAGTTGTGTAAATATGAGCACGAGTTGTATGTAAAATGAAAATTATAAATAAATGAAATAAGAAAGAGAAGAAGAAAAAGAATTATTTATTTTTTTTTTTTTTTTAATATGAGCACGAGTTTTCTGTTTAATGAAAATTATGAATAAATGAAATGAAACACAGAGAAAAATAAAATCAACTGCAATGGGCTTGTTAGTTCAACATTTTGTCCACTTCACTTGCAGTCGAGTCGCTATCTCAGCTGCGATCTAGACTTGGCCAGATCAGGCAAGGTTAGACGATTTCAATTGCGATGCTCATTTGCTGACAAGTCGCGGCGTCTCGGTTGGAGCAACGTAGGTGTCTCTTTATTTATCGATCTTATAGAGGTAGCTGCAGCGGATTCGCAATTTTGGCAACTCACAAAGCGCCGGCAATGCACAGAGATTGCAGCAACAGCGGGTGGTGCTGGTGGTGGTGCAGCTCATTTGGTGGGTGGCTGACTAGCTCTGGCTGACTGGCTGCCTGGCTGCCTGGTTGGCTTGGTTACGGTTGGAGCGGAATATCAAATCGCTGCTTAAATCAAAATTAATTGCCAGAATAATAATTGTTTTGAACGTAAAGCGCCAAACGGCAAACGAGAAGGAGAATTGGTGCAGCTGCAACTGCAATTGCAACTGCGTCACCAGCAACAGCAGGCGGCAAGCGCCAACAACAACAGCAGCAACAGCAACAGCAACGACGTACGACAAACGTCTAGCAATTTTTTTGTTGCGCTTTGGAGACTTGCGACGGGGCGGCGAAAACCACTCAAAACAACAAACAACCCGATGAATCATCGATTTCGGGTCTACCACGGCAACGGCAACGGCAACAAGTTAACAACAACAACAGCAGCAGCAGCAGCAGCAGCAGTCGTAGCAACAACAACAAGTTTTGCCAAGCCGGCTTAGTGCAGCCGCACGCAGCTAGATGGCGCTAGTGGGCAGTCATCGGGCTTTTGGTTCAATTAAACGCGTTTTCCAGTTCATTTTCGTTGCCACCGTGTGTTGTTGTTGTTGTTTTCGGCATGTTGCAGCGATTTTGTTTTTGTAGCTTTTCCGCACTGCCGCAGCCGCAGCCGCAGCCGCAGCCGCACCTTACTTTGTTGCCCAAAGTCAACTTTGTGCCTGCCCAACTCGCATTATTATAAATGCCGTCCACGCAGTTTCTTACGCTCTACAACTTCCAGTTTCAGTTTTTTTTGTTTTTCTCTTCGTTTTTCGGCACTGCCTTTGGTTTTGCTCCGCAACTGTCGGATATACCCTAGCCAGCACATGGAGTACTGCTATTTAGTGATCAAATTTGGGTTTCAATGTGCTAGAAATTAAATGAGATTAAAAGCTAAATGTTTCTAAAGGTCTTTTGGCATACTATATATAAAGGAAATTAGGTGAAGCTCTATTCTAATTGGACTAAACTAGATTTTAGTTATATGCAGGTATATGCCATACAAACAATATATAAATATATGTAAGATTGTCAGCTAAATAACTATTATTCCATTTTGTAGACTATTTCGATATAGGACATAAGCAATAGGATAGCAATAGTAAAACTAATTTCCAATTGGACTCATTTTAGTTTGATCATAGTCAAGGATATGCCATACATAAATATTTTAGTTCGAAACAAGTTTCGATAACCTTAAATTTGGTTAACTTTAGCAGAGAAACTAGCACTAGAAATAGAAGATTGTAATTGCATTATATGCCTAATAAGAATAATACAATAGTCACGTCTGATTGGAATTGAAACACATTCCAATTGTAATCTATTTCTAGTTCTAGTTTCTCTCTGCGTTTTTAGAGAATTTCTAGACTAGTTTCTCACTTAAATTTGAATTTGAGATTACCTAAACTTTTCACTGCCAACTGATTTATATACTGACCTTATTTCTTATTGGAATCATCGGCAATTAAAACCCTTTCTCGCACACACACTTATGCCCAGCTTCAGCCTGATTAATTAGAGTATATGCACTTCTTTGCAGCCTCATTTGTTGCTCAATGCCGTCACGAATTGTAAGTTGTCAGGCGGTAGCTTTGGTCTATTAGCCAAAAGGCAGCACAGGCAGCGCGAGGCTTGACTGGGAAAGTCATATTGGATTTGGCCAGAACCCAGGACAATGTGTGATGCCGCCTCGCGCCCTTCCCAGCGCGCCGATCAACTCTTGTCAGACTCAAAATTTTCGCCGTCTTTCGTAGGCGCTGCTGACGTTGACTTGCTGCGCGTGCTGCCGCTGCTGTTGCTGCTGCTGCTACTCCGGGTGCTGCTGCTGCTGCCACGCCTTGAAAATCAAATGGGCAACGCACATGTGCCACAGACAGAATTTAGTGGTAGCGGCTTTTGGTCAAAGGTTAAATTAGACGGGCCGTACCACCGTCAGACGCCCCCTACCCCCTGCCAACTACACCCAGCACCGGCTGACTGGTGACAAGTGCCGCGCCGCGATTGCATTTGAAAATCGTTTAGAGCCTTAATTTATGGCCCCCAAAAATGGCCAACTGCTTGGCTCTCTGCTCGAATTTCATTTATTTCATTTTAATTGGCATTTTCGTAGCTGGCACTAAAACACGCCTTGATTCTAGGCTGTGTGCTGGCCTGGTCGGCACCTCCAGGGGCTTTAGAAGGCAAACTGTTGTTGACTTCCTCGCTGGCAGTTTAATTAATCTCTTATCGCTAAATGCCATTTGAAATGCATTTTTAATTTTACAAAATCAATTTTTCGTGGCAAATATTTAAATTTCAAATTCATGGCACGTTTTCGTTGCGGCTCATTGTAATTAATATTTAATAATTTGCAACAGCATGTTAACAGCTATGGGCAACGAACTGATGGGCTGCAGGATACCCTGTAAAACAATATTAATGCTATATTAATTGAGCTTTATTTATTAATTTAATGAAAAATATGCAAAAAATTAAAAAAAAAAAATTAAAGTAAAATATAAAGCGTAAAATATTAATATTATAGTTCTTATAAAATACGAACAATTTTCAGTTTTTTAATTAATAAATAGTAAAGTGCATTAATTTATTTCATTTATGCGCTTCACAAATTTTCTTTAGTCTATCATACCCACTCATTCGTCATTACAGCGTATAGCGCATTATGGAAGTATGAAATATGTCAGGCGCTTTAGCAATTGCCGTCGCTGTTGCCTTTGTCGCAGCTGTTGATTGACTCGAGACCTGATGCAGATACCAATTGTTGTAGTCAACACTGTTGTTGTTGCTGGTGCTGGTGCTGGTGCTATTGTTGTTTTTGCTGGCTGTACGTGCTGTTTGTTTAACGCGCTGGGTGTAAATTAATATTTAATAATGGCCGTTGCGATATTTTTAGATCTAATCACACTTTAATATGCTCTACAGAATGTCTTATGCAACAAGAGATTAGCCGTCGGCCTAAAGCCAATCGTAGGTTGAGCAATTTATGAGCTTATATATAAGAAAGGAGAGAGAGACTAGCGCAGAGCAGCAAATTGGTAAGTACTTAGTTTCCATATGCTAGATGACTCATAGCACAAGGTATACGATGAGTGAAATTGAGAGTAATTTTGTTGAGCAAATCTCAATAGCAAACATTTGTGATTGTTAAACAAAGAAAGATGCTAAAACACTACGAAATACCATTATCAGCATCAGATCATAGAGACTGGTCCAGTTGCCTACAATTAGCCAATATTCCCCTCTCACTCTAATCAATTGGGTTTCTTTAGCGGCACTTTAAGCTCTTGTCATTAGCGATCTGGTGCGGCAGCCACTAAGCCCCACTGCTCATAACTCATGACACATATTCAACAGCCACTCTTGAGCGCCATAAATCCAATGCCATGCACTCGTTGACGTCAAATTAATCAAAGCCAAATGCAACGCAGGCAAATTAGCCGAAAAAAAAAAAAATCAAAATAAGAAAACAACAGAAACATAAACAAGATTAGTGAACATGAAAACAGCCAAAGTTCTAAGCTCAAGTGGCAAATTGAGAAGTTTTTGATATTTTGTTCCCACACTTGGCGATCAAAGCGAACCGAAGCGAAACGCAAGCGAACCTTTGTACAAATCGCAGGCAACGCCCCAGAATGAAATCGATATAATTATTTGCATTATTAATAATTACCATTGTCTCGGATTTGATTTGGATTCAGATTCTGAGTCAGATTCAGCATCAGAAAATTCAAATTCATAATGAATGAAATGAACCAGACCGAGTCTCATGTTTTGTTGTTTTCTATAGATTTAATATGCAAAAGAATAAAATATAGTTCGTGGCGGTGCAGGCTAATTAATTCAAACCGCAAAAGCAAACTGAGACTTCAATACGGAAATAAGCTTAACGACCGCAACAAAAACCAATTTCAAAATTTAATACGCAGCCGAACTGTGGCTCGAGCTCTGACTGTGAGTTGGACTGAGGCGCCGGCGGCGCAACAATTGCACCATGTACATGTCCGAGTCTCCGATTGCGACTCTCAGTCCAAGTACATGTGGATGTGTGTGGGCCACCCACACCAGAGACTTGGCCATGGCTAAGCAAAGCAAAGCGGGCCCGTCAACGAGCGAGAGACCGAGCTTCAAATGCGCGACAGCACATATCAAAACTGAAATGTGGCTGCAACAACAACAATAATAAGGTACCCCGTCGGTTTTGCAAGAGGTCCAAGTCCGTTTATATATCTTATGAGCCACCTGACTGACGGGCCACGCAAATGCTTCAACTTGTCAGCACGCTAAGTGCTTGAAAAATAGCCAGAAAAAACAAAGGAAGGGGGTAAAAGCAACAGGCAACAGCGAAGAGATAGAAGGAGGGACAGGGAGGGAAATAAAGAGTGACAAGGAGAGAGATAAACTCATATAGTTTTATTTTTTTATTTTGAATATTATAAATATAATATAGCAAACTGTGAGCATTGTTCTCTAGCGCCTTTTCAGTTGGGCGTTCAACCCGCACAGCACAAAGGTGTTTGTGGCGAGCAGACTTGGAGCAGAGCAACCTGTTCACAGTTGAAACGGATTTATCTTACGATTACAACACACAACAAATGGCGCACACAAAAGGCGACAGTCAAAAGATTTAATTATGCCCGTGCCGCGTATTAGTTACAAAAGCCCAAGCAAATCATTTATATATGAGAGCAAATCTAAACGAAGTTTCAATACACTACATATATATAATAAAATAAATAAATAAATATGCTAAAAATATATTTAGAACTTTATGTACTTTCCATTTTTATACAATACAGTATTATATATAGTATTATTATATATATATGACTTCATTTATATTTTAATTCTTCAACATCATATATTCCTCAAGGCAATACCCTTCTTATATAAATTTTGACATCACTTCACGGCAAATTCAGTTAGTGTCTAAAGGGGCGACTTGTCGTGTGGGGGCGCTGATGCTGTAAATTGAGGGCGTCAAAAGACAAAAAGCAATCCCGTCACAGAATTGACATTTTGCTTTCAGCAAGCAGTTAGAGACACAAAAATAGCAAGAAGAAGAGATGGCAGCAACAACAACAGCAGCAACTGCCAAAATCATAATTTGCACGTTTTTTGTGTTGGGCCAAACAAAAGACTTAGGAAACGAACTTGCTGCAAAGGGCCTACATGCAAAGTGTCAAGTTGCGCAACTTGTCAGCCGCTTAAGCCCGAGCTCAACAGCTTCGATTCTCCCGGCTCAGTGCGCTGTTAATTTGACTTTTGTGGCCTGGCAAAAACGAAAAAAAAAGTTTTTAATTAAACAGCCGCCGACGACGGCGAAGACAACGACAGCCACTAAACATGCCCCATTATCATGTCCCCGCATGTCATATCTATCTGTGCTGAACTATCTGCATAATACCATGTGCCTATCTCTGCTGTTGGCCCGGCGGTGCTATAGTGGTGCTATAGTGGTGCTGCGGTGGTGCTTTGGGTGCTGCCGCTGACATAAACGCTGACATTAATTGAGTAATTTATAACGATGGCAACAGCGGCGACTGCCAGCCAGAGAGCCAAAGAGCCAAAGAGCCAGAGCCAGCCGACGATACGGACATAAGCGACAGATACGAGCAACGGACACGGAGGACGGGCGGACAGTTTGAGCCAACAACATCAAAAGCTCGCAGCGCACGTCGCCGTCGCCGTCGCCGTCGCCGTCGCCGTCGTCGCTGTCTTGAGGCACTTCAACGCTCCAGCATAACATGATATTGTTATTATTATTATGATTACCAGAGACATGAATTCAATTAACACTTGTCAGCGTTGTCAGCGGCGGCAGCGGCAACGCTTCAATCTATGCCAAAAAATCTACCAAAAAAAAAAGTACACCCAAAAAATTCAACATGTCGAAGCGCACTGATCAAAGTTGATAAACTGACAGATACCCAGTGCTGAAAGCTGTACATATTCCTATAAAAATATAATCCTAAAACTCTTATTTCAATAACTGTACATCACACTGTGACTGACTGACAGATACCCTGCAGTGAAAGCTGGATAAATTGTTATAAAAATATAGTCTTAAAACTCTCGTTTGATTAACTGCTCATCACACTGTGAATGACTAACGGATACCCTGTGCTGAAAGCTGGAAATATTACTAAATAAATCTCTTTTCAATAACTGTTTATCAGACTTTATATTTCTATATGACCAAAGAACCTGAAAATCTAAAATTAACTTTCATGCGCATGCTACCCTCTGTTTTCATTGAGCTGTACGTGCAGAGGGTATAAAAACAAGCGCACGATTCGCCCGCTGAGATAAGTTTGTAAATTTATGTCTGCGTACAAGATTTGGCATGCTTAAATCAGTTTAGGCTAGATCTGGGCTGCGGTTAGCCTGGCCAACAATGTAGTTGTTGCTCCCTTTGCAGTGCTAACGATAATTGCCAGGCCAGGCAAATTAGACAACGCGCCGTAGCAGCGGCAGCAGCAGTAGCAGAAGGACAAAAAGACCGCTAATGAGGCGAACAACCCGGCAAATGGGAACCCCTCTGCATTTAGGCCTAATAACTGCCAGAAAAGCCAGAAGACACACACGAAAAGCACCCGCCGACGGCAGCCCAAAAAGGCGCACAAGTCAAAGCAAATTAAAACAAGAATCACGACAGGTTACCATGCGAGGCCGACGACACACGATTCGCCGCCGCCAGCAGCAGCAAAGATACAAAAAAAAAAAAAGGTACAAATCCGCGGCCTTTCCATAAATGCGACGCTGCTGGCCAAGAAATTTACAAGTGTTAAATGTCGAATTGGGGGAAATGCGTGCAGCGGCTTTGACACAAACGAACACGGAAATGGCCAAACAGAAAGTGGACAAATGAACCCACAAGCATCGCATGGCATGAATTGTACCGCTGCCCCCCACCCTCCTGCGCCGCATAGCCAATGCCCATTAACCGACAAATGGCGTACGTGTTAATGGCATTTGAATTTGGCCAAATATGGCCGAGTCGTCGCCGTTGTCACTTTGCATGTTGTCGCTGCTTGGCCCCAAATGGCGTCGCCGCTGCCACGGCAAGTGAAGGCATGCGCTGAGCTAAGCAGCGCCGGACAATGCGAATCGTGTCGCTCGGCTCGGCCAGGCGGGCAGAGGCTCAACACGCATCCAGCTGAAGCGCTGGGCCTTGGCCACACAAAAACAATCAGACGTTGAGGCGATCAAGACGATCAATGGGCGCCCGCATCAGCGTTTTGGGCTTTTTTCGTATTTTATTTATTTCGGTTGTTGTTGTTGCATTTTGGTCACACAGCTTTCTAATGGAGCGTGACTTAGTGCTGGGCATATGGATGAGCCCGCTGATAGCCAGCTTGACACACTGCTGGCACACATCCATGCGAAATTAGTTGAGTGCCAATGACCGCAGCTCATCTCAAATGGAAGTAGTTCTAGCTCTAAAGGACTCTATCTCTCTCTCTCTTCTCATCTGGCTGCCTTGTGAGCGCTCTTCAAATTAAATTATGAAATGGCTAATCAAGCTGGCGCATCTGATAGAGAGCCTAAGGCAATTTCCTGATTAGTTGTACACAGGTAACATCACTTGCCAAATGGCTCTATTGCCCATTCAGCCCACACTCGACATGGCATGAAGTCGGTTCAATAAACCAGACCAGTCAGAGACATGGGCAGCCAGATGTAGATGACGATGCTGCGATAGAGATGGAGATGTAGCGAAAGAGTGAGAGAGAGAGAGAGAGTGCGAGTGTACAGAGTGAACACATCAAATGACAGGCAACACAACAAACAAGTTTAATTATAGCTCATGTAAATAATTTCTCAATTGTAAGCTGTTATCAACGAAAAGTTCAATCAATCATTTGGCAAACGCATGAACCTGAGCCCAGACAATAGCAGAGCCACACTCGGTGCGCGCCGGGCAACGATCTTGGCCTCAGGCGTGGGCCGTACGGTTTGAACTAGCCAAATCTAAGCTAATTAATCAAAATAATAATCAAGCAATCAGTGGATCATACGCCATCGACTCAGACACCAGCACAAAGCACGATGGGGGCAGCGAGGGGGCGGGTGCTGGCTCTTGGCTGAGCCACGACGCACGCCAAAGCCAAATGAAATGGAAGCAAAGTGTAACCCAAGATCGCTTAAGCACTCGATTTCAAATAATAAAAAAAAAAAAAAAAAAAAAAAAAAAGATATTTACAAAAAGAAAAACATGACTTCAACTGCTGTCATTGCGCACGAGGTTCACTCTGCTGTTGTTGCTGTGTTTTGTTGTCGTGTTGGGGCTTTGTTTTGTTTTGAATTTCAGGTGCTTGTATCATTCAGTCATTTGGCCAACTATTCAACCACTCAACTATTCAGCTCTATTCATTCATGGGCCATGCAACGTTTGTTGTTTTGTTCTCCAGCGCCTCGACACTTGGCCGCAACTCTATATACTGTATATCCCCATATATAGAGACTCACATACATTTCAGTCTTTGACATCACGAATCTCTGACTCGCAGTCTCATTTGGAGTCAGCGTTAAGTAACGTCTACGCGCCAGAAACAATTAATCACCTGTCGTCGTCATCGTCAATTGGTTGTTCGACTTTTTTTCTCTTATTTGTGATTTTTACTATTTTTGTTTCTGTTTCAGATACTGAACGACTTGGACAGTTATGCGGTTTAGTGGCCTTTTCTGGTATGTGCCCCATATGCGTCGGCGGCGGTGGCTGCAGAGACGGGAGTGCCAGTCGATGGGCGAGTGGCTGAGTGGGTGAGGGGGGCCACTGCACTTGTCTGCTTCATCTGTAATGCTTTTGTAGGTTGATTGCCTTTTGCTGGTGATAAATCATTCCGGCTGCTGTTTCGTGTTGAACTTCGTGTTCCAGCTTTAAGGTTAAGTGTTGCTCTAGAAACATATTCGGATAAGCTTATCGCGATTACAGTTTCTCCTGAAGAAGTAGCTTTCGTAATTCCATGGACACGTTTAAATATGATCTATGATCATCACAAATAAGCATTTGCAATTGCTCATATTTATGATGACAGAGAGAGGAAGAGAGAGAGAGAGAGAGAGAGAGAAAGAGAGAAAGAGAGAGCTTGTGAAATTCCAAGATAAAGCCCCTTAGATATATATCAAATGAATATTTTTTAAAAGAGCTGTTTAAGATCATCTATTTCTCTCTCTCTCTCTCTCTATCTCTCTCTCTTCTAGATCTATTACGACAAGTGAAGAAGTCTTTAAGTTCCCATTAGACTCTCTTTTGAAAAGTTCATGAAACATTCTATGAGGCGAGTCTAAAATCTCAACCTTTAGAACTCTTTTATTCCAAGCTTCATACAATTTTCTATGAGCGTTAGTTTCCTGAGCCAGCATTCCATTAGAATCTTCCCACATTATGCAATTGCCCACACAAAGTATTGACATTTGAAATGCGATCTTTTCACTCTCTAAGCGATTTCTCTTCTAAAGGCAGCTCCGCCCCAAAAGGCAGACAAGTGAAAAGCGCATAAATCGACGCCCAACACCTCACACCAAGATTCAGGCACACAATATACAAAACTTTGCCTTGACATGCAAGTGAAATTTAACAAGCCACTCCTAAGATCAGCCAGCAACAATAACAACTACAACAACAACAATGGGAGCTACAACAACGACGACAATGAAAAAAAAAAGTGATCACACACAATAATATAAAAGTTGAAAGCGGTGATTTTTCAAGCGCGAACCGTACCCAAAATACGTCACATTTAGGAGGTGGAAATATTGTGGCAGCGAAAAGTGGGCACAGCCTCGACAGACACGCCCACCGCAGACAGACAGGAGGGCAGGGAAAGGAGCTTGCTCTGCCCGCGCATATAATTAAATCAAATTAAAAGAACTAACGAAAATTATTTAAAGCGCGCATCCTGCCGCATCTGCACAAAGCAGCAGAAAGAAAGCCAAAAGTAAAAAACAATAAAATAAACAAAAATAAAATGTTTGCATTGCAACAAAAAAGTTCCACTTGTCTCAATCGACGCCTCCTCAAAAGAGCTGCGTGAAGTCTTTGGGGCCGCACCCGCAGCTTGGACTCGCCCTCAGCGCCAACGCAAATTCAGCGAACGTTTTCTTGCAGCTGGAGTTGGCCCAACTTTAACCCCATCCACTCCGTACGTACGTATGTCTCCCTGTCTGTCTGCCGCAATTCCCCAGCAATCGCCGCATTGGATTATCGCGCAAAAACCAAGTCACTGTCTCTAATTGAATTCGTCGGTTTAAATAATTCAGCTGCAGGGCATCGAAATAAATTTCGATCTGCCTCCCTGGCTCGAGTCTAGTTGTATGCCAAATTGTCTAAGCGGCCACTTGTAGCGCACTGCGAGTTCGTCTTGCCCAGCAAACTCATTGGCACTACACTGTGAGAAAAATGTGTCATGTTGGAAGCTCACAGAAATTGAACTGAACTACATTGAGTAAATTATAGCTGTTCCCCATGCCATTTCGATTTATCGGGATTGTACTGTAATAGTAATACTTAGGTAATGATGTGAAACAAAGCTTATATCATTAGATAGTTAGATAGTTCGATGCTCTAGGTAAGAGTTTGGCTTAATAATTCCTTAATCAGTATGAGCCGGGCTTTTGGCTTATAAACGAATCAGACAAATATTTCTATATCATAAACATATTCCTACATTAATATAAGAGTTTTACTAACTCCTCTTATAAACATCTCATATCTGAGATTAAGCTGACTTGCCCTAAGCTTCAATAAATCAAAACCAATCAAAATCAGCTCGTCGCTTAGAATAACTGTAGTTAATATTTTCATATGAGAAACACTTTTTTTTCCAGTGCACAAGTGGCTTTAGTGATGGCTGGACTGATGCTCCCACTAAATGCCTCCTTCTGCCTCACAATTGATTTCTGCATCTCTGTTTGCTGTCGCTGGCAAGTGTTTGGCTTGGGGTATCTTCAGGGTATCTGCGGGCGCAGCAAATCAATCTGCAAACATGCCGCCGACTGCGATTGAGTTGGACTCAGACGACGACGAAGATGGAGATTGCGTCTCTCTCTCACTAGCTCTATCTCTTTCTCTCTCACTGACTGGGCTTTGCAGTCCTGTGCCGTGGATTTGGTATGTGGGCTGCGGTCGACGCATCAGTTTCTGGCGGCGGTTGTTGTTGTTGCATCTTGGTGCCGTAATAAATACATTTGCTGAATTTTAATGTCCTCCGCCCATTTTGCAGGCAATTTGAGCGGAACACTTGGATTTGCCGCAGCCCTTTTTTGGGTCCACTCGCAGTGCACAGTTGGCGGGGATTTGTGAGCGGTTTGGCAATAAATATTTTGAATCAGAAAACATATAAATTTAGTGATTTGCCAACTCAGTGAAGTCTTGCCCCATTGAGGATGCACATGAGCACGAGCACGACAACGACAACGACCACAACCACGAGCTGAGGAGCTGCCGAAGAGCTGTGATAGGACTCAACGCCGAACCGCAGCTCAGCATAAATTGGTAAATTGTTTTTGGCGGCTGTGGCGGCACATATTTTGTATATTGCATTTTGAGTTCATGTTCATCTGCAACTGTCTGCAGCGAGCGGCTGACTCCTCTCCGGCCAGCCCCTCCTCTGTGGCCACGCGCCCTGCTCGAGCTCCTATCTGGGTCAAACCGAGTCGCGACTCATGCGGTAGCCAACATTCAAAGTAGGTGATGAAGTCCCAGCGCTGCCTGATTTGTGATAAGCTTCATATTTTTAGGGTTTAATTCAATGAAAGTTGCGTGCGTGCCTCCGACTCCGAATGATGGCGATCTCGGATACAATTCTTCGTTTGTTCGGTAGGTGAAATTATGCAGTGCCTGCCTGCCTGCCCGTCTGCCAACCAAATTGGCAGTGGCATCTTCAGCGCGACTGTGGCGTGAACACTTTTCTGTCCAGGCCAGAGTTCAGCAGGCCGTGCAGAGCCTCTGCTGCCATTGCTGCCTTTCTTGGCTGATCATAAATTCGATTTAAGGCGATCAAGCAGCAGTGAAAGCGTCTACAATTGACTGAATAGCAATTCGATATTGAGTTGCATTGACAGATATGCCTAACTGGGATTAGAAGTAGCTCTGGCAAGAGACGTTAGTGGGAATGATAAAGTTTTACATAAAATCAGAATAATAATCAAAATAAACATGTATTTTAATACTTATGAACACAATTTTGTGTGTTTACGATTCATTTAATTTATCCATATTTATCAAGACGATCAAGCAGAAATCGTAGAACACAACAATTTTATATACTACAATATTATAATTTACAGCTTTCTCTGCAAAAACTAAATTCAATCTTCATTAAATTGTTTCTCTTTTCTTTCCATATCAGTGCTTTATTGCGCTTCATACACATTCGCTTATTCGTTGACTTAAACACGTTTTTTATGAGCATGCGCACAAATGAAGCTTCCGCCCGTTTGGCGCGGGTGGGCGTAAACACTTGGATGCTGGTTGGCGCGGCGCACAATTACGCCATTTGCTAAAATCAAACTATCAACTTTGACACTCATTAGCGTCAAATTACAGCGCGTGCAGAGGATTGACAGGTTTGCGCCAGTGGGGCGGGCAGCAGGGTGGCAAGGGCGGCGGTCGGTTAGGTGGAAGAACGCCAAAGCAGAGAGCGCACACAAAGAAAACCTCGAAAATCCATAAAAGCAATCGTAAATTTTTATTGTCATGCCACTTGCCAGCCAGGCAGCAACAGCAGCTATGGCACGTTGTTACTGTTGTTGTTGTTGTTGTTGTTGTTGTTGCAGTTGCTGTTGCTGATGCTGCCACAATGAGGGGAAAAATGCCGGCCAAGCTGAGAACTTTTCTCGAGGGAAAACCGAACGGCAAACAGACGACAAAGCCGACGAAGACGACGCCAGTTTTCCAGTTGGTTAGCTGGCCGTGGTCTGGGAGCTGGCTGGCATATTAAACCAGCGCGCACATATTTCATAACAAAATTTATGAAGGGCCGTTAACTTTAAGAATCTTTTGCGCAATTTACTCGCAGGCGGCTGTGGGAGGGACGCTGGCCACAAAGGTTCAGAGATAAGAGGGAGGCCAAGGCGCAAACGTCGCGCCGCGTCGCGCCAAAGTAGCGCCAATTTTTCGTCTAACAATTGGCGACGACCTAATGCCCCGTTTGGCAATCGAAGCCCCGGCCAAATCTGCAGATTGCCGTTTAATTCAATAGCTGTTACTGCATTACTCCCCCAAGCCCAGCCTCGTCGGAGCTCAAGCTGCAGTTGTGCAGTTGTGCAGGCTCATGAAGTTCACATGAATGCCATGAAACAATAAATTATGTTATTAATAAATAATAAATGTAATGGGAGACTGCAATTGCCGGAGAGATGCAGCTACCTGTTTTTTCTCTACCTATCTCTCTCTCTCTCTCACACACACACTCTGTAGTCTTAAGTACAGTGAATGGAGCAGGGCACGAAGTGCTCCATTATTACTTTGTGCTCGCCTAACTACTGTGTCAAAGAGCCGCTTGGCAAATAAACTAAGCCAGCTCTGTTGAAGACAGGTTGCGAGCCAAGCAAAACGAATTTTAAATGCTCTATAAATAATATATGTGAAACTTAATTGCAGCTAAACAAGTTTAGCAATATTTAAAAAAAATATATATCAATTTATATTATAAAATAAAATATTTAGACAATAAAATATAAGCTTAATAATGGAAATATTTAAATACGACTTAAAAGACTCTCCCTCTCTCCCTCTCTCTCTTTCACTCTCTCTCTCTCTCTGTCCTCTCACATAGCAAACCCTCTGACTTAGTTGCTAAACTCTCCCATGCACTTTGCCTAAAATGAAAAACAATTGCAATTTGGCAGCATCACGCGATGCATAGAGGAGGATGCATATGGGAATCGACTGCATTAGCTGCGGTTATTAATCATCGAGACGAGCTCGTCGCTGATCTCTTGGGCGAGCTGTTAATTGCGCGTGATGTTCGAATAATTGAAATTTCAGATTTCAGCACATGGCGAATCGAATCCTGACTAGTAATTTGAGCACACTTGTCGCCCGCAGGGCTGCATTGACAGGCAATCGAGTGTATGAGAAACTATTGGCCAATTGACTGCCGCAAGTACAGCCTGGCTTCTGGTCATCTACATTTGAGCTACTTTTTCATAGCCACGGCCACGGACATACAGTAGCCGAGACAGCGAATGGCAAAACTCATCGGCGCCCCTCCCCCAAAGGCGGCGCAGACAGGGCAACAGCTGCCCGCACGCGCATATATTTAAATAAAACGTGACTGCAGAATGGGCTTATATCTCTGTCGTTTGCCGGACACTAGTGTGCATGTGTGTGAGTGTGTGCTACACAGCTACCTGATGCGAGTTGCCGCAGAGACTCAGAGAGACTGCTGGCCTCGGTGCGATATGGCCGACGTCCTGCTGCGAGAACTTTGGCTGGCCGACTCGCTGCAGTGGCAGATCGCAAGCTCAATTCATATAGACAATATAAATATTTCATCTAATGCTGGCAATCTGCACTTGCCACTTGGCCAGGCCAACAGCGGCCCTGGGCCAGGCCAACATGGGCAACGCCTGCCAGAGACACTTGGAAAAATAGTGGGTTACTTTGCAGACATGTGGGCTTCTAGAGAAAAGTTCTGATGAGTTCGAGATGATGCCTCAGAATCTCTTTCAGTAATACTCACAGATATTAGATTAGCTCTACATCCAACTCAATCTGTTAGCGTCATTCAAATTCATCCTTTTTGCTACTACTAAAAGTCTACTCCGCTTTTCTCCATGTGCAGGAGGACTCAGAGAAATGTGTATGCGCACTCTTGATAGCGATTTCCAGGCGACGATAGACTCTTCATCATCATCGAGTGGGCTGGCGGCGGGACCACGTTGGCGTATCGCGCTTTTGATTTAATTTTGTTGCCATAACCTTCTTTTTTTCTCTTTCTTGCTTTGTAGTTTTTTGGGAGCACACCTAGTGGAAACAGAGATGTCGATGTCGATGTGGATGTGGATGTGGCTCGGAGGATGTGGCGCGATGCGATCTCATGTAAATTAGCACACGTTTCGTGGCCTAAACAGCGGAGCCAGCAGTTTATTTGTGCCAAGTTCTTAGACTAGCTAAATGAACTCATATGCAAATGTGGCCCAAGTGGGCCGCCAGATGCCGCGAGACCACGTGGGTAGCCACGGGCAGCATTTAATTCGCATTGTGTGCCAGCATGCATCAAACGTTCAACTGGTTCAAAACAACAGTTTTGAGAGAAATGCTTACCGACTTGATTCATTACGTTGCCAAATATCACTCATACGCAATGGGCCTCGATTGGCTGTGACTCAACGTGACTCAATAGTGCATAAATATTCATAGGAATGATTAAGATCACAGCTGCGTCTGGCTGCTCTGGCATACAATCAGCTATGAATCTTTTAATAGCCGCCATAACAAACTGCTCAGCGACTCAATGCCAATGGCCATCGTAAAGCATCGCTCAATCAGCAGCGACCCAGCATTGGCTGGCTCTCTTTTCATTCACTCAATGGCGGCTTTCTTCTAACGGCAGCTGTGTTTGTAATTAAAATAAACTAAATACATTTATTATGTCACGCTCGCAATCATAGTAGCTGGACGAAAGGATAGGTTTTGTTTGTTTGCAAAAGAGAAACACTTTATTAGACTCTTCATTAGCGGCATATTCGATTTTTTATAGCTATATAGTAGCTTTGTGGCTTTTTAGAGAACTTGCCAAACTAAGAAAAAAAAACTGGTAAACGTAAAACTATTTGAAATGCATTTCCCACGCTGAGCGCTGAAAATGCATTTCTGGGTTACACATTGAAAATTATCGGATCAAATGCATGCCGAAAACTTTCTCTACTGTGTTGTAGGTGTTGGCAAACACTTGTTGCCTTGCGCCAAGCCAGACACTTGGTGGGTAAAAGTTAGTTGCTTCGTATAATTTGCTGCTGTTGTTGTTGTTGCTGTTGCTCGGTTGCCTACCAAACACACATACACACATACAGCCAGCTGTAGCTGAAACAAGTGGCAAATGCTTATTAACATATCAGAAAAGCGACTCACAGACTCCCAACTCATGCACATTAACTTGTTGGACTAACGAGCTGCTCCATTTAGGTTTGTAACAATTCGTTATGGGCCTCAGCATATATGTATATATATAGTTTTTTTTTTGGGGACCCAAAGGCCAGCGCAAACAACATACAGCCCCGAAACTCATCAGGCAGGCAGGCGTAGCATTACTGGGTAGCCCCATCAGCAGCAGCAGCATCACCATCATCATCAAAATTCGTCGTCTTCGTGGTCTTGACGTGCTCACAGCTATCGCTTATCACAATCAGTGATAATTTTAACAGTAATCAACCTGTCCAGACCAAAATGCGTCGTCTTCGTACCATGCGGACCGAGGGACTGACGGTGGGACGGACGGACGAACCGACCGACTGGTCTGAGCTGAGCTGCGCTGACTGACAGGCATTGGGTTATGTCTGCAGTCTTTGGACAGGTTGTCGGTGCTTCTCATTCAGCCTCAATGCGGCCTGCTCTCAGCTGCGGCAGCTTCTTCTTCATTGTGTATAATTTTCAGTGAAATTGTTTAAATTTCGTTTTAATTTAATGATGCCGCCATCAGGGGGCGAGCGCCAGTTGAGACAAAAAAAAAAAAAAAAAAACAGTTTATATATATATACAAGTAAAAATCAACAAAAAACTTCAACTAAAATAAACAATATAAAAAATGTTGCGTTTTGGCAAAACGCAGAGCGCAAGCGAATGAAAAAAAAAAATTATCAAAAGCTGCCGCTAAAATGTATGCGTTTGATCTTTTGGCCAAGTGTAGAGATGATACCTTGGCAGCTCTTCTTTTTTTTAGTTTTTGTTACCTGCTGTGGCTGGGGCTGTTGGTCAACTTGTTAACAAGCAGCCAAAGCCAACGCGGTTTTCATGTTTCGCTACCCTTCTTCGCAGATTTTTTTCGCTGTCTCGTTGTCTCTGTGTATACATATATATATATGTATTTATGGTCTTAGATTTGGGTCTTTAACTGACAATGTGTTGTCCTTGTTGTTGTATATTAATTTTATTGTCTTTGGCGATAGCATTGACAATGTTCGCAACATTGTGGGAACTCATTTCGATATTGGTGTGCTCAGTTCGTTGCCTAAGTCTTTTGATTTGTGTGCCACAAATCGAGAAATCTAAACTAATCGCTACCGAACTGAACACGCCTACAAGCTGGGTACCTGCTTTGCCCTTTTAATTACCGCGTCAGCTAAATTATATTTCCTGTTCTCAAAAACTCAGCGCCTTTTCGGAAAAAAAAGAACGAAGCAAACAACAACAAAAACAACAACTTTTTTTATTTGATTTAAGCCGCAGTCAACAAAAGCAAAGCACAACAGCAGCCACGCCCGCAAACGGCTATCAGCTTTTGGGCTCCCAGCGTAAAATGTAGCAACTTTATTGCCTTCAACGGGCGTGCATATTAAATTAATAAAGTATCAAACGCAGGAGCGAAAACCGAGGCATTAATTCAAGCAACAGAAACAGAGCCCCCAGAGCTTGGCCCCAAAATCTTTACAGTCACATTAAAACAGTTCAATAAAGTGTAACGTGAATGAATAAACAAACTGGAGCTGAATATGAATCGTTAAAAATAAAAATAAATAAGTAAAATAAAACTGATTCCGAGTTCAATGAAATATTAATGTACAGAACAGCAGATGATCAAATTAAAGAATTGTATTAAAGATAAATGTATCAACAATATTTATTATATTTTGAGTCTTGAGATAAGTCACACCTTAATCTATTTTCCACATCTAAATCTATTTAATATATTGCCATTTTCTCAGCTGAAATCTAAAGCTAAGATAGAAATTTGACTGCTAAAATATATAAATGTTTGAGAAAAAATGAAATAAATTCAACAATTCTAGCCCCTTACTCATGTTCATTCATCCGCCATAATACTACCTAAATTCATTTTATCTAAATCCATTTTATTTATGGCCAATTTCTCCATCGAAATCAAAAGTATCCAAATAAACCCATAAAATGACGCCACATAATTAAAGCCCGCGCGAAGAAAAAACCTAGCAAATTAGTCGAAGTTTAACTCTTTCGGTGGCCCATTTCTGGGGGCCTGCAGTTCAAATTTGCACACATATTGTTTTGTCAGCTTTTTATTGGCCAACATGGGCCATAAAGCTACTCAAGTAGTATTTTTGCGATAAAATACAACAGCTTCGAGAGCTGGCCAGAACACAGAACAGACAACGGGCGATAGCAGACGCATTGGATAAAGAGAAGCCTGGGACAAGCATGGCCAGATAGCCCAGCAGAAAGAAGAAGAAAACAACAACAAAAAAGAAGCAAAGGCAGGCGACAAAGCAACAACAACTGCTACAACAACAGAGCAAACAAGAGCCAAGTGAAGCACTTTAGCTGATGTTGTTGACTGTGGACCGGCAAGGTAAAGTAACTTGTAAAGCTTGGGATTGCGACTGCGACTGCGACTGCGGCTGTGGCATCAGTGGCTGCTGCGGGGGCCATTGCATCTTGTACGGATAATTGGCGGCCATGCAGCTGCCGTTGTGTCTGCCACGGAGCCAGTGCAATGCCATTTGACCATAAACGAGCTGAAATTTGTTAAACTGCAGCGGCAGCCGATGCAGCAGCAGCAGCCACATTGGCAAGTGCAGGGCAGCATTTGGATAATGTACGTGGCCGCCGTCAAGTGGCTAGCCGCGGTCAAGGGCCAAGCTGTGTGAAAAGCTTTTCTAGTCACAAGCTGCAGCCTGCAACATTTTCTATCATCGCTTATTCGACAATCGATCCCGAAAACGGCAGCAAGTGCCAGAGTCAGGAGCAGGCAGAGCAGCCACAGATGCTCTGGCATCAGAAGCTGTTTCCTGCCAACGAGCGCACAGTGCGATAAAGTTACGATTTATTAGCGAAGCTGTGCTTAAAATCAATTATGCCGGAATGTGGAACGATCGAACACCCAAGCAGAGGCAAAAAAAAAAAAAACCAAAAACAGAAGAAGCTAAAGAAAAAGAAGCCAAGCGGAGCGACAACAGAACACAGAACCAGCATCAATGAGTGGGGCAGCTCGGGGATCGTGGGCCAATACGGCCGTGTCAAGAAAGCGCGAGATTATGCAACGTGAAACACTTTGCCCGGCACAAGAGACCAGAGCAGGAGTTGAGACAAAAACTGAGCTAAGAAAACAAAAAAATGGTAGCCTAACCCAGGCATAACCTCTACTTAGCCCGCCAGGTCCGAGTGGTCTTCCAGTTGCTGTTCTGTTGTCTTTGGATGATAAATTAAAAGCCTAACTTGACAATCACTTAAGCATAGTTTGTAAGGCGTCCTCATAGATTTAAGCCATTGCTGCTGCCATGCGCTTAAGTTGCTCCCTGTCGTTTCAGTTGCTGCTGCTGCTGCTGTTGCTGTTGCTGTTGTTCTTGTTGTTGTTGTTGTCTCACCAAGGAACAACCCTGAACAACAACAACAAAGACGACGACAACGACGAGGACGTGAACACGTTCCTATTAGTGGCGAAAGATCAGCGAAAAATAGAACGGCGGTTCATTAAAATGAGAATAAGCTGGAGTCTAAAGTCTAGAGGCTATCCGACTGCCTGCCCGGCAGCCCAAGGAGTCGCCGACGCCGCCGACGCCACAAAGTTTAAGAATAATGATAGCGGTATTCTTGAGCTATTGTAAGCCAAGGCAGCAACAGCAACCGCAACAGCAACAGCAACAGCTACAGCAGCAGCTTAACAGGGTAACATGCAGCAGCCAGGGCCCCGCCAGTGCCCGGATCAGTGTTCACTTTCGCGCCTGCTCTTTTAAACTGTGAACATACAAATTCACTCAGCGTTGATATCAGAACCAACCTTAACAACAACTGCAACAACTAGCCAACATATTGAATAGCAGTTATTGAAATACCCTTACACAACTAAAGTCAGTTCATGTAAGCAAAGGATTACTTAATAATTTTATTAGAAATTTAAAATGTATTTACATCATATATGTTAATAATATCAATATATATTAAATAACATATTCAACTAAATATATATATTTATTATTTGTATATAACATTATTTACCTAGTTCACATTCTCTATTATGCACCCTATTCTATATTGAGAGTCGCCCGGGTTAAACGTTAAATTCAATTCAATTTCCTGCAAATTCCAAGCACTTAGCTAACTCTCTGCAACTCCAAATCATTCACTGTTTCGTGTTGCCCAATTAAAGTGAGAGCAGCAAAACAGACGCTGCCAAAGCCTGCGCTGAGTTGGGGGCGTTGCAGCTGCTTTTGGGGCGGGCATCGAAAACAAGTTGGCCGCATATTTTGTTTGAGTTCAAAGTTCAGCCAACGATCAGGCAGTCAGCCAGCCAGGCAGTCAGGCATTTGAACAAGTCCAGTTCAGCCGCTCAGTACAGCCTCAGTCGCAGCCTTAGTTCTGCTTCTAGTGGCAGCCACTTGGCCACTTGTCGCTGCGAGTGGCACGTTGCAAGTTGCAAGTTGCAAGTTGCGAGACGCGAGTTGGCAGACTCGCGTCTCTCTCACAGCAGCCTGTCATTGTCACCGCCTGCGACGACGACGACGACGTCGTCTGACATTTGCCTATAAACAGCGAATCGTATATAGAAAATGCATTTGTTGCCAGCGCTGCCCGCTGCACCGCCTCGTACTCGTACTCTCGTCGTACTCGTTGTATTGTTGCCACATATTTCAAGTGTCAAACGAGCAAATTGCATACCATGTTCCTGTTTCGATACCGAAAGTCTATTTACATGTTCTTGTATGCGTACTTAAGATCGCTGAAATGCCACAGCGAGCGAGCAATTTCACAAGGAGGAGGAGGCAACTGCCGCTGCCGGTGCTGCTGCTGCTACTCCTGCCAATTTGCTTACGGCTACTCCAAAGCAACAAGCCCAAACAATTGGCAGTTGTTGCCAGGAATTTTTGAGAATTGTCGCCATGATTTAAGATTCTTCTTCAGTTTGAATGCACAGCTGCCGTCGCAGCTCTATGTGTGTACCTGTTGCCGTTTTGGCCAAGCTGCTGTACCGCATTAACCAAACCATTTACCATAACGAAATCAACTAGAACTATGCGGCGCTCCAAGAAGAGAAATTTTTATGGCTTTACGCATATTAAAGTGAGTGCGCGCGAGCCGAGAGAAATGGTAAACAATCCAACAGATGAACTCGATTAATCATAAGCCAGCAACCAGAAACCGAGTGGTTCAAAGCGCACCGCTCCGCCCCACACGGCATCATCTCTAGCCACATGACACTCACTGCCTCTCTCTCTCTCTCACTCTCTGTGTCTTTCTCTATTTCAATTTCTATATTGTTGTTCTTTCTTTTTTTAATTTCCTACTTGTTTTGCCTAATTTTATGCAGCCTCAAGGATTGCAGCCCAGTCCATTGGCTGTCCGCCATATGCTGTTTGAATATTCCATGAGCTGCACAAATTAAAAACAGCGCCGCCCCAGAGCAGCTCAGACAGAAGCTGTAGCTACTACACATAGTACAAGCCACTTGATTAATTTAGCCCGCACAATGATTAAGTACTTTTGCGCATCTATCAAAAGGCCCGCAACGAGGGCAGGAAGAAAGGAGCTCCGAATGATTCGGAATGAACCCTCGACCCTCACCGAGTCAGCTGTGCAGTGCATCGCCAATTGCAGTTCATCAGGGAGAGAGGGAGAGGGGGAAAGAGAGAGAAACAGTTGAAATAGTTGAAGCTTATAATTTTGTAGTCTCTTTAGCATTTCGAATTACAAACACAATTTAGTGCATTTTATGCTGGATCAGCTCTTTATGGCTGTCACAAATTTACATAAAACTGCCAACACACCCCGCCTGATGCAACCCTTTAAGAGCTGAGCCGACGTTTATGCGTGAGACGTTTACACGATATATTGTATATTCTATGTATGATATATAAGTACGATTTCGTAAGTAAGAAAATAGTCTAGGAGTTCACTCTAAGGAGCGAATTGATAAATTATCATCTTCATATTAATAGAGCTTATAAAGATGAAAATTTATCAATTTATCCATATATAGTTTTCTATATACATTAATTGATAGTTCAACTATGCATTTTAGGCATTCGAAATATATTCTCTAATATCCCTTTATACCATTATCTGATCATAGTTGCTATTCCTTTTTCTACATTCCACAATATTCAAATATTCTTTACGCATAAACGTGCCCATTGCACCCTCTCTCTTCCCCTCCCTCATTCACTCTCTCGCTGACGCTCCTGCCTGGCCTACCTGTTGGCAGCCCACTCGACATGAAAATTATAATTAATGAGCCACGAGCTATGCGCGCGTCAGAAGGTGAAAAGTTTGCCTACGAGCCGTTTCAATTAGGCGTAAAAAGTTTCAGCCCTGAGCCGAGGACTGAGTGCGCCAGCCGGCTGGCCATATTGCATCGATGAGGGTTGGGATTATTGGACGCGTGCTCGACGTGGGCTTTCGCTCGCTTACCTGACTGTTTAACCGATGGGCTGCGCCCATCCGGGCGCACATCCTTTGCCCAACACACAATAGCAACGACAACGGCAAAGATACCATTAAAACCAACAAAAACAATGGCAACACCAGCAAGACTTGCTCAGTATATGTGTGTATGTGTGTGCGTGTGTGTGGGTGTGCGTGCGGCTGTGGGTGTGAGTCACGTGACGCATTCGCGTTCGCCACGGATTTCTGCCTAGCTGGTTGCATTAACGGCGCACTGCACGCGTTCATGGGCTGGTCGTCTATCCACGTCACGCAACATGCAAAGAGCCCCCTCTACTACCCCTGCTCCCCCATCCTGCAGCACTGCCCGCACTCTTCCTCCCGCGCCCAGCAGCTGTTCCCCGCCCTGGACGTACGCTGCATGCACCGTCTGGCGTCTGCTGCCATACATTAAAATTAATAATAAACGATTTCTGTGTAATAACAATAATTTTACCAAAAAATTTAGTGCCTGCGCGATGTTTGGCTGCGTTTTGCTTCAGTTGATTCTCTCCCTCTCACTCCCGCTCTCTCTCTATCTCTCTCTCTCTATCTCTCTGTGTGTCTCCCTCTTTCTTTCTTTCATGCAGATGAAGCTGCCTCTGGAGTTTGGAGCTGGAAAATGGGCGTGGGTGCAAATGGCAAACATTCGAACACGCAATGGGGCCGAATGGCAGGTAAAACTGCCTCAGAGTTTATGACGTGGGCGTTTCAATTAAATTGGTGACCGAACGTAAGGTGGGCTGCTGGCGGGAGGAGACAGTAGGAAAGAGCATACAGCAAACAGCAAACAGCTGGAAGCTCTGCGACAGACATAAAACATTTAAAGACCAAGAAACGAACGAAAATTGATGAAGAAGTTTGTTTTGAATTCCCTTGTCTGTTCGAGTATTTTGCGCTCAACTCAAATGAACTGTTAAAAGGCGAAAAATTCAATGATAAACATTTTCCTGTTTGAATTGACAACTATTTATGTTGAAATACAGAAATTAGTAAGCTCTGAATAAAATAGGCTGAAACATTAGATTATCGAACGACTTTAGAGCTGTATAATAAAAGAATAAAATTGATGTTTCAATTTAAATATTTTCAAGCGGCCAAAATGGCGTTTAGCTGTTCAATAACCTGCTTCTAAAAACCAGAACTGTTAAGGCGAATAATATATTTATCATATTAAACATTTCAACAATCCATGCAAAACGAGCTTGGAGAGCTGAAATTGTTGAGATGAACTGACTGCAAAGGGCAAAAATGTAGATTAGCACACGGCTGTGCTATATGAATATCATCTCCTATCAAGAGAATAACTTTAAGCAATGCATTACAAATATTTTTTAACAAGAGAAATGCTCTAATTATGGAAACTATCTGTTTTAGTTAGCAAAGCAATATAATTATACAAAAAGAAATAATAATAATAATATAATCGTCAGTCACAGTTTTAAATTAAAACTGAAATAACTCAATCTGAAACAACATAAAATATATATCAATTGTAATTTGTCACAGTTTCCATATCAGTATTGTCTCAATATTATCTAAATTCCCCCCACTTGTACCGTTTAGATTTTACCTTGATAAGCTAAACTTGATCTAAGCGCGCTGCATATCTTATTGCATTTATATCGATTTCGATTTCCAGCCGCATTGTCTAGGCATCAAAATTAATTTTCCACACCAAATCTAAATTGCTGATCAACTCATCACAGTTAGATTTGTTTCACTTTAACATTTCCTCAGCCAAACAAGATCTTTACATGCCGCTGATCGTGTTAGGCTCGATGCCTGAGATAAATATATGAAAATATCTGATAATTACGCCGCCTGTAAGCTGTAACCAATAAAAATCATCAAATTTCGTTACACATTCGCCGCGGAGCTTCATTAAATAACAATCAACGGTCCAAGAAACGAGCAGACAAAAATATTAAATTGATAATGAAAAGAAAAAACTCCGAAACAAAATTAAAATACAAATGTGATCGAGCAATTCAAAGAGACAAAAGCCCGCTTCAATGGGAAGTCCAACTAAAAAGCGATGACTGTCACTTTATAGGACCGTAAAAATTATACAAATTTTATGACAGGTCGGCGACAAAACTGATTGGGAAAACAAGTTGATCGGCGGCTGCTGCTGCGACTGCTGTATAACTTAGTCAAATTAGACGCCATTTAAGATACAAAACAAGTGTTGCTTTTGGCCATGAAACAAGATGCGACAACAAACTAGACCGCGACAGACTCCATTGTGACAGCACAAAAAAAATAAAAAATTAAAAAAAATAAATACCTCGAACACCTGATTCGTTGTTGTCAACGCAGAGCAGGGCGGGTTAGCTACGATAGTTATACATATACATATCTCTCGGCACGATGGCGACAAGTGTGCGGCTCTCGGCCGTTCGGTAGACTCCAACTAATTAAAATCGAGTGGCCCCTAGTGACTGTGAGGCTGACATGTTTATAGCCACGCTTTATGGGCTCCAAAGTGCGACGACTTTGTTGCCAAAAAGAGAGAGAGAGAGAGAGAGAGAAAGAGAGCTGATGCTAAAAATGAGTTTGTCAAATGCCGAAATGTGCGCAGGATGCTTGGGTTGCTTCTCGAGCGCGTGTTCGTTAAATGCCAACTTAACGCAAATATTGACCCTCGAAAACGAGACAAAAAAAAAAAAACAAAAAAATAATAATGAAAATATAAATAAAAATATAAATAAACTCTTAGAATTTATGGCACTTTGAGCCGCAGCCAGAGCTCTTATTTATTTTATGAGCCCTCAAAAACTGCTCACACACAGAGAGACAATTTGCATGCTGGCAGTTTTTTGAGCCGCCTTTTCGGAAAGAAACACGAAATTGTCATTAGGCGCCCCGAAAATGATTTCAGCACCAGAAATATGTTGATATGATTATTTCACGTTGTAGATTTGTTTGTTGTTGTTGTTGGTAGCAGTGAATTCATTTGCGAGCGCCATTGACAATTTGTGTTACGATTTTAAATTAGGCATCCCGACAGGTTTGGCAGCCTCGTTGAACTCGTTTAGAATTTATACAATGATCTCCCTTTCTCCGGCCGGCCCGGCTAATTTGTGTAAAGCCCAAATTTACAAGGCCTGCACACACTCACACGCACACACACACGCACACACATGCACAAAATGGCCGCTCGCTGCTTTTGCGCTCGCTTTATGGGGCCGACACATGCCAATTGCGCATCTCATGAGTGTGCATGTGTGCATGTGTGTGTATGCATGCGAAGGCATCTCACACGCAACGCAGAGTCTTGGGGGGTGCTGCCCACAGCATGGTGGGTGCAGCGACTTTTAATGAGCTGGTAAATAATGCTAGCTGTCTGAGACTCTCTATAACGCAATCCTACACCTGACTAGCGCTTAACCCATTGCGTAAGCTGATAAAAATAGTTTCTCTTTGAGTACTTATTAATACAATATCATTCAGTATGATTTTTACCTGAATACGTGTATGCTGTTCCATTAAATAGAGATTCGACTCTATATATAAATGCTTCCACTATCTTCCATTATACTTCCAGCTCAGCTGAAGCAACCCAGATCTGCTTCTCCTTCTCTCTATCTGCACACAGCCACTCATAGCTAAAAACTTCAATCTTCTTTTAGCACATTTTGCTCACTTTTCACATCTAATGCCTGCATTTATATACGTGAGCCTACACAGCATTAATCAGGCAGCTCCCAAAAGAAATTTCTGCCAGCCTTGGACCAATAAAGAAATGTGGCAAATTTTACATCGTCAATGGGTTAATGCTGTGCACTTGGCAGCGTGGACTAGAGTGTGCACAGAGAACTGGTGCTCGGGTTGCAGACATGCAAAGTCGTTCCAAGCTCGAGTTGCATTTGTGGCTCGTGGCCAGCGGAGACTGGACAGTGGACAGTGGACAGTGGGACTGAGAGACAGTGGCTGGTGGTCAGTTAGTCGTGGCCCGTGTCTGGTGGCAGCTTCTTCTCGTTTTTGGCCTGATAAAGTTATTGTCGCACCGCGGAGACATTTAATAAATGGTGCAGGCATTAGACCGACGACTGGTTGCATGTTGCATGCGGCCTCCAAACAGCGAGCAGCGAGCAGCGACAGAGAGCGGGCGATATGATACGAGTGCGAGTCCGTGTTCCGGGCATAATGAGTGAGTAGCAACCGTTGCAATGAGACGCTACGGACAGTTGTCAACATAATTTAGGCGCATGCAAAATGCTCGAAGAGATTGTGCCACAGGCCCCATTCGAGATCGAGAGGTGGGCCGGTGGCTCTGTCACCCTGTCTGTGGCTGGGACTCTAGCCACAGTAGATGTGGGTAACATAAGTGCGAAGCACACTTTATTGTCACACAAATGCCATATTTTCTCATTACGATCGGACATGATGCATGTGGAATGCCGGCAGCGGGCACGCAACACGAGTTGCCGCATGCGGCAAATATCGAAATAATTAAATCCGTCAAGTGTTGGCAACCTGTCAGGCCCAACCGCCAGCCGCCAGTGTTCTAGGCGGACACCAAAGACAGAGACAGAGACAGAGGCAGACTGACGGAAAGGAAAAATAAAAGCATGGTAGGGAAAACTCAAGTATCGCACATTGTCGCAAAAACTGGCCCGATCTTGTTTATGTGGCCATGTTGCACATAAAGCAGGCCAGAGATGCGAGAGAGCTGCAAGTTGCAAGTAAAATGTTGAGCGCTGAATACTGAATACTGAATGTTGAATGTTGAATGCAAAATACCGATACCGAGGACACTCAACACGTTTCTACCACAGTCAGCGTTCGCATTCGGTGTATGAGAAGTTTATTTGGCACCTGAAGATGATAATCGGTTACAAATTAATTGCAACTATGTTGACATTGTCTGTGGCACCGAGAACTGCCAAAGGGAGAACGGCGAGAAGAACCCGGCTCTGCACCCGAGCAGGCTCACCTCAATTTATATAGACAGTTGCCAACTGTAAATAAATAAAATTGTCAACGGGCTGCACTTGAGTCTTCAGCTCGGAGCACCGCATCCAGCCAGCCAGCCAGCCAGCCGGATGCCTCGTGGGGGCTAAGTGAAAAGCTGCCGCAGATTGCTTAACGCTGATTGCGCTGCTCTTAAATTGTGCTGCCAACTTTTGAAAAATCTGCAAATTTACACAGAAATCTTTTTCGGGAACGGACTGCCCTGTGGCTGGCTGGCCAAGCCCGGAGTCGTCTGGCCGCAGTACGCATAATGTTTCCCTTGACAGCTTTGGCGGGGGCAGGACACACTGCAACAAAATTCTGGAGCAAGTGGACGACGGCGACGACGCTGGCGTTGTGGCATGCGTAAATTGGATTAATGCATTTGATTCGCTCGGATTCAGAATTGAAGCAGACAGAGACAGAGACGGCGAGAGTGATAGAGAGAGGTTGAGAGGGACAGGCAGTGGTAGAGACGCCATGCAAACGTCCAAGTCTTTGCAGTCTGATTGTTGACAATAGTGTCTGGAGGTGGGGTCGCTCGCATTGTTCCAATTTGGCACGCATATAGAGAGGCGATTGTCTTCATGTTGTTGCCGGGCATTATGCCATGTTGTAGCAACTTGTTGCTGCCGCCGCACAGGTGATATATCAGACAAGTGACGACGGGCGGTACACGCATCACCACCGCCCCGTCTCCGTTCCCTATCCACTTGCCGCTGCCGCTTCCCTCCTCTCAGCCAACGATGACGTGCAGCGATAATGGAGCTCTGACTGAGAGAGCGCAAGGAATGTTGACGGCTCGACGGCCGGCTGGAGGTGTGCTGCTTGTGGGTGTAGATTGTTGCTTGTAGGTGTCTTGTCTGGGCGTTTGTTATTTCTGTTCTCTCTCTGTTGTCTAGATGCTGCAACAGCAACAGCAACAACAGCAACAGCAACGAGCGACAGAGGTCAAGGATGTGTGTAGAAAATGTTGCCTGCTTAAGTGACGATCAACGAAAGACATGAAGATCGCAGGGATTGGCATTTGGCGGCTGTAATGGGGCAATGCCAATGGAACTATGAGATATCTAATTCGAGACTAATTGAATCAACGAAATTATTTCTCAAAATATCTCAATTTGAATTTCATATCACTGATTTTAAGATATCACAATTGATTAATATTAAATTTCATTTATTTTAACTGAGATATTAGGTTGAGCTAACCCACTGCTTAGCGAAGTATTTAATGAAGTAAAATCTAGAAGGTTTATTATATTTAGTGCAAATCTCATCCTTCGTCTTTGTTTCACTCTAATACTCCTTTTCATTCTCAGCCATCCTTTGCCTTATTCTCTGGCTATAACACTATGTCCCTCTTTGTTTCGTTCTTCTTCTCTGTCCCTCTCTCAGCCACCCACTGTTTACTTCACTCTCTATTTCTCTCTCTCTCCATCTATCTATCTCTGTGAGCCTCTCTCTCTGGCACTCTATCTTTCTCTCATTTTCTGTCTCTCTATTCTCTTTTTCGTGTCTGTGCATTTTTCTCTCTCACTTCCTTTCAGTCATATCTTTACTTATAAAATACTTATTAAATATATATAATTTCGAAACTCCGTCCCACATATGCAGTCTGTGCATCATCTCCCCCTCTGACAGCTGCCCATCCCCACTTCACTTCACTTCACTTCACTTCACTTCACTTCACACTCCTTAAAATTCATTAGTCACCTGCTCATTAAACAGAAATTCCCATCATATTTGCCATATTTTCCACACTTTGGCCAAATATAACGCGCGTTAAGTCCCAGCAGGCAATATAGCGCGAAAGCACCACACTGCACCGCAGTGCACTCGGAGTGGGCAGGGAATAGCCATTGGCGGTGGCTAAAGAAATCCACGTCATATTTTGCACAGTTATGTGCGCCTTATTAGCACATCATTTAAGCGAGTTACTCGACACTTCTGCCCCGACGAGCGGCCATGCGCTGTCCACTTGCGAGCACTTGGCCTCTTCCTGCTCATTAAATTTGAAAATATAGCCGCCGTTGTCATATAAATCTTGTTTCCATCAATATTGACCTGTCAATGTCGCCACAATGTTGTCCTCATCGCCATCGCCATCGCCATCGTCGTCGTCGTCGTCTTCGTCGCTTCGAGCCCTTTTGGCCAGCGCGTATCAAAAATTCAATATAATCACACCATACGCATCTCTTAAGCCGTCGCCCGGTGTTGGCAATTATTTTTGATTTTTTGCGATTTTTGCGCCCAAGTCCGAGTCGGAGTCGGAGTCTGCGCAGCCAAAGCGACGCACTTGGCCATTGTACACTTGCCCAGGCACTTGGCCAGTTCTGTCAGCCGCAACCACCTTCGTTATGCGTACTAGTTAGAGATGAGCGCGTGTCGTGTCATATCGAATGGAATGGCCAATCGCAAGCCAAGTAACTCGAGTGTATATGGGAATAAATGGGATGTGTACTTACAATATTATCATATTATATTATAAATGTATATGAGTTGTGTGTTAAAATGTTTTGTAACAATTTCTTGAAACTATAATTTTAACATATTAATTTACTACTTTATTTTTATTTCCCTTGGATATTTTTTAATAATCATATATGCTTTAAAAATCATATATACAGAGTTTAGCTAAAGCTTTTCAGCTGACATATTTATAGTTTTGCTCGTTAAGGATTCTACTTTTATAAAATCCCTTGATATTAGTTTCGATTAAAGTAACTTCTATAGCATTTAAAAACAAAGCTCATCGCTAGCTTGGAGCTGTCAATAAGCAAAGTCAACTGCAAACGCTGCACAGACCTTGGCCAGTTACGCTTGTGCCTATTAGTCCGGCGAGACAGGGACAGGCGCGCAGAGAGCGCATGAGAGATAGACAGAGAGACACAGAGATAGAAAGGGAAGAGCGAGTGAGCGAAAGGGTGTCCACTTGGCGTGTCCCCCCATTGATGTGTCAGCGCGTATGTTCTTTTATGTCATCATTTCACAGCTAAGTGGCAGCAGCTACTGGCGCGGATTTGACTCCGGCAAGTGTAAATTCAAATGCTGCTGCTGCTGCTGCCCAGATTTGACTTCTGTTTTCGGGATGTGGGCTCTCGGCTCTTGGCGCACACTTCGACTGATACAATTCAATTTCATTCGGCTCAGCCTGAGAGCCAAATGCCAGCCAATTAGATTTTTCACGCTCCACAGTAAACACAGCGCATGAAAAGAAAAGAAAAACAACAAAATCTGCGCCTAATTGACATTTTCAGCGCAAGAATTTATTGTGCCCAGAGCGTACATAAGTTATTCCCTTTGGAAATGAATACATACGATGCTGACATGGACACGAGAGTCACCGTCGAGTTATGGAAACTCGCCTCGCCTGGCCTGGCCTGGCCTGGCTTGGTCTGGTCTGGCCTGGCCTGGAGTGGAGTGGACACTGCTGAAGTGGACTGGGACTGGCTGGCTGCTGCCTCGTGCGTGGCCATAAACTACACATACACACACACACATACCAAACACAACACACAACTGATCCAGGCGCATATGGAGCCACACATCTCACCCCCACGCAGCGCCAGAGGAGTCCAGCCTCAAGACGCAAGTGTTCCATTGTGTGTACTTTTGTGTTTTTTTTTTTTTTTTTTTTTTTTGTAGTAGGAGGTTGCACTCTGAAAACAACAACAGCAACAACAAATGTCAACAGTAGTTTATTGTTGTTGTTAGTGTCATTTGACTTGGAGCTGCCTTTTGGGCCACAGTCGACAGTTGCAGTTGGCAGCGCGCTAATTTGTAAGCCGCGGCTACATTTGGCCAGCCTGATAACAGCCATAGATTTCACAGCAGCGAGAGAGCGCGTAAGAGAAAGGCAGATGATGACGAGAGGACGGTGCGGTATAGGCAAACGCTATGCTGTCTCCATATTGGTGGAGAAAACTTTCAACTTGCTGGCCATTGGGCGTTTGACGTTCGTTTGATGTTTGCGCGGCTGGCAGCTTGCAGCAACAATGCGGCGGTGCATCACGAAGCCCATGAAATGTCAGTCAGCCAAATGTGGGAGAAAATTTCTTGGCCCGAGGGCCAGCAGCTGCTGCGGGGAAAACAGCAACGGAGCTAACTTATGCCCAACTCTAGCGGAAGTCTCCCTATATTTATGCCTTTTTTAATAGACCCACTAAAAATGGCTAAGAAAAAGGGATAATACGAGTTTCCCAAACACTTCTTAAAAGGCAGCAGTAGTGGCAGAAAATAAAAGAAAATATATTCATCTACTTGACTGATTTCCATAAATCAGCTATCTTATAGCACAGTTAATATAAGTATTAAAATTTGTTTTCATCAGACATTCAGCCTATTTAAAATTCGATTAAAAACTCTTAGTGCGTATATATTCCTCAATTTATATGAATATATACGTGCGCCTGTTCTGTTTTGCAATGTCTACATATTTTTAAAAATGCAATACTTTCAAAAAGTTTATATATTTTGCTGTTACCTGAATAATCAAAAAGTACATTATCTATTTTATTTTTTTTTTTTAATTATGAACCTTTTTTTTATAATATAAATTTAAATATTTCAATAAATTGTTACTTTTATTTTTAATATTTTTGTATTTCTTATTTTTTTTATACTGGTTTTCTCTTTTCTTTAAAAATATTGTTTACAAATAAGCTTTGTTCGCGAATTAACTTAAAATAAATTTCAAAACAACAACAGAAAATTTCTCATCTTGCTAAAATTTCAAATAAATATTTTTATTATATCCATGACTCAGAGATTTCAACTAGGATTCGCAAATCCAAATGAAGAGCAATCTTGTGAATTATATTGGGTGTTACAATTTGTATGAATTGTTTTGAAGAGTGAAACAAGTTTGTTCGACGGCCAGTAGCCAGTAGAGTTATTTTTAACTAACTAGCACGGAAGAAGATGCACAGACAAGAAATCTTTGGACGTGAGAAGAAAAATGCATAAATTAACAGCAAATAGACATACACACATGGATAACTCTTTCGCATACACACAAACACACAAACACACACATAGGTGCAGTGATGACAACGACTTAATTACGCCAAATTCAACGAGCAATTGCCATCAATAACATGGGCTATTAATATTCTTGTGGCCGGCTTGTTTATTACCACTTTAAGCCACAATTAAACAGTGGGGCCCAAAAAGCAAGAAACACCGACCACAACAACAACAACGGCAGCAACAACAGCAACAACAACTGCTCCCAACGAGGCCTTCGAATGTGCGCGGCAAATAAAAATTTGTAGTAATAGCAAAACTATGTAAATAATCAAAAAATGCCTCCTCGCTGCGTTGTGCGTGTGTGATTCATGTTGTGCAGTTGGCAACACAGGCCAACAGGAGGAGTGGGCCACAGCCACAGCCACAGCCGTAGCAGGAGTCGGAGCTGGAGCTGGAGCTGGAGCCACATCCAGAGCCTCAGACACAGGCACGAGCCGACACGTTGGCCAAGTGGGCAACACTTGCAATTGCTGTTGTTCTCGTTGTTGTTGTTGCTGTTGCTGTTGCTGTGTTGGAAAAGCGCACTAGTTTTTCCAGCTTTTAAAGTTCGAGTTGAAATGCGAAACCAGCGCCGGGCGGAAATGTAAATGAAATTAATGTGCTGACAACTCGTGCGCGCATGCGCGTTGACACCTTTTGCCAGGTAGACGGAAAAAGAGAGCGAGATGGCAGCATTATTGTCCAGCACAATCCAGCACTGCCAGTGTCGCTGGCCCAGTGAAATCACAATTACACATGGCAGCGTGTGCCATATTTCCTCCGGCCAATGCTATATAGACGATGGACTTGCGCCAACTGTGGACAGAGTGGGCAGAGTGGCCTGGCGTCGTTGTTGTCGCCGATGTTGTTTCCGTCTGGTTAAACAGGTACTCTGACTACCAGCTACACTTGTAAACATGGCCATTCCACACACATTTCGAAAGCGGCCCTATAACAGAACACATTAACTATAGGCAGATGAGGTATTCTTGAAGTAAATTAGATTTAGTGAAGAGAGCACAAGTTCTACAGGCTAGCTTTTCGATATCAATGGTATATAAAGTGGGTCATGAATCCATTTAACTGTGATTCGAAATTGAAATTCAGCCCAATCCCAGTAATTTGGATATATTACGAATCTTAAATGGGATTCTGAATTTGATCATAAGTGTATTTGCCACCTCATCTATTTCTTAGGCTCTTCAATTAGGCTAATGCCAATTAGTTATTGGTAAAATAACAACACACTATAGATATTACCACATTTCTTCGCCCAATTATCTATTTCAAACTAATTCACTGATTTTACAACTGCAAACATATATTGCGTCACACAACCGAAGCTCAGAATACAATAACAGCTAATAACTTCATTTTAACGAGCAGCGACAACAACAAGTCGAGTAGACAAGAACGAGCTGAAGATATTGTGCATAGGACCCTAAACGTCTGCAAATTAAACACTTTAAACGTAATAATCATTAAGTTATTTATCTTTATTAATAACGAGAAAATTGGCACGCACAAGAAGTCAGCGGATGACAACAAAGTGCATGGCGAATGATGAGGAACGAGAATGGGATGGGAATGGACAGCAGATGTTGTTGCTGTTGTTGTTGGCTAGAATTCGCACAATTTGAGTTTCACATAAATGGACACATAAAATGTGTTCTTGGCGAGGTGGAATCTTCAACTGTTGATGAGCAAGACGTTCAGCTTGTTGCTATAGCCAGACGAAAGGCAGCAACAGCAGAAACAGCAGCAGCAGAGCTGATGATAAAAATCAGCTAAAGAGCACACAGAGGCACAGGCGGAGACTGTGGCTGTGGCTGTGCCTGTGCCTGAGACTGCGACAGAGGCAGAGACTGAGAGTGTCTGGAGCGTGTCCAGTGTGGAGTGTGGAGTGTGGTCAATGGCGGTGGCGACACTTGATACGCCAATAAATCAAGCAATCTGCTTAATTAATGTGCAACTTAGAACATTTAGATGCAATTTATTTTAATACGATAATTTATTAATTTATTGACTTTTAATAAATGCAATACCCAGTGCAGCTACCAGTTGGGCGTTGCAACAGCAACATTGAAATGGGAGATCTTTACCGAACACACACACACAGACACACAGAGACACGGAGATTCAGTGGGAAAGGGGAGCGCAGAGCTATTGGGTGAGATTTACGAGCTGACAGGCGTAGAAACTGTTAATGCCAGTTGACAAAAGTGTCCCAGCCACTGTGCTGTCGCAGCTTCTGCTTCAGCTTCTGCGTCTCTTATCCTATCCTCGGCCCGCGCCTTACCCACCTGCTGATTCACCTGTCTGGCATACCTTGGCGTATCTTAATTGACGTGCACTTTTCGCTATCGCGTAATGTGAAAATGCTGCTGCGTCTGTTGCTGCTGGTTGTTGCCGTTGTTGTTGTATTCCTTGTCGAAGCTCCAAGCTGTGCTACAACTGGCTATTTCACATGATTTACGACTTATAGTTGCTTCTGCTGCTGCCGCCGCGCTTAGCTAATTTCTTAACACAATTTTAATGTTATCATTAGGAGGCATTGCGTCAACAGGCAGCTCCAAGTTTATGGCCAACTCGCACCATTTATGGGTGAAAGTTGCTCTTCGTTTGGTACTTGCCATTTGGGCGCACTTTTTGAAGTTTGATTTATGCCAGCGCTGCCAGCTCTGAGAGTTAAGAACAGCAGCAGGATATGTGTTTCTACAGTCGGTGTTCAGCGTTGATTGGTGGCTGTCACTTGTGCTTCTTCAAATACTTAGTAAAGGCTTTTTCTACTAGCCAGAGAATCCGATGTTATTATAAATATATAATATATGTATATATTCAATATACATATGATTTTCGTTTGGCGTCTCAAATTAGTGGGACAATCGGCAAGTTATTTTCTTCTTCTTGCTTTTCTTTTTTCGATTCTTTTTCTATTTTGTGTCTCTCTTCTTCTTATTGTTCCCAATATCATTCTCATTCTTAAGATAATTCCCACTTTATTCTCTTACTTTCGCATTCTTTATCTCTCTTATGCTTAATCAAGCTTTTCCCAAGCTCTACATAATTCTCTATCTCTCTCTCTTTCTCTCGCTACGTCTTTCTCTCCCTCTTCCTATTCCTTCTCTTATTTTTCATCATTCTCTGCTTCTCTCTCTCTCTCTCTCACTCTCTCTCTATCTATTTATCTCACTCTCCATCCCTCTCTCTCTCTCTCTTTATCTTTCTCTCGCCATGATTATTATCATTTTCATTTTCATTCTAATTACTCTTCTATTATTAATTCGTCTCTCTCCCTCTCTCTGTATTTCTTGAGCGATTCCTCCATAGCATTTCACTTATAACTATATGTATCAACGTTTCGCTTTAATTTTATTTATGAGTAACACTTACCTTTTTAGGAACTGACTTCATTTTACACTACGAAGTTTTATTTGGCAACCTCTTAATTACGTTCACTTGACTTAATGATGCACCTCCTCACAAGTTCTCCACAGATCATTTCACATACACATTTGCGGTTAATAATAATATCAACAGCAATTTCGAGCGTTCATCCATGTGACGGTCCGTGTGAAGCGCTCTATGTATATATAGTTATTATACTCTTTCAAAAAGTCGTATAGGTCCTGAATGGAGTGTGATTTCATATAATTTGCTAATATTGTCTATACAATGTATATATGCATATTATTTATACTATTGAGACCTTACCTAACAGATTTTTATTTCGCAGATATTGTATATTGTTCTGATATCAAATAAATTTTTATATACATCTAGATATGATCTTGTATCTGATGACCTAAGATATATGTATATACACCAGTTTATTCAAGTATGGCTTTGATGCGCCTATGAATCAGGCAGGCGCGAATCAATATCAATTCGAGTTTGCCAGCTGTAGTCACATTTTGTGTATATATACTTTTATATCTTTGCAGTGTAACAAGTTTCGCCGTAGTGACAAGCAGCGGAGGAGTCAGCCAACAAAGCAGCAGCAGCAGTAGCAGCAGCTACAAAATAAAAGAAAACGAAAACGAAAAGCCAAGCGATACAATTCTCGTTTCAAGTTGACTGCGAAAATAAAAAACAAAAACAAATTCAAGGTTAGCCGACGTGGCACGCTTGAGATTGTTGGACAGGTCTGCCACGCACCTCAGGCTCAGCCGTGCCCAGAGTCTGGGCTTGGACTAAGTTTCAGGCCCTTGCACGGCAATGGGGATGGGGATGGGGATGGGGATGCATGGGGACACCAGACAGACAGAGAGACAGACAGACATTGTACAAATGAATTTCATTATATTGAACGCATTCGTGCATTCTACCGCACACGTTGGCACCGAGGTGCGGCGCTGCCCAAAAGGGACTTGTAATCAGTTGGCAACGCGAACGCATAAAGTAATTGCTAACCATTTGCGTTGGCACCGCTGGAGGAGCACTTCCTGCGGCACTCCAATCCTGCCTGCCCCGGACCCTCCTGCACCAGCCACAAGAAGAACACTCTGCGCGGGCGTTCATTAACAGCAACCTGTTGAGCCATCGTCGGGGCGACAAACGTTGCCTTTTATGGCTAGCAGCAGCAACAGCAGCAGCAGCACCGAACAACAGCGAGAAGAGCTATAGAATTAATAGCCAAGACTGGAACCGAGACTGAGACTGAGACTGGGGCTGGGCTGGGCACGAGCTGTGTAGCTGGAGCTGGAGCTGAAGCAGCGTGAGCGAGCGCATTAATCAAGCCCAAAACAAGTGGCAGAGGCACAAAGGCATTGGCGAGGGCGCTGCCGCGAGTGCGGGCGAGAGTGAGGGCGGAGGCAGGTGCTGGCGAATGGCAAAGCCAAAAGCGCGCAGAACGAGAAATCGAAAGTCCAATGCACTTGTCTTGGCCAGCGGTTCCAGTTTTTGGTGCGTTCCATAATTGGCCAAATTGACGTTTATGTGCGACCGTGGACTGGGCACACTGTGCGACTCGATGACTCTTCGACTGCGACTGTGAACTGTGCGCTGCTTATGGTCAGGATTATGCCATTGGAGTTGCAAGAGTTCAGGCGCAACAGGAAGCAGCATCCACTGGCCCAAAAGGCATTAACTTGGCTAATTTACGTGGCTTAAACTCGTATTTTGGTTGCTTGCAGCAGCCGCAGCACAACAGTCGAACAGACGAAATAAAAACATATTATTTCTTCTTTTAGGCACTTTTAATTAAAATGCCATAAATTCGTGAAGAGGAAATTATCATTAAAATACCAAGCAACAGCAACACCAACAGCAACAACAATTTTAATTTCTTCCTTATGGCCGCTCTCAAGCCGACTCTATAGATTCTTGGCCCAGCAAGGTTGTTGCCGCACGAGGATGCAGATAAGCCGAAGGTTGTTCTCTTTTTTTTTTTGCGGAGATTAAGTTAACAGTTAAAGCAGCCGAAAGGTTATGAATTTAACGAAAGCTAAGGTTAATATTCTGAAAGAATTTCGTTGCTGGCATGTTAATATATTAATAACAGATATATGAGAAAAATTCCAAATGAAATGAAAATGTGAAACAATATTTTATGTACAATCCCTACAATCAATGAAAAATTCCATCAAATTCCAGCGTAAACTAATTTGGTTTCATATAATTTAATAAACTAATCAGGAAATTTATATACTAAGTAAATGAATGATGAAGATTATAAAATATAATATATAAATAAATAGAAAACACAAAGCAAAACATGTGATAAATAAATGAAAATCAGCATAAAGAAGATTAGATACGTATAAAAAAAAGTAAAAAAATAATGGATTAGAATTTTTACCTACTTTAAATAGAGGAGCAAATTTCACAAACATATTAGTCAGATATTAAAATATCTTTCTTTATCCATATTCTATGTATACTACTATAATGAATAGTAATACTCTCACACCACATTCCAAAGAGAATGTTGCCAAATGAAAAGCAGGCCAATTAAATGAAGGCATATCGCCTTTGCTCTCGATATCAGTGTCCCACTTAGCTCTCACAGTCAGACTCTGAATATGATTACTATTATTTGATTGAACTCTAGAACTGCCATTTCCAGCTTCTTAAGCGCTTTTGTTGTCTCTGTTGCTCTTGCGCACACTCACGGACTGAAATTATTAAGATTTCTGAAATTGCCAGCCCAAAGGCATTCTCACAATGCTGTTGCTGTTGCTTTCTCTGGATAACCTAGCCCAGCCAACAGGTTGCATTCAGCTGACTTCTTTTCGATCACCTTTACGATGAACTCATAAAGATTGCATTGCATTATGAAATACCCGATAGTACGAGATGCTATGAGATGCTATGCTATGCCAAGGTACGGTACGGTACGGTTCGGCATGGTATGGTATGGTATGCTATGGCCACGTACTGCCGCAGGTAGCTGGATGCGGGCGCAACACGAATAACATACATCAAGCACTAACTACCGAACCGGAGCCAAAGCCCCAATGGCTTGTGGAAAAGATGAGGCCAGAGCTTCTACGTAATCTGCAGCTAAAAGCCTGAGCCACGTACGCACATCCACAGCAGTTGACCGATAACGGATGAGTAGTAGTGGTGGTAGTAGTAGTTGGCAGAGGGGTGGGCAGAGAGCGTGCTCAATAATGTTGCCACTTTTGTTTTGTAACCTGTCCAAGGTGTTGAAGATGATCATGTCGTACCCTTTCAGACCCTGTCCTCCCTCACTGGCCAAACAATGAGTTGCATAAATGTACGGGCTGGCTGGCTGTCTGGCTGGCTGGCTCGACAACAACAACAGTAACAGCAACAACAATTGAGCCGCCATACGATCACTGGCCAAATACAATTGCCACCATAAAGCCTCAACCCAACTGCCCATCGATCCATCGATCGCACTTGCTCATGTTGCCCCTGGCCCCCCTCCTCGTCCTCCTCCACTGCACACTCCGCTCTCTGGTCAGGCTTTTCATCTGTTCTATCGATTGCACACGCTTCGATCCCCCTCTGGTGCCGGGACTCACACTTCCACTTCATTCTGCGATTGCCGCGATCATTGATCGCGCCTGAGTCTGACTCTTGGCATCCGCCGCGGTCGCCGGCTTGTGGCTCAGAGTCTGCCTCCGCCTCTGCCTCTGTCTCTGTCCCTGCCACTTATACACTTGTTGCTGCGGGTTTGCGGTCTCGACTCGCTCGCATTTCGGTTAATTTTCTTTTGGGCTCTGGGGGCACCCACTTCAGCAGCGTATCGTCTACGCATTCATTTGAGGGCTCATTGTGAGTGCCCCCCTCTCTGTTGTCCCTTCGTCTTGCTGTGTGTGCCACAGACATCACCCTCACGCTCATTGCTTGGCTTGAAGTTGCTTTTGTTCTGGCTTCTTTCAGCTTTGGCTTCAACTTTTATTTATTGTTTTTATTTATTTTCAACTCATTTCTGAGTTGAGGGCTCTCCTACGCGCGCACTGGCATCCACAGTTTTCGATTCAACGATTCGATTTTCGATTGTTCAACTCGTTAAAACGCGCCCGGGTCGAGGCATTCTTTTATAATTCCATTTCGCGAGAATTGCCCATGCGCCCTTGGAGCCACTGACCAGTCCTCAGACTCTGGCTCAGGCCCGACTCTCAGCTCCAACTCCAACCTCAAGTTGGAGTCAAAGTCGGGGCACGACGTTGTTTAGGTTCCATAGAAACGCTGGATGCGACCGCAGTCGCCGTCGCCGTCGCCGTCGCCGTCGCAGCCGCTTTGTGTTCTGTGCGTGGATTATTGGTTCGTTCTCGCATCCATGGCCTAGAGGCGACTGCAAGTACCTGTTGTCGTGGCTTTTGTTGTGGTTGAGCTGGATCTGGCGGTTGCATTAAACCGACTGCTGCAGGTTCACATTGAGGTCTTCGAACGTGCAGTGCGAGCGAACGAACGTTTCTGATCTGTTTGTTGATTCCATCGATCCCTTCGTCCCTCCAACCAACGTCGCACCGCTGCCTTAATGTTGGCCATAATATTATTCGTATGCGACGTAAGTAGATGCAGCCTGCAGCAGGTACATTATTTTATGCTGGTCCAGCTGAACTTCAAGCTGCTGCAGCACTTGCAACAGTTTTCTATTTCGAGGCGACACATGAAATTCTGTTGCAGTCGATATGTATGTATATTAGGCACACATAGCATGCTGCCCCAGCAGTTATTTATTTTATTTCTTATCGTGAACTGTTCAAGTTATGCTCAAAGGCAACTCCGACCAATTAAAATATTTGCATATAAATCGATCTGGTCTAGAAGAAGAACTTCGCCAGAGGAACCTTTGAATTACTTAAATTGAATTCGACTATTGCATAATTGATATGTTTCATATTCGGATATTCCATTCGCTTATATACCTCATAAAAATATATGCATATACATATATGAATGTATGTATATATAAACAACTATATATTTATAGTCCCGAGCTATGCTTAGTAAACAAATTGGAACCCTTTCAAGCGTCACTTGACATTTTGACGTTCCAATTACGAAATGCAAACACTTCAAATAATACAAACAAAATATGTACTTAGAAAACGGCCCACACATGAAATCTCTGCTTCAGCTGCGACTGCTGCCTCTTCCGTTCTGCGATGGCAATTAAAAGTCAGAGCCCAAAAGTCACAGTGCTGACATATTGTATACGACAATACAAATGCCAAGCAAATAAACAAAAAAAAAAAAAGCCTGGTCTGAGTACACAGGCATTAGAATAAGTAGAGTAAAGATCGAGCACCCCTTCGAGAACTTAGCAGCCCCGTCGCGACGCTTCAAGTAAACAAATGACAATCGAATTTCAGGAATGAGCTCAATAATGCGTACAAGTGACCATGACATGAATCGCAGAGAGTATATTAAAATTTAACATATTCAATTCGATAGAGCTATGACGCAAAAACTCTAGCAAGGTGGTCCATTCTGATAAGCCAAAAATAATGTAAAACACAAATTGATGAAATGAGTTTAGAAATTAGAGCTCAATTGCATATCACAAGAGTCGGTTGATTTATGATTTATAAAAAACCTTATCAAGAGTCAGTTCTAAAAAAAAATTACATCTCCTGCATCTTTAGAGCTAGAGTCTCCAAAATGTAGACTCGAATGTACTTTATAGAATTTCGATTTTGTTTATAATTCACCCCTCACCCCTATATCCACCCACACACCCTTAAATCTGAAAAGGCGTATTTCAAATACTAGAGAGTTGAGCTTCGGCAAATATACGCATAGTAAAACTCTTACACTTTTTGTTGTTCATCTTTCTCTAGCCGTAATGGATTCGTTCGCTTACTTTGATACGCCTCATTTAAATTAGTATACACTTAAATATATTTGCATTACAGTTTCCGCCTAGAGCCAGTGCTAACTTGTTAAAGCTAAACGTACATACATATATAGAAGTCGTCTGGCATTGTAAGCATGTTTTCTAAGCATCTGTTATTCCTCCTCACACAACTTTTAATGATGCTGTGGCACATCCATGCGAATTGCTGCAAAAGTGTATTAATCACTTTCACAGTACCAGAACCGTATTCGATGAAATGCGAGGATATCTATCCGGCCTACTCGGTCAGTCACGGTTTCGAAGTCCGATGCAATGCCTATCTGTGCGGAAGCCTACGTGTTCCGAACCCGTGCTGCGGCATCCGTAAATGTAATTATTTCTGTTGCAAGTGCGAGCGAGGCTGTTGGGAACCGACCGAATATATATATACAGATTTTATACGACGACGATTTCCCTTAGCATACGCAATGGGCGAATACTAGACCGAACTTACAGTACCCCAATAGGTTGCATAATACATATAACTACATTCAACTGTGTTCTTACTTATCGACTATAATTAAAATTGGAGTATTGAATAAAGTAAGTAAATGAAAATGATCTCTAAATCAATTCCAAGTGAGATTGATCCCATTAATCTAGCTTAATATTCACTTATTATTTTATAAACTTCCCTTAGAGTTGTTTTTATTTTTATTACAGCCAACAAGTCGTATCGAATGCTTCATCTAATACCTAGCTGGAGTGCACCATGATTTGCATGTTGTGTTTCGCTGTTTGTTGCACATTTTATATAACATATACATACATACATTTCTATACCCTGAACCCATTGAAAATGGAAAAGTATATATAAATGGGAAAGTATATATATATTCTGTGTCAGGGCGACAAGTTGAGTCGATATAACCCTGTCCGTCTATCCGTCCGTATGAGAAAACCGATCTCAAATCTCAGCAGTATGAGTTTATAATATTTTTGATAACTGATTCAATTTTTTTTATCGAGGACAAGCGGTCTTATGCGTGCGTGTAGATGCATATGTGTGCATAAAAAAAAAGCAGAATGATTTGAATATCAGCTAAGAGGGTTCAGGGTATCTCCTAGTCGAGCAGTCTCGACTAGAGCCTTCTTACTTGTTATATTTAATAAACTAAAAGTAGATGTTGCTTATAATCGTATATTTTATGAATATATATTATGTAAATATACGTATTTTGTTATGTTATGTATATACAATGATGTTTACATATATATTTACAGGCATACTAATTTGTTCATTGATGCAAATTAATACATGCTGATTCATACATATACATATATACATATATACAAATGTATATTTATGAATATCAATATTCATTTTTCACGCAAAGATAAACTTTATCATTGCTACACAGCTAAGCTTTGGTCAGCCCAGACTCTTCTACTAAGTACATATGTGTATACATATAAGTATTTATATCCCTTATTCCCGCACTGCAATCTCAATCAAAGCAAATACATAACTACCAAGCAATTGCCGTCTCAGACAATACATAATGAGAGAGCACAATAGAGTAAGCATTTATTAGCATTAGCTAAACTCATATGAGCTCGGGCATTGGCAGTGCCTGGCAGCCAATCACATAGCCACAACTTTCGTTTGCAGGCTTCGGTCGTGTCTGTCCAGGAGCCATAAGCCGTGAGAGAGGATTGGCTGCCAGGCAGCAATGAGCAACTGTGACAGGGCCATGACTATTATTAGTCATGCAGCGCTATCTCATCAACAAATTTGGCACACAGTTGCCAGTTGCTGCAGTTGGCAGGCTAGCCCCCAAAGCCGTCTAAGCTAATGAAGCCATTTCACACCTGCCTGGTAAATTATGCGCCGCGCCAACGGCCATTAACTTGTTACAGATTGCTTATAATTAAATTATAATCAACACTGAGGCGCATCTCGTTGACTGATAGCCGGATTGTTAGACTGGTTTAGCTGCTGGGTGCCCGGAGCCCGGTGCCCGGTGCTCTGTCTTGACATGCATCTAACAAGCCTTCAACTATCTAATCAACGTACAAGTCAAAACATCAACACCTCAAGTAATCAAAATCACTTTAGAATTTCAAATCAGTTTGCTGATGGCCTGCAGCGGCTCGATTCGAGCCTGGCACGCAAGGCGGCCGGGCCATGTCCAGCTGCAGCTCCAGCTCCAGCCGCAGCCGCAGCGGCAGCCTCAACCTCAGCTCCAGCTTCAGCTCCATGCGACAGTTGAAAGCGAAAAAAAAGACCGCAAGAAACTCCAAGATTATTCAAATTTAATGGGCGCAACGCGCGTGGAGACTCCACAAGTGAGGCAACAACGGTTCCAGTCATGTTAGAAAAGCAGCTACCTGTGCCTGGATGTGGACGTAGAGTGGACCGGAGTAGAGTAGTCTGGACTGCCTGGTCTTGGCTGTCATCATGATTGATACGTTTGATGGATTGATTCGAGTGGCTGTGTGGCGTCCAGCTCAACTTGCGGATTGATCGCGGCGCGTTGATTACAATCGACGGAGCAGGCGCAGGCGCAGGCGCGGACCCAACGCACGCTGCTGGGAATTCAATCAAAAGTGTCAGCGCCAGCACAACATCTCTAACTGCAAACGGCAGCAACACTAACTGGCTGCTACAGTGAAACACCAGTAACAGTGACACTTCATATAAATTCAAAGTTGATAATTTATCAATTTTATTTGACTTTATTCATTTTAATAGCCGCAAAAGTCTCTAAGCTATCGCTATTAGTGATATGATGCATATTGAGAATCGATTGCCAGTCTTAGCCAGTATACACTGTACTTACAGCAGTGCTCCATGCGAAACAGGTACTTTGGGCAGCTAAAGCAAGCGGCAAGTGTCTGTGTGTCTTTAGTGCCATGTTATATGCCACCTTAATGATCTTGTCTGGCCATGCGCAGTCGGCAGCAGCAGCAGCGGCAGCAGCAACAGTTGGCAGCGGCAGAGACAGCGACAGCGACGACGGCAGCAAACGTAACGTCCAAGTCTCTTGTCGAGTGGCGCAGTCCTCAGTTGGCAACATTTTGAGCTGACCACCAACGGCGCCTTTATTGACTTCACAGTCGACTCCAAACCAACTCGGACTGGGTGGCCAGCATAGCAACAACAGCTACAGCTACAACAACAGCAACAACATAAGGCATAGTTAAAGCCTGGCCTATTAAGTCATAGCGCTAGCTCATTTCTGATCATTTCACGGCTGTGCCTTCTCCTGCCTATGAATAATGGAGCTCCATATGCCTCATTTAGATTATGTTGTAAATGGCAGCAGCAGCAACAACAACAACAACAACAACAGCATCGGTAACAGCAGCAACCTAATCGCCCCGCTACCACATTTACATGAAAAATTGCCAAACGGCTGTAAAGCAAATGAAAATAAATCGAACTCGCTGTTAATTCATCGAACTTTTTTGGCTTTGTTGTTGCAGCTTAAACAGCTTTTTTAATTAGTTTCGAACAGCAGTGGGCCGTCTGTCAATAATTTGTCAATATATTTCCCTCTACCGGACAACTATTTCAATTTCTCTTCTCGCACGCGAGTTCAACAACTTTACAAGCCGAACAACAAGTGTTGTACTTGGCCGTTTGAAGTGGCCCGCCATGGCCGATATATTTGTTGTTTTTGTTTTGGTTAATATTGAAATTAGTTGGAAATGCGATCATCGACTCTCTTGTAATGCCGCCAGATGCCTCGTCTTGTTCCATTGCCAGCCTCAAAGGCTTTAGAGCACAGATTAATGATCTTTTAATGGAGCGTGAGAAAATTACTTAACTTTTTTCTGTTACGCTCTTTTATAGTTTTTTATGTTTTTTTTGGCAATTCTGAAACACTTTGCGGCTTACTTGGCGTATGATTAATAAAGCGTTGTAACAGAAATTAGCAAATATTGTTCAGGTTATTGTGAGCTTTTAGAATGTATGACTGAATGAATGAATATGGAGCATAACGTTGAAAAGCTTGGGAAAAATATAATTGAACTATACAGAGATTCTAAATAATATAAACGCACAGCATGTGAAGCTTTTGCACACATCAAACACATTTCGGAGGCTAGAAGTTATGGAGAGTGAGATAACTCTTGGGCAGTCTATTCGATGAGCACATTAGCTCTGCATCTACAAAACATATATGAGGTCAGCAAAGAACTTGTTCATTAGAGATTAATAATACTCGGTAAAGCACTTGCTAAAGAATTCATGTAATATTCATATAATTACATAAAGGTCGAACTATCGAAAGACTCTAGACTAGTGCCAAGTCCTCTCCCTGGACCCTTGTGGCATGCCACCCAGACTAGGGATAGGCCAGAGGACAAATCAACATAACAAATTCTTTAATTTCGACTTACAACCTGTTGCAAGACCAGAACATAACAGAAAACAGAAAAACGGCACTGCGACAAGAGTCGAACAAGGCGCAAAACGAAAGACTTAAGACACGAACTTGTCGTACACATAAACACAGCAAACGAAACAAACGGTGAGTGGAATGGTCAGCAAGAGTGGGAGAGAGAGGGCGATGGAGGTAAGCCCGAAGAGTGAAAGAGCAACAGGGTAGCATGTGCGCAAGGAAACCTTGAGGCGGAGGCCCAAAAAAAAACAAAAACTTTACGTAATTAAGCAAAGAACGTCGCGCTAATGTCGCACATAAGTCACACGGACAGCGTGGACGGAATCGCAGACAACGGACAAAACGGTTAATGTTTTGGCCAAATTTGCCTGGCAAGTAGGAGCACAAATACCAGCAGCCAGTTGCTCGACAGTTGTTGCTGTTGCTGTGGCTTTGACTGCGGCTGTTTTCGGCTCATTCACGCGAATTTGTTTTCCAATTGAACTTGGCTCTTGGAACTTAACGTTTCGCCATCGATTTTTGGGGCCAGTCTGCATTGGTTGTGGCTACGTCGGCGTCGGCTTCGGCGTCGCCTTTAGCGTCGCCGTCGTGGTCGCAACGCGTTTTTGATTAGCTTTCCGCATTTTAGCGGCATTTGTTAACCAATGCAGAGAGTTCGGACCACAGCGGCCAACAAATGATGCTTATCAGGAATCACGAATATTTGTTTGCCGCTGTTGCAAACAAACTCAAGAAGTGCTGTTCGAATGCTTTCGTCGTATTCTCTTGAAATGTACAGAGCAAGAGAAAGATACAGTGTGAGAGAGAGAGAGAGAGAGAGCGAGCATGATGTTTCCAATGGCTGTAGCTAAACGATGCAACTAGAAATCCTAAACTTGACTCACGACGCATTTTCTATATGCGCCCGTATATATATTTAATTTCAACGAACGGCGTCAAGTGTATCGAATGGCCAGAATACAGCAGCAGCAGCAAAAATGCCAAGTAATATAAAATACTAGACGACTCAAGGATACACTGTTATGAAATTTGTTTAACTAACGAAGAGAGCGAGAGATTTGAAAAACTAATTGTGTTTTGAAGAATGAAAAGCAGAGGCAGGAAGAGAGTTGAAACAGTTGAATATACAAGAAAACAGAGATGGAGAGAGAGCAAGAGAGAGAGAGAGAGAGAGAAAGTAATAGTACTAAAAGAACAAGAAACTTTAAATTCTTAGTTGACAGTTGACAGTTGACTTAGTAGAAACAAAGTATGAATAACTAGAATTGAGAGTAAGAGGACAAAGAGGAGCGAGAAAAATTAACTTCCAATGAAAATATAGGCTGAATATAGGCTATGATAGCATGCTTCATCGATATCATCCTCATTTAGAACTTGCAAATGCATCAACATACTCCAAGTGACAATTTGACACCTGCAACACATGCGACTAGCAAATCACTGTGGCCAACTAGAAAGTAAGAGTATATAAACAGTTGCATAAACAGATTACAGATTTGGTATATTTCTCTTTTTATTTTGGCGCCTGGGCAGCAGCAGCAACCCACGCGATACGGGGGCCACTCAGCGGCGTTGTGAACGGCGGTTGTGGCGTTGCCACATCGTCGCAATCGCAGCGTGGGCGACTGTTGGGTTACAAATGATTTCGCCAAAATATTCAACGTATGCATATTTTTTATAATTTTCACAAATTGATAAACCAAATTGCAAGTGATTTTTCATAGTTGTCGCACAGCGAATTGTGGCCTTTCCTTCGCCCAAGCCGTGACTCACTCAGGCGCTGCATAATTATGATGCCAGATAATGTGATATTAAATAATTTAGCTTCGCCAAAAGTCTCTTTTCAGTTTATTTGCCACTCGGTGGCAATCTCTGACAGCTGCACATAGACACTTCGCCCAGGCGACAACCACAATAATCAAAACCGAAAAAGTCACAAAAAAAGCAAAAGTTGGACTCAAACACTTGAACAACGCCTCCCACCCCGTTTGTCTATTTGTTCGGTCTTTCAACTTGTGTCGCACTGATTTGCAATTGCAAACGCGCGCAGGAGGCGCGAGGGGGCGCAGGTTGTCCACCATCTGCCCCAATGGGCATGTGCTCATGTGGGTCCAGGCTCGGTAAGTGCATAATGCGGTCCATTGTCTGGCTCGGACCTACTTTTTACGAGCGGCTTTGTTTGCGCTTTGAGAATTATTATGTCATAAATTAATAGGCGCAATGTTTACTACCATTTTGGCCCTCTACCCTCTCCCCTGGGGGGGAACCACACAAAGCTCACATTTTGCTAGTGAAAAATGCGATGCTGGCGCTGCATTAGCCTAATGGCTGCCGATTTTGTTCGCGAATGTGTGTTAGATCTGCCAGATATACCCGAAATTATGTGGCTAGGATAATGCACCAGGCAGATTGATAAACTTGTAAATGTCTAAACTGTAAGGTTTTTCAACGATATCTCATGGAGTATTGGATTGATTTGATCAGACGTCACGACTGTCTTGTATTTGGCTTAGATAACTTGCGTAATTTTTATTGGATTTATTATTTGTATGGTATTTCCTTCAGACAGACAAATCGATTGTTCTCCCTCAACACATCATTACATATATTTTTCATACATTTCAAAGCACCTCAATATGCACTTGGTAAGGGTCCCCAAGAAAAATTTTGTGTAATTCATTAGCCACACGCATTATTGAAATTCGCTTCACCCAGCGTTTCAATTAGTTTTGAACTATATATTTTCTGCTACCGTCCGCAGCAAAGCAAAGATGTATTTAGCGCCGCTTTCGTTGATTCTGCTACAGTTGTTGTGCCTGCTGTCGCCATGTGCCGATGCAAAATGCTGTCCCAGGAATGAATTAATTTTTCAAATTCCACGTCCGTATAGAGGGAAATGTGCCCACTACCCGCCAGCTTTCAGAGATGTGGCACTTGGCAAACACAAGTGTAAGGCATTCCTCTGCGGAGGTCTGCGAATGCCGCTGCCCTGCTGCGGCAAGCGCTCATGCAATGCTTTCTGCTGCAACTGTAGGGGCGGCTGCTGGCCGCGAGAGAAGTCCATTAGAAAACACTTTTTCCGAAAGTACTTCCCAAAAGCACAAAAAAGTCTTAAATAATAAACATAACATACAAATTACAAATTTTTTGTTTATATCCTGAACCCATTGAAAATGGGATATCTCTCGATTTTTCAAGACGAGTTAGATACATTATTAATACAATTATTATTCTTAATCTTATTATTATTGTTTATTTTATTTTTTTTATTATTAATTTTATTATTATTATTTTTTATTTTTTGGCATATTCCTTTGTAAAACTTTTACATTGTTTTTGTTCATCTTTCTCTAGCCGTAATTGATTCGTTCACTTACTTTGATACGCCTCAATTAAATTAGTATAAACTTAAATATATTTGCTTTACAGTTTCCGTCAAGAGCCAGTGCTAACTTGTTAAAGCTAAACGTATATCGAAGTCATTTGGCATTATAAGCATGTTTTCTAAGCATCTGTTATTTTTCCTCATACAACTTTTATTGCTGCTGTGGCACATCGAGGCGAAATGCTGCAATAGCATATTAATCAATTTTGAAATACCAAAACCGTATACGATGAAATGCAAGGATATCTTTCCGGCCTACTTGTTAGGTGACAATCCCAAAAACCCCTGCGCGGCACGTCTCTGCGGAGGCCTACATGTTCCGAACCCGTGCTGCGGCGTCAGTAAATGCAATGTTTTCTGCTGCCAATGCGAGGGAGGCTGTTGGAAACCAACTCAATATATATACACAGATTTTATACAACGACGATTTCCCTTAGCATACCCAACTTTCGATTTCTAGACCGAACTTACAGTACCACAATAGGTTGCATAATACATAAAACTACATTCAACTGTGTTCTTGCTTATTGGCTATATTTAAAAATGGAGTATTGAATAAAGTAAATAAATGAAAATGATCTCTAAATCAATTCCAAGTGACTCTCTCAATCTCATTTCCTGAACAATCTGATGACCTTTAGCTTGATCTCATCAATATTCACTTATTATTTTATAAACTTCCCTTAGAGTTTTCCCTTAAATTTTTTTTTACAGGCAACAAGTCGTATCGAATGCTTCATCTAATACCTAGCTGGAGTGCACATTGCTTTGCATGTTGTTTTTCGTTGTGGCAATTATTTGCCTCAAAGCGCGCATGTTTGTTGCACATTTTATATAACATATACATACATACATTGATATATATAAATATATATATACATATATATACATTTTTTTTACATAGACTCTAAACACGCCCCGTAGCACCAGACAGACAGATCGCATGCATCTACCCCGCTTGCCCCTTTCCAACGGCCAAACTGGGCCGCTTAGTCTGTGCAGCTGTCTGGGCCAAGAGTGTTTGCCTGCTGCCGCATGACTCATTGGGGTCTCTGTGCTGCATACATACATGATTTTATTAGTTGCATGAATATTTCGTCTTGGTTCTTAACTATGTTTGCGCTGCATTCGACTGCGACTGCGACTGCGACTGCGACTGCGACTACGACTGCGAGTGCAACTACAGCAAAACGCCGCTGGTTGTTGGCCAGCCTGTCGCCGTCAGAGTGTGTGTTTTGTCAATTAAGCAGCAAATTGCTGAACAAATTCAAAAATCGCGTTTTACACACGTATTTCGAGAAAATCAAATCAAAATGTGTTCGTTATGAATGAGTGTGTGTTAGTGTGTGTATATTGCTCACGTGCATTCATAGCGACTAAAGGTGTCCCACTCTCTAATCAGAGCCACGCCATCGTCAAGCTAAATGACCATTATTAGCGGTAAATAAGCCAACCTACCCGGTGGCACCAGCTTCCAACAGAACACATAGAAAACAACAGTAAGTACCCGCAATAAAAGATCATGTTAACACTCTGCTAACAACAACAATAATAATAATAATAATAATAAAAGAGTATTATAGAAGCATGCAAAATAATGGAGTTTTTGCATTGAATTTCAAATACACTTTGATATATAAATATTGAAAATTATAAATGGATTTCAAGCTATAAGAAATCTATTAGCTCTCTAACGAAAGATCATTTCACATATGACAAAAGTTTATCCAACAAAATACTCTATATTGGTTTTTTTCAGACTTCTTGCCAAGCCTGTTACATTCCCAATATCCAAAGCAATATAACCGCTGTTAGTGTATTAACACTGAATGGCAATGGTAAAGTCAAAGCCAATACGGCCATGAAACTTACATCTGATAAATAATATAGGAGCTCGCATTGCCAGCTAAGCAAACGCAGCGCAAAATATTGTCATAGAAATACACAGAAAGGGAGGAGGTAAAGAGGTCGAGGGTGAGGGAGACTGAGAGGGGATGCTGGAAAGAGCAGCTCGTTTGGTGGCAAAGCTGCCAAAGAGCAGGCCACTTAGAGGATCGTTCTATTGTTCTGCCGTTAGAAGGACCAGGTGAGCTGCGCGCTTATGGACTTATCTAGCTGGGCCTCTTTAAGCCCGGCAGCCAATTAGGCGACATTTCTGGCACCATCTGCCGGGGCAATTATGAAAATGCCAATTTTTATTGCAGCCAAAGCGCGCCAGGAATCTGAACGTTTGTTGTTGTTGTTACTATTGTTGTTTTTGACCGCATCGGGGGCGATCCGCAGCTCACATAGTAGAATCCTTATTATTTACGCTAATTGGCAGCCAGGTGCATAACTGAAAGATTTCGACTTACTCGTACGAAATTAATTTCGCATGCCGCTGCACGTTCCAGACCCGAGCTGAAATCTACTAATGGTCATGTATCAAACCGTGATTCACTTTGACCTCCAAGCTACCGAGACAGCAGATGCTACAGTCTCTTTGTCCCGTGCCCGTGCCCGTGCCCGTGCCCGTGCCGTGTGTGTCATGCTCCAAATTTACATAAATCTGTATCCGAATTTCGCCAGCCAAACGAATATGGATGCAATCCATGTCCAGGTGAGGAGTGAGCCAGGTTTCTGGTTCAACCATCCAGCTTTGTTCAAATCTTTGCCTTGTGCGCCTGCCGGCACTGTACGAGTAATGCGGAAGAATCCATGGACTGCATTTCGAATGGGCTATGCTATTCGATTTATTAAAATGAATTAATTTGAAAATTTCAGCTAACTTTCTTGGCCAATGTGCGGCATTTTAATGATGTCGCCCAACTCCATAGAGCATGGGCATAAATTGCATTTGCATTCACTTAACCTTTCTGCTCTGCCCACAGAGCAAAAAGAGCATGGAATAAGATAAGCTGGCAATGATTGCTAGAGTATATAGTATTTATATTCTATATATTCTTTTGCAATTGAAGAATGGCAGATGATATTGGAATGTAAATGTCATACCATTGATGTACTAAGAAAGTATGGCATAGTTATTAAATAACTAGATGATTATTTTCCAATATTATTCATATAGATTCCAACATTTCTTAATTAATTATTATCTGATAATTAATATTAACCAATTTTTGATAGTGTTTAGCACAATTCAAAGCATTCGGTTATATTATTGAACCAATCCCCCATAAATCTAGGACATCAACCTCATCGTATTAAGAGCATTCGTTTGATTAGCTTCACTAACATTGAGCCAATTGGTCCATATTCAGCTAACGGCCTTCTAATCTCACTCATACTTACATATTTATAGCCCCGATCGTTTGGCCACACCCATGGCTAATCAACACACACACAAATCATAATCCCCCCTACTAATTTTCGTCGAACACCTGATGCAATTTGCCAATAGCAATGGTCCAGAGCGAAGAAAAACAAAACTAAAGCCCCAAAAATCAAATATAAAAGGAAACAACATATTCGACAGAGCAACAATCACAATTGCTTAGCAATTTCACACTTTCAATCGATACAACAACCGATTGCAACCTGCGGCCAATCGATTTTATTTTTGTCTTATTTTTGTTGGCTTTTTGTTTTTATAGCTCACAGTGGTTTTGGTTTTGGTGGTGCAGCACTTCCCACTGTGCAATTAACACCTCAGCGTCTAGTTGAGTGCGACTAAAATTACATATATACTCGGTTTTTAAACGAGCTGCGGAACGGTGCGGAGCGTAACGATTTTTTTATTTCTAATTAATAAATTCGCAAAAACCCAGTCAATCCCCATGCAGAAGTAGAGAGAGACAAAAATAAAAAAATTTAAATATAAAATTTTATTACTCAGACACGGCAATGCACTTTGAATTTGCTGGCCCAGTCATAAATACCTACGTGGTCGATACATAACTACATACATGCCACATATTTCTATTTCACCTGCAGTCCGAAACGGTTTATGAGTCCACTTTTTAATACCCTGCGCTTAATTAGCTTTGCTTTGGGGGTATATCATATAGCTCTATGACTTTGCCTAATAATTGGAAAGTTAAGCGTTTCTTTGGCATTTGAAAAGCTTAAAAAAGATGAAAAGCTGTTTTTGTTTTTAGTTTTTAGTACTTAAAAAGAATCAAATAGAAAACTTTTCATTAGAGAAAAAAAATAAAACTTTTTTAAAAATGTAAACATAATTTTCCAAAAATTAATTAAATTAAAATAAATAAAATAATATATATAAAACATATAGAAAACTTAAAATAAACGAAACAAGAAAAAAATAAACTAAATTAAAATTATATAAAGCAAAATTAAAATAACAAAAATAAATAATAAATTTGAACAAAAATTAAATTAAACAAAAAAGAAAAATTTTTGGAATCAAAATAAAATAAAATGTAAACATCAATAATTTTAATAATATTGCTTTTTTAAATTCAGATTACTGGATATCTTTTGGTATAGATTCCCCGCCCCTCTTTATCGCTCGATGTTTGGGTGCATTATTAATAATCACAATTTGGCCATAAATGTCGCCATGGATTGCTGGCCAATTGCCAGCCATTTGCCAATTGGCAGTTGACAATAATTCAATGCATGCGTTTAATGGCATTTCATTGGGCCTGTCGGCAACGGCAACGGCAACGGCAACGGCAGCGGCAACTCGCGTCTAATTGATTTTCAATTAATTTATGCCTGCTCGAGCGGCAGCTCGTGACACCTTTGTTTAGCTCTCTGTGTATAATTAAAAGTGCAACTGGCAAATTTTGCAGAAATGATTTATAATGCGCGATAATAAATCGACACAAAATAGAGTAACTAACTATGGATAGCTTGACAAATATTTAATGCGCTGGCAGGCAAAATAATTGATTAAATCTATAAAAATGTCTAGATGGACTTTGACTGGCCAAAGAGTAGCAAGGCTTAAGACGTGATTCAGCTAAGTTTTCAGCCTAAAATATGTAAACATTATAGTCTTGCTAAATAATATCCTCTCTAATAACTAAGCTTGCTCTTCAATTGATTCGATCGGTATTCATAGTTTTAGTTATCTTAAGTCTACGCCCAATTAATGACGAAATGGTAATATGCTTTTGGCAACAGCCTATCGAAATTGAATAATGTGAACATGCTTGCAGTTCCCCAACTTGTAAGCCCCCAAGCTCCCAACGGAGCTCTGCAGCAGGCATCGATTATGGCATTGGGTAACCAGGTAATGTTTGTGACCATTGTGTGTATCCTTCTACGATTTTTGTTTTTTTCTAGCTCGCCCCTTGGCGCTGTTTCCAGAATCATGAAGCCATTGTCAGAGGCTGTTGCTCCTCTCACTTTGGCATATTAGTTTCAATTCATTTTAGTGTCCGCTTGTCCGATTTGTGGCTTTGTTTGCGCGTTGTAGTTTCATTTTTTTGCATTTTTTTTTCTTTCTTAGCTTCGAAGTGTTGCGCTCAATTGACAGTCCAACTGACAGAGCCGCCTGCAGGCCGCCAGTGCAGGACTTTTATGGTCGTCTGGCCGCCTGAGTGGGGCACAGTCTTATAAATTATAACTGCCTGCAACTTGGAACGCAGACTGACTGCAACTGCAGCGGCTGCCAACTGTGGCAGTGTGTGAGCTACTCGTATGTGTGCGCGTGTGTGTGTGTGTGTTTGTGTCAGTGGCGCACTTGCCGTTGCCATTTGAAAATGAAAAGTGAGCTGCACTTGGACTGCGGCTGCATATATACATAAATGGCTTTTCTATATGGCCAGCTTATTACCTAATTTCATTTGGCCCGACAATGCTTGAATCTCTGGCATTTTAAGTGCCTGTGCTTTTGACATTTGAAAGAGCGTTAGGGTTAGAGGATGTTGTTGTTGTTGTAAAACGAGAAAGCTGCTCATCGATTGAGATGTTGTAAGTAGCTGTAGCACAAGTGCAGCACTTATATACTTGAGGCAATCAAATTAGAAATGAAGATGTATGATGAACGACAAGAACATGAATTTAATAAAAAAAAAATGTTTTAGTTAGTAATATTCAATTTTTTAGATGTTTAAATACTCTTTAAAAAATGAGAGTAAGCTTTGACTTCTGTCTAGATCGTGTATTTAAAGTAAATATATGAATATTTAATCTGAAACTGAAACTTGATATCAGATAAAACTCACAGATTCAACTAAGCCAATTCAAACTTTTCTTAATCTATATAAAATGGACTTTGAGCAAAGGTTATGGGGTGTTGTTGCCTTACCGTTTGATTGTGGAGAAAGTTATCAAGGAAAATAAAAAAAATAAAGAAATGAAATGAAGTGAACAGAAAAGAAAAAAGTGCTTGAAGTTGTGATCCATTGATCACACAATCAGCAAAGGGTCTGGCCGCAGAAAGTGTTTTATTTATTTATTTTAAGCTCTTTTTTTTCTGGCGCATTTGCACGAGACGGTCGAAAATGCAATGCAATAAATTTAGTTTAATTTCTCATAAATTTGAGCTTTGCATATTTTGTTGGCCAGACAAAAGACAATAGGTTTCCTGCCTGCATTGGCTTTGGCTTTGGCTTTGGCAATGCGCGACTTAGGCGACTGGGCCAACACCCGCGCACATTTCCATGCAAATGAGATGGAGCCTGGATGGAGCCCTGTCTGGTCCATGGTGGGTGCCGCTAAGCACCATGTGACGCCAGCTACGGCTGGCCGCTCTTTGCACATGCCGCTAACTACAAATACATGTACATAGAGAGAAAGATATATGTATGTATGTGTATACACATACATATATGTATGGGTGTATGTATGACACTTTTTGACTGGTCAACTGGCCGCAGACTAGCGACAAGATGTCCATCAACGCCTGCGTGTCTAACGAAGGCCCAAGATCTCGGCCGACATCACTTCAAAGCCTTTGGCGCCACCAGGACACACGGATGCAGCAGGCGACGAGGCGAGGCAACTTTATGGCTGACACCAATCAACTTAAGCGTCGCGCCAACTGACGTCTAATGCCTTTGTTTATGCGACGGCCCATGTCGGGCCGTAGTCCACTCAGATTGCCCTTTAGCCAGCTGCGCACCCACGTGGCCAGCTTGGGCAACGCTCTGCATTTAATTTATTTTAATGATTTGCAGCCTGCCTAAATGTATCAAGTGCTGACGTCATCCGATACGCCTGACTCTGGCCACCAGCCCCCAGACGCCCACAACAATTTGCACTAATGCGGCTCATCAACTGCCATTGACAATCAAGAAATGCCACCTTTAAGTGGCCCTCATCGTTTTCTGCCCTATGAAGCTTTTGCCTTTGCCTTTGCCTTTGCATTTTTCCTTCTCCAATCTTTGACAAATCTGCACAGTGCAGTTTTATTAGTTGCCAGTTGCCAGTTGCCATTTTTGGCGGCTGTCCTGCCACGTGTCTCTAAGACGCAGCGGAAATGAGCGGCATTTGTTGAAGTCCGTCTGATAAGGGGTCGCTTCACAAAATTGGCAAATATTTGCTCAAAGCTATACACACAGCGAAATTACTAAGGTTTCTTAAAAAGCTGAATATATTGTATCTTGTATGGATCATATATTACTTATACAGTAAAATAAAAATTAACTTTCTAATTTAAATTTTCTTTATACCTTAGAGTATATATAAATTTGTTCTAAATCGACTTAAGTTTAGTATTTAGTACCTGCCTAAACTACTTAAAGCCTAAACTGCTTAGAAAAAGTTTATGAAAGTGAAGCTAAGAAATATAATAATAAAATAATAATTTTGATATAAAGTTATGAAGGCTTAAAATTCTTAGAAAAGTTTCTTAAACTGAACTTAACAAATATGTGACTTCTCCTTTCGACTCGTATACTTTTCATAACCAAACACATCCTCCCCCCATCATTAACCACAATGAATTGTTCTTTCCATTGCTGGCATAATAAATTCTATACATATCTACTCTCCCAAGAAAAAGCAACTCTCAGTGTACGCCGTGACATCGCTGCATCCCCTAGAGAGGCATCAAAAAGTAAAACCGAAATCTCGAATTCAACTTGAGCAATCGCATCAGCAAAATCCGAATCTGATAAACATACAAAAACCTCAAACGAGTTGAAGGGAAGGTGGCGAGCGAGCTTTGTCTGCAGGGTCGAAACAAATATTAATTTATATTATTTGCAATGCTGCAGCATGCCGCAAAGTGTGATTGTGACAGGTAGAGGACGACTGCCAAAATCCTGCCATGGCACGTGACCGACCCACAGCAAATATGCATAAAAATTGAAGATGCCAGCCGCCAGGCGAATTGATAGTGCACCACCAGGCAGTGGGAGGGGAAGGGTGGGCTGTTTGGGTGGTTGTGGCATGGAAAAGCATATGCTCAGCTTCACAGCGAACAGTTCCCACACACACACACACACACGCACTGAGCACTTACCAGTTGGGCAACCAGTAGGCCGCAGGCTATTGACGACCAACCTAAAACCTCGATTGTAAAACTCAAGTGGTCCAAGGCACGCCACTCAGATAATAATAATAAGTGCCAGGACGTGGACCAGAGCCCAGGATAATGCGTGTATTGAGAAATTAAAGATACTCACGCAGACACAGGCAGCGCCGGCAGCCCACCCAGCCCCTCTGCCACATCGACTGCCACCCCTCTGTGCAGGCATTACCAGCCAAATTGATGGCCAGCAGACGTTCGCTGTCTGCCGCAGACTACAAATGTATCTTTTTCTCGGCCTAGTCAAACCGCCGACAGGCACTTCAGGTCTTCGGATTCACAAAAGTTTCCCACGACCCAAACAGTGTTGCTTATGTCCTGCACTGTAACAACATAACGCCAAGGCGGCGAGGCAGCCAGAGGGTGGCAGGAAGCATATTGCGCTCCGTTTTAATTGCCGCCCCTGTTGCAGCAGCGGCTTAGCAGCCGGATCATCCCCTGTTGCCCTATGCGCTCAGCTTCTGGTTTAGCTGGTGCCATTGCCTCTACCTCTGCCTCTGCTTCTACCTCTGCTGTCAGCTTCATTATTTGCTATTTTAGCAATTTGATGGTAAACTTTGACCACGGCTGAATGCGTCGACGACTGCCGTTGATAGGTTCAATATTTGCCAGCTACTCACAGGGTGCTGCCGGTGTTTTCCCTGCACTCTCCCCCTGTCTAGCACTCTGCCAGCCCTTAGTGTGCAAACAATAACCCGCACCAATTGTTACAGTCGCATTGCTACTTTGAACGCTTTTTGTGCGTGGGAAGGGTATCCTTTAATTTGGCATGCCCGGGCCATTATTAATTTGCTATGGACCAGCTCTATCTATCATAAATGATCACCTTGACCCCCGCCCACACCAACAGGCGAGAGTCTGGCTCTGCCAGCTGACGCGCGTGTTAGGTGATTATTTTAAAATGCTTCTTAGAGAATGTTTGAGCTATTTAATGTCTGCATTATTATCTATACGGCATTTGGGTTCTTATGGCAACGACTGGTATTTCAAGGAATTGTTTTTGGAATGCATTTTATTTGTAATAGATTCTATGAGAAAGTTAAGTATATATTTATTAACATGATTTTGTTTTTATCTCATCATAAATGCCAAAAAGGACTTCATTTGTTGTTAACTATTATTATTGTATTATACAAAATCTAAAGATTATTATTAAATTTATTTAAATATTTAAGGCTGGAGCTCATTTCGGTGCAATTTTAGCAAATCAAGTACCTAAAATGTCAGAAAATACTTTCTTGCTCATCCAAAAGTCTATTGCATCAATATGATAGACTAATTAATATTCGTCTTCAAACTAAATATAACAGAAAAGATTCCTCGACTGCTGTCGAACTCTTTGCAGAACAGTCAGCATATGCACACACACACCTACACACTCATACTCACACACTAACTAAACATCTAACTACAGCGAAAAGAAGCTCATCGTCACAGTTTGCCAATTGCTAGAAAATAAAACGTTGGCATTGTTATAGCACTGAGTTTCTAGTGTGTGCTTTGTTGTTATGAGCACCTATCGCCTTCATTCTCCAACCTCCCCCCGCCCGTAGCGTATGTAACAAGCGTTGTAAAGCAAACATTTGTTAACAAAACATTGATCATTGTTCAACATGTAAATTCACTAATTTGGCAACGAAAAAACCGCCAGCTATAAATGGTAACAGCCACGAGACTGGGGACTGGGGACTGGAGACTCCTACCCTCACGACGGAGCCATAACAATTTTTTTCCTTCGTATTTGTTTTTGTTTTTTCTTTTTGCATACAACAACGAAATGAATACGTGTTGTTATTGTTGCTGCCTGCACATTTTCCTTAACAAATAAAATAAAAATTTGCATAAAAATCAAGAAAATAAAATACGCATTGCTCTGGCCACAGTCTCGCGTCTAGAATCAGAACAGAGCTCAACAAAATCAGCGAGAGCTGCGAACTTATTAAAGTTGTTGGCGGCTGCTGGAGGCTGCTGTAGGCAGCACTTGACAAGGATCAAGGTTGTAGCATCGGTACTTGCAGCCAGCAACCAGCAACCAGCAGCGAGCAACGAGCACAGAGCAACTTGCCTGGGTAGGGCAAGTTCTTGGCCGTTGCGTAGAACTATGCTTCACATACCCTGCATGCCTTGAAAGTGCGTGCAATGGGGTATAGCCCGATAAGAGAGTCAAAGTGGTTAAGTACACATTGAAAATACATTTAATGAAATGGCACAAGCAGTAATGTATTTTTTAAGAGCTATCTGTTATCGATAACTTTAGCAACTGCTAATGCTTATGTTTATGTATGTAAATAAGTATATATATACTGCAAATATATTTAATGAAATGGGTTTAATTTTTATAGGGTTTAAATTTGATTGGTATCTCTCTTAATTTACGTTCCTTTCGGTGCACATTAAATATCTTTACTAACAACTTCTCTGCCTATATTTAGGGTATCTTCTCGTTCAGCATAGCCTTGTTTTGGCATTCGTACTTGTTTTGATTTTAGTGTGGGGTGTACGTAGAGCACGTCATTCTCCTTGCGGCTGTGCTCCAGCAATGGAAATTGCTTTATGGCTTGTATATGCAGATTGCCAGTCCGGCAGTCCTGAGCATTCGCAACTGAGCACTGAGAACTGAGAAGCGGGAACTGAGAACTGCGAACTGCTAGCTGCTAGCTGGCTGGCTGGCTGGCTGGTTGGCTGGCCGACTTGCCTGTTTGCCTGCAACCTGTCGCAGTTGCAAATGCTCTTTGTGAAATTTATGCGCAAGCGCGCTGATTCTTATTTTTTCGCCTTTAACAAGGCAAACGACAACAGCAGCAGCAGCAACAACAACAACTTCTTATACAACCCCCGCCTCGCTGCCCGTTTTTGGGTTTTCTGCTGAAAATTCAATTTGCTACAAAATGTGCGCCGCTTTTGCATATCTGGCAGCAAAAATTCGTGATTTACAATTTTCGTTTCGTTTCGTTTGGTTTCGTTTTTGCCTGCGCCTCATCCTTGCCAGCCAGGCTCCAGCCCCAGCTCCATCTCCAGCTCCAGCGTCAGCTCTGTCCCCAGCTCGAGCTCATTTGGCATACTCGTAGCTGAAACGTTTTGTGCTCTTCTCGTCTCTGATTTAATTTTGTTGTTGCTGGCCGGCCCTGGGTCTTCGGTTAGACTTGGTTCACCTGTTTATGCCAGATTCCAGCCATGCGATTAAAATCACCTGCGCAGGCATGCGCCCACGCAGCCTCACAGTTGCCCCAACTTCTCAGCGCGCTCAGCTCGCTCGGCCGAGTTGAGTTTGTCCCTCAGTTTGGCTTCTTCAGCTCACGGCCGTCGTCTCTGCAGCCTGCAGCTTCTCGTTTCGTTCCGTTTCGTTTCGCCTTGCTTTGATTTGGGGCTCGTTTCTTCTTATTATTTCTGTTTCTTGCTGCTGCTGTTGCTGCCTTTAAAGACTGCGCCCGCGTCCTCGTTCATTTATTATGTACGATCTTTTATTTTTTGTGGGTTCTGGTTCTTTTTTAGTTTTTATTTTTTTTCTTCTGATTTTTCTTTTTTTTTTTTTTTTTGGTTACCTCTCGCTGTTTATTCAAACTAATTTAATTTGTGCTCGGCTTTCGTGGTGCGCCCGCAGGTAGGTTGGCTTCACGGACAGCACTGGACCCACTGGAACCACTGGAACCGCTGGCAGCAGGTTGTTGCTGTATTATTTTGGCGTTTCACGCACTTGGCGCATGTTGCAGTCACGCCTTTTGTTGCTGGCTGTCCATTTGGACGGCATTCCTTTTTTTTTTTTTGTATTTTTGGAGTCACAGCTAAAGCCAAAGCCACACGCAAAAAGTTGTTAAAATGCAAATTAAATTAGAGACAAACTGGGCAGGCAGACAGCACACTCACAAACACCTACACATTGAGGGGTGTGACAGTGTGTGTGTGTGTGTGTTGTTGCTTGTTGTTCGTGGGGTGGGGTTCGCCTTTCTGCTGTTGTCCATTGGATTAGTTGTCTGCAAATGACATGAACCATGCGGACAATGATTGCCGATATGCAAATACCCAACCAGGTGCAATATGTTGCACAGAGAGAGCCCCGCTAACCCGAAAAGCTGAGAGCAATAAGCATTCCGAGAAAGCTTATATAATACCAAATACTGGAGCTAGAAACTCATTTGACAAACAATATTTTGCGTATGTTTTAGCCAGAAGTATGCAAGGTCTACTTAAGGGACTTTTTTTCTAATCTTATTCACTCTTTCCCTCTAGCAATTTGTTCGTTTGCTCTCTCTCTCTCTCTCTCTCTCTCTTTCTCTGAAACCGAAATGAGTCTCTCTCCCACTCTCTCTCTCTCTTTATATCTCCCTCTACCTTTCACTCTTTTTATGTCTCTCTCTGATTGCTTCGCACTTTTCTATCTTCTTATTCTGTCTCTGTCTCTCTCCCTCTATTTTATTTCCTATTTTCAATTTTAATGTCTTTATATACATATTGTCCTTTACTTTAGCAACATTTTGAAATATTTCTTTTCCATAATTTACAAAAATTGTAATTTAGATATTCTTGTCCATGCAGTTCCTTAGCGCTTTCACGTGCATAGCCTGTTAGCCATTATCTCACCGAACGGCAGATTATGCAACACCAACTGTTAAGCCCGCCTTTTGGCATTGCCACAATGAATCGGAGGCGAATCGTTAAGTCAGCCAGCAAACGCGTTATAAAACAAAGCAAAAATCGTCTTGCACAATGCAATGCGACAACGAAACAAAAAAGAAGCTACCCAAAAATGGCCATAAAACAAATGCGGCAAATCGATGAAAGAGGGAAAGACAAAAAAAAAAAGAAAACAAACAACAAATTTTTGGCTTAACTTTGTTTTGTTTCTCACTTGGAGGAGCGGCAGAAGCAATCAGTGCACCCACTGTCAATGCCTGCCCCACTCTTCCCCTACTGAATATCCCTTCAGTCCCGCTTCTACTGCGGCTGCAGCATCAGCAACAGCATCTGTGGTGGCTGCCACAACTTTAACACTTGTTTGCCCAGCTAATCGCGGCTGCATCGTCGCCTCGGATTTCAGAGCCAATATGTAAGGCATTTAAAAGCGCACAAAAAGGCCAGACAGAGTTTAAGTAGAATTAAGCATCCAAATTCATGAGTCAAGTTACCGCACGAAGGCTTCTTTATACATATATAAATATATATATATATATATATATATATATATATATATATATCTACCTATATATCGTTTTTTTTTTGTGCTGAATGCCTTTGGTTTTTGATTTGTGTGGCTTAATAAAATACCGAGAAGTCGCCATCGTCGGCGACGCCGTTTGGGCCCCATTGGGAAACAATGAAATCTTCCGGCGCGCTGTCAATGATTCTACCCCAAAAAGCGCTGTAGCTCTGTATCTGTAGCTGTATCTGTTTATGTATGTGTGTGTGTGTTTTGGTGATTTATATGCCTCGTTTTTGGCCAATTTTCGTTTTTAGTTCAGTGCTGCGGTTAAATAATGCGCTTCCAAGAATATAAACACGCAGCAACAAAAAACACATATACAAAAACTCAAAAGCCAAAGAAACAAAAAATCAAGAAACAATAAAAAACTGTTGCACATTCCCCTTGTGGGTTAGGAGGGCCTTGAATATGCATATAATGGTCATATCTATTCCATAATTCGTTATTTGTCATTGTTTGCCTCTTTATTTTGATTTTGGTTCGCCTGTTTCTCTTTATATTGTATATACTTTTTAGTTTTTGTTTTTTTTTCGCTGACGGCTCAAATCAACATGTTGATTTTCTAAGCAATTAATTTGATTAACTGGCAAGCTGTGGCTGCGGTTTGGTGCGCCTTTGATTTGGCCACAGTAGAGTTCGATGTCAGTACAAACATATATCATGAGCATTAAGCATTAGGCATTAACCATTGAGCATTAAGCATTATTAATTAAAAGTTCTTTACAGCTAATTGCAGCGTATGATATAAGCCAAGGCAGCTGTCGACGATGAGCTATTGATCGTTCAACGGAAATGCCTGACTCAGTGGCTCCTTTGAGCTCAACGGATTCACAAGATTGTACATTTCACGAGCTTTTTGTTACTTATGATATCAAATTCATGCCAAGACAGAGATATACAAAGGATAATCGTTTTTGCGCTAATAACAATAATATCAGGGTATCAAAAGAATGTAATAAAAGCCCAAAATCATGTGCTATAGGTAACGCATTCATAAGTTCCAATTCGTTCTATTTACAAGGAGGTAAAAAAAAAATAGTTTTAAACTTTCAAAAAAACAGCAGCATGCGGCAAGTTCGTTGCCTAAGTCTTTTGATTGCAATGGGATAGAAAAGTTAGTTCGTGGATTGCAAGTCATTTTTTTGACAACAAACACATTGCAACGATGTTATCAACAACAAAACCAAAAACAACAGCCACACAGTATGACCACCTGCCAGGCACACCTATGTACATATACATATATATATACATATATATTTTTTTGGGCGTATATGCGCCTGATTAGCTGTTACCAATATTTTTGTTAACGTTTTTCGCTGCACTAAAAATTAGTCGCAATTCACGAATATTTGCTCGAGTTTTTTTTTTCATTTTTTGGTTTTTGGTTTTGTTTCTGTTTTTGTGGCACAGCACATTTGTTGCATTTGCCACACATTTGAATGTTTTTCGGAATTGAAAACTCTTTCGACTGAGAGCTGCAGCTGTCGAGGCACAGGCGCAACGGCAAACGTTAATTAATTACGATTTATTGACCAAATTTGTTGATTAGACAATTGACGTTTGCCGTTGTTACGGCTGTTTCAATTGCCGTTGCGCCTGATTTTGATGTTGCCACACAATTTGGCCACTTGCCACACAATTGTCGTCAATTAATTGCGCGCTTTGATTTCGTTGATTCGTTATACCGCCCTGCAGGTGGCAATCGGCATTTCGGCTCGATGTCAATACGTTCGCTGGCTAAATTTCATGGATGTCAAACAGCTTTATTTAGCTTTCAAGTTTTGGTAAAATATATAGCAAAAAAAGACGATTAGAAAGCTTACAGCTTTAGTTTTTAAATAATAAAATGAATAAATGATACAATAAAATCTCTCTATATACTCCACATCAAACGAATGACTTAGGCAACGAACTTGATTATGCTACGCTTGTAGAAAATTGAATGTATAGAAAATGTGACTGACTGACAAGTGGCTAACAAAAAAAATTTCCATAGATTACTGCTGTATTTGTGATGGCTGTGGTGGCGGTGTTGGCGGTGGTACTGGTGCTGTTTGGTGGTGTGAAATTCGTAACTGGCACTCTCTTGTGGAACGAACGCCGCATCAATCAGCGGCGGCAGCTTAAATGCTGCATCATGACAAAACCATTACACTTGACCAGAGAGCGCGCTCCGGGTACGTTGATGGCGTCGGCAGATGCTCAGATGACTAGGCGACTCGGTTCAGCTCTCGACGTGATTGATTGATTGGCAGCGTGAGCAGCGGGCGCTGGGCAAATGGGCAAACCGGCAACGGCGGGCAGGGCGATTGCACTGATGCTTTGTCTAAAAGCCGTTTAGAATAACACCAATCGACCAAGAATAACACCAACAACAACAACAACAACAACAACGGCAACAACAACAGCAGCAGCATCAACATCAGCAGCTACATCCACATACTGCTACATAACGAGCCCAGCAGCGAGAAATTATGCATTGTGTTGGAAAAATGCTTAATCTGTGCAATGCCAATGCCAATGCTACATATCAAGGCATCCTCACCTGGCCATACACTCACTGTGGCAGTCAGTCAGCCAGTCAGTCCGACAGCCAGCCATTCAGGCTGGCAGTTGGAGCCATCCAACGGCCGGCGGCCGTCAGTTGATTGCGCTTCATTATTAATGCCAAACTGTGCGCCGGCATTCGTTGAATTTGGCTTTTGCAATTTGCTCTCAATGCCGCCGCCGTCGCAGTTGCTCCAGACCCGCCTTGGCCTTCAGCTCGCTGCGGGGGCAGCGGAGACAGGCATTAAAAATGAGCTCGGCGTAACAGGTGGATGCCGCAGCCGCAGCCGCAGTCGCAGTCGCAGCCGCTGTTGCAAGCGCAGCCACGCCGATGATGGCGACGGCAACGTGATTTTCGCCAAATCGCTTAGATTATTTTGAGATTGCTTGCGCCAGTCGCTGCCAAAACAGTTGTCCGTCCGAGCCGTCCACACAGTCTGGCACTCCTTTTCCCTCCTTCTCTCTCTCTCTCTCACTCTCTCAACTGGCCAGCTCCGCACCTTGCATTTGAACTTGAAACATTTCATTTTGCTGGCTAGCTGGCTGGCGGCATCCGAGAGAGCTCGTAGTCGGACCGATCGATTAGTGGCATTCTATTGCGTTCAATTTTCATGTGCAACATTGAAGCGATCGCCGTTGGCACAATAAACACGCGATTTATTTCATGCCGAGCATTCAAGTGCCGCAGTCGGTCAGCTAAAGGAGGAGCAGCACCACCACCACCACCATCACCACCAACACTAACAACAACAGCACCACCAGGCAGCCTTGCCTTTGCTTGGCTTGGCTCGGCTTGGCTCGTCTTGTGGTATGTGATAATGGGATGATGGTATGATGATGCATGCGCGGCATACACAACATCCCAACAGAACAGCAACAAGTTGCGAAGGCTGAAAGAGCAAATCATACGAATTCCACATACTCTACTATATATTGGGGAAAAATAAAGCATGTTTTGTATAGACTCAATCTGAATACTAGAATTTTTCAAATTGTTAATAAACAAATGAAAATAAATATACAAATATATATATATAAATATATATATAAATATATAACATACAAAGATTTATCTATTTAAACCAAATCCATCTCAACTAAAGACGTTGTTTTACATTAAAACCCATAGAAACCAAATAGAACTCTGTACTTATCGATATGCCTGGCAACTATCAAAGAGTATGAACAACAACAATAATAACAGCAACCTACTCTCTTACATATATATATATTTGTATTTTATTCGCTTTTTTTTAGTTGGTTGCTTTTTTCCTCACTAGCGGCCAAGGTTAGTCGCTTGCCTTAGTCGTTGTCGAAGCTTACTCTGCCGCATTTTAGTCGGTAATTGCTTGTGATGTATGATTTTGAGTTCTAGTTTTGTGGCCTGGTCCAGCCTGGGAATATCTCACAGACAGACGCACGGACGGTGCGGAGTAGAGCTTTGTAGTCGTTTTGCTAGCTGATTGCTGACGATGCCTATATATGCGGGTGATGTATGTTATATAGCTACAGGTATAGGTAAAGGCCATAGATATTGATTTGACAGGGGGTATCGCATTGATGAGTGTGCTTTCGACCACTGTCACACTTTCTAAGCACTTTCACCCAATTAGGGCGATCAGTCATATCGCATATAAATATACATATATTTCTATATATAACTGCACACATATACACTGTATGAGATATATGCAGACTATCAAGGAGCTGCTGATCTTATGCAAAAACGAGAGAGCAATGAAAAGCAAAAACTTGAGTCTCTGCTCTCGATGACAATCTTTTGTTTTCACTTCTGCAGAAACAAAAGCCATAAAGGATAAATTGTGAGTCGCAAGTCGCATTCGACTTGTGCCTGCGACTGGGACTGCAACTCGGTTAGGTAGCCGCATTTAAAACAGTCGGCGGCAATCGTTGAACTTTTGGCTTCGACAAGTGCACAGCGGGGCGTCTTGGCCAGGAAACAAAAAGGAGGCGGCGCTGCTGGCAATTTTGTTTTCATTTCAACTAAATGGAGTGGATGGGGCGGCTGCTGCTGCTCCTGCTGCCGCTGCTGCTGCTGCGGCTGCCTCTCAGCTGCGATTATATCGAAAGACAAACGTTGGCCCATTGTTTGGCCAAGGCCCAATTGGGCCAAGTATTTAAGCTTCTATCGCATGATTGATTGACTGCATATACAACAGAACAAATACATTCATTTTACATACAATATTGAAAACAATTTCTCTCGATCTCCTCGAGTGACGTCGTTGTTGCTGTTGTTGTTATTTGATTTGCTGTTGCTGTTGTTGCTGCTGCTGTTGTTGTTGTTGTTGTTCTTATGTGCTGTGCTTTTCATGCCATTTCGATACGGGCCTCATTTTTCTCGCCACAATTAAAGAAGAAAGTTGGCGGCGCAATTAGAAAACTCGCATCGATCAAATGGCCACAGACACAAACGTCATGGCTGCGTAGTGTTTACTATCAAATACTGTGTCTAATTTTCAAGTCTTGTTCTCTTCTCGTCATCTCGTCAAAATTTTTTTAACTATATTACCAAGAACTATGTCTAAACGATCCCCCCAAACCGAGTTACCTCGCGATGCGCATGTGATGCAGGCACTGCGCCGCGAGCTCCATCGCAATTCGCGCCAGATAACGCAGACATTTTGGCAGGAATTTGAGCAGATACGTAATCGGCAGCGCAATCAGCTGATACAGGAGCGCAACACTCGCGAACGCCTATCCCTGATGATGCGCGACGCGAATCTGGAGACACAGCAGCAGGCAGAAGCACTCAGTCGCAGCATCAGCTCCCATGGCGTTAATCCGATTGCACCGTCGCCACGCATGCGACGGGATGCACCTGCCATAATGCCCACGGCTGAGGAGATAACGAAAGAGCTAAAGAATTCGCCGATGCTCAGGCGGCCAAAGGGCCTAGCCAATGCGACGAACGATTCGCCGTTACGTCAACTACCTTCAGCTTCATCGAATTTGCCGCGAGCCCCGCCCTCATCTAGGATTACCGTTATCCCGGACACACCCAACATGCGTACGCCAGCCAGATCAAGCTCAACCTTTTCCAAGCTGCAGCTGGCCTCAAAACCAAAGAAATGAAACCTTATTTTATTTTCAAATTAATCGCTATCAATAACAATTAAAAAGTAAGAGCTCATTATCAATTGCATATTGATTCTTAGATATTGATTAAATAGTGTTAATTGTTGATCCAAAGGATAATCAAATTTTATGTAACAATATGTCAAGAAATATTTTGTTGTTTTTATAAACGAGCCATGCGACATTGAATGTAAAGTTATTTGAGATAGCAATAAATATATATTTCAAGCACATTAATTGTATAAAATGCAAATATGGAGATTAATGCTTAGTAAGCAATGCTAAGACTCAGTTTAATATGAAGTAGTTTTTCAGGAAGCTAAGCATTTGACACTTGAAACAGCAAGAAGAATTCAAGAACTATCTTTTTACTCAAGTCATCAATCAATATTAAATACATATACCATTCAAAAGTGATTTCATATATGTTTTTACACCAAATCATGTCTAATCACAATTTTAAGATTTCATCACTGCTAAACTCAAGTCGAACTGACCCCAAAAACTGAATGCTAGCGCATTAGCAAACAAAATGTGAAAAAAAGAAACAACAAAAATAATAATAACAACAGCTTGCAAATTAATTAACGGTACACGGCCCTCATATATAAATAAAGACAAAGCAAGTGTAAGAAAGAGAGAGAGAGAGAGAGAGAGAGAGACAGATTGGCAGAGTGAGGGAGAGGGTGAGACGGTGCCACACGCACCTGAGTAATCAACTTGATGTGGGCATGGCCAAGCGAATGTTACGTTACGTTAAATGATTCTGATGCTCGATTCCGCTGGTACAACACAAATATGATAAATCACGCTGAACAACAACAACAACAACAACAACAAATGAAAACAATCAACAAAATGTAACGTTATTCATCACAGGTGGTAAATTTAACTGACAACAAACGCGCGCCGATCCCCCAGCGCAGATTCGCGTACTTTGTCTCCGATTCCGATACCGATACCTAATACTTAACACACACTCATACACACACACAGAAATCGAACAACGGCAATTTCTGGGTCAAAATAATTAATAAAAGCGAACGACTTTTCTGCGCATGACTTGGCCAAAATCAGGCGTTCGCCTTCTGCCTGCCGCCTGCTGCCTGCTGGTGGCCACAGAGTCAGACACCAATTTTGACAAGCTCAGCGCGAGGAAGCGTCGTGGCAGGAGGCGCAGGCGTTCCAGCTTTCAGCTCACAACTGGGCAGTCGCAGTTTTGTCGTCGCTTTGGCGCATGCGCAAATAAAGCAGCACAAACAAAAAAAGTGGTAATAATCAATCAAAATGTCTTAAGCAAATCACTCGCATTTCAACTACCTCCCCTAAAAAAAGAGTAAGAAAAATTACAGAGCCAAGCACTAACTGATTAACTGAAATGGTCGACAAGTGCGTTTATACGTTGGAAAGTTTATGAAGTTAGCTACTAAGGCATAGATCAATAATTTCCTGTACTCTTTGACAAGGTTTAGATCCCTTCTCAGGGAAGATCCCTTCTCAGGAAAAGAAGCTAGGTTAACTTTAGCAATAGCAAATAGAGAGAGAGAGAGAGAGAGAGAGAGAGAGAGAGAGAGAAAGAGAGATTTAATATATTTTAAGCAATCTATGTCTTGGTTTATAAGAATCCATACCCAGAGCTATTAAGAGCTTAAGGAGAGTGAATGAGAGTGAGAGGCAATAAGATAGAGCAAAAGAACCATTACACATTTCACTTGTTGTATAACTCGCTGATCAGAGAGAGAAACAACTGGAAGGAGTAAACTCTCTTATACATTTCATATAATGTGCTACATAATTATGCAAACTATGCTCACTTGTGGCCCCATACTCAGAAAAAAGAATCAGCTTGCATCATGTTCATTGTTGTGGGTCACTCTCACTTCATTTCCGCCAGTCTTGAATCAAATTCATAAACATTTCAAGCCTTATCGCAAAAAGTTGCACTGCATAAACGCCGCTGGGTACTGACTGACTGCCTGTGACTGACTGGCAAAGTTTGTTTGGCAACTTGTGATGGACGTCGGTTGGGCAACAGTCACGATTTGCATGTGCGACAACTGTTGCCAGCGCACAACAAACAGCAACAGCAGCAACAACACCAACAACAACAAGAGCAACAAATCGCGAGCACATTGAACTGTCATTGACACGGCAGCAACTGGGCACACGGACAGAACCAGGCTCAGCTCAGACCATCAGCAAAACGCGAGACACCTGTAACTGAAGTTGAAAGGCAAAAGGCAAACGATGAATGCTTGGGTGGTGCAGCCACAGCCGCAGCAGCAGCAGCAACAACTGTTGCTGATGGGTGCAGCAAACAGTCGTCTGACGTTGTATAGTGTTTCGTAGTCCGGGTTCCCAGTTTTGCTGGCCAATTACTGCAAACAAATTCGAATGCGAATGCGCATTGAAAATTGTGGCAAGGTTGGTAATTTAAGACTCACGCCGCGAGACCGAAAAGTTCGAGCGCCGAACCAAAAGCCGAGAATCGAGAACCGTATTTTTTTGTCGCCATTCGCTCGCTGTTGTTGTTGGTGATTGAATTGCTGATTTAACGGTTGCTGTTGTCAAATTAATGACATTCATTCAATTCATACCATTGGCAAACGTGGCCAAAACGGTAGTTTTTATTGCTTGGCAAATTGCAATCACCAAACGGAGCGCGCGTGTTATTAAAGTTGTTGCTGTGTGCTGTTGCTGTTGTTATTGCTATTACTATTGCTGTTGTTGTCATTGTCATTGCGGCTGTTATTAATGTAGTTATTAAATATTTACAACTGCCGCCGCATAAAGCGTGCCAATAGTGGGTGCAGTGCAGCGGTGCTGCACCACCTGGTCCTGGGGGTTACCCAACCGATGTCAAAGTGCAAAAGTTTAGCGCAAAGTTCTTGTCATTATTTGCAATCGTTTCGTTTCGTTTCATTCCGTTTCATGCCGCTTTGTTCCGCTTGCGCTCCTTGCTGCTCCCAACGCGCAAAGTGAAAGGCAGCTCTAGTAGAAGTAGAATCGTAGCTAGACCTCGTTCTGTGCCGCTTTAATTAATGACTGTTTTATATAATTTAATTAGTTGTTAATGATTTGCTGATTGGCTGGCACGGTAGGACCATGAATCAAATGCTAAGTGAGTGTCGCCCGCTTCGCAGTTCATTTTTTGGCTCTTTGGCTTTTGGGTGGGCTTGGCAGATGTCAGGGTTGCCGCCTGTCTTAAGATAGCGCAACATAAACATGGCGCTAACTAGTTAATTAGTTCGTGGACAAGCGATACCAACTAATGGCCAAAAATAAATCTCTATATAACAGTTAAGAGCTTAACAAAAACAACAAGCACCATAGGTTACGGAGTCATTATTAGGATTGACTCAAACTTGTGGAAACTATATAATTGACTAGCTGTAGAATGGCTTTAGCAATAGATTGGCAAAGTTTCCTTTGGCAAAGCCAACTCAAAAGAACAAATCATGATACAACTTAGACTATCTCAAAAGCTCTTTCAGCATATCTTATCAGCAACTGAAAATATTGCTAAATTCTGTCAGCTTCAATCATGACTCAATCGTTCTGCTTTAGCACAATCAATGCAAAATTTGGTCACTTGCTTCTAGAAGACCTCAAAACCCCAAAAATTTCGATTTCAATCTAAGGCCAAATCGAACATAACAGTCTAGACAAAATGCTTGTTGTTTCAGTACGAATCTTAAATCGCCCAAACTGAACAAGCGACAACAACGCCAACAGTCACTTGCCACAGCTTTGCAATTTGGCTATGTTGTGGCATGAATTGCATATTTAGCATGCGTAAACTGCTCGATAAAAATAATTTTAGAAATAGAAACCACCAGAAAAACCAACATCGTTTGCATGACTTAAATGCGAATCAGTCTCCGGCTTGGCGCCATAAATTACAATTACAGTTAAGAGACGCCTTTATCGACCCTCGATTTACTCGCCAATTAGGCAAAGCTCATGCGAGTGTAGGCGGACTTAGTTAAGTCCACACATTTCTATGCCAGATGTGCCGATGATAGCGTCCATGTGCCGCCGCGATAAGGTGGATCCAAATTGTCGCCAGCCGGTGGCTTAACACATTCATGCGAACGACCTGCCAATGTTTGATTGATAATAGAGCACTAAGCCAACTAAGGCTGGGCAAAGCAATATGCACAACTCCAATTCTCAGCTGTTCCAAAATTGTTGTATCTGTATCTGTATCTGTATCTGTATCTGTATCTGTATCTGTATCTGTATCTGTATCTGTATCTGTATCTGTATCTGTATCTGTATCTGTATCTGTATCTGTATCTGTATCTGTATCTGTATCTGTATCTGTATCTGTATCTGTATCTGTATCTGTATCTGTATCTGTATCTGTATCTGTATCTGTATCTGTATCTGTATCTGTATCTGTATCTGTATCTGTATCTGTATCTGTATCTGTATCTGTATCTGTATCTGTATCTGACAAGAAGAAGAAGCATCAGAAGGAAGTTGACTTTGTCGTCCGGTTGATGTGACGTTGGCGGTAACTCAATATTTAAGCACTTATACGTTAATTTTGGCACAAATTGAATTAATAAACCATGTTGGACATTGTGTGCGGTCTCCTGTTACAGCATTCTCCGATGTTGCTCCACAGCACTCCGCTGAGAACGAGCTCCTGCTCCTCCTTTTCATAATTCATTAATTTATGCGCGGAACGCGGCTCAATGAACCACGACAACAAGCGCAGCACTGACCAAGAGATTGGCAAAACGAACCACCGAACCGCCTCGATCGCCCCGAAAACAGAATTTGAATTTACAAGCACGTAACGTTGACCCGCTCGCCCCTCCCCAATCACTCCCCACTGTCGCTGCCACAGCCGCTGCCGCCTCTTACGTGATTGGCTTACATTTGGCGCTGCTGTTGGGCTCCTTTTGGTGCTTCGACGATATTCGTCGCGCGGTTGTAAATTAGAACATGCTAAATGTAGTACCGAAATTGCGACCCAGCGGGACCCGTGACGAGTCCGAAATAATTGTTGTTGTTGCTGCGCATGTTGCTGTTCCGCGCTATAACCCACGGCAAGTGGACAAGCACACACACACACACACAGAGAGCGAGCTGAGAGTGTATGAGTGTGTAAAGTGTATGTCTTTGGTAGTTAAAGGTGCGTAAATATGATTTTCATTTACACCTTTGCTGGCCTCTTGGTACGCCAAATGCTGCAAGGGATGCGTTTGAAGTAGCCGATGCGATTTTCAAATTCCACAAGAGACGAATCCCGGCATGGACTCAGTAAGCTCGGAGAGTGACAGTTTCGATATTAAGGTTTTCATATTCTCAAGATGGTGGAGTTAGAGGGGAAGCAAGAGATAGAATGAGCAATAGACTGAGAGAAAGCTTGGATCTTTAAGATTAAATATGCTTAAGATAATATATTAATATATTTCTAAAGCTATGAAGAATCATCAGCAAAAGAAATAACTCTGTCTAAATAATAAGATTTTCATTAAAATATTCTAGAAAATCATAGCCGAAAACATAGCAAATGCTCATTATGTATACGCCATGTATACATAAAAAAAAAAAAAACACGCACACACGTATTTAAAAATAACTCTGAGAAGTTCACTAAAAACTTTTGCAAACTTTCAACTTTTCTTGCTTTCAATGGCCGCAAAATTGAACTGTTTCCCTCCACTGCAGTGGCCGGTGCATTTGCATCGGCTGTGGACCATTTTCACATCCTTTTGGTTGCTCGTAACAACAATGCACCGACTCGACTCGACTCGTGCCATGCCAGTGACTTACATAAGGGGGTCCCAAACTCAAAATAAGCATATGATTTATTGTCATTTTGAGTTCAAGAATTTGCAAAAAGGTAAAGGTAATAAATTGTATGATTATTGTGGATTTGTGTTGTTGTTTTTCCTTTTGTTGTCTTTGGTTTTGTTTTTGTTTTGTGGACTGCCGCCGCCCGCTCACCCCTTTTCATTGGACGGCCAAAGAAAGCAGGTACAACGAACGTTTTTAGCATTTTGGTAAATAAGCGATGGAAATGGCGCGGCTGTGGGGTTGAGGGGCAAACAGTTAACTTCATTCGCTCGTGGTTGGGTCAAGGGTTAAAATGTGGGAGTCACGATTCTGTGGGGCTAAGCGTTTTTGCTCACTACGCGCTCGCATGAAATGAAGTTACCAAAAACAAAAATATCAAAAATACCTGGGAAGTACCGTTTGATACACACACACAGAGGCACACACATACACACACACGTTAGCGTACACACATTAGCGTTTTAAGTCGACCTCTGCCTACAACTTTAACTGCAGCTACGGATTCAACATCGAAGCTTTATCAATAAATTATTGAGCCATTATTGTTATTACAATTTCTTTATAATGTTGGCAGCGTGCGCTGCAAGTTGCTTGTTGCTGTTGCTGTTGTTGTTGTTGTTGTAGTTGCTGACCATTAGCGTGTAGTTGCTGGCCGCCAACGGGGCCGAGGTTTCAACCTCAGCGACAGCCCCAACCTTACCAGAGCCTCATCATCATGTGCACAATGGAGAGCAGGTCGCGGTCAATGCGAAGACTTTGCTGCCGCCGCAGCTCGCCGCAGATGCCACAGCCGCCACAGCCGCCACAGCCTCCACAGCCTCCACAGCTGCCGCCGCCTGGCAGGTTCATGACAAATGCATTAAAGCTTCAAACAGTTTTCCCGTTGCAAGTTCTATGGCGGCTTTTTCTACTCAGTTTTCGTTTTCTTTTTTGTGCCTTTTATTGTTATTGTATGAATATTGTAAATGATTTAATGAGTTTTAATTGAGCTGAGGCAATAGAAGAAGAAGAAAGGTAAGAAAATATTTAATGAGTTTAATTGATAGGAATAGACGCAGCTGAAACGAGGAGAAAGCCAGCACTCGCTTAACAACGACGCCTGGAATTTCCCTTTGGGTAGGCAAGTATATATAAATAACATAAGTATACATACATATATGTATGTATGTCTGTGTGCGTGTGTAAATATCTCTCTGTTGGCTGTCAGTTCACCGTTGTTAACCGTTGCACTGGCCACTGATAACAGGCACGCGCCCCGCAAATCAAAGAATTGGCACAGCCTCTCAGATCGTAACTCAGGCCAATGAATCATGCACAGAGGCTTATTAAGAGAGCGGGGCTCACGGGTAGGAGGCACAGGACGCGGTGGTGCAGAGAACGCAATCTCAGCTCTCAGTCACAAGTTGACCATTGATCTTTTGCCCAGCTGAGCAGATGCAGGGCAAAAGCAGCACGGACCAGCCAGCTCCAACAACGTGTGGGCCATAATCAAAATCTGAAAAAAAGAATGAAACGTGTTGCCTGCCTTTTGACATTTTTTTGTTGTTATTTGCAGCTCGCGCTCGAGTGTTTTGCATGTTAACATTTTATTAGTCATAACAACGGCTAACAAACGGGCGAAAACAGAAAAAAAAACAGCGACATATGCAAACAAACTGCAAGCACACACAAACACACGCACACACACATCAGCTAACACAGTCAGGCTGACAGACGTACTGCAATTGGCCGCAGGCTTCATCATTGGCCAAAGTTGAGAAATTACCCAGGATCATAATATCCAAATCGTGCTCTTGTTAAAATATGTTCACTTGAGCAATTTCTGCTTGCTAATGAGCGCGCTAACTAAAATTGCATTTTACAAAGAATTTTTACATATTCATAAATACAATTTCAATTTAGCTTAATATAATTTAATTTAAATAAAAATTTTTATTCTTTAATTTGTAGCACAAGCTGGGATCTGTGAATTGTATTATTATTAACTGACATAATTGAGAACCTGTTCTTAGCTGGTTTTCCCATTTAACATAGCTCAGGCGAAATATTTTAAGAATGTCGCCTCGCCCAACCTAAATATAACATATATATAATATATAATATATATATATACTAATGATAATACATTCCGGTATTAAACATAAGCTACCGCGAGTAAGCCCCGCTATCGATTTAAGCCGTTTCAGGAGATATATATTGAACTGAATGAGGCTTAAAAGGCCAAGCCAGAGAATTTCTTTTTGATAGGTTTTGAAGCTTTAAAAACAATATAATATAAATATACTATATTATACTATACTATATGCTATTTGACTTCCAACTTATAAAACCAAATATAAATAAATAAATAATAACTTTCTGAGCCTCGATGTGCTTCATATGTGTTTATAAGGAAACAAATAATTACAATTCTAAAGAAAACTCGTATACTTCACCTATTCAGTTTAACTTCAATTACAATGCTCAATTCAGTTGCTAATCTATTGCGGATATGTAAATGCAGTTATTAATTATCTTGTTGTAAGTAAACAGAAGCATAAAATAATTTTTATTAAACAATGTGTGGCAACTAATATAACTGGCTGGCTGCACGCTCGCAACGCATTGAGTCGAGAATCCGCATAAGGCGAAAACAAAAACTTTTTTAATGGACTTGTCAATGGCCAATGCCAGCCATTAATTATATTTAAGCTGATTTCAGTCAAGAGTTAAATAATAAATAAAAAATATATAAAAACGGTACCGTTGACAAATGCCCAACAACAACAACGGCAAGAGCGACAGCAATGAAACACGTCACTCGATTTTAACCTGTTGCACATGCGGCGCAACAAACACACCTTATAAACAAATGATCCAATTGTCTTCTGCATGACTTAATAATTTCAAAGTTTTTATCATCTTGTTGCTGTTGTTGTTATTGTTCGAAACAAATTTTTCAAACGAAACCCTTGGATATCGAAAAATGAGAAGGAGAAGAAAAAAAAATGAGAAATAAAAATATTATGCGTGACGAAATCTTTTTGATGTGGGAAATGTCGCTTTGAGCCCCACCGACAAGTGTGTGTCCAGCAGCTACAACAACAGCAACAACAACAACAACAAATGTTGAAGAACATGAGACACAAACGTTGCGCATGTCTCTGGGATTAGCCTGAAAGCATTTTCTCAATTTTGATTTTAATCCTTTCTTGGTTTTTTTTTTCTGTATTTTGGGATTTTTTTTTTTTTTTTTTTTTTGGTTTTATTTAATTTATTTGTTTCTCGTTCATCTGGCAGCGAATTTCTGGCTTGGTAAATATTTTTTTAAATGTTGTTTTAGGTTTTTGTTAATTGGCGGCGACATGTGTTGTAGATAGGATAGTTTCGTCGTCTGATCTATGTTGTTGTTGTTGCTGTTGCTGTGGCCTGCTCTTTGGTCACTCAAGTGTGCTTTCGTACGAGGAAGTTTCTAGCTTGGGGATTTATTTATTGCGGTACAACATCAAAAACTGAAACAACAAAGTTTTCCGTATTTGTGTTGTTGTTGTTTACTTTTTATTTTGAATAGAGCTTCGTAAGATATTTGTTTGGACACATTTTGAAAAATGGGAGTATGTCGGCTTTGGGCCGACAAATCAAACGACGCAACGTTGTAGTTCAGAGATTTGGCTCAAATGCTATTTGGTTGCCGGCCAGCGGACAAGCCGACAAGTGATGGGAAAGTGACCAGGGATTTTGATCATTCGATGGGATTAGAGCTGCCTAATTGTGTCATACGAAATAGACCCAGCTTTCACGGCGAACGGTTCAAAGTTGAAACAATTATAGAGAAATTGTACCTGTTGGCCATCTGCCCTAATAATCGAGTCGATCGCAAAGCTCGAAAATTTAGTACAACGTGCCACAAATTAAAACATCATAAAAATCAAAGGCAGATCCAACGGAAACGTACAAAAAGCCGCCGCAAACAGAAGTTGAAGTTGAGCCGCGGCCACAAATTAGACACCGCCTCCAAAAAAAAAAAAAAAAAAAAAAAAACACAACAAATAGCAAAGCAAAACCAACTAACTAACTAACTAAGCCAACACACAGCCTGCCAATGGCTGTGCCAGTGCCTAATGATGACCTTTTCACTGCGGCACGACAACTTAAGGTCATAAACAATCAAAGGCTGCTCCAAGTGCTTCCAGTCCAGCCTCGCAGTCGTAGTCGCAGTTGCAGTCGCAAATGGTGGCAATTGCCCCACCGGCATCAGCATCGGCATCGGCAGCGGCATCGGCTCCGAGCCTCATCTGTTTGGCTACCAGCCAACGCTAATAGTTAATAATAATTATTATTTCATTTCTGGCAAGCGCAACTCCCACCAGCTGACACCAACTGAAAGCCGGGCCAAAAACAACAAGCTGCCAAACGGCGCTGCCATCCATAGGCCGACAATGGTAGCAAAACTATAGCGAATGCAACTGAAGCTTTAAGTTGAGATTTGTTGACTCTAAATTAAAAAAAATAAATAAATAAAAAAAAAATAAAAATAAAAAAAAAAGAACACAAATTGTATTATTAAATTACTTAATAAAGACAAATGTTGCTCAGATATAATACATTCATACATTTAATACATAATTGAATATACAAGAATATTTAAGCGAATGAATTGTATAGATATTTCTTTAACAACAAAAATTTTTAATTTTCTAAATAAATTTTACAAGTATGCATAAAAATTTTAAAAATTAAAAAATAAATATAATATTGAATATTTATTTTAGACATATAAATATATTAATAAAGAGTAAATTTACATTATTTTAAAATTATTTTGGCGTCTGAATTTTATTTATTAATTGTTGACAAATATGTCATTCCAAATCAATAAATAATAAAGTTAACTAAGAAATAATGCTCTACTTTAATGTCATGCCTCTCTAATCGAATTCTTGAATATAATTTTGTTTATAATTTATGCGAAAGGAAAAAATAATACTTATTAATAAATAAAATCTCATTTATTACTTCAAAAAATTCACTCAATAGAGTAAAAATTCTACTCCAATTGCAAAGACCTCTGCCAAAATCACACTAACTTTTGGCTTGTATTTAAGGAGCAGCATTCCACAGTGCTCTCGAATATCTCGCTCTCTCTCTCGGCTGCCAGACAACGGTAACATGGCGTGTTTGTTTATTGCGCATGCGCGCCAATCGGCTTGCCAGAGATCTGCTGGAGCGGCAGCTGGAGCGTCGGCGTCGGCGTCAGCGTCGACTCATTACTTTAGCCCACTTAGCTGAGCGGAGCATCGACAAGTCAGGATCGCTTGCCCTGGGAGCAGCACCCCCCACACACACCGTCTCTCACGCGATAGTTATCCTAATGGTTGGGACTTTCGTTTGAGTCTTTGGCGGGCACATCTATCAGCTCGACTCGACTGCTGGCTCAGTTCAGAGAGCTCTTTTCGCTTGGCTTTTAAGTGAGATGTTGGTAATAAAGCCGCAATTTGTTAACTTTCGGGCAGCGGCGCTCATTTAGCTACCTCATTGGCGGCTGTGTTCGCTCGTTGCCACAAGATTCGTGATTGTTGTTGCAGTTGTTGTACGTTTGGGACATGAGCAGGCAGCTTGTTTGGCTTTTCGTTTTTCTTTTTTTTTTTTTTTGTGTGTCTTAGCCAGGGCTCAACTCATGTCCTGTGCACACATCGCAGTCAGAAATCTCACACACAATAAGAGGATTGGCGGAGGTAAGTGCAAGCAAGCAGTCAAGATTACATGCAAACAAACTGTCCATTGTTCTAGCCAACAACAGCAACGATGTCTGAGGCAGCAAGTGCACAGTAGCCAAACTCCATAAAGAAATGCCCACAAACATGGCCAACGCGAAATGTGGGAAAAATGACGCTGCCTCTGCTGCTGCCGCTGCCGTTGACCACATGGCGGATGCGCATTAACACCCAGCAGCGAAAGAGACAAGGATTCTGTGAGATTATGACATAAGCTGCACGTTCTCAATGCCCATTTTGATATCTAGCTAAATGTACATACATACATAGATATGTGAGAAAGTGTGTGTGTATGTGTGTGTGAGTGTGTGCCTTGCGCATCTGAGAAATTGACACTTTACAACGTACAACCCATAAACGTGACCCAGCAGCGCATTATTTGCATAAACAGCCAGCAAGAATGGCCAAAAACAAATCTACTTTTTCAACCAAGAATCTTAAATACTCTAGGCTAAGCTGATTCACATTTGATGTATGTGAAATGGGTCAACTCATGTGGTGATTGAGTTGAGGAAGATGCTGATAAGACATACATCCATAGGTCATAGTTGGAAGTAAGACGATCTTAACAAAGCTGTGAGAAAAAGTTATTAAATTTAAGATATATCGAAATAATATAAATATATATTAGATATATATTAAAATCATTTCAGCATAACATATCCTTCGTATAGAACTCTATTCACACATATAAACAATCATTAGCTCATTAGATATCGATGTTCGTTTTCATTACCTTCGCAGAAATCGAGCCGTTTCATGCTGCCTTACAAATTCATAATACCTTCAGCTATGCATATAAAAAGATGCGTTATGCCAGCTACCAAACAAGAGTTTAAGGACGCAGGCACGATCCCAGGCAAAAGAAAAACAAACTTACATTCTTTACAATGCGCAATGCGCAACAACAATAAAAATATGAAGCTACCAACGCGATCGCTCCAAAGTCGTGTAAAGTCAATGTTAATGTCGATGGCTGCCAATGTGGCTATTGTTCCACGCCAAGGAGTCTGGAGACGGAGTTGGGAGTCACTGAAGTTGCTATAGTCTCTCTCTATCTCCCTCTCTTTCTCTCCCTGGCTACACTCTCTAGTGGCCATGGTGCTGCAGATCCACAGAGTTTTGGCTCAGAAATTATTGGCTCTGCGTGCGGAGAAAGTGCACGTTTTGCTTGTTAAAAAGCACGAATTGTAATGAAAACAACCTGTTAATCTAAATATCTCACTCGATTGTTGTTGCTGGCGGGGGCAACAACTATTATTATATATAGTCTAGTCGTGTATCGAGTGTATGGTAACTAACTCTGCTCGTATACATATTTGCCCAGCTTAACGGCCAATAGCCAAAACAAATGGCAAGCTTCCCCTACTTTTCTTGCCGTTCCCCCCTTCCTTTGCCTCTTCCGCTCTGCCAGATCTTATTAAAATATCATAACAGCGCACGAATCAAGCGTGACGCCCAGCCGCACAGCGAACAGCCATCGTAGACTCAGCAAAAAGAGAGAAGTTATTTGTACCTGTCAACTTGACCCCTGCAAATAGCTAAACTCCGTTGTGAATGAGTGCATTTTAATGCACAGCCATAAATGTTCATTAGCTTTGGTGAATTGGGCGAACATTGCTTAGAGCTGGACTTGGTTAACTTATCTTAGAAAAGTCTGTGATGCACATTTATTTATGTCTCTTTGTAAGCAATCAGTCAGAAGAATCTTTTGTATGTTCTATACACCTTGAAGAAAAGATATAATACATAATAAATAAAAAAAAACTTGTAAATAGAATAAATAACATAGAATCTGTGCTGCTCTAAATAAAGTAAAATTTTTAATAAAAAAAAAAATAAATGAAAATAATTTTAGTTAAGTACATATACCAATAACAATTATTCAACTACCTCTCCAGCAACTTTAATTCATTTGTCAATTAATTAAGCATCTTAACGGCATCTTCATATATCGCACAAATATTCCTTCTCAGCTCAAAACTTGAGTCATATCTAGGGCATTGACTGCCCCAACAACAATCTTAGCATAAATCAATCAACAGGATATAAGAAAGTCATTGAACACATTTGCTCTCTTCACACATTATCCACACTTAACAGTTACCAACACCGAAGACGCAGAATCATTCGAGAGAAGAAGAAGTAAAAACACCGTTAAAAAGCGAATGAGATGAAATTAATGAGTTTTAAAGTGATTTAAACCGAAAACGAGGCGACAAAGCTACAGCTAATTGAGACAACTGGATCAACCGCAAGGTGACTCACACAATATGCTCCACATTCTCACACCAAGACACCTTCTTCTTCCTTCATATACTTTTTTCGATTTTATTTTTAGTGTTTTTTTTTTTTCATCCCGTGATTAAAGCGCTACCGAAACTCGGCCGCAGCCCGCCTTCCGGCACCCCCTTCTGGCCGCCGGGCAACGCAATTATTATTGCCATGTCATAGTTGGAAAGTGAAGTGCCTGAAAGCCTGGCTACACTGACTACCAATTATATATGTACGTAGGTATACATACATATATATGTACGTATATATGTATATCTGTATGCATATTACTCTTTTACGGTGGCATTCAAACAATATCGAAATCTCTCTAATGAAGTTGAAGATCGGCCCGGCTACTGTCAGCGTTTGTAATTGTACTGCTGTATGTTGCTAGAGAAATCAAAGCAATTGCAGGGCAGACCGTAAGCCACGTCTAACACCGTACTTGAGCCCGTGCGCCCCAAGCATTTCAGTTGTTGTTTTTTTTTTTTTCTCGTCTTTTTCTATCTCTTTTTTCTTCTTCTTCTTCTTGTTGAGAGTGGAGCAGCGAGTGGAGTGCACTTCACAGCGCGAGAATCTCTCGACTCGCAGCAGGTTGACGTTTGCTTTGAACATTTTTAGATATCAACTAAACTCGGTCAGAATTTGGAGCACTGGAGCTCCGGCCAGGCAATTAATCATAGAAATTTCATTCGCAGCACACAAATTGCCAGATAATTGCAGAATATTTCGGCTAGGTTTTACTTTCAAAAAAATGTCGAAAAGCCTGAAAACGTAAATCGCTCATTGGTCAGGTGAGATTTATGGCTTGATTATTTGCTTATGATGGCCAGGCCAATTGGCCAGCGTTTAGGCCAGGCTCAGGCGCTCATTGTTGTTTTTGGTTATACTCTGATATTGCATGGAGTATATCCTTGAGATGTCGCTTTTGTTAGTGGGCTGAACTGTGCTCAAAATATCTAAAGACTCTTTCATTTTAAGACTGTAAGTAATGAGGTGGGGAGAAGTTATCTACATGTTTCTGTATGAACATTCTGCTACTAAATCATTTCCTACTGAACTTCTAGTTCTCGACTGCAACCACTTCCTTAACTTTTTGCATCTTTCAGTGTATTTGGCATTCGTTATTCTTTAGAGAGCCGGCTTTTTCTTTGCCTTGCTTACAGCTGGCAGTCGAGCAATGGCAACTTTAATTGGACTTATCATAGAGTCTGGGCTGTGACTCTGTCTCTAAGCTGAACTCGAGACTCGCATCAGCGTCCATGTACTTAGCTTAGCTGCTTTCTTTTATAGCCGCTTGGTATAATGACTATGTGGATCGGTTCGGCTTGAATTTATCACCCACTCAAATGCATTTTTCCATACGGCGAACTCGCCGAGGTCCACAAGTCGAGTGGAGCCATGTACCTGCCACGGTCAAAGCAATAATTCAATAAATCTATTGCACAAATCCATGCGTTATTGGCAATATGATGATGAGGCTGACTGCAACGATCCAACGCGACGTTCGACTTATGACGATCGACGCTCGACGCTCGACGATCGACGATCAATGGTCGACGAATCGACGTTCGACGCTCGATGCTCGATGCTCGACGTTGACTTGCATTATGCAGAAACTGTCGGCCAGAACTTGAACTCCAACTTGACTTTGACTAAAGTCCATCAAGTGGAAGTGGAGTTGGCCTGTGGCCAACCGCAAAGTATGCCCGGTTTGTTTTTATTATATTTAGCAGAGAGCATAATAATTCTTACAGCCTCAAGTTGATAACGTTTGCATGGCCAATGATACACGCTACGTGGCTCGAGTGCCGGCCAAAGTTGGAAGTGGACGTGGAGGCGGAGGTGGAGGTGTAGGGGGAGATGGGGGCTGCTTGCCTCAAGTGGAGTGGAAGTTCAACTCGGAGTCGAATGCAAATTTGTTGCAACATATTGGCGTCGCTGAGTTGCTACAGAAGTGCGCATCAAAAACTACAAAATAAAGAAAAACATTTATCGATTTGACTACCCATTCGTATACCCTGTATAATGAATGTATGTGGATGCGATTGCAGAGGCCTAAATAAGGGAATATTTTAAAGTCTATTGAGAGAAATTCTGGTATATGAATACGTTTCAGATATGCCAATTACAAACTTTTTCTTTCTTAAAACATTTACAACAGATATACTAGGTATATCTACATATGTATTTCTTTAATATGCTTATCAACTGTACAATATCATAAAACTGACTAAAATACCTCCTCCAGGATATCTCCCAGTGCTGCACTTTTCCTTGTTTATCTTGCGAAACTTTGTGAGCTCAGGCGTAGGCTAGACAGAATACCCAAATGCTCAGCAAAATGAAATATTATTCATGGCTTTGGCAACTTGTTGCAGCAGAGTTTCTGTAGCAAAATCTGCATATGAAAAATTATTATTGTAATCCATTTGGCTCTCTTTTTTTTTTTTTTGGTTTTTTCTTGCCTAAGAATAGCTCGTCTTGGTGCCCGGAAATTATGCAGCATTTTGTTTTTTTCTATGCCGTACCAAAACCGTACCGTTCCGCCCCCGAAAGAAAGGCGTCGGAAGATTTATGCCTGTTGCACAGTTTTTGAAGATTTGCGCGCTTTTTGTTCTGATTCTGCGTCGTCCGTTGGCGTTTTTGGCCCGTCCGTCCGTCTATCCATCTGTCTAACTGTCTGTCTGACGGACTAGCTGGCTGGCTGTCTAGCTGTTTTGGGCCTCGTTGTTATTGTTGCTTGTGGGGGCCTAGAAGATTTGTACAACATGCGCTCGGTGTTTCCCATAACTCAGCATTGCCTGTTGTTCCTGACTGCTCGCTGCTCTCTGCACGCTTCTCTCTGCCCGCTGCTTGCTGCTCGCTGTTCGCTTCTCTCTGCCTCCTGCTAACCGCTCTTGGCGGCCTTTTGGTGTTGAAATCATTTGTAGTGCAAATTTTGCCCCATTGGCCGCTTGATATATGAGGCAAGTGTGAAAATATATTTGATCAAATAGCAAAGCTTTTCCAAATTGCCCAAGAGAGAGGTGAGATTTATGGGATTAGAGCTTAGAAAGGAACTTGAGGTGGCCCCTTATGCGCGCTCTCCCCTCTGCAGGTTTGTCAAGCAGAACGATAACAACTGATCTCAAAAGGCTCAAATTTGTTGATTAGGTGAAAGCAGCTGAAAAGAAATGCATTCATTGAAGATATATGGATTAGACTGTCTATGCTTCAATTTGCAAAATTATAAGAGTTTTGAATATATTACTCATTAGAGGTATTCCCTTAAAAGTTTAATTAAAGCTAACTAATAATATTCAAATAGTAAAAGCAAAATAAAAGGGAAATCCGGAACTACAATGCAAATCATATTTTAATTTCCCATATTATATCTACTGATATAATAAATATGTAGTGAATTTTCACCTCTTTCACCTCACACTCACATGTATGTATGTATGTATGTACATATATTGATATCTATATTTTTAGAGACTTGAGCACACGCTCTACGCAAGTCTTATGCATATTTTTCGCCGCTCATTTTTGGCACTTCCATCTGCAAAATAAACACTTTGGGCAGAGCTCTTAACCCACTGTCATAACTCAATAAATCATCAACGATCAACGAACGGCTAACACCTACCCAACCCAAATATAAATATGTGTGTAGGTTATATAACTGGCCGAAAAGACTTCAGGTGAAATTCGCAGTTAGAAAGACAACAACAAAAACAACAACAACAAATGAAGATAGACAACAATATGGATGCCCGCATCCTCAAGCTAATCCGGCGCCACAAACCGCAAAAACAGACGCAACAGCGACAACATCATTTCTCCAAGAGGAACTTGAAGATCGGTGCAGATGCCACAGCATTTGAGGGTCTTCCATGGCTTTTGTGGCTAATGATGCGACACATTTGCTAATTTCTATTGAAACCCACTTGCCAATGGAAACTGTGTGTGCGCGGGGAGAGGGGGATGAGGCATGTGTGGTAATGATGCCAGGTCAATGAGTGCAGAGACCGTAAAACAGGTCTCAATCTCAAGTGTAGAGAGTTGGGTTGCAAATCGCATGGGCTAAATGCCAATACAAGCCATGCCCATCTGCCACCCGAAGCTTTCTATTGTGCGTGCACGAAATTAGACCATGTTCAAATTAATTAGGGCCCCCCGAGACAGAGAGAGGGAGGGAGAGAGATAGAGAGATGGGCGGCTGCTCATTGTGTTAATTAAATCGGGATAACTGGAAAGTGTGCAAAATGTGATTCACTTCAGGGAAGTAGCTGTAGAAGGGGGCCGCCAGTTGGTGTAGTCCGTCCGTCAGTTTGTCAGTCTGTCCGCTCGTCTGTCAATCAGTCAAACGCGCCGTCATTCCCCAATCACTTTGCGCTCTCGGTTCACGTCTACATTTCCATTTCTATGTCTCAATGTCTATGGCTGATTTATGATTTGCATAAAAAATCATTGGCAATTCTTTTGCGGCTTTTATTTGTATGTTTTCAGCTTCTTCTTATTTTTCTTCTTCTCTCGCTGCTCACACTGTTTTGGTTTTATTTTGCAGTTTTATTTGTATTATTTACTTTTTTCTCTGTTTGCATTTGTATAACTTTTACCTTTTGTTTGAAAGTTTAGCTGACATTTGAACTTTTCACCCACAATTCCATTTGCTGGCGTTGAAAAATCTTTTAAGGAAATATCGCTAACCGTAACCAAAATGGACATTTCTCGACATTTCCTTAAATGCGCACCAAGTGAAATTTGCTGTGCGCTGTAAGAGCAACAACAACAACAACAGGAAAAGGCTGCGCCTTTGCACGCGCCTCACGTGCAACATATCGACAGATACCCTGTAGGTAAACCAGTTCAGCTTGAGGTATTACTGAATTCATTGTTTTCCGATCTACTTGATATTTCCTTCAATTAGAACTATTGTATGCGAATACATATTGTAATTTGTATTGCATTCAATTACTCAATTAAAATGCACTCATACTTAGCTTAATGGTTTATCTGAATTCTTGGTAGCTGCTTTGCATATGGCATTTTTTAGTCGAGAAAGAGTACTAAACCTAATGACATCACTTTCTTCTGACTTTGTATAGTATATCAGTAGATCAGTCGAAGGTGCTCTTAAAACATTTTGATATTTTACTTGGCGACGAGCTACTGGGCAAGACTCCAGAAATATGTGTAAGTATAATACTCAGTCTTGTAGAAAACCTAATTAACTGGTTTATATATATCAAAACTATTTTTTCTTTCAATCTAATAATAGTTCTCAAGGTAAATCAATATCTATTTTTGACTAAGTTGTATCAGGGACTTAAGTAAATTTATCTGCTATAAAATGGCTAGCATACTGTCATACTGTGCTCTTGTACTGTTATACTGTCATATATGTTATACATACATAAAGTTAGTTGTCCAGGGTTTTTAAAATAAACATATGTAGTTTTCGTGTAAAAGTTTTGCTAAACTGTTATATTGATAATCGTCATACTACCCACTATTATCCTGTTATATTGTTGAACTGTTATACAGCTTTAATGCTTTCTTGTTGAGCCGATCGCACTTTGTTGCCTCGTTGTTTGCGCTACTGTTATCTACAGGTAACTTGATATGAAATCGTCATCAGAAATACTTAAGGTAAGGCCCCCCACCCGCTAACCCCAAGAGTCTTTCTCTTTATTCGAACCCACAGGGCTGTGCTGCAGGTAATCGGATAGGCCACAAAAGGCGAAAGTCTCGCGCATACCATTTTTTCCACCATTAGTTTATTATTGTTATAATTTCTTTATTGTCATTATTATATGCGAGCATTTTTTCAAAGCTGCTTCATTTGAGCCAACACATTCGTAATTACCATCATGCCAGCAGCAAACCAAACACACACACAGAGAGGGAGAGGGAGAGAGAGAGAGAGACACCGAGTTGAAGTCGAAGCAACGTGTTGATTTCCAGGCAACCGCAAATCCACTTGGAGCCAGCCCAACGAGGGGCACTGAGAGCCACTTGAAATTATGCGGCTGTTAGCTACCAGATAACGCTTTTGATTATGACAACGGGCCATAACGACGAGATGAGATGCAGCCGAGGAGGCAGCTTTGGCAGCGGCATCGGCATCGGCATCGGCTTTGGCTTTGGAAAGTGGCAGCTGGCTGGAAACAACTTGGCCAACTTGCTAGCCACGCGGGGGTGCCTGATGCGTGCCCAGCTGCCATGGCTGCTGCTGCTGCTGTTGCATCTGCAAAGACAATCAAATCATTTTTCGGCTGCCTGACACTGATTCACATTCATGTCATATGGCCAACGGGTGCACACAGCAAATGAAATCAGTTTTTGTTTTTTTTTTTTTTTTCTTTCTGTTTTTTTGATGTGCCACCGATCCAAGTGCTGGACTGCCACTTGGTGAACTCTTTTGGGGTATTGGCGCGCGCGGCGTTTGTTATGGTCTCTATTATTGTTTATGATGATGGAGTGGCCCGGCTCTGGTCCAGAATTCTATTCACCTTCTTTTGACTGCGGCCGGCTATTTGTCGTCCACTCTTGTGGCATTTATGAATTTCTCCCGCTTCTTTGGGCCACAGTCTTATGAAGTTATGTGCGCTACAAAATGCATAAACAATCGAGAAACCAATTTGAAATCTTGCAAAGCTAGAGATTGAAAAAATATATATATATACAAAACGAAACGAAACGAAAAATGTCGAAATCTTTGCCCCCGGTTTCATTTCGGGAGTCTCTTTCCTATTATTGTTCTGGATTGAAATTGAAGCCAAAGTCAGTGTAAATATTGAAACTATTCGCACAGTGCACAGTGTGATGGGAGCTAAAGGTAAGCAAAAAATATAATATAAATATAAATAATAAGGAAGTAAATATTAAATCATGTTGGGCTACGAATTCTTTTTATATTGCACATTATTTAGAAAATATTAGAGAAAAGGGATAAAGCATAGGAAAAAGCCAAATATTCTTTTTGAGGATTGAATTATGATATCTCAAATATCCATACATATATCCCATTGTAACAGAAACTTATAATAATATATGTAATATATAAGAGTAATTCATAAAATATTATTGCTTACACCAAAATGCGAACATCTATTTAAAATATTTAAGTTATAGTTACCTTTTTATTATTTATTATTATTATTATTATATTATTATTATTATAGATTAACCTCAATTTCATTACCCTCTCAAAAATTCACAAGTCATTCGTAATTCTCTCTGACAAGCCCTTTGCCATTTAGAACAATTCAATGTTGTCCCACTGTGCGCGCACTCAACATATTTTCATAGCATTTGAATATCTTTGGGCAAATGACCGCAACTCCGCCCCACAGCTTTGCTAAATGAGTATAAAATTGAGGCAAAAAAGAAGACAATTAAGCTTAAGGAGCATTTCATTTGATCGAAGAAAGTTACCAGCTATAGAGAAACCCATAGACATAGACAGAGACAATAAACCAACAAAGTCTAGAGCCCAGAGCACTGCTGCAGACATGTGGCTGAGCACAAGCTCAGAGCGTTTTATTTATGGTCCGCAGCACGATAATGGACCTTGAATAGTGGCAGGCCGCATGCCGCATGCCGTATGCCGCATAAGCGTAGAACAAGTGCCCCCCACATGATTCATATGAATCGACGGAGAGGGCGGTCCATTTGAATTGCAAAACGACAAACATTGCGTACAATTTTGACATTTACGGATCATAACAATTTGAATTTACCGTTCGCAAATGAGTCCATTTTTGGCTATTCGGCCACTCGCAGATCCACGCACCGCAATGCCCTAGGGCATCAATTTGGACATGTGCCGTGTGTCCAAGCGATTGTTATTTATCTTATTTTTTTTCATTTCTTTTTGCTTTTTCGCTTTTTGTTTTTGACTAGCAAATATTTTAAGTGGCTACCATTTCAATGGCCCACAAACAGACAGAGAAAGAGAGAGAGAGAGAGGGAGCTGAGATCTTTTGCTGATCTTCCCTAAACAATTGATTCTCACAGCTGTCCCCGCAGCCGTTGCCCAAGGTGCGTTGCATTAATCAAAATTCCTGTTATATTTGTCCAAATGGAAATGAAAATTAACATAAATATGGAACAGCCAGACAATGCGGACGACATCGCGCTGCATATCCTGTACGACGACCTCCCCCCAAACTGCAGCTCAACTTCCCCGTCTGCTCCACAAAAACGGTTTCACTTCCGATGCAAACAAATTTTCCCATGACCCCAAGCCGAATGTTGTCGAATGTTGATTTGCTCTTGTCAGCGTGTTGCCCGGGATTCGGGACTCGGAACTCGGAATGGATGGATATGCATGTGTGTTTGTATGTAGACAGGCAGGCAGGCAGGCAGGCAGCTAGGTAGGTAGATCCCAATTTTCAGCTTGTTTTATGTATGCATGCGCACGTTAGGAGCCAGACAGCAGGAGAGCAACAGCCCGAAATCCATGTCGATGAACAGGTTCTTTTCCTGCTTTAGTCATATGTATGTATATATATTTCTTCTTTTTTTTTTTTGGTAATTCGAGCCGTAGGAAATGGAGCAGCGGCATCTTTCTCATATGACTGCCATTTCGAATGTGTCGTTTTTTATTTTTTCTCGTATTATGAGTTCAGTGCACCTAGATGTGAGCATAAAAAAGAAGCGGGCGGCTCAGTCATGAGCTGTGTGGGAGCTAAGTTTTCAGCGCGATTCTGATGAGTTGGGGGTCAAGCCTTAGCCGTGAGAGCCAACCCCAAGCCAGGTGAGCAAACCTAAAGATTTTCAGGGCAGAAAACTAAACTATAAATATGGTGTACTATTTGATTAAAGTTCTACTTCTCTAACATAAGCAGAAACCTATAGCAAGTAGCTACAACTAACTACCCACATACACACACACACACACACGTGTCTGCTTATGCCTAGAAATATGTGAAATTATTGTCATAAGCAAATCTTATTGTTCATAGATAAGGCAAAATGTCCAACGCACGAAATGCAAGTAACAACAGCAGCAGCAATAACAACAACAACAACAGCAGCAAACAAACACGACAACAATAACAACACTTTTTATTTATTTCCTGCATTTTGCTTGACAATTTTCGCTAATTTGTGCGAGTCGCTGGAGTGACAAAAGCTAGACGAATATTGAAATACACTTTAAGTATTTTTGGAATTTTCGGTAGCTTGGTCTAATATGCCTAATACGATATTTAAATGGCAAGAATCAGGCCAACCCAAAACTATAATCATACAATATCGATGACAATTAATTTTTAAAAATTGAAAGATGATTTTATTTTATATTAAAATGCAAGTAAAGTTTTTAAATGCTGATGGAAGTGAAATTAAAAAACAGTAAATAATTGAAATTAATTTATAAAAATTTTGTTTATTTATTTATTATTATTATTTATTTATTTTTATTATTAGTTTTTTTAGATTATTAAATATTTTTCTTCCTCGCTTTGGAACTTTTTGAAGCTGTGGAACTAATAAAATTGTTTAATTAAATAAATGTAAATAAACTCTGCTCTTATTCATTATGAATTACATTATTTATATATAAATTGTTCAACAGCAAACGCCTCAGAAAAGTCGCCAAGCTCCAACCGAGAGTACGAGCCGTAGCGCAAGTGTTTTGTGGGGGCTGCGCGCGTCGCTTTGGTTGGCTACACGGCGAAGCGCGTCAAAAAAGCTGCGAGAGAGCGATGAGAGATGCGAGAGTGTAAGTGTAATGGGGAGTGCGTGAGCTGAACGACAACACGATATCATCTTCGTACACACACACACACACACACACACACTAAGGCAACCTGCTTGGCTATGGCTAGTTGGCGGCTTTTCACCCAATGCGGCTAAACCATTGTTGTTTTTGTTGCTGTTGATTTGTTAGTTTGCTGTTGTTGTTGCTGCTGCTGCTGCTGTTTCGCCAATTAGTTAGCCGCTGTGGCTGCGTAGCGTGCAATATTGGCATTGGCTGAGCAAAGGGAGCGGGCGATGCGGCGAGAGGGCGGACCCAAGCAGCAGACAGCCTGGCCAGACAAACAAAACTTGGCTCCCAGCCAACAATTGTGCAGGCAAACAGCAGTTAACGCGTTTTATTGTCTTTCAAGTGGCCACAACGAAGTGTTTGTGTGCAAATGTGTGTGTGTGTGTGTGTGTGTGGCAACATCAGCATGGCGCAGATCATTAGGCATAGATGGAGATGGTGTTATTATTTGCACGTTTTGTGTGAAATGCACTTGGCCCAGGGTTCGAATTTGGCAATTGTTAGAGTTAGATTTATCCAAGCCGGCAACTAACTGTACACAAGTTGATAAAGAAGCGTAGATTATATAGACGATTTCTAACTAAATTTGAAAAAGCTTTAATGAAACTTAGAAAAGGTGAGTCTTGATCTATGTGAGATTGTATCAAAACAAAATGAAATTATGTCTACAAGACTAAATAAAAATCTCAAATATTAGTTAAATGTAAATAAAGTACATAACAACTCACACTTAAGTCTTTACCTAAGCATAGTTAACTTTATTTCAAAATATATATTGCAGCTTGGCAATACAATAAACGAATATCACTTTCCTGATGTTTTGCAATTGCAGCTGGCTCAATTTCAATTTCAGCTCCAATTCAACTCCAACTCCAGCTTCGTCTTCGACTTCGACTTGGAGTTCGACTGCAGCTCCAACTCGCTGCCTGATAAACCCGACGACGACGTCAATTTTCGGCCATAATAAAGCAGAAAAAGTCACAAGCGACAACGCAAAATGGTAAACAGATCGAGCTTTATGAATATGCAAAGATAAACAACAACAATCGAAGCAACTACCTGCCCTCGCAGCCCCTTTGTCTAGTGGAAGCCCCACTTGTCCCCTTTCGCTAAATGCTCGCGCGCAGTTTGTCATTTTGTTGGAGCGCAAAAGTTTTTGTTTTTTTTTTTTGTTTTTTGAATTTCAAATTTTTTAACGAGCCAAAATAAAAACTTTCCAAACAAAAGGCTGTCCATACACAAACACCCGCCGCCCAGCCTCTCTGGTCCTTAAACCTACTCAATCCAGAGCAGATCCAGCCCAAATGAGGGAGCCACATCGAGCGCAGGCAAGTTGCCTCAACTGAATACAACAACAACAACAAAATAGCCGACCAGCCGAATGAAATTTAGCGTAAAAATTGAGATCTTTCGTCTGCGATAAACGTGAGCATTTTGTTTGTCACGACGAAGTGTGCTTTTTTGCGCGATCGCTTCGTAGTTTCCAACTGAATATCAAGCTGGAGGTATTTTTCTTACCCCCACAACAACAAAGCTGCTCCCCCAGCCGGTAGTCAATGGTAGAAAACTTGGCCAGTTCAATGCAGTTAATGAGAATTGCCAAAGATGTGTGCGACCAACATCTCGAAAGAACTTGCAAGGCTAAGCTTAGATATTAGGTAATATACATCATATTGTAAGAAAATTGTGGAGCAGGAAAGAATCTTAAATAATATATATATAATGATGATTCCTTTATATTATATTATGTTTCAATATACGTACATATCATACTATATACATAATCACATCACATTATATCGATTGAAATTCTTATACAGTCTCATTTTGCATTGCCATAGCTCAGTTATAAATTGATTTCAAGCAAACATAGATCACTTCTTAGGATCAACTGCCCACTCCTCGCATTCCCACATTCACACTAAAATATTATTGGAAATCTTTACGACTAAAAATATATTTCAATTTGCCGATTAAGCGCGAAAATTGACACATATAAAAATCCCCCAAATAAAACTTCAGTAAAAAGAAACATAAAAGTAAAACCTAGTTTTTAGGTTCACAGGAATGGGTAACGGGCAACAGTTGCTGCCACCTTTTGATACCCGCCGTTGCGTTGGCCAGGTTTTATTTTCTTGCGCTTTTTATCGCCAGCTCATCGGCACAAAAGCGCCCTCAGAGCGCGTCTACTTTGTTACAATTTAAGACGCTTATTAGAAATCGTTTGCAAATTGTTTGTGCAAGAAAGCAGCACGATCGGGCCGCGATGCCCTCGCACCCGCAGCCCTACGCGATGGCAAGAGAAAGAAAAGTAGTGGGAGAGAGAGAGAGAGGGCAGAGGCAGGGTTAGCTTGTACCGTAGTGAAGTCGAGCCACGAAATGCGTGCATATTAATTTCATATATTTACGTCGAGTTGGCTCAACGATCGCAGCGCTGGCATCGCTGCACACGTGAGCCTCGACTCTCCGCGAGACCTGACTATCCAGTCTGGTTTGCTGCCGCTGCCGCTGCCGCTTCTGCTGCTGCTGCTGCTGCTGCTGCTGATGATCTAATTTGGCAACAATTGTCGTAGTCGTGGCAGTTTGTTTACCATTTGGGTGCCTAGGGTTCGTTTCGTCAGAGTGGGTAAGAGGGGGCTAGGGCAAGGTACAGCCGTACAGTTGGAGGAGCGCAGATCCACACACATGTGGCCTGGCCTAACCTGGTCTACGCCTGGGCGATCAATTGATCTCGATAATGAGTTTGCTTAGCAGTCGAGAACGCACCCATATTTTGTACCCTATACGTATATTTAGGGTATTTGAATTTAGGCAGATGTTGTGAGAACCCAAAAGTATGTTTTGATCAAGTGTTTATATATATATATACATACATTTATCTATATATGATAACCTGTTAAGATTTGAATCGTGTGAAAAGTGTTATACGGATAATTGATTGATTATGATTGATATATTTCCATACAGCTTGTTCACATAGTCCAAAGGCTCAAACAAAGCAATATCAGATTTTAATTGTGAATATAATTTTTAACATTTTTACAAGTTCAGATATTTGAGTGATTGCTGTAGTAATTGCTTGAGTGATTGATTGAAGATCAAATATATATATTTTTTTTGTTTATGTGAGACAGCTAATTAACAAAAAATATATAATCAAAGTGTGGTATATATTGAAGTCTATTTAAAAGTCCATTCTGCTATGCTTATAAATATAATATATAATATGATATTAAAATATTATATTGCATATATTGTAGTGCATTTAAAGCAACTGCTAGCCGTATCATGCATATTCCTTACCAATTTTTAAAGTAGTTGTCGCCCGTGGAGCGTCGCCATTTGATTTCTCTTTCCGCATCACTAGATCGGGATCGACGTGGATCGTTTGAGCTGAGCTGAAAAAAATCACACACACATACACACACAAGATACAAAGAAAAAGAGGTAAATAAATAAATATCTATGTATTTGTGTTGATCTTTTTCATTAAAATAGGTTTATGTTTAATAAGACGTTGATGGAGCCCAGCTCTATGATCGCTGAGCCGTGCTTGTGAGTGTGTGTGTGTGAGCTGCGATTTGATTTAGTGACTGCCATTTTGTGAATAGCTCTACACACGCAAAACACCCCCCCCCCCCTCGAACACATTGTACGCTTGAGTACGTGCACTGAAATTTAAATATAATTTATGAGCAGCGTTGCATATAAAAACTTTAATGTTTGAGCTCTCTGGCAATAAAATGTCGCGATTGGCTGATTGAGTTCGGTGCGAGCGAGCGGATCGATCGATCGATCGAACAATTGTCGCTATATATGATTGTATGTGTATATACATATGTAGTCGCAGTCCATCTGAAACTTACGAAAGAGGAGCATGACCTAAAAATAACCAAAACAGAATAAGGTAGTAAAGCGCTTAACAGCCCATGAAGCTGCTTATTCTCGCATAATTTCCAATACAATTAAAGTGGGAATATAACAGATGGAATCCAATTGGAATCCAATTGAATTCCGCTAAGAATGCCAAGTGAGCTGTAAATGAGAATTTCTTGGCAACTGCAGTTGGAATTGTTCAAAATATTATAGAAAACTTCTTATTAGCTTAAATTTTGAATATACTTAAATTCATTTCAACTATTGAAAACATTTTTTCAACAAAATTTCAACTTTTTAAAATAAACAAATTAACTTAAAAAATGTATAGAATTTTTTCTCCCCTTTAATAGTTCTGCTGAGTTAGAAATTTTTTTTAAAATGAGGTAAACACTTTTTTCATCTTTTTTAACTTCTTTAAAAAGTCCAAAAGTCATCAGAAATCCTTTTTAAGCTCCCAATATTCCCTTGCCTTTGCCCGCGCTTTGCAATTGAAATTGCCTTCAATTCCAAAATCAAATCAATAAAATGCTCATAAATTGTTTTTGTATGTAAATAAATGTATTTTTTTTTTTTCATTTTTTCTCTGTTTTGTATTTGTTGCGGTTTTTTGTATACCGTGTAATAAATTACTTAAAATTATAAAACGTTTTCGTATCAAAATATTTGTTCTGTTTGCTTCATTGCAAGTTTTGTTTTCTTCAGTAAATCTAAAACTTTGTCTGCTTAGCACATTTTCAATGTATGCCAAAAGTTTCTTCATTTATATCAAAAATATATATGTGTATATAGGTGTATGTATATATAGAGCTATGCTAAAGTACTATAATAGAGGAGATACAAATATGTATATACGAATTCTTTGCTGTATGTCTACATAATTATAGTTTACAGTTTCTTGTCGATTGCTCTTAGAGGCTTTACAGTTAGACGCCGGAGCGTAATACCTATATGTACAGGATATTTGCAAATACTTTACAATAGATCGGCTTAGGATTGAGACACACTTAGGGCATGGAAACTAAATTGTCTGAAATTCTTGAAATTAATTAAAATATTTTCTTTTCATTGTTTTTTTTTTCGGTTTTTTTTTTTTAATTTTCTCTCGCAAAGAAAATGTTGACTAGAAAATAAAAAATAAAATAAAATAAAAATACAATTTTTACGTTTCACTGGATGTGTGTGTGTGTATGTTTCTGGTTGTGTGTGTGTGTGTGTCTTGGATATTTTGTTGGAGCTGCCGGATTGCGCTTACTCTCGAGCTAGGAACTAATTTTTGGTGGAACATGGCTTGTGAACAGCGTGGTATGATACGACGCATTGGATGCTGCGCGGAGCCTAGGGCTCGGCATAGCCTCCATAGGACAGCTCAGAGTTGGAGCCAGCGCCGGAACTGGATCCGCTGGATCCGGAGCCAGTGCCGCCCGGACAACCGCCCTCATTATGCTTCGTCAGCAGCGACATACGCGAGAAGGTCTTCGAGCAATTGCCGCACGAATATTTCTTGATGTCCGAGTGCGTCTGGAGGTGCGCCCGCAGATTGGAGCGATCCGCAAAGGCGCGATGGCAATGCTGGCAGCTGAACGGCTTCTCGCCCGTGTGGGTGCGAATGTGGCCCTGCAGCAGCCAGGGGCGGGAGAAGGCCTTGCCGCACATGTTGCACTTGCAGGGCAGCGTGTGGGTGCGGATGTGCATCTTGAGGGCGCCCAGCGAGACGTACGTCTTGTCGCAGTCCTTGCAGCTGAAGGACTTCTTCACCTGGTTGCCCTCGGCGGCTGGGCAGTGGAATTGCTGATGCTTGGTGAGGCCCGAGAAGGTCGAATAGGATTTCTGGCAGTCGGGGCACTGATAGCGTGGCGGCGCCGATTTGTCCTTTTTGCTGGGCGAGGACGAGACCGAGGCAGCTGAGGAGGCCGAAGAAACTGACGCGGAGGAGGAGGAGGACACTGTGGCAACCGAGGAGGCGGATGTGCCGCTGGCCACATCGCCGAGCAGCGCCGCAGCGCTCGTCTGCTTGTGCTTCAGGGAGAGATCCTCGGGCACCGAGCAGCAACTCGACTCGGGCGTCAGGCTGCGCATCGAGTAGTAGGAGCTCTCGGAGTAGGCTGGCGAAATGGGCGCATGATGCTGCGGATGCAGCGGCTGGTGATGCGGATAGCCGAGAGCAGTATAGGCGGCAGCCGGATACGTGGGATAAGGCAGAAACGTTTGGTGCTGGCGCACGCCCAGCTGCGGCCTGTGGATCATCTCGGAGCGCATCGGCGGCGACACAGAGCTGGCGCGTCCGTGCAGGTAGTGATGGGGCGGCGGCGACAGGGAGCCCAACGAATCGGATGGGGAGCTGGGCGAGAGCAGCTCGGCACGCAGTGGCGCCGCAGCAGCCGCCGCGGCCGACAGATGTGGCTGATTGATGGTGCGATAGAATTCGGCTGTGTAGGATGACATGTGAAAGTTCCATGGCGGTATGCCATACTTGGGATAGGTGGGTGTGGGCACCACCACTGATGCGGCTACCGCAGCCGCCGAGGCAGCTGCCACAGCGGCTGCAGCGGCCAGGGCTGCGGCCTGTGTCTGATTGGGATCACTCTCGACATTAACACAATCGACATCGTCGTCATCCTCGTGCTCCACATCCATCTGCTCGGCCTCATCGTCTGTGTGATCCACATCGACGCCCTCATCCTCACAGCAGTCGCTTACATTGATGAGCTCATCCTCTGAGGCGCTCGAGGCGGCTGATGTCGCTGAGTGCTCAATTGTTGTTGATGTTGTTGTTGTTGTTACTGCTGTTGCTGTTGCTATTGCCGAACAAACATCGCTGCTGCTGCTGCTGTTCTTTTTCAGGCACAAATCCTCGGGTTCGGCTTCGAACTGATAGTTGACCGGACGCTTCTTTAAAGGACACTTGCTGTAGTTCTTTTCCACTAGCATATGCTCGACGGTATGCATTTTGTAACTGTTTTTTGTTTTCTTTCTTGCTATTTTATCTTTGATTATTGTCACAGTCGAAATATCTCAACTGCTTCTGTTCTGCTGGCTGTTGCTTCACATAAACATCGCGTTGCGCACAAAACTTAACGAACTGAACGAACTGTGTGTGTGGACTTGCCGTCAATCTGATTTTGGTTTTGCTTTTACTGTTGCTGTTGCAATGAACGAAAGAGAAGAACTGAAAACCAAACGGCGCTAGCAGCCTTTTTATAAGCGGCGCACTAGTGCTGCGCGCAGCCAGAGAGCACGAGAGAGCGCTGTGCCTGTGTGTTTCTTTATGTGAGAGAGCGAGTCAAAGAGCAGCAATTACCTGCTCCCTTGTGTTTGCCTGCCTGGCTGGCTGGCTACCTGACTGAGACTGTGTGCGTGTGTGTGTGTGCGTTGATGCGTTGCGTTGCGGCCAATCGCAGAGCTCCGCGCCAAAACCGGTTTTCAGTCAGTTTATATATGCTTTATATACTTCCAAGCGCGTACACTTGCACCAATCGCTAACGCCGCCGCAACAACAACAAAAACAGAGTGCAGCTTAATGCCGTTATGTTTGCTATGGTGTGCAGCGTGGTCCCCAACTCCCGCCGTAGCAGCGAAAGAGAGCGAATCCAACGGTGCAGTCCGATCACAGGAAGAATTATGCAGCCGGCAGCTCTTCTCTTCCAATCACTCGTCGCACGAGTCAACACGAAGTCCCGACAGCGGTTGAGGCAGTGGCTGCTAAGAGCGCCGGAGCGTAAAAAGCATTGAAAACAATAATGATGAAGCAACAATAATGTGGAATACTAACATGTAATACGCTCTTAGCTTTACTCGACTCTTTTCGGGGGTGGCAAACGGCTCTTGCGCAGTTTTTCTGATACGATTCAAGACGCGTGCGAATTCAAATAGAATTTCAATAATTAAGACGCATTAAAATGACAACTCACGATTGACGAATAAACAGAGATGCATGCGACAAAATTTATCGAGCTGTGTGAATGGCACTTGACAATCGCACGAAATGACGACATTAATTATCGAAATCGAAGAAATATATCAAATTACCTAAATTGCGAAAAATAAAAACAAGCTTATAAGATGAGAATGATCAGCGCAAATCAGGTGCAGGACTTGAAAGGAAAAGGACCTGAAGGTAAAACAAAGTCCAGGTAAAACGCAGCACGTGTGACAAATGATAAGGATACAGGTAGTGTTTAAATTAAATTGATAATATTTGTTTTTGTCAAAGAAACGAGTTAAGGTCAATGATGCCTACCTTCCAAATATACATATATTTATATATATTGTCATTCCAGGTGTAGTTAGAGTTACATATGTTAGCAAGTGTATATTCATATACCTATACATACATATATATATGTATGTATATGAACAGAGTGGCCCACGGTTTATTTCAAAAGCAAATAGGCGCATCTGTCAAATCTGAACTAAGTCATGTAAGTTGATAATCTCATATCATAACACATAAACAACTAGCTTAATTATCTTTTTTTTGAAATATTTGGTTAGTTATTTATAATAATTAATAGCTAAAAATCCAACAAAATCCAGCAACTACACAGCTTGTTTAACTTATTTATGTATGCAAGTAAATAAGCTCTCGCATAGCGCTCTCTTAAGCTACCATCACTAACCAGAGAGCTTCTCTGGTTAGTGCCAGCATAACAGCCACAGCTCTTAGCATTTTCGTCGTTCCATTCCCACACTGTTCCACGTGGCGCTCTTAGCGCGCTCTTAAAACGTTGCCCCATTAAACGGCGCATGCTTAACCAAGTGTCGCTTGTTAATCGACTCCGACAAGGGCTTAACTCGTAAATCTAAATTTAGACGCACAAATCCTGCCGCACACGCACACACACACATAGTGAAGCGCGTGTTGAGCAATTAAAAAACAACACATGCAGCGCTCTCAAGTGGAGCCACCCGCAGCATCACCGGCAGCAGCTGTCAAAGGAGCGAAACAAACAAACAAACAAACACTTTCCATGTTGTTTGTCAGATAAAAAAGGTGTTAGGCTGGGCTAGCACTGGCTTGAGTTGCTTCATAAATCATGCTCGAGTGCAGACCTGTGCCAATTGCCATGCTCTTCTTCTTCCCAGAATCTAGAATCCTGCTGCCCACACAGGCGCACGTTTAACTTAATTAGCGCGCTTATCAAATGTTTTTGTTGTTTGCTGTTGTTTTCTGTTTTTGCTCGGTTGTTCGCTTCTGGGAAGTCTCAGTTGCAGTCTAGGGCAAGCGCAATCTCTCGTCGGGCCAGGGCCAGCAGCCGCATAAATTAGTGAGATAAAACCCAATGCAGCATCCACAGCCGCAGCATCCAACTGACCACGTACTGTGCCAGATACGATTTACATGCTCAGCGCCAGTCGGATCTCTCGCTCTCTCCCTCTCTCTCTAGCTCTTATCTTATCGTCGTGGCTTGGGCAACTGTCGTCCTCTGCCTGCCTTCTCCTCACCGGCCTCTCCCTCTCTCTCTCTCTTCAAATGCCTCGATAGACTGTTAAACAAGATTTAATGATCTTGTTAACTAATTTTTTTCACGTTAGTTTTACCACTCGAGCAGGCAGGACCACCCAACAGGTGTGGAGTGCCTAACCGCTGCGCAAGTTAATTAGCCTACGCCGGCCACTGCCTTAAATCATCTAGGGAACAAGTTTATTGTCGCCCGTTGACAAGTTCTGGGCCAATAAGTGGAGCGTTTTTTTTTTTTTTTCTTCTAGTTAACTCTACTGGGTGGCATCCGAGTCTACGAGATTTATTGACAACATTTTCAGTTGTCTCGTGCTCCTTGGAGCATAATATCCTGCCTGCCACAACAAGAGCCACAAAGCTAAAACATTTATGAAACTTTCACAGCAACTAAAGGGAAAGAAAAAACAGTAAAAACGCCGCGGGTGGAGATGCTCCAGCTTCCAGGTTCAGAGATCTCCATAAGCCGCACGCACTTTCATCGAGTGCATCGATCGCACGCAGATCCGTGTCGCCGCGTCTTTTTCTTTCATTTTTTTTTTTTTTTTTTTTTTGGGCCAGGCCCGTGAGGCAGACTCAATAAAAATGCTCGATTGTAATTTTCACTGTGCTGCAATTATTGCCTCAGCTTTCAAATGCTGCGGTAGGGCCTGCATCTCTCCGATGTCTCCTGCTCCCTCCTGGTCTCTCCTGCTCTCTCCCTTCGAGTTTCGTTACAAAAGTAATTTTCAATTTTTACTGCCTGCTCGAAGCATAAAATATAAAGCACAACTCTGTAGAGATCTGCAGAGTTGTATTTCTCCACCCTCTCCGCTCGCTGCATCCCATACACGCACACACACACACACACTTGTTAATGCCACACGTTGGCCGCCTTGCTTATCCTCAACCTCAACAAGTGGCTGTGGTTTTTTGTTTTTTAGTTATTTTTTTTTTTTGCCTGCGTGTCCTTAAAACGCTTAAATGCAGAAAGAAACACGAGTTTTTCATGTATTTCGGGGCAGACAAATCTCATTAAAAGGCGTCGTGTCGCGTCGCGTTTTCGTTCATAAGGAAGTCTCAACAGTCTCGCTCTCTCTCTCTCTCTCTCTCTCTCTCTCTCTCTCTCTCTCTCTCTCTCTCTCGCTCTGTCTGCCTGGCCTGCGCTTGACCCCTTTCGCTCTCGTGCTCAGGCGTTGTATTTAAAATGTCGTTAATAATTTGTTGCTCTGCCCCAGACACACACACACACATGCACATATACAGACGCAGTCGCAAGTCCCTTGGCCGCATTTGCTTTCTTCTCCTTCTTCTTCTTCTTCGTTTTCTGCTTCTTTTTAAAGCTTGTCGTAAAAGAGTTTTATTATTTCTGTTTCAGTGCCTTTAAATAGGATTAGTACCTTTAGAGCTGCTCATATTGTGCGGCTCTTGTGCCTTGTTTCATCTTGCAACAAATAAACTAAAGTAACAAAAATATTATATCGCTAAAAAAAATAAAAAAATGAAAAAAAAAAGCTTTATCTTTTAACACGCTTTCCAATATATGAAATTCGTAAAAATATGGCGCACAAAAATTTTTTTGAGCATATTTTTTCGTAGTTTTCATTTATTTTTTACTAAAAACAATTCAAAATTTTGATATATTAAAAAACAAAAACCTTTTTTTAAAGAATTCAATGCATATTCATATCATATGCATATAATATTTAAATTACATTCAACACATATTATTTTCTGATGAATAACATTGACATATTCATATTAAAAAAATATTCATATTATATTTATATCATATTTATAATTTAGTAATGCCATATTCATATTCATCATGGACTGAATTTAATTATTATTTTTAATAGAATAGTTATTTGAATAATTAATTGTTTTTATAATTATTGAATTGTTATTAATTTAATGATGTATAAAAGCATAAATTGATTTGATTCTAATGACAAGCTATGATTATATGTAGCTATAATTCTTTAATTTTATCAACTCCCGGAGTTTATGGCCGTTTTACAACACTAAAGCGTGCCATTAACATCCCTGCCTACATGTGAATTCGCGCAATCAGCTATGTTTTCGTATGTAAATTATGGCAAAAACTAAAAAAAAATGGGAGTAAGAAGAGGTAAAATAAATAAATAATGTCGTGGAATTGTAAAAGTTCAGTCAGGCACTAACAACGTGATTTTTCAAACAAAAATGCGCCCAGATGCAAATTGCCTGTGGGCAGCAGAATAGAACAAGAATAAGAAGAAGAAGGAGAAGAGTAGGCGGAGCAGGAGAAGGAGTGGGAGATGAGGACGAGCTACAGGCAGAAGTGAAGCTTTTTAAATTGGAGCTCCGAGATTCTCCCACAGCCCACTGCACTAGTTTCCCAATGCCCATTGATGCTGCGATGACAATAATGTTGTCTGCGCTTCGTTACGTGTTGCTGCCGTTGTTGTTGCAGTTGCAATTGTTGCTGCTGCTGCTGCAGCTTTGGCCATAGCCAGTGCATTGTCATTGTCACCATAACAATTTTGTTTGCCTTTTTCTGCGTTGGCCAGTGCCAGTGCCTCCCGCTGTGCTGTGCATTGTTTGTGCCGCGCACGCTGCGCCGATTTCCCAGAATTGACACCTTGCTCTGTCTGCACGCTTCTCCCCCGCTCAGTCGCTCTCTTTTCCTCTGCCTCTTCAAGATTTGCTACAGTTTTGTGTGCGACGCGCCAAGTTGTCTGCCCTGTGTTAGCTGGTGTAATCAGCCCGGGCACGGCGTGTGGAATCTTTTGGCACATTCATCATTCCAGGCTGCCATTGAAACAATTGTGAAGCACACACACACAAGCACACACACACATTTGTACAAGTTTATAGTATGTGTGCCCGACCAGGTGTTTGCCCAGGAATTTCAATTTGCATAAATTTGGTTCAGATTTGCGTACAATAGGACCTGAAGGCAGCAGCAGCAGGCGTTGCTGCCTCAGGATAAGCAGCCTCTACCGCCGCCTCTACCTCTAGTTGTGCATAATGATCGATGCACATTGGATTGTGCGTGGCTTCTAATGAAGATGTTGCTCTGTTCTTCGCTTGTGACGGGCGGCAGATGCACATGGCTCAAATTGCGTGCAGTCGGATCGTCAATTATTAATTTTACTATTTATATATACAGCCCTAATCATGAGAAGAGTAGTGCGAACTCTTCAGCTTGGCTTTCAGATCTCTAAGGCTATGCTCAAAATCAATGTCAAGCTTCCATAGTTCCAGAAATCGAAACACTTAAGAGCGCGAGATTCTCTAATAGTAGTAGTATACTATGTAGAGCCGTTGCTTCTTTCTATTCCCTTGGCAAAGAAGCGGCCACTAATTTTGAAGTCTCTCCTTTCATTTTTAGATATATTTCGAATACTAAATATTGAGCGAAGTTGAGAAATAAATCGAAAACTGTAAAAGCTCGTAAGCAAGCTCTTAATACAGAATACAGAATACAGTTTGAAATACTTTTACTAATAATGAAGATATCAAGATCATTAAAAATCAATTTGCTTAAGAATTTATTTAACTTCGAATCGTATCCACAGCAACACCTTGAACGCAGTGAAAGGGTAATTCCTAGGCAATGCTTTCCCATTTAGAGCATACTTCCTCGTATACAATTCGCATCAGCTAGACAGCCTGGCAGCTCGGCAGGCCCAGCTGTGCCGGCCAGATGGTTGTACAACTCATTTCGGGGCAGACCACCTGATGCCAGCACCGAGGGCGTGCACGGGCTGCGCTAATGCACCACCTACAGCTACTGGCACAGGAAAAAAACAAAAACAAAGCAAATGAGAAACAATGCACAGTTATATTAGGAACTGCGCAAAATCGAAACGAAATAGAGAAATGGAGAATTAGAGCATGCGGCGTGCGGGCTAGACGCCTGCTAAGCAGTTCATTTGTTCGCAGATTAGACGGCGAGACGGCAGGACAAAGCTAAACAGAGTCGTATGGCTAGAGAGAGAACGAGAGAGAGAGAGAGACAGAGTGAGTGAGGTAGAGCAAGTGCGCTGCAAAAGCCTACACGCACCGTGAGAAAGCAACAGGTGTGGTCGAGTCGCTTGACCAAATGCTAAGCCCGAGCAGGTCGCTTATCTGGCATAGTTTATCGGGCACCTGCTTGACCAGCAAATTGCCCAGGCAAATAAACCCATTCGGTGTGGTAAATATGCTCGTGTCATCAGAAATCACGATCACAACGATTTCGTAGCCGTTGGCCAAAAGCAAACAAATTCAGGTGCTAAACGTGTTGTGCGTGTTCAAATGACATTTCATTTATCGTTCATGTGGTCAGCTCACTCAGCTCAGGCAGCTCAGCTCAGGCAGAAGTCGACCCACGGGTCGAGCTTCTATTTGCTCATAGTTCAGGTATTTATTTACCAACAGCTTGGCAAGCGCTTAACAAGTGTCTGCGGTTGCTGTTTGTTTGTATTTGCATTTAGTCAGGCTCGATGACAAGATAATAAGAGAATATATAGAAGAGATAATACGAACGAAAATATATATATGTTTGATCTTTCAACTGGTTATCACAAGGGTTATCCTGTGCGGTTGAGGATTTGTCGAGTATCAAAGGTTTTTTTTTTTACTTTTGTAAGATAAGTCAAAGTGATTTTAAAGAGATTTGTACCTATAAAAACATATAATATGGATGCATACCTATTTAATGAATCAATTAATTAGTTCCCCAATTCTTTGTATTAGAACCCTAACATATGCCATACATTTAATACAGCTGTATCTAATCTATCATATTAGAATTGTATATAGATATTGAAACTCTACTCTACATTAAATACAACTCTATCTAATATATCACTCAAAACAGCAAAACAGCAAATACTCTTGAGCGCATCGTATTGTAAAACTTCAAGAGCTACTCGAGCTAAGAGTATTTCCATCAAATCTCCACTCTCTCTCTCTCTCATGGTAGTGCCAAGTGAATCATACGCCGTGCTAGGCTTCAGCATCCAATTTGCAGCACATGCCAATACAAAAACTCAATTGCTGGCTGCAGGTCGACTTACCTACTGGATCAAACGCTAGAAAGGACAACAAAGGACAACATGGCAAAAAAAAAAAGAAGAAAAGAAAAGAATGAAAAAGTATTATAGACAAATGTGGGCATACTTTTGCCTTTGGCACAAGGACAGGTGATGAGCGTCTATCCAGATTTCTCGTCTCTCATCTTTTTTTTCGTCTTTTCGTCGAATGCCACACAGGACTCGAAAGTCAGGTCTGGAACCTGTGCCTAGGATGTGCTGATGCCTATCGCTATTATTCGCAAAAAGAGAAGAGGCAGAACAAAAAGAAGTGCACACAAAAGCGGGCGGCCGGACAGCTGACAAATCTGAAGAGACGAAGATGCTGTTAGACAACCAGAGACGGAGCCAGAGAGCGGTAGAGAGAGAGAGACAGAGAGAGGGGAGATAGGAATGCCAACCAGCTGCCTGGCCATGGCTTAGGACACGCACCGTCCTTTTTAACTGCGTTCGGTTTTTGGCAAGGTGCCGGGATTGCGTCATGTACAGTGCGCCCTCGGCAAGGTGGTCTGCTATGACGCTCAGTTTAGAGCGAACTGTCAACATAAATCTTGCTTATATATATATTTTGTCATAATTCAGTGTGGAGATCTCGCTGGCATCGCTTATTATTTCGTTTTTAATTGATTGGGAGCGGAAGTGGCTGAGCATCGCTTCATAATGCCCTAGACCTATTATTAATTGTCATAAATCTTGATAAAGCAAAGATCGTACGAAATGAGTTCAAGCTGCAAACGAGGCTTAAACCCTTCATTAGGCAAGACTTTGATTTGGTGAGCTGTTTCTCGTTTATGTTTTTCGTCAAATTACATAATGATGGCCAGCCTACAGCCACAGGCTTGAGTCCTTGCCACGCCCTACACACACACACACACACACTCAGAGGCCGCACCTTTTGTGTGTGGGTGTGGCAGTCCAAATAAAGGCAATCCTTTGTATGGCCGCCGCGGTCCACTTGACAGTTTAACCAAAAATGCAAACCGTTGAAATTAAGTTAAATAGTTTCTTGTTAAAGCAAACCCTTTTCTCGAGTACCGTTTCTTTTCGGCTGGCTCGCTGTTGCAAGCGCGCACCTGCCAAATGATTAATCATTTTGTGGCCCCGAACTCGTCTGCCTTTAACACCTTTACCCTCTCTACCTCCCGCACTCACTCCCTCTCCCTCTTGCTCACGCACTCTCTTTCTCTGTTAGTTGCACCCGTCGCCTCTTCAATCCATCGTTGAGTTTTCTTTGACTCTTTCTCTTCTTCTTCATCTTTTCTTTTTTGTTAAATGCTAAAAGCTCATCAATTATACGGCGTACATCTGTCTTTTTAGGGGCTTGTTGCATCGCCGCTGCGAGGCGCCAAAGGTCGCGCTTTTCTCTTTTCATTTTGGTTGCTCTAAGTCCCTAATCATGTCCATCAATTTGACGACTGCGCGTAGTCGTCTATGGGCTCACCTACATATGTATGTGCTGTCCGTCTACGTCGCTCGCTGGGCGATCCAATGCTATTTATCTACTTTGTGGGCGGTCGCAGCGTGAATTCTTTTAATGCTTTACTCTAATTTAATCTTAATTACGCATTTTATATTATTTTAATTACAATTTCTATGGTATACTCTCTAGATTACGGACTGGCATTATGGTAATCTTTCAGGATTGACTTCACTTTTGAAGTCATTAACACATAAAACTGTACAGAACTTATTTGATTTATACAGTTTGCTATCTATAGGAATAGGTTTTTAAGTTTGAGTCAAGAATTTTTAGTGTTTTAATTGGAGTTAAAGGTGATAAGCTGACTGGGCTCTTTGAAAGCAATAAACTGGAGTGTAGAACAATATTCCTTGATGATCCTTGTGTTTTGCCCCGAATCTAATTGATTTAATTCTGATGCTTTTAAGTTTTTTCCATCTTTACTTTAATTGAACTAAAATCACAATTGTATAAAATATGAATTTGTGACAAAGTCCAATGAAATGAAACTATTTAATTTAACTGTTAAGAAATGCAGCTCTAATCCTCATTTTACTGTTCCTTTAATAATCTGAATAGACTTTCAGCCCTAAAGAAATTTATATACATACAAAACATATTCTTTCTTTTCATTGATAGGTATATTTGATAACACATTTGATTGTAAATATTTATAAATTTACTGTACCTTATTTTGCATTTTCTTAATAGTCAAGAGCATATTAATTAGCATATTAATAATATTTCAAGCAAACATCTTCTATATTCATATATGCAAATACAATTCTATTCAAAAAATTCCCTGATATGATTCTCTGGCCATTTTAATTGATTTTCATTCCATATTTCTGGCAGAATTTCTCTTCTGGCAATCTTTCAACAAGGCAAGGACCTACGCATTGTCATATGCAGACGCGACTCATAAATCCAAAGGGAGAGAGACAAACGCGATGCACTTTAGGCGCACGCGCAGATGTTTTTACAGGATTTTCATTAGTGTCAGCACTCGTTGCATGCAGCTCAAGCGCATTTGAATAAATAAAGTGAGCATGTGCGAGTGTGTGTGTGTGTGCATACACCAAACAAAACATATCAGGTCCCAAAACTAATTGAAAAGAAAGAAAGAACGCGCGCGCGCTCGTCTATAAATCAACGCGGCAGGATAATGCATCCACGAGTGTTGAGCACTAATTTTGGCTCGTTGCGGCATCTGTCCAGGAGCTAAAGCAGCAGCAGGAGGAGGAGGAAGAGCAGCAGCAATAACAAAGCGGCCTCCATTGAACACATCGAGTGGCTTTGCTTGAATGCAATGCGAGAAATGAAGATCCCTTACAAAGAGAGACTGAGCGCGTAATATGAGGCAGACTGGCTAGCGCACCTGGCCGTGATTTGGAAACAGAGCTGAACACGGCTGAACTACTTAGAGGCAGACGTGGAACAGGTTGACGACGCACGAAGCAAACCAGCTTCATAGCGGTCAAAGCTGGGTAAAACAAAAAACTAACAGCAAAAATGATAATATTAAAATTTTATTACATTACACAGCGACAACAACTACAACAACTGAGTTGTTGTGCCTCCCTTGCTGGAGACGACACAAATCAGATCAACCGTTGCCTGAACCATGATGAACCTGCCGCGCAGCGAGCGAGCTCTGGTCCCGTTGTGTGTGCTCTGCCCCGTCTGATGTTGCAACAGTGCCACAGTCCACAAGCGGTAAGTGCCCCGACCATTAAACTTCCAGCTGGTGGCACGAGCTTAATGTTGTCGTTATACATTTTACAGGTTGACGACACACGAACCAGCGCGATTCACAGCAGCGTCAGCTCTCCGTCTGCAGGGGAGAATCGCGGACAGTCGCGCTCCCTTGTCCATGTGGGGGGCGTGCATCCAACACACATATATCCGTGCAACCACAGGCCATGCACGCCGCCGGCGGCGTGTTGCACTTTTGGTTTTCTTCTTTTTTTTTTGCCTTAAACATTTAACTCATTGAAAATAACTGACGGGTATATTAGTTCTTTCGAATGTGTCACAGAATTAGGTCGAATCAATAAGCAATAAGAGCATAAACAGGGGAGGTGAGCTCTTTCTATGCCATTCTCTTAAGTCTCATGTTAATCGATATCCACCTATTTATATACATCATATCATATCTCATTGATGCTGTGAGCCATAGGAACTAAAGAATATATTGGGCAATGTTTCTGTGAAAATGTTTTTTATACAAAGATTAAGCACATTGTTGCTTTCACCTTTGGTGAATGTATAACCCTCAAAGATGAGCCTATTCAAGACAATTAAACTCGATCTTTATTGAAGTCAATTTCATACGACTTATGCTAAAGATATTAAACACCATTCGTAGAGCTTTCAGAGCGAGAGCTCGAGTCCTCGAAGAGTATACAAAGCTTATAAATATTAATCTCTTTTGTATATCCACTAAATTGCATTCATAAAGTGTCACTTCGCTCTTTTAAGGATATTAGAACTCATATTTGAAATAAAAACTCTTTTTCCGTCCGCTGCAGGGTATCTCCCAGTCAATCAGTCATTACCAAAAACCTTTACTTGTTACTTATATATATTCAGTCGCTCGTCTGACTTCAGTCATCGGTTAGGGGCACAGTGCCCGACTGCAGCCTAACAGCTATTAAGTTTGCCCGCTTTGCCCACTTTGCATATGATTTTTGTTGTTGTTTCATGTGTTTTTTTTTTTCGGGGCCCTGGGGGTCAGCGTGGGGCGCAGGCACACGCGGGTTATCGTCCGGTTTATGGTGCCATCGAGGAACGCGCGTCATGTTTATAAAGAAATTCTCTGCTGTTCACATAATACGAGTAATTTTCTTTTGGCAACGTGTCGTCAATGGGCATCCATCGATGCCTGGCGGCGACTCCGAATGGGAACTGCTTTGCCCAAGTACCAAGCACTACGTCATGTGGTTCGTTCGTTCGCTTTGTCTTTAATGTTTTTATAAAGTGTTTGCTACTTGTTCAGATGCAAAGTTTTCTGGCGTTTTTTTTTTTTTGCTTTGTTATAATATACGATTATAATAATTATAAAATACTAGCTGCCCGGCAAACGTTGCTTTGCCCTATCCATTAATTCCTCTACGTCTGTTGACTACGAATCTGCGCGCTTCTCTTCGTTCTTTGCTGGTTTCGCTCATCTCGTGCATCTTGCAGTTTTGATGCACCTAACTGGATGCAGAAGAACTCCAGGAGATCATTTAGAAAATGCCTGCAGCAGCAGAGAATGTTCCCATTGGATCAACTGCAACGATCTCTACCTGGCGCCCAGCTCAAAATTTGAGTGCCCCTCAGGCTTTGAGTGGAAGTCGCCCTATATAAAGGGCAGCAGCTGTGGAATTTATTCAGTCGTCCAGACTCGGAGGTCTACGTGTAGGGCAATGCAGTTAATTGTTTAAAAAAAAAATAAATTAAGATTAAAAAATTTTCAATAAACAAAAATTGAAAAAAAAAAAATTTAAAAATTAAAAAAAAAAAAAATTTTAATAAAAAAAAAATTTAATAAAAAAAAATTTTTAAATAAAAAAAAATTTAATAAAAAAAAAATTGTATATAAAAAAATATTTAAAAAAAATAAAACAAAAAAAAAATAAATAAAACAAAAAAAAAATAATGAAACAAAAAAAATCGCTCTGCACGTACGATTGACCCCACCGGGTCTGGACGACTGAATAAATTCCACAGCGCTGCCCTTTATATAGGGCGACTTCCACTCAAAGCTTGAGCAGGGCGCCAGAGAGAACAATGGGAACATTCTCTGCTGCATTTTCTAAATGATCTCCTAAAGTTCTTCTGCATCCCTTGCTCTTCTTAGGCAAACGGACAGAGACAGACTATTATTATTATTATTTTTCAATCTTTTTTTTATCAAGTGTGCTTTTTTTATGAATGGTCAGGTTCCCCTGTGCTGTGCCGTAGACTGACTGACTACGTTTATTTACTTCTATACTTTATCAAAGTTCGTCTCGAATTTCTCTTTTTTTTTTTAAAGATTAATCGATTCATAAATGATTTTTACAATTTTTCATACAATATAAGAGTTGTGAAGAACGAAATTTTGAAAGAATTTTTATTATTATTTTATAATAAATTAGCTAATTGTTTTATACACAATTAAAAAAAAAAAACTTGAATCGATGCATATTAATAGACAGTTCAAAATAACAAGTGTTAGGATATTCATCTAAAATACAAATCTATTTTTCATGCTCAAATTCTTCAAATTCATTCAGTTAGGATGATTTGGATCAATTGTCATCGTATTCCTGTTACCAATTTGCTGGAAACAATGCTCAATTTCAGTTCTTCCCAGAAGCAAACGGAAATGCGATGCTGTAAAAATAAATTAGAAGTGGAAGTAGCAACAATAATATTGTAGGTGTTTTGTCAATTGTCTTCGTTTGGCAAGGCGTGTCATTTTCACTTCCTGCTGCTCAAAAAGAAAAACGAGACACACGTCAAGTTGTCTCTGTGTGTGTGTGTTTGTGTGTATTGCAGGTGCACATCAGATGCATTTTTGTTTCACTTTTTTTTTTGCTCGTCTCACATTGAATTTAATAGCTAAGCAATGCAAACTGTAATTGAAACATTACCATCGCCTGTCAGCCGTTTCCATGAGCAAAATGAATCGTTTCCTTTCATATTTAAATCGGAGCAGGCCTGCCAGCAGCATATCAAGCTAACTTTTTTCAAATGCCACCACGCCCACTTAAGTGGCGGCTGAAAACCAGTAGCCGCAGCCGCATGCAACTGCCACCGAGGGCAAACGTTGCCTGCAATCAAAATCTTCAGCCACCGCCACCGCCACCGCTGCCACTTTCACACGTCCACATCATCCACAACCACATGCACAACGTCATCATCATCGTCATAATAATAATCAACATTTAAGCTAACAACGTCAGCCTGCATTCGCAATAAACGTTTCACGTCAAAGATTGATCATTGCGGCCAGCCCAGGCTGTGGCTCAGACTCATCCATTTCGCCCAATCAGCCACACCCACAAGATGCAACACTACAGTTAAAAGCCCTCACAGCGCTCCAGCTCCACTCTCCCCGCCTTAACCTGTATTAAAATGGCTTAAAAGTTGGGCAGAGGTGGCAAGAACAATAAACAGTAGGAGCGCTGGATTTGAGAGATATGTTGTAGTTCAGATATCCTTTAGGAGAGTATTTAATCTGATGTTTAACTTTGTATTAATATTTAATTTCATTTATATTATTAAATAGAAATAAAACCATATTACAAAAATAAAAATTATATTCATTAAATTGTATGCCAAATAATTTCGGGAATTTGACAATGATGTAAATATTTTATAGATTTTCTATTCTAGCAGTGAAAGCTACCCACAGTCACAGCAAGCCCAGTTCTGCATGGCAGGGCACATAGGGTATAATCCTATCTATATATAGCAAAACAGTGGCTTTTGGCTTGCTGCTTCCGCTGCTCGAGTGTGCTGCAAGGTGTGTGGCAGCAACAGTAGCTGCCACCGCGCAACAATTGCCAATTTCGCTTGCTGCGCCCAAAAATACAGGCAGCCCAACAGGTACGCAAAAGCCTGGCTGAATGGAGGCGATGCCAATTGTTGTCTGTCTATCTATCTGTGTGTGTGTGTTTGTGTGCGACCTGTGCCCGGCTGTCGCTGCACTCCATGTTGCCTTCAACTTTCTACAACTGCTGCCACATGCTGTGGATATCTATGAATGGGACGCTGCGTCCCATTCTCAACTCGCATCGCATCGACTTGCAGGCGGTGCTACATCATCGTCGACGTTTGCGACGTCAACTTGTTGCGATTTCGATTTCCTGTGCGCAAAACTTTGACGTTTGCTGGGTCACCTTGCCAAAGAGGGGAGCGTGCAGCGTAATTGCTCTGAAAAGAAATTTCCATATGATAATATTTATTCGCTGGAATATGCCCACAACTCATCGGTCTAAACGTCTAAAAAAAATACGTCCAGCTACGCCCGCGCTCCACGCAACACTCACTCTTCTTCTCGTTGTTGTCGTTATCGTTGTTTTGTTGTTGTTGTCGTCTATTTGACACTGCGCAGGCGGCGAGGATGCACTGCAAACAGTGTGTGGGTGGTCGCTGCAACTGCAGCTCCAACTCTGCAACTCTGACTCGTCGTCTGGCAGCAGCAGTCACTTTTCGGGTTACCTTCGACTGACTGCGGCATTCGTGTTCGCATTTTTTTATTTTTATTTTACTTTTGTATTACCATTTGGCCAACTGGCTCTATCGTTTATCGTTCAGCTCTACTCCTGCTTCTGCGCTTTTATTTTGCCTCTTTCTTTATTATCTAGTTGGCATTTTAGTTGAATTGTTAGCTTAGTTTATGTGCTGATCCCAACTGCGGCTCCCTCCTCCTGCTCCTGCTGAATTATGCAAGCTGGCCTCGCATTGCCAATTGGCATTGCCAATCTGCATTTCTAAATACATTGAATTGAATATGGACCGTTAGCATTACGATTGATGCACTGACTATTTGCTAACTTATCGTTATTCAAATTTTGAGTGCTTTGCCGCAGTGTTGTAAAAGGCCAAGCGCAATCGATAGACGATAAAGACAATGGTTGCTTTTGGAAGCCAGTAAAAGTTTCGCTGCAATTCTAATTAATCAATTGCAATACTGAAGAATGATAGAAAGAGTGGGAGGGGAATTAGAAATAATTCTTCAAGAGTTTAATCATAATTTATGCTCGCGTTGAGTGCTGTAAAAGACTCAGAGTAATCGATAGTCAGTAAAAGTTTTGCTGCAATTCTAATTAATCAATTGAAATACTGAAGAGGTGATAAAAAGATAAAATAAAGTTTGAGAGGGGGAATGAGAAAGAATTCTAGTAGAATTTAGGCAAAATTTTCGCTTGACTCTAGTGTTGTAAAAGTTCATGAGTAATCGATAGGCGATAAAGAGAGTGCTTTATTTTGCTGTTCAGTAAAAGTTTTATTTCAATTCCACTTAATCAAATGCAATATCAAAGAGATACATATTACAAAGAGAGAAAGACGGAATGAGAACTAATTCTTGTAGAATTTAATCATATTTTTCCTTCCAGTCTAGTGCTGCACACGTCTAGGAGTAATCGATAAGCGATAATACCAATAGAGTTAGTACTGGAGTTAGTTTGATTGTCAAACGACTGCACTATAAGTAGGCTTCGACTTACGTCACTCGTCTGCCTGTAAATTAAAATATACGTTCTATTCTTAATCAACTTACGTTGAGCTCATCTTGAAGCAACTTGAATAATAATAAGAAAAGTCAAGCCAACCGCGCACCTTGCATCGGCCAAGAACTCAAGTAAGTGCGCCCGCATCTACCCCTATGGTTATCAGGCCAAGTTCTCAACTTGTAAAAACAATGATAATTAAGGAAAGGAAAACACATAATTAGGTCGACGCCTTGTGGCTGCGACTGCACTGCACTGCGCTGCACTGACGGCACGCGTAATGAACCTGTTCGGGAGCAAAGCAACAACACAGACAACAGGCGACAGACGACAGACGGTGACGGCGGCGTCGGCACACGCAGCCAACAAAGCGACACGGACGGACAGACACCTTGACCAGAATTTCTAATAAATTTATAGCTAGGGGTAACAACATGTCACAACACCAGCCCAGAGCTCAGGTAATGCCTAGTTTAAGTATGCGCCCAAGCACCCTCATGACGGACTCACTGACTGACTGGACGAGACGAGACGGGCCTGAACAGAACTGGACCTTCCACTTTGTGCTGTGGGAGTCAGTGGTGCGGGACGGGGTAGCCGAAGTCGACGGGCGACGGGCGACAGTCGCGCGTCGTTCTTGCTTAATATCCGCTTAGAGCGTTTCGGGTTGGGCTCTGTCCTAGTTCTAGCATTCCATCATGCTCAGCTCTTTTGAATAATTAGTCGCTCGTGCCAGTCACCACGTTGCCTTTTTGGCCTTTCGCATTCCACTGCACTTTGCATAACATGTCCTCGCTCGCTCCTGTTGCTGCAGATGTGAGCTTGTGTGGGCAGGTTGAGTGCACTGTGCACTGGAGAGGAACAAGTGCTGTCCGAGTGCTGGGCTGTTGCGGTCACTGATCGTGCACTCGACCGGTAAGGATCATGCTGGCATATGTTAGCTTCTATTAAAGCGCTTGCCATGCACATGCCAAAGGTGCAGAAGCGTGCCGTAGCTTTGCCAGCCAGCAGCTGCCCGAATCAACTCCCTTTGAACTCGCTTTCCATTTGTTTACTCATTAGAATATGTCGAGCAAACCGATTGAGGTGCCCATGCAGCCCTATGCCGGCCCGCTGCTCATCATTGAGAATCTGATTGTGCCCGATCTCAGTGACGATGAGAAGCTGTCGGCGGGCAAGAAATCGTTTTCGGGACCCAAATTTTCGGACATGCCGCGCCCGTCGTTCTTCGAGCCGAAAGTTATTGAGAAGACGCTGTTCAAGTCTTGCGCCCTGGAGGGCGTCACCAAGGACTTCAAGGACGATATTGTGAATGCCCTGCTCGCCGCCGTGGAGACCTATATGAAGCACGTGGTGCTCTCGGCCATCGAGCTATGTGAGCATCGATCCGGCAACAATCTATTCAACGATCCACGCTGTGTGGTGATGCACGATATGCGCACCACAATGATGTTTCTCAACGATCGCGAGGTGGCCGACTACGGCTGTTCGGATGATGACTCCACCTACGGCCATCGCAGGTAACACTTGCTAAATGAAATCTATTATAAATGTATTCAATGAAAATTCCAGGCGCTGGATGAAATTGCAACGTAACCGCAACAACAATTCGGGCGAAAGCGAAATGCGTCTGGAGTCAACGAATTATACGGCTATGCTGGCACTGGGCGCTCGCAAGCCACTTGGCGCACCCGGCGGACAGGCAGCAGCTGGCGGTGCACAGCCGCCGCCACGTTCGTTCATCATACGCATCAAGCACATGAATGTCAAGGATATAATACAGTTCATGGAAGAGGAGAAGCGCTATAACAGATCCAAATTGCTCTACGATGCGTACTTAAACTATAAGTGGTAGAGGGAGAAGGAGAGCGAGAGAGAGAGAAATGGAGAAGAGAGCGGCTTAGACATGTCGCTGCACGCGCATTGCGATTTCATTTATGTTCATGTTCACTCTACAGTTCACTCTAGTTCAATGAACTTCCTTTTGAAATAAATCAGAACAAAAGCCCAAGGAAACAGGTGGTGTGTCCTTTGTTCCATCAGCTGCTGCCGCTGCTGCTGCACTTGGCATTTCAATGGAGCTCCATGAAAATTCATTTATTCCGTCCATGCACTTTGAACTTTTGTGCACTGATTGTAGACGCTGACGTAGACTCCGACTGAGACTGAGACTGCGACTGCGACTCAGACACAGACACTGAGCCGAGACATTCGACGACAATGCCTTCGAGTACTTAAAGGAATATCCGGCCGGCCGGCACTAAGGCAGACAGGAAGCATATGCGCATGCGCTAGTCGCCAACTGTCGGTGTCGTCTCTTTGGAGGAAACGTGATCTTATCGTGCCGCTCATTATGTTAAGTGTGCTGGCAATAAAATCAAATCACAATCTACGCGTCTCCAATTGAACTTCAATTGAAGCCGTGCGCCAGCTCTCTAGCCACTCACGTAGCCAATCCCCATCCACACGGGTTACAGTTGGGCATGCGTGCGGATCGTGCCGTGGCCAGCTATTGTAGTGGCATTAGTTTTCATGTAATTGATAGCATTTCGGAATGGGTTAAAGGAATGACCATTCCATACATACGTAATTATAAATGCAATGGACACTTCTGTGGGCAGGTATAAAGTAGAACTGAACTTTTCAGTTGAGGCCGACATTAGCATATATTTAAAATTATTGTTGTCGGATGAAATTTCGTAAAGTATTGTTTTCTTTTTATGCTGCTTCTTAAGTGCTCTGACATTATATTGTGCAATAAAAAAAAAATACCAACATTTTGTCCAGAAAATAGAAAATTTAAACTAAACTGTACATTACATTAGAATCTAGCCTTAACCTAGCAAAAATCTAACATTTTAATGGTGTAAGTCAAATTCTATATATTTATATATTTGTTACTTTAACTAACTTAATTCCAACGTCTTTCTCAAAGTTAGTAACCTCATTCCCTGCCTCTACCAGCCAATTATTTGTAGTACATATTTTTAGCATTTCACGGTTGAATGTGCTTAACTTTTATCACATTTATAGTAATTGCATTCAAATTCTACAGCATACTTTTAACATAGCACACACATTCTTTATGCGTACTAAAATTCGTGACTACATAGTCTTGATCAAACTGTACTCTTAATCCCATCGAAATAGTTTTGTTGTTAGATAAGCATTCATGTGATGTCTAAACAAATTTCGAGTGTGTCTACTCTTCTTCTTCGCCTCTCTTCACTTTTTTTTTGACACACCTGTCAGTTATCCACCCCTAGGTGAACCTACATGTTGCCGGCTTTGCTCCTGCCCATGCTATATACATGTTAAGGACTCTTTCAGTCGCTCTCTCCCAGCTGCTTGCCCACTTATCGGGCGGTTGTGCTGTCAGGCGTAAACTTGACAGGTAGACAGGAAAAGTTCAGACCCCCTTCATGTGTGTGGAAACCACCCCAAACTGAATATGAACTATCGCCACTTGAGTGTAGATCACTTTTCCGGCCGGAAGGAGGCGATTCGATAGTACGCAAGGTGTATTTGCATAGCACAACGCCAACGTTAGGCAGGAAGGCGAATACCGACACACACACGCACACACTCGCACATTGATGCACCCTAAGCCCAAGCACCCGACAACGTTCCGTTAGGGCGCAACTTGTGTGTGTGTGTGTCTGTCTGTCTGTGTGTATTATGATATACGAGTGTATTTGCTTAGCAGCAACAACAAAGAGTTGCTTTTGTATATGGAAAATGTTGCACCTTTTTTGCATAAGGTCGGTCGGCTGTGTTTAGCCCTGTTCCGATCGCTGAAGTTTCTTTCTAAAGTAGCAGCTGTGCCAATACGCCGATCAGCTCAACTATATAAAAAACAGTGAAGCACCTTTTCATATGCTCATGTGTTCATTTGTTTGCCTTGGCCCGGATAAAGCCTTACGGGAATTGTGTATTGATTGCTGCGCGTCTCCCATTTTATCTGTTGCTCGTATTTACACACTTGTGGCCCGATAAGGTGCCCATTAGCGACATGAAAACATCTTTCCTGTCGTCTATTTACATACATGACATACAAGTATGCGAGCATATATATACTCATATACCTTTGCATTACCAGGCATTAACGGTGCTAGCTGATGACGCTTCAATTTGTCGAAAGCAATTCACACTATATAATAAACTTGCCACACACTGCGCCACATTTCGTGCTACGTGAAATGCGAGGGGAACTTTTATTCTTTATTCAAGGTGCTCAACTTGCAATGGATCGAACGAAAAGTGAATCATTGATAGCTTTCAATTCGAGTAAATCAATATAGAAGAGATTTAGAAAAAAGTATTAAGGAAGTTGTGAACTTATTCAATATATATACAAATATAAAAATAGCTAGCTATATAAATAATATCAGTTAAATAAGAATAAATATTGCAAACTAATATTATAAAGTCTAATGAAAAGTTTAAATATTTTAATATTATTTTTAATATATTTTATTCCAATTAAAATATACTTATAGTATATATAAACTAAATATTTAATACATATTTAAAAAAATACAATTTCAAAGTTGATAAATATAATAAATATAATATAATATATAATTGATATAGTTATACTATATATTCAAATAAGAATTAGACAAGTAAAAACCAGTCCAATTGGACTGCTTAAATTTAAGTCAACTAATTGGAATAGAATTACTTCAAGTTACTAGTTTTACAGCTTGGTCAAACTAATCGTAAATTTAAGTAAGCTCTAAACCAAATTTTACTTTCTTATAAATCCATTTTTATACTTCTAGTTCGATTCGGTTCTCCCTCTCTCTCAATCTCAATAAAGTTTCCCTTTCGCACATAAATCGAATTTTCTGCCGCTTTCAAAAGTTCGTTTTCGTTAGTTAATAAAGTTAAGCTCCTCCCATGGACATGTTAAGTTTCACTTGCTGATGCAATTTGCTTCCTCATAAAATATATCAGCTCCGTTTCTAATCTGCGCCATATGCTACGCTACGCTACGCCTCTATGTGGACCGCTGTAGACTGGTCCACTGGCCACCACTGGGCACTCACAAAGGAGCCATAAAAAACTATCGACACGTAACGATTTGTGCCGCTCCAGACACGCTGCTGTTGCTGTTGCTGCTGCTGCTGCTCTGACTATTGCGTATTACGGCGTCTTACAGCGCAACCAAAATCCGTGCAGAGCCCCCAAAGACAATATTTATGACTTTATTAACTTCAAAACGCAACAGCAGCAGCAGCGGCAGCAGCCGGCAACAAACTGTTAAGCCTTGGCCAGGCGATGAAGTTGTGTAAATGAAATTAATCTTCAATAGACACAGGGCAATAAAGCGAGCGGCAGAAGGCGTCCATATACATATACAAGCACATTACACATACATCTGTATGTATATACCAATATATAGAGATGTGTATGTCTGACTGTGTATCTGACTATATATTCCCCACCCCAAAAACTCAAGCGCGCTGCCATTAGTCATTAAACAATTTTCCACTGAAGCAGCCGCAACTACCAAACTCCAGCATCTGCAGCATCGCGGCTGCTGCGTATTTTGTCAGGTGTCATAAAAACCGAATTTATTGCGCATGCGCAGCCCGATGTTCCTTCATACGTGGCGCATTTTGTTACAGATTGTGTATAGTTGTTGTTTTTGATTTTTTTTTTTTCACTCAGTTTTATTATTTAATTTTGTTTGCAGCAGGATTATAAATCATGATGCGTGCGCGTTAAGGTGACAGCACTTTAGGGCACATAAACACACATAAGCCCGAGCAGGTTGCTGGAATTTTAATTAAATGGAGCACGAAGCTGACTTTTACCTTGGATATGTGGATAAAAAAATACTGTGAGGCAATTTGTGGATGCTTCATAACTATATAACTGGTTCATAATTGAATAAGGATGCGCTGCGGCTAATGGCACAATAAATATGTGTATTTTGACATAAATATTCTTTGAGAATTGCAATTGACCAAGGTTAAATGATTTATGCAAAGCCTTAAGATTTTGTTTGATTGTATATTAGAAAGAAATTTTAATATTACAATATTTGTGAATACAAACAAATTTATATTGTGAATAAATCTAAAAATAATTTTTTATTATTTTTTTAAGAATTTCTTCATTTATTGAGGCTCCACACTTAATTAATAAATCTTGTTTGATCACAAAAAACGAGAGAGCAGACACATGCACTACGCTAAAATGCAAAGTCAATTAATATAAATTGCCATTTGCACTAACTATGCCCAGAAATGCCAAATTGTATAAAAATCAAGTTAAACCAAAATTCACACGCTCTCGCCTGCGGGTGTTCTCTTCGCAAAGGGCACGTAACACACAGGGTATCCGTGTATGTGTATGTGTGTATGTGTGTGCTGCACTTGTTCCCACAAATTCCAAGGCATAGGCAATTTCCATGAAGCAAACAACAAGCAAAAATTTCACACTCTTGCATACAAAAGCAGAAAGAAATAAAACAAAACAGAAAAAATACAAAAAAAAAAAAAAAAAAAAAGAAAATACAAATTGAACACAAAAAAATGGTAAACGAGAAATTTGTACTCTGTCGAAAAATGCCACTGAACTGCGAGTCGGTGAATGGAACCTGCTGGGGGCATGAGAAACTCGGGAACTCGGCAAGAGAGTGAGACAGATCACAGCCATCAGCATAATCAACAAGATCACGCATCAAACGAGACGACAGCGGCATAAGAATGCAAACATTAAGAGATTTTATGCGAGTTGTTCACATGCCAAAAACAGAACAGCAAAACGAAGATAATAAACAACAACAAGAAGAAGAAAAAATGAGACCGCAGGCAAACAAACTGGCAAACAGGTACACAGGACGATTATCCTGTCATTCACTTGTTGCTGCACACACACACACACACACACGCACAATATCTCTATATATATATTTCGTGGCATTAAACGAAATATATCTCACACACAGGTAGTTCCAGTGCTTTAACCCGTACAAGGGCTGCTACACTTCCTGCACACCTCTCCCTCCCTCTCTATAAACCACTCTCTCTCGGTCTCTCTCGCATCGGATCATCAACGGGATCTTTCGGCTCGGATTCTGGGTAGCGTGTGAACCTGTTTCGTTTCCCTGCTAGTTTCCCAGCCTCCAGACCTCACCTCATCTCATCACAACTTAGCTTCATCGATGCTGCTCTTATATATTTTTTTATACATTTTTTTTGCATGATTTCATTTTCGTTTCGATGCTAATCTTAAGCTTTGAATTTTTGGCACAAATCGCCCCTTTTCGTTATATTTTTTAATAGACAACTCGATTTGCTGTTGTTTCTTTTGTTCCTGGCTATATTTTAGTGCGCATTTCGTGTTTCTCAATAATTTATTACAGTTGCCCAATAAACGAAGCTTTACTTTTCAGTTTTGTAGCTCGCCGACAAAAAAAAAAATAAATAAAATAAAAAATTGGGTACAAAATTCAAAGCAAAAAATCAAAAATAATAATAAAACCTTTTTTATTGTCAAGCTCGCTCTTTATATTGCGATTAGCTTTTCAGCTTTTCTTACCTGCAATTTACATTCATCTTATTGTTATTTCTTGCTAAAAACCTGAAGACTTCATTCGTCACACGCAAAAATAGGCTATGGTTCCCACGCATTTTCAATTCGTGATTATTTATAATGCAAATCGCTGCGAAATACTTGTAAAAATCATAACGAATTTTTATTCTTTTTGCTGGCAGCTGCTTCGAGGGCATGCAAAATTGACAGAGCAGTTGGCTTCAAGTTTTCTTTGAATAAAAGTGAAGGCATTTGGAGAAGAACATTCCAAATTGGTTCAATATTGAAAGAGAAAGCGTCTATTTCTAAGGTGATTTAATGAAATCCTTGATTTGGAATAATTTCATAAAAATTAAGCATCAAACTGAAGCCCTTATATGTAGTTATAGATCTTGTTCTGTGTTCTATGTTATATATATTTGATTTATATATCTCATTTTAAATTTACCATATTTAATTAATTGATTTATATATTAAATTATATTATAAATGCTGCATATACTAATATTTTTTTTAATTTTAGAGTCCAGACTTTATATACATATATACAAATATTTAACATTTAAATATTAATTAAAATAATAAATACTAATTAAAAAAATATATTAATTAAAAAATAAAAATAAATACATATATAGAAAGTATTATAATTAAAGTTGTATAATGATTATCCTTTTAAATATTAACAATTTAATTTATAAGTTTAAATGAGCTTCAATACAAAATAAAGAAACTCATCATTTCTTTATACTTTCTTCACTCTATCTCAATGCGACATCTACATTTGACAAACTCAATTGAATTTTTATAAATGAAAATAGTTAATTAATACGTGCATCTTGCAAACACTTGAAATCAATCAACGCCAGCGATTTCAATAAAGCTGCATAATCATTGTCACATACAAATGCTTTACTGCAATTAAATTTCCAACTGCACAAAAAAAAGATAGAAGTAACTCAACTCAATAATTAACCAAATTGACTTTCATTTTTTCGATAGTCAAGACCCATAAATCTGCCGTCAACTGACAAATACTTGAGCCACAGTCAACAGTCAAATTATCTGCTATCAGTGGCCAGGCGACAGCCAACAACTTGCCACAAATGACATGCAAAGCAGTTGTCATTAAGTTCAACAAAAAAATACTTAAATATACAAAATGAAATTGCTCAAATTGTTGGCCATAAATCAGCGAGGGAATACAAAAAAAAATAAAACCCACAAAAAATAAATAAAATAAACCAAATTTTGCGCTCGATTTCACTGCTCAACATCGAAAAAGAGCTTCACCTGTTCACTGAGACAATGGCTGTGGTTAGCTCTTGGTGACAGTTCAGGCAGTCAGTCATCCCCCCTCTCTCTCCATCTCTCGCTGTCTGTCTCACTTGCTCCTACTGCTGGCTGGCCGTTGACAAGTAGAGGCGACTCAATTGCGGCACTTGTCGCATGACACTTGAATCGAAGGCAGCACCAAAATATACAAAAAAAGAAAAATATATATTTATAAAAAAAAAAACAAGTAAACGAAATGAAATGAGTTTTTGGTCAGACAACAAGTGACGACTTGTTGGAGCATTGGATCAGTGGAGCGTAGCGCATCCACAGCATGACGTGACAGAAAAATATTTTGATTTTGATTTTTCACGTAGCGTGCGTTGCGGTATTTACTTAAATTTTGAATATAAGCATATTGTATATGTAGATATGCTTCTTCTTCTCATTTTTTGGAAACTCTGCTCGGCTCTGTTGTTGTTTTTATGGTTTAATTTACGGCACAAAGTTGACAGGCGCGTCTGCCCACTCAAGGGTTAAACGAGCCTCGAGTCAGAGTCAGAGCCTGAGCAGACGTGCAGACACAATAAGCGCTAAATGACATGAACAGAGCCTGTGCCGCCAGCAACAACATCAGTAACAACAACTCCTCCATCACCTCCTCCCACCATTTTTAGCTCCTGCTCCTGCTCCTGTTCTGTTCCATATGAGTTTGCAGTTTATGGCTTACAAGAGATTTGGTTTGCCTGTCCCTGTCCACGCATTTTGATTTAATCACAGCGGACGCCGCCTTTAAACGCTGTTTTCGGTTTCTTTTTTATACCCTAACAAAGGGTATCCTAAAATGCGTAACTTATTTCAGGCGCGACCGTTTTTTTTTTCTTTTTTTACGAAATCCGTAACACATTTATTCCGCAGCATGAGCGAGTGAATCAAAAAGTGTATGAAAAGAGTTAAATGGAACTTTAAAAATATATATATAGTTTCATATGAGTAGGGTATATTTATATTCCAGTCTGTTGTAGGGTATTTCGGTATCACTGCTCAGAGGAAGCATTATCATACTTGTTTTATGTTATTATATACATATATATATATTTTTTATTTTATTTTTTTCGTTGAATGCAAACCATCGGCTTAATTGTGCAGAACGAAATGCTTGCTCCACTAATTAAACGGACAAAAAATAAAAATAAAATAAAAAGCGCACGAAAATTGCATTTCATTTTATTTCATTTCAGTTTGTTTAACAAATTTGCTGACAAGCGCGCTGACAGCGCACAAAAAAAAAAAAAGATGTAGAAATGCGAAATAAATAAAAATAAAACGAAAGACTTAAGCAACAAACTTGCCGGCGTGCCACTTGACCCCAACGCACAATGCGTTCGAAAATTTTATCCGCTTTCCCGCCGCAGAAATTAAGCCGAAATTTCAATTTTTTGCACTCAGCCACACACAGCGCACAGAGAAAGAGAGAAGAGGGCGAGAGGGGCAAATAAAAGAATTGCCATGGATATGGTTATAATCGGCGCGCTGCCTTTCTTCACAAATGCCAAATCAATGGGGCGCAAAAAGAGATTGAAAAGAAAAAGAGACAAAACAAAGCCCAAAAGCAAAACCAAACAAAATACAAAACACAAAACCGAAAGTAGCGATAACAGTCGGAATTTTCACTTACTACCTGTTTGGGTGTTCTGCAGACAATGAAATTTGGCTCTATTTCACTATGGATGAAGCCGTAACAATTATTTTCAAGCCAGACACAAAAGCAACTCGTGGAATTTTGTTTTCTTCGTTTTCGTAATTCAGTGATGTGTCGTGTGAATTTGAACGGTAGCCAAAACTAAATACGTTTGGGAAAAATACAAATCATTTGGAAAAGTTGTGCAAACGCCCACACATCAAGTGCTGCGGAGGCGTTTGTTTGGGATCTCAAGATGAAAATTGACAGAGGTAGTTAGATGATATAGATAGAAAAATATAATCATAAGAAAGGCATGAGAATCTGACAATTGATGGATTGCAAGTCAATAGTGGCGCCATCTATCGATAGTTTTGTAGCTTAATATGACTAACTTTTATCTTCATTGGATGAGTATAAAGCATAAATAAAATCTAGGAAAAATAGAGATATATGCTTGCATACCTTAGATAGATTGAGCACAATAATAATGAGCTAATAATGTTCAATGATCGTTATAAAATTAAATTGCGCCATCTGTAGACAATACAGAAATACAAAATTTATTATTTAATTATTTAATTTAATTTAATATTTAAATATCATAACAATTTACTCTTTAAGCCAAAAACTGACTCCAAAATTAGCCAAGTGGCATCATCTATAGAAAATTCCTTAGCCTGGCTCACATAATCCGATAAATTATCATAAAAATATATACATATAGACTGACCATCATTGTAATTAGCTCGTAATACCAAAGCCTGACTCCAACATTAGCCAAATGGCGCCATCTATAGCCGTTCGCGCTAAAAGCATCTTAAAATCCAATTCAATTGCCCATTAATCAGGCTGATGCGTTTCTAAACTTGGCTCACAGTCAACACTTAAGGCCTATTTAAAATGCAAGCGTTATAAAAACCAAACACAACACACACACACACTCTATGCGAATCCGTTTGTGCTAAATTATTTAATGTGGCGCCATCTATCAAGAGGTAAAGGTAAAGAGCATAAAGCGCTGAAAACTTTATCACTTGTTCAGTCCACGCACACACACACACACACACACACATGCGCAGGCAGTTTGGATGCTCTCTGGCTCCCCGTTTTTGAAGTCACGTTTCGTGTATCTGCGCTCGCATCTCGGCCAATTAATTTAAACACACGCTGTAATATCTCATTTTTCGGCCTAAGCGAGCGCAGCGAAATTCATAGAAGCCATTCGGGCCATAAACCATTCCAAATCAGAACAAACAAGTAACTGGCCTCCTCAGTAGCCAGCTATATTGCATATAGCTGGAGCTGTTACTGTTGCCGCTGTTGTTGTTGATGTTGTTGTAGCTGAAGCTGAAGCTGAAGCTGAAGCTGAGGCCATAGCGATATCCACTTGTTACTCCATTTACAAGTTCCATAGAATTATGATTGAGATCGCGGGCCTATCATAAAAACCAAGTTTATTTGGAAATTTAGCTGTAAAATGTAGCCCCAAAAAAATACCTATAACAAAACTTAGCGCGCATACGTATGTGTGTGTGTGTGTGTGTGTGTCACAGGGGCAAGTGGCAGGCAGACGTTGACGTTTCAGCTGAACTAAACTTGAAGCATAAATCTCGACAACATTTTCATTTCCAAAGACGTGGCACGCCGCCGTCTCTGAATGAAATTAGACTAGACAAGTGTTGTTCTGGCCAGTGGCCAAGTTTTTTGGCTTGGAGTTGGATTTGAATTTGGAACTGCAGCGGAAGTCGATGCCGTCAACAGCCACACGCCAGCAACAGCAGTTGCCCCACCCCACCCCCATCCACCCTGCCACGAATACCAAGAAGTCAGACAAAGTTTGTCGCCAGGTCGTCCGTCAGTGGCTCCAACTTCAACGCCAACTCCAACTCCAACTCCAACTCCGATTCCAATTCCGATTCCCACTTGATGTTTTTGCCGCATTTCAGTTATTCTTGTTGTTGTTGCAGTTGTTGTTTTCTGTTTTGGTTCGTGCGTCTTTTGGGGCTTTGGCGCGAGTTTGACTAATTAAAGCGTAGACTTGGGCATTTTTTTAATTTGTACGCTTGTAAAATAAAATGAAACTTTTTTTTCTGTCTTTCTTGCTTTTACTGAATTCGTCTCCATCTCTGACTTTGACTTCGTGCAGCTCGTTTCCTTTTGAACTCTGAAATGGTGCGTGTCGCTGTAGATACTCTCTATCAGGCAGGGTGTATTGACAAGCTCATTAAGCTTTAATGTTATAAAGAATACCGGGCTTGGCCCAGTTTAGTTTAGACATAGCTTCTGGCCAAGGAAGAAGTTTGCCCAAAGAAAAATGATATCAATCAAATGTAAACAATCTCAATATAGAATTGCTAGCTCTCAATCTTTATAGATCATTTAAAAATATGTATATTTTATTCTCTCTCTCTCTCTCTCTCTCTCTCTCTCTCTCTCTCTCTCTTAAATATTGCATAAATATATCTAATTAGCTTTAAATAGAGTATTTAATGTGTCTGTATTTTAGCTCATTTAACATATTTGGTTCTTTTTGGTTCTGTGTTTTTTTTTTATGCCGTTGAACTGGTCTTTGGTGCTTTATGGCCTACAGTTTGTCAGCGCTTGTATTGTCGTTGGCTTCCAAGAATCGCACGATGAGCGCTGACCTCCATAGCTCGTTTCGCTCTTCTACAAAAAGCAAACGTAGATGGTGGCAGCCTGGCTTGGCCAATTGACGGGCCCCACAAGCTACACGTTTCACTTTCAGCAACAACAAGATGAGGAAGAACAACAACAACAGCAACAGCAACAGCAACAATGCTGTCGACATCTTCATCTTTGGCGCATCCAAAAATGGCAGCAATTGTGAATTTGTGGACGGTGCGCAGGTGCAGAAGGCATAGAGAAACACATGTTAACTAGCCTAATTTGGGGCTTGGGGCAGAAGCAGGACTGACTGCGGATACAACAGGTCGCGTCCATTTGTTTGTGGCCGCAAATGTCAGGCTATAAATACCGAATTGGTATTGCCATGGCAATTGCAATTGGCCGAAATGCGTTTGTTTTTTTTTTTTAGCCGCTACACATAATGCAAATATGGACATTTGTGGCTGTTACTGTTACTCTCATTGTGGCTGCTGTTGCTGTTGCTTTTGCCAATTGCATGCATTTCGCAATCGAAATAAAGTTGCACTAAACGCACTTGGTGCGCCTGCCGCAATCGCCAATTGCATTTACATTTTACATATAAATTTACATTTGGTTTGGCGTATTTTGTCTTGGCTCTTGTTTACAAATGGTGTTTTGTTTCTATTTTTAGTATGCTGAGTTTTCTACCCTGTGGGTCTTAGAATATATGGGGATAGCTCTGAGAGTTGATATGAGACTTGCTTGAGAACGTGACAAATGCTATATATTATGTAGATAATATCAGATGAGATTTGATTTGAGTTGAGTAAAGACATATTTTGATGTGGAAAAAAATAAATAAGCTAGAAATAAGAAAAAATAAATGATTATTAAAATTATTTTTTAAACAGAAATCTATGTTGACTAGAAAATAATAAGAATATTAAAATGTGTTGGGCAAATGAAGATTAAAAAAAAAAATAGAATTCATCCCTCATAACATTTTAGAATATAAGAATATTTAAACTAGTTAGACACAATAAAAATTTAAATATTATTTTTCCAACTCTTTTTATTCCAAACCCAAATTATCAATTTAGAAAAAGTTAAAATATAAAATGTTTACAAAATTCATCTCAGTAAATATCTCATGTCTATAGGGCATTTCATAAGCCCTATTAGTTCACTTTCTTTGAAGCGCATTTATATTTGCATTTAGGCACTTGATGATGTAATTGGCAATTGTTTTGCTGGTCAGCAAACCAACAATTAACACACAATTTCCAATGGTTTATTAATGACATAGGTAAGACTACAGCCACACATGTGTGTGTGTGTGTGGTGTTTGTGTGAGTCGGTGTTTTACTGTACTTTCACCCACAATGCGAAGACAATGGGCATCAAGTTTTTTTTTGGAAAATAAAAGTTCGGTCATTTGATATGGCTAACAATGGACACATAAACACACAAGAGAGACAGCCAGTCAGGCTCACCTGCAACGATATACATTTTTGATGTAATAAGCTGTGAAAAGTTTGTATATATTGAGAAAAATGCTGATATAATAAGTGGATTCTGATCCGTTTGCTTTCGAATGTGCCACAAGCGGCGGCATGTGCCACACACACACACACAGGTACAATGTGGAGAAAGAGAGAGAAAATGTAAGGTACAAGTAATTTCTATTGAACATTTAGCGCAGCTAATCGATTGTATAATGCATTGCAGCTGGGACAATTTATATATATACATATACATATATCTATATCTAGATGAATCATGGCTGGCACTTGGGAAAGATTTATGAGCAGAGGGCAAGGCGTTAATCAATGGAAACGAAACGAATATTATTGGAATGAATGAGGCGCACAATGATGCTGCATAGATCATGTGGCATCAGCTGCGGCTACAGCATAATTTTAAGGCTTAACTATATATTTATGATCACATAAATAGCTAATGAGTGGAATGAGCGAAATCAATGTAATATTGTTCTGTATTATTTAAGAATTCGCTAAACAATATTTTATAGAAATTTTTATATGCTCCTTATACAATTTTTGCTTTAATACTTTTTTCTTTTTTTATATTTTCATTTTTTCTTTATATACTTGCTCAACCCATTGAAAACACACATTTCACACTTCACATTTGACTTTTCCAACTCTTTGGCCCATAAATTTGAAATGCAGCTCACTTCGCTCGCATAATCCTTACATCAATAGTTTTGTGGCCCCTGGGGTGCGATCATAACACGTGTAGCCCTATAAATAATGACAGTGTAAGACCTTAGGCAGCTATCGCACATCGAATGGCGGCTGCTCGTCTTAGCGCATTTCCCCTGCTCTAGTATTATTAATATGCAATCGAATTAATTTATGCATAAAATGTTAAAATTTATATACATGCGGCGCTAAGACCCGTTGAGTACAGCTCGGAAGAAATGAGAGCTGAGCAAAGGGGGGCGCTGTTGAGGTAGTCATAGACCATAACTCACTGGGGCTGAGCAGCAGCAGAGGGTGAGAGGAAACGAGATTTAGCCGCAACACGTGAACATTGTATTATATTTATAAATAATAATTATGGGCAACCAAATGTCGTTTTTTTTTCTGGGGAGAGAAAGTGCGGCTCATAAGTGGAAACATTTGTGTGTGTGTGTGTCAGAGAGAGTGTGCTCAGTGCAGCAGCAGGATGGCTTTCTAGTCGAGAATATCATTTTATTTCTCAGGATTGTCACCTTTCACCAACAATGCGATAATGAAGTCAGCCAATTGCTGTACAAATGTTTCGGCTTTGTTCCTAGATGTTTCCCAACTGAATTGGAAACGGATTACTTATGGAAAACTCCAATCAATTGGTATTAGCTTACACCTCTGCGCTGGGAAAATGCTAATCAGCGTGGGCGGTTTGTGTCCACACTATGTGGGATTCTAATTGGAATGCTATGATAGGTCCTGTTGGACTAGTTTCTGGTTCGCTTCACACGAAAACAAAAGATGATGAGTGAGAGAGTGTGTGTGCTTAAGATCTCTTTTAATCCCATTGGTTTCTCTGACTTTTGGTTTTACGTGTGTTTGTAAAGTAGATTATATTAAGTATTTAACTGTGAATAAGAATACAAATTTGAATTGGAGATATTTTAAAAATATTTATCTTCAAAATATTTGTTTATTTTTAAATATAATATCTGCTGTATCGTATTTGATATACAAAAGAAAAATGTATTCATGATGAAAAAATAAATAAATATTTAATTATAAAAAAATGAAAAAGTTTAAGTACTAGTTGGAACTATATTCTTATACGAATTTAAGACTTATTTACCATGTAATTGCCAGCCATAAGCATCGATAGTTGTTATTACCACTTAAACAACTATTGAACAATCTTGCTACGACTCAAATATGTTGATTAATAGCCTTTTCGTTTAAGTAGACAAATAGACGCCAGTAAATTGCTCTACTTGAAACACATTCGACACTAGCTGAAGTTGTTCCAAAAACATTTATTAGACAGCAATCCAGTTCAGCCAAAAACTAACTAACGAAACCGCAAGAAAATGCAATTGAAGCAAACGTTTTGCTGGCAGTTAGAAAATTGTTTGAATGGTTTCTTGGCTGGCAAATTGACTGAAATGCCATTCATCAGTCGCGCTGAAATGAAAACATCAACATCCACAGACAGGCAGAAACAACAAATAACAAATTGAGGGTACTCAAAAAAAAAAAAAAGGAAAAATGTGTATGAAAAAGTGCGTGTCGTGCCAGACGCAAAAGCCAAGTTGGCCCAAAACGCATTTGGCACTTGGCTGGCAAGCGGCGTGACATTTCAATTAAAATGCTAATTTCGCAAGAGTTGGAGGAATTAGGTGGCGGCAGGGAGGCAGCACAGCAGAACATGGTACCAAACATCTTGTTAAAGCCTGGCCGAAAAGACATACACACATAGGTGAAACGCTGCCGGCAACTATTTAGTAAAGTAAATTACTTTATTAGAGGCAGGCCGTGGGCTTGTAAAAGGCGTGCCATGCGGCTCAGTTGGCTTGCAAGTGCATTAATCAAGGCCCCCCCACACACTTACACACACACACACACACACACCGAGTCACACTTAACTATCGCCTATTTGGAACCCACTGTATAGGCTTAGATATATGTATGTATGTGCGCACTTCATGCTATTACACTCACGCCCTGACACTCGTGACTTTTCTAAGTTAATTTATCATATATATGTATAGGCTTTTTTTTTTCTTTCACCATGCGAAGCACTTTCTCTATGCCGTTCTCAGCTAACTGCAGCGTATCTTCAACGGAAGTTTAAAAATAAAACGCTGTCAGAGCAGGATTGCCAGGCAGCCCTTCATTTTCACAATTTCCACTCCACTTTAATTGTGACACGTGATGCTGCTGCGGCTGCGGCTGCGACTGCGACTGAGACTGAGACTGAGGAAATTGGGAAATGGATAACAGTTGCCTTAGAAAGCTGACAATTAATCTCAGCAGTTGCAGTGCTTCGGTCTATCCCTTTCTCTACCCTCTCTCTCTCTCTGCGTATGGGCGCACTTTCAATCTTGCATAGGTGGGCTTTGAATTGGGAATTAGAGAAACTATTTCCAATTGGAGTCTGCTGATAGCTGTTGTGTGCGTGTGGCTCTTTCTGTGTGTGTGTGTGTGTGTGTGTGTGTGTGTGTGTGGGTGGGCGAGTGTCGCAAAACATGCGAGGCAATTAAGTTTGTTATCGTCCTCTTTCTTTTATGCCAGCTAATCAATCGATACGCCAAGAGCTAAAACATGCTCATGCTTAATTCATAATAGAAGTAAACATAAAATATAATGATTAATTATCTAAAGTCCTTTCAAATCAAAATCAATTTATTTGAGTGTATAAATAGATAGTATATAACTATTTAATTTGAAATATTGTCAAAAATATGTTGAAGACCCAAATTGTTTTAAACTAAATTAAATGTTTTATAAGGTAATATACCAAAAAATATATACAGCAATAAATACTTAAATATTTTTCTCAAATATTTTCTCAAATAATAAACCAAAATTTCTTGTCGAAAAATGTATATTCCTTTCAAATATTATTCAAAAATTATTATGGAAAATTATATTTTAAAATAAAAATATTTTTCAAAAATTATTATGGAAAATTACATTTAAAAATAAATCAAAATCCTAATAGTGCAATAGTAAAATCTTTCTAAATAATTGACATATAAATTCCTTTCTTTACCCTCGATACCTCGATAAACAAATTAATTAACGTTCAGTCCCGCTAAGAGCGTCGACAAATTAGCTAAGAAATCAAAGCAGAACAAGCCATAATAAAAAGTCGGCAAGCAAGCCCCACCAGCTGACTCAAACTGCAACAATAGCCACAAGTTGCAAATGCAATTGATAAAAAGGCAACAAACGAAACGAAATAAAGCAGCGAAAATCCCCAGCGACGAAGCAAATGAGACCCACTGCGCCGAGAATCGGTGGCCCCAAACCGGCCGCTGCCAGGAATTGTAAAGGCGCCAGTGCAGCAGCAGCAGCAGCAGCAGCAACCGACAAAGCTGCCCCAGTCCCAGTCGAAGTCGCAAGTTAAAGCTGTAGTTGGAGCTGAGAGCTGGAGCAAACACTGTTGCAACATGTCAAAATAAATCAATTGATTGATCTTGTTTTATTTATGTCCAATTCAATTTCGATCAATGAGCAGCGCACACGAATGCAGAATGCCAATGCAGCCAGCAGAGCGAGAATGCAAGCAGAGATAGTAGGAGAGAGTGAGAGGAAAAGATTCGGAGGGAGGCAGAGAGAGACAGAGCAGTGCGTGCTGCTTGACACTGGCGCTTGGGCTGGGGTGTTGGCCGGCGGCGCGCGTGCTTAAAAGGCTTATTTCGTTTTTTTTTTTTTTTCTTTAAGACGTCACAACTTTTGAAGAGCGAACAAGGGGCAGCCAGTTGATAAGGCAGCAGTGTAAATAAGGAAATGCAAAGAGTGACAATTTCGTTGATTATATTTAAATGTAAGTGAGCAGGAATAATTAGCTACAAGCTAGACATGCTCTGTAATCAACAAAACAAAAGTTATGGATAGAAAAATGTTAAGTAAAGGTACATATAATATATAAGGTATATAATATATATTATATGAAGAAAAAAAACACATATTTTATGTGGCTATATATGCATATAATGGCCAATTCAAATACTATAAACAGATACTACAAAAAGAGCTTCAAGTGCAATACAAAATAAAAATTTTTAGCTTATCATTATCATTACATTGAAAAAATATTAAAGAAAAATATATATTAAAAATAAAAAAAAATACAAAGTGTGTTAAATATTTAGTTTGTGTATAGAAATTGTTAAATTCAATTTCATATTTACAAAACTTTTTTCATAATTATCGTATTTCAAAATAATTATTATGTATTTATAAATATATATTATTATTATATAGATTATTGTTATTATTTTAAAGTATATTAATCATATTGAAGAGCAAATATGCCAACTTAAAGGAAAGTTTCAAATCGACTTTACTAACAAACTGAATAGCTTAAATTTGCCTTTACATTTATTAGACATTATTATAGCATAGAAACATAACTAATTTGCTCCATATTTTTTATAAGAATGCGCCTAAAGCTGTGCTATTATAACATTTCTCAAAATCAAAATAAATAAACTCAAATCGAGCGAAAAGTCGGCATAACTCACCCACTTCAAGTACTTATCATATTATATGCAATTTGAAATGGAGATAGATTTGGAGCTCAGTATCAAGGAAGCAATGTAAATGCACTCAATCGTTGTATTTCCTTTAAAGAGCTTTGAACTCTGCAGCGGTAAACTCGCGGAGCTAAAACAAAAATACGACGTCAAAATAAATAAATAGAAATAACCAGACGCAACTTTTGTCATAATCATGCAAATTTCACCTGTGATTTTGGCTCTGTCCAATTGCATATTTTGTCATATTCAGAAAGTCTATTAAATATGTGCATGCCATGCAAATTCGCCAAACGATGGATAACCAAGAGTCAGCGCTGCACACATAGAATGGAGAGTTATGGACCATGCCGATCGATACCCAGCAGGTCAATCAAACCGAATGGGGTATAATCGATGGCACAGTTGCCAAATGAAACCATCAGCCGCATGAATCGATCAGCATGCCACGCATGGCTTACAAAGCTGGCCCGAAGATGTGGGGCAAAAGCATTTTAATGACCATTGTAGGGTAGTTATTGAGCCACTGGGGCTTAGCCAATTCGGTGCAGCAACACTCATAACAGCAACTACAGCAATAGCAACAGTAACAACAACTACAACTACTGCAATTCGACTGCAAATCCAACTGCATTTTTTTGCATTTCATTCGTAAATCAATAAAAATCAAATAATACACAAACTGCGGGATCAATCACATTTATGCTAATGCAACTTACATAATCTGCTATAGTGTCTCTCTCCCACTCTCTCACTCTGTGGGTGTGTGTGTGTGTGTGTGTGGGTGGCTGGGTGGCATTTGTGTGTGTAAAGGGGGAGGCTGTGCTGTGCTGTGCTTTTCTACGCTTTGCCATGACAAATTCAATTCAAATTTTGTTTTGACAAATTCGGCGCGTATTTGAAAATGCTTAGATAAGCTGCATGCACATATATAGATATACATATGTATGCGTATATATGTACACATATTTGTTGAAGCATGAGTAGATATAGATACATACATATACACACATATGAGCTGCATTCAAGTTTTGCAATTATAACAAATCCGAACGGGCACAATGAACGGCGCATATGCTTGGTTCTTGCACTTTCACTGCTTTAAAATGCATATCACCTACATTTTGTTGCTCGATTTGCTTGGCGGTTGGACGGCTCAGTTGGGCTCGGTTCAGTGGCCAATGGCTGTGATTGGGATTGGCGGTTGAATTCAGGGGGCGATTGAACCACCGTTAAACATTCTGCATAAGTAAGGAAATTGTTACGGGAAGACGAGCTACTGATGCGGATGCTGTGACCAGCAGCGGCAGATCCCATTGTTCTACTGCTGAATTGCAAATCGCGCTCATAGTTCGCTCGCATACTGTTCGATTCGGTTGCAATTTGCCGTTTGTTGGGGCAGGCAGCCAACCAACCAGAGCCAGAGCCATGCAGCCCCCAGTCAAGAGACAGAGTCGGCGTCAGAGTCAGCGTCGGAGTCTGAGCCAGAGCATCTGCTTCAGAGTTTTTGCCTCAGGTTCAATCAACCCTCGTTCAGCGTTTAGGTTATTGACTTGCCCCACGTGGGTGTGTGGACAATATCGTGGTCAATGTGGCCTTGTCGCTTGTCCAGGTTGAATGTACCGTTGTGTCTTTGAACTCTCTCGATCTCTCTCTCTCTCTCTCATTCTGTCTTCTGTGCTGATCAGGCACTGCCGACCATCAACTATGGCATAACGCAGCAGCCTCTGCCGCTGTCGGTGCCGCAGTCGCTGCCGCAGTCGCAGTCGCCATGCCAGACACTCAGACGACGCCAATGAATGAGACAACGAACTCGCTGAGAGATGCCACCGAAAAAAAAAGAAGAGAAGCACATATCGCTCCAATAGGTATTGTAGAAATCGTCAGTCGAAATCGAAATATACCTGACACGATCTTTCGCATGCAAATCGCCCTCAGAGATCACTGAGTTCGCCCAAGAGAGCAATTAACATTACAAATTTTTGGCTGCCTGAGCGAAAAAAAAATAAAAGAAAGGAAGATGCTGCCAATTAGCATCATGTAGAGCCGAAGAGAAGAATTGATATGCACAGAGCGTAGACGAGACTTGAATGAAAGCGATCAGTGAACAGCGTGCTATGACAAAATCCTTGATGTCAACGTTCGTTGATCTCGCAAATGCGCTTGCGTTTGCCACAACTAGCAGCTGTTGTTGCCAAGTCGAATGCGAAAGGGGCAAACTGAACAGTGAGAAAGTGCGGCTTGTAAATGGGAGAATGCCTTCAATTGATTTGAATGCAATGAGAGATATATAGTTAAGAGATCACCATCGATCAGAGAGATAGATGATAACCGCTTTCTACTATATTTAGTCTATAGAAGAAGTATACTCTATATATGATATCCCCCCTCCACCATCTATTGACTCCAGTTCAAGCAAAAGTTCTTCAACTAGACACAAGATACCCTCCTTTAAGCTAGACCTATACCTGTAGCAAAGCTATATCAGCTTTGATATATTTTTCTTCATTTAATAGCTGCCTCAAGCTGCAACATCTTCAAATTTCGTATGTGCACCATGTCCACATCTAATTATTTACAAACTAAGCATTGCCCTTTGACGCCGCGCAGTTGTTGTAAACTCAGATCGGAGTAGCAGTTCGGCTAGCTGCCTGGGAAGCTGGGAAACGAAATGGCCTGGCCTGGCCTGCGTTCAGGTGATAAATAAATTCAGGTATTAACTTGCCATATATTTTCATTATGTGCGACACAGAAAGTCGTGTTTTATTTCAACACAAGTGGATTTTAATAATAAAATGTGTCTAATTTGGTACCCACTCGCCGGCGAGTGCAGCAAACCTGATTGCCCAACACAACACGGCTTTTTCCCAGGTGAGGCGGCGCGGCTGCCATGGATAGCCAGCTTGCCAGGTTGCCTGCCCACTGCCCAGATGCTAGATGCAACTTGTATCTGCTGTTGTGTGTCCTCTGTGGTACGTGCGAGGCGTCAATGCTTCATTTCCGCTGTCATCTTAACTTGATTGCAAGTTACGAGCGTGTTGACAACAACAACAACAATAGCAGCAGCAGCAACAACAATCTCAGCAATAATAATAATAAGTGCAGAGTCTGGGTCCGCATGCTAACGGTAATTGCTGTCGCGCATGCGTATGCCTGCCTGAGGTTATGTTAAGGGGTTAATGCCGGACCCTGAGGTTATGCCCATGTGCGGGCGGCTTATTAATCAATGCTCTAGAAAATTGCGCAACTCTTGACAGTTAAGCCATGATTCATGCTTAATTGGAAAGGGGGATTGGGCCAACACCCCCCCCCCCCTGCCCCACCGCCAGCCCCTCTTCTATGCTAACTGCAGCAGCCGTGCAAATCTCACCCAGTTGTCAATTTCACAGACAACACATTTCAATCAAACTTTGCCGTGCCATAAATAAACCAACAACTGGACAGAGCCTCCAGCTCGCTGAGCCCCCCATGCACTGCGCAGAGTTTTAAAGACTTGCGCTTAAATTACAGTTTCGCTTTGCTCTTGTTGTTGTTGTTGGTGCTGTTGCTGCTGTTGTTGTTGTGCACGCCTAACGTTCACATTTTTCCACATGAAATTATGAAGTCTCCATGGCAATTAATACGCATGAGCCAGGCCCGAGTCTCAGCGAAGCTAGAGCTGGCTCTATGGCGGGTGCTGTCGTCTCGCATGTCAATTTGATGGCAATTAACTTCGGTTAGCGTTTTGTTTTAATAATAAATTTAATGAGCTGCCAAAAATGGTTGCAAATTTACGTGGCAATTAGCGAGCAAAGCGACACTTGGCCAAACAGATCGTGTGGTCGGCCGGACGGCTGGACAACTGGACAGCTGAACGGTCGCTTGGTCTGCCGGTCGCTCACTGGTTTGGCCTGCTCCATATTGCTAATGAGACGCTTTTTTTCGAGGCCTCGAGGCTTGGTCACAGTTGGCTGGCATTTCAGGCAAGTAGCCAGAGGAGCGCTAGGCATGTGCATTTGGCTGTAAAATATCAAATAAATTGAACAGCAAGGTGTGGCCACTGGCCAATGTTACACATTAAGCTTTCTGCACCACCGCTGCACAGATTCAAGCGGAAGAAAAACAAATATTGATTGGTCTTAGATGGATTACCATGAAGAGGTCTATAAAAGTGCAGATGGATGTCTATGTAGTCAAAGGCGACTGTGGGAAGTTTTTAATTAAAATCTCTCGACTCGCCAAGCAATTTGATTTTGTATATATAATACCCAAACTTGCGTAATATCTAAATTTGACAAATGCTTTTTATATAAATTAATAAAAATTAAATACCATTTAACTATAATATATGTATGTATGTACTTATATAAAATAAATAAATATAATATATAAAATATATATAATAAAATTAAGTCAGTTTTCCATTAGCATTGTTCCATGCCCATCTATAATCTATGAAGAATTCAAACTTACTAATAATTATTTTAATAGAAGAATCACATTTGATTAACAAATTCATTAATTTTGTTTCTTTGTCAGTACTCGATTTCATCGCTTCACCTATAATTTACCAACACTATAATCATGTGAGACTATAAGAGACAGCCATGGTTATCGATAATTTTGAATCATTGCAGCAACGGTTTGCTGCTGTTATGATAGTATGCACTTTAAATGCAATTCGAAACTTAGCTCAATTAATAATGACTTGTATTCACTGAAATTAACTTAAGTTCTAAGCATTCTTTATACCTTAGTAAACAAAGAGCGTATATAGCTTGAGCGATGAGAGAAACCAACAGTTCATAATATAATGCAACCAAATCTGCAGAATGCTTTCATCCAATACGACTGTAATACAATGAGCTATAAATGCAAAGTATTATAATTATACATATGTATATAGATGTTCCAAACAACTGTTTAGTTGAAGCTGTTGTCCATCAATTAAAGCTGCAATTAGCAATGCTGCAGGATCGGTTCATTTAATGGAATAACAATTAGGTAAATATGAATATCAAGTGTTATGCTCATTTATTTGATGTCAAATACATATTTCATTTCAGTGCATAAAATCACATTTATAATATACAATTGTCAGATGTATTTGGAGTGAGAACCATTCGTGTATGCTGACCTGTTTATCTATCAGAGCCTTGGTCAAACAAATACATATGTAAAGCTAATTCAATTATATATCATTAGATCATATATATGTATAATTGCATGTGTAATTGGAGTGAGAATCATTCGTGTATGTATGTATCAATCAGACCTTTGGTCAAACAAATATATAAAACTAATTTAATTATATATAATCCGATTATATTTGTACATATATCTACCACTTATGATATATCATTGCAAGTGTATTTGGAGTGAGAATCATTCGTGTATGCTGACCTGTCAATCTGCGCCTTGGTCAAGCAAATATATGTATATAAAACTAACTCATTATATATCATCAGATTATATATATAATTGCAATATTATTTGGAGTGAGAATCATTCGTGTATGTATGGCCTATCTATCAATCATACCCTTGGTCAAACAAATATATAAAACTAATTCAATTATATATGTATAATCCGATTATATATATCAATCACTTATGATATAGAATTGCAAGTGTATTTGGAGTGAGAATCATTTGTGTATGCTGACCTGTCAATCTGAGCCGTGGTCAAGCAAATATATGTATATAAAACTAACTCGATATGAGTATCATTCGTGTATGTATGTGTGGCCTATCTATCAATCAGACCAAGGCAACCAAATATATATAACTAACTCGATTATATATCATCTGATCATAATAAATATATGTATATCCGAGCTTTTGACAACTTGCAGCAGCAGCAACCACAACAGCAACTCTTAATTTAAAATGATGCTTTAAAAACTATATATATACATATGTAGCTATATATAAATATACATATTTATATAGTATATATTACATATGTATATATATGAATGTATATGTATAATCGATGTGTTTGGTTCGCCATTGAGCCTATATGCTCGACTAGAATGCGTCGTCTATCGCCGCGCCAAGGATAAACACCGTCTCAGAAGAAGCTGTCAGGTGTATGTGTGTAGGTGCGTGTGTGTGTGCGTAGGAGGAGGATAAACAAGACGTTCGGATTAGTGATGAATGCCCATCTGCCATGTAGTCAGCTAGCCTCACCTCATCTGCGGATGATAGCCATATTGATCGCGCAGCTCGATCTTGGTTATGGTGCGCTCCAGATGCTCGGGCAGCAGATCGAAGTGACGTGCCAGGATCTTCCAGTGCACCATGTTGAAGTAGTTGTACTCGCCGGACTCCTGATAATCGCACACGACGTAGTGTGGATTGTCGTCCTGGCGTCGAATCCAGAGACGTTCGTATATGTGAAAACGCCAGCCGCGCTCGGCCAGCTCGGCAGCGGCCAGCATTTGCATCATGTCGCCCGGATAAGTGTAGAAGAAGAAGAACAGCAGCTCCACTTCCATCTGCTCGATCTTTGGCTGCGGCAACTCACGTCCGCTATTGCGTCGATAGTACGACGGCACATCGTAGTTCACCTCGTGCGGAGCACAGCGTCCGCCCTGCAGCGGCCCGGCGAAACTGGCGTGCAGCTTGTTCGCCTCGCAGGCACAGCAATGCGCATCCACATTCAGACCCGCCGCATCATGACCAAAGATCTGCGAAAACAGATGCGGATGCTGCTGTGCCGCCTCCAAAGTGCTGGCCAATCCGGTCAAGCCATAGGCGCTCTCCATGCTGCTGCCATTCGAACGCTCCGAGCGCCTGCTATTCGGCTGCGGCGGCGTTATGTCAAAGGTCACACCGCCCAGCGGCACGCCCAAGCGATTCGTGCGCAAGCGACTATAGAATTTGATATTCTCGAACCCAGGCGGCGGCCCAATGTTCGGCATCGTATTGCTACTCCCCTGGCGCGACCAGGCACGCTGATGCACGCCGACGGCCAGGAACTGTGTGTCGAAGATGCTGCTTTTCCCGTACCTCACGAAGTTCGGATACACCTCGGTCTCCGCAGCGCAGGGGCTGCTATTGAAATCGATGCTGGCGGCCACATGGGCCACCGCCGGCAGCTCTGGCTCCACCGTTTCATGCTCACTGGAATTGGAGTTGTTCTTGCAGCCGCTGCTGATGCTGTTGTTGTTGCTGCTGCTGATGTTGTTGCTGTTGCTGCTCTCGGCGCTGCTGTGCAGCTCGGCGAGTATATCTGGCACCGGCACCGGCTCCGGCTCAGGCACTGGATCAGATACCGGTTCAGGCAGCGCCACCGACTCAGGCATTGGCATCGGCTCAGGCAACGACATCGGCTCCGGCTCGCTAGCACTGTCCGGCGAGGGCGTTGGCGGCGATGGTGTTGGGGGCGAAGGTGATGGCGGCGGCGCCGGCGCCGGCTGCGACAGCTCAACATCATCATCAACAGCAACATCATTATCATCATTATTATTGCCAACGTCATCATCGTCACTGATGATGGCCGTCCAGTCATCCGGCACGGTGGTACTATTGCTGCTACGCAAATCCTCTTGAGTGCCCGGCAGAGCTGGAAAATCCTCACGCAAAATTGTGAACTTTGGCGGCGGCGGTGTCGCCGGTGGCGAAGACTCCGTCCGGACCATATTCTTGACCACATCCACGTAGAGCGCCGACGAATTGAGAGTCAGCTTGGTCTCCGTTTTCTTTTTTCCCTCGGCGGAGGCTGCAGCTGCCGCAGCAATGGCAACAGCTGCTGCAATTGCCTTCGCATTGTGACGTTTCATTTTTGTTTTTGTTTGATTTTTAATTAGACGAAACACAAAATACGAAACTAATCCAAATAGATACAAATGATTTGATGGCAGCACTGTCAGTGTCAGTGCTGGACCTTTGTGATCGATAGGCAGAAGCGGACGATAACATAAGCTAACCCGATAGACTTGCGGCTCAAAGCTGCAGAGCTTAGCAGCAATAGCATTGGACCTCAGCGCTTTTGCATAGCGTTGTTAACAATGTTACGATAGTAAAACAACTTTATCTTGAAACCAGTACATGTTAGGAACGTAAAGAACGGGTAATTATAGGTAATATACAAATTATGAAATAAGCTTTACAAATGTTGTTTGCTTTAAGCGATTTTCAGTTATTGCTTACGTAATCCCTTCACCTCTTACACTTTCCTTTTGCATTCTTTTATCTTATTTGCAAAGCAAAGTAGGTATTAAGAAGAATTCTTAATATCCAAAGCATTCCCATCAATTTTTTTTTTTTTTTCAATATCATTCTTGCAGTTTCGGCGCAAATTTCTGGAGCTTTTTCATGCAAGTTATGTAAATATTTTTCATTCGGTTTAAGCTAACGATACAGCTAAATATGTATGTATGTATTTGGCTAGCTTTCTGAGTCTTTTGCCCATAGATCTGTATATTCTATATACAATAAATATGTATATAGATAATATGAAAACATGTATATTCCTTGAGAGAAGAAGAGCTGACAAAAGAGTTATAAAATCAAGAAATCAAACAATCATACATATGATTAAATGAATTATTTTCCTAAATATTTCCCTCATTTGACTTTGAAAAGAAAGCTGAAATGTCAACAGTGCTGGCCGTTTGCAATTTTTAAGATCAGCTGGGCATTGCGATCGATAGGCACGACTCTGTCGATAACATTCAAATGCTTAACGAACTTTGAGCTTGCATGTGTGCACGAGTGCGTGTGTGTGGGTGTGTGCTGCGGAAATTGCAATAAACCAATTTAAAAGTCGAATCATAAATTTAGCTAGCTGCCTAGACGCAAAAATTCACCTGCACTTGCCGGCGAGGCAACGATCGTCAGGTTAAGCAAAGAGTTATGAAAACGCGAAGAGAGCGAGAGAGCGCGAGAGAAGTACTGCAGAGCGAGATGGCGTGTGAGAGGGAGAGAATTACAGGCCATTAACTTAAAATGACAACGGCACAACATAAATCTCTGGCCCAGCCGCACTTAAAGGCAAATGTCTGGAAATTGACAAAAGGAACGCCGCATAACCATAAACTGAAGACTAAGACGCGCTTTAAGCTGATGCTGGCTGGAGCTCTAGCTGTAGCTGGAGCTGGAGCTGTAGCTGGAGCTGTGGAGTGTGGGCGGCCCAGGCGTTGGCATTGTGCGCTAATAGCCCCAGCACCACCAGCCACTGCCCACCAAACCTGACCTGACAGACGAAGAAGAGGTACCATAGCTGCTGCCACACCCCCAAGCCAGCCCGCCCCAGAAGCCCCCCGACCGATCGCCTGGCACTTGGCAAAATTTATGCGAACGAGGTGCGAGCGTCAAATTAACGAACTTGTCTGCCAGCACGAAGAGGATCAGAGTATATGTATATGCAGATGCTGCCCGTTGGCAAAAGGCACAATCGAAAAGCACGCTCTCTATCTTTCTCTGTCTTGGTCGCCCTCTCCCCATCTCTTTTGCGCTGTATAGTCACAACATTCAGGAAATCAGGTGCATGGCCCGTTCGGCAAATTAAGCACAAATAATATAAAATACAATAATGCTAAATCCATGCTGCAGGCATGAAAAATGATACATATAAAGAGTCACAGACAACGATTGCAATTGGAGATGGAACCACAGAGATGAAAAGTAGGAAGTCACGTAATATTTTTAACATGATTTAAATCCCAGCGAATATTTCAAATTGAAGATGATATTGAATACGAAAAGAAATCCAATTTGAAGAGAACAATTCAGATTCTGTTCAGACTTACGAGGCAAGACTTAAGGAAAGATTTTTGAGATTTTTGCAGACTTGGGGGCAAATAAAATAAATCAAATCTATATTTTATTGCATATTGATTACAGGAACCGCCACAGAAAACTGAAAGATATATTTTTTAGATTTTTATCGATGTTTTTATATATAATAATATCGATATAATATTTGTAATAAAAAAAGAGAGCTTTTTACAATAATAACATTCAAACTGATTTTTTTGTACGAGATCGACCTTATATAACTACTTTCTACTTATGTATGTATGTGACTACACCTAAGCAGCTTGACGTCCTGATCAGGATATAGAATTTATGGAGTATATCTATAGCAAACTTCTGGACATACCATATTCTATTCTACTCTTCTATAACTCTAAAACATTAAAAACTTTAAAGAGTCTTAAATCATCTTAAATACTCTACAGACTCCTCAAGATTGTATATTCCAGACTGCACTACATTTCCTTTTCAACACGGAAAAGTACTTCCTTTTTTCTACATTTCAAATTAAAGCTTCCCAAGTTAATTTCTCTGATTCAGCTCACATCTTACTCGAAGCAACTTACTATATAATCACGACTTGCATCGCCACAATCACGATATGTCACCTGAAATAAAGCCAATCACGCGGCCATCCTTAAGTCCAAAGCTAACGAACATTACGAATTACGATTTGGGCGCAGAGACTATGCAGAAGCTGCACTCGGCCTGGCCGCATAAACTACTATAAATCATACTCAGGTTGCGCTGGCAAAGACAACGACAACGCTCGATTCAAGTTGTATAGTGATTTGTTTTTTTTTTTTTTTACTCCCTAGTTCCAGATATCAGAGAGTCCAAGCCAAGTGCAGTGCAAGAGCCAACGGCCACTTTGTAGCGAGCGACGGGTCAGCAATTGCTGAGCCATTAAATTGCCATTGCCAACAAGTGAAGCGAGAAGAATATGTTTGAGACTGGACAGTAAAGTTTACCTGTTGGCCGGTAGGTGTTAAGACCTGGCATTCACTTAAGCGGCTTTGTACTCACACAGAGAGAGAGAGAGAGAGAGAGGGAGAGAAAGAAGTGAGCTGCCCAGATTACGAGCACCAAAATTACTCGCATGCAGCTCGCTTTGTTTGCCAAGTGAATGAACTATTCTAGTGGCCAGGCGAACATTATGGAAATTAGCTCCGGCCTCCAAGTGACGCCCCATCACCGACACAAATGACCCCAATGCGCATCACTCAACTGCGTGTGCGTCTTTAGTGGAGCTGTAGCTGTAGCTGTAGCCGTAGCTGGAATTGTCCTAATGACCACCATCAGGAGCAACAGCACGCAGAGCACTTGCAGCCACAGTAGTAGTTGCTCAGCCGAACACCAAGTCTTACGAGTAGTTTTGTGTAGGCCAGGCAACCCACCTGTAATGTTCGCATTGACTGCCCCCAGCCCGCAGCACCCCCGCCCCGCCACATCGATCACTGCATGAAACGCTTAGGCCGGGCCATTAGTCGCAGCGTCGTAATGGCCACATATTTATGAGGTTTTTCGCAGCACTAAAAATTATGCATACATATGTTATAGGCGTAGTTCTCTCTTATAGCTGTTGTGGGCGTTGCGGCTGCACAACGTTTGTTTTATGCTCCCTGACTAATTCCGTTGATGGCCTTGTCGCGCTTAGCCTAGCACCCCACGACAAATTCAGCGAAAAATGAGTATAATTATGCAACGCTAATTATAAATTACAAATTAAAATAAAACTAAAAAATATACATAGTATATTTATTTTCATATATCCTAGTTATATACATATATTATTTATATATTCATGTTTAATAGTTAAGCTGTGCTCATCCATCTATATTTGCAATTCCTAGCAGGCGATTCTGAAATCCAAGCCAATCTATTGACCTTGTCGAGCCAATCAACTTGATATCATAATGGTTTGAATTAGCAACTCTAATCAATCAATCATGAATAAGCAACGCATAAAATAAATTCAATTGCAAGTCAATTTTTGGGTTACTTGAACAATAATGTTGCATTGTCTACGCATGTGTTGTAGTTGTAACCATTCACCAAAATATTCACTGATTTCATAAAATATTACGATAAATGTCGTTTTCAACATTTATAAGCGCAGATTTTCATATTTTATTGCTTATAACTGCAAAGCGACATTAAATGCCGCTGCTTAAAGATACAAAATGCAGCGCATAATAAACCCAGCACACACACAAACACAGAATTCGATCCCTCCCAAAAATAAAAAAAAGAAGAGAAAACATGAAGAAGACCTGCCCCAGAGCAATCCATACGAAAAAAAAAACCAAATGAATTGTCTTCATTTTGTAATTTAATGGTATTTTATTGAATTTTTGATGCACACGGACAAGGCGAACAGCATCCTTGGCTGCAGAGAGCTGCAGTAGCTGCCGCCAGATCTTCGCTTGCACGATCTTCGTACGGTACGGGGACAACGGTACCCGCCGCCTGTTGACATTTAAAATATGGCCGCGTGTCAGTGCGGCTGCCCTACGCCCATTTTTATAGCAGTCAGGTTTACATTTCGATTTCGATTTCAATTTTGTTGGCACTGATCCCCCTTTACCTCAATGCGGCGTAAATTCAATTTGAAGGTCTGCCACAGCGTCTGAATTCCCGAGATGCCAACCAAATTGTGCTTTCACTTGACCCGCAGTGCTGCGTAAATAAATTTTATCGCTCTGTTGACACGTGCGCGTAATATTTCATTAAATTTAAAATACAAAAAGCACAACTAAAAAAAAAAATATAAAAATAAAAAACAGTACAAATAAAATAAAATTAAAATAAAAAAAATAAATAATAAAATAAAAATATATATAAAAATTTTATCTTTGAAAAATCGAGATTTTAATACCCTTACAAATAATGTTTTGTAATCTGGGGAAAAGATCTTAGTAAAAATTTAAAATATAAAATATTTTTAAAATTATGAACATTAATATGAGACATATGTATATAAAAGAGAAGCAAAAGATATTGCTTAGGTTTCAATTTATAAAAATAAACTATATATAAAATATTTTAGGTATATTATATTTAAAAAAATACATAATATTATATTAAATAATAATAATAAATATAATAAACATTTTCTATAATATATATTATATTGGACACAATCAACTAATGTTAAAGTGAAATTATTATTTCAATGTGAATGAATATTCAAGTATAATTATAATGCATTTTTAATACGATCTTTGCAAATCCTTCAAACCTAAGTTTAATCAAATTTCAATCAACTTCCATCTAATCATGCTTACATCTTGATAAAATTACAATATATAGAGTTATATCTTATGTATTCCAATATCCAATCGCATATCATAATCGTGTATGTATATACCCAATCTTAGTGTATCTGAATGTATGCAATCAGTTGAGCTTGTGCAGGGTGCATAAACAAATCGGCAGCCGCATCGTAACTTCGTTTTCAATTTGGCAAGTTTGACACTTGGCCAGTTAGTCAATTGGCCAAGTTTCACAATTGGCCAACGGGCGCGCATTTTCAAAATGTGTCCAAGTGCCACCTACGTTGCATAGCTGTTTGCAATTGGAATTGAAGCTGCAAATACATTTGCAGTTGCCGTTGCAGTTACAGTTGTCATTGTCGGGTGGGGGCAACCTGTCGCTACCTGCACCATTCACTTGCCACACAGCAGTGCAGCGGTGCAGCGGTGCGTGGCTCCTGCATTTGCTCTGATTGCAAATGTCACGTAAACCATAACAACAATCAGCATGAGCCATTTCCGTGGACCGTTTTGACAAATAATTCAATTCGCGTGAGCTGCGGATTTTGCCTAAAATTTGGCTAATTAATCACAGCGCTGAAACGTGGCTCAAATGTATTGAAATTTGTTAAAGTTTTAGTTTTGGAGGCAGTAAATTTGTGAAAAATAATACTCTTACTCTTGTACAACAAATAAAAAATTAATAATAATAAATAAATAAATATATAAATTGAATAAAATTTGTTTGACTGTTCCATGTTCCACATGCCAAAAAGCATTTGAGCTTAAGCAAAACCAACTAAACGTTAAACAAAGTGCAAGAGTATTCTATTACAAGCTAAATTTATATTTGCCACACACACACATATATATATGTATATAATTATCTGCCGCTATAAACAAACAGAATGTAAGCATTTCGCCCAGTTTATGCACATGTATAAAACCAATTAGGTAACTGTAAGTAAAGCTTAAAGCCAACAGCAAATTTATTGAGCATTATCGAATTGTAATTGTGATTGTAACTAAAGTTGCTGCTGCGGCCCTTACCCTGCGGTCAGACATAATTTTTGCAATAATCGATTCGGCCGGGCTAAGAGTAATGGGCCAAAGGGTTGCAGCCACGGCAACGCCCTCAACATACTACCGAAACAGACCAGCAACAAGCCCGAACATGTCTGATTTGGTTTCTGCTTTTTTGTTGCAACATTTTTCATACTTGCCTTCAACTTTGCACTGCCAACAGCCCAGGCAGAGATAAGAGGCTGCAAGCAGGAAAAAAAAGAGAGAGAAAAAAATAAATAAAAATAAAGTAACCCAGTCAAGGCGCACTTTCAATTAATCAACGAAATTAATTAAGGCCCCCACCGATCAGAGAGCCAGCGGAGTGTGTGGGGCTCTGGCCAGCAGACACTTGAGCATTGGGCATTGAGAGAGGATTGCAACATAATTTTCATTTTGGGGCACAGCGTGCGTTTGTCGTCGCGTTGTTGTTATCATAGCAGGACGTGGACATCGACGCCATGTCCCCACATCCATGTGGCTGCTCCAGCTCCAAGTCCAGCTCCAACTCCAGCTCAGTTGGTCAGTTGGTCAGTTGGCTGGCCGCACTCAATTAGCACGCATGTAGCGCAACGGTGCGACGATAATTAAGCCAATAGTCGCCGCAAGTTGAAGCCTTTAGCTGCAGTTTGGTAGTCCGCATCGGAGCCTGGTGACAATTGGCCCCGACGATTTATGCGCTCGACTTGAAGTTTTTAGTTTTTTCCAGCAATTGCGCAACATTTGCCTAATAAATTTGCGTCTAATCACGGCACAAAATGCTACACGCTGTGATTAAGTCTGCGCTGACGTTGACCGTATGAACTACCGTTTTTTTTTTCTTCTTCTTCAGTTTCTTTTTATTTTTTTTTCTGTTAGCGTTGATAAGAGAAACCCCTGAGAGTCCGCAGAGCAGAGCGAAAGAGCTCCACACAGTCTTATTTACGATCCGTCTCGTGATAGAAGGAGAAAACAACAGTCACAAAATACAGATTAACTGCAAAGGAATGCAAATCTAACCAACAATCAATCAATATTTCTTTCGACTTACTTATAATCGAGGCCGCAGAGTATCCAATCAACAATGGAGTTGAGAGACCAGAACTACTCATCAATAGGTAGAATACCAATTCGATAATTAAACTTGATAGTTTAACAACAATTTGTATGGGCAGCATATAGTTCAGCAGATGAGGCTATGTCAAATATACATATACGTATATATATTTCGGATCTCTGTTGCGATTGAACACTCACCTGGAAGGTGACAGCGAGCAGCAGCACGCCAGCAATGCAATTTACCTGCGATTGCAGAAACCATACCCAGACCATGCGCTTACAGAGCGTTGGGAATAGATATATTACCAAATAAACATTGCCAAAGCCGCGCATGAGGCAACAGTAACCAATGATAATGTTGCCCACCCGCAGGGGGATGCAAAATAAAAACTTCTTCATGTAGGCAACCATGATGGAACAATTTAATAAAAACAACCAACAACTTAAAAAGAAAATTAATTAAATGATAGAATGAATGTTGTTGAAAGTGTTTTCAAAGTAAATGAAAAAGCGTGAATACCATTTGCTTATATTCCAAATATTTTACTATATTCTTTTATTTATTATATTATATTATTAGAGTATACAAATTTAAATGAATTTAATAAAGTTTATTTAACAGATTCTTGCACAGATTCCCGTTCAATCGTCACACCTATAGTTATACATTCATTTGAAAAAAAAAAAAACATATATACCATGTCGTATATTTCATATGCTTCATTATATGCTTTGTCGTTCAAGTAGTACAGTCTACAAAAAAACAGCCTTTGGATCACATGTCTAGATTTTTCGGCATTAGTTTAACTCCAAATTCGTTTCATTATATCAAAATTCTAGTGTTATGCTACCAAGTGAACAGCTACGCAACAAGAATCAACGTCTTATACCATTGACAGTGGAACTGATTCAAGATATGCTGGAGAACGAGGGATTGGAATATCAGACGCCACCTGGCGCCCGTTTATATACCTCTGAGGATGATAGCTTTGCGAGCACAAGTTTAGCCCGCCCCACTAAGATGTGGAAGACAGAGAGTCTACATCTAAACTTGAATTCCGAGCAATACGAGCCAAATACATCGAGTTCAATCGATATTCGCTATCATAGCGATAGCGATTCTGGGGACGATAGCGAGCAGATGACTCTGATGACATCGGACTCACTAGATACACTCTTTTCAGATAGCCCAGTCGAACAAGCTAGCAGCTCGGCGGACACTGAGTCAAAAGATTTGCAAAGTCTTGTCGATGTGCTGCGCTCGGTGCAACGGCTAAATAATAAAAGAGATCTCGAGTCCAAAACTACTCACCTAAGGAATACTTCCGAAACAATCGATGATAAATGGCCGACTTCCGAAACAATCGATGATAAATGGCCGACGGGACGACGGCTAAGTTATACCATATCTGATAGTTCAATTCGAAAGCCTCGCCCAAAAATTGAGAAGAGAAACGATAATAACCAAGGGAAAATCAGGCAGAGGGCAAATCAGCATTGGATCAATCTGATGGTTGTCAACAAGTCGGAGACATCCTTTTTACTCAATCAATACAAATTGCAGAATTTCAAGACAAATAGCTGCAATGCATATTACAAGACCAATGCTGAGGATCTTAGAAGAGATCAAGAAGCAGTTGATTCACTAATGGCTGGACAAAGCTCCAAACGGAATTCTAGGAATGCGTATTGGTAGTGAAAGTGAAGTGACTTTTTAATGGATATTAAAACAAAAACAAAAAAAAACCCATATATATTATATACAAATGTTTAAAAACCCACAACAATCAAAACAATAACAACAACAACAGCTGCAACAACTGCAACAACATCGACAAATTGCCCGTCATGTTGTAAGCGTATAGAAATGCTTTTAGTTGAAAGTCTTACCCTAGACCAAATCGATCGAAAGAGCGAGCGAACGAGACGAGACGAGATCGAATGGACTGGGTTACCCTAAAACAAAAACTGTGTTCAAGCTAAACTTTTTCCCCATCAACTTTTGAGTGGGATCGATAGCTGGCCAACGTTTACATTTTCATCTTTGTCTTATTCTGTACAAGAATTTTTCCAGTGTTCACACAGTTTCGGTTTTAAAGCTTATAACAAATAAAAATAAAGAATGAGATACTTATTACTGAATACTTATGCTTAGTTTTCTTTTTGGCTAGATAGTGAAAGGGATCAAGAATGAGGTCACTTTTGATTCAGTCGGATGACTAGTTATAGATATTAAGTTGTAGTCTGTTATGACAAGAAACCACTAAAACAAGATATTAAGGTTAGTCTATCATAAGATCTTGAGAACATTAAGTGGCCTCACTTATTATCTCGTCTTTCCTGAATAATTTCAGATGCTACGACTTGCTGTGAATTAATAGTTCTTAGCAAGAAAGCCCCAAATGGAGATATTCAGAATTCCGTTCGATAAAGCTGAAGATACCGAAAAGTATTTAGATATTTTCGTCGTTTCTGCCCATCTTTAACCGGAACTGTAATACGTATATATGCCATTATTTGCTTGCACAAATGCATATATAGCTATATGCATTAAGCTCACATTATGGTCCATATATAAATCACCATTAATTTGACAGTAGATTTTACATAACTGCGGCCAACAGGTGAAAGCGAAAAGCGCAGCTGGCTATGGTCATGGCCATGGATATGGCTGTGGATGTGGATAAAACCCAGGAGATGCTGGCCCCGACACCAAATCGAGAGTCATGAAGCACAGCAGCCACCAACCACCACCAACCACCAGCACCACTTGCACTCGTAAAACTTTACTACCTGCCGTGGCATGCAAAATCGAATTGTGTGCTAATATTTGGCCGCAAGATCGCCCGGGGCCAGCTTTTTGACACGGACATGACGTACTGACTGCAGTTGCAGTTGCTGAGTTTTCCCAGTGTCTTGCATTGACTTTCGTACAACAATAAAATCATTTTTGCATGCTCAAATTGCCAAATACCAGTTAGACGGCGATCCATTTGATCAGAAAGAGAGGAGAGCGGTGGACGGTGGCTATATGTGTGGTATAATCCATTGGAATGGACCATGTCGGCATTTGTCCACTTTGCAAGTGTCTCCGTGATCGACATGCAACGCCAGTGAAATTGTTGTCAAATGAGTAAAAGTTGTCATAGACTCGGCTGCCTTAGTCCCAGCGCCAAAAAAAATAATAAATAAAAATAATAATAATAAATAAAAATTTTGTTGGTCTGACCCAAAAGAAGCTTTAAAATTTGTATAAATCACTTTAAAGGCGCAATATTTGAGCTAATAAAGAGCTTAAAACATTTACAAAAATCGTGTAGGTTATATATTATATTTTAATGCGTGTTTGGAGCTATTACATATGTATGTGTAAGCTAAGGATATATTAGTGTAGTGAAAGTTATTAACGTGTGGTTGAAATAGGCGTGAGTGATAACCCATACAGCTGATATACTCTGATTAAGCATCAGCAGCTGAATATTCTCATTTTGTCTCCATTTCTTCTACATATGTAAATTATATGAAATATATGAAGGTTTTTCCAATTTGCCGTAGCCTTAGTGGGCGTGGACATATCAGTCTTAATAAATTCTTAGAGAGATGTATGCAGCTGTTAATATTTTTATTAGCTATCATTATACTAGCTTGGCCTAACATTTAATATGGAACAGACAAATCATAACACTCAAAAGAGAAGCAGCTGACTTTGATTGCCGAGACTCCATAGTTGCGACTGGTTAACATGATAATAGAGGTTGGTTGGATATACGGATGAGTGCAGCGATCGAACGATCGAGCGAGCAGACGAACGTTTAGTCAACAATGCTGGGAATCTTAAGCCATGCACTTAAACTTAATCCAAGTCAAACAAAATGCCAACAAGAAGTTGCAGTTGCAGTTGCAGTTCGCTGCTGCAAATGGTGAATCGCTCGCTGCGTAGCTTGTCAAAGGCAATTACGCGAACGATCACAATTGAGTGACTGATTGGAGGAGAAACAAAGAGCGGAAGGTGCACGCATACATGCACAGTGGAAGACTCTGGACAGCTGGAGACACTGAAGGCGTCGCGACAAAATGCCAAGCCACAGAAATATATATATATATATACATATATATATATATACATATATACATCCTCGAGAGAGACGCCGCCAACTGGCGACAATAAAAGTGCTCGAGCAATTTGGCGGACGCGTCGCTCTAATTGAGCCCAATGGCTGACCTCGTCCTCAGCTTCCAACCTCCGCCCCTCCCTCCCTGACAGCTCACCCACTCACCCCCCAATGACGTTGCTTGACACGTGTGCGCCCAAGCGTTAGCACTGGGCTAAAATTTATTTGTATTAGCCATGGCTAAGTGTGTCTGGGCCGATAAATGGAGAAAGGTGCTTTGATTTAGAGCGAGGCGCTGGCAAAAAAAAAAAGGTAAGCTAAGGTTTAAGTCGCTCGCCTGCCAGGTGACAATCAATTTGTATATTTTCGCTTGAAATTATTTCTTTAATTTTGCGCACACATGCAGCGTGCGAGCGAGACGGCATGCGATTGGAATTTCATTTAGAAAGTTGACTGTGGCAAAAAAAAAAATAAATAACTGCAAGGCAGTTGAAATTTGCATTTGGCAAAGTCTGAGCGACATCGACTGCAGTCGCTGCTGTTGTGACATTCTTCTCGCATACTGTCTATGTGTGTGTGTGTGTGTGTGTGTGTGTGGAACGCCTTCACTTTTCACTTGCACGGCCTAAAGGGCCTTAACTGGGTCATTTAATAATAATAATAATAAACGTTATCATAATTTTTCCTCGCTACCCGCACGACTTCATACGATTATTCTAATTCCGTCAATCATCTGCAACTGCAACTGTCTGTCTAGCCTAAGCAGAGCCGAGAGCGCGTCGTGTGCTCCATTGATCTTGTTTTCTCGATTTTGATCTTTAACTTGTCTTGACAGCCGTCGATGCTGTATGCTGTATGCTCTGTGCGTAGCTATGTATAGATGATTTTTGCCACTCCTTTTGGTTACTTCTGATGAAATGCTTTCTACTTTGATTCATTGTCTTTTGGGCCAGCTTTGTTTTCGAAAAACCGTTTGGCTTTAATGGCTTTTGATTGATTATCGCGTGCCACGCTCTGTGGGTGCTCCAGCTCCAACCTCAACTCCAACTCCAACTCCAGCTCCAGCTCCAGCTTCATGTGTGCTTTTTGGCCCACGTTTTCTATGATGCTTTTGTGGGTTTTTTCTCTTATTGAAGTATGCTTAATTAGCTTGATGTGTGTGTGTGTGTGTGTGTCTCCCTCTCTGCTGCACGTGCTGTGTGAGTTCCTGGTACAAGAGCTGAGTGGGCATAGAGAAAAAAAAAACGAAATGGAGCCCAAACTATGCAATAAGTTCAGAGTTGAGTCTTACAACAAGTTTACTTTACACGATATGCTTAAAGGGCTGCGACGTGACGTTGTCTCGACGATCATTAAACGCGACTTCAGCTCCACAGAGCAGCGATGATAACAAGACTCGAATTTTAACTACTACATGCTTGTCTCTCTATATGATTAATAAATAAATTCTTTAATGTTTGTCGCTAAAGCACAAAATACATTACACAAAATTATAAATGTATATCTTTGCAGAGATCAAATTTGATGCAGCATTAAATATGATTAGAAAAGAAAATCAGATGAATACGGGATAAATAAATAAGAGACTTTTACCAATTGAATTAGGTATTTAGGACTAGGCTAAGGAATATTTCACTTGCTTACAAGTCCAAAAAAAAACATATATGTATATGTATGTATATATCAACTAAAAGCTGCCGGAAGGTAGCCAAACAGTTGCTTAACAAAATTTCAAAATTTTGAATAAGAAATTAATAAATTTCAAAATAATTAAAAAAAATAAAAATAAAAAAAATTAAAATTTTGTTATAAAGTTAATAAATAAAATATCATCAAAATATTTAAAAAAAAAACTTAAAATAAAATTTAAAAATTGCTAAAAAAAATTAATTTAAAAAAAATATCCTTTACAAAAATGATAATAAATTGCAATTTTTGAAATATAACTTTTAAATAAAAAAAAATTATGCAGCCAGATTTTAAAGTGAGTTTCTCTGATGTATAATAATACTTTTAAAAATAGATTCTATGTATCAGACAGTAGTTGAACTCATTTTACAGACCATTTCCTAGTCGAGCATTATTTGCTCACGCTTGCTTATTTCATATACTTTTTAGGGTTTCTCCAGTTGTGGAGCTTGTTTTATGCCGCTGCTCATTAGGCGCAATGCCCATGCGTTGGCTGTCCTACGCACTCCTTTTTTGTTTGTTTGTATTGTTGTTGCTGTATTGCTGTCTTATGGCGCATAAAAACTGTTGCATTGTCTCTCTGACTGTTTTTATTCTCTTTTTCTGTTGTACTTTAACGGGCTAAACAGCCAACTCCTGGAGCCGCAGCTTGCTTGGGCTCCTGGCAATGGCCGATGGTGGGTGATAAATGTTAAGAGGCGCGCGTGTGCAGGCAGCAGGCAGCAGGCAGCAGGCAGCTTCCATTGAAATTAGTTATTCACGCGGATCGTTTAAGGCAATCCAACACCAGAAGGCAGCTTAGCTGGACTGTTGGCGTCGGCAACTCTGGCTCTGCCTCTGCCTCTGTCGACGCTGACTGCTAGCTATTGCAGTTGGGCTCTTTGGTCATGGCTTGTCAGTGATGGCTCCACGGTTGCTGCTGCTGCTGCTGCCGCTGCCGCTGCTGTGGCTATTGTCGCCGCGCTTTTGTTTTAATGATCGTGCCTCTTGGTGTCTACTGCCTGTTGCCAGCTCATTTACCGCTGCGGCAAACGGGATGACTTCAGTGGCATTGCCTTAGCCACCGTTCGCTTGGCTAGCTCACAGTCTGCCTGCCTGCCTGGCTGGGGCTGGCTGGCTTATCAGTGCAACATTTTGCATGTTGCAGGCAAACAAAAACCACGTTCAACTGCATGAGCATTTGTCACAGTCTCCCCCCACTCACACACACACACACTCACACACAGCAGCAGCAGGCAACAGACAGACATCGAGACGGACAGTTTACATGTGTCTTTGTGTCGTTTTTTTTATGTGTGCTTTTAGCCATTTTATCGTCGCTTTTGGCTACCGCGGCGCTCTGAGCCTCTTTTTTTCTAATGGCTCATTTCCTAGCTGCAGCAGCAACAACAACGGTAATTAACCTGTGCATGTTAATGAACTTCAAACCTGCCCCCAACAACAGTGCAGCAACTGCAAAGTTTATGCAGATTTTTGTCTAACCAAAAACTAAAGTCGAGTGGAGCGCAGGCTTCATGGTTGGCGCTAATGCAAATCTCTAGCTCTCTGTGTTTGTGTATACTCCGGCATTTTGAGCAAAATGAGGTTGTTGTCGTGCCGTTGACAATCTAATTAGAATACAAAATGCTTTTAAGCCAACTTGCAACTGGCGAACAGGCAAGTTTCAAGTTCATGGTGTTGACATATGTAGCTGGCAACTCCACCAGCTCCAACTGCAACAGCAACAACAACAACAACAACTACAACTACAACAGCAACAGCAACTCTCAACCCCAACTCCGACTCTTGCCCGCATCTACAGCTTCATTGTCGTTCTGTTAATAGGCTCTCCACGCTAGCAGCCTTAATACCTTAGCCTACCCTATCGATATCATATAAGGCAGCTGCCATACAAAGTTTGGCATTTTCAGATGATTTTGATTTCGCCAGCCAAACGGCCTGCTCGGCCTTCTCTGCCTGCCTGCCTGCCATTATTGTGATTAGATGGAAAGTGCTTTGGCCATTGAGATGCAACGATGAACCCAGTTGACATCGATGCCAACAAAAAACTGTCAAAGCCAATGGCATTCATAATGAGTGGAAAGTTGGCTTTAATTTTGCCTTCATTTTCGATAGCTGTGCAACGATAAGCTAGTTGTATAATAACTAAGAAGAAGAGTTCATTTCGAATAACAAGACACAACTTGAACAGCAGTTCGAATCTGTTTGCTTTTAAGACCTTTCGATCAGCTCGTATTGGTAAGGAATGGCACTTGAATAGGACTAAAATGATCTATTATCTATCCTAATTCTTTTATAACTGAGAAGTGATTAACAATTGTATAACAACAAAGCAGCTTTCATTAAGATGCGTTAACATAAAGTTGTTAATTGAAACTCTTTGTTTTAAATGAATACGATTTAAATCGGAATGATTTTATTCAACTATCTTTAGACTTATACTTTTCTAGAAGCTCGCTTGACTATGTTTACAATTTCCCAGTAAGAAAACTTTTACTCAGCTGTAATTCGGTTGACAGCTTGCTCCCACTTCACTCTCTCTCCATATATCTCTCTCACTATCTCTTTCCCACCCACTTTATATATAGTACCTCCCACACTGCATAAAGCACTTTAGTTATTTGCTGACCTTTTTAGTTACGGCCGCAATCGTTGCCCTGCATATCAATTGGATGTGTAGCCCATTGGAAATCTCTAAACACGGCACAAATTGCCGTTGTTGCACACTCATAAGCCATCAACAGGCTGCCGTTGCCACTGCTGTGTGCTGTTGCAAGTTCACAGATTGCATCACATGACCCCATTTCAGTGCAGTTTGCACAAATATTGACTTGGGCTGGCTATTTTGGCGGGTTGTCGGCAAACGAACTTGGCTAAGTGGCACACTTGAAAATCCAATTGCAGCAAATTGGCCAAAAGCCAAAGAGGAGCACGCTGCGAGCAGGAGGCGCACAACGAGGTCAGTCTAGGGCGATGGCATTGGCCGATGCACAAGCTGCGACGCGGCCATGTTCTCTCTAATGTCAACCCATAATGCGAAAAGGGAAAGAAGGCATACGAGGCCACACAGCCAAGGAGCAAACGGTCAGTCGAGTAGCTGCTGCTGCTGCTGCTGCTGCTGCTGCTGCTGTTGCTTTGTTCTGCTTGGACTGTTGACCCACAAATGGCCAACAATATTATTGCTGTTGTTATTGTTATTGTTCGGTGTCACTGCGACGCGACGGCTCGACACGAACTTTGCCTGTGGGCCGGCCGTCTCAATCTCAATTTGGTCAAGTTATCATCCGACCAGCCCACGACAAGCCATAATAATTGGAAGTAAGTCAAATACCAAATACATTTTATGGGCGTTACCACCTGATGTTACCCCACCACTCCACCAAAAATGCAAATAAAAAAGTAAAGAGAAACACGAGAAATAAAAAACTGTTCACAGTTTAAAGTTTGGAAATTGTCGCCGTCCTGTGCTGTTCATGTTGCAGCTCCTTGTAACTGTCAGGGCACCAAAAAACAATCATTAAATTGAAAAAATAAATGAAATGAAATAAATGAAATGAAATAAAAGAAAATAAAACAAGAAAAGGGTACCAAGTGCAAAAGGTTACAGGTACAGCGAACACAAAAACAACCAACAAATCAACAAACAAATGAAATAAGTGCAGAAGTGAATCTCAAGCCGACTGTGAAATGCGCTATGTTTACTATTACATTTCTTGATTTCTAGTAAATATAATAAAATTGTTAATGCACAATAAAAAGAAATATTTTAAAGTAAATACAAATATACAAATGTATTATTCGAGGTCATTTTCTTGATTTGTTGTAATATAATTCAAATGTCAATGCCCAATAAATTGTATTCACAATATTAAAAATATTTTAAAAGTTTATAAAAATGTATTAAATATTTTTGCACTCATTTTCATGAAAAATAATACATTTCAAATAATTATAAAAATAAATCTAAAATACATAAAATATAAGTAAAAAAGTAAAATACAAAATTAAAATAATTTAAAATTTTTAGCGCTAACAAAAAACTAAAAAAATAAAAATGTACAGCAAACTTATATTAATACTAATAAGAAATTTATGTAATATTAAGAGATATATTATTTTATTGTAAAACATAATTTGAAGAGCAAGCACCCTTTGACTTATCCATTTATTTTTATATTCTCCCACTCTCTTCATCTCTCTCACTCTTTCCTTTTCCCTCTCTCCCTACTCTTGTAAACTTTTTCAGTTGGATATAAAAACAACGGAATAAATCATTAATGCAGTTTCGAGAATCAGCCTCTACTCAGCTTTGAGCACTTTAAAGTTTAAACACTTATTTATACCTTGCTCCAACTGCTTCACACTGTTGACTCACCCATTGGGCAGTGTATTTTGGGCAACAGCAACAAATAAATCCGACAAGAGCTGCAGCTCTAGCAGCGCGCTGCTTTGGCTTTAGAATGCAGCGAAATGCCCGCCCGATGATGAAGTGATTTTCGGCGGGGCTTGTGGGATGAGGGAGTGGAATGAAACGCCAATCGGCAGTCGAGATTTGGATTTTGGGACTTGCACTTGGTAGCCCTTGCTTGTTGCTGGTTGCATTCGGTTGTTGAGTTGCCAAGGAGTCGCTGTTGCAGTTTGAAGTCAAAGTCGGACTTCAATGCGCACGCGCTGGCTGCCACTTAACGAGCGGTGGGCCCCAAAGGAGGCAGCGAAACGTTTGTCTTCGAGGGCGTTGCAAGAGTCTCTTTGGGCCAAAAACAACAACAACAACAACAACAGCAGCAGCAGCAACAGCTACAGCAAAAAAGAAGGTGACAAAGTCACGAAATTCTTGTCAATTTTCAACTACAGACCAATTTGTTTGTCTTCCCCATTTTGCAGAGCGGCAGGCGCAAAAAATAAAGTCCAACAACAGCACAAAAAACAAAAGGAGAAGAAAAAGCAGGAAAAGCGCAACAAAAAAACTAAATACAGGAAAAAATAAAAACATCGTGACAAATCAGGCTACCAAAATTGGGCACAAATCGTAAAGCACAACAAAGCAGAAAAAAAAAAAAAACGAAGCGCGCTTTGTGTCGCCCTGCCTATGCCAAGGCTAAGGGAAGCCCCCATATCAATAAGTTTTTCCCAGACGCCTCCATATCAACACCTTTCAGTTGAGCCATCCACACCTCACGCGGCTCTCGCGCAATTGTTTCCCAGGATGGGACACAGACTTCTCAGCGGCCGACTGACTTTTTTCTTCTTCTTCTTCTTCTTCTTTTTAGGCCATGTATAAAGCCAAATGAAATTGTTTGGCACGCTAAGTGTTTTCTTCAGTTCAGCGTGCCTTATATAGCCGATTGATTGCTCCACTAACATAATCCATTCATGGCCAGGCCGAAACAGCAATTGCAACAACTACAACAACAACAACAATCTGCTGCCGCTGCTGCTGCTGCTGCGGTAACATTCTCTCTGATCTTTGCCTGCAACATCAAACAAAATCATTTGCTCAACATTTTCATTCGGGGCACAAACATCTTGCCACAATAAATTTCAATTACTTACCAACATTTTAAGACACTTTTACCGCTAAAAGTATTTACCGTAGCTATTGTTGTTGTTGCTGCCATTGGCGTTGTTGTTGTTGTTACTGTTGTGGCTGATGCACAAACATTGTTCAATTTTGACACCAGACGTGAGAGGAAGATGCTGACAACAAATGGTGTGTCGCTCACCTCTCTTTTACTCGAATACCATTTAAGGAGCAGTTTTAGATATATTAGATAACATTACGGCTAAGTTGGGCTCACAAGCTAGTTTTTAGTTTATTGTGCCTATAAAAGTATTTCGTATATTACACATGTATTATTTCGAGCTGTGATAGTTGGAGTAAAATCTTAACAATGCAAAAATATGCAAGAAATTTTTTGTTAATAGAATATTTTTTAAATTTGCTTGCAATAAAACTATCGATCTTTTAAATTCATAGACTTAATTTTTATTTAATTCAGTACTTACAATTTACATTATTAAATCGATAAAAAAAATCCTTATCAATCTTTATTAAACGAACATAAAAATATTCTCTGAGCTAAGAGCACACTCTCCAAATATTTGAGCCCCAGCAAATATTTTATATATGATCTTATACTGTACAGTGAAACTCTTGGCATGGCAATTTCTCGCACAGTGTGTCATGGCATTGAGTGAAATATTTTTAGAAAGTCTTGAGCAGCAACCACAACAACAACAGGGATAACAAATTTCAACGATGAAGCTGTAGTGGACAACATGAAAAATCAATCATGTCCGCAGCGGAATAAGATGTTGACAAGCGGCGCTCAGATCAAAGCTTGGGACGAAGCACATTACGAGCGCATTGTCTTGGGGCAGTTGCAGTTGCAGTTACAGGTCTCTCTCTCTCTGTGAGGTTAACTTGAAAAATGCGTAACAATATTTATGTTGGCGAGCACTGGGGAGATGACAAATCCAAATCCATGCGCAAAGCCGAAGGCAGAGATCAAAACATTGACGCCATATCACAAGAGCGACCACACCCAGCGTCGGCTTCCACTTGATCCTGGCTAGCGCCGAGCTGCCAAGCTGCCAAGCTGCCAAGCTGCCAACATGCCAAGCGCCCAGCTCCAGCACAAACTTCGACTCTAGCTCCAACTCCAACTCCAACTCCAGCTCCCGCTCTAGTTCCAGTTCCAGCCAACGCAGCGCCACATGTTCGCCTTTCGTGTTTGTTGTTTTGATTTACTCTGGCACTGGCTTTATTTATAGACGATGTTGCTGCCTGGCCCCACGCCCCCATCTCCATCTCCAGCACCAGTTGGGCACCCTGTTGCGTCATCCATGCGTCCGGTGGGTGGCTGCCTGCTATCCACTATCCTGCTGTCCCGCTGTCCCCCTGGCTGCTGTACTCTCCGGTCTCTGTCGCTTTTTAATTTGGCAAATTTATACACACCACGTTGCACGTTGCACAGTAGTTCACAGTTGTTGCTATTGCTGTTTGTTGCTGTTATTATTATTATTATTGTTCGCAATTGGTTTATTATAAATGCGAAACTTTGCAATAGCTGCTGGACTATTGAATACCCTGGTTATTAGCATACATTTAATGGAAAATCAAAATACAAAATATAAAATATAAAATATAAAATATAAAATATAATATATAAAATATAAAATATAAAATATAAAATATAAAATATAAAATATAAAATATAAAATATAAAATATAAAATATAAAATATAAAATATAAAATATAAAATATAAAATATAAAATATAAAATATAAAATATAAAATATAAAATATAAAATATAAAATATAAAATATAAAATATAAAATATAAAATATAAAATATAAAATATAAAATATAAAATATAAAATATAAAATATAAAATATAAAATATAAAATATAAAATATAAAATATAAAATATAAAATATAAAATATAAAATATAAAATATAAAATATAAAATATAAAATATAAAATATAAAATATAAAATATAAAATATAAAATATAAAATATAAAATATAAAAAATAAAATATAAAATATAAAAGAGAAAAGGGAAAATAAACATATTATTTATTTAATGATGATCTTACGTTTCTGAAACTCAATTTTAAAATACAAAGACTCTTTTTCGCATATTCCCGCTTTGCATATTTTACAGAGCATTCAAAGGTAATGTTGATTCATAAAATGCTTTTTTTTTTCTTGCTTGCGCTGCCAGTTGCTCATTTCCACTTTCAGACCACCCACTGTCTTAAATTTCAACAAATTTACACACCACAACACACCCGACACACACACACAGTCGCACAGCTGCTCAAAGTAAGCGCAGCGAATTTGTAAAAAAAGCGTTACAATTTTTCAACTGCAAAATCCCCAACACACTCACACACACACAGATAAATACAACAACAGCAAGAGGAACAACAACCGTCAGCTTAATTAATAGATTTATAGCTATGACTGCATATTATAACAAATTGGTAACGAATTAATCCTTTCAGCCGTGTAAATCGACCAACACATACACTCACACACACACACACACATTGGCGTGCATTACTCATACGCCGTGATGCACCGGCAGCAACAACAGCTGGGCATCGCAGCTCTCTAATGAGACGGCCCTCAGGCTCATTGCGCTTCCTCTTGGCTCAGTCCCCTTGGCGCTGGCACAGGTCAATAAAAAAGAGTAAAAACTGCATTAAACTGACAGATCCGTTCGGCAGACCCCCAAGCTGGCCCAAACCATGGCACATTGCCAAATATGGCCCAGCAGCCCAGGCCAGGCCAGGCCGAACCATTGTTCCGGGGCGCGCGCATCTTCCTGGGCCCAAGTTGCGATATTTACAATTTATGTGCGCCTGTGCCAGTTCTTTTCTTTTTCTTTTATTTGCTACCGGATAACAGACAACAAAAATACAAAAAAATATAGAAAATGAAGTACAAGAGAGAATGCTTGACTGCAGAATACCCTGTATGCACGGTGTTAGATAAAGTTTGCCTATGAGTTTAAATTTTTATCAACTCGTCGTTATAAAACGTTAAAAATATCGAAAATCAAGAGAGACAGAGAGAGAAGGTGCTCGATTATTCAATTTCATATTCTTTTTAGGTTGAGCACATATATACAACAGAATATATAATATATCCTTTGAGCCTACTCATATAAGACTCAACAACTATTCACTCCCATACCCATGCACATCATTAACAAAATACCCTCTAGTGTCTGCATTTCCAGGGTATCGCAATAGGAATAGGAACCTGTGGGTCTTCTAGTTTTGGCCTCGGTTCGTTCGGCTTCGACAGGCAACACATGTTCGGGCTGCGCCTTGGCGTGTGTTTATCTTGGCCGGGCTTTAATGATGATGCTGTTGATGCCGCTCGCTGACGTCTGCTCAGCGACTCCTCCAGCCAAGCAGCTGCTGTGTGCGAGTGTATATGTATGTCTGTGTGTGTGTGTGTGCTATGCAATATGGGCTACTGTATGGTAGCTGTCTAAAAACTGATGCTGGCCAGCTCTCCATACCATGTGGGCTTGATTTAGTGCAACGCTTTCTGACTCTTTGTTACTTATGCTGCTCTCAGCTTGATGGCTATAATGATGCTGATGGTGCTGCCGTTGCTGCTGCTGCTACTGATGATGATGATGATGAGGGCAAAACGACGAGTTATGACTTGAACTTTGCTACTTGAACTTCACTTGGAGCTGTGCCCACAAATGCTTGGCCATCTAAATAGTTTTTCCAAAGGCTCTGCAAGCAAGGCTGTGAAAATTCATTGCTTCAGCTTTACAGTTAAGAAGATCTATTAAAACTTTTGCACTAACACAAATATAGTTAATTATCTAACAATTTAAAGCCTGTTTTCTTATCAATTAAATTTACCTTAATACATACATACTATAATAACTAATCCATTATTATATCATATCATAATTTTTACTTTCCATACAGATCTTTTTCTATGTTTTTCTTTCCTACACTGACATAAATTTCGCTGCATGCTCGAAAGTCTTCAACTCATTGGCTTTGCCCAGCAAACTAAATCCTGCCCTCTTGGTTAGCTTTCAAATATATTTGGAATTTATTTGCTTTATACAATGTTGCTGTCATAGGGCAGGAGGAAATGCTTTTAATTACTACAAAATCAAAGCACTGGTATTCTGAATCTCTAGACTGTAAGATACCCTATAAATATTGTATATTCATATTGTATAGTAGATGTTTATCCTACTCAAATTAAAGAACACAATGTCAATGTCGAAATATATGTACTTACAATAATTAACTCTAAATAAAAATGCCCCCGATTTCTTATATTAGTATATAATATAATATAGTATATAGTTTTTATTCCGAAATTTCCTACATTAATTAACATTATAATACTAAGAAAAATATAATAATACTATTATGATATATTTGTTTACCATTGGCATTTCATAAACTATCATACCCCTATTCCTACTTACAGGGTATGCCTCACATCGATATCTAAGCTCAGGTCTCAGCTCTCAGCTCTCAGCTCACCACAGGAGGACACACATGAGCTGAACTGACATGCAACTGCCACAGAGCGACACAAGTGAAAATTGCACTTGGATCGTTGCATTTGAATTTGCAATGCAAAACAGTTGCACGACAATTTTGTGGCTGGCCAGTGGAACAGATGGAAGCGATGGAGCCGTTGGAGCGGGTGGAGCAGCTGGCACAGATGGAGCGGGCGGGCACACGCCCTAAACGCCACAAATGAAAACTAATGATTTGCACTTGATGATGAGGCAAGCGGGAGGAGACAATCTTGTTGCAGTTGCAATGAACAAATGTTGCACGCAAAAGCTCGCAGCACGGAAGCGAGTGGAGATAGTTGCAATGCATACACACACACACATATATATATGTGTATGTATATATTTGGAGTTGGCATGGAAAATTTGAAATTTAATCGCTGGCAATTAATTTGGCCCAAATGCGGCGACGAGGCGCCCCCACAATTGGCAGCTGCGCCCGCTGTGTTGGCCAGTTGGCAGCTTGGCAAGTTGGCTAGTTGGGTCAGCTGTTAGCCTGGAAGCCACTCGCATGTCTCCACCTGTATCTGTCTCTGTGTGTGTGTGTGTGTGTGCTCTATGTGTGTGGTCCACGTTCGACATTTGGCAAGCGTCGCAGTCGGTGGTCAAAGGAAAATTGAAAAATTAACAAGTATGAAAAGTGCAATTAAAGTGGGCCACAATCGATGGACAGTGGCTGGTAATTCGAGCCAGCGATTGCAGCTAGGCGAGAGGATGACAACCGCCAGCAATTCGAAGGCGTTGTCTGCACCTGAACCACCGGCAGTCACCAGACGAACCGCCAACCACCACCGACGCACAGTGGGGCCTTTGCTCATTGTGTGTTGCAAGAATCAGAACTTTTGAATCAAAATAGTAATTCAAAAACTGTTTAAATATTTTATATTACCAAAAAATATATTTTATTATTTTCTCTAGTAATATTCATTACAAATAATAATAATAATAAAATTAAATTAAAGGTTTAGGGCATTAAAAAATTGTTATACAAATTATTCATTGTTCTGCTTTTTGCCATGCTCTGCAGGCAGAGGCCCCACTGTGCGACGACTGTTTGCCACTGGGCGGCATATTAATCTGCTTTTAATTGCGGCCAATCTCCAAGTTGGGAGGGAGTCGGGCTTAGGTACTTGTTGTGGCATCTCTCTCTCTCTCTCTCTCTCTCTCTCTCTCTCTCTCTCTCTGAGTGTGTGTGCTTGCTCCTTCTGTTGCAATTGCCATTGATTAATGTGCGCCAATTGTGAAATAAATGTGTTGTTGATATATATATATATATATATATTTTTTTTTTAGCCCTGGCTCTGCTGCAGCCTCCAGCCTGCGGGCCCTGTTGCACTGCTCAGGCTGGCTTGGGTGTTGCAGGTTTCTTCTGCTGCGGCCACGGCCCATGTTAATTGAATTATTGGCAGGGGCAAATTTGTGGCAGACACACATTCATATTGGAGTACAGTGGGCAAACAGTGGGGCGTGACGGCGCACTAAAAATGTGAGGCTTATTGATTGCTATTTGCTAAGAGGCGCCTTCTTTGCATTGGCAGCAGCAACAGCAGGAGATACCAAGCTAGAAACATGAAATGTTTGATGTGTCAAGAAATCATAGATCGCAAATATAATCTGATTACAGCATAGCATTTATATTCAATTTTTGCTTGAACTCAAATCTTTCACAATATTAATTTAAATAAATTTCATATCAACATATTAAAAGAGGATGCCAAAAGTTACAAGCAAAATCGATTTAAAATTACTAAAAAGTATCCACATTTATTCGTCTTTAAATTTATAATTCTCTTTTACATTTCGCAGTATTTAAACTCTTTATTACAACAGTTTCTATTACAGTAACAGACTGTTTACAGAAACGGTCAGTGAACAAGCGAACTACAGCAGCTGTTAAAAATTACAGTCAAATACCATAACAGCTCGCTGCTGTTAACAGTGTTACAAGCAACAAGTGGATCTCAAAATGTAATCTAAGTGCAATGACGCCCTGTCTGGGCGAGAAGAGTCGAGCGCTCCGCTCGGAGGAGGACGAAACGAAGCGAAAGTGTCAACTATGAGTGAAATAACAACCACAACTAACAAATGGCTCTCAAAATGTAAGCAAAATTACAAGTAAAAACATTGAAACATCAAAAGAGCAGCAAATAGAAAGAAAGAGAGAGTGACACAGAAGAGCGTGGAACGAAATGTAATTTTTGACGAACTTAAAAAGTAATGGTAGCAATATATATGTACATGTACACACATACATATGTATGTATACGATTTAACAAACAACGAGCTGTTGTTATAAATATAAGATAAGCGACCCCAAAACTTTATAGTAGTCAAGGACAGCGACCTTCGATCTAAGGCCCTGGCCAATTAGAATGTATGTATGTATGTATGTATGCACATTTGATAAATAGTAACAAGAACAATATAAATATGTACATAAAAAAATATTAAAGAAGCTTACCTTCATTTTTTTGCACATATTTACTAATTTTATAAGTCACTTATTTCATATCAATATATTTTATTTCACCATTAATCACAAAATGGAAGCACAATTCAATTCGCGACGCAAAATTTTCACATAAGCACGCAAAAAAAAAAGACATAAGAAAAAGACAATATAAACGAACTCTAAGCGAGGACAATAACCGACTGAGAGCATCACCGGACGAAGGCGAGCGAATTGAAGAGAGTCTAGCTCTGCTTATTGGAATGTTGGAAGTCAACAACAAGTGACTGTGCATACTAACATTGGAATGAAATTATGGAATTTGTGGAAAGCGAAAGCGAAAAAGAGGAGGGGCAAGGAATCGAGTTTTGTTTATTGGAATTCTAGCAACATAGGACGTTTTGCTATTTTAATAAAAAAAAAAAAATGCGTACAAATTGATATATCAAATTGTTTGTCCTTGAATTACAAAGCGTTATCTAAGCAATTTGCATTCCATTTCAGTTCTGGGCCTTTGGGTTGCGTCTGGATAGAGCCATAAACATAAATTCAAGTGCTAATAGGCAGGTAATTGAGCTGCTGTTGCTGCTCCGCTGTTGCTGCTGTTGCTGTCATAATAAAGCCAACAATTACGCAGCAAATTAAAATCAAATAATTTAGCCAACAAATCGCCTAGCCATAAAAATCACATGCAAATTATAGTGGACGAGCAGAAAAGGCTGCGATTTACGAGTGAAGCGGCCAAGTGGCAGCGACTGTGGCAGCAACGGTTGGCAGCAGTGTCGCTGCTTGCGGCGCTTTTATGCAGCATCCACCGCAGTTCCCCTCCCCCTCACCGTCGCACTTCACTTAGCCCCTTAAACAAATAAAGTCATTTGAGTCAATACAAAATTGGAGCATCCGACGAGGCGCGTCAAATGGAAAATGAAAAGGGAAAGTTGAGAAGAGGAAAACTCTGGGAAGCGAGTTGCATTAACTTTGAACTGCTTCTCGAATGTTGCCTGCCACTTGCCACTTGCCACTTGCTACTTGCCACTAGCAATTTGCAACTTGCCCTGCAATTGTTCTCTGTTTCTTCTACTGCTTCTTGGCCCTTTTATTGAGGTACAGCTTCCACACATGGCACAGTGGATCAGACATCTGAAATATTAGCAAAAATCTGAATATTTCTATAACAGATTAAAATTTAAGAAAATTATGTTTAATCAATCATGTGATAAATTAATTAAGAATAATTATTTCAATATAACAGATATTTGTATAACAGGTATAAGTCAAACAGATATAACACTATTAGGCTTAAGTACAACAGACTTAACTGATTTAAGTACAGCACCCCTAAATATAACAGTTTTAAGTATAATTGATTTTAATATAAAAGATTAAAATGCAAATACTATTTAAATATAACAAATTCAAGTATAACAAATATAGTTAAAACAAATTTAATCAATATCAAACTTAAGTATAACAGATTTAAATGCATAACAATTAAGGTATATCAGCTTTAAAATTGAAATATTTATATACATATATAAAGTGTATACAGATATTTGTGATTCCACTATTTTCTGCTTGCGGCCCATTGTACAGGGCTGGCAATTTGTTATTCGGCTTGAATGTTAATTATATACTTTACAGCCAGCTTGTGGTGCTCCGGCTTATTTAGAGCTTTATTTATGAAAGCATTTAATGTAAATTGTTTGCAAATGCCGCAGGCTATCATTATGTGGCATGCGATATCTGGAAATTATATACATATATACATATTGTACATATATTCTCTTATACATACATATGTATATGCGTATAAATCAATTTCTTTGCTTGAGCTAATTAATATCAGAATGTAGAACTGAATAAAAGTTTGATTAAGGCTGAAAGTCGACACCCACGAAGGATGTTTCGAAAATTGCTTTTTCTCTGATATTTCTCTTCTTCTTCAGGTATTTTATGTTATTTATTTTTGCGCATTTTTTATGGGCATAAAGTGGATCATAAAGTAATTAATGCGCTAAAATGCGACATTAAAACGCCGCAGGGCCAAAAGCAACGAAATTTTCTTCATGCATCTTCGTGGGCTGCATGAAGACAACAAAGCGACTGCAATCAATCTCTTCCTCTTCTCTCGCCTCCTCCTTCACTTTTTGAGGGCAGGCGTCTCTTGAGGGCGTGTTCTGTGTGCTCTGCGTTGCACCTACGCCAGCCCAGCTGAGCTCGAGCTGCGCCCAGACTCCAGCAGATTAAGACCCTAACCACAGAGAGTGGCAGAAGGAGAGACAGAGAGAGAGAGAGAGAGAGAGAGAGGAAGGTAGAAAGAGGCAGAGAAAGATTCCCCTATAATAATTACAGAGCTCGAGACTTGACTTTTTGATTGTGGCATGCGTGTAGAAATTCTGCTGCAACGGTGCTTTCTTGTTGTTGGTTTTGCCTCACTGACAGCGACTGACAGACAGCAATTGCCAAATATAATAAATAATTAGCTGGGGCGATGTGGGCGTGGCGAGGTGACGTGCCATGCATTAAATCAAATATTGGTCGCTTAGAGAAAGCGATCTGACTGCGACCCAATTGGCCAAAGATAACACAGATTTAACATTGCCGATCTTGCAAAAACTGACTCCAACTAGCCTAGTCAGACCAATTGGGCCAGATAGAATTTTGAGTGGAATTTTAACAGAAGCACAGCAGGCCATTTGCTCCCATCCCAACTAGATTTTACAAACATTTTGTACACTGGACTCGAGCAATTAAATTATGCTTAGCTGTGATATTACTTACAGTAAAAAGAAGAAACTTCGCAATTATCACAAATGTTGAAATAAAATTTGTTATAAATAATTAACTAACTTAGCTAGATACTTAAAATACGTAGGTAATTAGCTTAACATTAATTAGTATAACAGCAGAAAAGTATTCTACTCGGGCTCTTCAGGAGGAGTGCATATAACAGCACACTGTTAAAAGACTCAGTATTCCCCACTCAAGCACACGAGCCAAGGGTGTCAGAGCGAGAGACCAATATGAGCATAAGCGATACTCACTGTTAAAAGACACACTATCACTCAATCGTGGTGAGCGATACTGAAACTCAACGCTGCAAAGTGCGTACAGCACAAAGGCGAGCAAGCGAGAGTGAGAGAGAGAGCTAGCCAGTGAGGGAGAGAGTGTGCAAAAAGCTTACGCTGATAACAGTTTGACAGGCGCTCACCATGTCTAGCAATATAAAGCGAGCGTCCAGTCAACTGTCAGCAGCCGCAACAGGTGTACAGAGCAGAGACATTTTCGCTGAATAATTGTAGTTGTGATTAAAGGCAAAAGCAATGACAACTCTTGTGCGTAAACTAATTAGCACTGCAAATGCAGCAAAGCCGGTGGCTCCATACAAGTAAGTAAATGAGAGCAAAGAGCACGAGAGCGAGCGACACATAGAGCGCGAACGAGAGCGAACTGTCAATCATGTGTTTGTTGTTGCAGTCAAGCTGTTGTGGCCGATCGCACTGTTTATGTCTCCGGCTGTTTGGGCTTGGACAAGACTACGATGAAACTGGTGCCAGGTGGCGCCACTGAGCAAACAGAGATGGCGCTGCAAAATCTGGAGGCAGTGCTGAAGGCAGCCGATTCCGGCATTGATAAGGTGGTCAAGAATACAGTTTTCCTCAAAGATCTGAATGACTTTGGTGCGGTCAACGACGTGTACAAACGAGGTGAGTAGTCCAATTGGTTTTATATTGTTTTTGCCGATAAGCCAGCGTCATCTCTCGTCTTATCAATTTTCCAATTGGCAACGAGAGCAATAAAAACATAATCGATAACATTTTGCGATTACAGTGTTCAACAAGGACTTTCCAGCACGCAGCTGCTTCCAGGTGGCCAAGCTGCCAATGGATGCTCTAGTGGAGATCGAGTGCATCGCCATGACGGGCCCCGTGCGCACAGTTCAAAGCGAATAGCAATCAAAGAACGCTAAACTTTGAACCGAACTCGACGTAAATACGAATTAAAAATAAATAAAATCATAAAGGCAATAAAAATGAAAAGAAAACTGAATTTTTACAACTTGTTGATATGAGCGTTAGAGATGGCCGCGTGTCACGATGAATGAATGAGAGCAATAATACTTGGATACATGCTGTTGGCTGCTCGTCGGCACTTGCAACAATTGTTGCTGCGTGCGCAGGCGTTGCTAATCGCCGTCTTATGTAAAAAAAAAAAAAGGCAACAACTTTGCATTTAAGCCTTATATAGTTTACAATTTGCAGCGGCGGCAATTTATCTTTGTTTTTATAATCATTTTGTGGTTGCTGTTGCTGTACGCTCAGCTGCGGCTGCTGTGCGCCTTTTGTATTATATTTCATCAAATGTTGCTGCATAAATCATTGGCAACATGCGGCACAACTTTTTGGCAATGTTGCTAACGGTAGCCGGTTAGCCAGCCGCTTAGACAAAGCGTTTATTTCACATTCAAATTTAAAAGTTATTCATAATGCCGACAACTTGCTTGCCGCTTGCCGCACGTCGCACGTCGCACGTTGTTGGTTGCACGTTGCACGTTGCGGCAGTTGCAATTGCAACTTGCCTGCTCCACATTGATGCGGCTGCTGCCTTTTGGGCAATGCCATTTTTGGCTCTCAGATTCGTTTTGTTTAGCATTTGTTTTGATTTTTTCTCATTGAAATGAATTTTCAGTGAATTTGTCTGCCACTCGACGCTGCTGCATGATTTATTAACCTTGTTGCAAGTTGCTGTTGTTGCATGCATTGGTGTGAATATGAATGCTGCACTGATGCACGATTATCGCAATTTATTTGTATCTCTCTTTTTATGTTTATATTGTTTCGGTTTTTTTTTTGCTGTTGTTTTTTTTTTTTTCTTCAGTCTTCACTTGGCAACATGTATAGCACCCGCAGCGCTGGCAACATTCATGTTGATTTGGTTGGCGTGTAATTAATTCGTGGCACATCACAATTTACATGCATAAATATTGTAATAAATACGCATAAATTGATGACAACAAACTGCAACAAGTGATGACCCGCTGCAGCAGGCCAGCCAGCCATTCAGCCTGCCTGCCTGCCTGCCCCCTGCTGTGCTCCATCTGCCCAGACATTTGACATAAACACCTACGCAGTTGCTGCCGCAGTCGCCGTCGCTTCGCCTTGCTATGAAGTGCGGCTAATTAATTTCGACGCACAGGCGACAAACGGAGCCAAAGGGACACCAATGGCAACACCAACGCGGTGAAAGTGCGCATAATTTACACGCACGGGCCAAGGCGACATGCCAGACAGACGCCAATTGCGACTGGGTTACTGGAAAACTGCAACACATAAACATATACAACAAATATACACAACAAAAATTATAAATATTCGAAATTTTGAATGTTAATTCTTTGTCAATTTGCTTATCAGCCATGTTGCTTTGATCGAGCGATCGCTAATTAAACAAGCTGCATGCGGTAGCAGACGAAGACGCCCAAAAGTATCAAATTACAATATTTTAAAATTTACCAAGCAGTCGCAACTTATCATAATTAATATGTTATATGACATAATAAAACAGTTGACACATAACTAATAAGTTGGTGCACAAGGCGAGCTTTCACTTGTCCTGCCAGGTGATGTGGTGCTTGTTATTATTCAGTTATGCTTAAGCATACAAAATAATTTAGTTTATTTGAGCAACAATTTTAGGCGCGTTATTTTAAATTTAGCATACTTTTGGGCGCGAACAAATATATCGATATTTAAAAACAAAATCGAACTCTCTGTTAATGTTAACAGCAATAAATGGGTTTACTGTTAACACTCGTGCATCAGCTGTTGAATACACTCGCTTATTCACACTGCTAAATTAAGTAACCTAATTTAACGCTTACTCAATTATTAACTCAACTAAATACAAAATATTGTAAAATTAACAGCACTAACTTTTTGTGTATTTTTAAACAACAAAAACTGCGGCGGTAATGTATCGATATATTGTATGCAACATTGTTGGTCGTGCTGAGCTGGTCTGTCTGTCAATGGTACATAACTATCGCTTATGGACATGTCGGAATGGCAAAATTAGAGCATAACAACACAACAGCCGAATTTCTTAGATGAATTACATATAATCAATATACATTGCAATGCATGATAACTTAACAAACCGCTAAAGAATTGGTAACAAATTGCGGTAACAACGATAAACAAGTGATAAACCACACTCCAGCGATATTTCGTTAAAAACAAAGTGAACGCCGCTTTGGCAAAAAAAGGTACAACACAACAACAAGAAGCAGCACACACACACAGACAGCAAAAACACATACACAAGCGCATTTTGTCTCTTTGCCATGCATGAAAAAGTGAAATAGCAAAAAATCAACTATACAATTTTTAACGTAACAACAAAATATACAAAGTTACCCCAGTCATTCATATTTATTATGTGATTGATTCTTAGTGGAACACTATTATAATACCAATTGTTGCTAAATATTAGTTATTTTATGAATCACAAAACAACGATTTGTAGCGCTCCGTGTGAGTTTTTCATTTTTACATTTCTCTTTATGTGCGCCTGCCTACGTCTCCCTCTGTGTTTGTGTGTGTGTATGTAACAAAGTCGTTGGATTTCTTAAAGCAACAACACGAAAGATCATCACTGCGACAATGAAAGTCCCAGAGAGTAGGAAGAGGCAATAACTGCAGAGAGCGAGCAAGACTCGCTGATTGCTATGAAAAAAAGAAACGATGCTGCTGACTTGCAATTGCAGTGCAAATGCAAAAAATAAACACAAGAAAAAAATAAACAACAATTTAACTGATCCATTCGTATATTTTTCTCTCTTTCTTTTGCGCACTCCTTTATAGTGACCCGCCGCCCACAAAGCTCCTCAGTACAAAGACAACACCTGCAACGGCAACGACAACGAGGACGTAACCGTTTGTTTATAAGAATAAGAGCAGGACGAGAAGCGCCGTTAGCAGCGTTAGCGTTGTTGTATTAACAGCGCTGCCGCTGGCGCTGCCATCGTCGCGTCGCTGGTAAAGTGGATACGGAGGAGGAGGAGGAGCAGAAGAAGGGAGAGCTGTGCCGAAAACGCCTAGAAAACATGAATCTAAGAGGAAATCCACAAAAGAAGGAGGGCAAAATGCGCATACGCGCCTTCCCGGTGAGTCCCCCTCGATTGGAAATGTAGGGAAAATCGCCGGCTCAAGCATGAGGCAGCATAAAGTTTGCAAAGCGATAAGATTTCAATGTAGATAAAGTTGAACAGCCTCTCTCATAATGCACACGCTCTCTCGCACTCTCACGTAGTCTGTGTGTGTGTATGTATGTTTCGGTTTCCGTTTCTGTTGATACGGCCGGCCTTCACCCTCTCACTGGGCGCTGGCTCAGCAGGCTGATCAACGCTGCCTAACACTGTTTCGACAAAGTTCTGTCAGGGTTGGAATTTGATGAAAAAGCTTCATCACATTTTAGTTTTTAAGTTACTTTCAATCTCAACTTAGTTTCGACAAATTGTTGTTGTTTTCCAACACACACACTCATACGCAGAAGCAGAGACGCCAGAGTACCGGAAACGCATTGATGACGAGCGCAGACGACGTCATTTGGACAATTGTGGGACGCTAGCGCCAACTGGCGGATGTCAATAAGGCCTACAAACGGCAGCCGCTCGCTAACGGCACCAGCAGCGGGCCAACGCCAACACACTGCTGCCCGAAGTCAACAGGAGCAACAACAGCCGGAACAGCTGCTGGCTACGTCTCAGTCCTACTACATAATTGGGGAGCATCGCTATAGTTGGGAGCGCGCGCTTGGCTCCCAAAGTGGAGCCGGCGGCGCGCGTTTTCCTCCTCCTCCGATGTACAGTCACGATCCGAGGATCGGTCTCTTTGGTGCCGCAGCGCCGTCGCAGCCGCCGCAGCCACCGTCACCACCGCCACCGCCGTCGTCCAACAATCGGCTAAACAGTCTGCTTAACCCAACTCATTATTACCCACCACCCGGACCCTTATCATCACCGCCACCATCCGCGCATTCACGAATTGTAGCCGGCTCAAATAATTTCAATCATCGCTCCCGCAACACACGCAATGCCCAGGGGCAGCAGCAGCACCCACGCATTCAGCACGCGAACGTGCCACTCAATGTGCCGCAGCAGCAGCAGCAGCAACGTGGCTCGGCACGCGCTGCAACTAGCATTAATACGTTTGCCGCATTGGGCAGTGTGGCAGCACACGGTGAACATTCCGTAAGAGCGACAGCAGCTATGCAGCCAGTCGGAGCCGGCGCCTGTGCCGGTGCCTCACAAATGCGCGAAATTGGACGCAAGTATCCATTGTGGCTGCCCGAGTATAAGCGTCGCGCATTCAATGTTAGCCCCCCAACAAATCTGCCTTAACATTTAAGATGAATAATTCCGATATTTGTGTAACGTTTAATAATAATCAAATTTATTTCGTTCTTTTTCTTTCGCCCCATCTTGCAGGCCTCCATGGATGAGAAGTACGTGGAGGATATATGGGCCACACTGAAAAATGCTATACAGGAGATACAGAAGAAGAACAATTCTGGCCTGTCCTTTGAGCAGCTGTACCGCAATGCGTACAATATGGTGCTCCACAAGCATGGCAATCGCCTGTACCATGGCCTGAGCGATGTCGTCTCCAAGCATCTGGAGCAGAAGGTGCGGCAGGAGGTGCTCGAGCGATTGCACAGCAATTTTCTGCCAAAATTGAATGAAGCCTGGACCGATCATCAGACCTCAATGGTCATGATACGTGATATACTCATGTATATGGATCGGGTCTATGTGCAGCAACGCGGCTTGGATAATGTCTATAATCTGGGTCTTAATTTATTCAGGGATCAGGTAAGTTGTCATAATACGGGAAACCTTTAAATTTTGTTTAATAATAAGTATTTATATATGTATATATATATATAGTATAGTATATAAAGCCGAATGCCGTTTAAAAATAAGTATAAATAACATAAGTATACTTATACTTAAGATTGATTTCAAAGATATATTTCATATCTATTATATTTTAGCGCAATTGTCGCTTATTTAGCATTTTCAGTCGTCTTTAAAATATATATATTTTAGCTGTCAATACATAAATCAATAAGATATAAATAGGTTTCTTTAAGTACATATTATACTAGTAGTGGAACCACCTAGAGTTGCTTATATTTCATATGCAGACGCTTGTGCTATAGAAGAATAGCAAAAGCTTTGAGTATTCATTATTAATTAACAATGCCTTTCATTTCTTATCTTAATGAGGCTAAATTTCTCAGAAATGTGGCTATACTTTCATATCTTCACACTATTATGAAGATTCACAATGAGAGATATAAATGAGTATAAAAACTAACTAACCCACTTTTTCAAAATACATAGTATATTCTATTAAAATATTGTATCTTTTATTGTAGGTCGTTCGCTTTCCGGAAATACAGAAAGCGCTACGAGAGAGGCTGCTGGGCATGGTTATGGAGGAGCGTCACGGTGAGCCGATCAACCATTTGGCGATCAAAAATGCCTGCACGATGCTCATTACGTTGGGAATCAATTCGCGAACCGTTTACGAGGAGGACTTCGAGAAGCCTTTTCTGTCACAGTCGGCGGCCTTTTACAAATTCGAATCGCAGAACTTTCTTGCGGAGAATAACGCTGGCGTTTATATCAAGAAAGTTGAGGCGCGCATCACCGAAGAATCATCACGTGCGGCACTTTATTTGGACAAGGATACGGAGCCGCGCATTGTGCGTGTCGTTGAGGAGGAGCTGATTAAGAAGCACATGCGCACCATTGTCGAAATGGAAAATTCAGGCGTGGTGCACATGATCAAAAACTCTAAAACCGAGGACTTGGCATGCACATATAAACTGTTCTCACGTCTCAAGGAGGAGGGCCTCAAAGTGATTGCCGACACAATGTCTGCCTATCTGCGCGAACAAGGCAGCATGCTGGTCAAAGAGGAGGAGAACGGCAACACAAATCCAATAACTTTTGTGCAAAATTTGCTCGATCTCAAGGATCGATTCGATCAATTTTTGCTGCACTCATTTAGCAATGATCGATTATTCAAGAATGTCATCTCTGCTGATTTTGAGCACTTTCTCAATCTAAATAACAAATCGCCCGAGTATCTGTCGCTCTTCATTGACGACAAACTGAAAAAGGGTGGCAAGGGCGTAAGTATATGATAAGATATGGAGTTAATTCAGCATTTATTATATAAAATGATTTCCGTTGCAGATGAGTGAGCAAGAAATTGAAACCATTTTGGATAAAACGATGGTACTCTTCCGATTTCTACTTGAAAAGGATGTCTTTGAGCGCTATTACAAGACGCATTTGGCCAAACGTTTGCTGCTCAACAAATCGGTCTCCGATGACTTTGAGAAGAATATGATATCCAAACTAAAGGTGAGTGACAGGAATTTAACTCTCACATGAAAAAACTTTCACTAATCCACTTTCCATTCACCTGTTGCAGACTGAATGTGGCTGTCAATTTACATCAAAACTGGAGGGCATGTTTAAGGACATGTCTGTGTCCAATACAATTATGGATGAATTTAAAAGTTATGTAAATAATAACAGTTTGTCATTGAGCGGCGTGGAGCTGACGGTGCGCATTTTAACCACCGGTTTTTGGCCCACACAGGTGATTACTCAACTCTCTCTCTCTCTCTCTCTCTCTCTCTTTGCCTCATTTACTCTGTTCATCAATCTACATATTCTATATTCGGTTTATTTATAGACGGCAACGCCCAATTGCAACATACCCTCAGCACCGCGCGAGGCCTTTGAGGTGTTTAAGAAATTCTACCTGGACAAGCACTCGGGTCGGCAGCTGACGTTACAGCCGCAGATGGGTATGTCAGCATCATTATAAATAACATCTGTGCAATTTGCGCTAACAGCTTGTTCGTTTTGCTACAGGCACTGCCTACATCAACGCCGTTTTCTATGGCCGCAAAGCGAATGACAGCGACAAGGACAAGGATGGGCCAAGCTCAAGTTCAAGTGGCTGCCCTGTGCCCACCACAACACGCAAGCATATATTACAAGTGTCCACCTATCAAGTAAGTAACCCAGCTAGTTATCTATATAGTTCGCATCTGATCTTGATTCTGTATTATAGATGTGCGTTTTGTTGTTGTTTAACAATCGGGATGTACTGACCTATGATGACATACACCAAGAGACGGATATACCCGAGCGTGAGTTGGTCCGTGCACTGCAATCTTTGTCCATGGGCAAGCCAGCGCAGCGATTGCTAGTGCGCAACTCAAAAACGAAAACAAAGGACATTGAGCCCTCGGACGAGTTTTATGTGAACGATGCATTTGTCTCCAAGTTCCACAGGTGCGTATTCACATTGGAAATCTGAATGAGTGAATGCTTTATATTATTTTATATTTCAACTCTTGCAGGGTAAAGATCCAAACGGTCGCTGCCAAGGGCGAATCGGAGCCGGAACGCAAGGAGACGCGTGGCAAGGTGGATGAAGATCGCAAACACGAAATCGAGGCGGCAATTGTGCGGATTATGAAGGCGCGCAAACGCATGGCGGTAATTCATTTAATCAGTGATTTAATTGCATTTGATGATTACAACTAATCACAATTTACAATCTTTTCATTTTGAATTATTTATAGCACAATCTGCTTGTCTCGGACGTTACGTCGCAGCTAAAATCACGTTTCTTGCCTTCGCCTGTGTTCATTAAGAAGCGCATCGAAGGTCTGATCGAGCGTGAATATCTGGCGCGAACGCCGGAGGATCGTAAAGTGTACATTTACTTGGCTTAAAGAGAGTGTTCGCCGCACTCAACATTTTGCAATCGAAAGCCAACTATACACGAGGAACTGTGGCCCCATCATCACTCCTCAAATCCCACCCCCATCTACCCCGCCCTTTCCCTTCAACACCCAACTCCTCCCCACCCATTTTCAACTTTTATCAATTCGCAATTAATCGGTAACACACAACTATCAACAACTTCAATTAAGCGCCAATGCAGCCACAAGCATCCAAACTGGAATCATATATTTTGACCAAGATGTTAAATAGAATAGACAAGTGCGAAATTTGTAAGCCTGACATTCAAAATTGAACAGTTATTGCTAATCTCTAGATGGTTATGCAGCTCTCCTTCTTTCTCTCTCTAATGCCATTGCTATCCATAATATAATTTCGACTATTCTCTAAATTCTTTGCGATTTATTTTACACGAATTTTCATCTCACACACTAACTTTATGTTAATTCTGTTTTGAGGCACAAAACATGCGCCAACACACGTTTACAATTTAGCAACAATAATATGTATAGTATAAGCCCATAAACACACACTCTCACACTCACATACATACTCACTCACACACACACACACACTACTTGGATGGAGAAGCGTAAGCGAAGCAAACTTAAAAATTAACGCATAATGCAAAACTTATTTCTAAGCAGCAGTATAAATATAGCTAAAATAATAAATTTCTAAATGAATAATAAACTTAGTGAGCGTTTCATGTACATTTTTACGCTACTTTCGCCTCTTCACGAAAAAGTAAAGAGAAAAGAAATCATCAATTGAAACCTTAAAAGAAAACGCTAAATATTTGAGATTCATGTGAACAGAGTTTAAATTTAAAAAAGACATTTTTTAATCGAGTTTTATATATATACATAACTGCACATAATATACGTGAGCAGGCTTTACAAACAAAACTAAAACGAAAGAAAAACAAAACAAAAAAAAAAAAAACTATGTAGGTGTATAAAAGTTGTTTTAGTTGGTATAGCCTAGGAACACATGTCAATACCAGCTCCCATATATTCAGCAGGTTTTTTTTATATTTTCCATTTTATAATTTTATTTATGCACACTTCTGTGTTATTATTCATTCTTGAAAATATTAATAATAAGAGAAAAAGTACGAAAAAACTTATTTGCAAATTGTGTGAGTCCATTAAATAAATATAAGCGTGTATGCTTGAAGTGAATAGAGCAACCAGGCGTATTAAAAACAATTGTACATAAATTTTTGTTCTGATGTATGGAAAAAATGAAAATAATATATATAAATTGATAAATATATGCATATATGTGTATGTATATATATATATATAAATAAAACGTATTTGAGCGTTAAAATGTACATTTGTACGTGTTATTTGTGGAATTACTGTAAAATAAGGCAATAAACTAGAATCGTTGCGGAAACTTCAATTGTCTGATCTATTCAAAATAGATTCACCTATATATACACATGTATTTACAATTTACTTAAGGAAGTATCAAAAATAGAATACGTTTCATTTAGATTTGCTTCTCTTTCAGTAAAACTCAAAATATATTTATTGAATTTCATCGGAAATTAGTTTTCTAGCTTAAGTAAAGCTCATATTTATTTTATTGAAATACTCCTCTTCAAAGGAATATCTTATCGGGTTTCGCATTTGCGTAAAGTACAGGTGTTTGGTACTTATGCTGGATTTAATATTGGCCAGCTGTCCGTGTTTATATACTCTGTATGAACAGCATAAATTATATACGAGTTATATGTATACCAATGAGTTCTTATCCGTCAAGTAATTGCGATTCATATCGCTGCGTTAAGAGACTAAAAGATGCTGATATTTGGATATTTGTAGTATATCTAAATGATTCAATAACAGATAAAAATTCCTGAAATGTTTCAGATATTTAAAATCGAAATACAATTAGGTTCTTGGCGTCTCGTAAGCAATTGCGTCATAATTAATTGAACAGTTTATACGCAAATGTTTCTTTATTTTTACAGGGTATTTGCTAATCGTGCACCAGCAAAGCAAACTCTTGTTCTTTTGTTGCAAACAAACTTATCTAGCTGGCAAATAGATAGGTAAATTATAATTATTTATCAATTAAATTGGCCAACTTTCGTGCCAACCAGCCGACTCGGCCTGGCCCGCCTAAATTGCACGAAGCTGCGCAAATAGAAATGATTTGGCTTTTTGATTTTGAAAATAAATACGCTAAGTTGTTGGGTAAACACTGAGACACTGAGACACTGACACCGGCGACGCGTCGCGACGGGAACAAAGACAGCGGCGTCGATTCCAGTTAAGATTCTGATGCTGATGCTGATGCTGATGCTGATCCGATCGAGTTCGATTCGATCTGACGCACTGATAAGGCCAAGCCTCAGCGCGTGTGTCTTGGCGGCCGTAGCCAGACGCAGAGAGCAAGAGCAAGCGAACGAGAGAGCGAGCGAGAGAGAGAGTCGCAGTTGGAGGCGCTCCAGTGGAGCCTTGCTAAATAAAAGCAAAGCGAGGTAAAACAGCACCAATAATCGACTGATCGATACCCTGTACTCAAACGATTTGACTTCATATTGTTATCTACTAGAAGTTTTTAAGCTCGAATTAGTTTGTTCTGTTTAATAATATTTAATTGATGATCTAACCTATCCTTCATGCTAAATTTATAAATCTATATTTATGGCTGAATTTTTACTAACATTTATTAGAATTAAGCGGTTGGTATGGGCTGCAGTAAATGCAATCCATGTATTTACATACATCCCGATCTAAAATACTTGGGGGTCCTGGCTGTGGAATCTTTTTTTTTCGATTATTCGTAGCATTATAATCAATTTATATTTGTACATACATATATGTATATACCAGACCTTGTGTATGAGGATTTAAGTATTCCAAAATTGCTCACATATCACAAAACACTCGTTATTTTTACAGTTATCTATATAACTTGCTCTCGCTCTCGCTCTCTCTCTCTCTCTCGCACTCAGTCTCTCTTGTTCTATCTGTCTTTTTGCTCTCGCTCTTGCTCTTTGCCTGTCTTTCGTCTCGTAGTTCTGTTGACGCCATCTCGGGATCGCCTCGGCTCGGAAAGCATCTCTCTATAAAGTTTCCGCCTCATTCCAATCATCATTTGCCCTTAGTTCTACATGCTCGCCCATTCATAGGCATTACAGGGTATCTGCCTGTGATATTGCCTTGCACTTTAGACGCACAATATTTCAGTTGTATTCATCGGCTCGCTCAGTTGCCATCCGTTCAGCAAGCGCAGCGGTCGCAGAATTCGAGTTGAAACTGTGGAATACCACCGATCGGAGCTGAAAGCTAAACAACAACAACAACAAGAACAACAGTGACAGAAGTGGAGACCGTATCCAAAACTAAAAGCTGCTGAAAGCCGAAACCAATTGCTCGCGTGCTCATGTGTGTGTGTGTGTGTGTGTGTGTGTATGTCTAGCAAAACAACGGTCGTAAGAAACAAGACTATAATACATACATATATATTATATATATATAAATATATATATATATAAATATTATATATATATATATATATATATATATATAATTTATTTACATATGTACATACATGTACTCTTTTGATATATGTAGAATACTTATGAAAATAAACAAAACTACGTCAGAAGACAGCAAACAAAAGATATGAACACGCCGACGCCGCAGTCGCCGTCGCCGACGCAGTCGCAGCTCACAACGACGTCAGCGTCGCAGCCAAGGTTCGCCTGAACGTTAGGTGAATCGAATAAATATAATTTTTTCCGATTTTTTATTAACATTTGTTGCGTTGCGCCGTTGTTATTGTTATTGTTTTTATTATTATTTTTATTTTTTTATTTTATTTTTGTTTTTTTAACGGTTGCGTGTGTAAAGTTAGTGACCTTAGAGTGAAGCGTGATTTCGCAGTGAGGAAAACTGCATTTGTGTGTTTTGGAATTGAAATCGGATCGAATCGTAGCAGGCCCAGACGGCATTAGCAATGCCTTGGAGACTGTCTCCATTCACTTTTTGATACGAACCAGACTAGAACACTTGGCCTAATTACACAAGCGATTCTAGGCTAAAATTCAACAGCAAATTGACATTCTTTAGAACTATTTTGTTTATTTATTTTTTTTTAACTTTCGCGGAAATTGTTTACTTTTGTTTTGGTATAAAAAAAAAAATTGAAAAAAAAGGATTTTTCGTCATGAGCCAACGACATGTTTTTTGCCTAAATGCTACGACAATGGGTCTGTCCACGTCGCCGCCATCGTCGCCTCGCGGCCCGCCCCCGGAGTTAGATAGGCAGCCGGACAAAAACGACCAGAAACAGCAGCAAACGCAGGAGCAGGAGGAGGAGAAGTATGGAGAGCAGCCAAACCAACAAAATGAAAAGCCAAATAACCCAATGGCCGAGTCTAAGAAGCAACCAAAGGAGGAGGCAAAAGATCAGGCACAGCCACCACCAGCGGCGGCAGCACCACAGCCGGCACAAGCATCACGCTCAGCACCACCGGCACCACCGGCACCACCTACACCAGCTACACCACGTGCAGCACACCCCACCATAAGTGATCTGCCAAACATCTGCCGGCACTATGCGGCGTACAGCTTGTCGGGCGGCTGTGACTCGTCTGTTGGATACGGCAGTCTCGACAGCAAGTCTAGCTCGATGCTCACAACCACCGAGCACTACCACAACCAGCTGCAGAAGCTGCGCACTATTTGCGGCGAGGCGGCCGTTACGAACTTTGAGCTGAATAACTTATTCCTAAATCGACTCAAGGAGATCGACTGCCTCGATGAGCAATGCGGCGGCGATTCGGTGGGTATTAGTGGTAGAAGGAAGTGCTATGACAATAGAGACTACTTGAAAAGAAGTCAATAAAAAACATCCATTACTTTACTTCAATTTTTCAGAAGTTCACCAACTTGCGTCTGGCCACGTTTCAGGATTGGGTCGATCTACTGCTGCATGTGAACTACATTATTTTTGGCAATATGTCGGCCATGGAGGTGGAGGCGTACGAGAAGATCATGAACTGTTTCCAATCGGTGCGCGGCGAACAGCAACAGGCCCAGGATGAGAATCGCAAGCTGCGCAAGGACATGTGCGCCATTATAAAGCTGGTGCAGCACGCCTTCCATCACAATAACTGGAACACGGACGACATGTGCCTGGAGACATTGACGGTGAATCAGCTACTGGGCATACAGGGGGATCAGGCACGCCTGGAGAGCGAAACCGAGAAGGTAGGTTTGGCAATTGAAGCACTTATAATCCCACAGGGGCTGCTAGGGGCTTGCTTCACATCATCATCTTGTGTTCTTCTAGAAGGCCGGGTGTTCTAATGCGGAGAAGTCGCGCGTTTCATATTCCGATCAAATCGTATTCGAGGAATCCAATCGCCTATAATTGTTATATAATTGTTTTGCATTTTACTTTGTTTTTGTTTTGATTTACTCTCTTTCGTTGTGTGTGTGTGTGCGTGCTCAATTTTAATTCTGTTGAAATAAACTTTGTTTCGTTTGTGTTATCTGAGAGAGCATCGTATTTCGATTTCTGATTGGCATTATTTGATTACAGGTAACCAAGGACATGCGCTCTCTGGCCAATGAGATGGCGGCCAAGCACGACGAGATCTGTCACCTGCAGTCCCAGATGTATGCCCTCGACGAGGTGGTCCAAACGGCGCGACAAAAGCTCATTCTCAAAGATCAGTGCATAGCGCAGCTCAATCAGCAGGTGAGCTCCAGTTAGTTGATAGGTTATCAAAACATACATATATATGGATCGAATAGTTGATCCTTGAAGACCAATTGGAGCTTAGAGCTGAAACGCTGCATAAATTTCTTGATCTTAGTTTTATCACTATGAAGCAGGTTGCTTGAGATGAGAAGGTCAACAGTATCTATGAATTTAGTTACTCTAGATCTAAAACAGGTTTGGCAGATCTTCGAAAAAGCTGCGCAATGAAAGGTGTGAAAAATGTATCTATAAATGCGGATTGACAGTGCTAAATGTAGGAATTTTGTTAACAAATATAATTTTAGATGTTTAATTTACGAGGCCCAATAAGCCTTTGAAGAAGGTTGAAAAATATCTTGCCGCCCAATTTGTTGGCTATTGTTTATTAATTTTGTGCAATATAGACGTAGAAAACCGAATTAGCCGTGCCATATAAATAAATTTTGCAATTCCTGCAACATTTTAGGGGATTCTATTCTATTCCATCAATTTAGGCACGATCTGATGTGGTCGATCAAGCCATTAAATATGGTTTAATCAGTCAATCCCATCTGCAGAACGTGCACAGACTGAGCATGATAGTATTATATTATAGTAAAAATGTGTCAATTATTGTAAATTTCAGTCCTTGCTCTATGACATTGATTTCTTAAAATAATTTATATATCATTTCATAGAAAATAATATATAGAATATTATACAACATCATGGCCAACTTTGCATTTGACATTTATCTGAGCATTGAAAGCTGTCATTTTGTATATGCATTTTTTAAATTTTTTTATTTATCCACAACATTTTAAAAACAAAATTTTTGGTTCCAATACATACTTACATATATATTTATATACACATTCTGTTAATTGTCTTTAGCTGGTCGAACTACAAGATTGTCTAGCAAATATGTCCCAAGAATTGAACAACAAGACGCGAACAGTCAAGCAGTATGAGGAGGCCTTCGATACGATGGACTGCAACAGCTGTTTGTTTGATAATATCAACGAGAAGGATCAGCAGGCCAGCGAGCTGATGCGCCTGCTCAACAAGGAGTTGAACGAATTCATAAGTATCATAAGCACCAAGGACTTTCAGGCCATGGAGTGCAGACGGAAGCTGCTCTCCTGCTTCTTCGACCGAATTGTAAGTCATTTAACAGTCTGACGCAGGCCAAGAAACTCTTCTTGATAGATATCATCCATCCATTCCAGAACAACGATCGCATGGAAACAACGCGCAAATTGGAAAATATGCGCTCACAGCTGCGGGCACTGGATTGCAATATTGATCAGCTCGAATCACCGGTGGCTTGTAGCACACAGCGACCCGAAGATGAGTATGATAATCAGCTAATCGATGGACTGCGTCGGCGACTGATAGCGATCAACGAGTGCAACAAGAAGCTCAACTTCAGGTGCCAACAGGTAGAGGCCCAACAGCGATGTGAGTATTGCTAGGATTCCCGCTTTACATAAATCTATAAACATATATACATATACATATGTATCTGTATATATGTTAATGCTGATCTTTGATCTATCTAGTTGAGCTTTTGAACGTCACTTCTGACCTTCAGGCTGTGCGTGCTATAAATGAGAAAAATAGCCATGTACTGAAGGAAATAGCTGATCTACTCTCCAAACTGGTAAGCAGATTCATATAATTCAAGCTAACCCTCTGTCTATCTGGCCCTCTGTTTGGCAGCGCTGCTGTGATCTATCTTATGAGGATATCTATACTGAAAAATCTTCGGACAATCCATTTTGCATTGCCATCATGGAAATGTATGAGAAACTAAATCAGCTGGAGAACAATAACGAGACAAAGAACCTGCAAGCACTCGTAAGTAATGCATTTATATAGATTGATAAATGATTCTCGAAACGGTGTATTGTATATGCAGGCCGGCGACAGCGAGCCGCAAACATCTGCCCACAATGCATAGCCGACAACAACAAAAACACCTACAGCAACACCTACACCAACAACAGTTGTTGTTCCCCTCGAAGCTGCTGAAGCCTAGTTTAAGTTAGTTTTTATCTTAGTTAAGGTCTTACACCTGTTTTAGCATAAGCAACAAAGGTTGACGTTAACTACAAATTCAACTTTAGCCATAAGTTCTCTAGAATGTATCAATATTTATCAGCTATAATAATATGTAATGATAATACATCGAGTTCCCGCCAAAAAACCGACACAACCCATAAGCCAAGAGTTGCGATAAATTAAATGCACTTTTGTTTCTGTTTATGTGCTCAAGCAGCAGATATACTATATGATGTATATACAATATTTGTATAATATGTAATATATGTAGTATCTTTCTGTATGCAAGTGCAACAGCGAATTTGCTCTACACATGCAAATGTTAGGTCAAACGAGAGCAGCAAGAGAAATTGTTGAGGTTTTATTATAGGTCTCAGACCTCAGCAAAGGATTTGGTATTTGGAAAAGACAGACCTTTGATAACTATCTTTAAAGTAAAGCTTAGCTAAGAGTTGGCCAGATAATGCTAATATGTGTACGTTCAGTTCAGATCTTAGATCTTTTCTAAGCTCTTTCAATGAACGCTTGCCTATGTCGATCAATCTTTGCTGCTCGAATAGTATTCTGCTCCACTTTTATTTCGTTTTTCTCTTTTACTTTTATTTCTTTTCTTTTTTGGTTTAGTTTACATTTTGTTCTGTTCTGGTTTTCGCAGTCTGTCAATCTTACATTTCAGGCCAATATAAGGTAAGTCGGAACCGGTCCAAACTAACTTTAAACTAACTTAACTAAACAGAGAGCATTATAATATTATGCTACATACAATTATAAACATATATGTATTTTAATATACATACATGATAAAATATGACAGCTTCACCTTATTGATGACTATTTTGTGATGGATGCTAATGCTAGGAAGATATATTTGATCCCCATATAAAAATTAAATTAGCTTAAATGGCAAATGTTTCAAACTGAAATGTCATTAGGGAGCTACAATATCAATTATTGTTCTTCTGTCTTATATTGCCAAAGAATCAGCTTAAATTCTCACATATATACTCATAACTAAAAACTATATTTACAAATGCAGAATACTTCTGTCAACTTATCATAAAGCCCTCGCTCATATACATACATATATGTATGTATGCCCAAACCATTATATATTGCATTGCCATTGCTATATATTCTACTCTATATCCTTATATGTACATATATACAAATATATAATGCTGCAGTTCCCGACAATCCATTCGAGTCGCTTGATTTATGTACTTGAATATTTTGTAAAACAAAAATTGAAAAAAATAAATAAATAAATAAATGAGTAAAAACGAATCTGGAACCTGTCGAAGCGACAGGACAAATACAAATCGCTTGGTACTCCGATGAGTTCAACTGCAATCGTAGTGAACCCTGAAAGGCGGTTAAGCTGCCTGCCAACTTCCTATGCCCTCTACTCCCCGTCTCCGCCCACCTCTCTCTACATTAGCTCCTAGCAGAAATAGGTTTCGTGTTATTTATTTACCCACAATCGACACGCGAGCTATGCGAGCACTGATATGCATATCGATGAGCATGACAGCAGGAGCAGAGTAGAGGGAGAAGGGAGACAGCGAGACAGAGACAGAGAGAGAGAGAGAGAGCGAGAAGTCAACCTGACAGCAAGCTATCAGCCAAAGGCAGCCGAATGGGCGCCGGAGTAGTCCAACGCTCAACGTCAACGTTGCTGTTTATTCGCGTGAAACAAATCAAGCTTGTCGGGGATAACAGTAAACCGAATACTGAATACTGAATACTGAATATGGCAAAACCGACTACTGAAATATGAAATCGGCAAATATTGTATATAATAATCAACAGCGGTGTTGCTAATGTTTCACTTCACGTCCTGCCACACTAAATCAAGACATAAAACAAACAGTTTACGTGCCTTAATTAGCTGCACCCGCAACAGACATTGCCAGCTGCCACGCCCCCACGCCCCCACGCACCCAACTTCTTCCTAAAGAGGACGACGACTTCGATATTGCTCGCTGTCTGTCTTCGCTCCTTTAGCAACGAAGTGAAGTGTCTGGGTGAGGCGATAATATTTACCAGGTGGCAGGACAGCGAGCAGGACGCGTCGCTGCTGCCAAACGGATACGTGTGCAATTAAACAAAGTTTATCCTTCGATTGCCAACACAAAAAGAAAAAAAAAGAACAAACAAAACTACAAACTTGGCCAAAAGTGCAAATTGTTTTCAAGTGCTAGCTGAAAAGTAAATACCTGCAAATGCAGGTGCTCGAAATGGGTGAAAGGGTGCCGAATGAAATTCATAAAACGAACTGATTGACGACAGACAGCAACACGAAACTTTAATAATACATCAATTGTCTCTGCTTAGCATGTGTGTGTGTGTGTGTGTGTGTGTGTGGGGGCTGGAGTGTCTGGGACATAATTTGACTTAGAATGCAGTTCTGTGATTTTTTTTTGGGTAATGCTGCGAATTAATGTGCCTTTTAAGTTCGTAAAGTTAAACTCATCACATAAAAAAAAATCAAATAAATAAACAATTCTAAATATTTATTATAAATCAAAAATTAAAAAGATTTTTTTATATAAAAGCGAAAAGTCACTTTTATAAATGCCTGAATTTAGATCAGAGCAAAAAAAAAATAAATAAATAAAAACTAAACAAAACAAAAACACAAACAAAATTTTTATATGATTTTTATACTAAACAATACATATAAAATATTAGAGATAAAGAATCAAAAAAATGTATATCATTAGGCATATATTTTTTCTTTTTGTATATTTTTTATTTACATAAAATTGAATGAATTGGAAAATTGAAATTTGAAAATACTCATAAACAATTGCAATTCGTTTTTTAAACTGGCGAATATTTTTACCAATAATAACTATATTTATGCATATTCCCATGTTTTTTCTTTAAGTACAACTTTTTTTTTCAACCTGACTTGAGAACTCTCCTCCAAAAAACAAACTTCTCGGTAATCGATTTTCGCATGCATTCGAACCGATTCAAGTTTGGAGCGCGTTCGACGATATAATTTCGTATCGAACGCACGAATGTTGTTTCCCAAAATCCGTGTCAAACAGCCAATATCATAATACATATCTATAAAAACTATTGAAGTCAGACAAACGAGTGCTCTGGAACGGGGCGGGGCGGAGCAGAGGAAAGTGCTAAAGAATTGGAAACGTGAAACTTTGCCACCAATTTTTTTTCTCTCTACCTCTCCCCTCGCTCTCTCTGTTTTGTAGTGGCTGGGGCCACCCGCAAGTACGAAATGTGATTTGCTTTTATTTTCGTGACAAAGTTTTAATAGCAATATTATTGGATTGAAATGGAATGGTAATGAAGGCATTTAGAAATATTTTGAGCGAGCTGCACGAAGGCGCCCCAGAAATCATTTGACACCACAAACAATCGAAAGACCAGAAGGAACAAGAGCACAAGTTGTTTATATCAATTGTGCTTGGGATCTGAAATCGAGTCAGCGCACGACTAGATATGGTAAGCCAATGCATTAGCCTTAGCTTATGCTGGATAGAACCATCCTGCCATTTGTAGGCTGATCCCGGTGAGGATTGTCCGCATCGAAGGCAATTGGAGCACACGCTGCTCTATTGCCAGACTCAAGCAGAACTGTTACAAGCCACAAGAGATAATTATCTGAGCGTCATTGAGGAGTTTCGTCGTGATCTCGAGGAGCTAACCGAACAGGTGCAACAGCAACAACAACAAAATGAACAACAAATGGCAAAGGAAATGGAACAAGGCTCCCATGAGGAACCGCCACGAATTGCCGCAAATGAACTGGAACTGCAAGTTAGAACTTGAAATAGAATTTACTAACGATAAGAGCTTATTATCGGGTGGAATGTTTTTTATTTTTTTAATTATAATATAATAAATAATAATATTCTTTATTACTGAAAGTTTATTTACATACATATTTTGAAAGTTATAATTGTATACTTTTTTTTAATTTTCTTATTATTATAATTATTATTATTTTCTAATTTGAGTACATTCGTTTAACATTTTTTGCTATAATAAAGTTTTTTTTTAGTTCCTTATATGTATTTCAAAAGTATTTCTCGTCCCACAAAATCATTTACTAACTGTATAAACCATGGTTCCATATTCATATTCATTCTGCTTTAATTTCTTGACACTCGTCATATTATATTTTATTTTATTTTATTAAAATACATTCAATAATTAATTAGAAATGCTATTTAATATGTATATATTTAATACTTATATATGAATCTGTGTATAATTTGTTTATTTTTATACCCTGAACCCATTGAAAATAGGAAAACAGGGTATAATGGTTTTGTTGAAAGTATGTAACAGACAGAAGGAGAAGGAGAAGGCAGACCCCACAAAGTATATATATTCTTGATCAGGGCGACGAGCTGAGTCGATTTAGCCCTGTCCGTCCGTCCGTCTGTCCGTATGTATGAACGCGTCGATTTCAGAAGATATAAGAGCTAGAGATTTGAACTTTTTTTTAAGAAATGACCGTAAATACAGCGCGCATATCAAGTTTATCACTAAAAATCGATAACTAATCCCGTTATTTTTTATCGATAAAAAACCTTATCGAAAGTCAGTTATAAAATTATATATCCTACATCTTTAGAGCTAGAGTATCCAAATTTTAAATGTAGATTTATATGTACGTTATAGAATTTCGATTTTTGTTTAATTTCACCCCCCACCCCTATATCCACCACCTCACCCCTAAGTTTGTAAAAGACGTATTTCCAATACTAGAGAGTTTCGGTACATACACGAAATACAATCTGAAAGTTTCATGAAGAACGTGCATGTGTGTTTGCGTGTGTATGTGTGTATTTGTATAAGCAGAGAGACGCTAAATGACTGTTGCTCGAAGGGTTCAGGGGATTTCGTAGTCGAGCAGTCTCGACTAGAGCTTTCTTAGTTGTTTTATTTAGATTTATATAAACAAATATTATAACTCTGTATAATCCATTATTTGTATGTATTTATAATTTCAATTTTTTACTCCAATTTCAGAACGAACGACTGGTTTGTCAAGTAGAAAGTCTGCGGATCGTTTTGCAGGACCGTGACACTAAAATCGGAGAGCTGCGCAGTACGCTGAGCGGTTATGTCGATTTAAATGAGACTAACAGACTCAAGGATGAAATTTTATCACTGAAACAGCAGAATTGTAAGGCTCTTTTATCAAGCACATACTATATCTGTATATGTACATATATATCATACATACTGCAGATGAACAGTCACAAAAAGTTCTGCAAATCGCCAGTCTGCTCGAAGCAAAGCAAGCGGAGCAAAAGAAGGCAACTGCAAATAATGAAGCTGCATTACAGATGTATAAGGATCAGTGCATAGAGCTGCGGCGAGCGCATAACGAAGTGAAAAGCCTGAAGGAGCGTCTGAGCTCGTTGGAAATGTACCAGCAGGAGCTCAATGCAGAGGTGAGTAGAGTAGTAGCCATAGAGCTTTGAGCCAAATTGATTGTGCCATATAATACGCTTTGTGGGCCTAGCGGAATTCACTGTGCAACGAGGTCAGTGCGCTGAAGGAGAAAGACGCCGAGCTGTGTGGCAAGGAACGAGCATTGAACGAACAGCTGAAATGCAAAGAACAGGATCTTAAAAAATCACGCTGCCTGCTGCAGGACATGCAATGCCATCTGAAGCAGGAGGAGCGTCAGCATAAGGAAACTCTGGAACGTTTGCGCAAAGCCAACGACGATATCCGGCAACAAATGCGAACCGTTGCCGACGAATGCAAACAGATGCAGGTCAAGCTGAAGTATGTATGCGGTACGGTGGATCCGATAACGTTGTACGTAACAAATCTTAACCAGCATCGAATTCCACTCTGTAGACAGCAGACCAACGTAAACGAGCAGCAACAACAGATCATTGAGTCGTTCCGCAAATGGAAGGATGCGCAGATTCGATCAGACGAAGCGATGCGTCAGTGCATTAGGCGTGCCGAGGAGCACATCAGCCTGTTGCTGGAGGAGAATCACCGTCTGTGCGAGGAGTACCGGCGCCTATACAGCGACTACTCCCAGCTCGAGTCGGAGATGCTACGTGTTAAGAATGCAGTCAATAGTCGCTTTGATACGTCGTCGTGCCCTCCGCCCCATCCTGACGGCGTCGTATGCAGGAGTCAGGCGGTGAGCAACGAAGTGAGTGACAGACCAATCAAATCAACTTGATCATATTCTGACTGATTCTCTACTTCGATTTACAGATGGCGAATCGCTTGAGGTTTATGTCCTGTACGGCACAGCGCCTCTCTGCTCAGTGTCAAGCGCTGAAGAGCAATTCGCTGGATTTGTCCATTATTAAATCTATGCAATCCAGTCAAAATTTAAATACCGAATCGACCCAATGTTGGCAATTGAATGACACAGAATCAGCATCTAGCATGTTGTGAGAATCATATTAATTCATCTCTCTTCTAGTTGTGGTTTATTGCATATACTGTAATATTCCTACTTTTTACAATTCTGTTTAATACGCGTTTTTTATTTTAATACACATTTGGCCAACAGATGTAAATTAACAGTTGTAATTTTTAAATAAATTAACATTTTGATAAGTAAGATTAATTAAAATCTGTATTATCATTTACAAGTAGATTGTTGCGTTTACTTGAGTTTTTAACTGTCGATATTTTCACATTTATATCGATATCAATGTATGTAAATGTAAATACAAAAACATCGTTTCTAACACTACCCGCCCAAAGCCCTTTTGTTAAACATCTCCAGCTATCTTTCATCCTGCTGCTGCTGCAACAGCTTTTCCCGCTCACTGATGGCTATCAGCGCCATCTTGATTTGGGAGCGCTTCTTCACGCTTTCCTCTCGCACTACGTCCGCCTGTTTGGTGAAGATTTTGATGCGGACATCACTGAAGTTAATCGCTTCCTGCATGCTCATTTCCAGGAAAACTTCCTTGCCCACATTAACCAGTATCTTGTCCATCTTTTTGACCCGCGCTTGCATGAAAACGTTGCTACCAATGTTAACCTGGGTTTTGTAGCCGTCCGGCATGTGCTCGCCAAATGTCTGCAGTGTGTTTTTCAGCTGGACATACTCCATGATCTCCCCGTTGAACTGATTGAGGCACTGCTCAAGGCGATGTAGGTCTTCTTTGAGCACATCATTAATAAATTCCTCGAGCTGTGTTATACGAGCTTTATGTGCTTCTAGGTCGTGCATTGTTTTGTTTTGTATTGCCTTTGTCAACTTTGCACAAAAGCTGCTAAAATAATTATGGGCACCCTAAATACTTAACATTAGCAGAAATGTTAATGCCCAAGAATTGATCTGTTACTGTTGAAAAACTAAAGTATTAAATTTGATTAGTTTGTGACATATTAGACAAATTATTAAATTTGGATTTTCACAACATTCCAGTCGATGACTTTAATAGCTGATTAAATCTGATACTGTTACCTGAGCCACAACACAACAGCTGTTACTCGAATGTGGCGGTCGGACAATACCGATAGCGATAGTTATCTGCGCGCGGAACATTTTGAAATTTGTAATCGATATTTGCAGAACCTGATTTATCCAATGCAACAACCTCATGGTTCCAGCAACTTTATTTATATAGTATAATTATAAATTGATTATTGAAAATTGCGGTTGAGTGACAATTAAGCCTACTTATGCATAATCTGGCTTTCGGCTGATTCGGACGACCCTACGGTCGTCTCATGCATTCCATGTTTTCGCTTGTTTTTTATACCCTGAACCCATTGAAAATGGGAAATCAGGGTATAATGGTTTTGTTAAAAGTATGTAACAGGGAGAAGGAGGCGTGGCAGACCCCACAAAGTATATATATTCTTGATCAGGGCGACAAACTGAATCGATTTAGCCATGTCCGTCTGTCCGTCTGTCCGTCTGTCCGTCTGTCCGTCTGTCCGTATGTATGAACGCGTCGATTTCTGAAGATATAGAAGCTAGAGACTTCAACTTTTTTTTAAAATGCTCGTATATAGCGCGCGCATATCGAGTTTATCACTAAAAATCGATAACTCATCCCGTTATTTTTTTATCGATCAAAAACCTTATCGAAAACCAGTTATAAAATTATATCTTCTACACCTTTAGAGCTAAAGTCTCCAAATTTTAAATGTAGACTCGACTGCACGTGATAGAATTTCGGTTTTTGTTATAATTCACCCCCCACCCCTATATCCAACCCCTTACCCTCATCTCTGTAAAAGGCGTATTTCAAATACTAGAGACTTGAGCTTTGGCAAATATACGCATAGTAACGATAAAACCACATTCTGAAAGTTTCATGAAGAACGTACGTCCACAAAAAAAAGTTATTGAACAATTTAGTTCCCATAGTAAGCCCACACTGCAGCCCATGCCTGTTAATGCGTGCGTGCCTATGGGTGTCTATGTATGTGTTTGCGTGTGTGTGTGTGTTTGTTTAAGCTGAATGACACTAAAAATTATTGAAATGGCTGTTGCTCGGAGGGTTCAGGGTATCTCGTAGTCGAGCAGTCTCGACTAGAGCTTTCTTACTTGTTATGTAATCAACTGATCTCTGCTCGTGCCGCTGATAGCTGTCGCGAGAGGCGAAAAAAGTCAATTGTTTGCGCACGCAATGGCAAATGTAATAATTTCTCAGCCTCTTTTTGGGATATTTATTTTGTCTTTGTTTTATTATTTGCAACATTGTGGGGCGCAAATCAAACTGGCATAAAGAAAGCCCCCGCCGGCGACAGACAGTCGGCAGCTGAAACTCTTTCATTAGCATTTTTAATGCTTACTTAACCTTTGCGCATTGCGCATTTGAACCCTGCGAAATGTTTCCTGTTGTCATAAACAAAATCTCAGTAGGCTTTGACTATTCACCAGGCCTTGTGCCATGTGTTCATTTGCCTCAGGGTTTATTCTTTATTCGAGCTTAGCTCCGAAAGGCGTTAAAAATTTTAGTAAGTTTTTCATTTTCCACAAATTAAAAGTTATTTTTTTCTTCATATATTTTTTTTATGAATTTTGTTTATTTGTTGGTTATCAAAATTATTCATAGGGCTTTACAATTTAATGATTTTATTTTATTAAAATAGATTTTATGCTATTCGCAGCACTAAAGATGAATCTTAAACATTTGAGCAACCTTTTGATGGAGCCTGTCAAGCGATCGTCTGTGCCCAACGGTCAAATTTGGAGCCGGCCTTGGATCGGGGGACTCGGGAACGCTGTTGGCACTGGCTACGCCAGCCAGATGCAGCAGGTGCGTCGCCATATGCCCGTTTGTGGACCACCGCGGTTTCGTCTGTCCACCGGCAAGAAGATCATCCTTGGCTGGATACCTCATGTCCTCATGCTGAGCGTCCCGTTCTGGGCACTGTTCCAAATGCCTCGCTGGTCAGCGATGCATAATAATCGGCCGTATGGTGATGATGGATAATCGGGAGGATCGTCGCTAGACTACGAACACGCTCACACACACACACACACCTTTACTAACACTTCGCACACACTTATAACATGCTTAAGACGGTGACTTAACACACACACACACACATATATATATGATGCGGCCCTCGTATACTTCTTAATCCTCATTACAGCAAAAACGAGTAATATTTATAATATAGAAACGATCTCCGATAAATATATATAGGTATTTCATTCCGCGTACACAAATGCGAACAAAACAAAAAGTAACCAAATAATCAATGTTAAAAATAAAAATAAATTAAAAAAATTAGGATAAAAATATAAATATTTTTAGAATATTAAATATTTAGATAAATATGGGAGAAGTAAAAGTGATCCATGTTATACAATAGCATAGAAGTTAAAAAACAAATGTAGTCAGTCAGTCTACGGCGCAGCCTCTGTCTCTCTGTGCGTCTGCTTAAGAATAGCAAGGGATGCAGAAGAACTCCAGGAGATCATTTCGAAAATGCCTGCAGCAGCAGAGAATGTTCCCATTGTTCTCTCTGGCGCCCTGCTCAAGCTTTGAGTGGAAGTCGCCCTATATAAAGGGCAGCAGCTGTGGAATTTATTCAGTCGGCAGACCCGGTGGGGTCAGTCGTACGTGCAGAGCAATTTTTTTTTTATTTATTTATTTTTTATATTTATTTTTTATCTATAGGGAAAAATAATAAGATTTCTTTAATATAAATATCAAGACAACCCCATATTTTTTAGATTTATATTTATTTTTTATTTTTTTTATGTTGATATAATAAAATTTATTTAATATAAATATAAAGACAAACCCACATTTTTGGTATATTTTTTTTTATGTTGATATAGAAAGAAATTTCTAAGCTGTTTTAGGCAATCGTAGCCACAAGCTAGAACCTCTCGATGCCAATTAAATCTAGTCAAAAAATTGTTTTTTTTTCTTTTAATTTTTTTTTCTCAGCCAATTAGTAAAGGCTACAAAAAAGAAAAACATTTTTTGGCTAACTGCACGTTGACTGTTTTGGAGTCAGCCAAACGTAGCCACAATGCAATGAAGCAACGTTTTCCTTGTCATTTTCCATGTCGCCTGCCACAAATCAAAATCTGAAAAAACCCCAAAACGAGTGAGAAAAAAAGAGAGAGAGTGATAGAGGGGGGAGGGGGAGAGGGAGAAAGAAGAGATACAGCCGAAAGCAAAGTGCCAACTTTCATTAAAAGTATTTTTCGCTCATTGCGAATGCAAGTTGCATTCAATTGTGTTTGCTTTTTGGGTTTGTTAGCCTTAGACTTAGACTCGGGCTGGCTTTTGGCTTTGACCAGCTTCCACAGAGTCGCTAGTCGCAAGTCGCAAGTCTCGAATTGCGACTCGCGACTCGCCTGGCTCTTGTCGAATCCTCATGATCTACAACGACGTGACCTTCTTTGCCTTTGCTTTTCGCGCGGCGATCGCATTTGGGGGGAAAAAATTGTAAAAACCCAAAGGAAAGTGAATTTCTTTGAAGCAAATCAACTTGCTGTGCCACGCCTCCCGCCCGCTACAGCAACTAAATGCTGCAACGTTTGCCACCTTAGCTAGACGCAGATTCGCTGATTTTTCGGTGAAATTTCATGCGCCATTAAACTGGTTCTGTCATGCCCCCCCCCCCCCTGCGTCCGCTTCGTTCCCTCCTCCGTCTCAAGTATGCGTGTGAATGAGGCATGAACAAGGCACAAGGCAGCCTGCCCCCGATCAATGCTTGTTGCACCTTTTCGCATACTTGCCATAAACATGCTTAATTTTCATTTATGCCACAGTCTTTGCCACTTTTTCTCGGCAGGAAGCCGACGCCGTCGCCGTCGCCGTCTCGTGGGCGTCCCATGTGGCAGCCAGAAATGTGGCGAATGCTCTGCACTTGTTGCAGCACGTTGCGTCAGTTTAGTGTGTCAGAAGCAGCAGCCGCAGCAAGAAGAAAGTTGCCCAGCTTCATGCAGCACCCATCTCTCAGCATCCCGGCGCCCATCGTCCAGCGTCCAGCGTCCAGCTCTTGGCCTGCTATTGATGATCCGGTTTATTTTTGTGTGTTGAACAGGTTCGTTGTTCCTTTGGCGCGCATTTTACTTTCTGCGACGGCTGCTCAAATTGTTGTCCACTTTCGGTCGCAATTAATTATGCGACGGGCCGCGCTGAAAATGAAAGTGCGCTGCAGCAGCAACAGAAAAATTTCCAACAAAATGCCAACAAACATGCTTGCCACATGCAGCAGCACACAAGTGCCAAGTTCTTGGCCCGCATGCGTGTGGTCCACACTTTTCTTCATCATCATCCCCATACCCACCATGACTCCCATCATTAGGCGCAAGTGAGAACATTGTCGCAAGGTCTTCATTATCATCAAACGCAATCGCCGTCAGCCGGCAACGTTGTCATCTAGCCAGGCGTCTCATAAAGACTTTTTCTTTATGATACCAGGCCAGGCCAGACCGGACTAGGGTCTGGGCCGAACCTGTTCCCCCCTCCCCCCTCTCTCTTGTTTCCTCCATTTAGTTTATGACTGAATTCGCTGGTAACCGCAGCGTTTTGTTCTTGTCACTGATTTGTTGCCTCATTTGAAAGGTTCTTCGAATCGAAGTTAAGGATGAAACTGGCGAGCAGATAAGCCTTTGCTATGGGACCACCTATAAGATGAACACATTCCTATAGTTGGCGATTTTTATTTTATATTTTGTAAGCATAGCGAAAGAAGAAGACTTTCCTATATGAATAGTTGCAGCAGAGAGAGAGACACAGAAAACAGAGAGAAAGTTGCGAAAGGGAGAAGCTTTGGAATAAATACTATTTATAGTTATAATTGAATTAAATAATGAGATTGATTGTTTTAAGCACGAAGCTTTAAAGAAAGAGAGAGAGAGAGAGAGAGAGAGAGAGAGAGAGAGAGAGAGATACAGAGAGGGAGACAGCGAGAGAGTTAATAAACGGCGAAGTGAGTTGGATATAGAGAATAAATGAGAGAGAAGATAAGTGTTCAAAGAAAAAAAGAGATTGAAGGGAAAAAGAGAGAGAGAGAGAAAGAGATGTATCAAGAGAGACGTATCGAGAGAGCTATAGAGATACGTTTAGAAAGAAAGAGAATGACAGACATATAGATGGAGAAACATAGAGTGCTAACAATAGTGGATTGAAAGAGACAGATAGAGTGAGGAAAAGGTCTAGTTAAAATAGTATATAATACTAATGATCATTGGAAAATGTAATACAGGAGAGATGGATTGATAAAGAGAGAGATAGAGATAGATCGAGATAGAATGAGAGATAGAGACAGAAATGGAGAGAGAGAGAGAGAGAGAGAGAGGCAAGACCAATAAAGAGAAAAATATGGAAGGAATAAGAAAATAGGGACAGCGAAGGAAACAGAACTAGGGCGTAAGGAGAATAAGAATCTATAGATTGAATTCTTAGCACGATTTCTTCAGTTCCATCGTCAAGCACGTAAACCCCCCTCCCCCCTCCACACACCACACCAATCATCATGTTTATAGCTAAACGCCAACGCCTGTAATGCTGGCTGCTTTATTGTGAGTACATTTGTCTATATTGATTTATCTGTCCCTGGGGGGGGGGGCTACTGCGCCATTAGTTCATATTAAGCCCAATTCGGATGTTTGGCAATAAAAATGAAACGACGGCGAGGCAATTGTCTGGTCATTTCGTCGAATCCGCTAAATAAATAAGAGTAAAAGCCCACACACGCCCACGCTATAATACCGAGGGCGACGACACGATCGTGTCAGCGGCCCATTTGATCTGGAACTGGAAGCTGGGAACTGAGAATTGGGAAGGAAGCCCAAGCAGAGTAAACAATGCGATATGAAAACTGTGGCATGTTGGGGCTCAGCATTCAAGCCGGAGCGAAGCGGACAGCAGCTCCACTGCCCCCGTCATAATCGTTTAGGACGAGCTGAGCTGAGCTGAGCTGAGCTGAGGAACGCTCGCGAGTCTTTGGGGCAAAAGCAGCCAATTTGGAGAGTGGCACAATATCCAGACACAAATTATATTAATGGTCTTTTGTTGTGCTCCACTGAGGCTGGCATTTTGTCTTTGCACGAATCACGTTTTAGAAATTGCATTGCACATAGTACATAGTACACACAGTCTCTACCCCTCCATCTGTCGACCAGCCTCCTCCCTACTCCCTTCGCTTCGAATGATCCACGTCGTCGACCCATAACTACAAATGTGCCCCAGTCGAGTGGCATGGTGTGGCATGAAGTCAAGTAGAGTCACTTCACTGCCAGACTCTGTGACTGTGACTGACTCGCTCGGTACTTAGAGTTTTTGCGCAAGTTCTCAAAGTTTTAGGCAAAACTTAAGTGGCACTTACTTTTAATATATTGCCATTGCCCTCCGCCCAAAATGGGTCTCTCAACTCAAAGTCGTCTTGGAGGCGAGTGCTGCGGATCGTCGACAAATCGCTGCCGAGTTACCTGAAATAATTACATGCACACAAATTAGAGCGCTGTGTCATGGAGCAGGAATCATTCTGCATTTCGATACACTACAAATGGCGTAGGTTAGCTGATGCATAGAGTGAGGCGACTTATTGCATAGAATTTGTTTTGGAGCGATAATACTTTGTTCAACTTTCAGTATATATGTATATCTCATATAAGAGTTGGTTTGAGCATATTTTGCTTTTTCTCTTAAAATGTGAATAGAAATGATTATATAAAAGGGGATTTACAATAGCAAAACGAAAAGCTTAATATAATCTATATACTTATACATTATATTAAATATTATAAAATATAAAGGAATTTAATTGATTACTTCACATTAATTTATTTGTTTGAGATAATATTTATTATCATTATTGTTTATATATTCAAGTACGAATATGTAGATGTCTCGACTCAGAGATGAAGTAAAGTTGTGCATAGATCACTGTAGATAATATACAAAATTTTTGTTCAATTATCTACCTCTCTCTCTCTTTTTCTCTCTCTCTCTCATTCTCTTTCTTTTTGTTATGTTAAGATAGATGTAAATATTAATATTTTGTTCTTTATTGTAGTTAGAGCCCTATTGACCCTACGTAAAGACTTACAATTCATATAAAAACAAATGCTGAAAATTGGATTTATAGTAGTAGTAATAATAATCTGAAATAAATCTACATATATATGTATAATATATGTATAATATATACAAATTGAAGTGCATTAGCACTTCTATATTCAAGTCCATTTTTTTTTTTGCCAACTTCAACTAGCTATTTATTTCCATCAGAAGCGCTGAGTGTTTCTGATTACGTTCTGCTTTCACTGGTCATGGCAGATCATCGAAAGAGATCGTCTTCAGCTCTAGCCATATCTATGTCTATGTCAAGTGTCTATCTCGCTCTCTCTCTTTCTCTGTGTCTCTCCTCCTCTCTGTCCGTCACGTAAACGTTGAACACGCCTCCTTTCCGCGAATGGCACGATACGTTTAAGCCGCTAAAGAATGATACCAAGCAAATAATGTGCGTATTCCAATTGTTGTCGTTGATTTCCGTAATGAAAATAGAAAATTACAATGAAGTTTCATAGATGACATTCTTTTTTGGCAAACGCTGCCTTTTCTGGGTTAGCTGCTCAGGTATTTGGTATTTTGTATTTGGTACTTGGGTTCAATGTGCGCCAATTGGGCTGCGACTGTGATCTTGAGTTATGGGTGGTCCCCTGTCCCCATTGCCTGGGACGAAATGTGGAGTAAGCTAAGATTATATTCATGAGCGGAACTTCTATTGTCATTCGCCTTCTTTCCCTTCAATATTGTAGCTCAGCTAGGCAAATTAGTTACATTTACTTTGTAATTAAGAATTATTCTAAACTTTCTCATGCTCCCCGAACGTTCATTAGCTCATGGAGTCAGGGGGAGCAAAAAATTCTCACAATCAAAAAATAAAATAAAAAAATAATAATAAAAGTGGAAAAAATTGATTACCAGATTAAGTCCAAGAACACGTACGATAATCATAACTTTGCTTACCCTTTTTCACACTTCCTCTACGCATACACACACACACACATACGCAGCCATTTAAAGTGCCTTCCACTCAATCTCTCAGATCTCAAACGCTTAATTGCATCACGTTTTTAGACCAAGTCAGACTCGAAACATGCCCACAGAATTATTACACAATTGTATTCGTATGCAGCTATGCGCGAAGATCTCAAAGACACACAGACAAAGCAACGCAACATCAACAGGAGCTGCAATGTCTATTAGACCAGCAGATACCCTGTATTGAGTAAAACTTCTGATATGCTACAGAGTGGAATAAGTGATATAACTTATCCTTATAGATAGTTTCTCTCTCTCTCTCACACACACACTCTCTCTCCCTCTTTCACTCTCTCTCTCTTTGTCTCTCTCTCTCTCCCTCTGTCTCTCTCTCTCTCTCTTCTGTTATATCTGCATTCACAATCAAATTGGCCTCTCAAAATCTTCAATATCTTTCGATATACCCACCTTCGATATCAAGCCACCCTTTTCGATAAATACAGAGTATCGTCGCAAACAAAAGAAGAGGTGAATCAGAAATAATGCACATTGGCTGCAATGATTTCCACACGTGAGCTGAGCGTTGCTCACTGAACGACGCATTGACAAACTGACGGAATGTCTGACTGAAGCAATGCAACCATAACAATAATAACAACATGGAGATAAGAGAAGCTTATGCTAGAGCAAAGAAGTTTTGTACTCTTGCAGTGCCCCTTACATAAGAAAAACTTGCTTGGGAATACATTGAATAGCAGTTTGATATCTTTTTAGATCAACTTATTTACAATATTTATCATACACAAAAACTACATTAAACATAAATTATTTGAGCTCTATTTGAGCTATTGAGTATTACTTGCTCTACTACTACTTAACTTACTCTTCTTAATTTTTTTACTGATACTGTTTCTTGTTCCTTGTACTTTTCTTACTATAGCTTCTTGGCTTATCTTCTACTACTATTTGGATACTCCTACTTATACCTTGTACTTGTTTGATTACTTGTACTACTATTTAATAGCTCGTACTTCTGGAAACTTAACGATTACTTCTACTACTATTTTTATATATTTTAATGCTTTGTACTTCTGGAAATATAACTTCTACGATTACTTCTACTATGACTTCTACTACTATTTTGACTGATCCTACTACTAATTCTTTTAACTTCTGGTACTAGAACTTCTACTCCTATTTATACTCTTGCCTCCACTACTATTTCTTCTCCAGTTACTTTTACTACTATTTCAAAATTTCAGTTCATGCTACTTCTACTACTATTTCTTCTTGTCATGCTGTTATTTATGTTATTTCTTCTTATATTTTCACTATTTCTACCACTCTTTCATTTACTACTAATCATTTTACTATTCCCCTAATGCTAATTCTACCTCATTTACTACTAATATCAGCTAATCACATCTACTACTATTTACTTACTATATATCTACAATCAATCAATCAATATAAGTACTTTCAAAGCTAAATACAATATAATCGATATATACTACCTCTACCGCTCACTCCACAACTACTCTTCTTATTATATTCTTTATACTACCTTTACTACAGTAATATTATCTGCCACAGCAAATAGATTTCGAAAGCTCGGAAACTATTAGACCTGCAGAGGACAGCGATAATATCCAAGTTTGGCTGGCTGGCATTTGCTGCCTGCGGATTGCTGCGATTTCTGCAATTTGCTGGTTGCAAGTGTCCGGCGCAACGAAGCGTTGCATCTGCTCTAAGTGCTGATGTACGCAATGTCTCTAGCTCTAAACTCTGACCAAATTTGGGCTGCGGATGGCTCGGCTTACGATTTGACACAGAAACGGCTTAAGATTTGCCAACTCCAATTCGGAGCTCATTTGTTGTAGAATAAAACAAAATGTTTGCATTTAGTTGCAGCCGTAAACGGATGCACATTTCCGGTGCGCCGACGTTGCATGACAGCAGCACATACATGCACATATACATATGTACACATATACAATATGCCACGCCTCCCATTGACCGGGCAAAGTCGAAAAGCCCAACGGCCAAACAGCGACTGGGCCAGCGGCAGCCACCCGCGCGACAAAATGTAATTGACCAAAAATGCAACGCTTGGCTGAGCTGAGTTGTAGAACAACAGCAATTCCAGAATCATGCTCGGCTCTAACTAAATGCGGTAGGCGACTCTTGAATTACCTATGATGTCAATGACAAGAACATTCGGGAAGTGCATTATGTCAACGGCAGCTCACGAGTCGGGTTAAAATAGGTCAATTTACGAAACAGACAAATGAAGTCACATTTTTATTTTTCAAACAATTTCAGTTCATTTCATATTAATATAAAATATTAGCTGATTTAATATTGCAGAGGAAAAATCACAGATGGCGGCTTACTATTATTTTCCACTACCTGGACCAAAATTATGAATACTGCCGAAAAAGTGTAAAATAATTAAATATTAAAATAAAAATTAATATTACAATTTATTCAGCTTAAGAATTATTTATAAAAAAAACTCATTTATAATATTAAATATATAATATATTAACTTTTATTTTTTATTGTTTTAATATTTTATACACGTTTATAAATAAATTAATTAACAATTCTAAATTTTGTAATAAACAACTTTCTATAGTTAAGCTACTATTTCATTTATGATTACGACTTTGATTTATGTTCTTATAGCTAGTAAAATAATGTATTTTCATAAGTTCATTCAACTTAAGCATTATTCACAGATACCCCTTTAAGCCACTATAGGGCAACCAAACCCATTCATAGTTTGGCTCATTTATTTTGTATATTTGTGTTATAAGCACTTTGTTGTTGTTGTTGTTGTTGTTGTTTTTGTCGACTTTGGCTGGCTGGGATTTACGAGCTTGTGTGCACAATGATTCATTCAAGTCAAGTTTTTGAACAAAGAACACAGGCGTCTATTTGCCATGGCTGGTGGGTTGAAGTTCGAGCTGGCTGAACGCGCCTCCAATTGGAAGCCAATTGGCAGCGATTTGGCTTACTTCGACTGTGTCGATTGCAATGCAATATTCATTAATTAATTCATTCTTTCGATCTGCGCCTCTTATCGAGATGTAACAATTAAGGAGTCGAGCTGATGCCGCTGTTGATGTCATAGCCGTGTCCAAATGCCAGCCAGCCAGACAGCCAGCCAGCCAGCTGCACCTAGCTGAGGACACACTTTTTATGGCCAATCTGGTTATGTGATTACGTGGGCCGCCGCAGACATGCAGATAAACTGGCCAACTGCAGTTGCGGCCAATTAATAATAATAAAACAAGCAAAGAAAACAATATGAGTATGGCTGTAATTTTATGAGCGACAAAATATAAAAGAAAACAGTCGTTAAATGTTGCGCAGGCCAAGCAGATGCTGTAATAATATTGTATGCAAATCTTTCAGCTACTGCAGCGGTCAGCATATAAAGTTTCAATTTACGGCTCATATATCATAAGTTTTGGCCAGCGAGCGGGTGTACTTATTATGGCTTATTAAATCGTAAAAACCAAACTGTCAGATCCACAGGAGGAGGGGACCTTGAGGCCAAGTGAAATTTAATAACTGATTGAAGTGTGTACGCAAAATAAAACACCAATTATGCAATGGAGCTTACGATTGGAGTCTGGAAATTCTAGTTGGACATGAATGCAACATTAAAACTAATCATAAGTATAGCTTAAACTGGCTTTTTATTGGCCCTACTGCAATGTGAGAAGCAAAAAGAACGCCAAGGCACCCATTAGTACAAGATGTAATTACCGCATCTCTCATGGCTCACAGCGGAGAGCATTTCCGCTAAGCATCTAATGTTGACCAAGTTTATGACCCCGCTTGAAGCTGAGATTCCAATAAGTTGGCGCAATTCAACACGACTTGACCTTAACATAATTGCTTTAAATTGCACCTGAAGTTCACCTGGTAGGCATGTGAAATTTGTGACTTTGCGCAAAAAAAAAAAAAAAAACAAAATACAAAAGAAAATCATAAAAAAAAACTCATATGCCATGCCAATAAGAAGACCCAAACACACGCTTATCACCCGCAGCAAACACAACGAAAAACCGGAATCAAAATAAAAACGCAAAGAGCGTAAAGTGGTAATCAAAGAGTGGTCTCTCTCTCTCTCTCGAACGCTGTTATGTTAAAATACCACAAGACTTGAACTGTTAACTTAACATCCGCTGCTGCGAGCGACATATTTGAAACGGCTATAAAATAATATATATGATTTGATACTATTTTAATAGTGTTCAATTAAGTACATATGAATCTTAAAAATTTCTTTTACAAATTTCAGTTACATTAACATGTAAACAAAATCAATGCAAAGATAGCTAGATTTTAGCGGGAAAATAGCTAGCTGCCTGCACTGTCGTTAAGCCGACTCATGTTACGTTTACAGACGCCAGTTTGTTGCTGAGCTAACAGCTGTTATTTTGTGTTTGGCTTCCATGGCGATCGGACGTGTGTGCGCGCTTCTTGTTAAGCACGAAACCGAATGAAAATCGTAAAAGCAGAATTGAATCAAAGCGGTTGATAAAGTGTGTGAGAATTATCTAAGCGCGAATGCAGTTAACATTATTTGACGTCAAGGCACAGCAATAACAACAAACAGAAAATATATATATATAAAAAGGAAAACCAACAACAAGAGGCACACAAATCTAATTTGGTTTGTGTTCTAATCAAAGCGCGCGCGTGATTTTGTTTAGCACAGGGCAAAGAGTAAACGAAACTCTCGGACCGCCAGTGTTAAATGCAAGCGGCAAAGGCGCGCAACAGAGGATAGAACGAAAGGAAAGGGAATAAAAGCAGAATATGAAGAAGAAGAGTGCGCAAGCCAATAGCAAATAACGGCAAAAAGCGACAAGTGCACAAAACGTGACGACCGAAAAAAAGAAGCAAAGCAAAAAAAATATATACATATATAAAGAAATTAAGTAGAAAAAAATAGAATTCCCTCTTTCGTGTGTGTGTTTGTTCTACAATTATATATATTTGTTCTACATGTTTTGTGTTTCATGTTAAAATTAAGAGCAAATAAATGTGTAAATGTGTGTGTCCGATTAAATAAATAAACAACGACAACAAACAACAAAACAATCAAACAAAAGTGCCAGTAATAACAACAACAACAAATTGTTTAAATTTCAAGTAAAATCACAAAAATTATCAATATTTTTATATGTTGAGACACGCGGCTGCAGTTTTTTGGTTCGTTGTCTGAAAAACAACACCAACAACAAAACCAAACAAAGAAACCAACAACATCAACATCTGCAATAACAGCAATAGCAGCGGCAGCAGGAGCAGCCTCAACAAGAATGACGGAACTCCAATTGGACAACAGCCTGACAGGCGACGTTGATGACGCCGACGCTTCTGTCGTCAAGGCCATAACAACAGCAACACCAACAACAACGACAACAACAACAGCAGCAACAATACCACCACCGGCAGCAACAACAACAGTAGCTACAACAACGCCCAAGGCCACGACAAAGCGTCGTCAATTTGCCGAAGGAGAGGCCGAAGAAGGTTTTCTCTCCACCTCGCCGGACAGCGCCAATGGGGATGCACACGCACACGGACACACACGCACGCACCACACACACACACACGTGCAGCCACGCGAACTGCAGCAGAGCAACAGCAACGGCAACGGCAGCAGAGACCTAACAGAGCCACTCGATGCCAGCGCTCTGCTGCAGCAGGCGTTCTATCAGTGCAGCTGCACGGATCAATGCGTGTCCCTGAACAACATATTGGACTGCTTCAAGGCGCCGGTGTCCGAGGATCAGGCCTGGGCCCTAATCTATCAGTTCATATCGCTGTACCTGAAGGTGGCCGAGCAGGCGCTGCACTGCAGCAGCGACGACTACGAGGCGCACCTGCCCACACGATTCGAGCTGCATTTGCATCGCGACGGCAGCGTCCACTTTTCGGGGCAGGAGCAGAAACCGCAGCTGAAACAGTCGCCGGCTGAGCTGCAGCACGATGACAGCGCCAGCAGCAGTGGCGACAGCAGCGTCGTCATGGACAGAGGTGAGTGTCAATTATAATTGATTGTAGTGTGTAAATATATGTATGTGGATATGTATATGCATACAGATATCTGTATGTATGTATGTATATCTAATCTCAATGGAGAGTTTGCTTTTTAATATGATTACAAAGCCGATTAAAACTTAAGTTCATTTTGAAAGCAAATTTACTTTTGACTTTAAATACTTTGAAAAGTTACCAATTTAGGCTCTGATTCCATCTCTATTGACTCCTACTTCATTTGACTGTAATTATAAATTATCTGATGTTATATAAAGATAACGTTAAGATTATTTAATAAATTATGTGACAGTTATTTGGGAATGAATCATCTAAATGGGCCAAATAAGAGAGTAGAAACGGTGCAGATGCGTATTTCTAAGAATTAATATTTCTGAATACTACTTAACAAGTTTTTATGCTCCATGCCCCAGATGAAAACAGAGTGTATTATTTGTAATCTTATGAACATATTGACAATACCATACAATTCTTATAGATAGTTCATCATTTCATATAGAGCTCATTGGTTCATATAAATCATATCAAGTTTATTGACTTTATACAATATTTGTACTTTATTGTATTGTTGTAGTATTTTAATATCATTATAGTATATCATCGTTCTTTGTAATTAAAATATCAAATATTTCGTGGAGATTTCGGGTTACTCAATTCAATTAAATTATAAACACCAAAATTTCATTGTCTGCTTTAATTTGTCAAATCATTTTCTTTTACAACTTTGTAATTGTTACGAACTAAATTAATTTCAAGGTTCTTAGCCGAACAAACGTTTTTCATTCAGTTTTTAATTTGCCTCCAATTTAATGTAATGCGGAAATGTTTTAAGCTACAATTCCAACATAATTCCTATAAATAATACCTGATATTAGGTCCATAACTTCCTCTTGCTATGCTTCAAAATTAACTTAATTGCCTTTGGAGTTCGTCAATCAATTAGCCCAGTATAAAGCCAGCTATTGGCCAATTAAGTGGAGCTTTAGCTGCTTTTGATATGCTCTTAGGCTAAATCAACAAAATTTAAATGCAGCTGATATCAAAGTTGAGTCTCGTCTCTTAATATAAAGTGACTCACAGAGTGAGATTGTATTGCTGTAAATGTGTGTTTAAAGAACTACCCGTGAGAAGAGCACACCCATAAGAATGCCAAATCGAACGGGAAGATCTTAACCTCTATACACACACACACACACACACACGCAAACTTTCCAATTAACACAGCTTATCTAAAAGCCCATAGATTATAGCAACCTGTATTTTGACAGCTCTGGCAATGATTAAACAATTAGCAGTTGTGGATGCCACAATGTGGCAATCCCAGAGACTCAGACACGTTCTGAGCTCTTCGACAACACAAAAAAGCAAAAACGATCTCAAGATCTGACTATTGAGCGACCCTCATCAATTACAACAACCACAACAACAACAATAACAACTCAAGAAACTTGAGAGATGAAAGAAAGTGAAAAATAGTGTTGGCTAGGCTAAGAAAATGTGCTGTATGCACCATGTACACTGAGAAAAAACGTAGAATGAGAATTTTAAGAATAACAAAAAAAAAAAAAATAGAATAAATAAAAATAGATAATGGCTATTTTTTGTGGATATAAAAGTATTAAATATAGTAAAAAATATTATTGTAATTATTAATTTGTATTTATTTTTTAAATTCAATTGAACTTTTCGTTATATGTACATATATTTTTTTATTTTTACTTTTATTGATTTTTAATCAGTTACAATATTAGGCTAATTTCTTTTAAAAATGTTTGTATAATATATACAACAAAAAATTTATTTATTGTAATATTTATTTATTTGTGTAACTATTTAAAAACACCTAAATTTTTTATTAGCTAATTCTTGTCTTGTTTTCCTTTGGTATGATGGTATACGGTATACGGTATATGGCATTTGGCATTTGGCATTTAGTATCTGGCATGTGCTGGTCTCTCCCTGAATGGGAGTCACAGTTTACACTTTCCCAAGACACGAGACACACGCAATCAGAGAAAAACCTCAATCAAATCTGCTTCGGTGCATAACTTAAAGCGCAGGTCATCAGAGTTGTGTTTGGTTCGTTCGGCTGTGTGTGTGGGTTGTTTGTTTGGAAAGTGGACGATGGCGGTGCCAATGCCAAGATGAATTGCTTGACTTGGCTTGGCTTGGCTTGGCTGGGGCACACGGAAACGCACATCAACCCGGGGACTGTCCAAGAAAGAAAGAAAGAAGTTAACTGTCGCTTATTAAGTGAAAATGAAAGCGTTTGCCGAAAAACCACTCGACGCGACCCTCTCAACCGGTTTTCCCGCAGCTACCAATCTAACCAGCTAGCCAGCCAGCCAGCTAACAAGCTGAGCAGCTCATTTTCATAGCTCAAAACTGGCATAGCCCAGTGTGCTTTCTGTGTGTGCACAGCGGTTCTTCTTCCGTGACCTATAACATCTGCTGCTGGCTGAAATTCCCTCTAACACAGAGTTGAAAAGAGCTTGAGAAAGAGGCATGAGCTATGCATAATAGCAGTGGATGATTACACTGTGGGGCACAAAAGTGTATTGGGTGTTGGTAGCATATCATTTCTTTTGTGGGCGTAGCATTGAAAGATTGAGAAGGTAAAAAACATATACATACATTTGTATAATTTTGTGTGTAGGTCTCAAGTTCAGTTTGCAAATAATAGGAATATATTAATTAATAGTATTATTCTCTGAAAATTCTATAAGATTATAATTGCATATACATATCAGAAAACAATTCTAAAATACAAGATAAATTCCTCAAAATAAATAAAATGAAATATATAAACAATATATAAAAACAAATAAATAAATTTAACAAATATGTAATACAAGAACTTTATCTGTAAAAACTGCAAATGATCTACAAAAATCAACTGAATTTATAGCAAAATGAATATATTAAGAACATATGAATAAATATATATTTATAGCTAGACTTACATATATTATACACATATATATACATATATACATATATATTACATATATTATTTTTAATTTTCTTAAATTTAATATTTTATTTATTTCTTCTTAAATAATTTTCAACTTGCTCTTCACTTTTCTTGAATTTTATATTTTACTTATTTCTTCTTAAAGCATTTTCAACTTCTCAACTTGCTTTTCACTTAGCTAAAACTGTAAATTGTGCTATCTCAGATTGAAGCAATCTCTGCTATTGTATAACCCATAGAACTGTCTGTTTATCTTGAATTTAGTTGTTCTACAGTTCATTCATCTAATTCATTTATCAGCATTTTAGTTGTTGGCTGTCTTAGCCTTGTCTTAACTTTCTTTGGGGGCATAAGCGGCGGCAACACCTTGTAACACTTTAATTACCACTAATTCAGCAGACGGCGACAACAAAGATGCTGTCAGCAGAGAGTCTCGAGCAGAGTCGAAGATGGATACGAAAAGCATTGCCCGTGGCTTAACTTGATCTTGATCCATGTCTGATTCCATCAATTAGTTGAGCTGAGCATCTTCTAATGTTTCGTTATGTTATGTTTTTTGTTTTTGTCGTTTTTCCTTATTTTTTATGTTATTTTGGCTGAGCTTTGGAATTTTGGAATTCGAAATGGAATTTTTCGTCTTGGAGCCGGTGTGAAAATGAGCATTTAAAAGCGGGTCAAGCGAGCTGCGCGTTGAGTGCGCGCGCCCTTTGAACTTGCCGCCCCATCGGGCCAATATTTGTGTGAAATGTGTGAAATATATGTTTTAGTTGTATAGTTGGCAATATCGAACGCTTGCTCAGCTGCTTTTATCAGCTTCTGACAACCGCGTCGCATGGCGCAACGAATCATTGATTGTGTGCTGCTGCCTGGCCACAACAGGCCAACCTCCAACCTTTCACTGTGTGTGCATATAAACGGGCAATAAAAGCGTGGGCCAGCCACTCACCTGTGTCTAACTGCATCTACCGAACGACGTCGACGGCGCCGTCAAGTCGCCGCGCTCGCTGGCGCCTCGATTAGGCGCGCAGCATTTGTTAGCCAACTGTCACAGAGTGCCAACAGCAGACTGTGGCAAACTGCGGCAACAGGCAGCATAATCATTTTTGGCGCTCGATTCTGTCAACACACAAACTCGCCATTACGTTTTTCGCCAGGCGCTCAGCAAAGTTCAGCAGTCGCTGCCCAGTGAAAGTTGACGCGAAAGCCACCCAGAAGTCGCCACCCACAGCTAAATGTCTGAAGGTCATGGCACATGCGCTGTTCTCAGTCAGCCCCTGTTTAAATTGTTGTCGTAGGTTCTCTACCACTCTCTCTCTCTCCCTCTCTAATCCCCCCCCCCCTCTCTCTCTCTCTCTCTCTCTCTGTTTGTGTCTGTTTCGCTGGCCATCAGCTGATGATTGCTTTCGTTCATTTTCCGCCAAGGCATCGACTTTAATGCAGCTCTTCCGCTTATGGCACGAGAAAAGGTATTATAAAGCAAGTCAGAGTGTGCTAGTAGACCATGCACGACTACTGAATACCCAGTGTCTGTTTATGCAAATGATTACTACAGATAATCATCATTCTTGTAATATATATTTGATATCTATTTACTATGAAATAAATGTCTACATTAACGAGTCTGCTGTTGCCCTATCTCACACTTTTCTTGCACTCATCACTTACAGGGCATCATAATACAATAAAATGAAAGAAAATTCAACATTCTAACAAATTGTGTCCATTAGACAAAGTTTCACCCAGCCAGATAAAAATAACAAAGCAAAACAAAACCGTATTTACAATAGCAGAAGAAAGCAGGTTACTTTTGGCCTTCTTCTTTGGTCTAAAAAAAAGAGTGAAAAAAAAAAACAAATCCCTTACTCATTATTTTGGACTTGTGAAGCCTTAAAGCCAGAAAAATTATAGCCGTCAACAGATCTGTAAATTGAGCCAAGCAACGCAAGAAATGAAATGGAAAATTACATACATCGACTCGACTTCGACTCTGGCTGGCGTCTAGATAGATCGTCGGGTCTAATGGGAGATGATATTTTATTTTCGTGTGTATGACTTTCTTGTTTTCACTAAAAAAAAAAAAAACAAACTAAAGAAGCGCGTTGCACATTGCCAGCTACTGCCTGACTCAACTGCTTTAATGTTTAAATAATTACACTAAAAATTTACAACAACTGAAATCATAACGAAACTATGACCCAAAACAGTAGCCACAAAATTGTAGTTGGCTTAGTCTTTGTTTTGTTTGTTTAGCTTACAACTATGCTTGGAGCATTACGGCTAATTTAGATGGCAGCCAAGTTCGATCAGCCCAAAAACTACGGGTTACAAATGGAGTTAAATATACCCTGAAAACTCCATTCATTTTGTGTTTAATGAGTTACGTTTTTTATTTTTTTTTGTATGCAGGAAATCCTTTAGTTATTGTTGTTATGGTAGTTTGAGAGTGCATCTCTTTGATTATAGAAGATATGAAAGTAAATTAAATCGTAAAGCGAATATGGACCATATGAATGTGCGTAAAAAAGTCCATAGTCTATTTCTTAGTAGGTTTTTAAATTACAAATTTTCAAAAAATATTTTAATAGCAAAAAAATAAAACTAAATAAAAATAAAAAATTATATTTAAATATTTTAAACGTTTAAGAGCCTTGTACACGTATACTGCTGATACATAAAATGTTGATTTTTATGTAGCTTTATTAGAATTCGAGTTATACTTAGATGCCAACTCTCAAAACTGTTTTATAGATAAGAAAAAATATAAATAAAAAACTAATATAATAGAACAGGCCAGAGTAATTCAAATTGTTCACTAAGAATACAATATGATAATAATATAAACAAAAATATATATGTATGTATGTATACATCATATAATAACATATAATATATAGTGAAAAAAAAAAAACACTTTTAGCCAACTTTTATTATTTAATTTGCTTTCTATGTTCCTTATAAATGTTTTGAATAGCTTATATAAATATTTTGGCTACAAACATATATATTTTTTGATTACATATCAATATAGATATGTATTTTTCTATATTTTTCCGCACCTTCCCACATTGCCACCGATTTCTCAATCTCTTCTGTCAGCTGCAACTGTTGTAATCCAAAGCGCTTACATATTCCCGGAATTTGTTTTCGGAGACATGTAAGCCGACGATATATGCATATACATATGAGCCGCAGATCAGATTAGTTAGCCAGGTGATCAAAGTCAGCTCATTTGGCAGCACAATAAAGCCCACATAATGTGCATCTATTATGGACTAGTTGTAATAATTTATGTTTTTGTCGTGACTTGTCGCATTGGAACGCAGCTGAAGCCATTTGCCACGTGATTTTCCATGGACCCACAAAAAAGCAAATACAACAAATACAAATACAACAAAACAAATTGTTGGCTCTTTGTTGCTCTACTTTGGAAATGGCCAAAAAAAAAATGGTTTAATATAATAATTTTGTGTGTGTGCTTTTTTTTTGTGGTCATAATGACATAAGCGCAACGCATGACAAGCACTGAACCTGAACCAAATTTGACGTTCCACATGCTCCACTTATGTGGAAAAGACCGCAAGCAACAGACCCAGTGCTGGTCTTTATATATATATATATATATATATATATATATATATATATACATTTATATGTATGTGTATAGTTGTGTAAATTTATTTGTGGCGTCGCCAAACTTGTCCACCTGTGCAGTCTGTGCCAAGCAGTCCAAACTGCATTTTGAAACTCTTTTTTTGATATTTTATTTATTTCTTGTTGCTTTGCCAACAAACACAGAAAAAAATGCATGTGGAAAATGTTTGTGTTATGTGTTTTTGAAAGTGCGTCTAGCACATAAATCATAAGATAATCCAAATATTGTATGCGAACGGTATTTTCATATGAGCTCCATTATTCGATGACACTTGTTGTCGCTCTGTCTGATTGTGCGTGTGCGTGTGTGTGTGTGTGTGTGTGTGAATCGAGTTGAGTGTGTGTGTGGGGTCTCCACGAACCGTTTTCAAGTGGCAGCAGCGTTGCGACCCTGAAAGCACATTTCTTAAGATGCCCCCATTTATGCGCAGCGCCAAGGCTTTAACACATTATAATTTGTTTTGCTTTTGATTTTCATAAATACAGTTTGATGCAATTGAACACAATCGAAACATTGGCAAAGGCCAAGCAAAGAAATGCGCCAATGAAAGCCAATCTTATCATTTCGAAAGTCTACAGTCTATTGTCGATAAACCAGTGTACTAAGTAGGTAGATCATTAACAAGTGAGTTAATACTGTTAACAGAGTATATACATATGTATGTATGTATGTATTTATTGTGTATATAGATTAGCAATACAGTTGGTTATATTAGGTATATGCATTCTGTTATGTTAGGTTATTTTTAATGTGATTCACTTGGCTCTAAATGGGATTTACGCAATGTAGTTATTATTAGCATTATCAGCTGTTAGAATTTTATAAATTAGGTGAGCTTTTCATATGCCTAGAATTAAGTAGGTTATTAGAACTTCTTATAGAAGCGATTTAAAGAGCGCCAGTCGGGAGTGCCTATTTAGAAGGTATCAAAAAATTCAAAATATGCAAAATATACTCAAAATTCAAAAGTAATAAAAAACTAACTAACAGTATACAAATATAATAAATAAATAACTAAGCTTTCAGCTCAGTTCGACTAAGAATTAAATATTGTACAAAGTCAAATATCGACTAACAACATATTTTGAATACAATTGCAAACTAATATTAACATAATAATATCTTGGATTCATTGATAGATTTTCAGTGTGTGGCAATACTATTGCTATGAACACAACTTTATACGTTATATATCTGTCTATGTGCATATTGTATATAAGTAAATTTGATTCGCAGAGTATTTTCATTTCAGCTTGATTTTCCATTACAATAATAACCATATTTTGTAGTTTCCCAACTAAATCCCATACACACACACACACACACATATTCACAAACAATTGGCATTCATAAAACATACTTGAATTGTGTTGGTTGGCCCATTTTCTTTTTCGGCATGACCGCACGGACAATTCCCTGCTAATCCACAAGAAAAGAAAAGATATTTAAAGAAATACCGAATCCAATCAACTTGTAATCAAACTGCATAACATTCCCAACCACAAGCACAAAAAAAAAAAAAAAAAAACCCATTCTTCAGCTCTAGAGCCTAGACTCTATGGCTGATTGCGTAAGCGAACAAAAGGCGGCGTCGTCTCCTGACCAAAACACAAAATGTTGATTGAAGCTAAACGTTTGAAATGTCACTTTTGCTTTCATCTTTTGAGAAATGCCCAAATGACATAAATTATTGACGACTAAATTAAGTGAGACAAATAGACAAAAGCCAATTCGTAAATTTTTGGTTGAGTTTTTTGAATTGATTAAATATGCCAACTATGTAAATTTTGCCAAAGAAATTAAAATATATTTCTTAGCTGCTTCTTTCTTCTACTACATAAACAAACGCAGCTGCGCATGCGCACAGCAACTAAAATGTTGAACCTGTTGCTGCTGATGCTGCTGCTGTTGCTGGTGTTGTTTTTCACTCGAGGCGCGCGCGCGCGTCGCTGTCTTTGAGAAATGTGAAAGATGAAAGCGTAAATGCTGATTAAAGATTGTTTCTGTATATAAATATGCATACACAGACACATACACACACACACACAGATGACTTGAATATTGTGCATATAAATTTATATTGTAATTTCAGCGCAAAGTGAAAGAGGCAAGCGCAGTCAAGTCAGTCAGTCAGTCGGTCGTTTAGCCAGTAAGTCAGACACCTCTGATAACAGATACTCATAAACAGCACCCGCTGCTGGTGCTGCTGCTGCTGCTGCTGCTGCTGTCTAATTTCACAGTCATCAAGTCAACGAGGCGTTGGCGCTTGTGGAAAGAAAGCGAGAGTCTCGATTACAAACTTTTGCATGACGCCTGCGCAGCTAAACGATTTGCAACTGCAACGGCCATGCCCCCTCTGTTTGGCCCCGCTCTCGCCAGCAGCAGGCACTCGCCTTGTAATTGTGTCAAAATCATCAAGTCATGCTTGATTATTAAATACAGAAGAAAAACTAGAATAATGTTTAGTGATTTGCATTCAGAGTTATTTTCTTATTTAATGTCTCTGTTATGCTTTCATTCATTTGAGAGCTACATAAGAGTGCCATAGAATGACGCTGTTAAATGTAGAGAGGGCATGTAGAAGAGCTGTTGAATGACGCTGTTCAAATCGGAGAGGAACGGTATTACAGCTGAAGCTACAGCAAATCTGTATATGAGCATCATTGAAGGTGCCTCTTAAAGAGCTGGAGCGAGTAAATTATGTTATCTATAATAGGGGTTTTCATAGTATGAGTGAAAGAGCATGCCCAATTGAGGCTGCTGACATGATGCACGGCAAGCTCTTAACAGCAGGGCTGAAATTTAGTCCCACTCAGCAGTCTTAAGAAGATTTATGATTGAATGTCAATTCTTATTGAGTATTTTAACAGCTGAATGTTAAGATAACATTAACAGTTGCTGAAAAATGCTTATCGTTAATAGTATCGCTCTCGTTTGGTCACGTCGTTACGTTTGCTTCGTTCATGGGTTCTTGCTTCCTACTTGAAGTTTGTATTATGATTCTACTTTCCTACATTCATGTGTAGCTTTTTCAATCAAAATATATATCTTAAATGAATGTCAGTCTACTTAACTAACAGTCTGATATATAGTTGCTCAACGCTGACAACAGGTAAATGTTAACAGTGTAAAAGTATATCTCTGTTGGCAACCACTCACTGCGAACAGACTAAGTCAAGCGACATTGCATTAATAACATAGAAATATTAAGTGTTACAGATTGAGCCTTTTTATGTAATTATAGCAATTACACTAACAGTAGTTTAAAATGTCACTGTTAGTAAACATTTGCTTAACTCTAGAGCGTTACAGAGTAACGCAGTTAACCAACAATTGCTTAAGACTAACACTAAATCTGTTACAGATTATCACTGTTAACATGACTTTCTTTACACATATTAGCTCTGTTAACAATCAATTAAGCAAAAGATTAACACTTTAGTCCTAACTGCATATGCCTACCACAAAGAGTGTTTCAGATTAGCTCTGCTCACATCATTTTTTTTTTTTCAACACTAAAGCATAATCTATAATCCATAATCCAGTCATGTAACAGTTGTTGATTTTCTGTTATTTTTATATATGTATTTTGCTCTGCTTTATTAACGATTTGGATAACGACATATTATATAAAAATAAAACCTGCTTTATGGCAGCAGCAGACAGCATATATATTTTGATTCAATTATTTGCTGTGGCTCTTGTAATTCTATTAAATTTACACAACTGTTCGACTTGTTAGCTGAAATTAGTTTAATGATCATTTCAAATGCTCTGCAGGTAATTATGTTAATTGCCAAACTATCTATCATTTCCTCATGATTAACTGCAGCGAATCATTAAAGATTATTAATTAATTTTTAATTGAAAGCAAACGCCGGCAGGCAGCTAATTGTGAACTGTTGAAGCCAGCGCCTAAAGGTCACTCCCATATGCTATTTGATTAATCAACCTTTTTTATTATGTATATAATAAACAAATTACATTTTATTGTAATAGTTACCATTAAAACTAGCCCAGGCAATTGCAAAAGTTAACGCGCAACTGGCTTAGGATAGGTGTAAATTATCTGCGTCTGAACTATTTATATTTCGCTTTAGTTGAGAAATAAGCAAAAAAAAAAAAAAAAAGAAAATGTGAATATAGGTATATATGTATATATATTATATATGTATATATATATATATATATGTATATATATATATATATATATATATATATGTGTGTTTATTGTCTTTTGAAGAGCCGACGACGTTTTTGTGTATTTGTTGTTGTGTTTTAGGCTACAAGAAAGCAAAGAAACCAAAAATACGTATAAAATCTGCATAGATTACGCGTATTATTTATCAATTTCTAGACAGCGGCGTGGGTAAAAACGTTGGTCATTAAATAATAAACTTTTTGCCGACTTTTCGAGCACAGATATAACGTGTATATGTAGTAAAGAAATGATGTTGACTTGCACATGACTTTCATGACATTAGAAAGTAAATTGCCATGAGGCCACTTGGTCAAACGGCAGCAACTAAAACAAAAACACCAGGCAAAAAGCCAACAACGTGCATAAAACTTTATTACGAAAACAGGCAAAAAAAAAAAAAAAAATTATTAAATAAATAAAAATGAAAAAAAAGATAAATAAATAAAAATAAAAGAAGCAAAGCGTCAGATAAGCGTGAAAATGTTTTATGCTTTTCTATTGAACTTTGCAGCGGGGGCCACACAATTGAAAGTCAACGGCAAAAGGCTTTAAAAACTAACTATACTTATTATAATAATAATTATTAATTGCTTTGTGGCAGGTGGCTCGAGGCAACTCTCACAATTCGCTTGCCGATGCAGTTGCCTTTATGCAATCCATTCGCCAAAAGACAGTTTTTGCCTTTGGTCGAAAGTAGCACTTAGGGTAGTCTAATCTTATCACTCGAGGTACGCTAATGTGTGCCGATATTTCACCAGTATCAAAGTCCATGAAAAAAGAAAATAAAAAACAAAAAAACTAATTAGAAATGAAAGCTACAAAGCTCTTGAATACCCTACAGCAACTCTATTGTATATATAGATAAAACAAAAAGTCATTGTCATTACATTCATCAATATCTTTATTGGTAACTCTAAAGCTTAATCAACATTTACTTTTACATTGACTATAAACGCTATATTTGCCGAATCAGTCAATAAATATTGTAGTCAATTTATTGTTAAATGCGCTACACTTGATCAATTAGAAATGAAAAATAAATTAAGAAATTGACGCATTCGTGACTCATAATTGATAAGAATTTTGATAAACAAAAAAAAAAAAAAAGAACTAAATAATAGAGAAAAAAAAATGTAAATTGCTTAAGCAATATCTGCAGCAGCATATCTCAGGAAGTTACAAATTTAAAAGATCTAATCTAATGGAGAAAATTATTCATTATTTCCGCATAAAAAAAAAAGAATTATTACAGACCAGCGAAGATAATTGATAAAATACTCTTGAAATCTTTACATTCCAGACTAAGTGCTCTTTAAGTTAAGTTATCTAGAACAATAACGGTTCTTAGCATTTCTATAACATGTTCATAACATGCTCACTTCAAGGCAAATCCATTTGCTCCATGCCACAATGCCACAACTCAGCTCTTTAGATGCGCTAATCCATCACGAATAAACTGCAATATAATTGCGCGCAATAATTTCGTCAGCTTGTCCAAATTGTTCACACATGTGCCTGACTAATCCATATGGATTCATAAGGCGTTATATGCTATGTACTTTCAAATCCTAACGTCTCAAATTCCTGAAGACAATGCGTCGTCGAGCACATGTTCCCAGGCCCCCAGACCTAAGCGTAACGGCCGAGTCATAAATCAGGCATTAATAAATTTCAATCTACGCAAATTTCGACAGTTGAGAATCGGCAAATGGCCAAACATCTTTCATTCATTCAAAGAAGCAAAAACAATAAATAAATAAATTTGAAATTCTTTGCTAAATGTCAATTAATTATTAAGTGGAACCAAGAAAAGCAAATAAAAGAAAAACAATTTTTTTGTATTTTATTTAATTATAAAGTCGCGGCATGTTCCATGCATCCATGGAATTTTTATGTGCCCGAACTCGGGAGTCACTTGTGCTTCGGCTGCTGTTGCTGCTGCTCTTCTGACCCAGCCTACCTTTATACAATATATTGTGTTAACTCATTTCCTGCGAAAGTGATGGACAACAACTGAGAATTATGATATCATGCTGAGCTCATCTTTTGTACCATCAAAACTGCAAAGTGTTCGCGCAGCCTGATCCTAACCCGGACCAGGCATGTAAGTTCAAAGTTGTATACGGAACAAAATATACGAGCAACAAAAAAAAAAGGTCTTAGTTCAAACACGGCAAACTTAAAAGTTGTCAAGGCATCACATTCAACTTTTTCTGTTTTCTTTTTTCTTTTTTTTTTTTTTTTTTTGGGAGTAAACCATTTGGGGTTACAGATGTCTGCCTCATAGATGAAACAGCTTTTATGTCTTATCATACAACTGTTTTGGATGTAAAAAAATGTAATTTGTTTTAGGGGAATACTGTTATAATAATGGAGTATTACAGCTACGACATTACATCGAATATTTAAATTTATAGGGTATCTCCTAGTTAAATTGTTAAAAATTAAATCAGCATAAACCATATTAAATTCTCTCCCCATCTTATTAATTCTAAGCTGTTCATCTCTATTCCAACTTAAATGATCGAATTTTTTGTAAGTTGTTTGTTTAAGTCGGTTATTTATTGCATGTTTTGGGCGTAACAATTACAACAACAACAACAATAAAAAAACAATTCACAAATGTCAGTCACGCTTAATAAACTTTAAACGAAATTGCCGAGCCATGGAGTTCGTCCGGTCTGTGGTCAGTCTGAGGTTTGTCTCGCTCTGTAATCAAAAGCCGGCCGGTCAGCACCAATGGCCTCTCCACCCCGATGTGTCCCCCAAACCAAATCAAACCGTACCGTACCGTATCGTAGTGAACCCAACCCAGCTCAACCCAACCAACCGGAGCACCTTGGACATTCAATCGCTGAGTCAACTAAAATTTTTGTTTTTGCTTCAAAAATTGCATTTAATTGTTAAGCAAAATGCCAAGCTCGTTATGGATAGAGTTATTGCCAAGATACCCGTATATACATGTGTAAGCATTATATTTGTTGTGTATGGGTTACAAGTTGATATAATTCACGCTGGCTCATTGACAACATGGAATACCCTATCAAAGAGGGATGTGATAAAGCGGGGTATATGCAAATAATTATAATATAGAAAGGGGTATGATATCTATACAGATATTTCCTGAAATTTGTTTCCGAGCCAAAACTAGATTTTATAAAATAATTTAATAAAGCGTAGATTAAAATGGATATCAGATTAATGTAAAAATAAAGTTATTGAATAAACGAACTTCCTGATGTAAAATTTGTTCTCAATCAACAGCTGCAACCAGACCAATCGATATCTTTTATTTTGTCTATCGATACTTTGCTCATATCGAAATATATCTATTTAATATCGATAAAACTAGAGATACGCTCAAAGAATCGTCATGGAAACCTATTTATAAATTTTATAGTCTTACGTTTTTATCGATAGCTCTTAAGAGACTATAGGTAAACTTATTATGGACAAATCTCACGGTTTTATCCATAGTATTACTATAATTTGTATAATATCGTGGAACTAGTTCAAAAGTCAAAAATCAAACCGTATACAAATATTAAATTAAAGTATTAAGCTTTGAAAAGTCTACATAAAATTGAGGCAATTAGGATATTCTTAACTTTTAAAGGGCATCATTGGGCTGCTCACTTTTTATTGAGAGCTTAGCCATTTGCTTCCGTTGAGCCGCTGCTGCTCATGTCAGGTGGCACACCCCACACCCGCCCACCAGTCCACCAGCCCACCCGACTTCACCCCATTGTCAATACACGAAAACACCACACACCTCGCAGCTGTGGGCAGCGAGGGGCATGTCCGACTGTTTGCACAACATGTTTAATATGATTGCTGAACCCGTTTCGAGTTTTATGTAGTTATTTTTGTTACAATTTTTGCTTTGGGTTTGGCCAATCAAGTGCGGAAGTGCAGAGCAGACAGTGAGACAGAGAGAAAAACAGGCAGACAGACAGAGAGAGGGAGAGCGAGAGAGACAGAGACAGACGGAATTCGAACAGTTTGCATATTTAAATAATAAAAAGTGCAATTGGAAAGGTAAACAATTTGAAGTTTAATCGTTACGACATTTAACGCTTTATTTATTTATTAATTGATTTCCAATGCACGATATAACTGTATCTTTAGCTTTATGGCACGTTAAAGCCGTTATCAACTTGAACTGACTTTTAATAATGCAATTTATTTTTGTGTCTCTTTCACAGCCTTTGACAACAACAATCATCATACGCCGCTCGTCTCCGCCCATCGAAAGGTGAGTCTCACTGCTTTAGTTGCTTTAGTTTTATTTCAGCTTTTTTACGGCTCGTTAAGAGTTTGAAATCTTTCACGTGTGTCACCACCATCGAACCAAACCACTAAAACCACAGACGACACAGTTGAACTTTCCAAGTGCTTACCGATTACAGATTAGAATTATGGCTCGTTAAATCCCCGTAAATGAGCTCACTTCGCTCTATGCACGTAGGCAGTATCCATTTGATGTTGTAGCTGAGCTTTAAGGTTCCGGTTCGAGTTTTAATTAAGCTTTTAATGGTTTTTATAGTAATACCAGATAGTTCTCCAAATAACTGAGACATGTGTGGAAATAGATTTGCTAAATTAAAGCGGATTTTGTTTAATTTTCAATAAACAAATCAAACGTAAGCGATATTTTTAGCAATGAGCTGGAAAGTCATAACTGCTATGAAAATATTAATATTTACATTGCAATGTGATGAATATTTGCAGGAAATTGCAATGAAGATCTAAAATAATAATTAATATGAATCTCTTCACATTATATGTGCTCAAGAGTTTGAGTGCACCTCAAAAGACCGAAGTCAAAGCTCTCTTATTCTGCATTATACGACTTTTCCCAACTATTCATAAATATGATTGAATATTTCTGCTAGCTACCCACATATTATTAAGAACCCTTTTCAGATTGTATGCTTATTAATAATTTTCTTTTGCCTCACACACACACATTTATTACATTCTTATAATTACAAGAATTTAAAGGTACTCGAGGAATGTGCAGGCTTATTTTTTCTGCTGTTTTGTTCTCACATATAACAAGACAATGGAATTGCCTTATGCTAAGCAGGGAGAACAGCGAACGACCTCCATTGAGTAGGCTGCATATTTCTCACATGCACACACCCATTACAGCAACAGCGATAGTTAATTGAAAGCCAGCAACAACAGCAACTGCAACAGCAGCAACAGCAACAACAGCAACTGCAACAGCAGCAGCAGCAACAACAACAACAACTACAACAACTGAAGCTAAAAGATACATTAAAATGAAGGCGTAGAGAAACTCGCGCTTCCATGTTACGAACTTCGTAGGCAGCTGCTGCGGCTGCTTTGTCTGTTGTAAATGCAGGCGTTGTATGTTGCCGATGTTGTTGTTGCTGTTGCCGATGTTGCTGTTGCAGTTGCGAGTAGTTTTAATTACCTACCAATCCATGCCTGCCCCCAAAACCTACCAACAACAACAACAACAAAAGCAACCACTACTAACGATCATCATGTGAATTCTCTGCGCCTGCGCATTTCCTCTCAGCCTCTCTTTAGGGTTTCCACTGTGGGAAACATTAGCCCAAAAATGCATTCTTCGTGGCTCTCCCCAAAAAAATAACTAAATAAATTTACTTTCGCACTTTGGCTCAGCTGAGATCTGGCTGGGGAACGGAACGGAATCGAATGGAATGGGTCCGGCCGTAGCATCTGTGTAAATTACCGTAAAATTGGTGGCTTGCATCGCCAACAACCATCAACAACAATGCCGACAACAACAACAAACTGCAGCAACAACAACAACAACAACACTTTCACACATTATGCCTTGGCAGCTGTTGTCCATTTTGTTTTATAGCCTGCTAAAAATTTGTGAGTTTTTTCTTTCACATTTTCTGGCGCTTTGTCACGCTATGCGGAAAATGGAAAGCGGCTCTAGAACCCTTTGGGATTTATATGCTTTTAAAGCTGTAGTATAGTTGTAATGTAGGGTTAAGTATGTATGCTTTTATAGCATAAATTGCTAGGAGCTAAGAACTTATACGTGGGAGCCAGAACATTGCGTGAATTAGTGATATTAACATGATTAAATTACCTAGAAATTAAAAATATGATATGATATATATAAGTATATTCAAACAAGGTAATTCTATCAATTTAATATCCTATGAAGTTACTATATGATATACATATGTATATATATATATTTTTTTTTTTGTAATATTCAGCTTTAGCTATCTTTATTTATGCCATATTAGACTCTTCAAAATTATTGCAAGTTTAAAAATAAATTATAGTATATTAGAAATGGAGCATTATACAAGTAATTGAAAATTATGAATTGTCTGCTATATATCTAACGTCCTATTATATTTAATTTAATACATATTTCAAAGGCACGGAGTTTCGTCTTTATCAGCCTCTTACTCTCTCATAGCATATTTAATTGATCTATAAAGAGTATTGTAGAATTGTATACCGCAGCTGAAAAACTTCATCTTATTAAATCATTAAACCTCATTAAATTTCCTAAATCCAAAGTACTTAAATGATTTGTGTAATCAATCGATCAATCAATACAATTTCCATAGCTTCATTAAAGCTGCTCTCTAAAAACATTTAAATGACGCTCAATTGGAAATTTGTTTATATATTCTATTGTAACGGAAAACCTTTTGCTGAAATGCTACTTCAAGTTCACAAAGCTGTTTTCTCTAATTGCTCAGCAGCATTTTCATATTTGCCAAGCTTTCCAAAGCGAAAACCAAAATACACTTTCCATGCGAGTTTTTAGGGATTTCTCTTATGCAAGAATCATTTCAACCCCAAACAACAACACTCGAGGGGTTACAATTGTGCCTCGTGTCCAGTGCAGGCTAAATTGAAAAATATTTTAGCAATTATCATAAATTTAGTTTGTGTTTGTTTTCGTTTGGGGTTGCTTTTGAGCCCCCACCCAGAAATGAAATGCAAAAAAAAAAAAAAAACGACTGCAATGCGCAAATTTCCATTTCATATGAGTTGTTTATTTTTGGGTTTATTTTTTCGTCAGACTTGGGTGCGATTCGTTCAGCGTTTATTTTAGCAACAACAATTGAAATTGAGTGGCCAAGGCAGTGGAGGGTCGGAGCTAACTCAGAGCTAGTGGAACTACTAAGTGTTGTTGTTGTTGCTTTGCTGAGTGCCATCGTGTGCAGTGACATTTTCCGCTAAAGTGCACTCAAACATGTTTGACCTTTGCTTTTGGGCCAAATCGCTGTCAGATACATGACTTAAGTACTCGCTGCTTGGCCCGACTTATGCAATCGACAAAAATGACTTAAATGACAAAATCGACCGAGGCGCAAACTATAAATGCGGAACTTGTGGCATCTACATATCATGTGAACATTATGATGCAAAATATTGATGATCGCGGCTGTGGTAATAGCAGATAGACAGGCAGACAGGCAGACAGAAAGAGAGACAGCCAGACATTTAGATAGATAGAAAAGAGATATGCACTTATGCATGTTTATAATACTTAGTGGCCCAACAAATTGCTGGCAGTCTACTAACCGCAAAAGTCTTCATCAGGCAAAACCGCTTCAAAAGCTGCCTGCGAGTCGGTCGTCTCCTGGTTTTCCGGATTGGCTCGTGATCAGCTAACTGCCTGACTGCCTGCCTGCCTGCCTGCCTAACTAACTAGCTGACTGACTGTTGGTTTGTCTGTCTGATTGTCTGACTGTCTGTCTGGGCTGGCAGCTTGCTTTTCAGTTTGATATGTGGAAGCTGTTACCAGGAAGTTGCCTTTTGCGGTTGCCAACCAGCCAAAACAGCAGCAGACGACAGCTAAGGTCGCCCAAATGTCGCAGCTCTCTATGCACTAACCAATGGGTGGGTGTTGCTAAGAGGCTGACAAAATTGGAATAGTACAGAATAGAAGTAAAGAAGAAAGCAGGATTGAAGAATATTGAATACCCTAAGGGTCAGAAATTAAAATCGAATAGATTTTATTAATATATATATTTATATATAATCAAGTAGTTATATATTTTACCTAAGATTAAATTAACGACTTCTATATTTGACAGTAATTATGAAACATGCACAAATTTGAGCGGATTGTAATAACCTGTTCTCCCTTTTCTATAAATATATCACTTTTTCTTTAGCTTATACGGAATCTCATTCAATTACAAAAAATTAACAAGATTTTGTTTTTTAAATAATCAAATTAGCAAATGTAATATAAATTATTCATATAACAATAATAAAGGAAAATTTTAAACACACAGCCTTTATGAACAACAATTCGGAGTGAGACTTTCATTAAGTCAATAATATAAACAGGATATTCGATATTTTATGATAGACCGTCTTTCATTTCCAACTTCCCCCAACATCAAGATCGAATTGATCTTAACCCCATGCAAGGGCATAAATAAAACTCTCAAGCCCCCGCTCGTCGCCCCTTTCTGGTGGATGCGCCTCACCGCACTCGAGTGCATGCGTAAACCTCCAAAAGTGAATCAGTCGTTGGAGAGGAAAAAGGGCTTGCCACCGGGTCGTCCAATGCAATGCCTTAAATGGCATTTGTAGAGCTGCTGGCGCAGCTTGTGCTATTTGTAGTTCAATTTACAATAAACCAATAAAGCATTGCATTGACTGACACATAGACATAGTGCGGGAAGTTTTGTAATTGGTTTATAGGTTTTGTGAGTTTTGTTGTTTATTTTGGGTGCGGCTCCCTTTTCGGCTAAACTTGTGACCCGCAGCGGTGACAACTTGACATTTGAGAGGCAGCAAAATAGGATTACTTTTCTACACATTTGACAGCTCTCATAAATTGGGTTAGGCATGTGTTGGCGAATTGCCAAAGATTTCCCCTAAAAAGGGCAGGGCAAACAGAAAATTAAGTAATTAAAACTCTAGATAGGGTTATGACCATATCGGTAAGATTTACTCTTGAATTATTATCTGTTGGATTAATTGATTTTTAGGCGACCAGGAAATGGCCAAAAATAGCTTAAGTCCTATTATAGTAGATCGAGACTTTAGATTGCGTTTCTTGCTGTAGAAGTGTATTAGGTCTTTTTTTTTTTTGCTTGCAAGTTTATCATGCTACAAATATTTCATAACTAAACTGTTCTCACACGTCTATTAAATGTCCCTCCTCTATGCACTTAATTAGCGAGATATTTTAAAATTATTTAATTGCCTCTGATTGCCAAGCTCAGTTGCATGTTTATCTATACAATGAAGTCTAATGGACTGGACTTTTTTTAAAGCCAATTACATGTTAGTTATACTATTTACATTAAATATACAAGTTCCCTTTTATCTTTGTAGCAGTTACGCTTTAATTCTAATCTCAAGTACACATAATTCATATATTTATATTTATATTTACATTTATTTTTCCACATTACATTTTGAGTGTCACATGTGTATGCAGGTCTCATGTTTGGCTTTTCATATCTGTAGCATAGATAAAACATGAGCATAAACAGCCATGGCCTAAATTGTCTGCGCCAGCTATCAGCTGACAGTTGAACTGTAGGACAGTGTAGGCTATGAATAACTTGAGGTGATGAATTACAAATGTTCTCAGAGTCTTTAATTTAAATGGTAATGATTATTATATAGAAAAGAGAGACAGGAGTAAAAAATTAGAATAGAAGTTATAATAGCTGGAATAGATAGAAGAAATAATATAGAAGTTAGAATGTAGAATAGGGATTAGAAATAAGTGTTGAGAGAGATGAGATGAGGGAGCTTGGAAAAAACAGTAAGTAGAAAACATTAAAAGAAAGATGAAAGAATTAATAGAAGCAAGAATGAAGAAATTTGAGAAGATAAATGAGAGAAAAGAGACGAGTGAAGATACAAATAGTTGAGTGAATATAGAAAATTAAAGATGAAGATAATTAAATGGGATACCATCAAAGAGAACAGATGTGAGATGAGAGAAAAGAAGTAGAAGAAGATGAAATAAATGAAAAATGAAAGATAAAGATGACCGATAAAATATGAGAAATTGCAAATGAAATATGAAATATTAGAGATGGGTAATACAAAGCCATAGATTGGAGATAAGAAATGAGAGATGAGAACTGACATGAGAAATGCAGAAGCAGAGAGAGAGACAGAGAGGAATAAAAAAGAGAAACAGCCAAGAAAGTTAGTTAGAAAAGGGGTACAAATAATTAGTTTTTCAAAGTTCGCAATAAATCTTCTTTTATCTTTAGTCTGTAGAATATATGGGTTACTATTAAAATTTTTTTTATTTTACCAATTATTCAACTTAATCTAGTCTTAAGCTCATCTTATTTCCTATACAAAATATTGATCTGTATTGTAAATATAAATGACCGATTATCAAAATATTTGTGCCCTTTATCAAGCGCAAACAAAATGCGTTCAGTTGGCATCGAATTATTTCCATAATGTATTTCTTTGCTGGTCAATTAAGCTTCGCAATTATTGACCAGACATACATGGGTTTTCAAGGTCTTCCGACTATGAAATAGCAAAGTCTGAGCACAAATATTGTCGCAGCTCAAATAATGCATGAACAATTATTTGCAGTAAATATTATTGGGCCAAGAAAATGAAATACTAACAATCAGGTGTGATGTTGCAGTGTGTGTGTATGTGTGGGTGTATATGTGAGTGTTGGAGTGTGTGTGGGGTTGTTGTGCTTGGTGACTCAGTGAATGTTGCAAGAAGAGTTTTGGCTACTCCTTTTGTGGCTCTTTGTCTTTCTGTCTCTCTCTCTCTCTCTCTCCATCTCTTCATCTCTCACTTGCATTGTTCTGGCGAAAAAAAGTCAAAGCGCTTTTTTTGGAGCGTGAACATCTGGCTAAGTCGTACCTGTTCCATTTACTGGCCCGCCCGTACTTTTATGGGTTCGTCGGTACCTTTGCAGCAGCAACAAATGTTGCAAGTGGTAACGGCTGCTGCTGCCTGTTGCGCCTCTAAACAATGGCTCCACTTGGCCAACAACAACAACAACAACAACAATAGCAATAGCAAAGCGACGCGACTCTGACTGCGACTTGGTTGAGTGCCTTCGCCGTTTGTTTTATGCTCCGCCTGGCTTTGGATCTAGCTCTAGGTCTGGCTCTAGCTCTGCCTGTTTGCCTGTGACCACGCTCTGTGTTATTGCTACGCATTTATAATAAGCGGAACCTAGCACAGTGGGCGACTTCCTGTCATACGCAACAGGAAAGCAAAAGGAAAAGAAATCAAATCAAGTCTACGCTGAGCGAGAAAACTTCCTGGTTAATAAAATAGATTTCCAGCTGAATTCTTTTATGTGAAGTGAAAGATCACATTGAGGATACTTCAAATGTAATGTGAAAGATAACATATAATACACTTCAGAGTAAAATAATTGTATATTCATATATGAAAAATCTAACAAAATTTTATTCACTCTTTAAATTTCATTTCCTCAGTAGTTAAACAAGTAGGCCTCAATGGCTTGAACTTGCCTTAAGCTTCGTTTGAAAGAAATAGTTTAAATGATTGATTATCAGAACGAGTTTTCCACCAGGCTTAATATTGATTAGAACAGTTAGATAACATCGGAAAAAATGGTATGAAATGTCGTCAGGTTAGGGAACACGCAACATTAGGAATGACAAAATTGATGATAGCAACAACTTTGTGTGTTGGGTGGTCTGAGGCCTAACGTGTTTACTAAATTCCTAGGAATACGAATAGTCGTTTAAGCACATATATATAAAGCTCAGACCACTGTGCGCAGCTGCTTTCTATGTGTGTGTGTGTGTAGACTGCAGCTGTTGCTGGCGGCGCATCGGCGACCATTGCGCATTGTTCTATGGAATCAATCAATTGGTTTGGCAGGCGCAGCACCAGAACTGCCAAGACTGAAGACTAAAGACTGAAGACGATGACGATGACAACGCGCACGACGTCAACATAAAAGTGTCGATCAACTAAACGCTGTCGGCTCTGCCAGCCCGCCCCTTCTCTCTCTCTCTCTCTCTATAGAACAGCCCAGGGAAAGGCATGGGCATGGAGCTATTATAAGCTTGGCTTAGGCATGGCCAGCCAAGAGGCAAGTTCATGGCTCGCTGAAGCGTCGACGGCGGCGTCTGCGATTGTCTTTCTGGCCGCTTCTTCTTTCTGTCTCTCTGGCAATTGTATTTATGGCTGCATGTAATTGCATGCGTCGTGACGTACATTCCCCGACGCCCAGAGACAGACCCCACATCCCAGAATCGAGCCCAAAAACTTCAGCCACAAGCGCTGTGTGCGGCTGGATGGAGTCCAATGACCGTACTTTCGTTCTATATGATGATTTGTTTTTTGGGCGCCTAAACAAACACTTTACCGTAACTATTATTGAATACTTGTCAAATATTTGACAGCAGCTCCTAGCTGTTTGACCGTTAGGCAAACAGCCAAACACTGAATTGAATGCAAAGTTCAAGTGCTGTGCTGCACTTGAAATTAAAATAAAATGCATTTGAATTTCTCTCGCACAATCGACCCAATGGTGGTGGGAACCGCTGACTGCACTCACAATGAAGCCATAATTCTTATAGCCATTGCCAGTGCCATTGCCATTGCCATGCCAGAGTCTTGCATATGCTCGCTGCATGCGAGTCGACGTGATAAAGGACTCATTAAAGCATCACCTGAATGGGCTGGTCTGGCAGCCTCCAATTCGTAGTCCAAGTCAAGCTCAGCTATAGCCAAGTTGTCTATGTGAGTGCACAAGCACACACCGATACACACACACACACACATACAAGTTCACTTGTTCAATTGCTTTGCCACTTTAAGGCCTCACAACACTCTAGAGCGAACCAGTCTTTTAATACACTTTTAAGCATGGCAGCTATGCACTTTTATGTGTCGTTGGTAATAGGTTGAAGGATTACAAAAAATATATATTATATTACTATATACTATAATACATGAAGTGGTAATAAAATGGAAAAAGATCTGTTTTCTTCCATATTATTTACTTTAGATAGATATTGAGACAACGACGCTGATCGATAGATATAGATTGATAAATATATAGTATATATATAAATATAGTATATATAGATAGATAGATAAATAGATATAAATTGATAGTTAGACAGATGATATAGATAGATAGTTAGATAGATGGATAGATATAGATAGATAGATAGATGAATAGGTAAATATAGATAGACCTCAATATATATAGATAGATAGATGGATAGATAGATATAAATGTAAGACAGCCAGCCAGATAGGTAAGTAAGATTTTCCACAGAGTGGTTGAATATAGAGAGAATGCACAAGGAATATATAAATTCTCTACTCTAATACATACATACATACATATCTATTAAAAATTAACTCACTTTTAAAACTACTTTCATTATATATGTTAAATTAAATATTCGGAATACCCTCCTAGAGTACCTGCACTTCCAACTGCATCTCCACTCTTTCTCTCTCCTAGTTTATTTTGGCCTGAAGGCTTTTCTGGCATTGCATATATTCAGCAAAAATAGAAAGAAGACGCAAACGAGTTGCTTGCCTGGCGAGTAACAAACAGTTACTTTTCTCTATATACATACATATACATAAACACATCTATATAGTTTTCGGGGCCTGCTGCTGCTGCTGCTGCAGCGAACAGTTGTTGCCTAGAGCTGCCGCCCAGTTTTGCCATCATGGGAACTGAGAAGAGTCGAGTTGGCTGGCAACTGGTTGTCCAGTCACGAGCTGCACTCAGTCAAAGACTTCCCGACTTACCATTCTATTCTATTTCTCGTTGCCGGGCCTGACCCAAACAGACGTCAATTCATAAGCGCAGCTAACACCCTGCTGCCCCGTCCGTACCGCTCCGCCACGCCCCGCCCCTTTGGTTCGATGTGTACACACTTGCAATTTAGTTGCATTACGTTTTTAGTGGTGGAGCGAGATTGGAAGTCGGATCGGATCTCCCCAATCTCTCCCCAGTTTGTATTTCTCTTTGAGTCATGTGCGAGTATTTCAATTTGGATGCTCGCGGTCTGGTAATACTACGTACGGTACTTGAGCCAATTACCCAATTAAACGCCAGCGTTTTGTGCTATCTCATTGCCGCGATCGCCTACAGTTTTCATAGTAGTAGTGGTAGTAGATGCCCAAATATTGATATCTGTCGAGCTGTTTGGGCCATGGCCCATGGCTATTTCTTTTGATTTGAGTCATGTTCTAGAGGCGTGCACAATTAGCGTTTTGTTCGGTTCCGTTATAGCCGGACCATGCACAATGCGCCCAGGGATTATGTCTTGCGAGTTGCGTCGCGTCGGTCAAACTATGAAACTTGTTTGCCGATTATTATCGATGGGGGATTGGTCTCTTTTATTTTTCTGCAGAGCCGATCGCCGATCATACCTCTCACATCTCTCTCTCCCTCCCTCTCCATCTCTCTCTGTCGTGCCTCTTTCTCTGTCTTTCTTTAATGTGTGCTAAGTGCGCTGTTCCAGGTGGGCATGCTTGAACTTTGCTAGGTTTTAACCCGCACAACACACCAATTCGATATGGGTTGGGCAAATGAGTTGCAAATTGTTTAGAAATCTTGGTGTTAATGTTGATCAATTAACTCATTACCATGCCTGCAGTTGGAATAGCTATGAGTATATACATATATAAGAATTTTTCAATTAAAATTTCCTTAAATTACGCTAGCGCCTTGCTATGCAATTCTCATATGGCAAGCTCAGCAGCAGCAGACCTGATGCTGACATAAAACAATATTTTTCTGCACTTGACTTTATGGTGATTCGTTTCTAGGCAACTGCTGAAGCTGCTGTTGCCGCTGCTGCTCTTTAAATTTTCTTCTCTCTTGAAACAGTGGCCACTGCAACGCCACATGGGACCAGTCTAGACCACTAGACCCGACCAGGCCAAGCCAAGCCGAGGCGAGCCAGTGTTTTGTCTTGTGGTTTTTTGTCGCTATCAGGATTCACATTTTCTGCAATTGTTTCCATAGAAAGAATGCCATGTCTAAATACATACAACACACAGAGACAGCAGCACCAACTGCAGCAGCAGCAGCCACAGACCAGCAGCCAAGTAGCTCTCAACTTGACTTGGACTCGAACTTGTAGACGGTCGATGCACAGGTCTATGCTGTCTATCTGCTCAGTCGTGATCAATGTTGGCCCATGCAGAGCAGACTAGAGCAAAGCTAAGCTGTAGTCAAGGCTCAGCTAGTAAATACCCTGTAGAACTACGTATGGATTACTTTATTGCAAGAAGAAGATATTCATAATGTAAATAGTGCGTGCCAAGGTGCTTATAGCAGAGAAGTTTGCTTGATCTAAGCTAACATTAACAGAATATTTATCAATATTATTATTATTATTTTTATTTCTTTTACTGACTGCAATTTGCAGTTCTTTAAGTTTTCGCCCTCAGTGTAAGTTTAATTTTTCAATAATATTAGTTTGCTTGATGACAGTTACCACCGAAAATGCAAACTTGGCAAACTTGCAAAGAAATATAGAAATAAATATTAGTAAAATAAATACTAAACCCAGTGTCCTGTCGGCTTACAGTTATACTAGTTTTCATGCAGATGGGAAATAGGCGGCCAGCAGTAAATTCAATCGGCTTTAGAGTATTTTGTAAGAAGTATAACAACGTCGACTTGTAGCGCCGACTTGCATCAATTGATTTCGAATAAAATATGTCCAAGCTCAGATTGTAGCAATCGTCGTAGATTAGTTCGCAGACATAGCAAAAGGGAAATGTCTCTGTGAGCAGGACTAATATGAACATAATCGTTGACAGGCCATTCCAGAATGTCACAAAAAACATCAGATTTATCATCGAGAGTCCCAGGCCGAGACCTATCACGAGTAGCTGAGCAAAAAATGTGCGAGAGATGACCGGACGCAGCATATCGCAATATCTGAAAATTATGAAAATTCTGAATAATTCTTCGTTAAAGACTTGCCTCGACCTACTGCAGCAATAGCTTGTGATCCTTGACACAGTTGACTAACTGCTCGTAGTTCTGCTCCTCTGTGAGTACGGGATCTGTGCGCAGGCTTTGGACACGCTTTGCCAACAATATCAAATGAGTTCGAAGGGTCAAGCCGAAGATAACCGGATAGAGATCGGTCATTTCATCCGCAAAGATGGCACCTGAACCAATAATATACTCAGATGTCGCTGCTATCCATAGGTTCCTTGTGCTCGCGCGATAGTCAACAAAGGGATTGTACATTACCCACGGAGTTGAGCCAGTGAGTGCGGCGCCCAAATAGGCAATAATCGAATAGATCGCGTATGTAGAATGAAATGCTAAAACTACGAAATTGCAGCGTGCAGCGCTACGATGTAGCTCGCTTTGTTGCTCGAATTGAATACATCGTTTATCCAAAGTATCGAGCATTTCCATGAGCTTCTCGAAGCGCCACATATTCACCACATTCACTATCACCTTATAGACCAGGCTGATGGCATTGAAAGAGACTTGAACCGAGCCCAGCAGCTCCTGTGGCCTAAATAACTTGAAATTGATTTTATAGCTGATCAGCAGCATAATCGGTAAATATATATTAGACGTGAAATGAATCCATATCATCCACATGATGTAGGGCCAATAGAACCGTGTGCCTCTCTTGGGTGGCAGCCACGCCACGCACTTCATGCCGCGCTGCAAGTACTTGAAGCCATCGCGACTGCTAAGATAATCTCCCAGAGTCTCATCTCTTATGTACTTGAAAAACATGATTTCAAACACTTTTTATTTGCTTTGGCTGCTTCCTTGTGACTCCTTGAAATTAAAAATCGAACTGTAAGTTGGCATTAGACTCGATAAGCTTTTATATAATTTCTGTAAGTTTGCTGTTGCTTACAGAGTTGCGCTTCGAGTGCTCTGCTCTATAATCATCTTCCAGTTGTTGCAGTTCTCAACATTTATTATATATATAGAGTAAACAGAAAAGGAAATCGCATTAAATTAAAAAGTGTTTCCATTCGATTCTTTTTGCTTATCAATTAAATAATCCATGGCCACGAGCTAGCCATTAAGGGACTATACGCCTATTAAATGGGAAGAGATGGGAATATTAATAGAAATTATGAAAAATAAAGTTAAATTTAATTTACATATAATACATTGTAGATATGTATAAATTCTTTTTTTGTTTTTAATCCCTATATATTATTATTTTTCTGTAGATCCTATTAAACAGAACTTTCAAATTTAAAGGTCATCTAATCTAGATTTTGTATTTCTTCTAAATACTTTTTTTTATTTATTTTTATATTAATAAAATTTGTTGTTTTATTTTTTTTCCAATTCTTATACTCCTCTTGCGACTTATTATTGGTAACAGGGTATCATATAAAAATATCGAGGTACTGTTAATTATATACTAATTGCTAGATTGACGTAACTTTCCACTAAGCTTCAAGCAATAATCTGATTGCATAAGACTTGCAGCACTGTGAATATTTCATTTCAAACGGGTCAGTTGTGAGGGCCCTAAAGAAACCCATTTAGAGCTTGAGACCATCTATTAAAATATACATATGTATATCGTAATATTTTTCATAATTTGTTGATTGAAGAATTTCGTTCAGGTTTGCTTTTCTTATGATCTTCACACGATATTCAATACACACATTATAGAATTATACAAATTTCCTACGCCCTATATGGCCTAATTTATCAAATACTTATAGATAATTAAGTATAGGTTACTATCATTTCTATGCATTTACACAAACTCTTCTATCGATTTACTTCTGCCATTATACCCACTGTATTATCAATACAGGGTATAGCAATGCGACGCCAATGTAAAGCAGCAGCAAAACGTTGAAATGTTGACAAGGCGCTCGGCGACAACGATTAAAATCTCTGGGGAGCCCAAAAGAACGTGAAGAACGAGCCGAGCGCAAAGAGCAAAAAAGACAACAACAACAAAAAGTCGCAGACTCGCAGATAGATGTAGGAAAAAAAAGAAGCAGAAAACATGCTCTATTCGCATTTGCACTGCAACTGGCAATGCACATATCTATCTATATGTATATATGTATATATATATATATATTTATATAGGTATATATATTTATTTATTTCGTTGTTGCTGTTGTTTTTGTAAATTACAATGCAATTTTATGCCACACAAAGGTTCGCAGCACTGGGCCATTAAGCACTTTACATTCAATGTGGCAAGATCAAAGTGGGCGCAATTTATGGCCGCAGATACAAAGATACGCAACGGAGCCAGGCTTCGATCAGTCTGAGGTAGAGATGCGTTTGCTTACCTTAAATATCAATGGATATGTAATTGTGTGTGTGTGTGTGACTGTCTATTTCTATGTGTGTGCACATAACTTGGTTATTTTTTTGGTCTTTGGGTATTCAGTTCGTTTTTTATGCATTTGCGCAATAGATAGATCTAGAATCGATTATTGCGCTGTTGGGTAAATGTGAAGTTATATATGTACATATCTTTGCTTTTATAACAAACACTTTGGGTTTGCTCTATTCATATTTGTATTAATATATGTATAATGGGTATATCTATAAGCTTCTTTTAAGCTAAAAGCTCTTTAAACAAGACTGATATTATTTCTGTTAGCTAAATTTCACTAATTGCTTAGGTTATAGATAGCAGACAGTTGCTTAAATATTTAATAAGGATGGTTATTTAATAATGAGTCCTATTTATATATCAAACAAATATATAATATATGTATCAAATACTCGACGCTAAATATATATACATACTGCCAAATAGTTTTCCCTAATATCTACTAACTACTTATATAGTATAATATACTATATACTACAGTATAGATTCAAGAGTCTTTTCGATTATTCATAAATCGCCAATCAATATATTCGTGCTACTCAAAGGCTAAAGCCTCCCATCTCTAGCGATTGCAGCGCTTGAGCCCAGCCAGAGCAGGTTATACAATTTTAGATTTGTGCTTTTCCAGTTTGGCAGCGACGAGACTGCGAGTCTCAGACTCAATGAGTTTGCATGTTTGACCCAAATACGCCATAGGGAGACGGACTCTAGAGAGAGAGAGAGGGAGCTGGCGGGGGCAGAGCTAGAGTTGCAAAAAGAAAAAAATTATGAATTTTAAATGCATGTTGAGAAGTACGAACTAAAGTCGCAACCACGCAACATGCTCAGGTTCTCAGTTTATCAGCAGGTGAAAGTGAATCGCTGAGTGTGTGAATGTGAATGTGAATGTGAATATGCGCGTAAATGAGTGTGAATGAGTGCGTGGCCTTTTTGTCGTTAACTATCTGTCTATCTGTAGCTGTAACTAGCGGCATTTCTAATAATAATATTTGCACATTCTGTCGCATTCGCCTGCAATTAGCTCGCTTACAATGCCACACCCACACCCCATCCCAGTTCCACCTGCCGAGACACTTGAGGCCTTGCTGTCTCTGTGCACATACGACTTAGATATGTATGTATATACAGTATATAGTACTTAACTATGCTATGCTATGCACCTTACTGTCTGCATGCTTCGCTGTGTGTATTTTCTTCTGCTTTTGCTTTATGTTTGTTTCGGCATCGACGTGCGAACTGGGTTAATTTTCTATATACCCATATCTATATAGCTGCGCTTAGGTATTACAAGTCTAAAATTATTATTTGTACAAAAACATAAAGCAAAAGATTCGCACGATTTGCGACGCTCTTGCCAAAGAGACAGCTACCGTAGTATAACAATAATAATTTCACATTTCTGTTTGCTGTTTTGTTCATTCGGAGTGAGTTTTGAATGAACCGCAGCTTGCTTTCGGCTGATCCGTAATCTCTGATACTGTCATAGACAGAGACTGATATAGCTCATGAGTGAGCAGCTACTGTTGCGATTAGCAGTCCATTGAGACGGGCAGAGATCTTCGTCTTCTTCTTCTTCTGCTTGGTGTCAACCTGGCAACAGCGATAAGAATCTGTGCGATAACATACTGAAAACTTGCACTTAGACTAATATTAGTCAGAGACTAATTAATAGTTGACAGAGTTGAAAAACTTGCTTAAAGTTGTAACTGTTCGCATTTGTTTATTTCAAATGTTGATGGAAACTTAAGGCTTGAACCAGTTGGGAATCGTACTGATCTATACCCATTTCTATATTTTATTTTAGAATAGAGATATCATATATTGTCAGGATATATTATATTTTTCATTAAAAATTATGCTGAAATTTGTTTAGCAGTATATCCTTGCAATCGCCCAAACTTTGCCAGAGAAATTTTCTCTTATTTCACATGAAAATAGCTTCAATTTAATCATATATTTTTTCGCTATATACGCAACTCATTTATTTACCAGAACAACTAACCTACCCCAATAAATTTAAAAAAGTTCACGCTATGCTAGCTCCCCCAGGGCCTGGGGTTCTCAACATATATCAACGTTTACAACAGCCCTTTTCGAAAATAACAAAAACAACACTTATAAAGATAATTGATGTCTAGCACATATGCTACTTCATAAAGCAGCCACGCCCACTCGCTTCCTGTCACCTACGCTGCTTAATTGTTGAAACAGCAAGCAAAAAGTTGGCCGTCTTATGCTTCAATGTTAGCTTAGGAAACTACAGCAAAAAGCAAAGAATCGTCGCAAGCAGCAGCTAAGCAAACTAAAAAGTGAACATGGAGGTCAGTCGAAAGGTTAAACTGACAAGATTGACAAGCGGCGCGCCACATAGCGGTCAAAGGGGTGGTGAGAGGAGGTAGCCTGCCCCCCTTCTGTTGTTGTTGCGGGGAGGCGTGTTGTGAACCTTTTTTGGCCGCCTTGTTGGCCTGATAATTGGCGCGTTGCATGTTTGCGCTTTGGATTTCAACTTTGATATTATTGGCAACAAAGCACTACTTACGTTTTCTTTTCGTTTTTGGTGAGAACACGAACTTAACTCTATTTTTGGGGCCGCAACACTTGAGGGTGTGTACTCCAGGTACCTGTTTAATAGATATGCAAACTAGCAGCAATATCCCCTTTGGTATTTCAGCTCGCAGACAACGAAAGAAAAATCAACGATTGCATATATAGTTTGTTCCCAGTCTACCAGTTCTTCCAGTTCTCCCCTTCTGCTAATTGCATGAGAAACTTCTCAGGCCCAGCTGATGTACGGCCCCTCCTTAGAAGTCTCCCAGGGTCGTTATACATGCTTTTTCTGCTTCCTTACCTTTGTCCGCACCTCACGTAATTAGAGCCTTGCTAAAAGAGCATTACGGGTTTGTCACAATGTTTGTATTGCCCGCTGACAGGCACTTATAAACATTAATGAGAGAAATCAACAAACTATATTTTATTATAGTTATTTATGAAAGTACCTCTAAGTGTAAGTTGCTTACTTATTCGATGCACCGCAAATTTGTAAAGTTAAATTAAAATATTTGAACTATTTTATTTATATATTCTAATTAAGACAAAGACATGTTTATATCACCTGGATATGGCAGTTGAAACTTTGTCAAATTTTCGCTACAAACTTAAAATCAACAAGGAAAGATCATTAGACAAAATAATATCAGGAGGCAGCATCGCCTGTTGTCTCAACAAATACAAACATATGTGCTCTATAAAATATACCAGGGTATATAAACTGACAATTCAAATACATACATATGTACGTATGCGACCATTTCCTCTACAAAATACTAGGGTATACAAACACATAGGGTATTCAATATGTCTAAAAATATACCGATATTTCTATCAGTTGATTTGCTTTCGCATTAATTATGCTCGATCGGCGTTGAACTCTTCTTGTTGTGAATGTGATGTAAGCGCGTTTGGGATGCTGGCTCCGGGTTTCTGCGCCGCCAGACTCAGCTCTGCGCTGAGCTGCCATTAGTTATACCACATGCCACATGTGCCTGGCTTTGTAAATGCCAGTCAGCTAGCCGGTAGCATCGGCTGCACAGCTGTCACAATGTTTTATCATTTAATTTTCATAATAATAACGAAATCAAGTGGAACAATGGCAACTGACATGGACGTAGAGCGGCCTCCTCCTCTCCAGGCAAGCGAAGCAAGTTTGTGCTTTATAATCCGGCGGCATCGAAATATTTTGGCGTGGGCGATTGAGCTATGATGTGGTTGATCGAGTTTTTTATTATAAATATATGTAGATATATATTTTTTGGGTTTCTTTAAGGTTCAGTGGCAGCCCGAACGCAATTTGTTGGCAGCTGCAAATTATTATTTAACGGCTTCTTCGGCTTTTAGTGTTTTAACACTTTTGGCAAGTGCCCCAGCAAACAGCGAAGTGAAAGTGAACAATAGCCGCTAAAACAAACAAACAATAACAACAGCTAGCAATGTGTTGCACTTGGGCGTTTGGATGTTGTCATCGTTGTTGTGTCTTGTAGCTGACTTCAAGTTGAAGTTGACGCCTGCTGCTGCTGTTGGTGCTGCTGTTGCACCTGAACTCGAACTTCAACAGGCAAAAAAAAAAAACTGTGGCTACAACAACAACAAACAATTAGTGTTTGTTTGCGCGCTGTTGCTTCAGTTTCTACGTAGCGTCAACTTCAAACTCCAATTAAAGTGTCAGTTTAATGAACTGACAGCGAAACCAACTGCGCGACAAGTCGAAATGCCTGGACAGACAAGCCCTGGCAATAGAAAGGGCTACAGAGTGAATGACATAGCCAGCGTTTGTAAAGTATTTAATTTACTAAAATTCAATGTCCCTTAGCGTTAAATAGTTGAGTCAACTATTGCAAAAATGAGTCAGGCTCAGCCAGCCAGTCATTTTTCTTTGTATATTATCTGATTTTTATTTTTACATTTCTTGCAATCTTTTCCATTGCAGATCATTAACGAACTGGCGGAAGTTGTTTATGCCGCATTGGATTATAACTTTCCAGAGGACGAGGAATGCCAAATGTCGCAAGAACTTGAGAATCTCTTTCATTACATGACAGCAGATGGTAAGTGAATATATATTTCAGAATTTAGTGCTAAGGTGTAGTCTTTATAAATATATAAATAAGCAAAGATATTAGGGAATAAATCAATTGACAACTTTTTTTTATGTATTTATATTTATTTAATATTGGAATTTTCATTAATATATGTATATGTATATATAAAAATTATAATATATATACATATATTAACGTATGGAAAAAATTATTAATAGCTTTATTATCGACAATGCCAGGAAATATAAAAAAATATGAACAGTTCGAGGAATAGATTAAGAAATGTTATGTACAGATTTAATAATGTTACATATAGAAAAATACTTTTATATATTTATTTTCAATATCTAGCAGGCCAAAGTTTAGTAGAGTATTAACTATTGCTTATATATTAAATAACTTGGAGACCTCTTTATGATGCATTTAAATAAGAAGCACATTTGATTGCTAATTGCTTGAATCATCTGCTGAAGTAATGCAATATTCAGATTAAAGAAAAAGTACAAATTAAGTCGTTGAGCTTCTCTAGATAAGAGCTCCCTAACACAAGGTCTTTATACAGCCGCAATCAGCTGTGCAAGGTTGGCCAAATGAATCACTTGGATTCATCGCCCATATCATGCGGCATTCACTCAAATGTGATTTACTTAAATTAAAAAGAGCAAAAATAACAAACACAAACAGATTATTGCGAAATGCTGGGCTTGAGCTTAGATTACCCAATTCGTCACAGTGTGAATAACTCGCTGAATGATTTTCCATTAATCTAAATGTTTTGCTTTTCCATGGCAGAAAATGACGATGACTGCATTGATGAGGGCATTGAGGAGGGCGACAAACGCTGGGACGACGAGACGGAGGAGGAACGCAACAATACCAAAGAACTGGAGCATATAATCGAGGTAAGAAAAAAAACAACTCTTGACATTTCGAAACTTTTTTTTTGCACATTTTTATTTTATTTGTCAGGCGGCAGCTGATAAATTGCCCAAACACGAATGCAAATTGAATCAAATCAAAGTTTTTGCCAGCTGAACTGAACTCTTGGCGCTATGAGTCAGTTTGACCAGCAGAGCGGATACCCTGTAAAATATATAGTATAGAAATTGTAATAAATTAATAGGGTTGAATTATATGCGAAATACTTGAATAATATTTAAAAGAATAGAATTTATTTTGAATGAAGCAAAGTGAGAGATCAGATCGAGATTTGTTCGAGATAAGAACAGTTCTTAATAATGTAATATTATAAAGTTTGAAAGAATAATAGTAATTCATATTATATTATAATACAAATCAAAAATAGAAATTCTTGGCAATTTTTTTAAATATTATCATTATTAGTTAATCAGGGATTTTTTCTATAAAATGTGAGCTAATTTTCCGAGTAAGTCCTAATCATTTCTATTCTTTTCATTTAAAAAATATTATAGCAATGTATATTATGTATCATATACAGAGCTTTCAGCAAAAGTTATATTTATATTATAGGGTATTTTATTTCCTAATCTTTCGTGAGCATTCTTGCTCTGCCATTGAAGGTGTGCCGTCATTTGGCTAACCTTTTGACCAGGTTTTGACTGCTCCATTTGGCAGATATCCACACAGATTTATACACTCTACCATATATATATTATTCATTTATGTTTGTATATAGGCAGGCACATGCAGATGGAAAGAGTTATGGATATGCAGTTGCAGTTGGAAGTGTGGGAAAACTTGTTTGGCGCACGTTGCATGAACGCAGCAGCAACAGCAACATCAGTTGCACTTACAGTTAACCAAGTGAGGCGTGCGCACTCTCCAGAGATACTTGTTAGCAATATCTAGGCATTTGTATCTGCTGGTGTATCTATAACGCGGCTAACCGCAAAACAACAAGCGCTCAGTTGGCTGGCTCAATTGCCGGGTTCTAGATTACCCCAGCCAGACCCGACCAGACCAGATCTCAATTGCCTCAGATATTGAATAACCAAATAGCCATCAAGCTGCAGCCATTTCGTAATAGGAAATCACTCTGCACTTGATTTCACAGCTAAATGCGTTGTAGGAATTCACGTTTCGCACTGCGCTACAAGTCAAGGCGTTCCCCAGCCTCAACCATATAACCAAAAGATCACGATCATTTGGTAATTTGGCATTGAGGCGTGTGATAAACAGCAATGCATTGCTGATTGGGCCCGCTCTATCGATGCTAGCCAACATAATGGGTATGAATCCCCGACCCCATCCGATCGGATGCGATCCGAAGCGTTTCACTGTGTTCCAGCTCAATGCGCATTTGCTCATCATGCTGAAGGAGCGCCACCTGTTGGCACATTCTAGCCCCACTCTAATGAGCCGCTTTATAGAATTGACACATTACTGTCAGCCAACATTGAGCAGTGCTCCACCGGGCGCACCACTCGCCGGTGGCATGCAATATTTTCCACATGCCTGACTTTTCTGACACATTTGCGCCAAATGCAAATGTATGAAACATCTGCATATGGCATGGCCAGCACAAGGGCTTATCGATTGTTAAGCATGGCATTATGGCCCAGTTAGGCACATTGTTAGCCCAGCTGGAGAGCTAATTAGAAATGCGAAGAAGATGGAGCTGTTGAAAGTTTTCAATGCATTTTCCTCTCGGATTGTGCTAAATAAGCGAGTCAATAAAAGTTGCTGATGTATAAATGACGGATATATAAAATATGTTAAGAGAAGAAGAGATAGAATTATAAGGAAATAAGTATCAAGAGAAGACAGGGAGAAATGCATTACACACACATACATACAAAAACTTATGATTTATTTTAGCTAAAAAATTAGTTCCTTATACTTGTTTAGATATGTTTTACTTGGGCAACTTATCTTAATCGTTATTTTATTATATTTCGTATTTGAAATGTTTTTCTTATAATGTAATCATATATACTTTTGTTTTCATGTACAGACCTGCAGAAATCATATTAAGCCCGCCTTACCAGAGAATCATTATAAAGCCGTCTGCCGTGCGCTGGTAACGGAAACAATAGAGCTGCGAATATTTCTGCAGCAAATTCTAAACAATGGTAAGTCAGAGGAGAACAACATAAACATCTCAATCAGCCACATATATAACATCGGCTGTCTACATATATCTTGCATTGCAGATACCGGCAAATTAATAAAGGCATCGGAATCATCTCAGAGCACGCAGTGTGAGCTGGCGAAGCTGGGCTTCAACGACTGGGTAAGTTTAGCTTATGATATCTCAAATGTATATCTATCTCTGGCACTCGAAATATGTGTTATGCAATGTTGAACGAAAAACCACTAATGGTCTTTAAAGTGGGCTACACTGCGAATCACGACGGCCTCTTTTGGCGCACCTCTTTCAATTTTACAAACCATCATCATCATTATCATTAACATTATCATAGGGATCACGCGCTATGTTTCGTTTTATACATAGGTGAAGGCAGTGAGTGCAGCATATCTTCCGCTCGTACCTGGAGAAAAAACAACCAAGTTTTTGTGAACCATTTCACAAAAATTCACTTTTAATTTTAATAATCGACTCGCAGCGGTTTTACAGCACCCATTATCCTAATGAGTTCGACTATGTGAGATACATTTAATGTGCGACACATTAGTGCCAAATATTTCGATTCACACACATATATATATGTATGTAAATACATATATGTATGTATATATACATTTGTGTGACCTTTAATGAGACAAAAAATGTCGTGGCCTCAGCTCAGGAATTCGCTTGTGGTTGCCATTGGACCTCCAAAATCCATTGAGACTAACACGCAAATTGACCAAACACGCAAGCAAAAAAAAAATAAATAAAACAAAAGAAACAAAAATAGATGAAAATGTTGGACAATCTTTAGCAAGTTTTTTGTTGGCTAACTATTGGAGGCTTGTAGATTTTCAAAGTCAGCTTGTAAAAGTTTAGCACACGTATGCTAAAACTGAGTAGAAAATGAAAAGAAAATATTCTTGCAGTAAAGTTGACTGTGTAAAATGAATATTAGAAAATTTTAACATAAGTTGCAGTGGAAATTGAATTAAAATTCTATTATATTAATTTTGTATTATTTATCATATATATTTTAATTATATAAAAAGTCAGTTAGTTCTTGATACTTTACTTGCATTAAATTTACTTAATAGAGAAAGGAAGGTACTCTTCCGTCTCTCCTTACAAACCTTGTTTTTAAATTTATTAAAGAATCCCAGAAATTATCTCTTCAAACAGACTCGCTAAAAAAGGTATCATAACTGTAAAAGAAGGTGCTATAGGCCTGGTGCTAAGTAAATTTAATAGCTGATAACGAAAACCTGACCAGCTTTAGCTATTCTGGTTTTCGACTCGCATTTAGCACCTAAAAATTAATTGAAAAACGTTTAATCAGATTGGTGGCTAACAAATTTCGAAAATCAGTTGACTTTTATCATAGTATATATGTAAATCACATAAGAAAAACAGCTGATCATTTAATTGTTAACGTTGGTATGAAATCGATCTAAACTCGCATCAATGTCTTAATCATGTCGTAATTTTGGCATTAAAATGCACTCAGCTGTGGCTAGTTGATTCAGATTGACTATCTAAATGTAAACCATTTAATATAATTAAGTTTCTTTATGCAACTACTTTACACGAGTGTTACCTAATAGGCAATATACGACTTTACTCATTGTTGAGTGTATTATTCCCATTACTTATCTAAGTATATCAGACGTTAGTTCTCTTGATTGGTTACGTCAGCAAATGCACTTGACTGGTCTCTCTTTTCTGCTAGTTGTAGCTCAGAGCGTATCCAATATCCTGCTATGCTCCATTCGACAAAGTTACCTTGGGGCACACGCCCCACACATCATTTTGCATGTTGATAGCTCAGGAAAGCAAAAACCGCAAGAAATAGCTTCGCGTGCGCTAGACTATATACATATGTAAGCACACATGTGCGAGTGTATATATCTGTATCGGTATCATATATCATAAAAATAACCCATCCTAGCTCATGCCCGTATCAACGATATATGTACATATTTATAATTAAATCAACACAAAATTTGCATTGCGTTGAAAGGCGCTGATTAAATATGAAAAAAATAAAAATAAAATAAAAGTAGAAACAAATAAGAAAGGCAAAATTACATAGAAATAAAAATGAAATGAGGCGCAGGCCAATTGAGCAATTAATACCCATGTTTGAGTTGTGCAGAGACCATAGACTGAGCCTATTCGTATGGCTAGTCATAAAGTAAAGCTCCCAATTGCAATTTTATAACAATATTCAGTACACATTCGTGTAATGCCCAACAACTGCAGAGTTTGATTAAAAGCAAGAAAAAAAAAACTGTATCGCTTATCAGACAAAAGACGACGCGACTCCACTTGACTTGACTTGACTTGACTGAATGTGAATATGTACCCATTCAACATTGATAAGATTTCTATAACCACAGAAAACTACCCACCTATACCCACTCTGCAGCTCTCGATCACCTGTCTATTGTTTTTATTGTGCTAGCTTTTGCTCTCTTCCTCTTCTTCTCGTTGTTCGCTTTCATATATTGTCGTATTTTTAGTAGTACTGAAAATTCAACAAACTTTTTTATAGTCAGCGCTTTATCAATTTCTCGGAAGCCAAACAGCCTTCAGAATGTCATACGAATTGTAGTTGTTGTTCCTCACCTCCCGCCCCTATTCTGTACCCCCTGCAGTTAGTCAAGAGCGGAACGACAAACCCACGCGATATGCACAGACTTTAAGAAACGGTTTCGGATCTTGCTTGGTTCAGTTTTTCGATGATTGTTGCCCTGATTTTAGATAGAGTTTTATGCTGGAATTGCTGAAATTCTTTTGTCTGACTATTTTTTTATTTATTTATTTTTTGTTTATTACATATGTATTCCATGGTGCTTCATGCTTTGGTGACTTTGTTGCTTCGGGCGGAGCAACTCTCCGTTGCTCAGTTCTAGCTAGTTGGCATTGTTTTTCTTTTTTCTAGACGTTTTTTGGGAGTACGTGCCGTTGTGATAGCCATGCAGTGTTAGAATCCCGCTTTAAATTAGATAGTCTAGCATAAGAATACAGTTTGGTAACCTGCTAGAAACAGCTGGAAAGCTTTTATACAAGTTTTGAATGGGGTGCAGTTGTTTACAACTGGCTTCACCTTTGAAAGCAAATGAGATGCCAATGATTTTTGGCGTATAAAATCTAGTTCTCTGAAAGCTCTGTGCAACACTTACAATTTAATAATATAAAGTATTATATTATTACATATTGCTTAGTAATTTTTATTGCTTTAATTGGATATGACAGCATAAGCAGCTGAGGATAGCTTTCATGAAACTTTGTCGTATAGAAAATAAGAAACTGTTTAATGAAAAGTACTTTTATTTTCCTACGACTTCTGATGAATTAGTTGATAGCCTTCGAGGTGATCTCTTACCTCTCAATTTGACAGCTTTCAGCATTCAATATTTGCCACATTTGCCCCATTTGCTATTGTTGTTGTTGGTGTTGATGCGTATGGCTTGTTTGCTTGGGGGAATCTCTTTCACCTTTTAGGCGATGCTATCGAGCATATCAACATAAACTGCATTTTCCTAGACACAGCCCTGCACATGTGTTTCGCTTTGCTGCTTAACATGCTAATCATGATGATGATAATGTTAATGATGATGAGCATTGTTTAGATGCTAATATCTGTTGATGATGCCCCGAAAAAAGAAACACCGAGTTTTGCCAGCGCTACGCATATGTGCGATGTTTCATGCAACATGGCAGCTTAACAGCAAACTGTTGCAAACACTTCCGGAAGCTGCCACATGGTGTCTATGATGCGCTGCTGCTATTGCTATTGTTGTTGTAATTATTGAAGCGCAGCCGCTACAGCATAGCGTTGAATGCAACACTTGTCGACTTTTTTCGCTGCTGCCTTGTCTCGATTATACGATTGTGTCCAACAGCAACAGCAACAGCAACGTGTGCCACAGCCTGCCAGTTTGGTGGGTGCAAATTAGCAGCGCTCTGCTCGTGCCCCACTATTTTGCATGTTTAATGAGCTGCCACAAAATTTATTGCTACCAATTGACGCAGTCGTCGACAGGAACAGGAAAAGCAGCAGCCACGACGATGACGACGGCCACCATGAAAAGTGAAAATGCGAATCACTGTTACATCTAGTTGAATCTCTCGCATCCTCCCTCCTCTTCTTTCTCCAGTTGTCTCTCTCTCTGTCTCTCTCTCCCTTCCTCTCTCTCGCTCTGTCTGTTTTTCTGCACACTGTCTGGCATTGTGTGCTAAATACGCTTCCTGCCATCAAACAGCAGACATCACACATACACACATTACTCATACGCACTGTTAACCCGCCAACAGCCACTAGTTGCAACTGAAGTGTCGTACGTGTTGCATGTAATGAGCAGCGATTGGCTTTTGAAGCGTCTGACTTGATCACAGCGGGTCCAAATTATGATTAATTTAATTAAAATATTTCTTTTCGCAACGGCGGAAAAGTGAAAAGCCAACCAGGCCGCTAGGCAGCTAAGTAGCTGCTGCCCGCTGTGCAGAGCTGATTAAAGTGAACGGCAATTGCAATTTCCTAACCAAAAGCCCCTCTATCTCTCTCTCTTTCTTTCTTTTCTCTGTCTGCCTTGGCTCTGTCTTGCTTTCTGCCCAATCAGCACGAACCATAATTGTGGAGAACGTTGCAAGTATCAAAAAGTTCAATTTGCATGAGTTCCCAGTCTAGAGCATGTCTGTGAATGTATTAATATACATACATATATATATTTCTTCTCTACCTTCTGTGTATATTTGTCAACTTCTAATATCTATTTACTCTTCTATTTTACAGGCACGCTTCTGGGTGCAGGTTATCGATGAACTGCGACGCGGCGTTCGCCTGAAGAAGCGCAACTATGAACGCACGCCCATCGAATACGAGCTGACGCCCTATGAGATACTTATGGGCGACATACGCGCCAAGTGAGTAAACCACTTTACAATTGATTTTATTTCTATTCGCCGATATACTATTAGATCATAGTTTATGATTTGGCTATCAACTATCTTATTGAATTACAGTACTTGCTATAAATTCTCAACAGAATTGATAATTCTCAATTGACTCATACTCTGCAGTATAGTAAATAATTTTTCAAGTGGATTATAAGCTGTTTAATAAATACAAAAGTAGTTTTATTTGGCTCTCAAATCTGGCAAAAACAAAATCAGCGTCTTATATCTGTATTTTATAGATTTTTGATTTGGTAAATCACATAAAATAATATCATATTTCAATTAGAGTTGAAGGTAGTACTTTCCCGTCGTCATAAGCACAGAATGATTCAGATATCAGCTAGTCAGGCGCTTCCGACTTAAGCACTTTTACTAGTGAAAAAATCTACATTTATTTATGAACATTTTTTATTCGATACTTTATACAAAAATTCAATTATTTACATTTAGGCTGTACTCAAAAACTTCCACATAAATATACAAACATAAATCACTCCCTCACAAACGAACATAAATCAGCTTTTTAAGAATATCACACTAAACCACAACTAATCAAACATCAGCAAAAATAATAAATAAAAATTTCTCTTTCTATGTTGGCTCAACCGCAGAAAGTACCAATTGCGCAAGGTGATGGTCAATGGTGATATACCGCCGCGCGTGAAGAAGGATGCGCATGCGATGATCTTGGAGTTCATCCGGTCACGGCCGCCATTAAAGAAGGTGTGTGTTGCGTTCCCAATTTCCATAGAAAATAGCAATTCTTCAGCAAATGCCTAATGGAATCGTCCAAGATCAAGACAAATCTATTGATATTTATTGTCTCTTTCAAATCCACCTCTCTCTCACTCTCACTCTATCAAAATGTGAACAATTTTTGCTGTTGTATGTATGAAGATGTTAATATATATATATATATTTTTTTTATAAAATAAATACATTGGCTTGCTCACTTTTAACGCACTTGCATTTGATTATTAAATATAAATACTGTTATATATTGACAATTAATTATTATCAACTACGAATTGCTCTAATTCAAGGCCTCGGAACGCCAGCTAGGTCCCCCACTGAAGTGCACGCCCTCACCCCGGGAACAGCTCATGGAGTCCATACGTCAGGGCAAGGAACTCAAGCAAATTACCCCGCCAAAGAAAGAGAAATGTAAGTGCAATCATTAATTAGCTTAATTATAGATGTTCTTAAGAAACCCATAAGGTATGCAAGAAAATTAAACCTGGCGATCCAATTACAGAAATGGCTAACACAAATGAGTCATTTTCTTTATTTACTAGTCACTTGTAAATTAACTCAATCAAATACAAGATGAAAAGCAAGCCGCGTTTTGTCATTGTTTAAGATAAGCTCTTGAAGCGCAAATATTTACAGTTGGCGATTGCCAATAAATTTTTGGGCCAAAAACTCGCGTTTATTCGTTTTTAATGTCGGCAACCTTTACCATTAAAGAGAAACAGTTAAACGGTTATAACATCTATCTTGGGTTAGGAAATTGCCCGCCTCTTATGCATATTTGGTGGGTGTATTGACAAGATTCCCGCCTTGTGTTGTCAACAGCGTTTCCCAAAAAAAAAAAAATGTTCAACGCCAGCCGTTCATAAATTGTTGTCATACACATGCTGCTGCTGCCTGGGCTGTAAGTCGCTTCTTTGGCTGCCTTCTGGGCATGTGGAGGCAAAAAAAGAAAAAGAAAAATAGAAAGAGAAAAAAACTTGTTAGCCACGAAAAGTTTTCACTGCACTTGTCGGTGCCCCAATGTACGCCCCTGTCTAACGTGCAGCTGCCGCCCCTGCTGCAGCCACCACTCGTTGTCTGCCTGACTATCTCCCTCTCTCTCTCTCTTTCTCTGTCTCTGACTGTCTGCCCGTCTGTCTGTCTGTGTTTGTGTTTGTTTGGCCAATTGCCGTTGCTGGCATGCGCATGCCAACATAGATCAAAAACGGCAACAATTTCCAATCGCCTCTGCTGAAGGAAGCGTGCAAAATTGTGACACACAAAGATAGCGACAACACTGCAGCAACGACAGCAAATACAACAACAGCGGCCACAGCACGACAACCTCAAAGACGTCGACGACAACGGCAACGATGACGATGAAGATGATGATGACAACAAGCTTGGACTGGGACTACGACTGCGACTGCGACTGCGGCACCGGCGCTTTGTTTGTTTGTCTGCTGTGAACTTTTGTTTGTTTGGCTTAGCAGCTGCTCGCGCTGCACTCGTCAGACAGAGACGGAGACAAATGAGCTTGCTGCGGTTGCCAGAGTGCTGAACAGTGTTGCATACCCATATGCGCTGCCTGCAAAATGGCGCTATTTGTGACTCAGCCGAAAAGCATGCAGCTGCTCATGTTTATATTGGAGTGTGAGCTTACACCAACTTAAAGTGCTAATAATTTCTACAGAGAAACCTAGGCCATATCAAATAAAACCGTTAACATTTTTTTTTTTTAATTTTTACAACAGTGTTCAACGTCTGAGCAGGGCTTTAAATAAATTTACATGCAAATAAATTTCAATAATTATACTATAACAATCAGCATAACGTATGAGCAAAGCATTCATTGACACATAAAAACAAATCACAATTACCATTTAAACTGTTTAAGCATGCTCATTCACTTTCATTAGCCTGACTGAAAACTTTTGCAGTAATCTAATGCAGAGCTTTACGCACTCAATAACTCCCATTGTGCGCTCCCTTATGTGCGACGTCATCAATAGCCGCCGCTCACACACAACTCGTGACGTAACGTACACAAACAGCGTAGCCGGGGTCTTTAAATGTTAAATGTCAAAACAAAACAAAGCGTGAGTTCGCGCTCACGCACACACACACACGCTCGCTCTCCTCTCTCTCGCTCTCTCATAGTGAGAGCTTCTCTTTGGCGCATGCGCTTCGCGCAGTCAGCTTGGCGAACTCGAGCATATGCGTGGCAGAGAGACAGTTGATTGTAGACAGTTTCGTGTTAAGCTTCGGCGGTGTCGCTACGTGTTGTTGTGGCTGGCCGCAGGCGACGCGTGGCGCGGGTTGAAAATGAAAACGACCTGATTAAGCACTTTAAATGAGAAATACGTGAAACAAAAGTGTTAAAAAACCGCAGTTCTGTCAGTCAGTCTGTCAGTCTATAAGTCAATTAATCAAACATCTAGCGAGTCATCAGCCTATACGCACACACACACACACCCCCAAAAATGGGACAACTGTTAGCCTAACTGCTGTGGGGTTGGTTGCCTGTCGGATCGATAGCCCGAATGCAACCGTGCAAGAGTGAAAAGCAAGAAGTGTAAAAAATAAACAGCCAGGAGAAAAAAAAACAACAACAACAAAAGTGATTCCTAAAGTGTTCTCTTGTTGTTGTTGTTGTTGTTGTTGTGCGAAGTGAAGTGAAGTGCCCTGAAAGTGGAGCAACAGCTCCGATAGGTAGGCTGGCGGATATATATTTGCGCATGCAATGCAAAGTGGCAGCCAACTTTCTTAGCCAAACACACGAAAGTGCTGTCGCCGCTCGCACAAATGGATGCCAAGCAACAAACGACGCCCAGTGCCAAGCGCTCAACAGCCGCCGCCGTGTTTAAATCGCATCACATCGTACGCAACGCGGATGTCGTTGATGTTGCCAGCGATGCTTCGCTCTACTGCGGCAGCGAAACGGAAACCGAGACAGTTCTTGCCGCACAGTTGCCATTGCAGTTGCACTCGCAGTCGCCAGCTGAGTCACAGCCGCAGTCACAGTCACAGTCACAGTCGCAGCCACAGCCAACGCCACGTGCTGCGCCGCGTGCCGCTGCTACAAATGCTGTCAATCCGCCAACACCAAAGCCGCGTCAGGCTGTCAGGACATCAAAAGGTAGCAAACAAATTACCGTTGTTGCCGCAACCATTGCATTGACCTGGTTTCCATACTTAGCTATCTAGTTGCTTCTGCCAGTTCCGGCCTCAAAGAAAAGTGTTAAATGCAGCAACTTAAGTTGCAGTCAGCCATAACAAAGAAGCTGAGCAAATAGAGACTTCAACCTTTTTTATGGAAAGTTAAACTATTGAGAATCAGATGGGAATTCTATATAACAAGAAAATTGTATTTTTATTTATATTAGTTCGGCTTCATGAAGGATTTATTATTTATGAATACTGCACAACGAGATGTGAATATTACAAATTATGTTTTTACATTTTGATTACCTTAAAAAAAAAAAAGATTTGTTTTATTTTTTTTATTTTGTTAATTTTATTTTAAAAAATCTCTCAATACGAAACAAAAATATGCTATAATTAATGATATTTCAAATTATTAGATTTTTTCTTTGCGCTTTTTTTTTTATTTTAGTTTTTACTATAGAAATTTTAATTTGATCAAATTATTTTCTTATCTATGGTTTTGAGATTTTTAATTTTTAGCACATATAAAAATGCTAAGTATTTTAGTGGCAACTCATAATTTTCATGTGGCTACTAAAATATTTATTTAAAATTTTGCGCCTTTAAATTTGTTTAAAAATATCTTTCAATCAACAAAAAGTTGTATTTACTTAACTCGTCAACAACTTTCAACTTTCACAATTATTGCTAGGCCCGTAAAGTCAGTTGTCAACTGAATATTTTGATAATGTACACAGCTGTTAGTTAACCAAAAGTTCAAGCAGAACTAAATGTGTGCTATAAAGTTGAATAATAATAATAAAAATATTTTAAATGCGCAAATGTAAAATTACCCCACATGGAGAGTTTCAGCTCACATGAAAGAGACGCTCGCTCGCTCGCTCGCTTCTGGCTAATTTCCCAAGCACTTTTACGAGCATTGCACAAGCGGAAGGGGAGTGTAGAGTGTAGAACTATTAAATGCGCTAACTTAACGGTTGCTCGAATGCCCAGACAGAGCACTTAAAAGCGGGAAGAAGAAGAGACAAACAAAGCGACACTAAGATGACAAAGTAAAAGAGCAGCCCAAGACGTTTGTCTAATTACCCAAGCGAATGGCGTCGAGCAGAGGGCGACTGCTCTATGGACTGCTCCATGGAGCTGGTTACGCTCGGGGTCTTGAGTTGTCCCACAAGGGGAGAGGGAGGGTGAGAGGTCAGACACAACAACTTGCACAACTTGCCGAGCATGTAATCTAATCAAAGCAACGTCACACAGAGAGTGGTATATGCATCAATTTTCCCATAGCTTTAATTTAGTTTAATTTACTTTCGCTTTGGATCCAAGACTTATATCTCTTCTTCTTCTTCTTCCTCAATTGTCTTTTGCAGTGCTTCCAAATTCAACAAACTCAACGTTGTCGCGCTCACGGCAGCGGCTCATCAAAGTGGATTTCTCAAAACTGCAGGTAAGTCAATCGCACAGGTGCCACATGCAGGAATTATGCAATAATCGAAATACTCTTGATCAGGACGACGAGCTGAACTTCGATGAATCCAGCATTAGCAGCAGCAACGCCTCCATAGCAGCTGCCGCCGAATCGCATCGCTTCACTCAGCCCAAAATGCCGCCATATCCCATTGGCGGCTACTTTGGCTCCCAGATGCGACAGGACTCGCCGGCGATGCTACTGCGACCCAGACGCACAAGTAAGTAAAACTATATTGCAATATGCTATCTAGATATATGTATATACATATACTATATGTATGTATCACATGTGCACGAGGTATGAAGGAACAAGTTCTCTGTGGATTAGATTACTTACGACTGAAACTAGTTAGAATGCAACTTGTTTGAGTTAGCTTTGATAATAACTTGCACTAGCTGAGATGTGTTTTACAGAATCAGTAGAGCTGCCAGTGAGTGCTTAATGGATAATATTACGAACGAGCTGAAGGAATGATTATAGTTTATTGATTATTATTTACCTAAAACTGAATTATAATATAGGAGTAAAAGGAGTTAACGTATGAGTATCTATAAATATAGTTGCCCCATATCGTTACCAAAAATAAGTAATTCTTCATTTATTTATTATTTTTCAAATTTTGTTTATTTTACCTATGATTGAGGAAACTCGAAATATTGTCTGTCATTTGCTTTTTCAAGGTGCGTAATGATGGCTTGCAAAACTTTTCAACTGTTGTCTGAGCTTAAGCTGTGACCTCTTTAAAATTGCCCCTGAACGATGATTTGAAGGCCTTGATTAATTTATATATAAAATATAATCAAAATAGACAGACTGACTTTTATGAAAGATTCAATTTAAACGTGCAAATATAATTTATATAGTATATTTTATGAAAGATTTTATATTTAAATATGCAATTCATATATTTAGAATAGCTCAAAAAGTTGTAGAGAAATTTAGTAAACGTCTTTAATGTAAATCAGAAAACAAGCAGCCAACATTTTTTTTTTTACGATCTGCCATAAAAGTTGTTAATTAATTGTTCTAAAATTTCTATCAACTATTTTTATTTGAAATGTTATACACTAGGCTAAATGGTTTCAAAATTTAGTTTACGAATAAGCAAGAATTTTATATTTTATAAAATTTATTTAACATTAAAAACGACCACAAAAACTTCTCCTTTATACCTTATGCAATATTTTAAACTATGCTTTAATATAATATGGCTTTTGTTTTTATTTAAATTTTAATTTACAATTTATTTGTTTCTTTACTTTTTCCAACCCTCTTTCCCTTTCCCCCACCACACCAAAACAATAAACTTACTTTGCAAAGGTATTTGAACGTTTGTTAACTTATGGCCTATTTATTGATCTGAACACACAAATGCCGCTAATTAATAATGTTTTATGATTTTGCTAACGAAATCAAATGTACTATATAATATGCCGAAACGCACTAAGAACAAAAATTAAATATTGGATCGACTAGAGAATTGGCTGAAGTCTATAGTTGGTTGGAATAATCTATGTAGTTGGTGTGAGCGCAGGCTGAAGACATTTGATGCTGGTTATGGATATGCACACAGACACACACGAATACACACACACACACAACAAGAAAAATAATCTCGAAATATTTGTAATGAAAGTGATAAACTTGAAAAAGTTTACCATAATAAAAACAAAAATAATGACGAAGGATTGGAGCCAATTTATTTTTGTAGCAAACTAACATTTTTGGTTGATGCGCCTTAACACAGTAATGAAATATTATTTCAATAATATTTAATGCATATATATTCTAAATTTTAATTCAAATATGCACAACAAATACGCTTTAAAAAATTATAAATATATTACGAACAAAATCCGAAAAAACATTGCTAACGCCGCCTTGAACTATGCAACACGAATTTTTTTTGTTTGCGCTGCACAGAGGAGCAACAGCAACAGCAGCAGCAACAGGACGAATGTGGCAACAGCTTCGACAATGCACTGGAATGTAAATATGCGAGAATAACTGAACATTTACAGTGTACATCTGCTTGCATCGTTCATACATAGCACATAACTCCATACATGTCGAAGTGAAGCTCAAACATTTCAGTACATTTACTTATTAAATTTAATTTGTAACTATTTCAAGCTAGGTTTCATATTAATAACATTTCCAATTAATATTATATGAAATTACGTGTCAAGTTTGTTGTTTTTCTAGATTGCCATTTGAAAACATTTTATTTATTTCATTATCGAATCATTTTAGTCCTGCGACATAAGAATGAAAACTAAACTCTAACTAATTTCTATATTAGCTACTTTTTCTGAAATAGTCTCATATTGATTTTACATGTAATTCAACATTGATTTTATATTTTAAAGCGATTTACATACATCCCTCCGCATATATATGTATATATGTATCCAACACTCGCACACACCTAAAACTTATTCTTCCGCTTTCTCCACTCGCCTGCCTGCTTGTGTATGTCTTGTACTCGTTTTCGTTATCGTTTGCTCTACTTTTTATATTTATCTACACACACTCTCTCTCACACACACACACATAACGCATACGCAATGTTGACCGTCCTTCAATGTCGCATCACAACTAATGACAACTCTTCCCTTTTCTCCCTCTCTTAGCCTTCGACCTGAGCGCACAGAACGAGGCGCGACGCAGCTCTGTGCGCCGTCACACTATCGTTGGTTGCCAGAGCAACCTGGATGAGACGCACTCGATGCCACCCACGCGGCCCGAGTCGCGTCAGTCGGATGACGTAAGTGGCTCGTCCAAGGAGGTAAGCTACACCTGAGTGCAATTAATCTTATGACGCATCCAGAAGCTTATTTAAATACTCGGTTTTTGCGCAGCTTTTGAAAAAGACACCCGAGGAGCTGCAGTCACTGAACCAACAGCAGCAGCAGCAGCAACAACAGCATCAACAGCCACACGCCACGTCTGGAGCTGATGAGACAGCGTCGCATTCAACATCCTCGCTTGGCCCATGGAACAAGTCCTTTATGGACAAACAGACCTGGATGGAACGTGGGGATGATCGTCTGTCCGTTACCCTAGCGGAGATCGTTCACATACGTTCCGTCATGACCAAAGCCGAGCTGGAGGGCCTGCCCATGGATGTGCGCGTCAAGGAGGATGTTGAAAAGCGTCGTGTCTGCTTTCTATGCCTGCGTACACGCTTCTCCTTCTTCGGCCCGTGGGGCATTCAGTGCAAGCTGTGCCAGCGCACCGTCTGCGCCAAGTGCTACACCAAGATGCGCATACCCTCGGAGCACTTTCGCAATGTGCCGCTGGTGCTGATCTCACCCTCGCTGCTGTCCAGCCCGGCCAGCTCGAACACGCCATCGCCATCGCACCACGCCCACCACATGCACTCCTCATCGACGGGCAACATCATGGACGATCAGTTTCCCAAATCTCTGATCGAGCGCCTGCTGCGTTCCGAGTCAGATCGTAAGGTAAGTGTGAGTATACATTAAAATGAGCTAAAACTTAATTGCTGATCTTCTCACAGACTCGCAGCACGGTCGGCAGTGCACCCTCATCGCCCAAGCACCAAAGATCAAACATGAGCACGCCGGGCATTAGTGTTGGCCCTGGCTCAGCAGCCGCGGCAGCCGCTGCCACTGGTCAGGCCGTGGAGGCGTTGCACGATCAGGCATCCATGTCGGCCTCCTATTCGGGCGCCATGCGTCCCTCTGGCGTGCATCAGTACCAGCAGAAGCAGCAGCACTACAACAACGCCATGTCCCGCAGCATGGAGGGACCACGCAGCCTGCCCGTGCACAGCCCGGCGCATCGGCCTCTATCCAACAGCAGCACACTGGAGCGCAAGTAAGTGCTGCTCTCCAAAGCAAGACAAACAACAGAACAGAGTTACTTACCCTACCCCTCTCGCACTCTCTTATAGGTCGCGATTCTCGCGCGGCTTTGCGCTGTTCTCGTCGGGCAGCCACTTGGCACAAACGCAACAAGATCAGAAGGAAAATCTGCGCGGTGAGCAGGTGACCGTTTGCAATGATTGCCAGGGTCTGGTCAATGAGATCACCAGTTCCGTGAAGCAAAAGCGTAGCTCGGCACGCAATCGGACGATACAGAATCTCACGCTGGATCTGACGCCTGTCTGGAAATAGAACCAGATGAAGGCGACCTGCAGCACTATTAACTACATTATACACATTATATATAAATATATATATAATACTTCACATATGCATATTTTGGATGGACTGTTGTATACATAAGATTGACAGATAGACAGGGTGAAAGAGAGAGGAGAGAAGAATAGGGAGAGAGAGAGAGTTGGAGTTGAAGCAAGCGCTTGGTTATCGTTGTAAATCGTTAGATCGTGTTAGTCTAGTGTTAAGTGTATAACCCCTAACAAACGTGAGAAATGGGAGAAACGCAACGCTGAGAACTTCTTTCTCTTCTGACTAGGGACATGCTTGAGCGCGCACCCCACCATATAAATACATTCGTACATACTCTACTGATATAGCCTAAACATATAAATGCATCTATAAATATATATATATTAATTCATATAGATAATGAAAACCCCGTGCGATATATAATACGATGACGTTGTTTGTAATTGTTTAATTTATGTATAAATGTTGATTAGGTCTCGTATTAATGCACAGACCCGAACGAAAAAACCGAACACCATATATATAGAACGATTTACTATACCCCATTAGCAGATATATGTGAATGTTTCTAAATAGGTTATCAATATCAAAAACAAATCCAAAGCGCTCCACAGCTTATGCCTTCGATATGCATAGGCCTTAACGATTGAATCCTTAAGTTGCGACCAGGCAAAGTTGAGGAAATACTGTTATCAATTATGTGCTTGCACAGTTCTATTTTTTGTTTATTTGTTTATTTTTTTTTTTTCAATTTTTTTCTTGTTGGAAATGAGTAAAATTCGTTTTGTTTATTCACGTAGCAACCCTCCTAAAAACCAACTCCCTTCAAGCTGATTCACTATTCTCATATATCATATATATTATAAATAAATTGCGACTAGTTTAAATTTAAATATAATTTTACACCTAATTGCAATTATAACATAGTTTAACTAAACGATATAAGAAAACAAAAACAAATTTTGAAAATTTTATGTTTCTCTTTTCTGCGTATTGTAATTTATAAAAGCATTTAATAATTGTAATTTATGAAGTTAATATATATATATATAAATTAGTTTTTATTGTTTTTAAGTTAAATCATTTGTATGTATATTAATATTGCTCTCATTTAACAAACAAACACACACACTATACAAAACAGCAATAAAAAAAATAAAATAAAAACTAATAAAAACGATGAATTTCCTTTCAGTTTTGCAGTCGTGCGGAATGCTTTTTTTACTGACTAATGAATCACGATAAAATAAAGCCCCAAAGAATCTGAAATGCGCCAACCGAAAGCTTCCCGTTTCAACAACAAACAAATACCGTATATGTGATAGATTACAAACTGATGATATATTTATTTTAACTGTTCTTTCAGCAAAAGTAAACAAATTATTCAAAAACGAAAACATTATGTTCAGTAATTTAAAATAAATTAGAGTTCGTCTCAAATTATGTAAACTATACATATTTCCCAGATACTCGGGTCTTAGACTTACGTTATTGGAAAACTAGTAAGAGTTGCAATTGGATGTCACGAAACGCGGTCGCTTAAAGATAACAACTAGAGCTAACATTTTTTCTTTTTTGTTTTTCATATTCATTCAGGTGAGGGAGTCGCTACTCTGAGCGTTGTTTTTTGTTGTTATTTTTGTTGTCGTGGCCGCCGTGACGCTTGCGTCCGAAGCGTTTGTTGTTCTTGCCACGTGAGAAGTCACGGCGCTTCTTCATGAACTCAATCGCCTTGTCTAGGAACTCTTTCTCCTCATCTTCGGTCGCTTTTCGCAGGGTGAGAGAGACTTCATCGTTGAATTTGAGCTGTAAATGGAAAAAGAAATAAGTACTTCGAAGAAAATTATGACGTCTTTATGAGTTCATACTTTAGCATCCTCCACTTTGGCAATGTATTTATCGGCCGCATCCGCCTCTGTGAGACGTACAGACCCCTTGGTGTCGCCCTTGTTGAACTCAATGTAGGCAATATCAAAGTTTTCGACTTTTTCAAAAGCGTCGCGTATTTCCTCACGTGTCACAGTGGGTGGGGCTCCCTCGAAGACAACGATCGCGTTTTTGGGCAATTCAATTTCGGGCTCTGCCTTGGCCTCCTTCTTGTTCTTACGTTTCTCGTTCTTCTTCTGATATTCCTCCTGCTTTTCCTTTAAATAATCAATCTGCCACTTGCGCAGTAGCTCACGTTCTTTGTAAGCGAGTTTCTCCTTTTCAAGGAATTCTTTGGCCTGTTCCTTCTTCTCGAATGTGACAAAGATGCTGCCCTTGAATTTGTACGACTTGGTGGGTTTGTCGTAATGCTTACGCATTGTCACATTAACCACCTTATCGAAGGGGCTAACAAAATCGAGAATATCTGTCATTTGTGAATCCAATGGGAAGCCTTTTGCGTAAACTGTACGTTCCTGAATCTCCTTGCGGCGCTCCTCGTTATGCTCAGGAACGGGACGTTCGGGGTGACGACGCACACTCTGCTTATCCTCGCTGACTTCCACGAGGCCCTCATCGGATTTGTTCAATGCATTCACAATTTCCTCGAAGTCTGTCGAGAGCGACGCCAAACGTTTGAATGTGACCAGCACTGAGAGTGGCACCCAACCGCCTTCGTTCTTTGTAATTTGTTCGCTAAGGAACTTATCACGATGCAAATTCGCATCTCCAAAGTAGTATTCCACTTGCCGAATAATTGCGCGCTCTTGCTTGCTGTTTTCACTCGCCGGAGCCTCTGTGTCATCTTTTTTCACATCACCATTTTTGCCGGTCTCGGACTCGACAACTTCCTCAACTTTCTTCTCCATCTCCTTGACTTCGGCATTTACCTCTGCATTCACAGTCTCTTCTGCCATTGTATTTTATATTTCGTATTAAATTATTTCCAATAAAATGAAATGAGAAATGTGCTGCGGTGCAAACACGTGTGCGGCAAGCGGCAATAGAGCTGTTGAACCGATGAAACTATCGATAGATTGCAAAAAGCAAACATCATTAATTTCATCGATACCGATAGCTATGATCAACACTGCTGTACCGATAGCTTAGTTTAAAATTTTAATTAGCGGTTCGGAAATCCAAAAATGTGTAGCCCCAAGTCGTCTAATCCTCCAATTTAAATAATAATACAATTTTTATTGTTCCCCAAATTCTTTGAGGCGCTCACTAACACATAGATCATAGATGATACATTTAGATTAAGCTTCTGCAAGTTAAGCCGATTTCAGACTCTCTCTCTCTCTTTCTCTGTCACCCTGTCTATCCGTCCTAGTAATGCAAGAGACGCAAAACTACAGATCATTTAAGTTGTCTATATGTGTGCAGCAGTTCTCATTTGGTATTTGTAAATGAGTAAAACGAAGCTCGAATGCATACAGCAGCAGAGGGTGTTCTCATTGGTCACTTAAAGCTCACCTGCAACTACCCATACGTGGGACCCGACTCAACATTTGAGAGCGACTTGTTTGAGTTTGAGTGCAACTCGCACTATATAAAGGGCAGCAGCTGCAGCATTTCTACAGTCGTCTTTCAGGGAGTCAGTCGTTCAGTGCTCTAAAGTGAAGTGGAGTGGAAATTGGAGAAAATTATTGATATACTTATAAGAAATACTTGGCGGGCTGCCTGTGCTGCCTGTGCGTAAGGTCCCTTACTCTCAGGCTCGATCATATTAGTATGCAGATCATATTAATATAGCCTCAAAGTCAGTGCTCCTCGAGCGTTCAGTTGGAATGGTAGGTTTTTATGGGAAGTCGCTCCACAATTTACTTCTGTATTGTAAGTAATAAAACTTTATATATCATACAACGCGATATTTGATTTTAAATACATTTTTAATAACAATTTAGATTTCATCCACCAGACGGAAACGCTGATGCTGCTTCTCTGGAATTACATTGAAAAATTTCTTATGAATAGTTTGATCTTGCCGACCAGCATAGTTGCGCTGAATCCAGGTGTGATCCCAGTTTGGATCAATGGGCTCACAGCTGACTACAACCTTGCCATGTTCTATGGCAAATAATGTGCCATTACGTCCAAGTCCCACCTACAATAAAGGTTAACATATTATAATTTCCAATGATATCACTAATGGACCAGTTTACTTACATTCAATCCGGGATGGAAGCGGGTCGTTAGTTGGGTAGCCAAAATTGTTCCATGGGACACATAGTGGCCGTCTTGCACTCGCCATCCACGATGTTTGGGGCGCGGATGGCCCTTCTTATTCCGCGTGCTGCCGCCGGTCTTTTTGCTGGCGTTTCGTATTGTTGCTGTTGGGATAGAAACGAATGTCTGGCAATTCACGTAATATATAACGTATTGTTGACTTACTTATGAGCGGTTGATCAGCCTTTAGGCATTGCAATGAAAGCTTTTGCATTATACTAAACGACATTTTATTTGTTTTGCTTTTTGGCCGACTGTTTATGCAACTGAATAGCAGTGTGACCGGAAGACGCAGTTAAAAAAATACCATGTTATCGAAAATAACAGAATGTAAATACTGCACATCATCTCAACAGTGGACAGTGTTGCTCTACTAAGGCACACACGTATAATTATCAAAAGCCGGCGGTGTAAATAGTTTTGTTTTTGTCAATTGAAATTACTACAAAACAATGGAAATAGCGGCACAATCGTCGACAACACCAGCAACAGGTGTTCAGATAAATGACACTGCACTTCGGCTCAGAATACGGGAGTATGCTCGCCAACAACGAAAGGAATTGCGAACAAATACTACAGATGCACTACGATTTGGCTTAGGGCAGATCAAGGATCAAATTAGCGAACTGGAGAATCTTGGAATTAAAGATGTTCAAGGAATGGCGAGTCGCATAAAGCGTCGTAAGCATGCCACAGGCAAGGATATGTACCGGCTGAGCCATGCGTTTTTGCAGGGAAACGAAAATATTAACGCCTTTGCTGAAGTTCAAGGAGCAACTCAAGTTATAATTAAGGAACTCACAGGTAGCTATAGATGACACCTCAGAAATCCAAATCCATCATTGACGATCATCCGCCAAATAGGTACGCAGATGCATCGTCAAATTGAAGCAGCTGAATGCCTGTGCAACTATTCGCTAGGCGACGCACATGTCTGCGAGAAAATAACAGCAATGGCTGGCAGCTATCTGGTGACGTTCTTGGACAATCAGGAGCCGCGGCTGAAGCGCAGTTGCCTTTGGACACTGGCCAATATTTTGGCCACGTGCAGCAAATCGGCCAGCATGTTACTGCAAATGCAATTGGCCACCAAATTGTGGAAATTGTATACACTGCCTGCAAGCGGTACCCATGACTATCAAGAAGATGCTGGCATTTGCTTGTATTTGATAGCCACTCGAGCAGCTGCTTCTATTAGAGAAGAGGATCGGCGTTACATTGCCGTGAACCTCCACACAAAGCGGCCAGGCGAAACTGCTGCCGATTATTATATGTATATTGTATTCCAGTTTGAGCTTGTTAACCGAGAGCGCGATGTGTGCGCAGCTCATTTTCAGCATTTGCTCAATTTTTTCATGGAAAATGTAAATTTTGATCCGAACACAGCTGCCGGCAAGCTGCGCATCGTATACGGCGTCCGGGTGATCGCCAACATCTTTGCCACACGTCCAGCTATAGGTCAATTAGAAGAGAAGGCGGAGCAGCTTGTTAGCGCCTTGAATAAATTGTTTGCCTTGCGCGAGCCGAGTCTAACCCAGGATTTGATGCAGCTTCTAAAAAATCTAATCGACGCTCAATTGTTGGACAGTGAACTTTTGATGGAACACATTCGAGTCTATGCCTAACTAATTAGCTTTTAAATATAATGAAATTTTGAACCTAAGTCCGCATGAATTAGAATGTTAATATGTGTCATATATTATATACGAGTTGTTTAATGAATTTTAACTATGATGAAATTTCACATACCGAAGAATGTTCAGTTTGCATAGTATATTAAATATTAAATAATATTAAATGAATGCATTGCACTTTAATTTAATTAAAATTGTAATGTTTATTGGCTGAGATAACACCAAAATGTATTTCTTATTATTGATGTGTATGTAGACTACATAAATGAATTTTGTTTTTGAAGTTATATGATTAAGTGTTTAATAAATACTTAAGTATTAGAGTCGAATTATGTATATAGCTAAACCAAACGAATGTTGGTATACATATAAGAGGTTCGTCACATAAATAACACAAAATTAAAAATTAAACAATGCACATGTAAAGGGACTTTTCAGACTTAACGATGTTACGGAATAAAATTAATATAAACTAAAGTTTCAAGTTCTAAATTAGATATCGTCTTCGAATAGGGCAATAATACGACGCCTTTGGGCTTCTTCGTCCAGAACATTGCCTGCATTGCACTGCCCATTGTGATGCATAACATTGTGAATTTCGAGTTCGCTCACCGCGGCGAATATCAAATTGCATTGGCAGCAACGGGCCGCAGAGGTGGGCATGATTGGCACCGGCGACTGCAGCTGCTGTGGCGTACCACTGGCTCGTTGCAACTTCTCCAGAAATGTGGCACGAGCACGCTCCTCTTGTAAGGGTGCAGCAGTCACTGCTGCTGCTGGAGGGCCAGTGCACCGAATGGGTATGGGCTTCTTGACTACCGGATTGGGCGTGTTTTGTGAGTTGCGACTCTCGGAGCGCTCTATGGCATATAGGATATTATTCTCCGCTGTTATTGGTGTGTTACAGCCGCTGTTGAACTTAAGCAAACTGCTGCCGAAAATGGCATCGTCAGTTGAAGATGGATAACTATCCCAGCATGTCGATCCTTTGGGTACGCCCTCTTTGATTGGCTCACTTTTCTCAACTTTGTCGGCACTGCTGCCGCTGCTGCCATTGGTGATCTTAACCTGATTCAGTTTCTCAGCCAGTTCGTTGTCAATGGAATGTTCCTGCAACCAGGTGCACGTCTTGTGCAAAGCGAATATCATACGTCGAATGAACTCATGGGGCGATACCATTTTCTGACGCTTTATCTCCTGCAGCTTATTCAGCTCGGCGATAAAGTTAAAAAATTGGAATTCCACACAATTGTCCAAGTGCAATTTATGCGAATCCTCGTGCATGTATCGCTTGAAACAGGCCGGACACTTGCGCTCCTTCCACATGGGCTCGGGTATATTCACTTTGATGTCTCTTAGCTGCGCCTGTTCCATGGGATCATCTTCTTCGAAATTCGTCTCACTATAGTTGTAGATATTCTTGTGCTTGCGTGACAGCGCGTTCTCCTCATCGCTGGAGGTCACCGCCGCGTAATCCTCCTCCTCGGCAGTGCCATTTGCGCTGCAGGTCTGAGCGCTTGTCGATGGCATCTCCACTTTGACCTGAGCGGCATTTCGATGCTTATTAAATAGGTCGTTTAAGTAGCGTATTTCTCGTTCGCTGTTGCCGCTCTGTTGGGGCACAGTCTGATTAAGCAGCTGCTTGTGCACTTTGTCCGTTCTTTCGAGCTTCACTCTGTTGTTGTTCAGCAGGAGATTGTGCACTGGTCGTTGCTCCACATAGCGCAACTGTTCTGCCGTGATCAGTGCACTCTCCTTATCTCCTTTATTTTTTGAAGACTTTTGTTGATATATTTCGATTAACTTGAGGCTGAGTGCATTTTTAATGCATTGTTCACGGAATGTTACAGCGTGCTTCAAATATGATATGCACAGTGCGCAAATAACAGAGGGCAGACCGTCATCCGGCGTGATCTATAAAGATTAGAAACTAAAAGTTAGTGTTCCAATTTTTTTTTTCCCCCTTTTACCTTTAGTCCAGATGTTTCTTCGAGCAGTACATTAATTGGCTTCTGAAAATTGAGAAACTCATTTGTTGAGCCGTGCAAATACGTTGGTATTTTAGCAAATATATTATAGTCTGCGGGGCTGCTGCAAATGCGGCAAATATTTCCCCAATCTGTCATATTCTTTGTTTTCTTATTTCTAAATTCTTAATATCGACGTCAACTAACGCTACTTAAAACAAAACAAAAGTATACAAAAAAGACAAGTGTTGCCCTATTAAAAAAAGGTGATAAAATTGTCACTCAGCTGTCATAGCGTAACAGCCCTGTCTGCAAAGAAGAACAGATGATAAATTTTAAATATTAATATTCTGATTTACCTGCAATTGTTTAGATATTAAGCAAATAGTTCTTCAAAAATCAGACTTTTTAATAATCAACATATATAGTTGTTTAGATTAAGTAAATAACCTGATAATATATTTATTCAACGACAATTTTTAAACCGCCCACTTCGATACATCGACAGCTCGATAGTTTTTTACTTTGTTATCAGCATCGACGACTTTGTGCAGAAATGAATAATGACAATCCAAATATTATATTCAATCCACTTATAAGTTCCATACAAAAAGTGGTACTCTATGAAACCCGCTCGGTAAGGTTTGTGCAAGCAATGGATTGTATCAAGTAAATTGAGTTCATCTTTATTTTTAGCGCTTGTATTTGGTGGGCAGCAACAACCGCGAAACCCGATTTCGCTTGCTCACCATCGATCGGTTGGCGCTTAATCGCTTGAGCATCGAGGAGAATGCAAACGAGTTCAACAACTTGGAGATACGCAGATTTGTGTCCTCTTTAACAGGGTCGCCCAAAGTAACCTCTGCCTATGGAGTATTGGGCTTTGTTCGATTCCTCGAGGGCTACTATTTGATACTGGTGACCAAGCGAAAATGTTGTGCCCACATTGGCATGCATTTGGTGTACACGATCAAGGATACGGTGATGGTCCGCGTAAACGAGGTGACCTCACAGCGACCTCCACATCCACATGAGGAACGCTACAAACGTATATTTCAGAATATTGATCTACGAAGCAACTTTTACTTCTCCTACTCGTACGACTTAACTCGAACGTTGCAATATAACGAATCGGCTCCACGTTATGTTGGTACCAAGCTGAATCTGGAACGGGACGAGCCGCTGCCCGATTGGAATATGCTGACGAACAATGTCGCTCAGGCACACGAACGGGTTGACTACGCCTTTCGCAGCGTTTCACGGAAGCGTTTCGTGTGGAACGCCTACCTGCTGCAGCCGATGGAGGGCATTATGCATAAAGATTGGCTCTTGGAGGTCACACACGGCTACGTTAGTCAATCCTGCATTAGCATCTTTGGCAGGCATGTGAATGTTTGTCTCATAGCACGACGCAGCACTCGCTTTGCTGGCACACGATTTCTGAAGCGCGGTGCCAACTTTAAGGTATGTAAACAAGGTAAGCAATATGCATGGAATTAACATTATACATATACCTACAGGGCGATGTGGCTAATGAAGTCGAAACGGAGCAAATTGTCAGTGACGGGCAACGCCTGTGCGCTTTCACTCAAATGCGCGGATCGATACCATCCCATTGGTCGCAGGACATCAGCAAAATGGTGCCAAAGCCGCCCATACAGCTAGACATCTGTGATCCCTATGCCCAAACCCCGTCTCGTCACTTCGAGCGCCTGCTCTTCCACTACGGCTCTCCGCTTATCATGCTGAATTTGGTTAAGAAGCGAGAGCGGCGCAAGCACGAGTCCATCATTTCCAAGGAGCTGCAGAACAGCATTAAGTATCTCAATCAATTTCTGCCGCCCCAGCATCGCATGAAGCACATACATTTTGATATGGCACGGCAGAGCCGTCTCAGCGGCGGCAACGTCATGGAACAGCTGGCCGTGCATGCGGCAAATATTATCCAGATGACGGGCATGTTCTATAAGGCGCATCGGGGCAGCGAGCTCAGCTTCCAGACGGGCATCGTTCGGACCAATTGCGTTGATTGCCTGGATCGTACCAACTCGGCCCAGTTTGCCATTGGAAAGTGCGCCCTCGGCAATCAATTAGAGCGTTTGGGGTTTGTGAAGTCAGCCAAACTGGAGTTTGACTCGGATTGCGTGACCATGCTGGAGCATCTGTATGAGGAGCACGGTGATACCTTGGCTCTGCAGTATGGTGGCTCACAGCTAGTGCATCGTATCAAGACCTATCGCAAGACGGCCGCTTGGGCATCGCAGGGCAACGATGTAATGCAGACTCTGAGTCGTTATTATAGCAATACATTCAGCGACACGGAGAAGCAGCAGAGCATCAACTTGTTTCTGGGTCTCTACAAGCCAAAATGTAAGAACAATTCTGTTCGAGTTCTATATTTTCACTTATATATTCTATACTTGCAGTAAATCAGCCTATATGGGAGCTTCAAACGGATTACGACATGCACAATGCCTTTGTGCCGAGCACATCGAGCGCTGCAATTACGGATTGGGTGCGGCACAAGGTACGCGAGTGCTTGCCCTTCCCCTGCGCAGACAAAAACAAGCTGGTCAAGGAGCTGTTTCGAGTGCACAGCAATGGGTTAGAGATGATTGATGCCTACTCCAATTACCATCAGTCCTTCAAGTGGACAGATCTTAGCGAGCACATCGAATTCGAGATCAGTCAACTTGCCGCGCGATATATGCCCACATTCCGCACCAACTTTAGTCCGTTTCAGCGTCAGATACAGCCGTCGCGTAAGGCCCGACAGAATCCATCGATGACTGGCCAAAGTTCGACTGGTTCCATGAATAGTAACTCCTCCAGCTCTAATGAGGGCGAGGACAGCTCCAGCGATGAGGATCTCAGTGCCAGCTTTGCCGAAAAGGAATCCAAGCAAACGGAAACAGCTGAGCCGGCACCATTCACACTAGCCTCAATGCTGCCTTCCATGGAACAGGTGTATGGCTGCACCATCAGTCCGCCACCCAAACAGAGCATGGCCATCTACAAAAAGTATGTGCAAATGGGAAAACTGTCTAGCGGCGGCGCTCAGCCAACCCAAACGTCAGTTGCTCAGCGGGAACAGGAACATGCCAAGATGATGCGAGGCATCACACTGCGTCCATTAAGTGACTACGGCACCGATTCCTATCTGAGTGTGCAACCGCCAACTGTGCCCGCCAAGAGCCAACTCATTTATGCCGAATACTGCAAGACGCCGCGGAACTTCAATGCGGTGCCCAAGTTTGATGACTTCACTGCTTCAGCAATGAGCAAGTATTTGAAATTTGATAGAAATTTTCATGAAACCGTTAAAATGGTTACTTTTACGTGATGCGGTAAGTACAATGCAATTATTTAATTGTTTGTTAAATATTAAGTTTTCTCAAGCCTAATTAGCTATAGTCTCAAAGATTATATACATATATTGAATTCTAATCATTTTCAAATGTGATGCATTCTTTAATCTCTAAAAACATGTAAAGTATATATAGCATATATATTTCTCAAACATATTTTGCCTTAAGTTCTTACGTATTCACATTCTAGCAGCAATGTAAAGGCCCTGATCACAAATTGTTGTCATTAAAAATAATATATTAAAATATAAACAAACTGTATTTAAATTAAATATTATTGTGTTTATTGCTTGCAAATTAAAACAAATTATTTATTAAAAATACTCAGAGAAATTGTTAACAATTGAACAGGAAACAGGACCTTTTCGCTACCGGCCAAGGTCTACTTGACACTGTGCTCATCTGTCGCTGGCTGCGTCGCTTGCTCCTCATTGGACTGGTACGTGTACTCAGTGTGAACGCCGCGTGGTTCTGTATTGGATGCATGCATAGCATTGTAGGCCGTCTTCTGGCTCGGCTTTATGGTTGGCTTGTAAACGTTGCCCAGCTCCTGCGCCAGCATATACTGTTCCTGCTCCGGATAGTCGTGTTCGCAGTGGTGCTCCCCGCAGATCTTGCACTCGTAAATATTGGGACGCAGGGTAATTTTAATGCGCTGTGAAGATGGACAATGTTGTTAAATAAATTGCAGCTATAGCAATGGCAATTTCTCACCTCCCAGAAGCTGTCGCCGCTGCTGCGCATGAAGTTGATGATGGCATAGCCCGGTATGCAGACCAGGGACAAGGAGGCAAACATCCAGCCAATGCCATAGGCCCAGTCTGGATAGGTGTAGCGTCCATTGTGATACGTGGGCTCCTTGTAGTTGATCAAGCTCAGTATCCAAATGGCCTGGAATACACCGAATCAGAATAGTTTCTTTGCAAATCCCATTTGGCACTCACAAATAGCAAGCAGGGTCCCAGCACCAGCCAACAGGACTTTAAATAGAACGACGGCGCCTTTCCCGTCATCTGTTTAACATTCTTCGAGAGTCGCCCGGTGCCGTAGAACCAGGCTATGGCAATCATCTGGCAGAAGGCCAGAAACATAATCGTCACGGAGGCAGCATAGTGATCCATCAGCTGGAAGTAGTAGATGCCGCCCTGTATGATGTTCGGCAGCCCGAACAGGCACGCGATGACGCAGACAAAGAGCACCACAATCTCATGGTAGCCCAGATGCCGTTTGATCCAGCGCGGAAAGCCATCCTGTATGGATGTGACCACCACTTCGACTATGGCAAACTGTGAATTGAGGCCCAGACACAGCAGCATGAAGAAGAACATCACTGCCCACAGCTGGGCATATGGCATCTTGGCCATTGCCTGCGGATAGACCACGAATATCATGCCCGGTCCATCGCCAATCACATCGCGCACATTCGTGTTCTGCTCCAGCGCGAGATTGCCCAGCGTGGAGAAGGCAAATATGCCCACCAATAAGCTGGTCCCCATGTTGACCATGCTCACCGAAATCGTGTCTCGCAGTATGTTATTGTTGTACTTGTTGTAGCTGGCGAACGAGATCATCGATCCGAAGGTGATGCCCAGCGAGTTAAAGTTCTGTGAGGCAGCATTGATCCACACATTCGCATTCTTCAGCTCCGACCAGTTGGGCCGGAAGAAGAAGCGCAGGCCCTCGGCTGCGCCCTCGAGCGTGATCGCCCGGAACATGAGGATAATGATGAGCACGAAGGGAAACGTGGCCGTGAAATAGCGCACCTTGGCCGACGATTTGATTGACTTCCACGTGGCAAAGTAGACCATCAGCCAGGCACACACGAGGCAGGCGAACAGCTCCCAGCGCATCATGCCCGGGTACTCCAGCCCGGCGCTAATCTGCAGCACTTTATTTCTGCAGAAACATATGGGAAATATTATTAAAATTAAAATTCTCTTCCGTTCCACTCTCGTTTCATACTCAAAGAACTCCTCGGAGGGCGTGCGAGAAGTGTCCGGCGCAGTGGTATTCAGCTCCTTGCGTTGTGGCACCCAACAGTCGGGCGTGTTCCATCTTGAATAAAGAGATTATTATGTTTATTCGCATAGTGCCACGCCCACTCACCTATTGTTGCAATCAACCCACGGCATTTCCGTTTTGAACGATGTGAAAAAGTAATAAATTGAATAACCTATTATGACGCTATAGTAGGTGGACATGAGAAACGAGACAACTACGCTGGCCAGACCGGCACCTGCAAAGAATCGATTTGATGTCTTAATTATATGTTTAAACAGCTATACCCATTGGGTGGAGATTGTATTTATTCTTCCCTGTAAGCTAAGGATTTCAGATTGCAGCACGCATGGAGAATTACATTGTGGATTCAAGTTGTAATTTAGACCAGTTCATTTGAATCACTTGTCTAGACTTGGATTCATCTGCATAATTGAAATTGGCCGCGTGCCGCTGCAGCCAATTAAAGTCATTTGTTGCCTGTTTGTTGGCTTAGAAATGTCTATTAATATTTATTAGTTCGCATCTGGTTGCAGGTTTCACGTTTGACAGTGGGCGTGAGCGTGAGCGTAGGCGAGCGCCTGGGCCTGTGTGGGCGTGCCAAGGCTGTTCTATTGGCAAAATATTGTAAACAAGAGCTTTGCAAATATGTCAAAATAATGCTGTTTGTTGAGATTTATGAGTGTGGCCTTTGACTGCTGTTGGTATGGTGAGTGTGCGGTGTGGTGCGGGTGGTGCGGGTAGTGCGGTATCTCACAAACGCTCGCAAGACGCGTACGTATATCGCTCAAAACATTTCCGTTTCAGTTTCAAGTTACACTTCGCCTTTTCACGCCAGCCCCTTAAAAATTATACTAACTAATTAGCAAGTGTCTCGGATCATTCGAATGTGAATTTCAGCTGTTCAGCGCAAGTGCTTCAGTTTCACTGCAAGCCGAACAGAGCTAAGTAGAACGATTTTTAAGGCATGTTGTAGGGGATTTAGAGATAGCTTATACTCAACCAATATCCATATAAGAATTGCTAACAATGGCACTAAATAGTCGGGAACAAAGTATACGTCCACTAATAAATTGCAACTTACGACTCAGTAAATTCATTAAAATATGTCTCTTTAGATCAATTTAACAGCTATCAATTTTTCTGTACAATTTTCCCTTTCTCATATATTTTTTTTCGGAATTCCAGTACATATCATTAAAGCTAATTTGTTGTTGTAGTAAGGACAATAAAGTCAGAACTCTAAAAATGAAAATATTGCGGAAAACAGTTATTTTTTTAAATTTTATTTTAAAGAAAAAACACATAGTTATTCATTTTAAATAGCTGACGATAGTGTACTCTTTATCCAACAGCAAAAGTGGTATGCTCCCACACCTCTTTACAGGGTATCTTTACACATGTTTTTCGACATCCGTTTTCGGCGGCTTTGTAAACTGTAAACTAAACGCGCTGTTGGCCAACTATTTGTTCAGCTCTAACTGTGTGTATTCTGACATTGGCAATGAACTTTACCAGGCGGCGCCCATATTTGCGTTGCCATGGACACATGGGCAAATCTCATTTGAAGTTTTGTTTTCGCTCCATTGCAATGCATTGTACTATATGTATATTATATTCATATTTTTTGAATGCCTTTTGTGTTTGCTAATTAACTAGGCGGAAAGAACATTTCTAAATTTAGTTACTCCAAGCGCGACAGCGTGACGCATTCGCACTGACCTATAAAGCGTGTAAATATCTCAACGAAATGACGCAATGAGACTCAATTCTATGATATATGACTGGGAGCGAGCTGCTCACGAAATCTTAAACGGATTTGTAAATTCTTAAATGAGATTGGCGTCCCTCAGGAGAGCAAGAATAAAAGAGAGAGAGAGAGAGAGAGCGAAGGGGATTGCCAAATATTACTCATACGTCGCATGTTGCATCGATATACCTAGATATATGTATGTATTTACAGTTCCAGTTATTTTGTCTGACAAACTTATATAGAATATATACTTATCTAATCGAGGAATCAAACAAGTTCGATACGATAAGTACAATCATCGTCGGTCTCATTATCTTTACCCATTTAATTTATATATTATAGTTAAATTTCAAGTATACATATATCTTGAAAGCAGCGATAATTTGGCAGACAAGAGACTATGAGACTTACCCTTAAATAGGGGACAGAGCTGACCCAGCGCACCGATGGGACCTCGGCCCGTGTATTGGCCCACAGATAGCTCCATAAACAGCAGCGGTATGCTGCATATGAAGAGTATTATGCAATAAGGTACTAGAAACACACCTGCAATTACAAATAGCATATTACAAGGCATCGAGAAACGAGAACAGCTAAGTAAGCAAATTAAATTAATTATAAATATTTGAGATCAACAACTGCAAACAGGCAGCTACATGGGAATGTATGTATGTATATAATGTGTCTCATTTTATCCAGTTGTCAGATGTCGCTCATTATACATTTTACTCTGTATGTGTGTGTGTGTGTATAATGCGGTTGAGAAATGTAAATGGGGCCTCTGGCTCCTGAGAGTGAGAGCGTGTAAATGAAGATGGACGTAGCCCCCGCCAAGTGGCTTGCGTGCTTTGGTAGTGCAAGGGGGCAAACATCGGGGGAGGCGGTGCTCCAGCCGGCCACAGAGATGATGTACAGATGACAGTGACCGCTTTATTTTGTCGTTGGACTTTCATAATTTTGCGCTGAGCTTAAACAAATTTTAATTTATGACTTTGTTGCGTTTACAGCGGAAATGTCGCATAAAGCGCGAAATTCTAAAAAAAAAAAGAATAAATAAAAACAAAATGCCTCCAAAGATGTCACATAGAATCAAAGTTTATGCCGAAACTTTTCGTATGCCCCACTTATTTCCGCTTCTTTAAGATTCCATTTTACTGGAATTTTCAATAGTAATTTCTAAATGTTGGCAAATACATTAATTTATGCCAATACCTGCGCTCAAAACTAAAATAAAAAACTATTTTATAATCAAACTACATATATGAACACCTCCGCTTTCAAATATTTCATGTGAATTACACTTACCGCCTCCACTTTTGTAGCACATGTACGGAAATCGCCAGACATTGCCCAGGCCCACCGAATAGCCAATGCAGGCCAAGACAAACTGCATTTTGTTGGCCCAGTGCTGTTGGCGCGGCTTCAAATGGGCCGCCTCGTCGGACATGTCCATGAAGCTGTCATCGTCATCGATGCCGAGCGGCCTGTAAATGCAGGGGATATAGTCGGTTATTGTTTAACAGGCAGGCATATAGGCATTTGGGCATATATTAGGTGTATCTATCTATCTACATACACATGTATGAGTTTTCGCTTTTCATAGTCATTTGCATGCTGGCCAGCCAGGCGCATCTAATTGTTGTCAACACTCGCCCTCCGTAATGCGGCATTGTCTGTGGCACCCGGAGCCCAGACAATTGCACTGATTACATGACCATCGCCGCGACACCAACCACACGACCCCACAGCTAGCAACAGCTAGCATTTCTGGTGTGTCAAATAGTTTAATTGTAGTAATCACATGCCAAATGCAACAATAGCCCCCTACGAGGTGCCAAATGCCAGTGCATTGTTGTTGCATGATCACAGATTAGGGGGTGTGTTTATACATTTGTTGCTGAGGCGTAAGGTTTTGTGCAAATTGAAAAAAATTAAAACAATTTGTGATCTTCAAATATTGAATGAAACTTTTCATTTAAAATATAATAAATAACAATGAAACCATAATAAATCTTGGATATACTTTATAAAGTATGTCACACTTGACGTAAATTAATTCCCTTTTTCGTTGACTTATCATGCAGGTTACTATCGACTCATTTACTAAAGTGAAATTTCACTATCAATCATTGGCAAGCTCTTCAAATTCGTCATATAGGTTTCTTTAAGACAAGGAGATAAAGTTGGCTTCAACTGCGAAGTCTAGCAATTCCATATCTTCAACTTGAATCCGTGAATGGGTTTTTTGACATTCTGCCCAGACAGTATCCAGGTTTTCGTTTGTATCTGAACTTGTCACATATGTGCCAAAGCCCAATCAATCCATTCAATTTCAAACGGACAGCAGCTCCATATTTTATGTCAGTTTTATTTATAACAGATTCAGTCTCAAGCCGATCCCATAAATAAGTAAAAGAATCGACACTGACAAGAAAAAAGTAAAGAAAATAAAATCGGTCTTTGACACGTGCCGCCTGATATACATTATGCACAGAGAGAACATAAATAAAGTGTATAAATTATATAGTCTCGGGTCGAGCTTGAGCAGGCCACTTATCCATTAAATAAACGTTAATATTCAATCAGCGGCATTTCGCTAATGAGCAAAGCAAACACAATTCAATCATAATGGGCCATATAAATGCGAATTGAAAGCCATTAAGCACTTGGTCAAAAATCAAATAGCACGATTCCCGTCACGTATATTACATAAGAGCTAGGCACTGCGGGTCTTACACTTTGGCCACGCGATTGTAGCGGAAAAAGGACTGCTCCGAGTGCTTGGATGACTGCGCATCCAGATCGTTGCGATGGGGCATCTCGCTGAAGTAGTTTCAATCTCGCAGGATTAATGTGAGATAATAATTTACACTAGATAAACGTTATCCATGCAGATTGGAATTTTGTCTTTTTTCAACACTTCGCGCAGGATACGATGCGATGAGGAAGCTGTGGAACAACTGCACCGATCGTGGGTTGCCAACTAACTGAATGGCGCCTCTCGCTGCCAGCTTGGGGCTAATCTTGCGAATCGAACTATTTGTGATCTGATCTACATGTAAATTGATCGTGTCAACAGTTATACTTAGCTACTTATGTAGATCTATTGATCGCGTTAAGGAACATTTACTTTAAAAATAGCGGCGATGCCTCCCAGCGATGTTCACGTTTCGTGTCAAAGGCATCATGTGCTCCCCATACATAGATGGTGTTAAAATTTCATTATTTACTAATGTCTGTGTGTGTGTGTGTGTGTGTGTGTGCTTAGGCATGATAACATTTGCTTTTTATGCTTCGGTGTGAAATGGTGCCAAAATTTGCAATGAATTTTAAGTGTTTTATGCGGCCGTCAATTGGCTTGACAAGGGGCGCGTTTCGGAATCGCTAATGTATGCTGCCTATATGATTATATGGTATGTGAAAAACGTTGAAATCTGACTTAAATGATCATTTAAATAAAGAGAATGGAGCAATTGTTGTTTAAATATATTGAAATGCTAGCATAAATCTGTCTTGATGATGGGACAGCTAGACTAAAGGATGGACTCTCTGCTTAATATTGTGCAATCTAGTTAAACTTAAATTAAATTGAATTAGTAAGACTATGGAATGCACAGAAATCTGTTAACGACATAATTCTCAGTGCACAGAGATCAGATCGGGTCAATGACATGGAATCTGAGGGAACTCTGCAGAACCGACGCAGAATGAGAATGAAATATGAAATCTACAGAGATATATTCAGGTTCTCTTAAATAATCTTGTGGATTTTGCTTTATGTCCTTCATTGTCTTATCAGTAATGAGAATTTCGACAGGTTTCTAAACACGTCTCTAACCTCATTAAATATCCCAAACTCTAACTCGCTCCTCTATTCACACTTATCTCGCTTTAACTTACGGCGGCGTCTGTGGGTTGACCATATCGAATAGCTCATTCGCTGTGGTTGGCACACGACGTATGACCAGCTTGCGTCCATCTGTGGAGCCAATGCCAATGGAGGCCAGCGAACGGACCGAGGTGACATCCGAGTAGATCTGATTGCCGGCTAGCTCGTGGAAGTGATAGGAACTGCCGCTGAGCGAGGACTGCGGCTGCATGTAGAGCGGATTGGGTGGCTGCAGTCCGCCTGTTGCGGCCGAGCTGCTGGCGAGATTGCAGCTGCTGTCGCTCAGGCCGGGCAGATATGCTATGGGCGTGGCATGCAAACAAAGGTAACACTACGCATCCTCGATTGGCGTCTCATGTCTCAACTCACCTGACACAACAGACCTCATGCTGCTGTGATGGCTGCCCAGGCGCGAGCGCACATCGTAGCCGAGCGGCTGAGCTGAGACGGCCAGTCCATCCAGGCCAGCCATTGTGGTGGTGGTGGTGCTGGTTAGTGTTGCGGGTGTGTACTGAACCACTGGAATGGGTGGTGCGGCAGCGGGAGCAGCTGTCGTGTCATAGTCATCTATGGTAAAGGTAACCGTCGATGTGGATGTCGTTGGCTGCTGCAGTTGCATTTGCTGCTGCAGCTGCGCCGGCTGAATCACATCCGAGCTGGGCCGCGATTTGACTGAGGGCTGGCGTAGCGGCTGCTTGTGCATGGCCGCCGACATGGCCACCAGCGATGTCGTGGAGTTGGTCTGTCGAAACGGCAAGTGCGGCGCCCCCGCAGTGGAGCTGACCGGCGTCCCGGGCGTGGCTGGTATAATGATGTACTTGGGTGCTCGCACGGATGGGCCGCGTATGAGTCGCGTCTGCTCGTCGCCATCTCCGCAGCTCTCGGCGCCGCTGTCCGACAATTGGCTGAGCCGCATCGGTGCCAGCGCTGTGGGCGGGTTGCGTTTGGTTACCAGATTCAGGGCAGTGGGCGAGGAGGCTGTCTTAGCCAATGCCTGGCGATCGCCCTTCGGGGCGCTGCTTGCATCTTGATCTGCCATTTTGGCGAAATTTTGTTGCTGCTATTGCTATTTCACTTGCTGTTGTTGTTGTTTTTAGGATCATAAAATCATGTTTCTCCAATGTTGCGTCTGGCTTGCACTTGTTTGTTTGGGCTGCTGTGCTAATGTGTGCCTATTTATCATTTTAATGCTCATAATTTGTAGCTGGTGCCGCACAGCTTGTTGTTGATAAAGCTCGTTGTTGTGGTTGCGGTTGTCATATTTTTAAATCACATTAAAACCTTGAACAACACAATGCCCATATTATTATGCTTTTTCTCGCTGTTCTGTGCGTGTGCTCCAAAGCTTTTAAATCATAATAAAATAAAATAAAGAGAAAACCAAGAGATGCGATTTCTCTTTGTTTAATTTCATTCTTCTATGCTCTATATAATCAGCTTGAATGGATTTTTTAGCTTCGACTTAAATATTATTTACTTTATACAGCACTCTTTAAATAGGAAACTTAGCGAGGTAAGTTAAGACATATATATCTTCTCAGATTCGAAATATTAATTAATGTCATAGTTGAATTTAACTAACTAAATTCCGCTTTCTCAGCTTTATGAAAAATAAATGTAATTAACTTTAAATTTCTTTTTAATAGATAAATTATTTTATATAATCTTGTGCATAACCATTCATTTATTAAATGAAAACATTTGCAGTCTTTTTTTTCGAAATTCATTAATCTTATTTATTATTGTAATTTCTTCTGCATTTAAAATACTCTATCTCTCTCTCTAACTTCAAAAGATAAATGAATCTAAATTATTCAAATTGCCCTAAAAATAAATGAGTAAAATTTGCTTAGAAAAATCTGCATAAATTATTTAAATTAAAAATAAATATTTCTCACAAAATATAAAAAATATATTTATAATGTATATAAGAAATGCTTTTGTTAAGAATAACTTTCTAGTTTTTATAGTAAATATGTTAGATTATCATATACTTTGCGTAAGCTTTGAAATAGTATATGTATGAATATACCTTATAAACTTTATTTTTATTTCCTAATGTGCGAAACACCTGCAAAATTTTACGCTCATAATTAATCATGCGCATCACCTTTTTTTTCCTTCTGTCATCTGGGCAATCAAGCAAGAAATTGTTCATGATATTTACTTTTAAATATTTATATAAATAAACAAGCACATGTGCAATGTATCTTGTTCCAGTTTTGTTTTCTTTTATATTTTATCATTGTGACATGGAGATAAACACTCCTATCTGACTGACTGAGTGACAGACTGACAGAGTGGCTCTCACACTTCAGATCGCCAACAGAGCTCGCACTTCACTTGCATAACTGTATCTTATCGAGCTGTGATAAAGGTTACCCCCACCCCCCTCTACAGTGCATTGTTGGCTTTCATTTGTGAATGCGAGTGTCTTGTGTTTGCTTTCTGGTTAAGGCCCCCCTCCCCTCGCTGATAAATTCCAGCCGCACGTCATAATCTATGCGATGATCAATGCGTATGGCGCTTTGCTCCACTGACTCTTTGAGCGGGCGCAAAGGTCATTGAAATGGGTTCAGAATTATTAATTACGCATCTTATAGCGATATAAATATTACTGCTCCTACTACTACTACTACTACTACTACAGACAACTCGTATGCATTGCACATGCCACTTTATGGGGCTTCGTTGTAATAGAACAGCCCCAATGCCCGACCATGTGATATGTAAATTTTATTTATACACTTTTTTATGAGCACAGCTCAGTAATGCTCCATGCATGAGCTAAGCTCTCAAATTTGTGTAGCTATTTTCAAATATTGTGTTTAAAACAATTTTTTTTTTTTAAATTACGCGCAACTTTATTATTATTTTTTGAGTAATTATTTTAAATTTTCTCTTTCATTTTATTAATAGGTTAAATTTGTATTATAATTTCGAGCATTGACCTAAAACGCAACAGGAGCCCAAAACGCATAATTATTTTTAATCAAACAAGCTGAGTCAATTATCTTTTCTATCCGTTAATTCGTAAGAATATGCGCTGTTCAAGCTATAAACTAGAAACATTTCAAGTGGGCAAACTTAGCTAAAGTTTGTTTATTTAAATATAATTTATTGCCTTTTCCCTTTCCATAAATTCGCGTAATTTATTCTCCCACTCTCTTTGGCCTGCCTGAAATGTCTTAAAACGTAGAGCTGGCAAATTTGGTGTAAAGCAAAAACAATATCTGAAAAAATTATACTCTCTTGATCTCCATCTCATCAATAAGGCATTCCAAAATGGGCAATAAATCTGTTTAAAATAACATCACGAGCTTCAAAGTATCTGCTAGTCGAGCACGATCGTTTAAAGGCCTTATACTAAATCTGATATTCTCTCCCACTAAGATAAGAAATAAATGTAGGAAATGCACTTTTCTATCTAGAATTTTGGTATCTAATCAGTTATCTGTTTCAATTTGTACTTTTATTATAAATATTTGAAATATTATGATAATCATCAATGACCAAATGATTGCATTTATCTAATGTATATTACCTAATATACATAAATGGAATCCACTCAAAATATTTTGAAAGCACACGACTGTCGCGTTAATGAAACCAGAGTCCATACATAGTAAATACTCAAGGAAAAAAATATAGTTTTGCCATCAAACAACGTAAAGCGATTTCCTATAAATAAGTTTTGTGTTTTCTAAATTGCTTTTGTTGTTTATCAGCAATAAAAATAACAATAAAGTAAAATTTTTAAACTTTTTTTTGCACTTTTTAGCATTGGCTTGGCCCGAGTCATAAGATAAAGAAACTTTTACAAACAAAACAGCAAAAATAACAAACGTCAATAATAAACGCCAATAATGACAATAATATTAAAATTAATATTTTTTGTTGCTGTATGGTAATTTGCCACATTTGATTTTCTTTTCAATTAGATTTTATTTGCAATTGACTCCACTCAAATTTCATTCATGCTGTATTAATGTGCACTACAATAGGCACGGCCAGCTCTATTTCAATTTTAATCATAATTCATAATCTTAATAACATAATCAGCACTTGGCACGATATTGTTATATGTATATCAATTACCCGAAACGCGCAAATAACGCTGCGTATACGCGATGCGTGTGCTCCAATTGTAATTTAAGCAGTTTTAAACAGTTCTTGAAACACGCATTTGTGTGCCAAACGATTCTCGCATTCACGATTTATGTACGACAACGACGCGTCGCCTCGCCACGTCTATCCAATCGTCGGACTATAATGCCGCCATATACTATGCGCCCGCCGAGCTGCCGTTAAAAACGTGCAAACACGCGCGCTGTCAAATGTCAACTGATCCACGTTCGCGAATATCGTTTACACTTGGGCTTGGACGCCAGCGACTCACGGCTCACGCTCAGCCGATCGTCCACTTGTCCGCTTGGCTGCTCGTCTGCTCGTCCGCTTTGCTCTCTCGTTCGCTCACCCCGGCGCCGTGAGCAAGCGTGCGAGCATTTGCGGTTTTGGTTTTGGTTTTTGTCGTACACTCGTTTATGCTTTCCGGCGCGGCATCTGATAGTAGGCCGCAGCAATCACAATAAACACAGGCGCTTACTATGATAGACTGCGATATACTCTGGAAGCAAAAGTTTTTGTGTGAGCTAATTTGAGGCTTCCTATATAACTTGCAGCTTTTTCACATTGTTTACTCATCCAAAATGCTAAATCACATAAGTTTCCTCGTATATATTATACCTCTTTGGCCAAGCTCTACCGGGTATAATATGAACTCAACTGAAATGCAGCTAATATGCGGCTTATCCTCCAAATGGTTTCATAATTTTTTTTTTTTTTTTTTCATGCGACAATGAAGAAGAAGCTATAATTTTCAAACAACCAAAATTGATTCGTGTTTCTGTCTAGCTTACTTTTTGCGATCAGCTTAAGATAATTGCATTCTTTTATCACTTAGCGACAGACGCTGTGATAAGCTGATTAATAATAATGACGGCGAATTGATTTGCAGCGGCGAATGTCAAGGCAGGTTATCAAATATAATAATAATAAATGTATAAATATTAATCATATCACCAGATTCAAGAACAAAACTGGATTTTGTAAGATTTGAATATGAATAATGATGAACTGATAAACTGGTGTTCGCTTGATTTGAATGGCGAAAGCCACGATCACTATATCAGAAATGAAAAACAATATTTATTTACTTTATTTATATTCATTTAATATTTATTAGTTTACAATAAGCGATTACAATTATGTTTTTTTTTTTTTTAATTTCGTTTTAAATACAATTTATTATAATTACAATTTAACTATTGTTTTCTTTTTACAATTCCTTTTTTTTCTCATTTTTCGTTATTAATATTTGCTGCCAGTGCAAAAAGTTTGTTCAACTTAATTCTAGTTGATATTGTGGAAGTTTTGTTAAACGGCTTTTGTTTTTAAAGAAAAAATAAGAGTTTGTTCATGTTAATTGTGAGCAAAATGTTGTCAGAGTTTTAAATATGTCTTGCTTTACTTGAAATCAGAAAATAATTTTCTTTCTTTCCTGGCATATTACTATTGCAGAATGTTTAGAAACCTATACACAAAATATGCGCTACTAAAAATATCATCGATTTTTTGTTTCGTTTGCCTGTGTTGCTGTATTATTTACAATTGGTCTCTTTCTGTCTGTCTGTGTGTTGGTGTTGGTGTGTGTGTGCGAGTTTTCATGGTATTTCCACTATGAAAAAAAAGTGTTCGGCTTAAAGTAGTGACTATACATTTTGTTTATGTTTAATAATATTAATTAAAAACTTCATTTTGAATAATTCAAATATAGCGACGACCGCCCGCATGCCCCCAAGCAACAGTGGCGCACTGTGAACAGGCGCGAGAAGCGAATATTTCGCTGCATAGCTTCAAGCGCGTTAACAGCTGCGCTCTGCGCTTGGCTGGCTGCGGGGAAGAAAACTCGCCGATTCGTTGCCTTTTTTTAAGTACTTGCTGTACTTTTTAGTTAGTTAGTGGAAGTATTTCATTTGCATTTTAAAACAATCACAACAATTTAATATTAATTGACTAAAAAACTACAAAAATAATTGGTTAATCATAGTAGTAGTAGTAGTAGTATGTAGTAAGTAGAGTTATAGTCATAGTCATAGGTCAAATCCTCCATTAGTCGTTGTTTTGCATTTAAAATTAAAACAAATCTTATATACTTTTTTTCTCCTATTCATTAATCTTTTGTGCGCTGGGAACGCCTCAGTGGCAGTTTTTTTTTTTTTCATTTCACATTTATCTAATGTAATTTTATTATTTTTTTAGGAGCAGCTTCTAGCCTTGAGCATGATTTTATTTGTGATCTATCTATGTGTGTGTGTGTGTGTGTAAAATTTTTGATCTTCTATATAAACTATGTAAGACAATCGTTTAGATATTGTCTTGTGTTTATATTTATGTCTGCTGTGGCTATACGCTGTTCCATTTCAAGTTTACGTACTGCTAAAGAGTATTCTTATGGGTGCATTGATCGTTTCGTGTGTGTGTGTGTGTGTTGGTAAGGCAGTTTTCAATTTTAAAGGCGAGCTGAAGTCCTAAATAACACTCGAAATTGTAGTAGTAATTGTGTGTGTGCGCGTTTATTTGTGTGTGTATTCTGTGCTATAATACAAAGTGTCGTTGATACTACCCACACCCTAAACATTTATAGGAAATCTTTAGTTATATATATATATATATATATGTATATGTATGTATATAACAAAATATCATTATGTAATTATACTCGACTAATGAAGAAGTTGTCGTTAGAGGACGAGAATTCGTTTGTAGCTGCACTTTAAATTCCTAAATATTCTCTCTGCATTATTGCATTGTTTCTGTTTCAGTTTTGGCAGTTTCGTTTATTGAAAATTCTATGGTGGCCTTTAAAAAGTTTCTATTGTTTGGCAACTACGCAAAATTCTCATATTAGTAAGGAAAAATACTAAAATGTTAATACAAAATAATAAAATTATTTTCTTATATTATTAAATAAATGTTTGCAATGCGCTTTGTGGCATTTCTATCATGTCGTTTTGCTTTTTACAATTTCTTTCAATGTTTCGTTTTGTTCTTTTCGTCAGTGTTTCATAAACGCCGACGACTACATTTTCTGCTCACAACTGTACTTTTGCTTTTCCTTTCTGTCATTTCATTGCATTTGTTGCGCGAAATTTAATTTCGTTTCTAGCTTTTTGCACGAGCATCTCAAATATTTTTGTTACAAACTAAAATTATAGCTAGGGGTTTTTGTTTTTGTTCTGTCTGTGTTTAGTTACTTTACAGTTTAGGAGATATAGTCCGGTGTTGGTTCGGGCGCAGCGTCCGGGTTGGCGAACAGCGGATTGGGGAACTCTGGTGGATGTGGCAAGGGTGCCAATGTCTTGGGTCTTCTTCTGTAGGCCATTAGCCAGCAGGAGACGGCCACGGCGACGGCGACAAGCGCCAGCAGTGCCGTGATAACCAGGGCTATGATCAAGCCCACCATGGAGACGCAAATATCCTCAACACGCTGGGCCGCAGGTTTGACTGCATTGAAATAAACAGAAGGCATGATGTTAGAAACCGTGAATAACTGGATAGGTGAATAAGTAGATAAGTAGGGGTACTCACTGTTGGCATCGTTCAGGCCTGGACCGCTGCGTTTCTCGAATGTCAATATGGCATTGGATGAGATGGTGATCTCCTCACGCAGCTGACCCTCCACGCCAGTGCTTGTGGCAATCGCCGTTGTATCGCTTGAGTTGTCCGCAATGGAGCGACGTCTGCGTCCAAAGGCATTGTAGCCGCCGCAATTGACCGGCTGGCATTTGCCGAAGCACACACGTATGTTGCACTGGAAGCGTATGTTGTCACTGGAGGGGAACTTGAAGGCATTGAAGCTGGCCAGCAGACTGTTGGTATCCGGATTGTATTCCCAGTTGCCAAAGATGCTTGTGTCCGTGGCGCAGCCATTCTCATCGGTTACTAGGTATTCGTTCTGTACATTATCCTCCATTGTCTTGGCTATGCAGGAACGCGCAAAGCCGCCATAAATAGCTAGATGAGCAGAGCACAAAAGAGAATTCAAGAAATGAGTTATCGGATATTAGAGCAAAGTTTTAGCTACTTACTGGCTGGCTCAACGTCCACTTGCAAGCGTAGATTGTCGCCAATCTCAGCGGAATTGATTTCCTCGCCTTCATTGGTAATGATTCGCATTTGACAGATCGGCGGTGGTCCAGTATTGGCAATTGTGCCGGCTGTTGTCAGCATGGATACGTTGAAGCCTAGCGTCACGTTCTTCTCACCGGTCTGGTAGACGCACTTGATGTTGTAGGCCTGCGCCTTGTAGGTAACCAGCTTGGGATGCTTCTGTATGACCAGCACAAAGCTGGCCACATCCTTGACGGCTTGCATGCCGCAGCTGCCAAAGTGTACGCGGAAGAGTTCGGTACGTGGCACCGTTTCACCCGCCAAATTGACAACACGACGACATTCCTCATCCTTGCTGTGTCCCTTGACATACAGAACGCCGTTGAAACCGGGCTCGGTTATATGGATTTCCACTTGTACTCCATCAGCCAAGCAACTGACAACCATGTCGGGGCGTGGGAAGTCCGTACGGAAGTTGGTGTGATTGCAGTGCAGCTCGGGATTACCAGTGTAGCCGGTGATGCATTGACACTGGGCACGATGATTCACAGCATTACAGAAGGCATTCACACCACACGTCTTGGTCAGGCAGGGATCCTCGCAGGTCTTTGTTTCCGGATTGCAGAAGCGATTGTCCGCACATTGTTCATTGGTGACGCATTCGGGTTGCTCAACGGGCACGCATTCACCTAGTGGTGTCAGACGATAGCCCAGGTCAATGGGGCATGTGCAGCGACCACGTTCATCGATTACCATGCCGCGCTCCAAGGCGCACACGCAATGGCCGCTTTCATCGATACGATAGCCTTGTTCCACCAGGCACGGTGTGCAGTACTCGTAGATGTCGAGAGCGCTGCCAGGTGGGCACACGCACTGGCCGTCGACATCGCGTACAAAGCCCTTCTCGATGACACACAGCGAGCGCTTGTCGCATTGCACGGCTGCATTGCCGGTGTAGCCCTCGAGGCATTCACAGATCATGGTGCGCACAGGCAGTGTATCCAGGACGCGGCATTCGGCATTCACGCCGCACGGCTGCGTCGCATTGCAGGGATTCACACATTCGCCTCGCAGACAGGCGCGTTGAGTTGGGCAGTCGCCATCGCTGGTACAAATGGGCACAACTCGTTCCTGCTCGCAGCCATTGCGTCCGGGCACAGTGCCGGGCGGGCAGGCGCATTGCGGCTTATGTTGATAAACCTTGCAGAACTCGTCGTTGGCGCAAATGGCAGTGGTCTCACATGGGTTTGTGCACTTGCCGTTGACACAGGCCTTGTCGGATGGGCACTCGTCGTCGTTGCGGCAGCCAAGCGGTGTGCAGCCCAGACGCGCATTTCCGCCATGTCCAGGAGCACACTCACACACGGCCCGATGATTTATGGCCAGGCATTCGGCATTGGGTCCGCATTGCTCGCCCTGGCAGGCAGGTATGCAGAGCTGATTACGGCATGCGTGTGTTGCTGGGCACTCGGAATTGATGGTGCATTCGATTTTGGCGCACTCGAATTCGGGATTGCCCTCGTAGCCCTGGCGACAGGTGCACACTGGCTTGTGATCCTTGATGCGACACTCGGCGTTCACTCCGCAATTGCATGGATTACGGCAAATGCCGCTCACGCAAGACTTGTCGGCCGGACAGTCGGAGTCGGAGATGCAGCCGCCTACTTTCACGACGCTAGTGGTGGGCTTGCAGCTACCGCTACCACTGCTGATGTAACCATCTGGACAGATGCAGATCATGGTGCGTACAGGTGCCGTAGGGGTCACCTGACACTGGGCAGGTCGTTGACAGGGCTCCAGTACCAGGCAGGGGTCGACGCATTGTTCATTGATGCAGGCCAAACGAGAAGGACAGTCCGTATCCAGTTTGCACACAGGTTGGGGCTCCGGGCGACAGTCCACATAGGGATTGCCAATGAAATCTGATGGGCAGCGGCAAACGGCCATATGATTCTGTGGACGACATTCGGCGCGTGGAGCACAGATATTACGGTAGACGCATGGATTTACGCATTGCTCGTTCTGGCAGGTCTTGTCCGTGGGGCAGTCATTGTTGCTAGTGCAGCCAATGACTCGGCAGCGCTCGTAGGGATTGCCGCGATAGCCGCTGTGGCAGCGGCACTGGGCACGACTCGACTGTACATAGCACTCGGCATTGGGGCCGCACGGATCGTTGACTAGACAGGGATTAATGCAGTTGCCATTGATGCAAGCCTTGCCGGAGTCGCATTCGCCATCGACACGACAGCCAATGGAGCGACAGACAGCATAGGGATTGCCCTCAAAGCCATCCTGGCAGCTGCACACGGCTCGATGTTGTTGCACTTGGCAAACGGCGTTGGACCCACAGTTGCAGGGATTGCGGCACTGACGGTTGACACAGGCCTCCTGATCGCCACAATCCGAATCACTTTCGCAGCCTGGCGGACTCTGTAGCACCAATTGACGGCATTCACCGCTGGCATCCGGTACTTGAGATTCGGGACACTCACAGACCATGGTCCGCACGGGCACGCTGTCCAACACACTGCAGTGAGCGCTGCGTGCACAGGGCGACAGTTCGATACATGGATTCTTACACTTGGCATCGATGCAGGCCAAGCCGCTGGGGCAGTCACCGTCGTCGCGGCACACTGGCTCAACGGGCCGACGCTCGCAGTAGGCATAGGGATTGCCCAATGGCATTTGTTCGGGACAGCGACAGACGGCACGATGCTGTAGTGCCTGGCAGATGGCATTCTGAGCACAGGGGCTTTGAGCACACGGATTCACGCACTGGTTGGCAACGCAGGCCAAATTGGAGGCGCAGTCGTAGTCCGAATGACATTCCAGACGCACACAGCGCACAAACGGATCTCCCTCAAGGCCAGTGGGGCAACGGCAACTAGCGCGATGATTGCGGCCATAGCATTCAGCATTCAGAGCACAAGGATCAGCAATCAGGCATGGATTGACACACTCATGATTCGTGCACTGCTTGTCACCGGCGCACTCATCGTCCGATTGGCAGCCAATAGGCGCGCAACCGAATTGGGCATTGCCTGAGAAGCCAGGCTTGCAATAGCAAATCGGATGATGATTCTTGACAGTGCACTCGGCGTTGGGGCCACAGTTGCATGGATTGATGCACTGCGCATTGATGCACGCCTCCGCGATGGGGCAATCCGAGTTGGACTTGCAGCCTACAGTGATGACATCCGATGCTGCAATGGAGTGAGAATTAGATCGAGCTGAAATTAAAAACTTTCGTTTTAGGTTGACTTACGTGGCAGACAGCGAATGCGTGCGTCTCCTGTGTAACCAGGCGGGCAACGGCAAATGGCGGCGCGATTCTGCACATGACAGTAGGCGCCCAGGCCGCAGGCATCAGCCACGCATGGATTCACACAGCGCTCGTTCTGGCAGTTCTTATCTCGAGGACAATCATCATTGCGTGTGCATTCGGCGCCCGGAATCTTCGGTATGGCAATGTCAGTAGTATAACATTCGATGCGTGGATTACCCTGGTAGCCAGCTGGACAGCTACATTGCGCGTAATGATCGCGTGCATTGCACTGGGCATTCACACCGCAACGCTCCAGGTGGCAGGCATCCAGACAACTGCCATGTAGACACACCTCAGAACTGGCGCACTCTGCATTATGCTGACAACCGCCAGAGACGATGGCCGGCTGGATGGGTACACAATTGCCGGAATTGTCAGTGACAGTGTCGCTGGGACACTTGCAGATCATGGTGCGCAGTGGTAGGGTATCCAGAACGGCACAGCTCTGCTGTGGGCTGCACACGTGCGGCGTGGCACATGGATTCGCACAGCGCTGATTGATGCAAGCCAACTTCGATGGACAGTCAGCGTCTTGGGTGCACTGCGGCTGTGGATCCTGTTTGGGCTGTTCGCACAACACGAACGGATTACCCTGGTAGCCGGTACGGCACTCACAGCGTGGCTGATGACGACGCCCCACACAAAGAGCATTCACAGCACATGTGTCCTGTTCGCAAACTGGACGGCAAATGCGATTCAAGCGATCGCAGGCTTCATTATCCGCACAGTCCTCGTTGTACTGACAGTGGCCAGTGATGCAAGCGATGAAGGGACTGCCTTGGGTGCCTTCGGGACAGCGGCAGACAGCCTGGTGATTTTGTGGCAGGCATTCGGCGCCGCTGCCGCAACGCACCTGGCCGTGGGTGCACGGGTTGACGCAGTTCTCATTAAGGCAGGCCTTGTCATAGGGACAGTCAGCATTTATCTTGCATTCGGCTGTGAAAATGATATGAATCATTAATTAGATTTCATTTGATTTATGTACTCGTCAACTTACGCTTGAAGCATTGCACTTGTGGATCACCACCCCACCCAGCGGGACAGTAGCAAATGGGTCGTGAGTTCTGCACACGGCACTCGGCATTTCCAGCACAAGGATTGGCCTCAGCACACGGATCCTGACAGCGTTTGTTGATGCAAGCTGTTGTGGGCGTGCATTCCGAGTCGTGAGTGCAACCCGCTGTGATTTGAGCTGCATGAAAAGAGTGAAGCTTAATAAAATCAACAGGATGTGTGGGTCTAAAAGTCACTTACGTGGTTGGTAGCAATTGGTGAATGGATCACCTTGAGTGCCCTTCGGGCAGCTGCAGATGGCTCGATGCTGTTGCGCCAGGCATTCAGCAGTACGCGCACAGGGCGATGCATCCAGGCAAGGATTGACACAATTGCCTCGGCGACAGGCCTCGGTGTCCTGGCACTGATCGTGTGATACGCAGCCTTGGTCACGTACGGGTTCTATATATGAATTAAATATCATAGATTAGTTGCGAATTGGCTAAGGTGGGAATTCAAGTGAGCGTGCTGCAGTTATATAGAGGTTATAGAGTGCATATAAAATATACAATGTGCAACTCTGCAAACGGATAGAACGGGGAGCATATATTGAACATAATTTACATAAATAATTATTATTTTTATACTTTTGGCTGCAATGATAGAAGCAAACTCGACATAAAGCAAAATAAGAGTTACAATCCTTTCTGGAATTGTTTTTTTATTTATTGTGAACTTACCTTTGCGACATCCAATGTCCGCATCACCCACGTAGCCAGGCTCACAGCGACAGATCATTGTGCGCAGGGGCAGTGTGTCGACGACCTCGCAGATGGCATTCGCTCCACATGGATGTGTTACATCGCATGGGTTCTTGCACTCGCCATTGAAGCAGGCCAATTTGCTGGGACATTCCGCATCCATGGTGCAGCCTTCGGGCTTGACCGGCAGCAATTCACAGCGTACTGCTGGATTGCCGCTGTAACCGGCAGGGCAACGGCATTGCGCACGATGATTGTCCACGCGACACTGGGCGCCAATGCCGCAATTGCAGGGATCCTCGCAACGCTCGTTGCGACAAGCCAAATGGAAGGCACATTCATTGTCGTTGCGACACTCGGGTCGCTCGCAACGCAGAAGAGGATTGCCACGATAGCCATCAGGGCAGTGACAGCGGGCACGATGATTGAAGTCCGCGCGACAAATAGCTCCAGTGCCACATTGAGTGAAGGTGCAGGGATCCACGCACTGCTCGTTGACGCAGGCCTCGGTGGGTGCACACTCTCCGTCGGAGCGACAGCCCAGCAGATAACAGTTTTGCAGTGCGTTTCCAGTGTAGCCCTCGTTGCATACGCAGAGCGGACGATGGAGCTGCACGTGGCAGCGTGCCTGCTGTGCACACAGGTTGGATTGCTCGCAGGGATTACGGCAGACTTGATTGACGCAGGCCTTATCGTTGGTGCACTCGCTATCGCTGGTGCATTCCGGCTTAGGTGGATCCAATTGAGGCACTTGACGCACGCATTGAGCATACGGTGAGCCATAAAACTCTGGCGGGCAACTGCAAATGGCCTTGTGATTGATAACACGACAAATGGCGTTGAGCCCACACGCCTGCTGACACGGATCACGGCATTTCTGACTGACGCAAGCGCGATCCCGGGAGCAGTCTTCGTTTGTCACACACTCCGGATAGCTGCAAGTGGCAGCACCGTTGTGTACACGGCAGATACCGTTACTGCGACAAGGCGATGGCTGGCACGGATCAACGTCAACATTGCGTGGCGCTTCGCATTGCACAAATGGATTTCCAATCATGTTGTCGGGACAGGAGCAGATCGGGCTGTGATTGATGGTCTGACAGACAGCGCCATATCCGCACACTCCAATGCAGGCATCGACGCACTTATTATTTACACAAGCTCGATCCTTGGCGCAATCCGAGCTGAGGGTGCATTCAGGTCGACAGCCCTGGCCCAATGGGTTACCGAAGAAGCCGGGGAGACATTCACAGACAGCTTGATCTCGTTGCACGCGGCACACTGAGTTTAGGCCGCACGGCGATGGATAACATGGATCCGAGGCCGGCGGTGGTGTCACCTGACGTGTGCATTGCACAAAGGCGTTGCCCGTATAGCCTGTCGGACAGGAGCAGATTGGAATGTGATTGTTGACGTTGCATATAGCCTCCAGTCCACAGGTGCCGGGACAAGGATCAGCACATTTGTTGCGTATGCAGGCACGATTGGCTGGGCATTCCGAGTTGCCAACGCATTCGGGTCGACAGCCATCATACGGATTGCCTATGTACTCCTGTATACACTCACAAACATAGCTTTCGCCTCGCAGGCGGCACTCGGTGTTGCTGCCACACGGCGATGGCTGGCATGGATTCTTTGGCGTAGGCACTGGCGTTGGCACAGCTGTGAAATCAATATGAAATGTATAAATTAGTTCAAGATTTGGGGTGGGGTGGGGTGGTGAAGAGAGGTCGCCCTGCCTATATACAATATGCAAACTTGTTTGGTTGGACAATTGGTTCTTACGTTGTGGAACTTGCTGGCAAAGTCGGAACGGATCACCGGTCATACCGGCAGGACAATGGCAATTAGGTGTATGTAGGGTAACTCGACAGATTGCGTTTTGACCACAGCTTCCGGGGCATGGATCGCGACACTTCTGACCTATACAGGCCAAATTATTTTGGCACTCGTCATTGTAAGAACATTCGGGTCGGCAACGGGGCGGCGTGCCTTGGAACTCCGGCAGGCAACTACAGCGCGCTTGACCGTTCTCGTTCGTACACTGAGCATTTGGTCCGCATGGCGATGGGTAGCATGGATCACGAGCCTTTTCTGGCTTGCGTTCTATAACAATAGGATTGCACAGCCTGTAGGCATTTCCAGTGTAACCAGCGATGCATTCACAGTGAGCACGATGCTGTACAGCTTGACAAATTGCGTTTAGGCCGCATTGTCCTGGGCAGGGATCCACGCACTTGTTGTTGATGCACGCGTGCTGTTGGGAGCAGTCCGAGCTGGTGTAGCACTCTAGCCGGCAATTGGGAGGCTGACCCAGATATCCAGTGATGCAGGAGCAGATCGCGTTTCCATTTCGCTCTATGCACTGCGAATTGGCTCCACATGGCGATGGTTGACACGGATTGACGATTGGCTCATCCCGCACCGGTGTGCAGTCAATAAATGCATTGCCAGTCATGCGCTCGGGACAGCGACACATGGCAATGTGATTAATGGCGTCGCAAAGAGCGTTTTGGGCACATGTTCCAGGGCACGGATCAATGCATTTATTGCGTACACATGCACGATTTCTGGGGCACTCGGAGTTCAACACGCATTCGGGACGACAACCGATGTACGGATCGCCCCGATAGTCGGGCAGGCACGAACATACACCATTGCGACACTGTGCATTGCTGCCACATGGTGAGGGATTGCATGGATCATCAGGAACTAAAAAAAAGTTGGGTTTACTGTTAGGGGAAACTACCGTGAATTGTAAGAGACTGAGCATACTTGTTGGTGCCGGTGGCGGTGTGGGTGGCAAGAGACGGCAGCTAGTGAAGGGATCGCCTGTATAACCAGCGGGGCACGAACACGTGGGCGTATGATTAATTACATTGCACTGCGCTGCAAAGCCACAAGCACCAGGGCAAGGATCGCGACATTTCTCATTGATGCAAGCCAAATTACTGGGACACTCGGCATTGATGGTGCACTCAGGGCGGCAATTGGGAGCTGCGCCAATAAAGTTGGGCAAGCAGCTACAACTGGCGCCTCCATTCTGTTCACGGCACTGAGAATTGGGTCCACATGGCGATGGCACACACGGCGTAGGTGGCTGCTTAGGTTGATCTGCCTCTTTGTGTGGTGGTATCGGTAAGCAGCGGACGAAGGGATCGCCTGTGTAGCCAGACTGGCAGGAGCATAGTGGACTATGGTTGCGCACATGGCACTGTGCATTGAGGCCACAGGCGCCAGGACAGGGATCTTCACACTTCTGGTTGATACAGGCCTTGTCCGCGGCACACTCGGCACTGATGACACACTCTGGACGACATGCAGGTGGAGTACCAATAAACTGAGGCAGGCAGCTGCAAATCGCTTGACCCTGTGATTCGCGGCACTGAGAATTAGCGCCACAAGGCGACGGCTCACATGGATTTTTATAAACTGGGGGCGTGGCTAAATGGGGGAAAGTTGGGATTAGCTCTCATACGTGTTTGATGGCAAAAGTAAAGCAAAAGCATTGTCTAAAAGCACAAAGCAAATCAAAAGCATTTTAGCTATTTAACAATATATGTCTCACAAAATCATTATGAGTTAAAGTATTCAATGATGCGATGATTAGAGAGAGACAGCGATGGGCCAAGGGCAAAGAGCAAGAAATCGCAGAGCCCTAAATATTAATTGTTGAGACAGAAACAGCCTGAGGGACAACGCAGAGCTGGCGCGTAGAGTTATTGCGATCTGATATAACGAAAAATTGCTTAATTTAAAGCTTAAGGGGTTAAAAGGCATATTGAAAGAAGAGGAAACATGTCATAAAATTGATGAGGAGATTCACATTTCGCGTTTTAGTATTATGTAAAGGTAGACAAAAAGACAGCCCATTCAATTGAGTACTGCAGGGTTCAACAGAGAGAAGAGAAATTGAGGCATAAGAGATAGATTTTAGTGGCATTATTAATTCAGTTTGCAATCTCTCCAAGTTGTTCTTACGTTCTTGTTGGATATAGTGACAGCTGTGGTAGGGATTGCCCACATGATGGGGCTGGCATTCGCACACGGGTACATGATTGATAACCTGACAGTAGGCATTGAGACCACAGACACCAGGGCAGGGATCGCGACATTTTTCATTTACACAGGCCAGATTGTTACCACAATTCGAATTACGTGTGCACTCGGGTCGACAGATCTCATAGGGATTACCATAGTATTCAGGCAGACACTTGCAGACGCTTTGGTCATATTGCGGCTGACAAATGGCATTTATACCACAAGGGTTTGGATTACATGGCACCGGTCTGGATAAAGTCGGCACTGGAGGTGGCTTGGGTCGCATGCATGCTGTATAGGGATCACCTTCATACCCTGGCGGGCAGTAGCAATGCGGGCTGTGGGCTATAGCACGGCACAAGGCCGAATGACCGCAGCTACCCGGACAAGGATCAATGCACTTGCGATTATGGCACGACTTATCAGCGGCACAATCGGCACTGTTAACACATTCAGGTCTACAGTGCGGCGGTGTACCAATGAATTCTCTGAGGCATGTGCACTGTGCACCTTGCTGTATGACCACACATTCTGAGTATGGGCCGCAAGGAGATGGTTGGCAAGGATTCGCTGCGATGGGATCCTTTGCAGGTGGTAATACTGAAAAAACGGAATTAGATATTACTTGGACGTTATGGGATGGATGTGGCATACCTATGGGCTGGCAGGCTATCAGGGGATTGCCCGTTAGCGAAGGCGGACACACGCATAGGGGACTGTGATTGTTAATATGACATATAGCGCGGAAGCCACAGGCACCTGGACAGGGATCTTGGCATCTAAGGTTCGAGCAATACTTGTCAAGAGCGCAATCTGAATTACTACTACACTCTGGACGGCAAGAGGGTGGTGTGCCGAGATATCCAGGTAGACAATAGCAAATCGCTTGCTCATGATAAGCACGGCACTGGGCATTCGGTCCGCACGGTGAGGGATGGCAAGGATGGACTGGCGGCCGTGGTGGTATAACAGCTGGAACTGTACTGACAGTTGAAACAGGCGGTTTTGGCATTGGTAATGGTATTGGATCACAGCGTACAAAAGCATCTCCGTGCATTTGTTCTGGACATGAGCAGGAGGCAATATGATTGTATGTTTTGCAGACAGCATTTTCTCCACAAGTGCCCGGACAAGGATCCACACACCTTTGCCGTCTACACGCCTTATCATTCGCACAGTCTGTATTCAGCACACATTCGGGACGACAGCTCACATAAGGATCTCCTTGATATCCATTCAGACAACTGCATATACCATTGTTGCAAATAGCATTTGGCCCACAAGGCGACGGATAGCAAGGATCTTTTGTTACGGTGGGTTCACGTTGCACGGTTATAGGCGGCGTTCGTTGACATGAATTAAATGGATCGCCAGTGAAACCGGCCGGACAGAAACAGTTGGGCACATGGTTGTGCACCCTGCATAGCGCATTGTATGCACAAGATCCTAAACAAGGATCGCGACACTTTTCATTTACACATGCTAAGTGAGCAGGACAATCCGAGTGCACAGTGCACTCTGGACGGCAATTAGGCGGTGTTCCACTATAATTGGGTAGACAGATGCACGCAGCAACTCCGAAGCGATTGTGGCATTGTGAATGTGGACCACATGGCGATGGATAGCAGGGATTAGTGTCTACACTAGGTGTCACAACGTCATTTATTGGACGGAAACTTGTTGATGGTGCAGGGAGTGAAGGAATATTAACAATACTCGGTTTTTCAGAGAGTGTTTGAAGAGTTGGGTGTAGATCATTGTAAATTGGCCTTTGAGATGTTGGGTACGTCGGTTGTGGTATCGAAGGAATATTGACAATAGGTTTCATGTTCGGGTGCTCATTCGGGCGATTCACATCATATACTGGAAGCTGAGTCGTCGGATATGTTGGTTGAGGTACGGATGGTATATTGATAATTTCCGGTTTTGTTGCAGGTGTTGAACTTGCGTAAGGAGATGGAACGTATATTGGAGGCTGCGTAGTTGGAGATGGTGGATTCGTTACAGAGGGGATATTCACAACTCCAGGTTTACGCGGGGGTGTTGGTTGTGCTGGATAGCTAACATCATAGATCGGTGTTTGATGTGTAGGGAATGTAGGTTGAGCAACAGATGGTATATTGATAACACCTGGCTGTGAGACTGGCAATGATGGTGTCGGTGACGGAACATAGATTGGTGCTTGTGGTGTTGGTGTCGGAGGTATTGGCCGTGGTAGGGACGGAATATTAACAACTCCTGGTATTTGTGGTGGTGGCGGATAGTATACATCATATATAGCTGGTTTAGGAGGCTGAGTAGGTGGAGCGGGTTGTGTTGGTGGTTGCGGCACGGAAGTTATGTAAATAATCTCTGGCTGTGGTGAAGGTGTTGAAGAAACCGGAGATGACGGAACAAATACAGGGGGCTGTGGCGACGGTTGCGGTATCGAAGGAATATTCACTACTCCTGGTTTAGGAGTTGGTTGCGGAGATGGATAACTGACATCATAGTGGGGAGGCTGGGGTGATGGATAAGTTGGTTGTGCTACAGACGGTATGTTCACAACACCCGGCTGTGGTGAAGGTGATGAAGAAACTGAAGGTGAATGTACAAATATAGGTGGCTGTGGAGCTGGTGGCGACGGTTGTGGCAAAGAAGGAATATTCACTACTCCTGGTTTAAGAGTTGGTTGTGGAGACGGATAATTGACATCATAGTGTGGAGGTTGGGATGATGGATAACTTGGTTGTGGTATAGACGGTATGTTGACAACACCCGGCTTTGATGACGGTGTTGAAGAAACTGGTGGTGACGGAACAAATATAGGTGGCTGTGGAGCTGGTGGCGACGGTTGCGGTATCGAGGGAATGTTCACTACTCCAGGCTTAGGAGTTGGTTGCGGAGATGGATAACTGACATCATAGTGGGGAGGCTGGGGTGATGGATAAGTTGGTTGTGGTATAGACGGTATGTTGACAACACCCGGCTGTGGTGAAGGTAATGAAGAAACTGGTGGTGACGGAACAAATATAGGTGGCTGTGGAGCTGGTGGCGACGGTTGTGGCAAAGAAGGAATATTCACTACTCCTGGTTTAAGAGTTGGTTGTGGAGACGGATAATTGACATCATAGTGTGGAGGTTGGGGTGATGGATAAGTTGGTTGTGGTATAGACGGTATGTTGACAACACCCGGCTGTGGTGAAGGTGATGAAGAAACTGGTGGTGACGGAACAAATATAGGTGGCCGTGGAGCTGGTGGCGACGGTTGCGGTATCGAAGGAATATTCACTACTCCTGGTTGAAGAGTTGGTTGCGGAGACGGATAATTGACATCATAGTGTGGAGGCTGGGGTGATGGATATGTTGGTTGTGGTACAGATGGTATGTTGATAACTCCCGGCTGTTGATTTGGAGTTACTGGACTTGGTGTTTTTACAAATACAGGTGCATGTGTTGCTGGATAAGGCGGTTGGGACACCGAAGGTATATTAAGAACCTCCGGTTGTGGTGGCGACGGAATATAATTTGTAGTTGGTTGTGGGTCAGCAGAAACATAAATAACGCCAGGTATGATAATCGGATAGGGTGGAGCTGGTGTGTCATAAATTGGGCGTGCGACAGCTGTTGGAGCTATATTTTCCAAAAAAATATTATTGAATGAACTACTGCACGTTGTATTACATTGAAGCTTACTTGTTTGAGTCTTGTAGCAACGAGTAAATGGATTTCCAGTGTAAGATAGCTGACAATAGCAAATGGGATTATGGTGATGGACACGACATTTAGCATTAATGCCACAGGTGCCTCGACAAGGGTCAATACACCTATGCTGTACACAAGCCTTATCGTAGGGACACTCAGAATTCAAAGTACACTCGGGTCGGCAATAGGGTGGACTTCCATAGAAATCAGGAAGACAAGAGCAAATAGCTTGCTCGTTGCTTTCACGGCACTGAGCATTGGGACCACAAGGTGATGGTACGCAGGGATTGGGGTGACTTATAGGTGCTGAGTTAAAGATAAATGTAAATTTGTTACACGTGTTATGGTAATTCCTTGCAAATGGTTGCTTACATTGCTCTACTGTTGGTAGAGGCCTGCAGTGTATCAGTGGGTTGCCAGTATAGCCGCTAAAGCAAATGCATTGCGGCAGGTGATCAACCACATGACACTCTGCATTAAGCGCACATGTACCAGGGCAAGGATCGCGGCATTTCTGCTGTACACAAGCTCTGTGCGAGGGACAGTCGCTGTTAAGTATACATTCGGGACGACAGGCTTCATAAGGATTGCCGTAGTAATCAGGCAGGCAGCTACAGGAGCCAACGCCGCGGTGGTGACTGCATAGCGCATTGGCGCCACAAGGATTGGGCTCACATGGATTACTAACAGGCTGTTCATACTGTGGTGTTTGTATAGCCGTCGTTGCGGGAGGTGTTATTGAGGGTGGATGTGGCAATTGACAGGAAGTAAAGGGATTTCCAGTAAGTCCAGGGGCACAAACACAATTAGGCTGATGATTGCTGGTTCGACATATCGCGTTGAAGCCGCAGAGACCAGGGCAAGGATCCTGACACTTTCGATTAATGCATGATCGATCGCTAGGGCAATCAGTGTTGGATATGCACTCTGGGCGACAGTAGGGTGGCACGCCTATATATTCGGGTAGGCAACGACAGGTTGCTACGCTCTGATTACTGCTACACTTGGAATGAGGGCCGCAGGGTGAGGGAACGCATGGATCAAGTGGCTCATGTTGGATTACGGCTGGTTTTATTGGTTGGCACTGTACATACGGACTACCCGTGTAACCTGAAGGGCATACACAATGAGGCCTGTGATTTATGACATGGCATTCGGCACGATGCCCGCAAACTCCGGGACAGGGATCGCGACAGCGCAGATTAATGCATGCCAAGCTCAGAGAGCATTCTGAATTAGTTGTGCACTCAGGCCGGCAAGTTGGTGGACTGCCATAATAGCCTGGCAGACAACTACAGATCGCCTGATTTCCAGATGGCTGACAAATTGCATTCGCCCCACATGGTGATGGCTGACATGGCTGAAGTGGCGGTGGGGCTGAGGATATTTGAAGTTGCGGAGCTTGGCATAAAATGAATGGATTACCCTGTAAGCCACTTGGACAGTGACACATTGCCACGTGATTATGGACCTCGCAAATGGCGCCATAGCCACAAGTGCCAGGACAGGGATCTACGCACCGATTTCGCACACAAGATTTGTCTAAGGCACACTCCGTGCTTAACACACATTCTGGACGACACGCCACATACGGATCGCCCTGGTAAAGGGGCAAGCAGCTGCACTTGCCGCCCGCACACTTGGCATTAACACCACAAGGTGATGGTTGGCAAGGATCATCGGCAGCTGGTGTGGGAATAGGTGGTGCTGGGTAACAGCGATGGAATGGATCGCCAATATAGCCGCTTGGACATGTGCAGCCGGGCACATGATTTAACACATTGCATTGAGCGTAAAGGCCACAAGCGCCTGGACACGGATCCCGACACTTCTCATTTATGCACGCACGATGAGCGGCACAATCAGAGTTTTGTGTACATTCGGGTTGGCAGTGCGGGGGCGTGCCATAATATTCAGACAGACAGCTACAAATCGCCTGGCCATTGATCACACGACAATAGGCATTTTGTCCGCATGGAGTAGGCATGCACGGATTACGGTACGGTTCGCGCGCCACAATGGGCTCAAGTATTGGTAAGCAACGCACAAATGCATTGCCAGTCTGGCCTGGGAGGCAAGAGCAATGGGCTCGGTGGTGTACAGCTTGACAGATAGCATTGTATCCACATACGCCGGGACAAGGATCTTGACACTTCTGATTGATACACGCCTTGTCAGTGGGACACTCAGAATTCGCAGTACATTCGGGTCGACAGGTGGGTGGCGTACCAAAGTAATCTGGCAGACAATTACATATTGCATTGCCCTGCAATTCCTTGCACTGTGCATTAGGACCGCAAGGCGAGGGCTCGCAGGGATTCACATATATCACTTTGATGGCTGTGGGGTGGGTGCAAATGGGTGCAAATAATGCATTGTTCATTGAGTTAGTGCAAATTTTTGACAACGGATGCTGAGAATGCTTACGTTCTGCCTGACGCAGTTTGCAATGGCGATATGGATCGCCGACGTAGTTGGGATAGCAGCTGCACAGGGGAACATGGTTGACGACTTGGCACTGTGCGTTGGGCGCACAGCTGCCTGGACAGGGATCACGGCAATGTTGGTTAAGACAGGCCAAATGGCTGGAGCAGTCAGAGTTCACGACACATTCGGGTCGACATCCTTCGTAGGGGTTTCCATAATAGTTCGGCAGGCATTGACAAGCACCAACTCTACCCTGTTGCTTACAGACAGCATTGCTACCGCAAGGACTTGGAGAACAGGGATTAATTTGGTCTTGTTCAATTCGCGGGCGTGGATAGCATTTTGTGAAAGGATCTCCAATATAATCAGCTATGCAAATGCAAGATGGCACATGGCTGATAACTTGACATGTTGCAGCCTGGCCACAGACACCAGGACAAGGATCGCGACACCTTTGTCCAATGCATGCCAATTGGCTGGAGCACTCCGCTGAAGTAACACATTCAGGTCTGCAGTTAGGGGGGGTTCCAATAAAGTTTTCCACGCACTTGCATTGCGCTTGGCTGCCATCTGGTGACGGTGTGCACACTCCGTTGGCACCGCACGGTGACGGCTGGCAAGGATTGACTGGATCACGCTGTACAATTTGAGGCGGCGGCAGTCTTTGGCACAGGGCAAATGCGTTGCCTGTATATCCAGCCGGACAACTGCAATGCGGTGTATGACGTATGACTTGGCAGAGTGCATTTTGCCCACAGGCCCCAGGACAGGGATCGCGGCAATGTTGATTTTGGCAAGCCAAATGAGGGGCACAGTCTGAATTGACGGTGCACTCGGGTCGACAGTGCGGGGGAGTTCCGTAAAAATCTGGCAGGCAGGAGCACACGGCCTGCTCGTTTGCCACACGACATTGAGAATTGCTGCCACAGGGTGTGGGACGGCATGGATTAGCAGGCACGATCGGATCAGCTAAATTTTTGGAATATACATTAGGGAAATGCAACTTTTACAGATAAATCCAATGAAACCTACGTTGTACTAAAGCACACTGCACAAATGCATTGCCCGATGTTCCTGGCGGACAGTGGCACATTGGCACATGATTGCGAACTTCGCAAATAGCACCCACGCCACAGGCACCAGGACAAGGATCAACGCATTTACTACCCTGGCATGCTTTGTCGCGTGCGCAGTCTGAGTTAAGAACACATTCAGGTCGACAGCCTATGTAGGCATTGCCATAGAACTCGGGCAAACACGAGCATTGTCCGTTGGTACAAATGGCATTTGAGCCACATGGTGAGGGATTGCAGGCATCGCGTGGAGGTGGTTCATTTGATGGAGGTATTGGTGTACAGCTCGTGAAAGGGTTTCCTTGATAGCCCATGGGACATCTGCAAATGGGCATATGATTGATGACGCTACATTGGGCAGCATAGCCACAGGAGCCGGGGCAGGGATCGCGACACTTTTCATTCATGCAGGCTAGATGTGAAGCGCAATCGGCGTTTATGACACATTCAGGCTGGCAGTTGGGCGGAGCACCATAGTAATTTGGCAGACAACGACACACAGCTTGGCCGTGTTCAGAGTGACACTGTCCAAAAGTGCCACATGGGGACGGTACACAGGGATCGCGAATGGGATCCTTTGGATAGTCATAAGTGATAGCGGGCGCTGAAAGTTGTTGGGTTAGGATAGTTGGTTTAACTTCAACAGGTGACACCGTCTTACGTATAGTTCTACATCCGGCAAATGGGTCACCCGTAAAACCAGGTGAACAGCTACAATGAGGGCTGTGATTAACACCGCGACAAACTGCATTACGGCCACAGACTCCTGGACAGGGATCAACGCAACGCTGATTACTACAGGCCTTGTCTAGGGAACACTCGCTGGAAATGGTACATTCGGGTCGACAGCCTGGTGGTGTGCCAACAAAGTCACGTAGGCAACTGCAAACGGCCTGCTGATTTGCCTCGTGGCATTTTGAGTTGGGTCCACATGGCGAGGGCCGACAGGGATGAACAGGAACAGGTTCTCGTAAAGCTATTTGTAAAGTCATTGGGTAAATACGCTGCGTTGAAGACACTCTATAATGGATTAGCTTACGTTCGGGTGTAACACTACAGTAGCTATAAGGATTGCCCTCATAGCCACTAAGACAATTGCATTGGGGCAAATGATGACGGACATGGCACACGGCGTTGGGGCCACATATACCCGAACAAGGATCCCGGCAGTGCTGATTAAGACATGCCAACTGGCTGGGGCAATCTGAATTCAAAACACATTCCGGTCGGCAGCCAACATAGGGATTGCCATAAAACTCTGGCAGGCATTGGCATGCTCCAGCGCTATTCGATTCGGTACAGATAGCATTTGAGCCACAAGGGTTTGGTGAGCAAGGTGTTAGGGGTTCGATCACATCACGCTGTACGTCGCAACCGATGAACGGATTGCCAATGTGTCCACTTATGCAGTTGCACATGGGTGTATGATTAATAACATAGCATTCGGCATTGCTGCCACAAACACCAGGGCAAGGGTCACGGCATTTCTGATTAAAGCAAGCCAGATTCGTGGGGCAGTCAGCGCTGCTTACACATTCGGGCCGACAGTTTGGCGGAGTTCCAATAAATCCAACAAGGCAGCTGCACTGAGCATTGTTTCCAACGTTGCGGCATTCGGAATTGGGCCCACAGGGCGACGGTCTGCAGGGATCATTCACATCATGTTGAATTGGCTGTGCCGGCTGCTGATGACATTCAATGAAGGGATTGCCTGTGTACGAGTTTATGCATCGACAGATTGGACTGTGGTTTAGCACTCTGCACTCAGTATTCTGGCCACATGCACCCGGACAAGGATCAATACAACGCTGTTGAAGGCAAGCTAAGTGCATCGGACACTCCGTGTTGCTAATGCATTCAGGTCGGCAAGACGGTGGCACTCCAACGAATTGTGGCAGACAAGAGCAAATGGCTTGTCCATTTATGTTACGACATTGTGCATTCGCTCCGCATGGCGACGGTTGGCAAGGATCGGATATCAGAATTGGCGGTGGTGGCGGCAATGGTGAGCACAGCGCAAAAGCATTGCCTGTCATTCCAGCTGGACAGTGGCACATGGCCACATGGTTGTGTACCTCGCAAATGGCATTTGAACCACATGTGCCTGGGCATGGATCAACACATTTTTGGCGTACGCATGCCAGATTCTGGGCGCATTCCGTGTTCAATATGCACTCGGGCCGGCAACCAATCAATGGGTTGCCATGGTAATCGGGTAGACAGCTGCATTGTCCCTGGCGACAAATAGCATTGGCTCCGCACTGTACATGCAGACAGGGATCATCAGCCAGCACGGGTGGTTTTGGTGGTGGTGCTTGACAGGAAGCAAACGGATTGCCAGTTAATCCTGGTGCACACTGACACACTGGTATGTGATTAATGACCACACACTGTGCGTTGAAACCACATGCTCCTGGACATGGATCGCGGCAGCGCTGTTGTTGACAAGCCAGATGAGCGGCACAATCCGCGCTGATGCTACATTCGGGTCGACAATTGGGTGGGCTACCAAAATAGTTGCGTATGCAACTGCAAACAGCTGTGCCATGATGTTCACGACAATCGGCATTTTGACCACATGGCGATGGAATACAGGGATTCTTATAAGTATCCAACTGTACAGGGGATGGGGCTGTGAACAGGGTAAGTAATTATGAAATATGGAGCCTATACAGATAACTCGGTAAGTCTTACGTGGCACGGGATAGCAGCGCGTGAACGCATCACCCTGGTAGCCTTGACGGCAACTGCAAATTGGTGCATGATGGTAAACACGGCAATCGGCGTTTGTACCACAAACGCCAGGACATGGATCTCGACACTTTTGATTAACGCAGGCCTTATCCGAAGGACACTCGCCACTGGTTACACATTCGGGCCGACAATTGGGAGGAGTCCCCACATACTCTGACAAACAGGAGCAGATCGCCTGTTCGTTCTTTTCAAGACACTGGGAATTGGGACCACAGGGTGAAGGCTGACAAGGATTTACATATTCTTTCGAAATTGCTAAAGGACAAAATAGGTTTTAGAATCCATATATGAATTTGATTTTGGGTTTGCTGTAAACTCACGTTTCTCGGGAAGCTGGCAATAACGATATGGGTCACCTACGAAATTGCTTAGGCAATGGCATGTGGGCAGATGGTTAAGAACTCGACAAGCGGCATTTAGGCTGCACACACCAGGACAAGGATCGCGACATTTTAATTGCTGACAAGATTTGTCTGACGGACAGTCACTATCAGTGACGCACTCGGGTCGACAAGCCTCGTATGGATTGCCATGGTAGTCGGGTAAGCATTGACAAGATCCAGCGTTTCCCTCCTGACGACATACCGCATTGGCGCCGCACGGATCGGGATAACAAGGCTGGATGCGCTCCTCTTGTTTAATTATGGGCTCTTGGCGGCAAATGGTGAACGGATCGCCCGTATAACCCGGAGCACAGTAGCACATGGCAACATGGCTGAGCACATGACAGATGGCATTGGAGCCGCAAGAGCCTGGACATGGATTCACACATTTCTGGCTTACGCACGCTTGATCAAAGTTGCATTCTGAATTGGTAACACACTCCGGTCGGCAATTTGGCGGTTGTCCAATGTAGTTGGATAGGCAGCTGCATTGGGCCTGATTACCTACAGTACGACAATCGGCGTACGGGCCACAGGGTGAAGGATGACAGGGCTGCTTCACAGGAATAATATCGCGCTGCGGTGGTATGGGTGTACAGCCAAGGAAGGGGTTGCCTATGTATTGTGCAGCACAACTACATATTGGTGCATGATTTACTACTTGGCAGATAGCATTATATCCACATGTGCCTGGGCACGGATCAATGCAATGTTGCTGCTGACATGCCAAGCTTGGTAGGCAGTCCGAATTCCGTGTACATTCCGGTCGGCAGTTAGGTGGGGTGCCTACATAATCCTCAATGCAAGTGCAAACGGCGTTGTCATTGAAAACGCGGCATCGACTGTTGGGGCCACATGGCGAGGGTGCACAAGGATTTATAGGCGGTTGATTTTGAACAGGCGGTGTATTACATTGAATGAAGGCATTGCCAATCATTCCATCCGGGCAGCGACACATGGCTATATGATTGAGTACATCGCATATGGCATTGGGCGCACAAGTGCCTGGACAGGGATTGATACATTTGTTACGAACGCATGCACGATCCCGCGGACAGTCGGTATTAAGCACGCACTCTGGTCGGCAGCCCACATAGGGATCTCCTTGATATTCGGCTATGCATGTACATTGGCCATTTTGACACTGTGCATTAGATCCACAGGGTGATGGATTACACGGATCATCAGGTACGACAGGTTTGGCTATTGATAAAATGGCAAAATAGTTGACAACGATGGATTTATCATCTGTGCTGTTATTCTTACGTGGCTCACGCTGGCAGAAGGAAAATGGATCACCTATGAATCCGTCTGGACACTGGCAGCTAGGGACATGATTTCGCACAGTGCAAATAGCATTGTATGCACAAGAGCCTGGGCAAGGATCAACGCAACGTTGGTTTATGCAAGCCGAATTGAGCAGACATTCGGCACTCTGCGTACACTCAGGTCGACAGTTCGGCGGTACTCCAAAGTAACCAGCCAGACAGCTGCACACAGCTTGGTCATTTGACCGACGACACTGGGCATTAGCTCCACAGGGCGATGGCAGACAGGGATCGCGCACAGGTTCATGTAGCAGCTGAGTGGGAGGCGCTAAGATAAGGTACCATATAAATGGGTCAGTAGAAGTGGGACAATTCGTTGACATAAAGTGACTTACGGGGTATGGGATAACAACGTGTGAATGGATCTCCAGTAAATCCTGACTGGCATGTACACAACGGAGCATGATTTGTGGCATGACAATGTGCATTGCTGCCGCATGCGCCTGGACAAGGATCAACACATTTATGTTGTACGCAAGCCTTATCAAAGCTGCATTCTGATGAAAGTGTACACTCAGGCCGACAGCCAGGCGGACTGCCCACATACTCGGGTAAGCAAGAGCAGACAGCATGCTCATTGAGCTCTTTGCATTGACTGTTGGGACCACATGGTGAGGGTTGGCAGGGATTAATATACTCGCGAATGGCTAAATAAAAATTGCAATGTATTCTAATGGAGTTGAAGGCAAACCAATTAGCTGCTTACGTTTCTCTTCTAGACTGCAGTAACGATATGGATCGCCCACATAATTGTTGAGGCAATTACAAGTCGGCAAATGATTGCGCACATAACATTCGGCATTGTAGCCACAGGCTCCCGGACAAGGATCGCGGCACTTTTGATTAACGCAGGCTTTATTAGAAGCACAATCTGAATCAAGGACACATTCTGGTCGGCAAGCTTCGTAGGGATTTCCAAAATACTCGGGCAAGCATTGGCATGAGCCAATGCCATTTCGTTGATGACACTCGGCAAATGTACCGCAAGGATTGGGATTGCAGGGTTGAGCCACTTCAGGTGGATCGTATTGAATTTGTTTGCATAGAGAGAATGGATCGCCGGTATAGCCTGATAGACATAAGCACATAGCGCTATGACTAAGAACACGGCACTCAGCATTCAGACCGCAAAGACCCGGACAAGGATCCGTACAACGATTGTTTCTGCAAATCTGCGATGAAGCGCAATCTGAGTTGGTCAAGCATTCGGGTCGGCAGTTGGGTGGGGTTCCAAAGAAGTTCTCTAGGCATGAACAAGAGGGAGTAGCTCCATTGCGACGGCATTCACTATTGGGACCACAAGGTGAAGGTTGGCATGGATCCTGAGGTGTTATATCTCGCAACGGTTCCACTATAGTTTTAACAGTTTCGTCAATTATATACATTATTTTGATGTACTGTGAAAACTTACTAATTCTGTGACACTGAACAAACGGATTGCCTGTGTAGCCAGGCTGACAGCTACAGAAGGGACTGTGACTAACTACCCTGCATTCTGCATAAGCGCCACACGTGCCAGGGCAAGGATCGACACATCGTTGGTTCTGGCATGCCAGGCTAGGTGCACAGTCATAGTTGGTGGTACATTCTGGGCGGCAAGATGGTGGCATGCCGTAATAGTTTGGTAAACAACTACAAATAGCTTGACCTTGACGTTCGCGGCACTCGGAGTTTGCACCGCAAGGTGACGGCTGACAGGGATTCTGATAAACAGGGGCTAAAGCGTGATTTCACTTGATTAGTTATTTTGTCGCTTCAGTTACAGTTTCTAAACCTACTTTGTATGGGACTGCACTGAATAAAAGCGTTACCAGTCATTGACACTGGACAGTGACACATGGCAATGTGATTGACAACTTCACAAATTGCGCTTACTCCACAGGTACCTGGGCAGGGATCTAGGCACTTTTGTTGAACACAGGCGAGATTTCGAGGACATTCAGCGCTCAATATGCACTCTGGACGACACGCGATGTAGGGATCGCCCTGATAATCAGCAATGCACGCGCATTGCCCGTCTCCCGAACAGATAGCATTGCTACCGCATGGACTGGGATTACAAGGATCTCTAGGTTCGTTATAAGTTGGGGGCGCTGTAGGGAAGGTATTAGAAGTTGATCTACTCTGTACGTTAATGTCTTTTCCGTATAGCTTACGTGGTGCAGGTCGGCAAGCCACAAAGGCATCGCCCACGTAGCCATGAAGGCAAACACAGTTGGGCGTGTGATTGATAACACGGCACTCTGTGCTCTGGCCGCAAGCTCCTGGACAAGGATCGCGGCACCGTTCACCAATGCAAGCCAGATGACTGGCGCAATCTGCATTGATGGTACACTCAGGTCGACAATGGGGTGGGGTACCATAATAGTTGGTCTGGCAAGAGCAAATGGCTTGACCATGTTGATTACGACATGTGGCGTACAGACCACACGGTGAGGGTACGCAAGGGTCGCGATAAGGCACCACATCTCGAACTGGTGGTGGAGCTAATTTTAACACAAATACTCGTTACATCAACTTATAATATATGCACAAAACATGTCTTACGTGTTGGTCGGGGTAGGCAGCGAACGAATGGATCGCCCATGAGACCTGGAGGACACATACAAATTGGGCTGTGGTTGCGCACCTGACATACCGCCTGTTGGCCACAAACACCCGGACATGGATCAACACACTTGCGATTAATACATGCCTGGGTGGCTAAGCACTCAGCGCTAGAGGTACATTCGGGTCGGCAATTGGGTGGTACTCCCTTAAACTCGGGCAAACAGGAACAAACCCCTTGGCCCTGAACTTCACGACATTGGGCATTCGAGCCACAGGGCGAGGGCACACATGGGTTTACATACTCATGAACAATCGCTAGCGGTTGGGTTAGGCAAATAGATAAGTACGTTTTCAATTAGTAACTACAATGCCACTACGAGTTGGTTAGACGAATCTACAAAATAAATTGGAACTAGCTTACGTTCTGCTGGCTGGTTACAGTAGCGATACGGATCTCCAACATATCCCGCGAAGCAGGAGCACATGGGTGTATGATTAACAACATTGCATTCAGCATTTTGTCCGCAGCTACCAGGACAGGGATCGCGGCACTTTTGTTGCTGACACGCACGATTTGAAGGGCAATCCGAATTGAGTATACATTCCGGTCGACATCCCTCGTAAGGATTGCCAAAGAAATCAGGTAGGCATTGGCAGGCTCCGGCACCATTGCGTTGTATACACTCGGCATTGGAGCCACATGGTGATGGCTGGCAGGGATTGATAATTTCCACATCCTTTTCTATTGGTTGACATTGTGTAAATGGATCGCCCGTCAGTCCGGCGTCACAAACACACATAGGCGTATGTGAGATAACACGACAAATGGCATTGGCTCCACAAAGACCAGGACACGGATCGCGGCATTTTTGATTTATACACGCACGATTGCTGGGACATTCGGAGTTCGCGACACATTCGGGCTTGCAATAAGGCGGTGAGCCCACATATCCTGCTAGACAGGTGCAAGATGGTGTCTGCCCAATAGCGCGACATTCGGCATTTGCGCCACAAGGTGATGGACGACATGGATCTTGAGGCTCAATGTCACGTTGAGGAGGCTCAACAATTAGTTGGCAGCCCACAAACGGATTACCCGTATAATGAGGCAAACAGGTACAGAAGGGATTATGATTGACTACACTACACTGAGCACTGCGACCACAAGCGCCCGGGCACGGATCGATACACTTTTGATTGACACAGGCTAGTTGGGCAGCACATTCCGAATTACTAGTGCACTCTGGACGACAAAGTGGTGGTGTGCCAATATAGCCAGGTACACAGGAGCAGACAGCTTGCTGATTCGCTTCTCGGCATTGTGAATTCGGTCCACATGGCGAAGGCTGGCAGGGTTGTACAATGACAGGTGCTGTAAAGTAAATGATGCATAGAAATCTCTGCTCTGTTTGGTCAATTTGGAAGAGCAGAATATTTACGTGGAATTGGATGACAGTGCAGGAATGCATTTCCTGCATAACCTTCAGGACATGTACACATCGGTATGTGATTGAGCACGGTGCACAGCGCATTTGGAGCGCATGTGCCTGGACAGGGATCGAAACATTTGTGAAGAGCGCATGCTCTATCTCGCGGGCAATCTGAGCTGGTAAGGCATTCAGGACGACAACCGCTGTAAGGATCGCCTAGATAGTCTGTCAGACAGGTGCAGACACCGGCATTGCATACAGCGTTTGGACCACATGGCGAAGGATTGCAAGGATCGTCGGATTCTACAGCTACAAATTGAACAATAATGAAGCTGTTGATACTGCTTTTTCATTGCCTAGCTTACGTTTTGGTGGTGGTTCCGGTTGACAGTGACTAAAGGCATCCCCAGTATAACCAGCTGGACAAGTGCAACTGGGTGTATGATTTATAACATTACAAATAGCACCAAAGCCACAGGAGCCCGGACAGGGATCGCGACACTTTTCATTAATACAGGCCTGACTGCTGGGGCAGTCTGAGTTGATTCGACACTCGGGGCGGCAGTTGGGCGGTACTCCCAAATAACCAGGCAAACAGGAGCAGGATGGTGCTTCACCGCGTGGACGGCACTCAGCGTAAGAGCCGCAAGGTGAGGGCACGCAAGGGTCAATCGGTTGTTTTTGCACAATTGTAGTAGGCGGTGCCGCTACATCCAGATTGGAATGGTTAGAATCGCATAACTGAAGGCAAGCAGATTACTTACGAGGTATGGGTAGACAGCGGTAGAAAGCATCGCCCGTAAAACCAGTGCGACACGAACAAATTGGACTATGATTAACTACACGGCATAAAGCTTGATCACCACAAGTGCCTGGACAGGGATCAACACACTTCTTGGCCACACAGGCCTTGTCTGCCGCACACTCGGACGAGATGGTACACTCAGGTCGACAGGTTGGTGGTGCACCCACATACTCAGGCAAGCATGAACAAACAGCCTGTTCATTGCTCTCTCGACACTGAGAATTGGGGCCACAGGGAGAGGGCTGACAGGGGTTCACATATTGCTTGATAGCTATAGATGGAAAGGGCATTAATGACTAATATTGTTCCAATAGAAGAGGCATGAGTAGTCTTACGTTGCCGTTCTTGTTGGCATAGGCGATATGGATCACCACTGTAACCAATTAAGCAGCTGCAGCTGGGCACATGATTGAGCACATTGCATACAGCATTCGGACCACAGGTTCCGGGGCACGGATCTTGACACTTTTGTTGCTGGCAGGCACGGTTCGATGGACAATCAGAGTCGAGCACACATTCTGGCCGGCATCCCTCGTATGGATTTCCAAAGTAACCCGTCAGGCATTGACATGAGCCAGCATCCTGTCGGGATGTGCATCGAGCATTTGCGCCACATGGACTTGGATTGCATGGATCCAACTGGTCCAATTGCTGAATTCTTTTCACCACACACTGTACGAAGGGATCACCCTCCATATTGTCGGGGCAGTAGCAGCTTGGTGTATGTGAAAGTACTCGGCATACAGCAGCCTGCCCACATAAACCAGGACAAGGATCCCGACACTTTTGTTGTATGCAAGCCTGATTTGTTGGGCATTCCGAGCTAGTAACACACTCTGGTCGACAGTTCGGCGGTGCTCCAATGTAGTTTGGCAGGCAAGTGCAAGAAGGTGTTTCGTTTATCTCCCGGCACTCGGCAAAAGGTCCACAAGGAGATGGCTGACAGGCTTGGCGCGGTGGAGGCGTTGGGGGCTCAATAATCGGCTGGCAGCTAACAAATGGATTACCCGTATGGCGATCCAGACAACTACAAAATGGACTGTGGTTTGTCACATGGCACTGGGCATTGCGACCACAGACACCGGGACATGGATCACTACACTTCTGATTAAGGCAAGCCAAGTTCAATGGGCATTCCGAGTTCGATGTGCATTCAGGTCGACAGAATGGTGGGCTACCTATAAAAGACGTAATGCAAGAACAGATGGCTTGTTGATTTATCACGCGACATTGTGAGTTTGGTCCGCAAGGCGTTGGCTGGCAAGGATTTTGAACGACGTCGAGTTCTAAAAAAATGATAATACGCTGTAGAGGCGAAACGGAAACACGATGTTGATGATGGCTTACGTTGCACTGGGCTACAAGACACAAATGCATTGCCTTCCATGCCATCTGGACAGCGGCAGTTGGGTATGTGATTAAGCACCTCGCAAATGGCAGTGGTCGCACAAGTGCCTGGACATGGATCCACACACTTATGACGCACACAGGCAAGATTGCGGGCGCAATCTGTGTGCAGTACACATTCTGGGCGGCAACCCACGAAAGGATCTCCTTGGTATTCAGAAATGCAGGTGCATTGACCATTGCGACATTGGGCATTAGCCCCACATGGCGAAGGGTTGCAAGGATCCTGAGGTATAGGCGGAGCTTCAACTGATGGATAAGCTAAGTATTAAATATTCTGCTAATGCATTGAATCTCATAACATTCTTACTTCTTTGAGGTGGTTCTGGATTACAGACAACAAAGGGATCACCGATATAACCCACTAGACAGCTACAAATCGGAGTGTGATTAATCACATTGCACTGTGTGTTCAGGCCACAGGAACCAGGGCAAGGGTCGCGACACTTTTGATTTATGCATGATTGATGACTCGGGCATTCGGCATTGATAGAGCACTCTGGTCGGCAGTTTGGTGGGGTGCCCAGATAGTTTGGCAGGCAGGAACATGATGGGGTTCCATAAACATCACGACATTGTGAGTTCGCACCACAAGGCGATGGAACACAGGGATCAAGAGGCTCTCGTTCGATTGTCACAATAGGCGGAGCTAAAAATGTTTTGAAAGTATCCATTAGATTTGGGTACTTTGAGTTGATAATAGTGGGCTTACGAGGCAGTTTATAGCAACGTGTAAAAGCGTCGCCTGTAAATCCATTTAAGCAAGTGCAGATAGGACTGTGGTTTCGTACACGGCACTCGGCCTGTTGGCCGCAGACATTGGGGCATGGGTCAACGCATTTTCGATTCACACACGCATTATCAGCAGCGCATTCGGAGCTACTAGTACATTCGGGCCGACAAGCTGGTGGACTACCAATAAACTCAACTAGACAGGAGCAGACAGCTTGCTCGTTAACTTCGCGGCAGCGCGAATTAGGTCCACAAGGTGATGGCTGACAAGGATTCACGTAGACACGTTCGGCTATAAGAAATCTTGTATAAACAGTCGGCTCTACTGCGAGGTTCGGCAGGGTAGGCTTACGTGGTTCGTTTTCTATAATACGGCAAATGCTGTACGGATCTCCAGTGTAGCCATTTAGACAATTGCATGTGGCCAAGTGATTAATAACTTGACATTCGGCGTTCTGTCCACATGTGCCAGGGCAGGGATCGCGGCATTTCTGCTGCTGACAAGCTCTGTTTGAAGGACAATCTGAGTTGGTTACGCACTCCGGCCGGCAGCCTTCGTAAGGATTGCCAAAGTATTCAGGAAGACACTGACAAGAGCCAGCTCCACCACGTTCTTCACACTTCGCATTGACGCCGCACGGACTTGGGTTACAGGGCTGTATCCGTTCGATCTGTGTTTCTCTTATGGGGTTGCACTGGGCAAAAGGATCGCCAGTGAATCCGCTATCACAAAGGCACATAGCTGTATGACTGAAGGTGCGACAGTTTGCATTAATCCCACATAGTCCTGGACATGGATCCACGCATTTCTGATTAACGCACGCCTGGTTAGTAGCACACTCTGAGTTAGATATGCATTCTGGTCGGCAGTTCGGCGGAGACCCCAAAAATTCAGGCAAACAAGAACAGGATGGCGAATCACCTGAGACACGGCACTCAGAGTTGGGGCCACATGGCGAGGGTTGACATGGATTTTGAGGTGTGACATCATGTTGGGGAACTACTGTAAGAAATCGATAAGGTATGCCTGCCAAGTATCCAAAAATATGAGATAGCTTACTAATCTGTTCACAGCGCACGAATGGATTGCCTGACATGCCAGCGGGGCAACTGCAGAAAGGACTGTGGTTCACCACATTGCATAGAGCATTGAAGCCGCAAGTGCCGGGACAAGGATCGCGGCACTTCATGTTCTGGCATGCTTGATTGGCTGCGCAATCCGAATTGGTAACACATTCTGGACGACATTGCGGTGGACTGCCTACATAATCAATCAGACAAGAGCACACGGCAGTTTCTTGCACAACACGACACTGGCTATTAGGTCCACAAGGTGATGGTTGACAGGGATTCTGTGGCGGGGGTGCTGGTACTAAGCGGCATTCAAAGAATGCATTGCCTGACATTTGATCAGGGCACCGACAGATGGGCACATGATTTTTCACCTCACAAATTGCATTCACACCACAGGTACCTGGGCAAGGATCGATGCATTTATTACGAATGCAGGCACGGTTCTGTGGGCAGTCTGTGTTGAGAACACACTCTGGGCGACACCCAACATATGGATCACCCTGGTATTCGGCTATGCAGGTACATTTACCATCATTACATTGTGCATTGGCACCACATGGTGATGGATTGCAAGGATCGTCCCTAACAGGAGGTGTAGTTGCTGTAAAAAGTAGAAATGGTGAGCATTGTAGCAATCCTTTTGGAGTTTTAGCTGGACACGTACGTTGCGGTGGCTTTGGATTGCAGTTTGTAAACGGGTTACCAATATAGCCGTCAATGCAAGCACAAAGCGGTGTATGGTTTATAACACTACAAATTGCATTTAAACCACAAGCGCCTGGACAGGGATCGCGGCATTTCTGATTAATGCATGCCTGCTGACTGGGACACTCGGAATTAATGGTGCATTCTGGACGACAGTTGGGTGCTTGACCAATGGACGTAGCTAAGCAGGAACACGCTGGAACTCCATTGATGTTGCGGCATTCAGAGTGTGGGCCACAGGGTGTGGGCACGCAGGGGTCGCGCAAAGGCTCTTGTTGCACCTCGATTGGCAGGGCTACAGTACAGAAATAGATTTGGGTACAGTCCACATAACATTTCGGCGAAGATTTGGCCTTACGTGGTATAGGGAAGCATTGGGTAAAGGCATCACCAGTGAATCCACTGATGCAACTGCAGATTGGGCTGTGATTGCGTACTCGACAAATTGCATTGTTGCCACAGGTGTTGGCCACGCAGGGATTGATACATTTCTGATTCAGACAGGCCTTGTCTGCAGCACATTCCGATGAGATGGTGCACTCAGGTCGACAGGCTGGTGGGACACCAATGAACTGGGGTAGGCAAGAGCAGACGGCCTGTTCATTGGTAACGCGACACTGCGAGTTGGGACCACACGGTGTGGGCTCACATGGATTAGTGTATTCATTGCGTATAGCTACAGCAAATAAGATGTGCAATAATTAGGATTGTGATTTTAACAAGTTGGCGGCGAGTTGCTTACGTTCCACAGGACGCGTACAAAGACGATACGGATCGCCAATGAATCCAGGCAGACAATTACAGGATGGTAGGTGATTGACTACTTGACAATCGGCATTTTGACCACAGGTGCCAGGGCACGGATCCTGACATTTTTGCTGTTGGCAGGCACGATTCGATGGACAATCAGAGTCAAGAACACACTCTGGACGACAACCATCGTAGGGATTGCCATAGTATTCAGGTAGACATTGACAAGATCCAGCTCCGTCTCGTTCGCGACAAATAGCATTCGCGCCACATGGGCTCGGGCTGCATGGCGTACGCACTTCGATATCTCGTTCGATTTCTGGACTGCATTGGACAAATGGGTCCCCAGTGAAACCTTGCTGGCAGACGCATTGCACCACATGACTGACGACGCGGCAGTCAGCATTCAGGCCACAGCGGCCTGGGCATGGATCAACGCACTTCTGGTTAATACAAGCCAGTTGGCTGTTGCAATCTGAGCTGGTGACACACTCCGGTCGACAGTTTGGTGGACGCCCTATATAAGTTTCGAGACAGGAACAAGCTGGCGCTTCTCCAATAGGTCGACATTGCGAGTAAGGGCCGCAGGGGGATGGCCGGCATGGATCGATTGGGTCTACATCGCGCACAGGTTCAACTGGGGATGAGCTATTATTGTAGAAGATTTTTTAGCTACACATGAAATGTACGCTTACTTTGTGGCTGGCAACGTATAAAGGGATTTCCGGTGAAACGCGCAGGGCAGGTGCAGAACGGACTGTGATTGACAACCGCACAATTGGCGCCCACGCCACAAGTACCAGGACATGGGTCACCACAACGCTGATTGAGGCACGCTTGAGTGGGTGCACACTCGGCATTGGAAGTACATTCTGGTCTACACGTGGGTGGAGCGCCAATGAAGGTTGGCAAACAAGAACATACAGCCTGCTGGTTGACTTCGCGGCACTGAGAATTTGGACCACATGGCGATGGTCGGCAAGGATTAGTGTCCACAACAATTTCTGTAGATAAGTTTCAACCATAAATAAGGCAGAACAAATTAAGAATAACAAGGTCGACGTACTAGGCACGGGTGTACAGCGTATAAAGGCGCTGCCTGCGGTACCATCGGGGCATCTGCACATGGGTATATGATTGATTACATCGCAAATAGCGTTCTCGCCACAAGTTCCCGGACACGGATTGAGACATTTGCTGCGCAGACAGGCCTTATCGCGCGGGCAGTCGGAATTGAGGACACATTCTGGACGACAACCAACATAGGGATCTCCATGGAACTCGGGCAAACATGTACATACACCGTCTCTACATTGTGCATTAGGACCACACGGTGATGGTTGGCAGCGGTCAACGTATTCGTCTAAAGATCATAAGCAATTAGGGATATGTGATCCTAGTGTTTTCTTTTTCTTTTTTTTTTTCGTAAACTCACTTAATACAGGCTCTGGCGGAGCCGAACGACAGCTGCTAAACGGATCGCCTGTATAACCTGTTGGACAAGTACATATGGGTGTGTGATTGACAACATTGCATTCCGCAGCATAGCCGCAAGAGCCGGGACATGGATCTATACACTTTTCGCGAATACATGCCATATTCGAGGCGCACTCTGCACTGATAGTGCACTCGGGTCGGCAATTTGGTGGAGTGCCTACATACTCCGGTAGACAGGTGCAAGATGGAACACCTTGCACATTGCGACACTGGCTATTGAGCCCACAGGGTGTGGGTACACAAGGATCGCGTTCAACACGTTCAATGACAGGTGCGGGTGCTAAATTGAGAGAATTAACATTACAATTCGAGAATCGCCTTCAACTGCAACTAAATTTCTTACGTGGCATAGCATAGCAACGTGTGAAAGCATCGCCGGTGAAACCTCGACGACACTGGCAAAGTGGACTATGATTACGCACACGGCACTCGGCATTAATGCCGCAGGTGCCCGGGCAAGGATCCTGACAACGTTGACTTATGCATGCTTTATCAGTGGGACATTCGGTGCTCAATACACACTCGGGTCGACAGTTGGGTGGCAGACCGATGTACAGTTCAAGACAGGAGCAAACCGCTTGGCCGTTAAGCTCGCGGCACTGGGAATTGGGGCCACAAGGTGAGGGTCGACAGGGTTGAGTGGGTTCGGCTTGCCGTATAGCTGTAAATGGTATCTTGTAGTAGTTGTTAATCTGCAGACATGGGTAGAGATGGGTCTTACGTTGAGCAGGTTCCACATGACAGTAACGATACGGATCACCGGTGTAGCCGCTGCGGCACGTGCACGTGGGTAGATGTGCCGTTACGCGGCAATCGGCATTTGTACCACATGTGCCAGGGCAGGGATCGCGACACTTTTGCTGCTGGCATGCCTTATTCGATGGACAGTCGGAATTACGTACGCATTCCGGTCGACACGACTGGTACGGATCACCAAAGTAATCGGGCAGGCATTGGCAAGCGCCAATGCCATTGCGCTCACGGCAAACGGCGTTCGATCCACAGGGATTTGGTTCACATGGTGTGATCTGTTCATTGACTATTTTCTCTGTACGCGGGAAAGACAATTAGGAGCAACAGAGCGGGGGTGGAAGAAAAGAGAGTTTTGGCAATAACTTTAATAACTGTTCTTTAGTTTTCAGGGTTTAGTACGAACAAACACACCTGGCAATTGCTTTAGTTTTAAGCATTTGATTTGCAGTTCATTATTCCAATTGGGTGTTTGGTTTTTATTTTGTTGGCAGTGAGATTAGAGCACGGATTAAATGTTGGCATTTTCCAATTAATTTATTTTGAATTTTGACGCAAAAAGTTTCTTTTTGCGCGGCTGGTTTTAGTTTTAGTGTTGTTAAACGCAGTGCGTTGCAGTGAGTTGCATATTGTGGTGCAGTGCGCAGTGTGTGTGCAGGGTTGCATAATGTAATATGCGCAGTATGGTTTCATACGTTTTGTGACGTCATTAAAACAAGTGTTTCGTGTCATCTTATATCAATCGATTTATTGCATTTGTTAAACGAATTAATTGCTTGGCACTACAGAGTTACAAATCTAAGTTCTTAAACATAGTATATTAACTAATTACTAGTAATCAATAAGCGCTTTTTAGTTTTATGTAGCCTTTGGTAATTGTTGATAATCCTTTGGCGAGCCGATGTTACAATTATGGTATATAAAGGGCACAAATTTTGGGCGATAACAATGCAGTACTCAATTTCGAAGGGAGTTTTTGTCTTTCGGTATTTTAAGAATTTTCAATTTCAGGTTAAATAATCGAATTCAGAGGTTAAGTATTGATAAATTGTACGCATTTGGGTCAAACAAATAGGTATAAGTATAAGCATTTCATGGGTCCGAATTCAATTCATACAGCAGGGCCAAAATATTACTTCCCAAAGCATCAAAAACGACAGAGTCAGAGGGGTTAGGGCAATTCAAGGCGTTTTGTTGAGGCATTTTACTTATACATATATAGTGTGGCAAAGAGGCGTGGCAAGTTTGCATATTGTATTGAGGCGTTAAAGGCGTTTAAAAGCAAATATAATATGGTATTAAAAATATAATCTTAAACTAATTAAAAATATTGACTACTGCCGCACACAAACACTTCCTCGGCCAGCACCAATTCAGACAACTCGTACAGAACTGTGCGACCTTAGATTTGCATTTCGCTCCAGTGTTGATAAACAATAATGAAATGATGATATATTTGAAAACACATATTTTGCAATGCAGTGTGCTTGTGCGTGCAATAAACAAAACTTTTAATGTAAATTCGTGTAAAATGTGTGTATAAAAATCTCAAAATCAAAGCGCATTAAAAGAAGTTGACAGTTTGGCAGTAATTTGTTCAATTTGAAAAATAAAAGGCGAGTGCGATTTATTTTAAATTTAAATATCGCAGTAATTAAATTTACGATGTGTACGTTAAATACAATAATATATTTAATAATATTTTAAGTAAATTTCCAAAATGTAAGAAAAATGAATAAATTTTACATTTGTAAACTTTTTTAATGCGCATTTAAAACATGTGAAACTGGATTTCTTTTTTGTTTTTTTTTTTTTTTTTTTTTTTTTTTTTGAAGATAATTTTAATTTGAGATCAGGGGCAATATATGATAATAATATAATATGGCACGATTTTAAAGAATTTTATTTCAGTTTCACATTCGGATTTCCCTATCAAGGCGTAAACAAATGCGAATACGTGTAATTGCAGTGATTCTTCAATAAAGCTTTATCTTTTAGACGGGTGTTCAACACTTTTGGGCAGTGGACATTGATTTAAGCAACCTTAACCAAGCTAGTTTACGCCTTGACCTAACTACGGGTGTGTTGTGTGTGATAAATGAAAACGGGTTCCTACCTTGTTCCTGTTGACAGCCGGTGAACGGATCTCCTGTATAGCCCACATCGCATGTGCAGATGGGTTGATGATTGGCCACATTGCAGCGAGCATTAAATCCGCAGGCGCCCACACAAGGATCAGCGCACTTTTGACGTATGCAAGCTTTAGTTGACGAACATTCCGGATTAATGGTGCATTCGGGTCGACAGTTGGGTGGTGTGCCAATAAATGTTGCCGCACACGAACAGGCTGGATTTCCGTTAAGTTCCTTGCACTCTGAATTTGGTCCACATGGTGATGGTACGCAAGGATGGCTTGGCACCTCTGGTGGAGGTTTACGCTCCTCCTGGTAGCAGCGTGTGAACGGATCACCCGTATAGCCAGTGTTGCATGAGCAAGACGGATTGTGATTGATCACTTGACAGCGGGCGAACTGACCGCATGCTCCTGGGCAAGGGTCGACACATTTCTTTTGTATGCAGGCCGTTTGCAGGGAACACTCTGAGCTGACAATGCATTCGGGCTTGCAAGCGGGTGGTGAGCCCAGCATGCCCGGCTGGCAGGCACAAACAGCACCCTGAGCAGAGACGTGGCATAAGCTATTGGGTCCACATGGGTTCGGTTGGCAAGGATCCTTGGCCACCGGCGTCTCGTGACGGCAATGGACAAACGGATCACCCGTGTAGCCTTCCAGGCAGCTGCAGATAGGTATATGATTTGAGACATCGCATTGTGCATTCTGTCCACAGGTTCCGGGGCACGGATCGACACACTTTTTGTTCAGGCAAGCCTTATTTGGCGAGCAATCTGTGCTGAGCGTGCACTCTGGACGGCAGCCAGTGTAGGGATCACCCTGATATTCAGCCAGGCAGCTACAGATTCCGTTATTGCACTCGGCATTGGCACCGCATGGTTGCAGATCACATGGATCCAGTGATGTGGGAGGTGGCTGTGTTGTCTTTTCAACAACTTCAACACATTGCACAAACGGATCGCCGGTAAAGCTGCCGCGGCACGTACATATCGCCAGGTGATTTTGAACGCGGCACTCGGAGTTAATACCGCAAGATCCTTCACAGGGATTGCGGCACTTCTCAGCAATGCAAGCACGATCTGAGGCACAATCAGTGTTCACAACACACTCGGGTCGGCAATTGGGCGGTGCTCCAATGTAGTTTGGCAAACAAGAGCAGGATGCCTGATCACCGCGCACACGGCACTCGGAATAAAGGCCGCAAGGTGAGGGCTGACATGGGTTCTTGGGGGCGTCCTTTGGCTCAGCAACTTCTGGTGCTGGATAGCAGCGCGCAAACGGATCGCCAGTCATGTCGATGGGGCAACTGCAGATGGGGTTGTGATTGATCACCTCACACTTGGCATCAATGCCGCAAGTGCCGGCGCATGGATTTGCGCAACGGAACTTATGACACGCCTTGTTCTGTGGGCATTCAGCATTCACTGTACACTCCGGCTTGCAGTTGGGCGGTGCACCAATAAAGGTATCCAGGCAAGAGCATACAGCGAGGCCATTGGAGAGGCGGCACTTGCTGTTAGGGCCACAAGGCGATGGGCTGCATGGATCGGCAACAGTTGGTGGCGGAGTTACTTCAACACGACGGCAATTGGAGAACGGATCGCCCGTATATCCGTCGTTGCAAACGCAGTTGGGCACATGATTGATGGCATAGCACTGAGCATTGGAGCCACAGATACCCGGGCAAGGATCTTGACATTTGTTCCTTATGCAAGCCTTATCCGTGGAGCAATCCGAGCTGAGCACACACTCTGGCCGGCAGCCTTCGTAGGGATTGCCCTGATATTCGTCAATGCATTTGCAAGCGGCAGCGCCATTACGTTCAATGCATTCAGCATTGGCGCCACATGGGGAGGGCTCGCATGGCTTCGGTTGCTCTTCACGCTGCTGCACGCACTGTACGAAGGCATTGCCAGCATATCCGGGCGGACATGAGCACGAAACTGAGTGGCCAATAACGCGGCATTCGGAGTTCGTGCCACAGGATCCGGGACAGGGATCGCGACACTTGTTGTTTATGCATGCCTGTGTCGAGGGACAATCTGGATTAATGATACATTCGACTCGACAGTTGGGCGGAGCTCCAAAGTACTCTGGTAGGCATTGGCAAACAGGTCCCTTGTTATCAGCTTTGCATATGGAGTTGGGTCCACAGGGCGATGGTACGCACGGATCGCTGGGCGGTGGTTTTTGATCCACATCTTTCTGCATGGGTATTTCGGTGCAGCCCTTAAATGGATCTCCAGTTGTGCCTGGAGGACAGCCGCATATGGGACTGTGATTGATAACCTCACAGCGCGCCTCAATGCCACATGCACCAGCACAGGGATCTACGCACTTTTTGTTGACGCACGCTTGCACTGCTGAGCACTCGCTGGAAACGACACACTCTGGTCGACATTGCGGAGGCGCTCCAATGAAGCCTTCCAGGCAGGAGCACACCGCGTGTCCATTAATATCGCGACATTGGCTGTTGGCACCGCATGGCGAGGGTGAGCATGGTTTGGGCTTTTCCACAGGTTCGATTGGTTTTGGTCGGCAATTAGTGAACGGATCACCCTCATAGCCTTGCTGGCAGGAACAGACGGGTATGTGATTCATAACTTCGCAAATGGCATTATTTCCACATGTGCCTGGACAGGGATCCACACACTTGTTGCGCATGCAAGCCTTGTCTCGTGAACAGTCAGCAGACAGTGTGCATTCGGGACGACAGCCCTCGTAGGGATTACCTTGATAGTTGTTCTGACAGCGGCACTCTCCGGCAAAGCAATCGGCATTGGGTCCGCAGGGACTGGGACTGCATGGATCATCGGGTCGTAAGACAACCTTTTCCTCTGGCAGCTTGCTGCAGCGCACAAACGGATCGCCAGTGAAGCCATCAATGCAGTTACATATTGGCAGATGGTTAAGCACATGACACTTGGCCTCAAAGCCGCAAGAGCCAGGGCAGGGATCGCGACACTTTTGATTGATGCACGCCTCCGTGGGGCCGCACTCTGAGTTCAAAACGCACTGAGGTCGGCAACGTGGCGGTGCGCCAATAAAGTCGGGCAGGCAAGAGCATGCTGGACTGCCGCCCACGATTTGACATTTCGCATTGGGGCCGCAAGGCGAGGGTACGCAGGAAGGTGCAGGTGGTTCGGGTGTGGTCACATCATTTGTAATCGCTGCAATTCGCAAAAGATTTCTTATTAGAATCTAAAAGTTAACATTAAGTTCAGCTGATTACTTACGTATCTTGGTACATTGTACGAACGGATCGCCAGTCATTCCGCGAGGACAGGTGCAAATAGGACTGTGATTCTTGGTGCTACAGATGGCACGAATGCCACACGTGTGCAGGCAGGGATCCACGCACTTGTTGTTGACGCAAGCACGCTCTGGGGCGCACTCAGCGCTGACAACACACTCGGGACGGCAGTTTGGTGGTTGGTTGACGAATCCTGATTGGCAAGAGCACACAGCCTGGTTGTTCATGCTGCGGCAATTGCTGTTGGGTCCGCAAGGCGATGGCACACACGGATTCATTGGTGGCGGTGGTGTAACAGGCACAGGTCGGCAGCTAAAGAATGGATCGCCGCTGTAGCCATCCGGGCAAACACATGTGGGCACATGGTTGTCTACCGTACAGATCGCATATTCACCGCACATATTTGCGCATGGGTCAATGCACTTGAATCGCACGCATGCCTGTGCTGGGCTGCACTCATCATTCGTCTCACACTCGCGCCGGCAGCCTCGCTGCGCATCGTAAGGATTTCCATCGAAGCCGTCATGGCAGTAGCACGCGCCGGCACCGTTGCGCTCACGACACTCGGCGTGTGGACCACAGGGCGAAGGCTCACATGGGGATGATGGCGGTTGTGTGGGTAATACAGGTGGTATGAGCTGGCAGCCGAATAGCGGATCGCCCTCATAGCCATCGGCGCATGAGCAAACTGCATTGTGTTGAACCACCTGGCAAATGGCATTGCTGCCGCACGAGCCAGGGCACGGATCCACGCAGCGCTCCTGTTGGCAGGAAAGATGATTCTGGCATTCGTCGTTGGTGGTGCACTCGGGCCGGCAGCTGGGCGGACGTCCAATATAGTTGGCCCGACATGAGCAGGCAGCTTGTTGTCCGATTTCACGGCAAATCGAGTTCGGTCCGCAAGGTGAGGGCACGCATGGATTTTCTGTGCTCTTGCCCACATCTGGTACACATCCGGAGATTGGATCACCCGTCATGCCTGGTACACAGCTGCAGATGGGATTGTGGTTAACCACTTGGCATTTGGCATTGTCTCCGCAAGCACCGCGGCACGGATCAGCGCATTTCTGGTTGATGCATGCACGATTCTGTGCACACTCTGAGCTGACCACGCATTCAGGCTTGCAGCTCGGTGGTGCTCCAATATAACCTTCCAGGCAGCTGCAGACCGCGTGACTGTTGGTATCGTGACACTGGCTATTGGGTCCACATGGTGAGGGCTGGCATGGATTTTCCGGACGACGGGTAACGACTTCAATTATCGAACAAGATTGATGCGGATCCCCGGTGTAACCATCGAAGCACATACAGTTGGGAGCGTGATTCAATACGCGGCACTCGGCATTGATGCCGCATGCACCCGGACATGGATCCTGGCACTTGTTGTTGATGCAAGCGCGTGAGCGATCGCAATCGGGATTTTGTACGCATTCCGGTCGACAACCGCTGTACGGATCACCAAAGTACTCGGGCAGGCAGGAGCATGAACCGGCGTTGTTGCGTTCACGACATACGGCATTGGCGCCGCATGGGCTTGGATTACAGGGATTGCGTGAGGCTTCCGTTGGCGTGACTAAAGAATATGTTGAGTGGGGAAGAAGATATGCAAATATATATGTTAGAAATATGCCGGAGAAAAAGGTTAAATTTGTATACTTTGGTGTATAATAGAACAGCCGGAGAAGGGATCTCCGGTGTAACCAGGCTCGCATTGACAGTTCGGATTATGCTTAATAACAGTACACTGTGAGTGTATGCCGCATGCACCGATACACGGGTTTGCACAGCGCTGGTTAACACATGCCAAGTTGGCTGGACAATCGGGACTAGTCATGCACTCGGGTCGGCAGTTGGGTGGCCGGCCGATATAATCGGGCAGGCAGGAGCATGCAGGCGAACCGCGTATATCGACGCATTTCGAGTTGGGTCCGCAGGGCGAGGGCACACAGGGATTACCAGATTCTTTGGGTGTTTCCTCCACTACATAGCCAAGCCAGACATGCCAGATAGTTGAAGTAAGTGTATACCCACACAAACACATTTACACATATACAAATACATAGTACAGTTGGAAGTTCGGATAGTGTAGAGTAATTGGTAGAGTGTACATAAAATCAAAACATAAAGTAGAAAAAATAAAGAAAAAGATTAAGGTGAAGGATTTATATACATGCAGGAAAGAAACAGAAAACCAACGCCAGCTGGACAGAAGTACAAAAATACTTGCAAATAAACTTTAATCTCTATACCCCTCTCTCGCTCTCTTTCAAGCTATCTGTCCAACTGACCTAAGCATCTGCATGGACTACTCATGCTTACATATAATTCGAGTGCATCGATTGAAAGGATCTCCAGTGTAGCCTGGGGCACAGGAACATGCAGGATAGTGATTAATAACCTGGCAACGGGCCTCAATGCCACAAGTGCCTGGGCACGGATCCACGCACTTCTGATTCTGACAATTGAGATCTTGGACGCAGTCAGAGCTAACTATGCACTCAGGCCTGCAATTGGGCGCTGAGCCAATCATGCCGGGCTGGCACGAGCACACGGCATGGTTGTTTATTTCCCGACATTGACTGTATGGACCGCAAGGGGAAGGCACACAGGGATTATCATTGACTTTGGCTAAGAAGGATAAAGGGTAAGTGACGGTCAGTCGTTTGTGGCGCTCTCGTTTGCATTTTAAACCTACGTGGCTCAGGCAGTTCGATTATTTCACGGCATGCGCTTGATGGGTTTCCAGTGTAGCCGGCAAGACAGAGGCAGCTGGGCAAGTGATTGGACACGCGGCACTCTGCATTCAAGCCGCAAACACCTGGACAAGGGTCCACGCATTTCTGGTTGATGCAAGATCTGTCGCGTGGGCAATCACTGTTCACCACACACTCTGGACGGCAGCCACTGTACGGATCACCGAAGTATTCTGGCAAGCATGTACAGGAGCCGGCGCCATTGCGTTCACGGCACTCTGCATTGGGACCGCAGGGCGAGGGTACACAGGGTGTTAAGCGTTCCTCAGGCACGGTAATAGCTAAGGATCATACATATCAGACAGGCTATTAGGTCTAGTCACAGCAAGCTGCTAGAGTTGAATGCTTACGTTGCGGATTACAGCCAGCAAACGGATCGCCCGAGTAGCCGCTCTCACAGGTGCAAACAGGTGAGTGATTTACAACATTGCAGAAAGCATTGAAACCGCACGAGCCGGGACAGGGGTCCTTGCAGCGCTCGTTAATACAAGCCAAATTACCAGCGCATTCAGAATTTCGGGTACATTCTGGACGACAGTTTGGCGCACGTCCAATATAGTTTGGCAAACAGGAGCAGACACCCGTCTCTCCAACCACGCGGCACTGGGAGTTGGGACCGCAAGGGCTGGGCACGCATGGATTCTCGTTGGACTTTGGAGTTTCGGGCTCTGATTGCCATGGTGTGCAACGCACAAACGGATCACCACTATAGCCAGCTGGGCATGAGCAAATGGGATTGTGATTGGTCACTTTGCACACGGCCTCGTTACCGCAGGTGCCTGGACATGGATCTACACAGCGCAAATTCAAGCACGCCTTATCTTGCGCGCACTCGGAGCTAACCGAGCACTCGGGACGACAGGCGGGTGGTGCACCAATATAATTGGCAATGCACGAACAGACGGCATGCCCATTCACCTCGCGGCACTGGCTATAGGGGCCGCACGGCGATGGCTGACATGGTTGCACAGGCGGTGCCACTATAAGAATTTTGGGGTTAAATATTACTAAACTGTTCTTTATAAGATTCCCTATTTCTGTTTGGAATACTCTACATTTGGGTATTTCACGGCAATACTGTGAGGGATTGCCCGTATAACCGGCTGGACAACTGCAACTGGGCGAATGATTGATGACGTGACATTCAGCGGCAACACCGCAAACTCCTGGACAGGGATCTCTACACTTGTTATTGAGGCAGGCGCGGTTCTTGGAACAGTCGGTATTGAGTACACATTCTGGACGGCATTCAGTGTACGGATCGCCACTGTAGTCGGGCAGACACGTACAGGAGCCGACGCCGTTGCGTTCCTTGCAAACAGCGTTGGCTCCACATGGACTGGGATTGCAGGGCTCCGCAATTTCCGGCGGCACAATAACTGAGAAAAATTGAAATATTTGTAGTTTGAAGCTGCAGTTCGACTGTGCGCTAAACGCTTACTTTGTGGACTACACTCAGAGAATGGATCGCCAACGTAGCCTTCAAGGCAACGGCAAATTGGTCTATGATTATTTACAAGGCATGTGGTCTGAATGCCACAGGTGCCCACACATGGATTCTGACAGCGCAAATTGATGCAAGCCAAGTTGCCAGCGCACTCGGAGTTCGAGGTGCACTCTGGCCGGCAATTTGGCGCCCTACCCACATAATGTTGCAAGCATGAGCACACCGGTTGCTCATTAGCCGACACCCTGCACTGCGAGTTGGGTCCGCATGGCGAGGGCACACACGGATCGATGGGATCTTTTACTATAGGTCGTTCTACATTTACCAAATACACCAAATATGATAACAGCATGCACCACAATAAAAGCCACATAATATTGTACATATAAAAAAGAAAGATATTTAGAAATATATAGTATGATATAAAGAGGCGATGTTGTGTATGGGTTGAAATGAGAGATGCAAGCCAAAGCAAGCCTTTGTCTTATGAAGTGATGAGACGGTGTTTTCTTACTTTCTTGAGGTAGACAGCGTACGAACGGATCACCACTGTAGCCAGGATTGCAGGAGCAAATAGGATTGTGATTGACGACGCGACATAAAGCATTGTGGCCGCATGTACCAGGGCATGGATCTTTGCAGCGTTCATTGATGCACGATTTGTCTTGACTGCATTCCGAACTGCTCATGCACTCCGGCCGGCAGTTGGGTGGTGCGCCCACATAGTTTGGCACACACGAGCAGACTGCATGACTGTTAACTGTACGGCAGATGCTGTATAGACCGCATGGCGAGGGATCGCATGGATTTTCGGGCACAATGGGATCGGGATCTAAACACATTGTAAAGTGTGCTATTAATTATGGGTTGTGTTTTCAACGCGAGTCAACTCTTACAGCGCGGTATATCGGGTACGAGATGACAACCGACGATAGGATTTCCTGTATAGCCCGGCAAGCATTCACAGTTGGGTGCATGATTGAATACGGCGCATTGGGCACTATGTCCGCACATGCCCGGACATGGATCGACGCACTTCTGATTTACGCATGCGCGGGAGTTGGGGCAATCGGAGTTGATCACGCACTCGGGTCGGCACTCGACATATGGATCGCCAAAGTATTCGGGTAAACATTTACATGCTGCGGCGCGATTACGTTCCTCGCATAAGGCATTTAGACCACAGGGGCTGGGTCGGCAGGGTTGTGTAGTTTCGACAGGAACTATTTGTTTAACAGATAACATAATTGAACGCATTGACATAAGATGTTTAGGAAATGTTTGCTTTAAGGACGGGACATACTTTCTATAATCTTGTAGCAGCCTGAGAATGGATCTCCAGTGTAGCCTGGCTGGCACATGCACACGGGCGCATGGAAGCTGACATGACAGAGGGCGTTATTGCCACAGGATCCAATGCAAGGATCGGCACAGCGTGCATTCATGCATGCCATACGCGTCGGACACTCTGAGTTAATGGTACATTCAGGACGACAAGCTGGCGGACGTCCTACGTAATTGTTGAGGCAGGCACAAACGGCACCGGTACTTGAGGCTTGGCACTGTGAGTTGGGACCGCAGGGCGATGGCACGCAAGGATTTGATGGTCTAATAGGATCAGGTACGACTATTGGCTCTACAAGCATGGTAAGATTGAAAGATTTTAATTGCTGCTCTCTAACGGAGTGTTTGGGGGGCGACCTACTTTGCTCTGGCAAGCACTGATGGAATGGATCCCCAGTATAACCGTCAAAGCAGCTACAGATGGGCGCATGGTTTGTTGTGCGACAACGCGCATTGTAGCCACATGTACCGGGGCAAGGATCGCGGCATCTCTGATTTACACAGGCTCTGTCTGGGGCACACTCAGCACTTGTCAAGCACTCGGGCTTGCAGTTGGGTGGGCTGCCCATATAGTCGGGCAAACAAGCGCAGACTGGACGGCTACCAACCACATGGCAAGTACTGAAGAGGCCACAGGGTGAGGGTCTGCATGGATCTTTGGGCAGTGGTAAGTACATGTCTAAAATCAGGAAGCTTAACTTATTAAGAGGCTCTCTTTTATTTAGTTCGGTCTGCATACTTGTGGGTCGTTCCACGCAGGCACGTAGGGGATTGCCTGTAAAGCCTGGCTCACAACTGCACACAGGCTGATGGTGAGCAACGCGACAAATCGCATTAAAGCCACAGGCATTCGCACAGGGATCGCGACACTTCATATTGATACAGGCTTTGCTACCGGGACAATCACTATTCTGCACGCATTCGGGTCGGCAATTGATGTATGGATCTCCGAAATAATTCTGAATGCAACTGCATGAGCCAGCACCGTTGCGTTCGCGACAAACGGCATTTGCACCACATGGCGATGGATAGCATGGATCAGAGGGTACATCAGGCACCACAACTGAATTATGAGCACACGAAAGTAGGCATAGATGTGGGAAGCGAGTGGATAATGCATACAATAAATTAAATTATACATACATACATATACAGAGTAGGCTTAAGACTAGAAATGTAAATACAATACAATAAATACAAATACAAATTGGATTTTCCCAGAGTCGTGAAATATATAATATGTAATACATATTGTACCCATGTCTACATCTAAAAGCAAATTACTTTTAATTATGAATCTCTTTGGCATGGAATTAAACCAATCACGGTTTTTGAAAAAGCTTTTAGATATGTTCATGGGCACAAGATATATGTAAATGATGAAAAAGTATGGAGAGAGTATGTACACAATAGAAAAACATGCATAATGATAAAACCAGATGCCCCTTTATATAAAATACCACTGAAAAAAACATTTAACATTAAGAAGCCAATAGGCGCTACAGTTGAAACAAAGGAGTTTAACTGTTTGTGTGGAAAGGATAGCAAATAATCGAAAGGAATGGACTCACTTTGACGCATGTTGCAACCCGTGTACGGATCGCCTTCATAGCCATCAAGGCAGCTGCACTTGGGCTGGTGGTTCTGTGTGGTGCAGAGTGCGTTGAAGCCGCAGGTGCCAACGCAAGGATCTTCGCAGCGTTGCCGTATGCACGCTCTGTTCGAGGGGCAGTCTTGGTTAATAACACACTCGGGTCGACAGTTGGGGGGCGCTCCGAACATGCCCGCCGCGCAAGAGCATTCGGCGCGATTATTGATGTCGCGGCACAAGGCATTTGGTCCACACGGATTGGGAAGGCATGGATTGACAATCGGTATTCGCTCAGCAGCTGCAAGAAGAGTGGAATAAAAGTTGAGATATATTGAATTAACTTGTTTTTAGTTAGGCGTGACTTACGTTTGGGCACACATTGCTCAAATGGATCTCCAACATAGTCCTTGGGGCAGGTACATATGGGATTATGATTGTTCACCTGGCACTTGGCATTGAAGCCGCATGTGCCACTGCATGGATCGGCACACTTTTGATTGATGCAAGCCAAGTTCTGTGCACACTCAGAGCTGACCACGCATTCGGGCCGGCATGTGGGTGGTGCACCGAAATAGCCAACCTGGCAGCTGCATGTGGGATGGCCCTCGACTGTGCGGCATATGCTGTTCGGTCCGCACGGATTGGGCTCACAGACACTGATTGGTCCCACAGGAGTGCGCTTGCAGCCCACGAATGGATCGCCCTCGAAGCCGCGCGTACAACTGCATGTGGGCAGGTGGTTGACTACAGCGCAGTCGGCATTGGGTCCACAGGCGCCGGTGCAAGGATTGCGGCAGTGCTGCTTAATGCAGGCCAGTGACGAGGGACATTCCGAATTATAGATGCATTCCGGGCGACAGCCAGTGCTGTACGGGTCCCCAAAGTAAGGCTCAATGCAGCTGCAGCGAGCGGCTCCATTATGCGGCGTGCACACTGCATTCTCGGCACAGGGGTTCGGATAACAGGGATTATAGTGATCATCTGGTTCTGAAATAGGTAACGATGTAATAGAAGGCAACATATTATTAGTGAACCACTTTCAACTTACTCTGTGTTATGATCTTTGAGCAGCCCACAAAGGCATCGCCCTCGTAGCCTGTGTCGCAGCTGCAGTGCGCTGAGTGCGCAACGACCGTGCAGCGGGCATTGTGGCCACAAGTGTTGGCACACGGGCTCTGGCATTTCTCTTGTATGCACGCCTTGTCTGCGGGACATTCGCTGCTCAGGGTGCACTCGGGTCGGCAATACGGCGGACTGCCTATATAGTTGGCTACGCACGAACAGACCGGTCGATTCTGTTTGATTTGGCAGATTGAGTTGGGACCGCAGGGCGATGGCACGCAAGGATTCTGTGGAGATTTGCCGTCTGGTGGCGGTTCTGGTATACGCGAGCAAGCCACGAATGGATCACCCTCGAAATGCGATTCACATGAGCAAATCGGATTGTGATTCAGTACCTCACAGCGCGCCCCGATGCCGCAAGTGCCAGGGCAGGGATCTGCACAGCGTTGATTGATGCACGCCTGGCTGGGAGCGCACTCCGAGCTGACCACGCACTCCGGCTGGCAGACGGGCGGTGCGCCCTTGAAGTTGGGCAGACAGGAGCAAGCGGCATAGCCATCTGCGGACGCCAAGCATCTTGAATTGGGACCGCAGGGCGAGGGCTCGCAAGGATTGCGACTTTCTGTAGGTGGCGGCAAGTAATAGGGACTGCAAGACAGGAAGGCATCGCCACTAAAGCCATCGGCGCACACACAAACTGGAGCGTGGTTGACGACGCGGCAAACGGCATTGATGCCACAAACACCCGAGCAAGCGTCAACGCACTTGGAGTTCAGGCACGCCTTGTCCGCGGGACAGTCACTGTTGAGCACGCACTCGGGGCGACAGCCGATGTAGGGATTGCCAAAGTAGCCCTTGCGACAAATGCAGGCCAATCCACCACTTTGGCGTTTGCAGTCGGCGTTTGGTCCGCACTGCAGCTTGGCACAGCTAGCCGTAGGGGTTGGAACGATTGGGGAGGGTGGTGCACATTGTTCGTAGGGATTGCCAAAAAGTCCAGCGGGGCAAGTACATATTGGATTGTGTTCGTAGACGTTGCAAACCGCGTTACGTCCACACGAGCCGGGGCAGGGATCCAAACAGCGTTGTCCCAAACAGGCGCGGTCAAATGGACAGTCCGAATTGGTAACACACTCCGGTCGGCAACGCGGGTTTTGCTGCGCATTGGGCCCAAAGCAGGGATCACACAGAGCTACACCATCGCCATATACAGAGCACACATCACTTGGTCCACAAGGAGACGGGGCGCATGGATCACGGGATATGTTCTTTAAGATACCTATCGGCACGCACTGTAGGAATGCATCTCCGGCATATCCATCGAGGCAATGGCACACTGGTGTGTGTTGGCGTACGTTGCAAATGGCATTGATGCCGCAGATGGTGCCGGCACATGGATCCACACACTTGTGATTGATACAGGAGAGCGATTCTCCGCAATCGGAGTTAATGTCGCATTCCGGCTGGCAGCCAGATTTGGGATCACCCAAATACCCGGGCAGGCACGAGCACACAGCCCGATTATTCAGTAATTTGCATTCGCTGTTCAGACCACATGGACTTGGCACACAAGGGTTGCCCTTAGGCTGGTCCAGAGCAAAGCAACGCAAGCCAGGATTACCGGTTAGGCCAGCATTGCACGAGCAAACGGGATGATGTTGTTCCACACGGCAATTGGCTCCGTAGCCGCAAGCACCGGGGCAAGGATCGTAGCAACGGAAACCCATGCAGGCCTTGCTCTGTGGGCAATCAGCATCCACCTGACATTCATAGCCGTGGCACCCCACTAGGGATGTTGGATCGCCAGACAGGCCCTCGGGGCAGACGCAAGCAGTTTGGCCATCGCCAGCAACAACGCAGTTAGCATTGGGTCCGCAGGGATTGGGATCGCACACAGTTCGACTTGTTTCAATGCAGCCCTGGTAGGGATCTCCGGCGTAGCCAGAGCGGCAGTAGCACTCCTCGCGATTGCCCGCAACGTAACAGTCAGCGTTGCGGCCACATGGACCCGGCTGGCACAGTTCAATAGAAACGGCTGGCTTTTCGCAAATCCTGAAAGGATTTCCAATCTTGTTATCCGGACAATAGCAGACGGGCTGACGCGATGAGTCACAGATGGCGCCAGTGCCGCAAGGATTTGGTTCGCAGGGATTGATCGGTTCGACGCAGCCGCGAATAGTGTTAGGACTCTCCACATAGCCGGGCAGGCAGGTGCACTTCGAGAATCCGTTGCTCAAGACTGCGCACTGCGTGTTGGGACCGCAAGGCGAAGGCTCGCATGGATTTGTTGGAAGCTCGCAAGCTATTTGTGGAGGCTGACCTTCGTATTCGGGCAAACAGAAGCAAACGGGAGCACCGTTAACCCGGCGGCAACCAGAGTTTGGTCCACATGGATTGGGTGTGCACTCGTCTCCCTCAGGAACTGTAAATGAGGAATATTTCAATCTTGTGTTTTCTTCTTCAAAACACAAAATACTTACTGCAATTCTTGAAGGGGTTACCAGTGAGACCTTTGGGGCAGAAGCATATTGGATTTCCATTATCCAGTTCACACTGAGCGTTCAAACCACATGGGTTGGGGTCGCACGGATTCTGCGGTGGACTGCAGCCCACCTCGGGATTACCATTGTAACCAGGTGGGCACTTGCATATGCCTCGATGATCAATTACATCACACAGAGCAAATGCACCACATTGACAAGGCGATGTGCACTTGCCATTGATGCACGCCTGACTGGCATCACACTCGGAATCGGCACGACAGCCCAAGGACTGCTGGCAAAGAACGTATGCATTGCCCAAATATCCGGGCAAGCAGCGACAGTTGATGCCGTGGTTGACCGGCACACACTCGGCGTTCTCTCCGCACGAATCCTCTTGACAAGGATTTATGCAGCGTCGGTTAAGGCGGTCGCACAGTTTATTTGATGGACAATCCTCGTTGTATTGGCAGACGTGGGTGCGTGCTATGATATTTTTGGTTAAGGTTACGGTGCGATTTGTTTCGTGTATTTATAATTCGTTTCGTGTTGTTGTTTTTGTACGTGAGTCGGGGCGGTACAAAATTTATACAAGTGTTGGTTGTGTACGGGGAATTTGTACAGTGTATGAAATAGAGAGAGAGAGAGAGAGATACATTTGGGAATTGAAACATTTTGTGTTATATTAGAATGGACACACTATAACTTGAGGATGAGCAACAGTGCAGAAAGTGCCGGAAATATTGTATTACTCACCTGGCTGACAACCAACCAGCCCATTGCCCTGATAGCCATCCTGACAGCTGCAGTCGGCTGCGTGATTAGCATTGATACAAACCGCATTTCGGGCACAAGGATTATTCACGTCACAAGGATGCTGGCAACGCTCATTGATGCAGGCCTCTGTGATTCCGCAATCTGAATTGTGAGTACATTCAACTGTGAAAAAATGCACAGCATGAGTATATTATGCTCTCGACATTTCATTAAAGGTTGGGCTAGTTATTCTTAGTTGGATTAAGTTCGATTGATGAATGAAATTGTTGATTAATTATTAGTTGCTTACTTGACTTTTGCGTTGGCACACACTTGACCATCGGATTGCCCTCATGGCCCTGCGGGCAACTGCAAATGGGTCGATGGCTCTTTGCCGTACACTTGGCCGTGGCAGCGCAGATTTTCGCAAACTCGCAGGGATCGTGACACAAGCCCATGTAGCAAGCTTCGCTTTCAATGCAATCATTGTTCGATTGGCAAGGCTCGTGTGTTTTTGCTGTGCCTGACGGTTCTACTTGTTAGAAATTAATAAGTTAGTATTTTGATTAATTGAGTTGATTGATTAACATATGATTGGCATATAAATTTGTTATGGACAGCAGTCCGAGGGAGATCATATGTACAATAAACAAATAAATATCCATTTATAATATTATATTTGTTTATATATATTAGCTATTTGTTTAAATATTTACAGATTGCATACCCTGGCAGCCAATTTAATATAAGCAAGTCGGACTAATGCTTTCGTTCAAACTGAAGTTGAATATGTCAAATGTTTCTATAATTTTCGATAATTTTGCTCATGTTAATTAACTGCCAGAGTACTTTTTGTATTTCACTTTACATTTTGCTCAATTTAGGAAGCTGAAATGCACAGTTGTCACTTTGGTACCTGTGTATGTAGGTATGTACATGTATGAAATGCATAAGGAATCAAATTATTTTAAATATATACATAGGAAATCTAGACAATAGGGGTCTGGTATCAACAATTTGAGTACCGAAAGTGACGACAGCATAATCTCTCGTATAGACAATTGTATATACCTTTCAGTGTGCATTGCCCCAGTTTGCAGTGCTCATTAGGAGCACAGTTAGTATCTATTGTACATGGGTTAATAACTGTGATAGTTGTTGTGTTGGCCAGCGGACTAGCGGCTGTTGTTGTTTGCATTGTAATTAGATCGTAGACTTCAGTTGTTGTGCCCGCTCTAGTCGGTAGCTCCGTTGGCCAAGGCGTCGTGCTGGTCATCGTTGTTGTGTCTGGGATCTCGTTTGAGGTATCCAGTCGAGTTGTCTTCATTTTTGGCGTTGTGGTGCGCCTGCCACTATCTCTGCTGGTCAGCGTGGTCGTTGTGAACACCGGCCTTGGCGTTGGCGTATCAGTTATATTGTTCTCACCATCCCGATAGCCTTTCGTGTGACCCGATTTCATGGTTGTTGTTTCAATGTCGGGCTTACTCGTGCTTGTCTTGTTAGTGCTTATTTCTGTGCTAGTAATGATGGTGGTTGTGGTGGTGGTGGTGGTGCTAGTGGTTGTACCCTTGCTTGAGATTGGCGACATATCGTCGCCAGTGATAGGGTTAGCTGTTGTTGTTGTTTGTATGGATGTTGTTGTTGGTTTCGTTGTGGTTTTCATGGTAGTACTAGTTGTTATTGTTACATTAGCTAGGGAGAGAGATATATTTACATGGGTAAAGGGTGGTTATTTTATAATACAAATATGTACATGGTAATATATTTACACTTGTTAGTGCTTAGGCAATGCCTATGTATGATTAACGCTGAACACACCATAGTTATGTTGATTTAATTGAAAGTCAAAACATACCTTTAATACAGGCACCAGTTGTGGGATCACAATTTGCACCTGGCGGGCAGTGCTCGCAGCCAGGTGTGCGTCCTGTTGCTGTAATATCTCAAATTAATAATCAAACTTGAAGAGCTCTAAAATTGAACTTACTGTCACGACAGTTACATCCATCACACTCGAAACCTTTCCGACAGTCAGATTTACGTTGACATTCACAGACTGTAAGTCAAGGCATATATATAGATAGAATTAAATATTATTTATATTGATCGATTGGCAGGATTTCAGAGAAACGCACCGCTGGCACAAACTGGTTGATGGGCAATAACCCGGCAATCCTCACTGCGGCCGCAGGGATTCTCATAGGCGCAGGGATCCACACAAAGTGCATTCACGCAGGCCTGTTGAGTCGGGCACTCATCGCTCGAGGCACAACCAATTTCTGAATTTGGATTTGGGATTAGCGTTGCAAAGTAAGCAAATTGTTTTAATTAATTAAGATATAAGATAGGATTTTCGATTGAGACATTCGTTAGGATATGTTTAATTGATATTATCAGTGTTTATTTTCTTTAAGAAACCTGTTTGATAGGTAGTTTTTCTTGACTTGTTTCAATACAGTTAGTACATTATGATTATATATCAAATATTTTATTCTCTTATGCACCTATTTGAGGCACATACTAGCACATCTAAGTAAATATAATTATCATTAAAATATATTGTTATGTTATTGTTTAGCTGTTGTTGTTTTCTTTTGTTTAGTGTTGTCGCAAAACAACATATACACATGCAAGCAAGCAAGCAATAAGGATACGATTATTGGAGGTTAGTGCAGTTTTAGGTAAGCCTTAGATCATAAAACACCGATTAGTACTGTCACCAGTCATGCAGTTGATTAATTATACTAGTATATACAAATCAATAGAACCTTCTGTACGCAATTATGTGTACAATTCGATAAGGTATATGAATATGTATGTACAAACAAACATATGTACTAAATACAACAAAAATCAACACATATTTTCTTATTTGTATTACACAAAGATGATGAGATCGTAACACTGACATATAACATGCACATCGCGCACAGTCCGAAACAAAACATTCTGAGAGACATTCAACATAATGTTATATGATATAGGTCTTGATGATACACGTAGTACTTGCAGCAGGCAGGCAGGCAAACATAAGCAGGCAACTAACATGAACGAGAACAGGAACAAGACAGAGTGAGCTCTATTTAGTTGGCATTCAAACTTTGGTGAATACATTTATTGCTCCATTCGTGAACACATACATAGAGTTCAAAAGGAAATCCGAGTGGTATTTTTTGGTGATGCGTGGTGGTTGTGGTGAGTGCAGGCATATACATACATATACGAGTAACAGCGAAGAGCCAGTGATAAGAGCCGAGGGGAAAAAGTACAAATGCAGTAGAGAGTAAGCTTTCTGATAGCCATCATATTGGCGCACAAAAAGCACTGGGATTGAATTGCAAGGAACCGAACGAAAAAAATAAATAAATAAAACATGCACGTGCCAGCCAACAGGTTCGGCTGGTCATTTATGGCACAAGTGGAAGGAGATATGATAAGAAGTCCATAAAAAGAGATAAAGTAGACAATATGACATCAAATTGAAGTAGGCTGCTACGTATTGCCAGATGCATTGGCGATTAAAGTAGTTCGAGCCACGGATTTCAAAAAGAAATCACCACAACCATGTGGTTTGCAACTCATTCAATTTATAAGGAACACGTGGATCAATATTTAGACTTAACATTTACAAACACAGCTTTAGTTACCTGCAGTAATAGAGCAACCGGGTTTATTTACATCGGCGTCGATATCACAATAGCACATAGCGGTGTGGTTCAAAGTACGACAAACAGTATAATTTGCAACATTACATAGGTTATCATAATATTCACAGGGCTTAATGCAATTTGCTTTCACACACACTTCATCGTCCAAGCAATCATTAGGTATAGTACAATTATATAAAGTCTCCGTTACGTCAACTACTGTCAGAGTCATGTCTGTGGCATTAGCAGAAGCATAACTAGTTTGTGTCGTTTTCTCTAAGCTTAAGCCTACCGTAGTTCTATCTAAAATATCTTGGGGTGTTGTGCTCTCCGGATAAACGACTGATGTCGTTGTTGCAATCCGATCTATTGGAATTGTTTGTGGATATTCATAGGTTGTTGATTCAGTTGCTGTAAATGGAGGAGTTGATTCTCCGGAAATAGTTGTAATAATAAAAGGAGAAGGTCCTGATGGGGTCGTGGTTGTTATCCGTTCTATTGGAATTGTTTTAGCAGATTCATCGGTTGCGGATTCAGTTGTAGTGAATAAAGGAGTAGATTCTCTCGAGTCAGTTCCTATGGTAATAACAGAAGATGGTCCATGTGATGTTGTATCAGCAAGGGTCGTGGTTGTTATCTGTTCAGTTGTGCTTGGGTATTCACGGGTTGTCGATTCAGTTGTAGTAAATGAAGGAGTGAATTCTTCAGAAATATTTGTAGTTATACCTGATGAAAGTCCTGATAGGGTCGTTGTCATCCGTTCGATTGGAATTGTATTAGGAGATTCATAGGTTGTTGAATCAGTTGTAGTAAAAAGAGAAGTAGATTCTCCAGAGTCAGTTCTTATGGTCGTATAAGAAGATGGACCTTGTGATGTTGTATCAGAAAGGGTCGTTGTTGTTATGCGTTCTGTTGGAATTGTTTTAGAAGATACATAGGTGGTTGATTCAGTTGTAGTAAATGGAGGAGTAGATTCTCCTGAGTCAGTTCTTATGGTGGTATCAGAAGATGGGCGTTGTGACGTTGTATCAGAAAGAGTCGTTGTTGTTATGCGTTCTGTTGGAATTGTTTTAGGAGATTCATAGGTGGCTGATTCAGTTGTAGTAAATGTAGTCGACTCTCCAGAGCCAGTTCTTATGGTGGTATCAGAAGATGGGCGTTGTGATGTTGTATCAGAAAGGGTCGTTGTTGTTATGCGTTCTGTTGGAATTGTTTTAGGAGATTCATAGGTGGTTGATTCAGTTGAAGTAAATGGAGGAGTAGATTCTCCAGAGTAAGTTCTTATGGTCGTATAAGAAGATGGGCCTTGTGATGTTGTATTAGAAAGGGTCGTGGTTGTTATGCGTTCTGTTGGAATTGTTTTAGGAGATTCATAGGTGGCTGATTCAGTTGTAGTAAACGGAGGAGTAGATTCTCCTGAGTCAGTTCTTATGGTGGTATCAGAAGATGGGCCTTCTGATGTTGTATCAGAAAGAGTCGTTGTTGTTATGCGTTCTGTTGGAATTGTTTTAGGAGATTCATAGGTGGTTGCTTCAGTTGTAGTAAATGGAGGAGTAGATTCTCCTGAGTCAGTCCTGGTATCAGAAGATGGGCGTTGTGATGTTGTATCAGAAAGGGTCGTTGTTGTTATGCGTTCTGTTGGAATTGTTTTAGGAGATTCATAGGTGGTTGATTCAGTTGTAGTAAACGGAGGAGTAGATTCTCCTGAGTCAGTTCTTATGGTGGTATCAGAAGATGGGCCTTCTGATGTATCAGAAAGAGTCGTTGTTGTTATGCGTTCTGTTGGAATTGTTTTAGGAGATTCATAGGTGGTTGCTTCAGTTGTAGTAAATGGAGGAGTAGATTCTCCTGAGTCAGTCCTGGTATCAGAAGATGGGCGTTGTGATGTTGTATCAGAAAGGGTCGTTGTTGTTATGCGTTCTGTTGGAATTGTTTTAGGAGATTCATAGGTGGTTGATTCAGTTGTAGTAAATGGATGAGTAGATTCTCCTGAGTCAGTTCTTATGGTGGTATCAGAAGATGGGCCTTGTGATGTTGCATCAGAAAGGGTCGTTGTTGTTATGCGTTCTGTTGGAATTGTTTTAGGAGATTCATAGGTGGTTGATTCTGTTGTAGTAAACGGAGGAGTAGATTCTCCTGAGTCAGTTCTTATGGTGGTATCAGAAGATGGGCGATGTGATGTTGTATCAGAAAGGGTCGTTGTTGTTATGCGTTCTGTTGGAATTGTTTTAGGAGATTCATAGGTGGTTGATTCAGTTGTAGTAAATGGATGAGTAGATTCTCCTGAGTCAGTTCTTATGGTGGTATCAGAAGATGGGCCTTGTGATGTTGCATCAGAAAGGGTCGTTGTTGTTATGCGTTCTGTTGGAATTGTTTTAGGAGATTCATAGGTGGTTGCTTCAGTTGTAGTAAATGGAGGAGTAGATTCTCCTGAGTCAGTCCTGGTATCAGAAGATGGGCGTTGTGATGTTGTATCAGAAAGGGTCGTTGTTGTTATGCGTTCTGTTGGAATTGTTTTAGGAGATTCATAGGTGGTTGATTCAGTTGTAGTAAACGGAGGAGTAGATTCTCCTGAGTCAGTTCTTATGGTGGTATCAGAAGATGGGCCTTCTGATGTATCAGAAAGAGTCGTTGTTGTTATGCGTTCTGTTGGAATTGTTTTAGGAGATTCATAGGTGGTTGCTTCAGTTGTAGTAAATGGAGGAGTAGATTCTCCTGAGTCAGTCCTGGTATCAGAAGATGAGCGTTGTGATGTTGTATCAGAAAGGGTCGTTGTTGTTATGCGTTCTGTTGGAATTGTTTTAGGAGATTCATAGGTGGTTGATTCAGTTGTAGTAAATGGATGAGTAGATTCTCCTGAGTCAGTTCTTATGGTGGTATCAGAAGATGGGCCTTGTGATGTTGCATCAGAAAGGGTCGTTGTTGTTATGCGTTCTGTTGGAATTGTTTTAGGAGATTCATAGGTGGTTGATTCTGTTGTAGTAAACGGAGGAGTAGATTCTCCTGAGTCAGTTCTTATGGTGGTATCAGAAGATGGGCCTTGTGATGTTGCATCAGAAAGGGTCGTTGTTGTTATGCGTTCTGTTGGAATTGTTTTAGGAGATTCATAGGTGGTTGATTCAGTTGTAGTAAATTTGGTCGACTCTCCAGAGTCAGTTCTTATGGTGGTATCAGAAGATGGGCCTTCTGATGTTGTATCAGCAAGGGTCGTGGTTGTTATCTGTTCAGTTGGAATTGTTTTAGGAGATTCATAGGTGGTTGCTTCAGTTGTAGTAAATGGAGGAGTAGATTCTCCTGAGTCAGTCCTGGTATCAGAAGATGGGCGTTGTGATGTTGTATCAGAAAGGGTCGTTGTTGTTATGCGTTCTGTTGGAATTGTTTTAGGAGATTCATAGGTGGCTGATTCAGTTGTAGTAAATGGGGGAGTCGACTCTCCAGAGTAAGTTCTTATGGTGGTATCAGAAGATGGGCCTTGTGATGTTGTATCAGAAAGTGTCGTTGTTGTTATGCGTTCTGTTGGAATTGTTTTAGGAGATTCATAGGTTGTTGATTCAGTTGTAGTAAATGGGGCAGTAGATTCTCCTGAGTCAGTTCTTATGGTGGTATCAGAAGATGGGCGATGTGATGTTGTATCAGAAAGGGTCGTTGTTGTTATGCGTTCTGTTGGAATTGTTTTAGGAGATTCATAGGTGGCTGATTCAGTTGTAGTAAATGGGGGAGTCGACTCTCCAGAGTAAGTTCTTATGGTGGTATCAGAAGATGGGCCTTGTGATGTTGTATCAGAAAGTGTCGTTGTTGTTATGCGTTCTGTTGGAATTGTTTTAGGAGATTCATAGGTGGCTGATTCAGTTGTAGTAAATGTAGTCGACTCTCCAGAGTCAGTTCTTGTGGTGGTATCAGAAGATGGGCGTTGTGATGTTGTATCAGAAAGGGTCGTTGTTGTTATGCGTTCTGTTGGAATTGTTTTAGGAGATTCATAGGTGGTTGATTCAGTTGTAGTAAATGGATGAGTAGATTCTCCTGAGTCAGTTCTTATGGTGGTATCAGAAGATGGGCCTTGTGATGTTGCATCAGAAAGGGTCGTTGTTGTTATGCGTTCTGTTGGAATTGTTTTAGGAGATTCATAGGTTGTTGATTCAGTTGTAGTAAATGGGGCAGTAGATTCTCCTGAGTCAGTTCTTATGGTGGTATCAGAAGATGGGCGATGTGATGTTGTATCAGAAAGGGTCGTTGTTGTTATGCGTTCTGTTGGAATTGTTTTAGGAGATTCATAGGTGGTTGATTCAGTTGTAGTAAATGGGGCAGTAGATTCTCCTGAGTCAGTTCTTATGGTGGTATCAGAAGATGGGCGTTGTGATGTTGTATCAGAAAGGGTCGTTGTTGTTATGCGTTCTGTTGGAATTGTTTTAGGAGATTCATAGGTGGCTGATTCAGTTGTAGTAAATGTAGTCGACTCTCCAGAGTCAGTTCTTGTGGTGGTATCAGAAGATGGGCGTTGTGATGTTGTATCAGAAAGGGTCGTTGTTGTTATGCGTTCTGTTGGAATTGTTTTAGGAGATTCATAGGTGGTTGATTCAGTTGTAGTAAATGGATGAGTAGATTCTCCTGAGTCAGTTCTTATGGTTGTATAAGAAGATGGGCCTTGTGATGTTGATAGAAAGGGGTGGTGTTGGTTGGGTTTGGTGGGATTGTTTTAGGAGATTTATGGGGGTGGTTGGTGGAGAAAGGGAGTCAGTTCTTATGGTGGTATCAGAAGATGGGCGTTGTGATGTTGTATCAGAAAGGGTCGTTGTTGTTATGCGTTCTGTTGGAATTGTTTTAGGAGATTCATAGGTGGTTGATTCAGTTGTAGTAAATGGGGCAGTAGATTCTCCTGAGTCAGTTCTTATGGTGGTATCAGAAGATGGGCGTTGTGATGTTGTATCAGAAAGGGTCGTTGTTGTTATGCGTTCTGTTGGAATTGTTTTAGGAGATTCATAGGTGGCTGATTCAGTTGTAGTAAATGTAGTCGACTCTCCAGAGTCAGTTCTTATTGTGGTATCAGAAGATGGGCGTTGTGATGTTGTATCAGAAAGGGTCGTTGTTGTCATGCGTTCTGTTGGAATTGTTCTAGGAGATTCATCGGTTGTTGATTCAGTTGTATTAAAGAGAGAAGTAGATTCTCCAGAGTCAGTTCTTATGGTGGTATCAGAAGATGGGCGTTGTGATGTTGTATCAGAAAGGGTCGTTGTTGTTATGCGTTCTGTTGGAATTGTTTTAGGAGATTCATAGGTGGTTGATTCAGTTGTAGTAAATGTAGTCGACTCTCCAGAGTCAGTTCTTATGGTGGTATCAGAAGATGGGCGTTGTGATGTTGTATCATAAAGGGTCGTTGTTGTTATGCGTTCTGTTGGAATTGTTTTAGGAGAAGAATAGGTTGTTGATTCAGTTGTAGTAAAAAGAGGAGTAGATTCCCCAAAGTCAGTTCTTATGGTCGTATCAGAAGATGGGCCTTGTGATGTTATATCAGAATGTCTCGTTGTTGCTGTGGGCTCTGTTTGAATTGTCTTAGGAGATTCATATGTTGTTGATTCAGTTGTAATAAAGAGAGGGGTAGATTCTTCAGAGTCAGTTCTTATGGTCGTATCGGAAGATGGACCTTGTGAGGTTCTATCAGAAAGGGTCGTAGTTGTTATGCGTTCTGTTGGAATTGTTTTAGGAGATTCATAGGTGGTTGATTCAGTTGTAGTAAATGGATGAGTAGATTCTCCTGAGTCAGTTCTTATGGTTGTATAAGAAGATGGGCCTTGTGATGTTGCATCAGAAAGGGTCGTTGTTGTTATGCGTTCTGTTGGAATTGTTTTAGAAGTTTCATAGGTGGTTGATTCAGTTGTAGTAAATGGAGGAGTCGACTCTCCAGAGTCAGTTCTTATGGTGGTATCAGAAGATGGGCCTTGTGATGTTGTATCATAAAGGGTCGTTGTTGTTATGCGTTCTGTTGGAATTGTTTTAGGAGTTTCATAGGTGGTTGATTCAGTTGTAGTAAATGGAGTTGTCGACTCTCCAGAGTCAGTTCTTATGGTCGTATAAGAAGATGGACCTTGTGATGTTGTATCAGAAAGGGTCGTTGTTGTCATGCGTTCTGTTGGAATTGTTCTAGGAGATTCATCGGTTGTTGATTCAGTTGTATTAAAGAGAGAAGTAGATTCTCCAGAGTCAGTTCTTATGGTGGTATCAGAAGATGGGCCTTGTGATGTTGTATCAGAAAGGGTCGTTGTTGTTATACGTTCTGTTGGAATTGTTTTAGAAGATTCATCGGTTGTTGATTCAGTTGTAGTAAAAAGAGGAGTAGATTCCCCAAAGTCAGTTCGTATGGTCGTATCAGAAGATGGGCCTTGTGATGTTATATCAGAATGTCTCGTTGTTGCTGTGGGCTCTGTTTGAATTGTCTTAGGAGATTCATATGTTGTTGATTCAGTTGTAATAAAGAGAGGGGTAGATTCTTCAGAGTCAGTTCTTATGGTCGTATCGGAAGATGGACCTTGTGAGGTTCTATCAGAAAGGGTCGTAGTTGTTATGCGTTCTGTTGGAATTGTTTTAGGAGATTCATAGGTTGTTGATTCAGTTGTAGTAAATGGAGGAGTCGACTCTCCAGAGTCAATTCTTATGGTGGTATCAGAAGATGGTCGATGTGATGTTGTATCAGAAAGGGTCGTTGTTGTTATACGTTCTGTTGGAATTGTTTTAGAAGATTCATCGGTTGTTGATTCAGTTGTAGTAAAAAGAGGAGTAGATTCCCCTAAGTCAGTTCTTATGGTCGTATCAGAATATGGGCCTTGTGATGTTATATCAGAATGTCTCGTTGTTGCTGTGGGCTCTGTTTGAATTGTCTTAGGAGATTCATATGTTGTTGATTCAGTTGTAATAAAGAGAGGGGTAGATTCTTCAGAGTCAGTTCTTATGGTCGTATCGGAAGATGGACCTTGTGAGGTTCTATCAGAAAGGGTCGTAGTTGTTATGCGTTCTGTTGGAATTGTTCTAGGAGATTCATCGGTTGTTGATTCAGTTGTATTAAAGAGAGAAGTAGATTCTCCAGAGTCAGTTCTTATGGTGGTATCAGAAGATGGGCCTTGTGATGTTGTATCAGAATGGGTCGTGGTTGTTATGCGTTCTGTTGGAATTGTTTTAGGAGAAGAATAGGTTGTTGATTCAGTTGTAGTAAAAAGAGGAGTAGATTCCCCAAAGTCAGTTCTTATGGTCGTATCAGAAGATGGGCCTTGTGATGTTATATCAGAATGTCTCGTTGTTGCTGTGGGCTCTGTTGGAATTGTCTTAGGAGATTCATAGGTTGTTGATTCAGTTGTAGTAAAAAGAGGAGTAGATTCCCCAAAGTCAGTTCTTATGGTCGTATCAGAAGATGGGCCTTGTGATGTTATATCAGAATGTCTCGTTGTTGCTGTGGGCTCTGTTGGAATTGTCTTAGGAGATTCATAGGTTGTTGATTCAGTTGTAGTAAAAAGAGGAGTAGATTCCCCAAAGTCAGTTCTTATGGTCGTATCAGAAGATGGGCCTTGTGATGTTATATCAGAATGTCTCGTTGTTGCTGTGGGCTCTGTTGGAATTGTCTTAGGAGATTCATAGGTTGTTGATTCAGTTGTAGTATAAAGAGGAGTAGATTCCCCAAAGTCAGTTCTTATGGTCGTATCAGAAGATGGGCCTTGTGATGTTGTAACAGAATGGCTCGTTGTTGCTGTGGGTTCTGTTGGAATTTTCTTAAGAAATTCATCCGTTGTTGATTCAGTTGTAGTAAAAAGAGGAGTAGATTCTCCAGAGTCAGTTCTTATAGTCGTATCAGAAGATAAACCTTGTGCTGTTGTATCGGAAAGGGTCGTTGTTGCTATCGTTTCTGTTGGAATTGTTTTAGGAGATGCATCGGTTGTTGATTCAGTTGTATTAAATGGAGGAGTCGACTCTCCAGAGTCAATTGTTGTGGTCGTATCAGAAGATGGTCGATGTGATGTTGTATAAGAAAGGGTCGTGGTTTTTATCTGTTCAGTTGTTTTTGGATATTCACGGGTTGTCGATTCGGTTGTAGTAAAGGTAGCAGTGGATTCTGCGGAGGGAGTTGTTGTAGTAATCGTAGAATCGGGTCCCGATGGAATAGTTGTTGTTATCCGTTCTATTGGAATTGTTTTAGGAGACTCATCGGTTGTTGATACAGTTGTAGTAAATGGAGAAGTAGATTCTCCAGAGTCAGTTGTTATGGTCGTATAAGAAGATGGACCTTGTGATGTTGTATCAGAAAGGGTCGTTGTTGTCATGCGTTCTGTTGGAATTGTTCTAGGAGATTCATCGGTTGTTGATTCAGTTGTATTAAAGAGAGGAGTAGATTCCCCAAAGTCAGTTCTTATGGTCGTATCAGTAGATGGACCTTGAGATGTAGTGCCAAATGGGGTCGTGGTTGTTATCTCTTCTGTTGTTTTTTGGTATTCATTAGGTTGACGGCTTGATGTGGTTGAGGGGGCTGTTGTTGTTGTTTGTTCGGATGGAGTCATTTGTGAAGATTCTCTGGTTGTTGTGTCTAAAATAGTTGTTGAAATGAAGGATTCTCCAGAAACAGTCGGTTTCGTAGAGGTATAATAAGGAGTTTTAGTTATACTCGTCGAGGAGGAAGCTGTCGTAAAATTTGGCCGAAATGTTGCTTGAGGTTTTGTGGTTGAAAGTGTTTCGGGGCGAATGGTTGTTATTTCCGGAAGATGTGAATATTCTGTAATGGTTGAAGAGGTTGTTGTATCTCTTGTTCGTGTGTCTAACGTACTCTGCCGCATAACATTGGCTGTACTATCAATGCTCAACTGTTTCGTGGTTTTAAAGGATTCTGTTGTGCTATCGTATGAACTGGTAGTCTCACCTTCTGCTTCTATATCAGTATAATGAGTTCGCATCTCTGTTTGGTTTGCTAATGCCATAATTGTGTACCTAATGCTTGTAGCATCTGGGGTCGTCGTCTCGTTTGGTTCTGGTTCAGTAATGTGTGGAATACAGTCCGAGTTCTTAGTTTTTGTCGAGTTTGTTGAGCAAATGCAAGTCGTAATTTGGTGTGCTTTTGTTATACATTTTACTGCGCCCACGCAACTCGTGCGGCAAGGATCGATACATTGACCAGACGATCCGCATTGATGTGCATCACTGCAATCTTCGTTTGTGGTACAGTTGCCACCTGGCTTAGCTGCTTGATTTTTGTTTTTAATTTTGTAAGTGGAGTATTTTTGTACATATTTCAAATAAAATTATAAGATTTAAAAAATACAATACGTTAAAATATTTACATATTAATTTGATAAAAATAAATAAATAAGTGTATGGCTACAGCAAAGGGGGAATGTGCACTATATATACAAGGGTACCTGGGGGTGTTACGACATACGTTCCAGGGCTTCAGCTAAATTTGTTGTGTACAATCGAAGCTGTGACAAAAACTTTCAGTACATAAATTTAGTACAAATTACTTTACGGTTAGATATTTTCAAATTAGGAACGATTGTTGTTTACTATTAGTTAGCTACATTTTGCTTTTTTTGTTTTGTTTTTATTTGTTTTGTTGTTTATACCATTAGTAGTACATCTATTTACCGTTTATTTAGAATCAAGGGTTAAAATATTGGTAGTTCTCAAGAGGCATTTTGATTAATTGATTTTATTAATATCATTGTGAGCATGAGCGTGTGTGAATGTTCAGAAGAGTATCTTTGTAATTGTATCTGTTATTTGAGTGTCATCCCCAATTCGGGGGCTTTGATCACGTATGATCAGCATCAATAATTTTGATAACAGTTTTTCTTATTTTGTTATTGCGCTTTGGTTTGAAGCTACACGGGCATTAAGAGTATTCCTGATTCGATAATTGGGTTCGTTGTATTTAGCTTTCGAAATTGATATTCGTATATTGATTTAAACCTCTTATGGTCAGGCAAAAGCTTAAGACAAGAATAGGTTGTTAATTCCTCACTTCTATATACATTTAAACATTACTTTGCGAAACGAATTGACGAGGCATGACAAATTGCATGTATGTATAGTAGCTTCGGTCAATAGATTTCGCATGGTAATATTTTGTGTGTGTTTGTGTGTTTGGCTGGTGAGGGGACAGACAATAAGGCAGATCTAGCAAAAAGGTGAGAGCGTGTGAAAGGCAGAAAACAGAGATAACGATAAACGAGACAGAGACATAAGGTACTTTCACGTGACAGAGTTGTGAGAGAGAGTACGTTTGTGCTTTACCTTTTTGACATCCATATTTGGCATCGGCTATAAATCCAGTTGGGCAGAATTTACATATCGGCTTATGATCCTCGACAATGCATGGCGAGTTGGATGCGCACGTGGCAAACTTGCACGGATCGACGCACTGATAGTTACGACACGCCAAGCCCGCCGGACAGCCAGCATCGCGCAAACATATCGATATCGATGGCTGGCAGTCTCGCATGCAAATGCATACGGGCTTGTGGTCCTGCACCTCGCACGACTTATTCTCGGCACAAATTGGGGCACGGCCCAGCGGCACGATGCACGGGTTGCGACACTTGCCATCCGTGCAGGCCATGTTCGAGGCACAGTCATCATCGCGATAGCATTCGCGCTTATCCGGCGCACAGGTCAACTCCCCGTACTCGTTGACTATGAAGCCCGATTTGCATATGCAAACCGGCTGGTGGCGGCGAGTCTCGCACTTTTTGTTACTCTCACAAATGAATAGGGGATTGTTGCAGGGATCTGTGCATTGGCCATATTGGCCGCACTGCAATGTTTCTGGGCATTCGGCATCGTTTGTGCAGGGTATTTGCTCCTTTGTCTTGGGGTCTGTGTCTTCGGACACACATTTCGGATCCGGTTTGCATTCAACCTCGGGTCGACCTATATGACAGCTCGGACACGAGCAGCGCGGACGATGCAGCACAGTCTGACACAACGCATTTGTGCCACACGCGCCACGCATTGTACAAGGATCGGTGCAGTGTCCTTGTAGGCATGATTTTTCACTGGGACAATCCGTATCTGAGTAGCATTGTTCGGTGTCTAAAACGTAACGTTACAGCGGCAGCGAAGAACGAGAGAGAGAGAGAGAGATAGACAGGTTGTTGGTTGTTTATACTATGTTAATCGTTGGGTGCACTCAACTATTCGGTGGCATATACGATAGATAGGTCCCTATAAAATTTATTCGTTCCCTGTTGTTGTTCTTCTTGCTTTCTTCTAATCACGAAGTTTTGGAACACTTTTAGTAGAAATGGACGTGCATAATCGAAATTATTCAAAGATTTAGAGATCTCTTCGGATTTTGAAAATGAGGCAAGAAAGTTTGGGTTGAAACATGACGGGGAAGGGGTGTACGTAGACAAGATGGGAGGTAGATGTGGGGGACTCAGATAAGAAACTTACAAGCTAAAATTTTCTAAAAACAAAAATAGAAAAACTTAATTGTGACAATATATAAACAGTATAATTCAGTGTTGGTTGTTTCGATTGGTATTCTTTGGCTTTGGTTTGATTTAATTTGGTTTTGTTTTGAGTACTTGTGTATGTGGTGGGGGTTTGTTGGGGTGTGTTCAGAAGTTGTGTCAGTGGGATTGCTGTGGTTTTCTGTTTGGAATTGGATGTGCGCGGGATTTGTTACAGTAGTAGATAAGATATTTTTCGGGAGAATTGACGAATTGTGAACAGAAAGGGGTTAGAAAATCGTAAAAGAAAAGAAACAAACAATATCAGATCGGTGCAGTTAGTGATCTTTAAGATAGCGTTTTAGTAGACACAATTGTTTTTTATTTTTAGTTGAATTTTGTTGTCAACATCAACATCAAATTGCAGAACTGTGAAGGGAACATCTCACATTTAAACAGGTCGCTTTTAAATCATATATTTTTTTCCTTTTTTTATAAGCTTGCAAATTGTCAATATATGTATTTATAATATTATAGTAGCTGCTTATGATTGATATGGTGATTAATTGCTTTTGTTGGTCGATTGGTATGAATTTTATAAGAGTCTTCGAGCAGCGGGCAAACGAGCGAGCGAGCGAGTGAGCGAGCAGCCTTATAGATAATAATAAGTTCGAGTGAGCAATAGTTACAATCCTTAATGATTTACCAATTATTACAAGACGAGTGTGTGTATACGGGTGTAGAGAAGGAGAGATTTGCGCTTAAATTGCCCAACTAATTGATTTCTATGGACATGTTTTTATTTTTATTTTTTATTTATTTTTTTAGCAATGATCTCCTTGGTCTAATGCAGTCTGTTTTTAATTTTTGTTGAGTAATGGTGAAAATTACACGACATCCAACACATGCGCTCTGCCCTCACGAGAGACACGTTATTGGTCATTGATTGGGTGAGTGAATAAGGCATGATAAAGGTAAGAAAGATATATATAGAAGAGAAAAACGAATTGAGCAGGATAGGTAGAGATACTGAACGCAGGCATAGGAATGATAAATATCAAATGGAAATATAGAGAGGGTACAACTTTTGACTAAAGCGATATTAGCGGAAAGTAGTAGAAAATCGGGTAAGTACAATTTGGAAAAGTACGTTAGGATGATACGTTAAGTAGCTTTACTTTTTTTTGTGGGAAGGTTTTTTTTTAGGGTTTTTTATGTTTTGTTATTCATAATTCACAATTGATAACTTTGGCATTTAAATATTTACAGGTTGGTTTTATACTTTTCATTTGGGTTAGTTGGGCGGCCGCAAAGACACGGCTCATTTGTATACGCATATATGTACATTTGTGATTAATCACATATACAAATTTGTGTATATACAACTTAAAGACTAGTCAAATTTACCAAAATATATTTATAGTGTTAGTTAAATTTAGTTACAGTTTTTTTTTGTTTTGCTTTTTTCTGCTAGTTTAATTTAATTTCGGATTCTTATTGTTTTATTTTTTGTTTGTTTGGAAATTCATCTGTACGGAAGCGATTTTCAACCAATAGACGAGCTAAAGTGTACTAGGAGGCAGTAGAAGCTGTTCAGAGCGTAGGATCTTAAAATTTATGAGTAATTAGGAGCTTTGTACAAAAAAATAAACAGCCTTTTCTATTCGGTTAATTTCAAGTGTTTTAAGACTTGCTTGTAAGGAATGCGTTGAAAAGTAGTAGTAGTAGTTGTTGTTGTTGTAATTTATCTATAGATACGATTTAATGAGACTTATAGTTGAGTACTTATAGTACAACTTGAACTGACAATATAACAAAAATATATATATTTATTTTTTAAGCATATGTGAACCATGTGTGAGAAGTGTCCCGTCCACAGTTCCCAATCTGAGACTTTGTTCATTTAAGAAATGTAACAAGAGATATATATGAAATTCGTTGTTTGATTTTGAATTGATTGTTGTTTTATTTTGTTTTAGCGAAGGGAAACGACAGACGCAGGGTAGCAGAATAGTGAATAACAACGTTGGGTTATTTTCTGGGGTCGGTCGGATAGAGCATAGGAGTCAAGGGATGGGATCAGGGAGAGCATGGATATCGATCATGATACTTTTCGTTTTTCTTTTTCGTGGGTAGCAAGGATGTGTTTTTAGGATATGTTGTCTTTTAAATAAATTTCTTTCGTTTTCTTTTCGGTTTTAATAATAAGCGTTGCATTTAGTGTTGTTGTTTGTTGTACACTTTCCACACTTTCAGTGCGCGATTTCAGCTGTATTTAATAGCTACGTATCGCTATCGCGGCATTAGATATTTAAGACTATACGATGTGTATTATAAATGAACCAACTTTTCTAGTGATCTGTGCGTTAAACGGTTTCACAAACATAAGATAATGTATGCCGCCGAGCTGATTTGTGTTGCAACATGCAACACTCAACAAAAAAAAAAAAAAATTAAAATAAATAATTAAGAATGAGTTATTGAAAGCCAATTGTACGAGAGAGTTATCTGACGATTTGTATGAATGCTGAATGAATGCTAAATGATAAACGCAAGCTTGAAAGCTTTATGAAATTGGGCTGTCAACTCTCAATGACGATTACGAAAGTTGTCCAGGAATGCACTGAAATGTCGTTTTTAGTAGTATATTCCGTTTGGTTAAACAAAATGTACTTGTATTAATATTAAATTTGAGTTTTCGCTGCAGTTATATTGCGAGGAATGGGTTTGCATTAATGAATACTAGGCACAGATTGGGTAACCGCGATAGCGACAGCAACATTCCACGATCTCTCATATGCGATTTTGATTTTATAGCAGTTGTGGGTAGAATGTCAATAATAATATATAGTATATAAATGAGTATCATACGGAAACATTTCTTATAAACTATCGCTCAGTTCAACTGTAAAACTAGTGCATTGAAACTAAAATAATTTGTTGGTTTTTATATTCGTTCTGGAACTTTTTCGTGTGTGTGGGAGTGTCTTTGTTTGCGTGTGTGTGTGTGTCTGTGTGTTGTGCAAGGGATTCTGATTGAAACAAAAATCACGTATACATTTGGTAACTTGGAACATGTGTATAGGTTGTTAAAAAATGGTAATTAATAAATTTAAAATTAAATTGATATATTCATTAAAACACACACTACACTGAAACTTTGAATTAAGTTTTGTTGTGGCAGCTGCGAAGGCTGTCAAATTAGTGAAATTAGCTGGTTTTTAATTTGTTTGTTTTATAAACAACTCATAGCTAGATAATCAAACCAAATACATATTATAACAACAATATTGGTTTTTGTTTGTTTTATGTTACTGTCTGAACTCCGGTTATATGTAGTCAATAATGTCAATAAGAACGGCAACAATAAACGATATAAATAACGCTCAACTGATTACGCTAACTGATTACTCCAATAAAATAAAAATATATTGATATGCATATAGATATATGTATGGTATGTGTTTAAGCCAACGGGAACTTTGTCAGCAACGCTGGTTAACATTATTAGCATTAGCTGTACTCTAGCAGTTACTAAACGTATTTCAAATACAATAGACTTGGCCCACTTACCCTGCTGGCAGACATAGTCGTAGCCCGAGCGCACACAGCTGCCGGATTCGCAGCCGCGCGTGCGGCAGTCCTGCTGGGGTGGCGTCAAATAACCTGCAAGGGGTAAAGGGTAAGGAAAATTAGAATCCGCTAGAGCCTCGTTTGCCCTCGCTAGACACTCACATTGCACATAGGCATCGCCGTTGGGGAAGTCCTCGGGGCAGTAGCACTCGGCCTGATTGTTGCTGAGCACACGGCAGGCGGCATTCAGGCCGCACGGCTGCTCGTGGCAGGCATTCACCAGGTTCCCTTCGCACAGACAACCCTTGTGGGCGTCGCCCATGCAGCCATCCATGCAGGCGCATTCGTAGCCGCCGGGCAGCTCGATGCACTTGGAGTTGACGCCGCAGGGATTGTTCGCGCAGCCGCCGTCCAGGGGCTGGCAGGCGGTGGCGGGATTGCCAAAGAAGTCCGGCGGGCAGGAGCACTGGGCCTTGCGATTGATGACCCGGCACTGGGCATTGGTGCCGCAGGCGCCGTACTCGAGGCAAGGATTCCGGCATTTGCCCTGATCGCAACGTTTGCTTGTCTCACAGTCGCTGTCCTCGCGGCACTCGAACTGGACGCACTCCTTGCTGGGCTCGCCCTCGTAGCCGTCGGGGCAGTAGCATAGCATGCGATGCTCCGACACCGTGCACAGGGCGTTCCGGCCACAGGCACGATCATCGGCACAGGGATCCACGCACTTGCCATTCTGGCAGCTCTGGTCGGCAGCACAGTCTCCGTTTGATTTGCAGCCGGCGATGCAGGCGCCGCGCTCGCACAGCTGTCCCAGCGGACACTGGCGCTTGGGTCCACACTTGTTGCGGCACTTGCCCCGCGCGCACTGCTGCCCGCACTCGCAGTCCTCGGAGCGGCTACACTTGGCGGCACAGTAGGCGCCGCTCTCGTCGCACTCGCAGCCCGGATGGCAGCGCACCGGCGGCAGCTGGCAGCCCGTGAGGCCGTCGCCCATGTAGGAGGCCGGGCACTGGCACTGCACGCCGTGATTGATCACCAGGCAGTCGGCGCACTGGCCACACTGGCCGGGCGTCTGGCAGGGATTCTGGCATTTCTTATTGATGCAGGCCTCGTCGCTGGCGCAGCTGAGGTCGTTGCGGCAGCCCGTTTGGCATACGCGATTCTCGCAGATCTGGCCCTGGGCACAGGCGCTGTCCGTGTTGCAGACGGTGCGGCAGGTGCCGCGCATGCAGCGCTCATCCGAGAGGCAGTTCTGGTCGTTGCGGCACTTGCCCTGGCAGCTGCCCGCATAGCAGAGCTGGTTCGAGCCGCAGTCCTCGTTGCGAGCGCAGGCGATGCGTGGAGTCTTGCAGGCCACGTCCGCATTGCCGCTGAGTCCCGCGGGGCAGCTGCACTGCTTGCGGTGATCGACGGCCTGGCATAGGGCATTGGTGCCACAGGCAGTTGGCTCCGAGCAGGGATCCACGCACTGCTGCCCGATGCAGGCCAAGTGGCTGGGGCAACCCTGGTCGGAGCGGCAGCCCGTGACGCAGTTGAGGCCTAGACACACCTCTCCGTTGGCGCACTCGTTGTCGTGGCGGCAGAGCGGCTTGCAGACGCCCTGCTGGCAGCGCTCGTTGGTCAGGCAGCCGGCGTCGTCGGCGCATAGCGGACGGCAGACGGACTCGAAGCAGGCCAAGCCATTGCTGCAGTCGCGATTCTCGTGGCACTCCAGCGGCGGCGATCGGACGCAGCCGACTTGGGCCGTGGGATTAGGCACCATGTTGTCCAGGCAGCTGCAGCTGGCGCGATGATTGGACACCGAGCAGGCAGCATTGGGTCCACAGGGATTCTCAAGACAGGGATTGACGCACTTATCGTTGCGGCAGGACTCGGAAGCACTGCAATCGTCATCCACGTGACATCCATAAACGCATTTATTGTGCAGGCACACATGGCCCAGGAAGCAGTCGTTGTCAACGCGACAAGTCACTGCATGAAGATGATAGTTATTAGAGATGGATATTTATGGGATTACGAATTATTTTCTAAAAAATTCAAGTAAAATAAATCTGTTTTCCTTGCTGATGCTTGGGTAATTAAAACTAGTCCTGTGAGGGCTAAACACATTATAAAAGGGATATGAGGGCGAATTTGTTTTGTGAAAATGCGTCATATAGAGACCTCATTTAGTATAAGTCCGTATAATAATAATAATATTTAACATGCACAAAATAATATCAATCAAGTTTAATTACGACTGTAGCAAATGCCTGATATTAATGAGGAATGCCATGCAAATGAATACTTACGCATGCAGTTGCCGCGCAGGCACTTCTCGTTGGAGGCGCACTCCAGATCACTGTGACAGACGGGCAGGCACATGGAGTCGCGGCAGGTGTAGCCAGGTGCGCAGTCGCCGTCGCAGGCAACAGGCACGCGCACACACTCCTTGTTCGCGTCGCCGGTGAAGCCCTCCGGGCAATGGCACTGTTTCACATGGCTCAGCATCCGGCACTGGGCGTTCTGGCCGCATGCCAGCGGCTGCAGGCAGGGATCAAAGCACTGGCCGCCCTGGCACACCTCCGAGGAGGCGCACTCGGTGTCCAGCAGGCAGGCGGCTGTTGGAGTGGGCAGGGATAAATTAGTAAATCTTGAAATTGAAACTAGAATTGCCTAGCTATTTTTTCAGTCTTTTGCCTTGTACGTGTGCTGTTTGTTGCTGTTGTTGTCGCGTGTGTATTGTATATTGTTTTTGTTTTTGTTTTAGTTTACAGTTAGTGCTTGCTACTGGATTCCAAGCCAGTCCATAGTTATATATTGAGCTAGGTCTAGTAATTACCGTGGCATGGGGCTCTTGATTAGGAAGCACCCATCCACACTTAATATTCGTGCCAATTGTGTGAGTGTGTAGCGAATTAAGCTAGCTGCTAGTTGTCTAGTAGTAATAGTAGTAGTTGTAGTAGTCGGTTTTAGACTAGTGCTCTACCTTGGCCTTGGCTTTAGCCTCGATGTTAACTGGTTGGTGTTAGTACTTACGTTTACATACGCTATCTGAGCAGTAGGTATTGGTGGGGCAGTCGCTAGTGATTTGGCAGGGCATTGGCAGTGGCTTGCAGCCGGCCACCCGGTCGGCGGGTTGGCCGTCGTAGCCATTGCGGCATGCACAGTGCGCAACGTGACCCTTCGGAACACATTCCGCGTTGGGGCCACATTGCAGCTGGGCGCACACATCCTGACATTTGGGCACACCGTTTGTCTTGACACATGCAGCATGCGGGGGGCAGTCGTCGTGCGAGTCGCACTCGACAGAGCTACGGCAGCCCTCGTTGTAGGGATCACCGATGAGACCGAGCGGACAGGTGCATTTGTAGGAGCCGCGCGAGTTGCGGCAACGGGCGCCGGGTCCGCACGGCGCGTCCTTGCAGAAGTCGATGACGTCGCAGCGCACGCGCGGATCGCCACTGAAGCCGGGCTGGCAGTGGCAGACCTGGCGATGATTCTCCGTGGTGCAGAGGGCATTCTCGCCGCACGGCTGTCCGATCAGGCAGGCAATCTTGCACATGTTGTTGTCGCAGGTCTTGTCGTTAGAGCAGTCGTCGTCAGTGCTGCACTCGATCTTGCGGCAGCCCGACCGAGCGTCTCCGATGAAGCCCTCCTTGCAGACGCAGTCGGGGGCATGGGAGCGCGCAATGCACTCGGCGTTCCGTCCGCAGGCAGCGCGGCCCAGGCAAACGGGCTCGCAGCGCGCACGTCCGTAGGCATCCACCAGGCAGGTTTCGTCCTCGCCGCAGTCGCTGTTGGTGCTGCATTCGAGCTCCTTTGCGCAGATGTTGTTTTGGCAGAACTGGAACTGGGGGCACGTGGAATTTGACTTGCAGGTGCTCTGGCAGACGCCCTGCAGGCACAGCTGCTCCGCTATGCAGTCCCGATTGCTGCTGCACAGCGGACTGCAGATGCCGTGGGCACAGATGCTGCCCTGCGGGCACTGCGCATCCTGCTGGCAGTACTGCAGTTGGACACAGCCCTGTTTGGCGTCTCCGGTGCTGCCCGACTCGCAGGCGCAGAGTCCAATGTGGTTCTGGACCGAGCAACGTGCCAGGGCGCCGCAGGCATTCGGCAGCGAGCAGGGATCAATGCACTTGGCATCGAGGCAGGCCTTGTCAGCTCCACAGTCTTCGTTATCCTCGCACTCGATGTGCACGCACTCCACCTGCGGATCACCCCGGGCGTTGGCTGGACAGTTGCAGATGGCCTTGTGCGACTGGGCCAGGCAGTCGGCATTCCGGCCGCAAGCATTTTCGCGCTCGCACGGACTGCGGCACCGGGAATTCTGGCAGCTGGCCGTCGGCGGGCAGTCAGCGTCGCTGAGGCATTCGCTGGGATCGCGACAGCCCGCCTGCAACGGATCTCCGATGAGTCCCTCGGGGCATTTGCACTGGTAGCTGCCGGGCAGATTGTCGCAAAAGGCGGTGCTGTGGCAGGGCTGCTGCAGGCACTCGTTGGTATCCACGCAGACTCCGTTGGTCAGCTGATAGCCCTCGTAGCACTCGCATATGGCTCTATGGTCCGAAACCTGGCAGCTGCCTTTGCCGCAGCTGGTGAGGTCGCAGGGTTTGATGCAACGATTCGTCTCCGGGTCGCAGGCGCGATCGCTGGCACAGTCCACATGATCAATGCACTCCACCTTGAAGCAGCCTACGCCAGGGTCATTAGGATCGCCCAGGTAGCCAGCCGGGCAGCTGCACGTGGCCTCATGAGCCTCGGCCTGGCAGAGTGCGTTTGCGCCACAGACGGTATGCAGGCAGGGATCCGTACACTTGCCGTGGATACAGGAGAGACTATTCGCACAATCCTCGTGCCTGTTGCACTCCCTCGGCTTGGCACAGCCCTGCTGCGTGTAGCCATCGCCGACGGTGCCCTCGGGGCAGATGCAGCGATAGGAGCCGGGCACATTCTCGCACTTGGCACTGGAGTGGCACGGCTGCTCCGTGCACTCGTTGATGTCCGAGCAGCCGAAGGGCGTGCCGATGAATCCATTGGCGCACTTGCACTTGCCATTCAAGCACAGCTCGGTGGCCGGGCAATCCGCGTCCGACTCGCAGCCCGGCTGGCAGGTGCGATCGCTGTTGCAAATTTCGCCGGCCAGACAGTTGTTGCTCGAGTAGCAGACCTTGCGACAGACCTGCTGGTAGCAGCGCTCGCCCACCGCGCAGGCGGACGTCTTGGTGCAGGGCAGGTTGCACTGGTTGCCGATGCACATGTGTCCGCTGGGGCACTGGTTGCTGGCTAGGCAGGGGGCGGGCACGCGCACGCAGCCCTGCTCGGGCGTTGGGTTGCCCTCGAAGCCGTCCGGGCAGCTGCACTGGCTGCGATGCTGGGCAATGCTGCAAAGGGCGTTGGGGCCACAGCTCGTTGTCGATTGGCAGGGATCGGCGCACTTGTTGCTGATGCAGGACTGCTCCTGCTTGCACTCCTTGTTGCTGCGGCAGCCGATGGCGCAGTGACCCTCAATGCAGGCCAGTCCCTTCGAGCACTGGCTGTGATCCAGGCAGGCCACTACGCAGACATTGCCCACGCAGCGCTCGCCCTCCGAGCAGTCCTGAGCATTGCGGCACGCCACGCGGCACTGGCCATTGTAGCAGAGCTCTCCGCCGCAGTCGACGTCCGTCTGGCATTTGGAGGCGCTGCGTGCGCATCCATTCTTGGCCGAGTCGCCGATGGGCTGGAAGCGCAAGGGGCAGCTGCAGACGGGCTTGCGATTGACCACCTTACAGTCCGCATTCGATCCGCAGGCATTGTCGCAGGGATTCAGGCAGCGTCCGCCGGCGCAGATGGTGTTCGCGGGGCAGTCGGCATCGCCGTTGGGGCACTGGCCATCGGGACGGCAGCCACGAGTGTTTGGCTCGGCCTCGCCCACAAATAGGGGCGGGCACTTGCAGATGGCGCCATCGGGCGTGACCTCACAGATGGCCGTAGGATGGCAGCTGCCCGGGGCACAGCCGCTTTGCTTGACGCAGGCCACCTCGGGCAGGGGGTTGCCGCGGTAGCCGGGCGGGCACTGGCATACGGCACGATGATCCTCGGCCAGGCAAATGGCGTTCTCTCCACAGGACTCCTCGTCGCAGACATCGTAGCAGGTGTGGGTCATGCGATTGCACATCTGATTGCTTGGACAGTCGTGATTGTAGACGCAGGGCACGCTCTTGCAGCCGTTGAACGGATCGTACGGGTCCCCGGCATAGGGTCCCGGAGGACACTGGCATTGCGCCTGATGATTGTTCGTAATGCACACGGCGCGCGGGCCGCACTTGACGCTCTCACAGGCCGGGCGACAGCTCAGCGACTGCGTGCTCTCATCCTTGATGCAAGCCTCCGACTCAGGGCACTCGGCGTTGCTGCGACACTGGTGCTTGCGCTCCAATTGGCAGCCGTTGCGGTCGTTGGGATTGCCCACAAATCCAGGTAGGCAGTCGCAGCGTCCTTCATGGTGGCGTGCAACGCACACCGAGTTGGCTGGGCAGGTGAAGGCGTCGCAAATGGCAACGCACTTGAGCACTCCGAGCACGTCGGGCCGACAGGCGGAAGCATCCGGACAGTTCTCGTCGCTGGTGCAGTCGGGCAGTGAGGGCTTCTCGCAGGAGGAGACAACGGGATTCCAGACGTAGCTTTCGGCGCAATTGCAAACGGCATGGCCGGCCGGATTGATCTTGCAGAGCTCGTTCGGGCCGCACACAACGTTGGAGCAGAGATGAATACACTCCCGCGTACCCAGCGCGTCCGCCTGGCAGCCAAAGCCCCGTTCACAGTCCTTGTCCGTGGTGCACTTGCTCTCGGTGTCGGGAACCTTCCGCTCGGGCTGGCAGCCAACTTGCAGATTGCTCGGATTGCCAAAGTACCCATCGGCGCAGATGCACAGCGAACGATGATCGTCGGCCACGCAGAGCGCGTTCGGGCCGCACTGGATCTTCGTGCAGGCATCGACGCACTTGCGCAGACCCTTGCCCAGCTGGAAGCAGATTTCCGTGTGGCGGCAGTCGGCGTCGTTGCCGCACTGCCCGCGTATGCTGCAGCCCTGGCTCAGGTCGTACGCATCGCCCACGTAGCCCAGCGGACAGAGGCATTTGCCCGCATCGCAAATGGCGCGCGGTCCACACGCCGTATTCGAGCATAGGTTCTTGCAGTGTCCCTTCTCGCAGCTGTAGCCGTCGGGGCACTCGATCCGTTCGCTACACTGACATTGGCCGGCGTCCTGGCAGAATTGGCTCTCGATGGGCTGGCAGCTGCTGTAGGGGTTGCCGGCATGGCCGGACAGGCAGAGGCACTCGAAACCTCCGGCCGTGTTCAGGCAGGCGGCATTCAGGCCGCACGGCTTGTTCGCGCACTCGTCTATGTCCTGGCAGCCTACGTACGGATTGCCGCTGAAGCCCTGAGGGCAGATGCAGCTGATCTGGTTGCCGGCAGCGCGGCACTCGGCGTTGGGTCCACAGCTGTTCGGCTGGCAGACGTTCTTCTTCTGGGCGCCGCAGCCCTCGTACGGATTGCCGTAGGTGCCCGGGTTGCAGGCGCAGCGGCTCTGGCCTATTCCGTATTCGCAGTGGGCGTTCTCCCCGCAGAGCGGCGAGCATTTGGCTTCCTCGATGGGCGGCATGCAGAGCAGGTCGGGATTACCCACAAAGTTCGGTTCGCAGACGCATTTGCCGTTGGTCTTGTCGCAGGTGGCGCCGATGCCACAGACGACGCCGTCGCAGCGCTCCTTGCAGCGTCCATTGATGCAAATCTGTCGCTCATCGCAGGGCCTGGAGGCCGTGCACTGATCCGTGCTACAGCTGCCGCCCGGGAACGGATTGCCCAGATAGCCCTGCGGGCACTTGCAGGTGGGTCCCTCGCTGGTGGGTATGCAGAGCGCTCCTTCGCCGCAGATCACATCCTGACACTGCGACACGCAGTCGCCGTCGGCGTTCTTCACGAATCCCACACGGCACCGACACCAGCCCGCGTGCTGTTCCGTCTCGCAGTAGGCATTCGAGCCACACAGCAGACTGGCGCAGGGACTGGCGCAGATGCCGTCCAGGCAGGCCAGGTTGCTGGCACAGTCCTCGTTACTCAAACAGGAGCTTTTGGGTACCCCGCTGTCCTCCAAGATGCAGCCGCTCTTGTAGGGATCCCCGGTAAAACCCTTGGGGCAGACGCACTGGTAACCGCCCTTCTTGTTGACACAGTAGGCGCCATAAGCGCACGGCAGGTGGGCGCACTCATCCTCATCTGTGCACCCAAGCAGCGGATCGCCCTTGAAGCCCACCTCGCACATGCACTGTGGCGGGTCGGAGGGCGTGCACTTGGCATTGATGCCGCACGGGAAACGCTCGCACGGACTCTTGCACTTATTGTTGTCATGCGGATCCAGGAAGTACGGCGGCGGGCAGACGCACTCGCCCGGCTGTATGCATTTCTCGTTGGTGGCACACTCCTTGTCCGCGGCGCACTTGCGCTGAGCCGGCGCACAGAGTCCGTTGTAGGCATCGCCCTGGTAGCCCTCGGGGCAGTGGCAGCTGTAGCCGCCATTCTGATTGACGCACAGAGCTCCGTAGGCGCACAGCTGGACGCCGCGCTCCTCGCACTCGTTGACATCCACGCAACTACCGTCGGGCTGCGTCTGGTAGCCCTTGGGGCAGGCGCAGTAGCTGACGCCGCCCGCTATCGAGATGCACTCCGCCCCGCTGGGGCAGGGCTGACGCGTGGAGCAGCCGGCTAGCACGCAGCTGTTGCCGAGCAGCTTGTACGGCGCTTGGCACTGGCACTCCGGACTGCTGCAAATCTCGCACATGACAAACGGATTTCCGGTGTGGCCCTGCGGGCAGCGGCACTCGTAGCTGCCGGGCAGATTCTTACACAAGGCATTCAGGCCGCACGCGGGCTTGGCACGCTGTACGGCACACTCGTCCACATCCTGACACTGGCCACTCTCCGGATTGCGCTCGTAGCCCTGGCGACAAATGCAAACACTGCTGCCGGTAAACGCGTCCTGCACACAGCTTTCTCCCGGCGCACACGGATTGGCATCGGAGCAGCCGACAATCTTGGGCGTGGCGCAGCCCTCGGTGTAGGCGTCACCAGTGGAGCCTCCGGGGCATTGGCACAGATAGCCGCCAGCAGTGTTGGTGCAGATGGCATTGGCAGCGCAGGGATTCGCGCGGCACTCGTCGATGTCACTGCAGCCTCCTGGCAGTGCAGCGTTGCCCGTATAGCCGGGCGCGCAGAGGCACTGCGCTTGTCCGTTGGCCAGCATGCACTGGGCATGGGCACCGCAGTCGCGCGCCTCGCACGGATGCCGGCAGTCGTTGCCGATGTTCGGTTCTGGGCAGAGACAGCGCTTGGTCTCATCGCAGATGGCATTGCCGGGGCACTGCTCGTTGCTGGAGCAGCTGACGATGGGCGCACAGTGCACCGCGGGATCCGGATCGGGCAGGGTGCCATCGGGGCAGCGGCAGGTATAGCCGCCTCCTGCCATGTTGACGCACTCAGCGCCAACGCCGCATTTATTTCCAGCTCGGCACTCATCGACGTCCTGGCACTTGGTATGCGGATCACCCGAGTAGCCCGGCGGACAGGCGCAGCTGTAGCCGCCAGGTGAGTTCGTGCAGGTGGCATTCTGGCCACAGCTGCCGAAGGGTCCGTGCAACAAATCACACTCATCGATATCCACGCACCCGGCTGCCACATCACTCGGATTATACGTCCAGCCCTCCTCGCACACGCAGTACGCCTCATTCTGATCCGGCTTGCAGTAGGCATGCGCCCCGCAGCGTACATCCTCGCAGGGCTGCTTGCATGCCATGCGCGGCGGGGTACCCACGTATCCGGCCTCGCAGTCGCATCGATATGAGCCCGGCGTATTCAAGCACTGGGCATGCGGGCCACAGGCCTCCGCGTGTGTCCGACACTCATCGATGTCCACGCAGCTGGATCCAATCGGCTCGAATCCATCCAAGCAGAAGCACTGATTCTCTATGCACTCGGCGTTGTTGGTGCAGTCGAAGTTGGTGCGGCACAAAATGTTCACGTCGACCTGTTCGCAGGCCACTTTCGGATCGGGTTTGCCGTCGTAGCCCTGCGGGCACTTGCAATTGTAGCCCGGCACGGCGTTCTCGCAGATTGCGTGTTGTCCACACGGCTTGTCCAGCGCGGCGCACTCATCGATGTCGACGCAGCCGCGGAACGGATCGCCGGTGTAGTCCGGTTTGCACGTGCAAACGAAGCTGCCGATGGTGTCGGTGCAGACGGCGTTATCACCGCACGGATTATCCTGGCACTCGTTGATGTCTGATCACGTTGATCGTGCAGGGGGGTGGAGGGGTTCGTTTTGTGTATATATATATGTATGTATATATTTTTAAGGGTAGCAGGCAACGTGTTTTGTAGCGTTTTCGATTTCGTTTTCGTTTACGAGTTGAGGGGGAAGTGGGTTAAATATATTGCAATTAATTAAATTAGTAATCATATTTCAATTCATACAGGTCTATGGAAGTTGTGAAATCATAGCGTGAAAGTGGGGGAGCTTTGTAGGATTTGGGGAGGGGAAAATAGAGAACACTGATAGAAGAAGCTGGCTGAATAGCAAAAGAAGCGGGAATCGAAAGAAAAGCGCAGCTGAAAAGCTCTCAACTCACTTATAGAGAAGCATCTGAAAGCGTATAGCAAGAGGAAGCAGAGAGCTAAAAGAGCGAACAGAGTGTAAAAGCGTAGCTCACAAAATTCATGCTTAGTTCTTGATCCTTGATTCGCCATGCAAATCCAAAGCTAAGCTTTTACGCTCATTTATAATCTAAATTAGAGATGAGCGCGTGACAAAATACAAACACAGATCGGAAGTCAAATGAAGTCAAAATGCTGTTAATTTTGAAAAGTAACTTGATCGTATCTAGAGACACGCAATAAATCAATAAATAATTTAAAATGAATTTTAATTTCATTTCATTTTCGTGTATCTCTGCATCGCGTCTCGTGACGCGCCCATCTCCAAGTCGTGAAATGGCTTTTATGCCAAAGCAAGCAAATTAAGCAAATACTAACTCTCGCAGTGCAAATAGCCCTGTCCTTGAAATCCGCTCGGACAGAGGCAACGATAGGAGCCCGGAAAGTTAATGCACTTGGCATTGGTGCCGCACTTGGCCACGCCATCCGGCTGATTGCATTCGTCGATGTCCAGGCAGGCCAGGCCGGCGCCCGATGTGGCCGCCGGTTGGGCCAGTGTATCGCCATCGGCATAGCCCAGTTGTAGTGTGGGTGTGGCCGGCAGTGGCGCCTCCGCGTGCATATCATGCTCAAGCACAAAGCCCAGTGGACAACGACATTGAAAGCTACCGCCCAAGTTCACGCATTGAGCACCCAAACCGCATGGATTGTTAATGGCGCATTCATCGACATCTGCTGGCGTTGTTTATTCGTGTTAGGCATTAATCGTATTAATGTTTCAAATTGCGGTGCATTGATGTGGCAAGTGGCAAGTGTATATATGTGTATGCGTGTGTGTGCGTGTGTGCGAATTTCGTCACAAAAAACATGTGCAAAAAATATACCAAAAATAATGATGGCAAATATATCGGAAAAAAATGAGTAAAAATTCCTAAAGCAAATCGCATAAGCATTTCGTTGGTACTCACCCTCGCAGCCATGCATGGGATCGCCGCTGAAGCCATCGGGGCAGAGGCAGCGGAAGCTGCCATCGGTGTTCAGGCAATCCGCGTTGCGGCCGCATGGAGTGCGCGCGCACTCGTCCAGATCGACGCAGCCCTGTGCGTCACGTCCGTCGCCATCGTATCCCGGCGGGCAGTCGCAGCGATAGCTGCCCTCGAGATTCGTACATATGGCACCGGGTCCGCACGCATTCGGGTATGTGCACTCATCGACATCCAGGCAGCCGTCATAGGGATTGCCCACGAAGCCCTCGGGGCAGACGCACGTGTGGTTGCCGGGCGTGTTGATGCACTGGGCATGGGCGCCGCAGGCCAGCGGATTGCTGCACTCGTCGATGTCCGTGCACAGCACCTCGCCATCGCCCGTGTAGCCGTCCTTGCACTTGCAGAGGAAGTGCGCCGGCAGATTACAGCACTCGGCATTCTCCACGCAGCGCGATGCTATCGCCGGATCTTGGCATTCGTCAATGTCTGCAAAAAACAACAAAATGAAAACCAATCATATGAGTGGAGACGCATGATTAATGAAATGCCCGCCCAGGCAAACGCAAGACGAAAGACTTAAGCAACAAACTTGAAATCGCTCTACGCATTTGCCGCCTGACTGCGCAGCCCCACATCAAATGGCTTTGGCATTTGAAATTTGCATGTTACGCATGACATTTCAGTGCCATCCGCATTAATCTATGCATGTGGAGCTAAGCCAAACCAAGCAGCAATGTCAATGCGCACAGGATGCACCAGTTGCATACATTTAGCGCACCAATTAAATCGCCAAGTCAAATGCTAGGCCAACGAATGAGGACTGATGATTCTCTTCTGTATATATGAATGAAATTTTGTTTAATTAACACATTTTATTTAGCGGAATATGTATTTATAGCAAATATGAATTCCAGTGCTATTAGCAGCTGAAATTTGATCATTTTATAGACCTTTTCAAAAAAGCTATTAGAAATAGTTGACTAGACTATAGACTATTGTTTTTACAGCACTTTTACAATATTTTTATAAATCGGTGTCCATCGCACTTATTGATTTTGCAGCTGAGATTTAAATTAATTTTTTTTTCAAATTTTTTTTAATCGTTTTTTTTTGTTTTTGTTTTTGTTTGTTTGTTCCGATTCATCTCTGTTAAGCTTTGGCTTTAGTTTTTATCTTTTAATGGAACGTATCTATGGCCAGCTCATGCGGAAGCATCACATTGGAACTTTCCGCTCCAATAGGTCGCACCGCAATGAGAATTGAATCGCAGTGCCCCGGAGCCAATGAAGCGGCAACTGGCAAACGATGGCAGTCTAAGGGCCAGGCCAGATAGATACAAATGGAAAACAGCACGATGGACGATCTCTTCGGCTAACTGTGGGCCATTAATCATTGGGCTTGTAGATAAGAGATGTTGTACATTTATAGCTAATATGACATAAGTACAAAAGTTGGCAAAAGCCAAAGACAAGGACGCGAACAGGGAGTGAGATGTACTCACACAAACACACACACACACCTCTATGCATGTGTGTGTTTGACTGGAGTGCCTTATAATTATGAGCAGTCGAGCAAGTTGCGCAGTTATAATTACTAGTTTTTAGCTTATAAATTAAGAGGATCATCACTCTAAAACTGGTATTCCCTCCCCACCAAGGCTCTCTCTCCCTCGTTCTCTTTCTCTATCTCACAGAGAGAGAGAGAGACAAACTGATATTGCAGCATTCCATGTTTTGCTGCCGCAACGCCAGCAATTGCTAACTCTGATTACTCAATGTCATCGTCTTCGTTCGCCTGTCTGCCGCTTGGCAGTTGGCAGTTGGTAGTTGGTAGCTGGTAGCATTGGCCAGAAGTTTAGCCAGAAGCAGGAAGCGTTCTATGTTCTTCTAAGTTTCAATGTCAGTTTAATTACTTTATGCAATGCAGTTACAGAAGGCTGAGACAGAAGGTTGTTCAGCCCCATCCCAGTCCCAGGCCCGGACCCAAGCCCTGGCCCAGGCACAGGCCAATGACCAAAGGCCATTGGCCAACTGGTTGTGGCTCCTGCTGCCAGCTATCATATAATATTTTACAGTCCGTTTCACGTCAGGTGCAAAATTCAATTTATTTTTCTCTCACCGGCTAATTATAATACAAATTTTGGAGCAAAGTTCTACGCTGTGCGAGGTGGGCGTGGGCCAGCCTTGGGCCAAATGTTGTGCGGCTCTGCAGCACTTGAAAACCAATCAAATATGCGTGACTAAACGTAATTAACTTCAATGCATGTTCAAAAAAAGAAAAATAATAACGATGCTGACATAATTTGAATCGTATTCTCAGGCCCAGTCTGTTCAGATTTCCGGTTGGGCTGCGGGCATGATTAGGGCCCTATTTTGATTACTTTTTGTTTTATTTGATGTTCAAGCAGCATTTGAGAGTCTGAGAGTTCTATGACATTCATAACCGATAATTGAATTAGCTGGCCATAGTTTGAGGAGTGTATTGAAAATATTTCATCATCTATGATTCTACTCTATTTGCATTATATAATATTGAAATTCTGCGCTTTGTTTCAGTGCACTAATCAAAAATAATTAGCAGTCGCGTCGGTTCGACTATTATAAAATGCTAAAAAAAAAAAACACCAAACAAAAATCTACATGGCTGATAAATCGTGGAGCATCGTCTGCCTGCCTGCCTATCAGCGTGTTGTAGTCTGGTCTGGCTGCCGTCCATCTAATAAATCTATGTAATTGTTGCGCTAATTAGCATTTGCAAATTTGTTGTTGCTTTTAATTTGAGTTATGACATTCGTGCCACAAATTTGTGCACTATTTTTACAGATAGTCGCTGAGTCGACTCAGCTACATACATACATATATTGTATATGCGCTTATAGATGAGCAGCTGTTTATGAGCGGACATGACTTTCATGCTCCACTGCTGAACGATGATGAGCGACTCTCAAAAAAAAAAAAGAAAAAAAAAGAGAAGAACAGCAGAGATAGAAACACAAAACTTCAAGTATATGCGACTAATTTATGGTGAAGCATAACTCACTAACATTTGAACTTGAATTCGAGCAAAAAACTGAAGCAAATTAGAAGTCAATGTGGCGCAGTTTCATGTGAATGACTTGTAGATACCCTGTACACAAGTTTGAAGTTATCTTGAAATTATAATTATGATGATGATTATGATTTGAATCCCAAACCAGGCAAACTATAGTAAATTAAATTTTGAGTTTGAATTATATTGAAATAATAATAATAAATAAATGCTTGTATTATATTTATTTTATATTATTTTTTAATAGATAAAAATCCATTTGAATTATAAAATAAATTGAAATATATTTCAATATAATATATTTATATATTACAAAGAATTAACATATCAATTTACATATATACTTGCTTTACTTTATACACAGAGTATTTAAGAAAAAACATAAATGGGGCATAATATTAAGATGAAGGAAAAATGAAATTAGTTAAAAAATTTGTGGCGCAATTATGCGTTAAGTATTTCCATATAAGCTCACACTCTTAGCCATGTGTGCAAGGCGCAAAGATCAAGGTCGCCGGCAAGTGATGTCAGCGTCGACGTCAGTGTCGAAGCTGGAGTCATGGGTGGCTCAATTGGTGGCAGCGGCACCACCGCCTACTGGTCGCGTAAATGTGGCAACACACGGGGCGGCCGGCATAATGAGGCGTGTCAATGCCGACGCTTTAGGCCATTTTCATGGCTTATCGGACGTCGGCTGCGACACGGCAATTAATTGCTGCCATTTTTGATATGCAAAAAGTGCAAAGTACCTTAAGAAAAGCGAAGTATATATATGTATATATGTTTACTATATACGCTATATATATTGGCAGATTAAACACGTTCGCTCTACAAAAGCTAGCGACGCTTATCAGCTGACGTTGATCACAAACTGTGCGTCGAACTGGTTGGCGGAGAGCTGAGAGTTGTTGTTGTTGTAGTTGGAGTTGGAGTTGAGCTAAAGCTAGTAAAGTCAGTGCCGTTTGCGGCTTTTGAGGACAGCATTAAGCGCCAACAATGCTACCGCCTCATGCGTTGCCAATGCCGCCAAAAGCTGCGCTACGTGGGCCACAATCTATTTTATCCGTTTTAATGATCTGCCCCAGTTAGCGAAACGAAAGGGAGCAGCCGCCTGGTGAACGTGGCAAACAAACAAAAATAAGCAACTCCAACAACATGGCACAACAGAGAGAAAAAAAAATCGAAACACAACAACAGCTGCAACAACGTTGTAAGATTATTTTTGTTGTTGTTGCTGCTGTCGCTTGGCTGCCGCAAAAATGGTTATAAATTTAGCACTCAACTCGAGGCACTCACTCCATTTTTCTGGTTGGCGCGTTGCAAGACAAATACATTAGAAGCAACTATTGACTTGCCACAAACCAACAGACAACTGGGTGCCAATGTGTGTGTGTGTGCGAGTGCGTGTGTGTGTATTGCAATTTTGTGTGTTGCCGTCTTGAGAGTTAAGACTTCATTGCATAACTGGACTTTGACGATGCGTTAACGAAGCCATCGCCAAATGCACGCATCTGAGTTATGAACATGAAATAATGGGAATGTGCCACCAGGTCTGCAACAGGTTGCAGGCAGCACCACCACTTGATACCGTTACACCTGCCAGCCAAACAGGTAGGCGCTTGAAATCTCCCTCCACGCAAAATGTGTCGCTGCAGCTGAAGCTGGAGTTGAAGCTGGAGTTAGAGCTGGAGCTAGCCATGATTTGTATGGCAAAGTTTATTGGGTGAACTTGAGCGAGCCGTGCAAACTGGATATATTTACGAGTAATAAAGTCAAATGCTAGTCAGGGAAAATTAATGGATGTGGCACAGCACGTACGAAAGGAATAGTAATAAACATGCATTTATGTGGCAGACGAATAAAAGATATGCTGAAACTGTTTGTAGAGAAAGCGCAGCTGATTTTTCCTATATGAAATAATCATAAAGTTATCTAAGATCTAGTCAATGCCAAATATTTTGACTGTTGAAGTTGTCTAAGACTGATTATAATAATGTTATTATTTTTTATTAATTAATAAATACTATCAAAAGAGCAAAAATGTACTTATGAAAAAGAAAAACATAAAAATAACAAAAAAAAACTTTTTAAAAATTTGTAAAAATATTTATAGACAAAAACATTTTTAAAAATACATATATCTTGCTTCTATTTAGTTTTGGTAAAGTTTTAGCTTGAGAAACTTTACGGTTGCAGCAGAAATTAGCCAGCGAATAATTAAAAGTAATTACGTACTAATGCGCAGGCGTTTTGAAGTCAATTCATCAAGATTTAATTAGATATACTCGTGGTAATTCTGATTGAATGCAGACGGTGGGAATGCCGAGGGTGCGTGTCTGTGGCTTTTCACGGAGTTCAAGTGCTCGGGCCACGCACATGGACGGGCGAGACTTTCTCAGCGTATTTAAAACAGGTTGATTCAAATGATTGCAGGCAGTTTGAGCTGTTCTATGGAACTCGGACGCTGTCGTAATCAAATGCATCGTGAAACGTGCAAGAAGCGTGAGCGGGAGAGGGAGAGAGAAAAGGAGAGGAGCTGGAAGTGGAATTAGATAATGCTCGTATGACTGCAATGCGATGCTGGCGTTACATGCCACTGCCCAGAATTTATGCATGCCTGCCGGTCGTTGCAAACAGTGACTCCACCCTCCCAGCGCCGCCCGCCCATGTGCCCGCCCAGCCGTCTGACAGTCGCTGCGAGAAGTCGTCACATGTAATCTAGAATCTCGGCAACGTCTTCATACTTAGTGGGGTAATGCCAGAGCGTTTGTGAAATTTGCGCTCGTTATCGCATTGCATCGCTGGCAACCAGAAGCGGGAAGCGAGAGGCGGAATGTGGAAAGTGGGAAGCGGAAAGTGGGCATAGGGAAGAGGCAGCCAAAGCTAGACACATGGTCTCGAGTGTTGAAAGTTCTGGCGTGTCCATGTTTGGGGTCAGATTACATGACACTGATTCCTCGTCTAACAGACGTGTGTGCTCGTAAGTACGATTATGTCTATGTCTGTTCCATGGCGCGAAAGCATTGCTACAAATGTTGTGGTTTTTCTCTTCTATAAAGAAGCAGCCAGCAACCAGCAACCACTACTACCACCAGCACCACCGCCATCATTACAATCATCATCATCATCAACTGTGGCAAGAGCAGCAGCAAATGTAGGAAGAGATTTTTGCTAAAGTAAGTGGTCCCTTGGCTTAGAATCTTCTGCTTTACTAGTTATTATTGTTTTTTTTTCAGATTTTTATTTAGTTTTTTTTTTTGTGATTTTCTTGTACTCTTTTTGCCTCTGCGGTGCCATAATGTGTTTTCATTACGCAACATTAGGCCGAGTCCAATTATGGCTGCCAGCTTTTCACTGTCGAATGAACGAGACAGCCAAGCAGGTGCGCAGAAGGGTTTCTGGACCCACGCTGTGCGCAATTTAAAGAGCGAACAAGACGATGAAAAAAGCTCATTAACCTGGGACCCGAACAACAAACTGTATCAATCTCAAATCAAAAGTAACTGCCAACCATATGAAAAGCAAAAATATACTCGAAAAGGGGAAGCTATCAATATATCCAAATACATTTAAGATAATCATATCAATGTAATTTAGGTACATGAAATTAAGCTAAGTGTTTACTCAAAGCTCAGCGGCTGCAATACAATTTAATTCTCTTTAAGCTAACAGGCTGATTTATAGAGCTACATTTCCTTTGCACAATTAGAAAGTCTTAGGTGTAATTTGGATTATATAATACTTGTTCTCAGTGCTTGGTCTACGAGGTCCATTTTGGTACATCTCAATGATCACAGCCCCAACAATAAGAGACTTGCAACAAAGATGCTATAAGGTACTCAAGTGTAATCACTACACGGTCATTATTATTACCTCGCTGGCCAAGTATACTGAGGGGATCCCATTGCGCTGGGCTGCTATTGTGAGCTGAGAGAAAAGCTTTCATATTATTTCTGTTGGTGCTGTTGTTGTTGTTGTTGTTGTGGCGTCTTTTGTTACATTTTCAAATGGAGGCTGGGCTGGCACTTGAGACGATTCGAAATGACTTGGCTCACAGATTTCCAGCGAAATAAACCGTTAGCATGAAGATCTATGGGCTGCCCAGTCTGGCGGCGACTAACCGGGCACAAATAATATAACAGACGTTGACGGAAGTCCAAAACGGCAACAACAATCATTTGTTGCTGTTGGATCTCGTTGGGATGGTCGCTCAGTCCGTCGCTCGGTCGGTCGGTCGGTCATTATGCTTATGCTAACAATACGGCTTGGCACTTACCTTCACAATGGAAGCCATCGCCGCGATAGCCCGGAAAGCAGGTACACGTGAAGCTGCCCAATGTGTTTGTGCAGTGGGCAAACACATCGCATGGACGTTGCTTGCATTCGTTCTCATCTGTGAAGGAGAGAGGTTTTAGTTGTTTAATGTAATTTGTACGGTTATGCAAGGTGAGACAAGCCCACATTGGGGGACTTAGGACTTACCCGGATCGACGCAATTGCAGCCGCCGAAGCCGTCATTGCAATGGCAAACGCCATTCAGGCAAACACCATTTGTGCACTGTGTGCCATCCTTATCACAGTCATCTGTAAGCAACAAGAACAACAATGAGAACAAAGGCTTATCTTTAAGTGAAAGAAGCTTAGAGCGGTGCTTACTTGTGCATTTGAGCTCTTTGCTCAGCTCATCGGAACCAAGAAAGCAGTCTTGATTGCCGTCGCAGATTTTCGATAGATCGTATAGTTGCAAATAGTCTGTGGACTCATTAACTTGGCAGCCAAAATAGCCATCTTCGAGGTTCAGAAAGAACACTTCGCCACGAAATCGACTATGCTTGTTTGGATTTGTTTTAAAGGGTTGTATTTGTTGGTGTTGTGAATGTACCTGGAAATGAGAAAAAGGCGAAGATGAGAATAGGTGCATAGTAATAATAATAAAATGGTTATTTTGTAGTAAAATAAACATGATTTTGTGTATGAGAAATGACACATAGTTATAATAGTAAAATTGGTATTTTCTTTTATTTTTGATTTATAATTAATTGATAATAAATCTAGCCTAAAATGTTACTAAAATCTTATGTAAATGCAACATTGCCTATTCATCTAGGCAACTATATTCACGTTTAACATTCCAGTTTATAAAATGTGGAACACAAAAGAAGATTCTAAGCGTGAGCTGACATTTCGAAGACAGTTTTCCAGCCAGAGCTTAACCCATTTTACATGCAAACAACAGCACCCAGCAACCTTCGCAGTGTTTACCAAGTTTCATTTCGTATTTTGTGCTTTTAGTGGGGCTTGAAACTAATTTAAATTCAAATTAGATACACTAAAGTTAGCAGGCGTATCAACGTCAGCGCTTCTTCAACGAGATTTCCTAACCGACAGCCGTAGCTCGATGCGGTCCATATGGGCAGCAAATTCATACAGGTTTGCATTCATGGCTTATACGTATAGCGTCTTTAGTTGTTGTTTTTGTTGTTGTTGCCGCTGGGTTTTGTTGCTGTTTGTGTTGTTTTGCCAACGCTTAATTGTTACACTTCGTTGATTTTACTTTTATAAGCACACACAAAAACAAAAGTTGTTTGCCATATTTTCTCAGATATATACATACTTGTATATATGTATATGTGTGTGTATATTTGAGTGCCTGGTGACTGAGTGACTGACGCTACGGTTTGTTACTGTTACCAGCGCTCAACATTAGATAGCTATGGAGAAAAACGAGTTTGTCACTTAAGACCTTTTTGCGCTACTGCAAAACGAATTAAAACAAGTTTCATTTGGGTAACACATTGTGTGTGTGTGGCTCTTATATTTCGCATTCGTTTCTTTCGATTTGTTTTGTACTTGCTGCTCGATCACTTCCTACGTTTCGGCGTTCCATTCCAATAAAATCATTATGGCTGTGTCGACTTTTTCAGTTCCTGCTACGTTTTTAATGGCATTCGCCGAACGATGACAACTTTGTGATATCTCCACATCTTAATTTACCATAACAAGCCGCAAATGTGTGCTAGAAAGCGGGCCAAAGGTAAACAGCTGACCGAAGACTGGGCTGTGTCATCTCGGAGCATAAACTTGAACTTGCCGTACGATTTACATAACTAGCATAAATATATTTAATTAACTCAGTTGGCTTTTCTAAATAAATGTTAACAGTAAATGTTAAAATGTTGATAGAAAGAATCATGTTGTTTTAAATAGTATTAGAATAAAGTTTAAATTAGCCCTTATCAGACTTCGTTAGGAAAAACTTCTCAATTTGTGTTATCTGCTCTGTGCAGTCATAAAAGCTGGCATTTAACTTGTTTTTTTATTTAATGCTCGCCTGTCTAGATCTTGTGTACAATTGGGCCTTAAAAGCTTTTATGATGGCACTGAGAGACTATCGCTGTTCAGGCTGATGCTCAGGATTTTGCTGATCAAACCAATTACTGTGAAGCTGGCCCCAAGACACGTGAATCGCATTGCCACCTTTCTAGCCGGCTAATGAGCAGCAGCCCCACCACGGCTAAAGAGTGCAATAAAAACTAAGGTGTGAGCATGAAGCACTCGCTGCTGTCAAGTTCAAGTTAAGTCTGAGAATTGTTTTAGGTAGATTTTTATCAAAAAAAAAAAAAGCAAACTTTGTGTGGAAGTTCTATCCACAAGTTCGATGTGAGTGTGAGATGAGGTTTTTTTTCAATTGGTTTTGTTTTCTGTTCACTTCACGCCATGCAACGCTAGCGGCCTTGCTGAACAATAGATGCAGCTATCAGCAGCCGGCAGCAGCTAACCGCCAGCAGACACCCGCCACCCGCCTCCTGCCAGCTAGTTTATCAATTGACAGGCCGCACAATAAGCAGCGCATGCACTCAAGTGCAGCAGCAGTTGCAGTCGCATCATCACATGCAGCAATTAAAGGTGTGAGTGTATTGCAATGAAGATGATGCTGCTGCTGTTGCTGCTGCTATTGCAGCGAAACTCCCATGACATTGAGCGGCGCGACGTTGGAGCACAATGCAATTTTTGTTGCTCGCCAAGTTGTTAGCCAAGTTAACTGAGACAATGACAGCGCCCGTCAACGCTCAAGTGCATCCGTTATAATAACTAACTGTCGGTGGGTAAATTTGAGCTGCGCACTCGCATTTTGTGTATCACTAAGTCAGCCCGGCGAGTTTGTTGCCTAAGTCTTTTGTTTTGCTGCCTGCCTACCTGCCGGGCTAATCAAATTAATGAAAAGCAAAAACATCTCTACCCATTTCGCATACATTAATCATCAAATCACAACGCACAAATAGAAAGCAAAGCACGTCAAAAAAGAAAAAATAAACAAATCAAAAAAAGTTCCCTCCATTGAGACAGTGTCGCGAAAAGCCAACAAATGCGTGAGCTGCTGAATGTCAATGAACTTGCTTGGTTGGGCTTAAGGCTTAAAGCATTCTTTTGGCCAATTTATAAAGCACCGGTTCAGGCTCTGCCGCCGACCGCCGCCATCGACATCGTCCGTCTCTCTCTGTTTCACTCTTTTTAGACCGCTGCATAAATCGATGACTATCAAAGCATTTTTACAGCTAATGCGGCTATTTTTATTCATTACGTTTTTCGGCTTTCTACCATCGATTTGTGGCCCGGGTCTTCTGCGTTGCCCATTTCTCAGTTCCATTGAATTTCCGGCTGTCTGGGACTTTAATTTCTTGAGCAAGGGTATACAATGCTTGGCACCTAAAATGTGACTCTAGATGATGACACTCTCTAAATAGAATTGAATGGCAGTGAAGCCTTCGTTTTAAGAGATAAATATTTATCTTCTCTTTTACACCTAATACTTTTTTTTAAATATTTTTTTTAAGTACTTCTAGTTTAAATAGAGTATCTAAATGTTCTTCTCTCTTGAGTTCTCTTGTTTATTATTTGTTCTGTCCTATCATTACACCATCTGCCCGCACAAACATGTTTTCCCGTTCTCTTTCTGTTCAAGCCGCCATCAAGTTAACTATCTAATGCCATTTGCCGGCTGCTTGTCTAAACTGCCAATTTATTTGCCAAGCAACGAGTCAAATTTTTCGTTTACTTCTGACTTATCGCTTCGTATTTTCTCTCATTTCACAGTTTGTTGTTAAATTTAATAAATCTGAGAGCATGACTCCAGCCTTTGAATCGAATCGAGTAAAGCTCCCTGGCTATAATTTCTGGTTTATGGCTCATTTGCATGGCCGGCCGGACATGTACCGTTAGGCCATCAAACATCTTGGCCGCGCCGGGTTGCATCATTATGAGCATTTGTTTCTCATTTCTCATAAAAAAGATGTATGTATATGCATACATATATATATATAATATTATCTATTTATTTATATGCATTAGTGCTTGTATTAAATTTCGTTTCATAATGAGTTGTCAGGTCGTAAATTTGTCAATAGCCGCGGGCATTGTGTGAAAGCTCAGCCAATAGTTCTGGACAAATTAATTATTGTTCATGTGCTAACTGACAATGCCTCAGCTCTAATCGAAGCCCATTAATATTTATGGCTTGACCTCAAGCTGACTTTCCTTTGAACCCGGAGCAAGGCACACCTTTATCAGTCCATATTGTTCTCAGCTGATGAGATTAGTCAGGTCGTTAAGTTTCACAAAAGACTGACTTCTTTTGTTAGTGAAGAATCTAAAGTTATTGGACGTATTGAATGCTGATCTTAGCTACATTAGAAAGGCATATAAATAAGTTGATTAACATCTATTTATACTTACTGTACTCGAGAGTAGTAGCACTATCCACGTGACTAGTGGCAAAAATATTTTCATTTTTGCTGAAATGAGAAGAGACGAGAATAAGACACACATTAAAAACGATTCAAAGCATAATTAAAAGCAAGTTAAGTGAACAGCATGCGTACGGCTAGGCTGTACTTAAATTATATTGTAATGCGATTTCCTGCTTAAGAGCGTAACGCAAAGAAAACAAAAACAAGAATAAGAAAAACAAACACACATAATTAACTTAAAATTTCAAACACGCTGCTCAAGAGGCCTGCAAAAATTGGCTTGGTCATCAGGGACAGGTGCCAAAAACCAAAAAACCAAAGAGAGAAACAAAAGACAACAGTAACAACAACAGCAAATAAAAATACACTTACAAAAAATGTACGGCAAGTGCGAAGACGGGTAAATGACACTTGAAATTTATGCGCAAACATGAGCAGAGCCAACGTCGGCGTCGGCGTCAGCGTCTCTGCTTATCTTTCAGCCTTTTCTCTGTAAAATTTATACAACGGCACTGCAAACACAGACCAGCATAAAAATTACAGCAAACAGTCAAAGAGAGAGAAAGAGAGAGGGAGAGATAAAACACCTCTGGCAAAAAAATAAAACACTTATATAGTTTTTTTTTTTTTTTTTTATATATATATAGGTATGTGAACTGGCCATAGGCCATTGTTGTTGTTGCTGCTGCTGCTGCTGCACGTTTTCTCACGCATTCATTTTCCACTTTCAGTTTTCAGCTGCTTTGGATTTTCATAGAGTTTTGGACGGAGAGAAGTGGACAAGCCAAGGCAAGGTCTCTTAATTGGTAGAATAGTCGTAACGCAATACAAAATTGTCGCTGGCCGGAGGAAAAACGTAATAATTTTGTGTGAAAACTGATAGCATCTTTATATGGTACTCGGCTGATGGTCGGATTGTCAGGTAGGTGGCCGTATAATTATGACATAATCAAACAGCAGCTGCCAGCCGGAAGTCGGGTCGACGTCGTGGCGGACATTACATTAGATAGAACTTACGTGCGGCATGCATAAAGCAAAAGACGAGAAGAGAGGAAGAGGAACACGAGCTTCGGTTGCTAGCAGAAGATACTCTCCATTAATATGTACATGAGTTTTGTGGGCATGGCGTGGTTTGGCATGGGCCGCAGTGCAGCCAGCGCGCCCTTTCATCGGGGCGTCAACAAACAACTTTCTTAACTTGGCGTGAGCGTTAACGTGTGTGCATATGTTAAAATATTTGCCATTATCTGCGTGTATTCTGCACAGAAAACACATATAAATCGCGCCCCGGGCACACAATAAAACCTTCAACGGAGTCCAAGCAGCAGCAGCAGTGTCTTTTGGGCTGTGGGCCTGGCCCTGCTCCTTGGCTGTGTCTCTGGCTCTGGCTGTGGCTCTGGCCATGCTGTGGTCGTACGATTTATCTATTTCGGTTTATCAGCTAATAAACGCTTAACTAAAATACACACTCTAAGCTAAATTACATGCACTTTGCACGATTGCCAGCCAGGTGAAATAAAGCTGGAACAAATCGCAGGCCAATGAGCAGTTCGTTTTACTATGAGATACCCAGTAAGGATATCAAAGAGGAGATTCTATTCAGTCCTCTACAGGGAAAAACTGCTGCCAGCCAAAAGAAATAAAGCGGTAACAATCTCTATTGAGATACCCTGTATAATAAGAAAATAAAGTTTACACTCAAGGCTGTACAATTTGAGCCACCAAGCAGCCCTCTTTCACTGCGCGCAGTATTGACAGGGTATAACTACTGCAGTGCTTGGACAACACTGCTCAGGCCAATAGATTCACTGGCTTCTAACGACATTTGAAGCGATCCAGGTTCAGATTCTGGTTACGCTTTCGACTCGGGTCCCGGCCCATGTTGAAGGCCATCGCCATTTCGGTTAATCTTGTTTGGCCGTTTATGCTATAGCTATGGTCATAGCCGTGGCCATGGCCGTGGCCGTGGCCTTTGGGCGCTTTTGTGTGTTGTCCATGTTCATGATCACTTAATTAAAGCAGGAGCCATGGCCTCTGCCGCTTTCGAGTTTCTCGATCTCTCGCACTTACGTTTTATGTGCGCTCACAATGTAGTTTGCGAATATATTTTTCTGTGATGCTTGATAAATTTATGTTTGCCGCAAAATGAGCGTAATTTGGTTGGTTACTGGGCTCAGCTGGGAGGCTGGGCAGCTGGGGGATTAGCGACTCCCTTCCGGCTGACAAGCAGATAAATGTGCGTGATAAATGTGAATGTGTTCTTGGGCTCGACGTTGCCGTTGCCATCGCCGCTGTGGCTGTTCGTTAAGCCTGATTGAAGATCTAACAATGCCAAGTGCTATAAACTCCCAAGTCCAAGCCCTGCAACTAGCAAGAAATAACTAAATTGGATAAAGCTTTAAGTACCTGCTGGTCTAGTCCAGGCCGGATATAAATATTTATTTTATTTTATTTTATTTCTTTTATCACCCTGCGAAACGTGTTTTCCCATTTAGTCAAAGGTCATGCAGCAGTTCAAGACGCTCGGCACAATTAGAATTAATTATTTATCTGTAGCTCGCTTGCAAGCAATTCTATTCAGCTTGTAGCATGTGCTTCACGCTGTGATGATGCTCTAATCCAAATCGTATTGCTATCGAGCTAGTTGAAATGGCAACCACCTAGACCGCGTATGTATTGAAGCACCAACTCAAACTTGTTGCCAGCAATTGAACTAACGGCAATTCCATTGTTTATTTTGAATAGATTTTTGATGGCAACGAATCAAAATATTTGTACAATGTCAACATTTTGAACGAAGGCCAAAAAATTCAGAGAACCGTTTTGAAGCGCCCCGGCGCTCAGTCAACGTCGTCGCCGTCGTCGTCGTCGTCGAGAGCATCACCAGCGATGATCTCACCAGGTATTAACCTGTCTAGCCACTAAATCAAAGCCAAAGAAGCCAGTGACACAATTTGGCCGAAAAAATATGAATACGAGCCCCAATATATACTATATGTATATATATATATATATATATATATATATATTCATAGCCAGGCCGAGCAGAGCTGATCGCATCTTTATTAAAAATAAATGCTGATAGCGTGAAAAATGTATGTTTATTTTTTTTATTTATTTATTTTTTTTTTTTTTTGAAGGCAAACATTTTGTGCATTGCCCACAGTTTCGGATTGGTGTGTGTGTATATGTATATACACCTATTTCTAAGTTTTTTCTGAGACACGTACGGTGCACACTCCCCATAAAAATTCAATTGCTCAACCGGATGCTGACGCGAGTTACATTGCTTTTATTTGAACTCATTTAACAGTAGTCAGTTTGTTGTTGTTGTTGTTGTTGCTGTTGCTGCTGTCGATAAACATTTCGTATTTGCATGTCACGACTTGTCACTTATTTATTAACATTTGTTTTTCTTGACTGATTTCCAAATTGCAGTCGTTGCGGCCCAGTTTCGTGTTTGCCTCCATAAATCTAGCTGATGATCGGCGTGCTTAGGCCTGGCATACTCCCTGTCACGCCCACCTGCTGGTGGGCTGATCAATTAATTATGGTTTTTCAATGTCAGAACAGTCGGTTCAAAGGATCTGCTACAGTCGCCACATAAATCTTGTGTGGCAGGCGGCGGGCGCCTGGGCGCTGCTGCTCCTGCCGTCGGGCCCATCCTTTAGCTTGCTGCTGGTGCAGTTTGTCTAATTGCAGGTTGAGTGCCGCCAACTGAAGGTCACTGACAGCGCCGTAGACAGCAGCTTGCGCCTGCCTGACACTGCGCCGCCGGCCTGTCTCAACCAGCTGCGGGCTGTAACTCATTGCTTCAGCGGAATTATCGACTCACTGTCTGCGGCGGCGGCTCTGCCCGCATGCCGCACGCCTTTTGATATGGGCAACTGCAACAAGTTGCAAGTGGCCAACCAGTTCATATGAAAATGCATAATCAATCACACAAAACGACAACAAAACAGAGTGAGAGGGAATGAGAACGTGAGAGAGGGGGCGGACGAGAGGGAGAGGGAGGGGCATTAAAAATGTTAAGGCTAAGCAAGAAATGCTGAATAAGATAGAGAGAGAAAGAGAGAGACTGGTAGAGAGAGAAAATGAGAAATGCAGAGCAAGAGTATTTAAATAATGAGTTTAAATTTGTTATCATATATCTTAAATTTTATAAAGCTCTCTAACTACACTGTAAGCTATTGTAACACGTACTCCTCCCATAAGATCCAATCAGATCAATTTTCTTTACTAACATTTCATTCTAATGATATTAATATATTAAATGTTTCCAGCTTTCGGTCTCATCATTCATTGATGCCGATAAGCAGACACACAGCAGAATTCCAGCCAGATCGACGATAATCCAATAACAACTAAAAACATTCGACAAGCCCACAAAACTAAAGCTCCCAGATTCAGCTCATAAATCTTTCGACTGAATGACTTGGCTATTATGCCCCAAAAAGGTATAGACAAGGGTAGAAAAAGGCTAAGCAAAATGGAATAAAATAAAATTGCTCATGCGCATTCCAACGCCCATTGGCGTATCATTTGCGCATCTTCATCCCAGAGACAACACTTCGTACGGCTAAAATGTCTGAGTGACTGGCTAAGAGTAGCTACTTTATGGCATTACACTGCGGACGACAGTCGAGTGTTGTTAACAATTCGTGTAAAGTTGCCGCTCATTAAAAACTCATAAATCAGTGCAACAACAACAGCAGCAACAGCAACAATAATAATTGCCTTTGCGAGGGCAGTGTCAAAATAAGGAACCCAGCTAAAGCCAACGGAAATGGCCACCTGGCTAGCAACTGTTGCTGTTGTTGTTGCTGTTGCTGTTGCTGCTGATGTTGTCGGCATCGTCAGTGGCACACCGGTAAAGCGGTGTCGATGCCGGGCCGGTACCCGCTATGCGCCATGCAGTTTCCGCATTGGCAATATTGACATCTGCTTGGGCTTTTGATTAATGATAAATGCTGTGAGCATCCGCCGCTATGACACTTGGCTGAGAACTCTCTCAGAGCGGAGCCATTAGAGTCCGGTCTGGCGGCGGCATGGGTACGAGGAGAGGTACGGGTGCTTGTGCGGGTACGGGTGCGGGTTGGGGTTGGTGCTCGGTTAGTGCAATCAATTGGTCCCTGCTTGGGCGCACAATTTAAAGCAATACTAACGCTGTTAGACAAGAAACCACTTTCAAGAGCTGCTGCTGCTGCTGCTGCTGCTTGGCTTGACTCGGCTTGGCTAACTTGGCTAACAGGGAAAACGGCTTTCAACTCGTTTCGTTGGTCGGCGCTCTGCGGTTATAGCTGTTGTGCCGTGGGTGCAGCCGCCGTTGCATGTTGCATGCTGCAAGTACGTTCAACTTTTCAAGTTAACAGTTAGATTTTGAAATAGCCAGCGGCAGCCAGCATACCAGTTTCTTAGCCGCTTAGCTCCGCCGGCCTGAGAACGCACTCAGATCCAATGCTTCTATACTATTATTTTTATTGCGCTTGCTGCACCACAACTCGCTGCTGCTCTGGTCCGATCAAGATGCGCAGCTCAATGCTCGACGGAAGGAAATTGCAGTCGAGCGTCGCCGTTTGTTGCGGTGCACATTAAATAAATACCTGGAAATTTTTGTGTGTGTTCAAATCAAACTAAAGCAATGCAAATGCCAAACAGCAACAGCAGCAACAGCAGCAACAACATTTTCGCTGTGGTTTGTGTAACATTAACCCAAATACATAAAATTCTGTTGAACCGCAACGAAAGACTTAAGCAACGAACTGGCTGTAGGCTAACCGTTCACTCGGCACATCGCCCGGCCAGGATCTAATACCCTACATTGGCCCATAATTAATCATTCTGGCTCGCTTCTCCCTCTACCTCTCCAGCTCTATTTTTATTTTTTGTTACTTTTATTTTTTGGGTCTCTAGGTGAGCCTGCGCTCAAGCAGGAAATCATTAGTGGGCCAAAGAATTTGTGTGCGGAATGGCCACAAATCATTTCAAACGAAACGAATCGCAGGAAACCACAAGCCAGCTAACCAGTTCTTGAATATTCCAATGTCATTAGACTGCTATGGATAGCCATGAGATGGGTAGTTCTTGGTAAAAGCTAAGAATTACTTATTGCATAGCGTAGAAATTATATATATGTATATCAAGAGCTTCATATAGCAGTTTGAAGCTAGAATTATATTATACTATATGCATATATAAATATACTATCCATAACAAATTTTCAAGGTAATATCCTAAATACCAATCACGTTTCCTTACTATATCTCTTATATATATCTTAGCCTCAGTGCTATGTAAAATTCCTGATGACTTTTCTTGATGAAATTCCTGTAGACTGGAATACAAATTCATTGAAATTGATGCAACATCCGTCAGTTTAGCATCTGTTGAAGGTCTTCGACACATTTTATATGCTGCACAGGCTGCAGTTATATTATCGGATCTACCAAATTTAAATCAGCTGCGGCACTTCATCAGCTAAATGCATACAATGAAGACATTACAGATGCAGAAACAATGCGAATTTGTTGTCAGCAGCCGATGGAATGGGCTGGTATGGGATTGTTGACAAGTTTTTGATAAGATTAATATGCGGCAGCAGGCCCTAAGCTTAGGCATGCAAAACAGTTGAGTTGCGGGAGCATTGCACGCACAGAAGGACAGTACAGAAGGGCGCAGCAGGACACACAAAGAGTGGCTGGCTGGCAACTGGGAAGGGCTGGGCTGGGCGCTGCTGAATCTGAAGCCTCGATCTGTGGCTAGGCAAAGCTACTAAATCTCTTTATTCCATTACAATGGAGCAGGAGCAGCAGCCGCAGCCGCAGCCGCAGCCGCAGCAGCAGCAGCAGCAGCAGCCCGTGTAGTCAACTTATTTGTAGTAGCAATGTCTTGATATATTATTGTCTGCCTGCCGAGTGGGAGGTGAGCGGGGTAGCGCTTGGGTTTGTTTATGGTGTGTTGACTGTTTTGTTTATGTAGCTGCTCGGGCGCGTTGTGCGGATTTTTAGTGCACAACTTAAGATGGCTTAAAAGTGGGTGCCAAGATTGTGACAATCGCTTGACATAATTGAGACATTGCGAAATGCGATTAATTGTGCCTGGGCATCTGCAACAAGTGGGTGCAGCAACAAGGGTGCAACTGCTCAACTGCTGCAAGAACTGGCCAATGGCCAGTGAAAATGTCAAGGTTAAGTGTTTAACCTTTACAAAGTAGCTGCACGATGTCTGCGACGGCGACTGCAACAAAAACAATTTAAATGCAATTTTTGCTTAAATAAGAAATAAAATCTGCGACGCGTTGCTAAAATAACAGCAGCAGCAACAGCAGGAGGAGAAGGAGGCAGCAGCAACAGCCACAGCAAAACTGAAAAACAAATATTTGCTAATTTATCCTGTACGTGTCCTCCAACTAAGTGCACGGGTTCGGGCCTTAAGCCATGCCACATTGGCCATGGTGCCACAGGCAGTGATCCCTCTCACTCTCTCTCTCTCTCTCTGTCTCTCTGTCTGGCACTCTCTTTCACTCTGTCTTTCGCAGTGCCCCGCTCGCTGCGCCGTGTGGCCAGTCGTGTTGATTGTTTGCATTGGGACGCTCAGCGCATGCTGTTAAAATGCCTTTGATCTTCTGATATTTTCTTGCAGCCTCCGTCCGGGCCCCGACGGAGCCCAAAGTGGACACGGCGGGCGTATTTAACTTGACTGCGCTGCGTTGCCAACTCGCAGCAGACCCTTTTCAGGTCTTGGTCAACGGGCAACTTGTTAAAAAGAATGTCGACTGCAAGCGACGCATGTTTTTTTTGTTTCGTTTTCGTTTTTTGTTTTTTTGTTTTCTTTTCTTTTTTCTTTTAGGAATGGTCAGTAGTCGGGTCGGCAGTTAAGAATCGCAAATCGAGAGTCGAGTGTCGGCAATCAGCCCATCGGTAAACGGGAGTCTGAGGAGCGACGAGATTTCGCTTTCATTGCTTGCGCTGACTGCATGACTTTGTTGTTCTCTCTCACCGCCTCTCTCTCTCGCTCGCTCCCTCTTTTTCTCTTTCAATATTTAACCCAGAAATTAGCTGGCAGCTCTGGCGGCCACCTCTTAATGGCAAAGGTGTTAATTAGTATTTTTTTTTTAATGGTATTTTGGCTTAAAAATAAAGTTCAGCAGTGTCAAACATAAATGTCAATATTTATTTATGCATATGGAAGGGACGATAAATCTGAGCCTTAATTTATGAGAGAATGTGTCTAAGCTGGGCCTCGTAAATGTCCAATCTGTCGTAAATGGTCTGCAGCAGCTTAATCACACTCTTACATCTGTGTATGTGTGTGTGTGAACTTTGCCCCTCCGCGGAGTCATTAAGTGCAGTCAGTCGACCCATTGGCGCCTTTCGGACTTTTCAATTTGCGCCTACGCCTGGCGAGGTGAACTGCCAGTGATTGCTGTTGGCGGCGGCATGCCAGACTTCCACATATGGACACAGCGTCTGCACCGTAAATGGCATGGGAGGCCAATAGAAAGGTGGCTGCATAAGTTCGTTGCCTAAGTCTTTCGTTTCGTGTTGGTTCTTTTTTTTCTTTTCACGCGGAAGAGACAATTGCAAGTGTCGCCTGTGCTTAACTGTACAGTTAGGGATGACTAAGCAGCGCCTGAATCAATCAAAGCTAGCGGAAACTTATTTAAATGAACGACACACACACGCACACGCACACGTACAGTGCAGCGTCGAATTAATGGTTGCCTGCTTGCAATTCTAATTTATATGATTTTTACGTATTTATCCGGCGGAAGTAAACCATTGTAGCTGTTGTTTTTGTTGTACTCTTCTGCTTATTCTTCGCCATCTTCTCTTTCTTGCTGCTGCTGCTGTCAGATCTTTTGGCCAAGTTTATTTGTGCTGTAAATTGCAAATGCGCGCGTTTAAGGCGGGGGCAGCTGAGCAAAAACATAACGTGCCCTGCCATATACTTCAATAAATAACAACAATAATAACAACAACAACAACAACAAGACCAGCTTATATATACTTGGGCATTAGTTGGCCGTTGGCGCTGCGTACGTGCCCGGACCCGGCGTCGCCATTGCGATCCTCTCTTCAGCTCTGTTGGGCTTATGCCACAGCTGAAAGCGCTGTCGATGACGATGACGACGACGACGCATTGTAAAAAGAGTTTTATGCAATTGCCGTTGCTGTTGTTTGCTTGCCTATTGTATAATAGTGTTGGCTACGGCGCGTTTGTGTGCGTGGTATGTGCTCTGCATAATTTTTTGATCCGCCTGCCAAGTTGCCCTCGCCTTTACGGCCATGTTATGAAAAGTGCTGTCCAATGCTGCCGTTTGACCATTTTCAATTCCCAATTCCATGCCCAATCACCTTTGTGTCTGCCTTTTGACTGTCCCTTCGCCAGAGTCGCTGACGGCGTGGGCGATTTGACAATGTGCGTGTGTGTGTGAGTGTGTTTTATGCGTTGATTGAACGCAATACGATTCGGCTGCTCTTGGCCAAGGGCCAGAGACATGAATCAGTTGTCTCGTTGCACAGTGGCAGGCTTAAGCACATGTGGCCAAGTATGTGACCAGCATGGTCAACAAACTTTGAGCCATGCCAGAGAATCATGTTTCCTACTTGAAAACCTTTTGATATAAAATAGAAAAGAAGAAGAAAATGTTGCTCACGAGCTATTGAATAGAAGTTAAAGTTCAATTTAGTAGACACTACGTTATGTGAAATGGAACGAGTTTTGTCAAAATTCAGATTTTAAGATCCTCGTCTACATACATACATATTATATTGAAACAAGACAAAAACAGAACATCGAATAGGCTCAGTTAAAGTTTAGCTAGCAATTCCTTTACATTGCACTGCATATTTTCGATTTATGTGAATTTTAAAGTTGTCATACCCAAAGACCTTGAAAATCGCTGCTTACCAGAAGGAAAAACAACAAAAAACAAACAAAAACATGTTGTGCAAATTTAAATATACAAAAATAGCAAACATTGGACAGGGAACAAGGAGTCGCTTGTAAAAATGCAAATCAATAAGTAAAGTTCCAGTTTGCTCTAGCAATAAAATAAATGTAAAATCGACCATTAAAAATAAAAAAGCAACAGCAACAACAAAAAACTCGACAAGTTCTTTAGTTTTGCTTATTTTTTGTCGCGCGCATCAGCATCAGCAGCGGGAGCAGGAGCAGGAGCAGGAGCAGCATCACTGGCAGTTGTCCCTACTTGGCTTTCAATTTGGCTTAGGGCTCGTAGCGAGGTGTTAATTATCGCTAAAAGTCAATGGCAGCCAATCGGCAAAATCTGCGCACGGCCAACAGCGAATTGGCCCGGTTCGGCTACTGTCGCCATATCGGCATCTGCCCGACAAGCACTTTGCATCTGTGTCCCCAGAGAATAGACGACGGCCGGCCAGCGGTGCAGCAGTTGAGCATAAGGTTCGACAGCTGTACAAGTGGCTGGCTAAGATAATTAATATGAAAATATGTGGCGAGTGGAGTGGAGCGGGACGGCGCAAAATGTTTGTTTCTAGCTATTTTTAGAGATGGCCATTTTTAATGAGCAGAGACCAAAGAAGAAGCCAAAGGAACTGCTCGAGTCATGCCAGGCGGCCCACCCAGGCATCCTAATTATGCGCTTATTTATATGAATTATTAAAATAAGCAAAGTGGAGCGAGTCGCCAGCATTAATTGCTTTATAATGGAGCACTTGAGATATCACAGATCACTGAGGCCAGAGATGCCCGAAAACGAGCGAGACGGAAATCAGGGACATCAGGCAGATTGAGAGAGGTCGCCACTCATATTTCTATATAATTTATTGTAATGCACTTGGGGCGTGTTTCATTTCTCGCTTTAAAATGGCATAAATTTCATGTGCCCAGCCTTGCTGCAACATGCCAACAATTTATTCGCCGTATAAAACTACAAGCATACATTTATAAATGTATATACATACATACAGATATGTGTGTATGCATTTATTTTATTTTTATTTTTTTGCGCTGTGGACCTCCTCGGATGTTGTGCATGTCCATGTCCATGTACAAAGCAGGCGGCCAGACCAATTTACTTTTCATTGAGTTGAGCGAAAAAAAAAAGACTAAAGAAAACCCGAACTACAGTGAACTGTAAGCTGCGTTCATTACATGTTGTTATTTGTTGTCTGGCGGTACATTATTGGTCTTGTTCGCTCTTTTGCTCACCAATTAGCCAGCCAGGCTGACCACCTTCCCCGAAACGAAAGACTCAGGCAACGAACTGGACGGCACGCCGATTCAGTCTGCCGTTTTTCTAACTTTAATATACAAATACTAGTAGATGCAATTTAAATTAATGTATTTAACTGTCAGATACCCTATATAATGAAGAACAGCTAGCGAATTGGTTAGACTAAAGACTTTATTTTAACATTGACTCAGTACGTAGATTATTCCGAGTAATTTCATTGAAATTTTATATTTTCTCGTGAGTAATACTCTCTTAATGCTTTATTTCGAGTACAGGGTATTGCAAGAATAATGGTAAACTGGGAAAGACCACATTAAGTCATAGAACAGCTAGTTGATGAGCCGCACATCAATCAAATGAGATCCCATGGCTCATTGTTTTCACACACGAGAGGCGCGTTCTTCACAACTCCTCTGTGTGTGTGTGTGTGTGTGTGCATTTAAGGAAGTGACTCGTCCCTTTCCACGGCTACTTTTGGGCTTGGCCCAAAGCCTCTTCAATTAGCTTTCAAAATCAATCAACTCCACATTTGCATGTAACAGCTTTTAATTACAAAGTATTTTTCTCCCCGTCCCTCGCCTCTTTCTCTATCTCTCATTATTTTCCTCTTATGTGTGGGTAGCTCGCTAAGTGTGCCTGAGTGTCGATTTTGAAGGCTGCTCAACGGCCCACGCCCCTCGGCTACGCCTCTGCAAATGTGTGCTGGTATATAATGTACGTTGTTTGTTTGTTGCTCGCTTGTTAGAATCGCGCTTTGATTCATATGCAAATCGGGTTTTTCTTCGCTCTTCGCACGGCTTATTGGTAATAAGCCAATTGGCGTTAATCAAGCCAACTGAGCCATAAAACCTACGCACGGCCTAAGGCCAAACAATGTGTGGTACGCTCTCAATATGTGTGTGTGCGAGGCGCACAAATTGTCGCCAATGCTTCGAGCTGTAACAGTTGTTGACCTTCGCAATGTTGTCAATGAGTCATGACATTTCGGTGCGTAGCCGAAGCCGGAGCTAAGACATAATTCTCCAAAGTTGTAAAAAAATGAACGAAGTACTCAATCAGAGCTTATTCCTTAAAAACTGTTAAAAATAATAATTAAAAATTGAGTTGCTTGAGGTAATGAACTCTAACTTTAGCTGTAATAAATCAAATTCTATATATAGTTGATGATTCGAAATTGATTGGAAAATGTTTATTTTGCTGATGTCAGCAGGTTAACTAGAAATTGCTGATGCTGTTAAGAGTACAGCAATAAGATATTCCCTTTAGAGCTGCTCATATGCTGAGGCATTGCCAATTGAGTAATGTTGATGTAATATATAAAAGAATTATTTTTGTTTGACTTCATATATGAATTATATACTCTTGCATTGGCAGAGACCACCTCTATTATCATCTATTATTTTAGCACAGTTCACTTGCAATATAAAAGTATCCGCAGAGTCGAATAAATACTAAATAATTATTTATGCAAAAATATACAAGTTGGCATCAATTCATATAAAAACTATAATTGATTATAATTAAATATATATCATGATATAATTTGATAGGCTGATGTCAGAGAGTCAACGCTTCTACACTTGTAGATATCATATGAAAATCAATCTCTGTCAGAACAAGTTAATTGCTTGGACTAAAGTAGCAGCTCTGCTGACAGCTCGTCACAACTTCTCACTTCAACTGGATACTCTCAACGCCTAGACAATATTCTTTTGTCTTTCGACCGTCTGGCTATTAATTATGATACATACATACACTTGTTTAACAAACTACCGCAAACGCCTGTCAACCCCTATTAAAGTCCAGCTGGCTTAATTAGCGAGAAGCGTCAACTGCTGGTGTGGCTGCTAGTCAGCTCTACTACAGTTCTGCTCGCCAGAGCCGACCCTCAGCCTCCAGTTGAGGCAATTCGATTAGGCCGACTGCATAGGCAGGTAAATGTAATTTAATAATTGCGGTTTGCTCCAGCCTCTATGCCAGTTGATTAGCATGTGCGGTTTTTGCAATTTACGACTAGCTCACAGGATATGACGGTCAGCTGGCGACAGGATGTGGCAGCCACAGTGGGCGCACACTTGCACACACACACACACACACACATGGGGGCCATATGCAAATTGTTTGTGCGGTGGGAACTTCAAACGCAGCGGCTGCGGTAATTGAATTTTAAATTGCTGACATACGCATCGAGGCGATTAACTAGATTAATTTAAATGAAGTTATTAGTCGGCCCGATTGCTTTAGACAGGCGCTAACAAAAGACTTAGGCAACGAACTTGCCACAGCTACCGTGCACACGACACACTCAAGATACAAGAGACAACTAGCAATTGCAGTAGACGATTGCCCCCTCTTTATCTCTCTCACAGTCTCTCTCTCTCTCTCTGCCTACGTTTGCTATTGTATTTGAAAGCTAAATGACGCCGTTAATTGGGCGCCAATCTGAACTGTCTAAACGGGTTTTTTGGGTCTCTGCTGCAGTTGCAGCTAAAACTGTTGCAAATTGCAATCTAAAAGGTTCCGTGTTGGTTTTTTCTCTTAGACAATTGCGGCTGCCGCTGCTGCTGTTGCTGCTGCTTGTGGAAACTAATATGAGTCATAAATTTAAAGGCTTGTTGTTGATTTCTTAAAAATGAAATAAAGAAACGGCATTACGGCTAGTTATATGCAGGCGTCGTTTCGGCTCAGGGTCTGGCACTGGCATAAGCTCATGAAAATAATAACAACAGCAACAAAAAAGAGTCTGACGTCTGAAACTGTAACTGGAACTGGGCTGGGCTGGGCCAAAGTCGTCTGGTTACTTTTGCATTTGTTTCACAGTTCAGTTTCAGATTCAGTTTGCATGATTTTGCATAAAACACAACAATTGTCCGTCCGTCAGTCCGTTCTGTACCCTTTCATTGCTACAAGATTTAGTTTTTTTTCATGGGCCTGCAGACTACGGCCGCACAGACGAAAAACTTAATTTTTGGCAATTCCTTTTTAGTCATGACATCATTTCGACTCTGCAGCCCTACAAAAAAAAACTCAAAAATAAGACCAGGAAAAAACCTGGTCTCTGTTTTACTTTCGCTTTTGTTGCTCTTTTCGGCGCATATTTTTTTCCATTTTTTTGCAGATCTGCTGATGCTCGCGTATTTCAGTTTCAGTTTTTTTTTTTGTTTTGTCTGCGGTTTGCAGTGGCTGACAGCTCGCTGAAAGCCCAAAAGTTTTTGGGACTTCCACTCGTATAAGGCATTGAAAACGAAACCAAGTTCTGGTGAAAGTAGGTTGAATACCTGCCAGCCTGCCCTCGTGTCCAGAAATCGAAAACGCATAACAAGTGCAAGTCAACCACAATGAAATAAGCGAGTGAAGTGGCATCGGCTTTGGACGATTGTGTCATGTGGCGACAGCCCACGCAACAAAATCTTTGCCAATCAGCACAACGCCCACCACATACCAATTTAGCCAAACTACTTGTAAACGCCGACTTCAGCCTTGGCTGACTTCGACTCTGACGCTGACGCTGACTGCGACTCTGACTAATGATGATGCGATTGATGCTGCTGCTTTTGTTAGATGAAACAGCGTCTGGGTCCAATATTGAACTGACGCACGCTGATCTGTTTGTGGTGCGCCCACCACACTTTGACTTTTTTGGTCGTTCACAATTTATGAGAATTCTCGCCGTAAAAAGAAGACCGAGTGGAGAAAAAATTGATTTGGTTTTTCTGCAAAATTTATTAGAATTTGCGGCTCTTGCGGCTTTTTGTGCGACTTTTTGCGCTGCTGGTGGGAATGGCCTTGAGTGGCCGCAGCCACTAAGGTTCAACAGACTGTGTGGGGTGCACACAACAAGTTGATGTGGCCAAAGTTGGTGCATGAGTCAGTTTGAAGGCTTTTTATTTGCTTAGCTTGAATCAATTAGTTTTTTTTTCTTTTTAGCTAAATCAACTTTTGTTACTAAGCTCAATGGTTTTCTGGAAGCTCTAAATTTGATTTCTTGAAAATGGCTGCAGCTATAATAGAGGCCTAAATGGTTGAAAAGTTGTTCAGGTTTTTGCCTAAGTCTTTTTATTTAGCTGACATTTAAAATAGGAAAAACATATGCTTATAGAAATTTGATATAAATGTTAGATAATACTAGCTTAAATTCGTATGTCAAGCAGGAACTCAGATTTAATATATTAAATGAATTGATGTTTAGAGATGACTTTCTTATGACATAGAAAAATCTGTATATTTTGCTATTTAAAGCTTTAATTAAAAAAAAACCTATGGATCGGATTGGCCATGTCATAATTTTTCGAAATATTAGTAGCTGAAAAAAAAATTTTTTGTTACTTAAGCTCAAAGTCGTAAAACTAATTGAAGTCATGAAATCTTCAGCTTTTAGCTTTCTGATGAGCGCACCCCCACTAAAATGATTTTATTAAGTTACTTCACAACTTGAGTTCGTTGCTTGAGTCTTTCGTTTTTATGAGCGCTACATTGTTGTGCAGTCTGGGTCAGAGTTTCTTTGATTTAGGTAGAATTGCATGCAAAAGCACTCTGACTTTTTTGTTGTGCGGTTTTAATAGCTGCAATTTCGACCCACGCAGCATGGGAAGGGGGCAACTGAGTCAGGCTCATAATTTATGGTCATTAATATTGTAATTTCTTTTTGAGTTCCGCGGCTGCCTTCAGCCGCAGCTCGCACGCAAAACAATAATACATAAAGTGAAAGTTTTGCACCTTCGCCACGGCCATAACAACGCAACAATTTAAACAGCTGAAGAAAACAAAACAAAGCAGCCAAAGCGAGTCAGTTAGTTTGTCAGTCAGTTGGCTGGCTGAATCTGCCCGCTATGGCACACAGATGAGCCACGAACTTGTGAAAAAGTAAAAGACAGGGAAAAAATCACAACACACGACTGCGAAGATTGCTAAACAATGAATTTTACAAATGACTAGCAGCAAGTCCACGCTGGCGCCGACTGACAAATGAGCTCAAGTTGCAGCCGGTCCAAGCAGCAAGCAGTGGCAGTATTTCTTTGCATTTGACCGAAAAAAGTCAAGCACAAAAAGATAAAAAATAAGATGAAAACAAAAGCAGCAATAAGCCCACGATTCCATCAATAAAGTTTGCCAAACCGTGGGTACCAAACAAAAAGTTCGCCAATGTGCGTCGCTAAGCCACAATACTCGAGCTTTCAATCAGCAACTCTCAGGCCACCAATCCACAAATCCAGCAAGCCACCAATCCACATTAAACAAAGCCGCACCACTCACAGACTTCGGCACTGCGACCTTAGCTCGAAACTCTATTTTTGGTCACTTGTAAAAATTATTATTGGTATTTGTTTCTTTCGTCATTTGGTGGGCAAATGTTTTGAATTTCTATTTGCTTGACAGCTTGCTAAGTGTGTCAAGCGAGTATTTCGAATAATTATTTGTCATATTTTCCCCTATTTGCGCTGCAGAGAAAACAAACAGCATTAGTGACAAAGCAACTACACACTTATCTCCATCCTCATCTTCAGTCGCTTCTCCAATCTTCAAGGTAACAATAACCCAGGCAGAGCAGGGAGAGAGATTTGCACAAACGAAAGTGAAATGTTTACTTGCTTTGGGCTTGGTTGCGGATCTGAGCGCCTGACAACGAATACTTGGCACTTGAATTTAATGGATTTTTTAAATCAAATCTATTTGTTAAGATTTTCACTGGTATATTATAAATTTCGGGTATTCAATTAATCTATAACAAAAATGTTTTCTAATTATACCACAACAGAGCTGATTTGTCTTGAAACTTTGGGATTTTAAAATTCAATTTTTAAATTTAAATTGTCTGTTTATTTTTTTTTTGTCGAATAGATTTGTTATTACAGAAGAGATCCATGTATTAAAAAACTTCGACTATTTCTTTATCTGCACTTTTTGTAAGTTTAAGCATTTTTTCTTTATTTAATATATTTTGTTTAATTTATAAAATTTTTAAGAAATATATATATATATTTATTTTCCATTAAATATATAGCTTTTTACTTATATTTATTAAATTGCTATACGTTTATATAAAATCTAATTCATTTAAATACAAAAATGTACAAACTTTTTTTTTTTAATTTTGCATTTTGCTAAAATTTTTTTATTTATATTTAGAGTTTTATTAAAAATTGCTCAACAGATGTTTTGCTTTCCGTTATGCTTAGCTCAAAATAATTTGAACACAGAATTTTCTTGGCTTCACTTAAATTTTACACCCTGCAAAAAGTAAAAAAAATTTGCTCACCATTTTCTTCATCAAATTTCGGTCAAAATCAGTTCATACTGCCAACAGCTGCCAACGAAACACAACGCCAGCAACAATTTGTTTCAAGACTTTGGTTTGGCTGCGGCACAGCCGCCAAAAGCGCTTAAATACACACACAAGCACTCTCACACACACACAGAGAGAGATGCACACTCAGGCACTGTATAGTCGCGCGCACACACACACGGACAGACTGAGCTGTGCACAGACACTTGGTATTTTGGTTGTTATATTTAAGAAATATTATCGCTTTTCTTTTAACACTTGGCTGCTGCCGATTATTTGCACGCGTCGCGCTGCGTATGGGTTTGGTTTTTCTTTCGATTTTCACGGGTAAAATTTCAAAAATTTATATTTGATTCCGTTGCGCACGCCTCACGAAAACTTTCACTGTAATTAAACGGTGCAGATTTAAGGAAAACAAATGAATTTGTTTGCTTTGGATATGCTGCTATGGATGCTGTTGAATGGCTATAACAGCAGACCTCACAGATCCGCACACTGTTCAGCTGTTCAGCACTTGGATCGATTTGTTGAGAGCCACTGGAGTGAATGAGTAATTGTGAGTGAGAGAACCGCACCGCACGCGCGCTTAAAACGAACTGAAACAGAATTCGAATTCGCCTTTGGTTCGAGCTGAAGCTACTGAGGCTGCGCTCGATCCCGAAGCACTGACGACGTCGTCTTTGACGACCAGTGGAGACTTGAGAGTAGTCTTCGTGTTCGTGTTCGCGCGTTCGGCTTGGTGCTGCTGTTGGTGTTGTTAGTTGTTGGTTGTTGGTTGTTAGGCAACTTTGCTGCCCACACGCTGCGCTGCTGCGTCGCGGCTGCTGCTGCTGCTGCTAAGGCTCTGCATGGTCCATTTTTGGCTTGGACCGCTCAGCAGAAAAAAAAAACCTGGCATATATGTGTGCACATATATACATATATATTATTTCTTTCAGCCTTTGCTGTATGGACGCCTTTGCAGAAAATATTTTTCTTAGCTTTAGCTTTGATATTTGCTGGCTGCTGGCTGCTGGCTACCCGTTGCTTTGACTTTTTGATTGACGTAATTTTTGCGCTTGATATTCACTTGAATTTCTTGTATTTCCACATTTAACTGTTTTGGTGTCAGGCGCACATTGCACGCCCACAACACCCACACAGACGCACACAGAGTCACACACACACTCACACAGAAATCGATAGCATTCGTGGGCGTTTTGAAAATTTGTATTTATACATATGTTTCATGAAGTCTCTCGAGCTTTGGCTGAACTTTCGCTGAACGACACCGCGCGCTGCGTGTGGGAATATTATGGGCGTAGCAACCTATAAACGCGTGAGTTTTTACTCATTTAACTTGCACGGCTGCCATGTAAATCAAACGCCCTAAACTTTGCTCTTTAAACAAAAGCGAATGACTTAGGCAACAAACTTGATTATGCAGTTTGACATGACCTTGGGCGTGGGTGACCCACTATTTGGGCCATTCAAAAACATTCCCCAAAGGCTTGACTCCAGTGAACTGTTACGAGACCTTATCAACTAGTTGCTGCTGATTTATGCAGTGGAAGTGCAGTCAAAAGGGCTTGGCAATTTATTTTTATAACTTTTTTTTCTTTTTGGTAATTAAGCAATTTCCGCATACACCCAAAAAAAGGTTTACTGACCGTCCTGCAGGACTGCCTTACGGTATTTTTTGTAAACTTATTTCTTCTCTGCTTATCGCTTTTTTGGAGCTTCTTGTCCGCACATTAATTTGTACGCCCCGTAATTATTGCATGCGGCAAATGAAGTATGAAAAAACATAAGCGCAAAACGTGTGCCACATACAAAGTACTTTTGAGGTGAGGTGAGAGTATGGACTCGCAGATATAATTAAAAATGTAGTCAGCTAAGCGAGGGTTGCGCGAAAAAGCGCTGACTACAAGCCACATATATTTTATTAGCTATAACATATCGAAGTCAATTAGAAATTGTTGTCTAGACTCGGAATATATGCATTAGCTCTAACAGAAATGTCAAAGCTGTCTAAAAACTAGCTTCGAGCAGAGCAATGCGGTAGCTGCAGCAAGTGCAGGGCTTTACCTCATGCAGGCAAGAGACTGACCGAGAGAGCGAGAGAGAGGGGTAGAAAAAACCCACACGCGTCGTCCTACACTTGGCATATTTAACACATTTTATGAAAAATCAACAATACATCAACATTTACGACGCGGCAGCGCCTCCGATCGACGAACTTGCTCTAGTCTCTCGATGCACTACAAGAGTTGCTGCCAGCCGCTGGCGCCAGCAGCTTGTTGGCTTTATTAAGTTGTTGTTGTTGCTGTTGCTGCGGACGTTCGGGCCCTAAGTTGCTGCTGTTGTCTGTTTTTATTAATAAGTCATATTTTTATATACTATGAATACAACGCCGTCGCTGGAGGAGCCGCTCATAATTTATGTTGTGGAGCAAGTGAAGCAGCAGCAGCAGCAGCCGAAGCCATTGAGGCAGGATGACAAAAGTTGATGCAAGGGCAGGGCTACACAATAAGTCACTCCTTCATTCACTCATTCACTCAGTCTGGTATTCACTGATTCACTCGGCTCATTCATAAAAGCAAAAGCTTTTGATTAATTAAATGCAACGACTGTGCGCTTTTTTACTTCAACTTCGTTGCTGCTGTTGTTGTTGTTGTTGTTGTTGCTGCTGCTGTTGCAGCTGCGAAAAGTGTGCCAGCAACTTGCGAGCTGCTTATGATGTAAGTTTGTTGTTTTATTTTTTATGATTATTTACGATTTTCTTTTTTTTTTATTGCTTTATTAGCATTACACTATGGCAAAACGTTGAACGCCTTTTGTGGCATGCAGGCGGGGGTAGGGAAAGTTTGTTGCTTAAGTCTTTTGTATGCACTTTGCACCTGCTGCTGCCACCGTTGCTCTGGAAAGCAACTCAAACGTGGCTGATGTTGCCGGCAATTTGCAATTTATTTATCACCCTCCAAAAAAAAAAGCATCTATTTAAATGCTCTGCCCCACTTAGCAAATAAAATTGCTAGAAAATCGACGCAGTCATTTGCAAAAAATTCGCAAAATAAAATTTGCAAAAATATCAAATTCCCCAACAACAGTAACAGGCAAATAGTTTATCTATGCATTACGTAAGCGCTGATTGTTTCAGTGTTTTTTCTTTTCGATCTTTTCTATAGCAAATTGCATGGCGTCAACAAATTAAACAAATAGCAATAGAAATTGTTGTTAATTTTGATGAATTTTGCATACGAACACTATCCGAACTATATACAACAATAACAACCACACAGAAGAACAACAAACGCCCAAGAAACTGAACAGCTGTGCAAACGTGTGTATTGTATAACAATTTGTGAGGAGAGAGTCGGGGCAAGGGATTGCGCGAGAGGGAATTACGAACCGTTTCAGAGAACAACTTTAGACGAGGTGCACACGACGCGACGTGCCGGCTAAGACTAACTGAGCGAGCGAGCTGCAGCGAAGCGTTTGGGCCAAGTCTGTAGCCAAACAGCTGACGGCATTTGTCGGCCTTCGGCCCCCCGCTGACGTCTCTAATGGGCAAACACACAAAAGGAAAACTAGTTTCGTTGAAATGTCTCTGCCATTTGAAAATCAGTTTCAGTTCGCGCGTATAACAGTTGCTCACCAAACTGTGCTACCAGAGAGCAACACCCAGTGAGAGAGAGAGAGAGAGAGAGGGAGAGGCTTGCTGCTCGCGAGAGTGTGCATTTAGAGGCAATCGCATTTGACGCTGGATAATTTGTATTTTTTTATTGTATTTGTCAAGTCAACTGATAAATTGAGTTGATATTGAAAATAAATTAATTATGGCTCTATAAATTGGAACAGCAACACGAAAACGAATTTTTTTTACAGATATTGCTTTCAAAGAAGACATATACTCGTCCAATAAAAAAAAAAAAATTGCAATTCATTTGTGAACCTTAAGCAAACGAGTTTCTCGATCATCAATTGCTCATAAATCGAAAGTACGATAATAAATGGATTTCGCAGTGCGAGACTAGTTTTTCGTATTCAAATCAGATTAAGATTCAGTTCAATCAGAACAATCATGATTAACAAACTTTTTGCAATCTCTGTCCGTTGATCTGTGGCACTGGCATACAAATTGTTTTATAGCTTGTGAGACATTAATTTTACATGCATATTATTTTGACCTTAATCTGCATAGTACAGTTAGCGTATAACTAAAGTGGGCCAAAGTTAGCAATCGGCAGTGGAAGAAACTTTTTGATACATTATAATCCGAAAGATTGGAGTGAGTTGAAGTTGACTTTAACAATGAGAACTTTGATGAGCGAATGTCTACATAAGCTAAGGCTAAGCCGCAGTGATATCACTTTCGATAAAAATAGTTGATTTTGCTTTTGATCATGCATTTCCCTCACGCTTGTCAAAGGTGTGAAATATTATAATTAAATTAGATATTATATATTTTATAGATTATTATCTATTAAATTATATATTTTACATATATATTTTTATGCAAATTTATATATATATATTTTATTTTCTAAGTCTCCATAGTCGTTCACTAAGAGAAACCCATGCTGAAAGTTAGCTGCGCTCATTGGAAGTGCCCGCTCACGTTTCGTGGCTGTTGGGGCGGGGGAGATGTTTTGATATATCTTGAAGATAACTTGGCTTGTAATTTCGGTACAGTCGCTTAAATTAATTTATGCTGCATATACATACATATCTATTTGAGCTGAAAGTCACGTTGCGCGTCGCTGGACCACGTAGACATCGTAAATGTTAATGTCGGTTGTTTATTTATGCTTCGCTTCAGCAAAAAAAAAAAAAAAAAAAAAAAACTAAGTGTAAGGAAAGCCAAAATAAAAACATAACAGCAACGTTTGTTGCACTTTTTTTTGTTACTTTGGCGACGCTGTTTGCCGCTTTTCTCCAGTTGCTGGCTTGCATAATTGGCCGGGCCAAGGCACATACGCACGTCATATGATGTAGGCTTATTGTTGCTTTATTTTTGCAATTATATAAGCGCCAAAGTGCGACGCGTGCTGACCCAAAAAGCAGCTTTGGCTACGGTTGTTGACGCCAACGCAGCAGCGTCGACTGCAGCAGCAGCAGCAGCAGCAGCAGCGGCAACGACAGCAACTGCCAAATGCATGCAGCGTAAACAAGTCAACTTGACAGCCAAATGCAGTTAGACATTAGATGGCCAAGTGATGAGCCCCAGCCCCTGCCTCTACCCTGCCCTGCCTCCTCTCTCTCTCTTTCGCCTTGGCTGTTTTGCAAATTGCTTGGGAGTCAGCCGAAAGCCGCCGTCAGTTGGCTGCCGTCGTTGCAGTACCGTTGCTTGCCACACCAACCTACATAGCAGCGAGTACTCAAACTCGCACTCACACTCACACTCACATCCGTATTCGCACTCGCAGTCGCACTCTAACATGCTAAGCAGCCTAATGCACGACGACGCATGCGTATGTGGAATGCAGCAGCGATGAGATAATTGCCAGCCAGCTGAAACTATGTCATTGAATAGGAGATACCCTAGAAGTTTCTTAATGGACAAGCTATCTCTTTGATATACCCTGTAGACTAGGCGCATTTTAAGTTTGGCAGTTTGAAGTTGATCCCATTAGCTGCGATAGCCTGATCCCATATCAACTGAGCTCATTTCGTGCTGACTAATTGGATTATGCGGTAGCTAATTAGAGATGTATCAATGATATTATGAGAATTTTCAGTTATGCGCGATTTATTTAAGCTGAGCTGACATTCAATATGTGGTCGCAAAGACATCGATAACCCATTTCATATATGGCTATAACTGGATTATTCGTCTTCTCAAGCAAATCAAACATTTTGAAAGATTTACAGCCGCAAATTGAATTCAATTGAAATTATTTAATCGACTATAAATTGCAGATACTTAAAAAATTAATTCACTGTTGTTTTTTTGTTAGTTTTTTTATTTTGCCTTTTTTTGCAGTTGAATTGTGTCAATTGGTCTGGCTGAGGGTCAAGCGCGGCCAATGCACGTCCGATCGTTGGCCAGCTGCGGTTGCACAGAGTGGAGCACAATTTCTGCTGCGCCCTCTCTCTCTCTCTCGCTCTCTCTCAGTCTCTGTGTATTTTCCACAGTTTTCCACGCACGCATCTTCAAGCTGCCCTGAAAACCTGTTCATCTTGTTGTGCATTCGGTATTTGTTGTTGTTGTTGTTGTTTCGTATGTGTTTTTCCTGCCGCCTTTTATTTTTCATTATTGTTTGAGCTCAATTTCGTTACGTACAGCCGCAGAAAGCAAAAGGCATTGAAAGAGTAGAACGCAAAGGAGAGAAAGATAGAAATATGTACGTGTTTCCTTTGTTGTTGTTGGCGTGGTTGCTGTTGTTGTTGTTGTTCTTGCCTTTGGCCATTAGGCGCAACATAACAGCAACAACACACATGGAATGCTAGCGGTTATGGAAATTCCTTTTAAGTAACAAACACACACACACACACAGAGCGAGAGATCGCTTCGACAACTTGTTGGCTCAAAGGATGCCACACAACAAAAGCAAAGAATATTTAGCCTTTTCTTTTTCTACTATTGCTGCTGTTGTTGTTTTTGGCAATGGAAATTGGCCGTGTATGCGGCATAGTTAGAGACACCGACACTTGCTTATAAAGGCATCATCATCATCGTCACATCGCCAGTTGATAGTTGTTGTTGTTGTTGTTGTTGTTTTCTTATTTATTTTTTTTTTTGGTAGCAAACGCTGCCATGACATGACATTGCCGCTTTTCAGTTCTCCCCAGCGGGACATTGCTGCAACGCCTACAAAAACAACGCTGCCGCGATTATATTTATGTTTATGTGTAAGAAGATCTAGCTGCCTCAGAAGTTTCCCGGAGTTTTGTCCATGTGAAAATTGCCTAATCAGCGTTTACGTGAGCCACTAACAAGCCGAGCGAGTGAGAAAAGTAGACCGCCTATTTGTAAGTGGCGTGACTTTTGATGGATACTTCGAAATGTTCTTCTAATTAGAATATAAATAACAACATTTTGTTGGCCATCTGAAGCATGTAATGGCGCACATCTTAACGAGTCGCATATGATCCGACTGCTGCGGTAATTGGTAATTGGAACTTTGGCGCTGCATTTCCTTATTGCTTTACGATGGCTGAATGGCAGCGAAAAGGTTCTCAGGCAACGAGATTTGGCTATGCACTGCTGCACAGTGGTCGCAAAGCTGGCAAAACTAATTGAATATTGAGATTTCTTTTTTGTATAATTCTTTTTTTTTTACAGTTTGAATCCATCAGCAAGTCATGCTAATTTAGTTAAATATTTGTTTTTATATTTTGAAATATTTCTCAAGCATTATTTCTCTGCGCTTCTCGGCATCACTGTGCTGCAGCTGCCAATATAGCACACGAAAAATTAGCGGGACATTTGCGCAATTGCATTTAGAACAGTTAGGCGGACAAAAGACTTAGGCAACGAACATGCATAAATTTTCAGCTGGCTGCGCATTCAACAGAGACAACATTCAACGTTGTTGCTGCAAATTAATCAAACGGCCACACAACGGTAAACGAAATTATGTAATGCAAGCTGCAGCCAGCCAACACACCCCATCTCACTCCTCACGCCAAGCTGGCAACCCGCTCGACTTGAAGCTCACCGAAGCGTTTGAATCTGCTAAACTGTACAAGATTTTAAACACTTCGTTCTCGTCTACCCCTCAGCCCCCGCCCGGCTCGTTGGGCATTCTGGACACTTTGGGCCAGGGCTAGCGCTATTGCTCCGGCTATGACGCTGGCTGTAATAATGGTAAGCGATATGCATGCACTGAGCGTGTAAATAATTAGACGTGAAGAATACCTGATAGAAAGGCAGACTCAAAGGCAGAGCCAAAACCGAAGCTGAAGCCGAAGCGAAAAGCGAGCAATGATTAAGAAGTTCTTTTGTTTTTGTGTCTTTTTTTTTGTATTTTTTTGAAGTTCACTTCTTGTCGCTGTGGTTCTCATTGTTCTGCTGTGGCCAAGTCCGAAAAAAGGTATTTTACTGAAGCATAACTTAAGCGGCGTCAAGTTAATTTTTATGGTTATAACATTCATTTGTTGGTAATTATGAAGCAGCCAGCAGCAAGCAGAAAGCAGCAGCAACAGCAGCAGCGGGAGCAGCTGGCAGCAAAGCGCACTTGGTAATTAGACATTGAGGCAGCCAGCTAAAGCAGCTTAAGAATTGCGGTTGGCTCTGCGGGATGGGCCAATGAACTGCGCCCGTCCAACGAACTTGATTTGGTCTACGACTTTCTGTGTGTGTATGTATGTATGTGTGTGCGAGAGTCTCTCTCTGTATGTGTGTGCATGCAAATGTATCTCAGGCAGCGCCCTGGCGAAAGGTCACACAGCGACAGCGACAGCGGCATCGGCATCGGCATCGGCAGCAGCAACAATTACAAAATATGCGTTAAAATGCATGCCGCATAACTCGACACGACCAGCAACAGCAGCCGCAGCAGCAGCCGGCGCAGCAGCACCAACAAGCAAAAACTGAAATAATATGGCCACAAATCGTGATAAGCAACGCCGGGTAAAAAGTTATTCGCAAACATTGCCAGCCAACAACAGCAAACAAATAACCGAGTTCACTTAACTAACCCAAAACGTGGATGCTCTATATGAGTTTTAGCAGAAAATTTAAGCAGATAAATAGAGAGAGAGAAAGAGAGGGAGAGAGAGGGGAATATCACTTGAAAATTGAAGAGACCTTAACTGGGAAAATAAGATTTAATATTCCTTTTGAGATTTATAAATTTATTAAAGGTGAACTCGATACAAGAAATATTAATAGAAGAGCTAAAAAAATAAAAAAATAAACAACAAAAATAAATAAAAAATAAAATAAATTAAATAATTCAAATAAAATGATCATATTGCAATATTCAAAGAGAACTTAATATATGAGATGCAATATCGCACATATGCATGCTCTCACACCTCTAGGTTTTACCGCTCTCTTTTTCAATTCTCTTACAGCAGATGCCTCTATATACAATATAAAATTCATATAATATGACATCAGTAATCAATTTAAATTTTTTGCAAACGTATTAATTCATTTAAATTATCTATTAAATTAGCTATTTGATTTATATACATTCTTTTTAAATTCTATTACTATTTATATCAATACAATTTTCTATATATGTATATCATAACGCTGTTGGTATATTTAGTTACATATAAATAATAAATAAAATACATATTTTTTGAGCGGTCAATTTCAACACTGACACAAATTGACAATACCTGAGAGTTTGAAGGGTATGTGAAAACGCAAAAAAAAAGAAAGAAAAAAAAACAGGCTTGGCCACGGCAACAAACAAATGGCCCAGGACTGAGCCTACAACTGCGACTGCCGCTGAGACAGGGCGACTGGGCGACTGGGCGACTGGGCGATGTTCGATGTTCGACTGGGCCCGGTCAGCATTTTGTGAACCACTCTATTTATCAGATACGGGGCCGTGGCCCAACTAGTTGGCTCAATTGCTAGTTGGCCAGTGTACATATTATTGAGCGATTTTTAGTGCCGGCTGCGCGACTGTGCGCGGTTCGCTCATATTTTGTTTTGATGGCGCGCTGAAAGTCAACCCGACGCGCACATGTGTTGGAGTCTCTCTGTGTGTATGTGTGTGTGTGTGAGTGTCCATGTGTGTGTGTTAGTAGTAAAAGTTGTTGCCGTTGTATGTAGAGTGAACGACCATCAAGGTAAATCCGTACCGAACTAAACAATAGCCAAAGCCAAAGACGTCGTCGTGCTCCAGCTACAGCAACAGCACAGCAACAGCTCCAGCCACAGATCCAGCTACGTCTCCAGCCAATAGCTCCAGGTGAATGTGCTGCTGCTGCCGCTGCTGCTGCTGCTACTCTTAGTTGGCCTCAGCTTCGTCTCAGCCACTGACTCTGGGGTGTAGCCCGCAGAATTGTAACGCGTTTTTGTTGCTGCCTCAGCCTGAGCCAGCGACCCGCAAACGGCTCTTTCTTATTGTTTTTGCTTATTTGTTTCTACGTATTAATAACATGTTGGATGCAATCGCAGCCTGGTTAAAAATATGCATATGCGGCACATGCGGGGAGGGCTCACGGTCCGCCAAAGAATTATGAAAGGACGCAATTGCAACGGCAGCGGCAGCGGCGTGCGTGCAACCGCCCCGGCCATTGGGCCAGCTCGCAACTAATAATAGTAATACAGCTCCAATAATAAGTTTTAATCATCATGATAATGGGCTCTGCCTAAATGCAGGCATACAATACGCTATCCTGCCTGTTCACAGCTCACATCGCTTCACATCCCATCAAAGGTTCCCAGCTACCCCTGTGAACTATCTGCCAATATTCACACTCCACAGTCCCAGCAATGCTGACTCTGTGGCTGTAGCTGTTGCTGAGCTGTGATTTTGATGTCTCCATAAAAATGTTTGTGGCTCTGGTGTGTGTGGCACAAGTTGGCGTATTTTATAAGTTTTTGCTTTTAAGACCAAGTTGTTCTCTGTCTGTTTCTCTGTCTGTTCCCTGTGGCCTGTTGCCTGATTCGTGGGCGTTACATTTGGAGCAATTCCATTTCAGATATCGGCCGTGCTTTGGCCAGTCTTCGACTAGTCTAGAACAACTCAGCTGACTCACGCAAGTTCATAGCACTATAAATTAATATATTTTATGTTTAACACTGATTCACTTTATTAAATTTAAATGTTTTAATTAGATTCTAGAATCATCTTTTGCATAAATTATAATATAATGAACTGCTTATTTATTTGATTAAAAATGTTTAATATATAATACAGTTAATTCTATTTGCATTATAATTTATTCAAGTTACTCAACTCTTCCAATAACTTGGTTGATAAATCTATTTAAAGGCATAGAATATAATTTCAATGAATTAAATTCCTTTTCATAAACACCCAATCATTAATATCACATTCATTATCTACATTCGTTTATATACATATTAGCATATTCTTAGTCATTTTTCGGTCTTTCCAAACATTTGATTTAGCCCAAATAAAAAAGTTGAGAAATAAAAATTGAAGCTATTATATATGGAAGTCATGTTCAATGTTTTAAATGAGAATAATTTACATATTTAGTACCAATAAAAACGATTGGATATTTGCAAAGAGCTTAGTCATATTCAAGTATTTGTCAGACCAAAAATATGTTTAAAATGTTAAACAAGAAATACACAATAATAGAAATGTTTAAGTAGCAATAAATACATTTTAATTTGATTTTAATTTGCTGCATAAATTACGGTCTATGTCGAGCATCTCTTTGAATTCGTTGACCCATAAATAGGCTCAGTTCTGTATTTTTCGACACACCCATGAAAGTGTTTTTAAATCGGAAAGTTGAAATTAAGATATTAAACCATTGATTGATAAGCTTGGTAACTCTCTCATTTGATTGACAGAATTTGTTAGTTCCCACAACCCGAGCTTAATGTCAGTTTAATTATGCATAGGCACAAGGCAGGCTGAGCGGATCGCAGTGCCCCATCAGTGCGATATGACATCATCAATACGATCAGCACGCATCAATGGAGCCTCAAGTTTTCAAGTCACGTCTCAGGGCACCAAAAACGCGTAGAAGAAGAAGAAAACATATGTTAAATAAAAATCCTATTAAAAGCTTTCAAAACGAAAACAAAACAAAAGCAAATGTAATACAAAGCACAGGCGTAAATTTATTTTCTTAATGGCAAAACGAATGGCAAATATTCCCCTGCTAGCCCACACGTACTCCCCCTCGGCGAGACTGGTGCGTGTCTTTGAACTTTCGCATTTGAGACTTTTTGGCGGACTCGAGAAATCGTGCAATTCATTATGGTCCGAATGAAAGAAGGCTAAAAACCTATTGACAGTAATTGCGTTTAATAATACAACGAGTTACCGTTACATTGAATGCCAAGAAGGGCTCAGCTGCCAAGAAGCATTAATCATTGAAGGCAAACTATAATAAAAATGGCTTAAATATTGTAGAAAGAGAAGCAGCGAACCTAACCGAGCCCAGCCGTGCCGAGTCCGGCCTCAGCTCAACTTATGTAACACTTAAATTTTATGCGAACCATAAATAAATATTCTGCTTGTGGTCGGGATGTCCCGGCGAGCCGAGAATGTGCTCGGTGGATGCTGCTAGCCAGCAGCTGTTTTATGCATCGATTAATCTAATTAAGATGTCATAAACATTTACTCTGGCATAAACAGTGGCAAGTTTGTGTCCCAAGTCTTTTGTTTGGCATTCGAATAAATTACAATCGGAATTGTGGCCTATAATTAAGGTCATTGTTGATTATACATTGAATTTATGACTAACAATATTTGTAATTTGACGTGTGTTTCATATACCCTGTAAAGTTGATATAGCAACAATATAGTTTATCAGATATATTATAGCCTTAGACTTGAACTTTGCGGAACTTACGGACCATTAATGCTAGTTCTACAATATAATATACGTCAGTGACTCTAAGGTATCTGGCAGTCTGGCATTCTTCACTGCTTAGATCAGAGGCGGTCAGCTGAGCGCCTGCGGCCGCTTCTAATGCCCAGTGAGCGGCGCTTTTTGTTCTGTGACGCAAGTACTACGGCTGATTCGTATATTTTTGCCAAGTCTGTGAACTGTAGCGAGATATGTGGACTCAAGGCAAGCCACTTGGAAGCTAGCAGTGCTTGGCGCTGCACGGTGATTTAATATAATTTAATTTTCAGCGACTGCGTTTTCTCATATGCAAATTGTATTTGGCCAAAAACTCGTTTGCCATTTGCATTAGCCTTTTGTTTAATTTGTTGTATTTCATTCGATTTTTTGTCTTTTTTTTCTGTTTGCTGACATTTAAAACGTGAAAAGCAACTGGATTCAAGGCATAAGGCAGTTCTACATGCAGTCACCTTTTGTTGACACCCACTCAATACAGTTTTTGTAACTGTAAATATTGTGTGCGCAGCGATTGCATCATTGGATAATTTCACAAATTCATGAAATGTCTCGCTGCTCGAGTTTCCTTTTAGCGCGTTATTGTATATACTCGAGTATTTTTACAAGCGACAAGCTACCAAAAATAGTCAATTGTCCGCTTTGGGGCAATTCGGCTTTGGTTTATTTTGATTATTTATTGACAGTTGTCCGTTATGTGCAGCTGAAGAGAGAGACAGAGAGGGAGAAGAAGAAAAAACGTTTCGTAAATGCCAAATGCCTCGGTGGACCCAGCCCCAAACGACGGCAGCTTTCACTTCACTTCACTCAAGCTGTTGCAGTTGCAGCTGTTTATTTATTTATTGATTTACCTTATTTATTTGTGTATGTAGAGTGCGGAGTTGAATTTGCCACACTTTGAATTTGTGGCAAGTCAAGTTCGTGTCTTGAGTCTTTCGTTGCGCTCGTGCTCAACTGTTGGCCCATGGCCCCCGGTCGCCCGATCGCCTGCTCAGCCCTCGCATTGACGGGGCGTATGGTAATAATCATTTTGCACGGTCCGTCCGGCCTGTCCGTTCGCCCATCCGTCTGTTCGTCCCCCTGCCAACGTTGTTGGCGGCACGAAACTTTGTAGGTAAATTGCGCTTAATGATTATGTTCAACGAGCTTTACAATAAATATATTGCTGGTCCAGGGCATGAGCCGCTTGCCCGCACATGGACAACAAAAATAGCAACGCGCTTCGAAGGTGGCGGAATTTATGTCTCTCTCTCTCGAGACACCAACGGAGGCTCGCTGCGCCTCCTCAAAATGACTTTAATTCAATTAGGAGCTGCTGCAATTTACGACCCTCTCGCAGCATCTGCGTAATAGATTTATTTTTAAGGCCCCATCGGAAAATTACTCAATATTAGGTCGATTGTTCGTGCAAGTGCCACGTTAACCTCTATTATTCAATACACGTACATACATATAGAGAAAGAGATATATATGAATATGTATAGACGGAATTAATATCGAAGGCGGCTGTGGATTGTTTAAACAAAAGTTTGCTGTTTATCTCAAGGCCGTAGCTATTCAGGCGGCAATGCGAAATTTGTTTGCAATTCTCTTGTGTTTGCATTGAGACAAGACAAGCAAATAATAAAAAAAAAAATTCACAAAAATAAGAACAATAGAATTAATAAATAAATAAATCAACAAGAGAGTGAGATGTTTTAGGATGAGACCAACTAGGAGATACCTAGCATCCCTGTTAATTATTATAATTTTTTATGAACATAATTCAAATATAATTATTATATTATTCATTGTCATAATAATTTAATATAAATAAAATAAAATTCAAGTAGACAATTGTTCCCTCCTAAAGGGAAATTTTTCTCAGTGAGGCCATTTTTTTTTTAAAACATCAATTTAAAACTTTACTGCAATACTCATCTTATTAAACGGGTTTAAGGCTTAAGAATAATACGTATTTAAGCAATTTCAGATGTTGATCCGCAGATGACTTTTTTTTTAATAAGGTAAAGTACTTGAGAAAATAAAAGCAAATAATAAACGCCGTTTATTTTAAATAAAAGTATAAAAGCTTTCCAAAAATATTTATTAAGAATTAAAAACATTAAGAATAAAAAACATTGCACCTGTAGAGGGTATATCATAGTTAATCTATAGCCTGAGCTCCATTCTAAATTGTTATCATTAAATTAAAAAATCTTTACTTTTTGTTATTTTCATCATACTATTTTAAAAGCCTGGCAAAAATAGAAAATAATTGTCTACATAATAAAAATTAAAAATTTGCTTTTAATCATGTGCCGCCCTCAAGTGTTTTTATTATATTTATTTTTATTTTGCCGACCTTCAAGGGGCAGTAGATATTACCGTGCTGCTTGAATGGACAGCAAAAAACATAGAAATTGAAATAAAAAAAAAGGCAGACAAACTGAGTGATTTGAGTGACTGTTTGATTGACAGCACATCAGCTGCAAAATATCATAAACACAAATATTTCTTGACTGCATGAGCATAGCATAAATAACATGATATTAATACTTGGGATAGTGAGTATTTAAGCATAATCAATTTACTCAGATTGATGTACAAATCATTTGACAAATTTATATGTAGGGCAAAAGAAATATTAGAAGAATTGTACTACATTTTTATATTAAAAAAGAAAAAATAAATAAATAAAGAATAAGAAATCTTGTAAAGCTTGACAAATACAATATACATATTTTATATAATATAAATAATAATATTCCTAACATATTTAAATATTATTGTTATTATTAAATTAAATAAAAATTAATTTAATATCACGTAAACTACCTAAAAACTACTTAACTATTATTTTATTTATGAATCATTCAAATTACAGTCTAAACTTCAATTAATATAAAAGTTTTGCTGTCAACCGCAGCGACAATAAACACAATAAAAATTTTAAACCAATTGAAAGCAATAAATAAATTGCCAGTCGTAAATGCTCAAAATGGCTCTAGATACGCAACTTGTTTGCGGTTGCTGTTTGGGGCGGTTTGGATTTTGTGGCTTTGCTTCTAATTGTTGCATTTTGAATGTTGGGCTCATTAGCGACAAACAATAAATCCAAATAAAATATCTACATACGAAGAGATTGTCAGACTTACCAATAATTTGTTGCTACTCATTTCTCCGCAAAAAAACAAAATCTTGGTCTGCTTTGAATGTGATGTCAGCTACTCGAAACTTTTGTATTTGTATTATTTTGTGGTTAAACACTTTGTCGCACTTTGTATTTAATATTTGTTGGATAAATATTTTTGGTGCTCAGTGTGAAATCATTTTACACACACACACACATGCACAGGCACAGGCACATGCACAATACACGCGCATAGAACGAGTATTTTCTTTTGTTGTTTGAATTGTTTCATGCAGTTTTCCTTAAGGGTCTGTAAGAGATGAATTAGGAGTTTAGCTGGGGTTATGCAACGCCAACGCAGTTACAAAACAACGAGAGTGCGAGCGAGAGGCAAGCAAAGCAGCAGAGGAGGAGAAAATCAATTGCATTCAATTTGAGTGGCCATAAATAAGCAAAGTGGGCGCACATTTATCATCGCCGTGGACTGTGCAACAGAAACCCAACTGTTTCGTTGTTGCATGCCCTGTTGCATGCCCCAACGGCAGCAGCAGCAGCAGCGGCAGTTGCTGGCCATTATTTGTTTTTATTGTATGTTGCCAGGGCATTGCATACAAATTGCAGTCGCCACGCGGATCATTTGTTGTGTTGGCGTTTAATTTGCCAATTTTTATGAATTATTACAAACTAGCGCGCAAGGGCTTGAGAGGCTGTGAATGCGACTCTTGATCTGTTTGCGCTGCAACAATTTGCATCTGCAACATCAGCAACAGCAACAGCAACAGCAACGGCAACGGCAACGGCTGCGTCAGCAGCAGCTTCATTAAGCGCTAAATTTAGACAGGCAGTGCCCATAGTGCTCCGAAGCTGAAGCTGAACCGGATATGGCTTAATGCAGCAGTAGCAACTGCAACAGCAACAGCAACAGCAACTGTAAGAGCAACAGTAACCAGCAACATAGTTGCCTAGTGGCCATTGGCCAGGCCTAGACGAAATTCTTGGCTACAGCTTTATTTAAACACAATTATTTGCCTCGGCCAAGACGATGCTGCTGTTGCATATTCTGTGGATGCTGCTGCTGCTGCTGCTGCTGCTTCACTTACACATAAATTTGCATGTGCAACAAATTTTAGTTGCTGCTGCTGCTGCTGTTGGCTGCTATTGCCTCTCCGTGTTTCGTTGATGTTGTAATTTAGTTAATTTTGCCTATTCCAAGGTGGCAGCAGGCCAACAACAACAACAACAATAACAACAACTACAGCTACAGCCAAGACCCAGCTGCCGACTCATGCCAATTGTTGGGGCGGCTCGTGCTTAGTTTTATAAAGTTGTTCAGTTGGTTGCGTTGGCGTTGGCGTTGGCACTCGCATTGCCTTCTGATTTTTATTGTATTTATCTTTATTTTTGGATTTTTTTTTTTATTTTGATTTTGATCTTCGCGTTTTTGCTCTCCTCACGCTGCACTTTAATTTTATTGCTGCCAATTTAGCTAATTGTATTTATGTCCACAATGTTAAATGCGAAATATGCCAACTGCTGACGGCATTTACATTATTTATCAAGAACTCAACACAAGCACATACTAAGAGTCTACTTAAGTCACTTTGTTAGCAATATTTCATATTGATTAAATTATGCAAAATTCTAGAAAGCCAAAGAATTTCTTATGCAAAAAGGTCTGTGCACGCATTGGGATTTATTTATGCATGTAAATAGTGAAAGGTTGAAGGAAACTACTTTTTCTTTTTGTTAGTAGAAAGTTTTTATATCGAATTTGTATTTGTTATAAATAACTATTTTTTAAAACTGAAACAGAATTTCACGAAAAAAAAAAATCAAAATCCTTTGGCTTTTAATCATTAGACATTTCTTGATTCACGAATTTGTATAAAATTGATCACATTAATTAAAAGTTACACAAAGTTTTAAGAAACTTTTTAAATCCAAGCCGTTATTGTTTAGTCATAACGAATTAAAAAGAAATAGAATATGTGTTTATTAAAAATTTATAAGTCTTTATAAATTCATTTAATTAATTAGCTATTTATTATACTTAAGAACATAAACTATTTTTTAATAATCAGAATTTAAGATACGAAAAGTCTTTGGAAAGTATATTTTTATATATTTATATATATTTTTTTAATTTTAAGCTTCTTAAGCTTTTTTATTTTATTTTTTTTTTTTATTTAATTTTAAATCAGTTTTATAAAATAAACTTTGAAAGCATTTTTTCAATTTTTGTGAATCGAGTTATATTATTTAATTTAATGTCATTAAATTTTTCGAACATCTAGAAATCTTTAAATATTTTCCGACTAATTCAAAAATCCATTTAATGCAAGTTCTGGAATATTAAGGAACACTCAATATGCTTTCGCCTTCTAAGCAATTCGAAAATCCTTTGAAGTCGCGTTCTAGAACATTGTGGAACAGTCATAATTAATTGATAGATTATTATTACATTATCAAAAATGTTTTATTTTAGTATTCAAATAATTTTTCAAACATATTTTATTCATTTAATTATTCAATTATTATTGTTAGATCGACGCACATAAAGTAAATTAATTGAAAATTCGCACACACAGATTAAGATTTTTAGATTTTCGCAAATTCTTATGAAGAGTTCTATTCTATGTTCTCTCAGTGGGTTGGGCTGCGATGCGCACCGTGTGCGACTTGTGGCTCGGTTGTAAGCGCGACTCGGAATGTGGCAAGATGCGCAGGCGCTGCCTTTACGGACCCCCAGCGAGAGACGACGTAAGCGTTGAATGACGTAAGCGAGCGCGAGTCAACGAACGGCGCACGTAAGCCGAGCTGAAGCGAGACACCGAACTGACGTAGTGGATCCGAGGTGAGCTGAGATCCCCACTCGTTACTTACTGACTTACTGAATGAAGTAGTCGAGCGGGCGACTACAATGACGACGACCACACTTCACACGACGAGGTGCGCAGCAAGACTGAGCGCGAGCCCCTAACCAGACTGCAATTATAAAAGATGGAGACGTTGGCGCTGGCATTGGAGCTGGCAAGACGGCGAAACGGCGGAGCCAGCGCATTAGACGAAACCGAGCAGCGGAGAGAAATTCACCAGTGGCCAGCACTCTTGAACTTGACCAAATGCACAAATTGCAGAGGCGAGAGCGTAACTCGACTTGCTCGCTCTCTTGGTCGGTTACTATCTCTCTCTCTCTCTCTCTCTCTCTCTCTGTGCTCTCTCATGTAAACAAACGCTTTCCAGTGTCAGCCACTGACAGCTGGAACGAGTTTTCGTTTGGCGCGCATCACGTGGCCGGCTTCGGTTTGTTTTGGTTTTTGAAGCTGCGCTGGCGAGCTCGGAGCGAGCGGCTCGGTTTCGGCTCTGCTTGCCGGCCTGGCTTTGTTTACAACTGTGACGTCACCGTTTTGACACTTCCAATTGGCAATGAGCAACGCGGCGCAGTCGCTAGCTGCGTCGTGGTGAGTTTTGTGCTGGACTTAGCAACGAACTTGAGTGCCCGCCGCACGCTGATCGAAGCCAAAACGCACAGAAATGGCATAGGAAAACGAAGAAAACACAACAACAAAAAAATGATATTGAATTTCATCTTAGTGTTCGGGCCGTGCAAATTGTTGTTCTTTTGCTAAGCCTCACATTTGTCTGGCTTTGAAATCGGCTTAAAATCAACGCCGGCGTGGGTGTCCTCCAACGTCTGCGTGTCGCCACACGATGCCCGCTGCCCCCGCTGCCCTCCACTCAGCATAAATCCATACGCTTATTAATGGTCTGTGTCAAATTTTGGTTGATTTTGATTTGATTTCATCGCCCGGTGCAATGACATCATGTAAAGCTGCTATTATTATGTGATTTATAATTCAAGCTCAGCGTGAAATTATAATTATGTAATGCCAAATGTTTGACTTATTAAGAAGATTCGAATTTTTTATTTATTTTTTATTAATATTTACGCGTTTCTTAAGTTAGAGCAATTTTAGGTATTATTACAGGGCGATGGTGTGTGTCAATAATAAGTTTTATTACTGGTTAGGATAATTAAGGAAATATTAATAGTAATTAATTTTTCACATTTCATTTGTTATAAGCTTTGTTTATATATTCACTTATTTAAATTTATAACTTAGCTGATAGCAGATAGTAGAGTTGTTAAGTAGCTGAGTTAATAGAATTTGAGTAGAGAGTGGAAAGAGAAAAAGTGAAAAGGTGTTAATTGGGGTTAGGCTATAATTACATAGAATAATAATTATATAACTAATACGAGGTGTCAATTATAACACTTATAGCAAAGTCAACAATACCCCGTGAGATATTAGCCAAATGAATCACAACAAATTAATTATATTATATTATATTTAATGTACATATAAAATTATAAATATTTATTAATATAGTTATGAATATAAATAATAATAAATATTATAATTAAACAAAAATACAAAATTTTATATTATTATTTATTTATTTATTTTATTCAGCTATATATAATATTAAAACATTATTTTATTATTTTTAGCTTAAGATAAATTGATTTTAAACGTGTTTTTTATATTTTATTATTAGGAAAGCTTTTTATATGAATACAAAAATGTATATAAAAAATGTTATTGATATATTTAAAATACATTAAAGTTATTATAGAAAAAACAATAATAAATAAAATCGTCGTAGATTTATTTAAACTTATAAAACTGAAATGGGACTTCTGTTAAACTAGATCTCAATAATCTCGTATCTCCATCAGAAGCTACAAGATTTTATCTCTATGGGGAACATTTCTTCTTGACTTCTTGACACCATGAGGAAGTAAAACATATCAGTTTAAGAGCCTCGTAAAGCAACCAAACATAAATTTGATGGTTGACAGTGTGCTGTGGTGTAGTTCGTGTCCTAAGTCTTCAGTATTTATTTATGTTTTCTTTCTGTCAAGTGAATAGTCGGCTTTGTTTGGCTGAAGTGCCCATCAAGTGCATGCACATGAAAATCGTGATGTTGCTGACCTGATTGCGTAACCGGCAGTCGTCCGGCCCACAGCCAACACCTCCTCAAGTTGTTTGTGGCAATTAGTGAATGCAAACAGCAGCAGCAGCAGCAGCAACACCTCAAACTGAAGTACAAAGCCAAACACACAACATTAATACGAGTACTCGACTTGACTCGGCTCGCCCCGACTCGCCCCGCCTCGCCCCTCATTTGTGAATATTAGCACTTTTAGCTAATTAAATTAGCGCCGCCTTTAATTTGTTGCTTTGTTTTGTGCACTATGCAAATAGCAGCCAGTGGATCGCTGTGGATGTTGTTTGAGCTAGCTTTTATGTGCAATTAATTATTAGCCCCTTTGGCATGCAAGAGCCAAGTCAAGCAGTGAGGTAAAGAGGCTCACGATAAGATAACGTAGAAATCAGACTTGTGGAACAGTTGATTTTATGCCATCATATAATTCGATATGCGCTTTACAGCCAGCCACCACGTTTTATGGCTTTGGCACTATTTTTACCAGTTTACAGTGCGTGCGAACAAAGTAACAGATTCTCAAATGGGCCCTGGCACTTTTATGGGCAGCCAGCTCTCGCAGGACACCCAACCTACTAGCTGCTTAGCTGCTGACTGCAGTCAGACTCGGAGTTGGAATCATAGTCAGACTTGGAGCTGGAGTCAGAGCCAAACTGTCAGTTTCAATTTGAATGCTCAACTTAATCCGTGCGTCACTCTCCCTCTGAGCTGCTAGAAGAGGAGCAGCAGCAGCAACAGGAGGAGCAGCAGCAGCAGCAGCTGTGGTTCTCATGTGGATGTGTGAGACCTCTTTGGATGGGGTCTAGGCAATTTAAGCGGCGGCGTCGGCGCGTCATCAAAAGCAAGTCAAGTCAAGTGTTTGTCTGTCCCGAGCGTATTCAAAATTAATTTCAGACAAAGTTGAAATTTTTTAATTATGGGTTTCAGTCGCAGCTCCAGCAAGTGCTCGGCTCGCAGTTTTGGGTTAGAGATGAGCACTGTAAGCCGTGCTCTGCATATCAATTGCGTGCAGAGCAGCACGATAAAAGGCATGAAAGGAAAAGGAACAGGAGTTGGCTGAAGAGATCTCTTGAAAATGAGAGAGCTAAAGATTTAAGAAAATGTAATTTGCAGTTAATAACATTTCTGTTTAGTCTACAACTAATAGGAGAAAAATAGCTAATAAAATATTTAGTGCAATGACTGGGCAAATTGTAAATGCACAAAGTGAATCTTGTCAAGAAATTAAAATGAATATTTTTTTTTTTTTAATATTAATAATATTTATAGATAATTTTCTTAAAATATATCTTTTAGCCTTTTTTGCTTACCATCTCTAGTTGCCGCAGGGCATCGCTGTGGGTTGGCCGTTGTATTTTAACGTGGAGCATTGGGCTTAATTGAAATCGGAGTTCAAGTCATGCGTGAGTCTAGTGTGGTCCTTGCTGCGTAAATTGATTTGTTTACAGCGTCGTGGATAACGTGTTGGTTTTTACAGTTAAAATTGAAAAATGATATTGTTGCATGCCTGTTGCAAATTAAATCCGAACGGCCAAAGGTCCCCCTCCAGAGATCCTCAGTTGAAATCGCTGGAGTAGCAGCAACTTAAGTAGTTTTAATGAGGGGCCCCAGTCGCCTCTGGGGTTAGCGCTGTCTCTGCGTCAGTCCCTCACAAAAGTCCGGAGAACTGACAAGCTTCAGGTACAGTTGACTCGTCAGGTGCTATGCAGGCGGCAGTACTCGATGAAGAAAGTGGAAATAACAGTAGCTGCAACGAAATGATTGATTGTCTAGTTAAAGCGAAGCAGCAGCCGCAGCACCCACCGAACAACCAATTAAATGCCAGCCATACAAATGCAGTGACACAGTTTCATGGCTTTGTTGGCCTCGAACTCGGAAATGGGAATCTATTAAATCCTGGCCAGTTAATTGACAGCCGAACAGCAGTGATCATCACTTCTCACATAACTGCGAATTCATGACCAAATAGTATTACTGGCCAAATAGTGGATGGCCGAG